>JANCRA010000012.1:8750000-10000000 GCA_024362935.1 Setophaga petechia | reverse complement strand
AATGTCAAGCATTCTTTTTTTTATCCACAAAACAATGCTAACCAACAGACATATCAAAGAATAAGACCGAAGGATATCAACGCCTTTACAACTACTTTTGCAATTATCTTCTGGATTAGGTACTTAGATGATTTTTTAAAATACATTTTGTAAGAAGGTAAATAGCCCAAAAATCAGCAGCAAAAATATTACAACAACAAAACAAGTAAATACAGTGCCAATGTGTCATGT
This sequence comes from Setophaga petechia, assembly GCA_024362935.1. NCBI lineage: Eukaryota > Metazoa > Chordata > Aves > Passeriformes > Parulidae > Setophaga > Setophaga petechia. The sequence goes on along the minus strand of JANCRA010000012.1, from coordinate 9,999,769 downwards.
TGTAGAAGAGAATACGAAGAGGACAAACAATGATAACTCAATCATATAAAATGACACAGAGCTGAAATACAGTGCACTTAAATAACTATGTGACAAAGAATGTTAAATTCTGTACTTAGTATGTAGGTTTTTATAAACATAAAATCTGAAAAGTCTTTGTGCTTAAACTGTTTTTTCCTGTTAAACAGAATTAGTTGCTTACTTCCAATACTGCCACTGTAACGGATATTACAACAGATCACAATTTTCACAGACACATCAACATTAAAACATTTACCTATGAGAAAATAAGTCACTTCTCATTAGTTCACAGTGCGAAAAAGTGGTGTATGCTCTGTCTTGAAAAAGGGTTTCAGTTATTCATCAAGCCAGTTGCAGAAAAGTCCTGATACCAGATGCAGTGCTAGATTTAAAGAATGGAAAGCAACACATCACATGTTGGGAGGAAAAAAAAATAAATTTCTCGTTTCTTCATGGATTTCGTCTAAGTGACCTTCGTCTTCTGTTGTAGAAATGCCTGAGCCCATGTTGCCGTGAAAAATTCATCATGTAATTTTGTTTGCGAGTGCTGCCAAAGGGTGAAAGAAGAGAAGTGTGTCAGTTTCTTTCACATATATTGTAAATTCTTTTCTAGCAGTGAGCTAGTGGGACTGATTCTTCTTTGTCCTTGCACAACTTTTCAAGTCTGGTGTGAAGCACACCCTTTGTTAAACTGCAAAGGTACAAGGCAATTGAGAATCTGTCCCACTTGGCTTTCATTTACAGTAAATTATCTTAGGGAAAGGTTAAGAGCTTTCAGCTAATGAAAACTGGTGCTGCCTAGGGCCAGATTCACTAAAACTTCACTTCATAACATTTCTCTATGGGGATTTTATACTCCAGTTATCCTTCTCTCTTTGATCATTAACTGCTTTATCTTGAGAACAGAGGAAAAGCTTTATCTTCTTCTTTTACCTTGGAGAAAGTAAAGTACAATACTTTTATTCAGATTAATGTTTCCTTCCCCTGTGCACCCTCCTCCAAAATGAAACAAAGGTCTGGGAAATAAGCATCATCATGTCTGGCAGGAGACCAAGCAAGAGAGCCCAACTGCAGATGAATTTAAGAAGGCACACTTGTTTGGAAGACAGACCTACCTGGAGTACAAGGCCCATCCCACCTAATGCAGATTTCTACTTCTCCCACCGAGGGAAGAAGGAACCATGAGAGGGTAGATCTGTGAAGACCTGGAGTCAACAAATCTCCCATTTGTGGATTCAAGGAATGTTTTCACAAGTGAGTTTTGTCTGTGAGTAAGTGAATACTCATAATGTAGTAAGTCATACTTTCCTCTCTAGGGCATAAGCTTATTTTTAGTGAATATGGCCCTTAGGAAAAAGGAGTAATTGTATGCTTTGCAAAATACCTGGTTTTCCACAACCACAACCAACCTTTGCTGTAGTATGCTAATTTAACCTAAAAACTGCGTCTAACAAAATTATGCCCTTTTCATGAGCTAATCTTGAACACAATTGACTAAATTGATTAGTAGTTGTCATGTCAAAATCTCGATTATAAACCTCTAAGTAAATCCAAGTAATTTCCTGACTAGTTTTCCAAGGCTTTGCAATTTTTTATTTTTTTTCCCCCACTGGAATGTACATACAAGAATGAAATAAAGACCAGCTCCTGGTGATAATGAAAGAAAACAGATGTACACTTGGTTCAACTTTTGGCACTGTCACAGTAAGGTAGAGCCCTAGATCATCTGGCAGTTGAGAGAGGGGTTAATGTTGGCTTATTCAAGTAAAAAGGAAAGGTCTGTGCTGATTTGTAAGTTTTGTGTGAGGGATTGACAGTGGTGAGTCTATGTAACTTTAAAGCCGCTTGGTAGCTCAAGTGCAAAGCAGGACTGAACATCAGTTTTCATTCTGGTCCTTAAGTCCTCAGGGTGGAAGGTCACCCTGGCTCCAATGCCAGCTATCTCGCCGATGAAGGTAGGAGGGAAATTATGACCCCAAAACCACTCCTGAGCGTGGCTGCCATTTGTCATGAAGCTTGAAGAAGTTCTTAATTTTCCCTTGCCTTTAATTCCCATTGCCTGGAAAGTGGGTGGTTCCTCAGACAGAGGGCCTTCACGGCCACATCCCACCTCTCAGGAGAGCCTGCTGAGCATGAGGTGAGGATAGAGCCCCTGTCTGCTGGGAGAAGGCTGCTCTGCAGCCAAAACACACCAGATGGGCCTGGGAGAAAGCACAGCCCAGCTCTGAGCAGCTTTGCTCTTTGCTCTGGGTACATGGGACCAAACAGAGCCTGCCAAAGTGTTTGGCTGAAAAAATTGCTTTTCTGGACCTGGTTAGATTTAGGAGTGAGCTTGGTTTTGCTAGCCTCAACTTGGACAAGACTTGGACAGATGGGGCACATGCTGTGCTGCAGTCCTTGTCCCAGGAGCCTTTTCCATCCTGTCTTTGGTCTGCCTATGTCCAGCAAAAGTTCAGCAGAGATGTTCAGGACTGGTTTTGGACACTGCTATGTGCACCTGGCCTCTATTTCACTTCAAATGACCAACCATTTTGTATCTGGCCTTAAAGGGATGATGAAGATGTTTAAAACAATGAAAAAATTAAAAAAAAAAAAAAGGAAAAGAAAGAATTTAAAAAAAGGAACAAAGAAATGCTTACCTAGTAATGTAGAAGGGATCTACTTTTTTTTAATGAATATAATTGTGTTCCATTGGAAGATGATCAAGGTGTTAGATAGAAGCATGTATTCATGTCTTACACTGAGCACCATAGCAGTGCAATGTGTGAAAAATAAGAGAAGTCTAAATTCTCAGGAATTCAATGTGGTTTTTTTAACTTGCATTAATGTAGCTTTCCAACTACTGGGTGGATGCCACAGAAGAACCTTGATGCCTGCTGTAGAAATGCTATGATTTTCACTCTTTCCATGGGTAAATATGTATATCCCACATTACAGTATTGCATCATATTGCACCACAAAATCAGAGTAGGTGTGGTTGTCAGAATCAGTGGCAACTTGAAGACACTTTGTGAGTGTGTAATGGACTGGTCAGCACCTGCTGAGCTTTCTGTCTTTTCTGTGCATTCACTGAACCATCAGTCAGTCAGAGAAGTTCAGATCCAAAGTAATTATCTGTGTATTACCAGTGGAGCACAAAGCAAAAAAAACAATTAGCAGGAGTGACTGCTGTATAAACTGTTTGACAGTTCTGAGTGCACTATTGAAAAATAAACAGAAGATAATACTGCTTGAATTTATCTAGGAAACCCTAAAAAATGTTCCAATGAAGTACCTGGAGTTGTGCTTGTTGGATGAAAGCAATATGCAGCCAATGCAGAAAAGCAAAAACAAAACTATCTAGGGCGTGTTCAAAAAAATACCTACACTAAAGCAATTCATGAGAAGGAGTCTCTCTGGACTAAAGTCTCTTAGTGTTTAGTAGAGCATTATGTTTATTGCATGTTTCCTAAACTACAATTTGAACTACAAGGCTGCAATTTAAAGTTTATGAAAATGGAACAAAGCCAAGCTGAGTCAAAAATATGCAGTACACAACCCCAGTAAATACTAATGTCTTTCCTTATTTGTGTGTTTTTAATTGATGGGGCACAAAACATGAACAAAATAGAAACAAAAATATTTGAATAACAAAATTAAATATTAAAAAAGCCTTAGAACACAGCAAAGGTATGTCCCTCAAGAGTAGGTTTGGAGTAAATTTTGATGCTGAATTACAAATGCTTTGTTAGGCAGGTACTGTAATGGAAAAAGTCACATGCTCTGACTGAAGGCTCATATCAATGGCAAATATTCTTTGGTTTGGCAGAGTCAACACTTGAACCCTGAGCTCAGTAGCTATGCTGGTTAGTGGTATCCATTAACTGCAGCAGCACAGAGCAGCTGGGTTACATGAAATGAAAGCACTGCCTGGGGACTCTGGTTCTCTGTCCAAGGGGCAGGCTTGGCCATGGCAGATTGACTGGCATACACTGCCTGACTGCAGCTGCATCTCCGTGATCATTTATTACAGAAAAAAGTGGGAATTGCCCCTTGGCTGCTCATACAATGCTCTGGGGGCCCTCCACTGGCAGGTCTCACTGTACCCTGTCTGAAGCAGATGGAGAAGGAAGAAGTCCCATTGCAGCCTTGGTGAAATTCCCACTGCACATCATTCCCACTGGCACAATCTACTGAACAATTTCTGCTAAGTTTAACTTTTCCCACTGCTCACTGAGGAAGCAGTGCAGGATCAGGGCCCTCAGGAGCTATGTGGCACATCTCAGAGTATAAATGATTTTCCACCAACCCCTCATTGAAAAAAGTTTGTGAAAGAGCTGTAGCTTGAAAAGAAACATATATTTAATACTGATTCAGGGAAAGTACTTACCTTATTCTAGTGTAAAACCAATGACAGCAAACAATGAAATACAACACAAGTTAGAAAATGCCTTTCAATGCATGCAGCACTGTGATTAGTCATAAAACCCTGATGAGGTTTAGAGGCAATATAGGACTTTTCATCTCTTTTGAAAATAAAAATTGAACAAATTATTTCCTCAGCTTTCAAATCAATGTTTAGATTTTTATTTTCTATAAAATTCAGCATGCACTTTTTAGAAACATAATAGAAATGTAATAGAAGCACAAACCGCATCATATTAGATTTGGCATAAATGTTGTGAATATTCAGATAGTCACCTAATGTTTCAACTACTTATGTTCTTTATCATAAATTTGTTGATACTTAATTTAAATGCATTTTTCAAATCTTTGCTTTTTACTAAAAAAAGGAAGCTGATGAAAATGCTTTTCCACATGAGTACTTGTTAAATCTAGAATATACAATTTGTATTTAATTATTCCAAAATAAGGATAAACCTTTGCACCAAATGCAACATAACTTCTCACTAAATCATTTGTGCCAAAAATGTGAGAATATCTCAACAATGAAGAGCATGGAGTGATGGCTATGGAGGGATTAATTCTGTTATCTATCAGTTAACCATAAAATAGTAGGAGAGGATAACATTTCTTGCATTCCTTGCACAACTTATATTCCTTTGGATCACATTACAAGTTTTGGGGTAAAGAAAACAATATCAGACCCTTATCATCTTATAACTATTCTTTATTTCTCAGTACCTCTGACTTTTAATTAAGTTAATGAGATGTCTGTAAGGGCCTGCCCTATACACAAAGAAATGGCAGTTGTGTGATGCACATGCAAGGAGGTGTGAGGTGTGTGTGCAGTGGGCAGGCTGAGAGCTGTGCTTCCAGAGAAAAACAATGTGCAAATGAAATGCAGAATTGGACATGGGCTTTTCTTAGGGCAGAAGTACAGGGGCACAGAAAAACACTCTTTCTTAAGCCTGGGATAAAATACTTTTTTATCCTAAGAAGAGCCACATGGAACACATGAGAATTGGGCCCAAAGCTTTCTTTACAAATGGAGAGAAAAAACACTCCACTAATGAGGAATAATCAGCACTGGATTATAAAAGGGACTGGAAAACTTAGCAACTTGCATTCTCTCCCCACCACAGGACAGACACTGACTGTTGTTAAGTTGGCAAGTTCAATTTAATGTATAACATTGTCAACACAGGTATTTGGTTTCACCTGTTTAAAAGAGGTGCTCAATTTAAGTTCATTTGCAGCTGCATCACAATCTTTAAAATATTGCTTTTTATTGAGTGATTCAAAGAGTTCATTCAGAAGTGGAATGATTTAAAGTAAGATACAAAAGCATCCATCTTTGGTCTTTTTTATCACTGCCAGGTACTTTGCATGCATGTATAATCTGCAGGTTGATCTTTTTCCCCACAGCAATTTTCTTGGGGGCAAAAAGGAATCAAAGAAATGGCATCCTGAAGGCATGTTTGCTGGTGAGAGGATGGTGGCCCTGGACTCAGAAATTGGTTGAACTGAACAGTGTCATGACCCTGGCTGTGTTTCAGATGTAGCAGTATCTGCACTATGACTCGGCTGCTGGCCTGGGACAGAAGTGACTGCAAGCCTTTGGATTGCTGAGAAGAGTTGGGCCATGGAAACAGATATTCACAGATATGCCCCTGAGGTGAGCATTCTAGGGAGGAGCAGGGACATCCCCTGTTTTGGATGGGAAATAAAATCAAGAAAATCCTTATTTTCTTTGCCTTCCTACAGATCAGCTCTGCCTGCTGGAGGTGCTTTCCCTGCAGCCCTTAGCCTGCTCAAGGAGAGCATGGCTCACTTGCCTGGGGGCTGAGGAAAGGCTGGCACAGCACCTGGGTGTGCACCTGGAACCTGCTCAAGGAGAGCATGGCTCACTTGCCTGGGGGCTGAGGGAAAGCTGGCACAGCACTTGGGTGTGCACCTGGAACCTGCTCAAGGAGAGCATGGCTCACTTGCCTGGGGGCTGAGGAAAGGCTGGCACAGCACCTGGGTGTGCACATGGGGATGCAGGCACCCAGGCCAACATGTAGGCTGGGAAAATCAGACCTCTATCACCCCACAGGGTAATGAAGAAAACACAAGAAGAGATGTGTGGAAAGCCAGGAATTTATCTATCTCCCAAACCACACCTCCTAGTGTAGGTTGGCTCCTTGCTCCAACACCTCACAGGCTGAGGCTTGCCTGTTGCATCAACGTGGGTACACAGATCACAAACGTGAGAGTCTAGGACTGAAACCAGAGCCAGTGAGGATAATTTTGATGGTTCTGGAGAGGTGAATGGGGTCTCATCCAGGGTTGTAAGAGGACTGAATACAGACTGTGTTGGACATGGACCATCAATGGGTTCTTGGAGATGTTCATGGCCTTTTGAGACCAGGCCAGAGTTCCAACAGAAATTACTTCCAATTTAGGAGGCACAGGTATTTCCTAAAGTATCCCACCTTTGGGATGAATAAGCCAGGCAGAAGCCTACTGACTCTCCAATGACTCCCTATAGAATTAATGGGAAGAGGCAGACCCTGGTGAATGGCTCAAGCTCAGGCTGTGCCTCTCTGCAGCCCTGGGGTGGCTATTGCCCACAGAGCTCTCCCCTGGCAATCTTGGTGGGAAGGGAGAGCACCCAGGGGACTCTGCCTCCTTCTCTCTTGCTGGAGAGCTGCCTGGGAAAGGGGGCCTGTTCTTCCCAGAAGCAGGCAGTGCTTCTGTACCCTTCCTTGGAAAATGAAGGAATATTAAGAATGGAAGCCAAGTCCTATCCCTAGTATTCCTAGTGTGATTCCTGGTAGTCCTGGTGTGTGCAGGATCATCTAGGGAGAGTACTAACAGATACTGATCCAGGCTCCCTGCTGATACCCTGAGGCACTTCATGGAGGTGACTGAGTGTCCATCATTTAACAGACACTCAGTCTGAAGAAACTGAAGTGCTGGGGGTAAAGTGATCAGTGTGAGGTGAGCAAGTGAAATAGCACAGCTACAGAAAAACCCAGGTGAGAGTATTTATTGATAAGGAAGTTGCAGGTTACTTGCAAATAAATTTGAGGAGGCCTAAAGAATATTTTGATGAATTACAATGGGCAGATAGAACTTGAGCAAATCAGAGGAGTTAAATGCAGCTGTCAGGTCTGAGCACATGCCAGTATAGAAACCAGATGCACCATGGCATGGAATTCTGCCCTCCTGAGAGCAGCATGTCTCCTGTGTTGTAGTTAGCAGGGACTGGAACTCTACATCTGGCCTTTGGGAAATAAGGTGTCATGGCACTGTGTTTCACAGGACTTGGTAAGGGAGAAATCAGTCCAGTTTGGTCTTTCTCTGTGAATTGTACAAATGTCACTTGAATAGGGTGGAAATCCTCTGCCTCTAGCCTGATATTTAGGGCAATTTTCAAAAGCTCTTAAAGCTCTCTAACAGGACTAAAATAATAAAAGGGAGGGGCCACTGTTTGCCCATCTGGTTCCTTCTCTTGGCAAGGTGTGATTACTTGCTATGGCCATTCTAGTATAACATATCTCACATGACTTGTTGTTAACACTCAACTTGTGTGTTTAGTCTACAGCCTGGCAGATCTCATTCTCAGAGAAGTTCTCCACATTTCAGCCTCAGAATAACTTTCTAAAATCTGTTTTATTCCTAGTTATGGCCCCTAATTCAGTGCTTGGATTGAGGGGGGTAACATTATACTTTATTTTTTCTCTTACATGGTTTTTTCCATTCATTTTATTTTTAACTGCAAGGTAGAAAGACTTGTGAATATTTCAGAATGACCAGTTCCCCTTTCAATGGTTTCCTAAACATGGTGACCTTCCTGCAAGCTCATACTCTTCCATATCTTTCCTGATGCAGCATCATACAGCCATTGATTGACTAAACCAGGAATTATATCCATTTCTCTCCTCTGTTCCTTCCAGTTTTAAGCTTAATGTTATGGAAGCAGAGCCCAGCAAGGTGTGTAAAAGCAGTGGAGGGTGTACAGTTACTCAGTGTTGGGACCAGTTTGGTTTGGGGTTGATATGAGTGCCATGCAAGCTGGTGCTTCTTGGTGGAAAGGAGAACAGGACTAACTAGCAATCAGACAATTCACTTTTCTACTGTTAAAAAACATTACTTGCAGTGCCTCTGCAAATTCAGAAACCTCATAGCTCATATAATTACACAGTCTGGAGGTTATCTAAGCCTTATTTCTCCATTGCTTGTTTTTAAATTTTCAATAAAAAGAATGTTTGAACCTATCTATGGAGCAGGCTCGCCTCTCTTTGCCAACCACTGCCAGCGATGAGTTCCTGCCCGGGAAGCCACTAGCACTTCACTTCTACTGGAACTAAATTGTTAGAGAAAAAGCAGGTCATCTCTTCGTGGTGCAACACAGGAAAAACGGGTTAGCTGCCAGCGAAACCCATCTCAAGAATGGGAGAATCAGGAGGGTGCAGACTTGGTAAAATCTTGACAAGGGGATGAATATAGAGCTCGGACCATAGGAACCTGATATAGTGAACCCTGTTTCTGAACAGTATCCTTCTTACTAAAAAAAGGAAATGAATAAGGCATTAGTTGCTAACACAAATTTTTAAGAGGCACAACAACATTACTTTGTGCAATGAACAATACAGAAGAATCTTTTTTATCTTTGAAAGGATATAGATCAGCCTTAAATGGCAGCACGGTGTTAAACAGGATATCCTTTCTTATGTCCCAGCACAATAATTTTTTAATAGTCATTGCTGCATTACAGGACCACAGCAAGACTTGGAGGTGATAAAGCCCCACTTTCCCTCCTGCATTTTTCCATGATTTTTTCCAAACACCCACCCTGCTGTGAGACACTTACTTTGTGTCCATCTTAACTACTGACTGTTGCAGTCAGGGCAGAGCATCAGGAAAGATAGGATTTTAAAGGTTTCCCTTTGAGAAAGGATTCCCTGGGCCACAATGGTTCTTAATGAACTTAATACTCATGTCATGCTGGAGAAAGTTCAATGCTTTCTGAGGTGGGGTGGGATGAGGTGAGGCTGATACTCACAGGACGACTTCTACGTGGTCCAAAGCCCACTGATCGTGACCTGTTCCGTTGTGACGGGGCTGCCACCAGCGCAGTAAGACTCCTTTCATTCGTGCCTCCCTGTCACACAAACACAAGAGCCTGTCAGAGCTCCAGACTACTGCTGCTCTGCATAGCCCTATCTATACCCCAACAGGAACTGAGAGCAAAGTCAGATTGTTTCTATGTCACTGAACATCAACACATTGTACGTGTAAAACACTTACTAGTTAAAAATGCATACAGGTAGGGAGGATTTTTTCCCCTTATCTTCAAAACAAGTATTCTTTCTGTTTTTCTTTTAAGTGCATTGATAAACACTAGCCTGGAATTTCTTAATCAGCCTTCCTCTTAAGTCTTCTTCTTTGTTTACCCCCTTATCAACCTTTTTTTCTTCAACAGTGATGCAAAGATAGGTTAATTTTTAGAAATGTAACTTGTGCACTTAGAAGTAATGAAACATGACTGGGTACTCACAAGGGAACGTTATAAGACACTCTTTGGGCTTGTATAAAGTCCTTTGGCTGATGCTGTGCAATTACTTGCCATGTAATTCCATTATTTACACTGTATTGGAGGAGCACTGCCTTATCTACAGTGTTAGGATCACTCAGATTGGTATTGCAACTGTCTGTCTGTGAAATACTTCCAATTTGCAAAACAAACATGATTTTGCTGTAAAACACAGAGAGAAAAAGTATTTTCAATATGCAAAATTATTCAAACGGGAACAATAGTATTTTTAGGTTTATTGCAGTTACCTTATCAAAACTTGTAGCATTTTCAAGAATCATTACTTTAGCATGTAAAATAAACTGTTCTCACATCTTTAAAACACAGCTCCCCTTTCAAAATAATAGCTTACTATGTAAAATATATTGTTGCAGGCAGGATCCAATTTTGCAATAGATCTCCACAAAACTGAGATGGATAAAAATGCAAACATGTAAATGAGTGTATGAAAAGTTCAAAAAGGACAAATAAAGGTTGAATATAAGAAAGTGCCTAAAAAACCAGATATATCATATTCTACCCAGGTGTTCAAGTAAGAAGAGAAGAGCCTGATTTATATCTGGCCCATTGGCCAATTCATTCTGTTTCTAATCTTGCTTTGGATAACTCAATATAAACCAGTCCTGAAAGCTGTCACTCTTCTAAGAGCCAGCATAGGCTGTTTACATTTGTTTTTCCATGGCCAAAGAGGCTTAATAGATGAAAAACCTACTCCTGTTCATTGCCAGGTGAATATAATTCTATTTGACAACTGAAATGAGAAAATGACCCTATAATTACTAAATAACATCTTTAGTCAAAACCATTGTGGAGGCACATACAAACATGGGATTTGTCTTATCAGATCAGGCACTGGTCCAGGCAGTCTGGTGTCCAGTCTGTGCCAACAGCTTCATTGTCAGTGCTGGCTTACATAGACAGTGCTCTGTTGGGCATGATGAAAACATCTGACCTTTTCATCTGACATCCTCACTCTCCATCTCCCAAATCAAAATCACAAAGCATTTTGCCAACCCTAATGTTTTCTGCCAGCCACATCCAACTGCATGGCACTGCCAGGTCAGTCCATCCTCATCTGTACCGGCCCACATGGCTGCACATCCATGTGAAGAGTTTCCTTTCTCATGAATTGTTAAAAGAGCTGTTTAGGCTCAAACTATTACCTTGCTCGGGTGAGATCCAGAGGCTTGGTCACAGCTTGTCTTATTTGACATCCGTTAAAGTAGAGCGAATCTCCATGGGCATAGGGTGCCAGCTGTCCACATCCATTCCCTATCACTCCCCCCTGAATGGTTTCCCAGTTTATTTCAGTGACTCTTTCAGACTCAAAATTATCTTTAATATAACTTGGCAGATCATGGCTAAAAACAGAGCAGTCATCACCTAAAAATGACACAATGAAGTTGTAAAACATGCAAAAAATAGAAAGAATGGAGAAAATTGAGTTACAGGTCATTGTAATTCTTTTCAAGGTTGTGACTCAATATTCAGTGTGAGGACAGCCTGAATATATTTCAGCAGATGCATCAATAATGTGCACATTGATCTACAGCAGTCATTTTTACAAAATTGAGGCTGTGAGTCTAATTTTTACAGCAGTATAACTTCAAAAACTGCAATACAATTTCTCCTGTTTTGCACTGATGCCAATAGGAGAAACCTCAAATTGTGGGTTGAAGGCAAATGTGTCTAAGAACTCGGAAGGGATCTGATCTTATAAAGTTATGAGGCTCTCCTGGAAGACATTAAACACTGGCTCCACTCCCACAAAGCACTTAGAGCTTACCAAGGGCACTCAGGTACCATTAGGCATGTGCTTAGCTGCACTGAGGGCTTAGAGCAGAACACTCTGTCCTGATGGGGCACAGAGTCCCTTACAGATGCTAGTCACCAACATCTGGATCTCATTTGCACATCCTCTGGGATGCACCCTTGGAAGGAGCATGGGGTGGAAGCCAGTTCTGGGTAATCAAGTAGCCATGTTCTGCCTTCAATGAGGGCTGGCTGGACTTTCCATACAGTGCCAAGTGGGAGAGACTGCTGGCTCAATATAGAAAGAGTAAGGAGGGGGAAAAGCTGTAATTTGGAGCCCTGACAAATTATTAATTTTGGATTTGTTACTCAGACATTCCAGTGATGAATTTGGACATGATACATCACTTTGTCTTTTTGTTAAATTTTGAGCTAGACTAGACTGTAATAGATGTACAGGAGAGAAATGAAGAAATGGAACCTTGGAATCCTTCATCACAGATGCAGATGGCTCCAGTTGTGCAATACCCACGGCCACTGCAGAGCTTTGGGCACGCTTCCCCAATGTACACGTGATCAATTGCCCAGCTCTGCTTCTCCAGTTCTTCTCCCTTCTGAATCCACCTGAACTGGGTTGCACTGCAAATATCAACATCCAAACGCTGTGTTAGGATGCACAGCAATTAAACGCACCTGTACAGTAATGTTCTATTGCACCAGCAGCAAATGTAACCAAAAATGTCATGTGAGGGGGCTGTGACTTCAATAACTGCTACATCATTGGCAGTAGTGACTTCTATTAACAAAAAGCTTGCTGAAGAACATTAGTTATTGTATTTGCAGGGACCCTTGTGGCAGGGAGAAATGATGAATCTGACTCCATGTTCTCAGAAGGCTAATTTATTACTTTATAATACTATATAATATTAAAGAATACTATACTAAACTATAAATAATACAGAATAAACTATAAATAATACAGAAAGGATACTTAATGAATGCTAAAAAGATAATAATGAAAACTTGTGACTCTTTCCAGAGTCCCAACACAGCTTGGCCCCGATTGGCCAATGAGTGAAAACAACTCACACCAGAATCCAATGAAACAGTCACCTGTGGTAAACAATCTCCAAACACATTCCACATGTGAGCACAACTTGGGAGAAGCAAATGACATAATTACTGTTTTCCTTTTCTCTGAGGCTCCTCAGCTTTCCAGGAGAAAAATCCTGGGCTCAGGGATTTTTCAGAGAATGTGAATGCCACAATTAGTAATGTATCAAATTTAAATCCACAATAAGGAATAATTTTTAATTCACAAATTGTTCCTAGTAAACCATGCCAGTAAGGCAGCTGTCGTTTTATAGGTCCACAGTGAGCTAAGCTTTCATGAACCTACCTGGATGAGACATGGTCAGGCAGCTGGATAGTTATTCTTCTCCACATGGAACTGTTGACAGAGTTATAGATGGTAGCTTCATGGAATTGAAATGGGGAGCAGCCAATGCTATTAGATGAGGAAGGAAGGCAGTGTGTCTGGACGAGTTGCCATGAGTCTGTCCTGTAGGATGCAAAAAAAAAAAGAGAGAAAAAGGTTTTGGAACAACTGAAAAAATAATGAAAACAGATTATTTCTAAGGGTCATGACATTGCCTGTCTTACTAAAGACACAAGAGATTGTCAGCAATAGTTTCCATGCTCTGGAGTCACAAATAAACAAGAGGCGAGAGGTCAAAGCACAGGTGCAGCCAGAGGGATGTTTGAGTGTTGTGGAGCCCTGGGTGGTGGTACTCCCAGCAGTGTGGTATCCACAGCTGCTCTGGGCTGCATGACAGGATTTATTTAGGAGACAGCTCCTTAGCCTTTTTTCTTACAGTGTTCATAAGAGTCCCAATAGAATTTGCTACATTTTCACCCACAGCTTTTTGAGCACAGATTATACCTTCATTTTTACAAATTATAACATGGTGCTATTCTACAGCTCATGACGCAGTGTTATTGTTAGCTAGTTAGAGACCAATTTGGAGTTCAGTAACTCCCAATTCATGACAGCTTGGTCCTGTATCCTACTAGTTTCCTGCAAATGTGTTTTCCTGTAAGCACATTTTTAAGAGGAACATGCTTATGATTGCAACTACAAGCTCAATGCCATGAATCTGTCAACATCTGGGATAAAATATAAAGAGAATTTATGGGAGTTATGTACACAAATCCCAGTGCTTGCACATGGGCTTTGTTCAGATTCTGTTACAACATGAATAGCAAAGCATATTACAATAATTTATGTTACAACACGAATAGCAAAGCAAAGCTTTAATAAATAGAAGCTCTCTACATTTTTAATGTCATACTATTTTTTTTTGGGTCTGTGTATTCTGCTGTCATTTACCTGGCATCCTTTGTATACTCCAGCATCACTGAGTGGAGGTCCCCACAAGAATTTGCCTCACAGCCAACCACGATCTATAACACAAATAAAATCAATTGCTTTAACAAGTCAGGTAGATATTTAAAGTGATATATAATCAACTTATGTTCTCATTTTTTTGTTTCTTTATTATGTGTATGAGGGATCAACTAAGAACTTGGGTAAAATCCATCAAAAGTGGATGGAAGACAAAAGACACAGTACTTCAGATACTGTTTTTACTTAAAGAATTTTACTTCCTTGCTACTGTTTTTTCCTAACAGAATCCTAACATTCATTTCTAAAGTCCAAATTAAACAAACATCTAAACAAACATTTTTTCTGAAACAAAATATATGATAGTTCCTTGGCATTTCCAAAAGTGAAGCATCTATGAAATTTAAAATTCATAATGATAAACATGTGGACATAAACTTTAAATCAGTCCAATTTAGGAACAGAATTATTCTGATTATTTAAAACAATACACATATTTGTTCCATATTACAGCAGAAAGATTACAGTACCCAGTGTACATTACAATGCTGAATTTCAAAACCAAACAGAAGCCATGCTAGAGCTGAGTTCTTACTTTAGAAATAAAATCTTTGCTGTGAGCGGCGAAGAAAAATGGGGAGAAGGTCAGGAAAGAAAAACTCTGCAGTGAGAGTTTAGTAATATGAACTATTAAATGCTGATGGGTTATCCAAATTTAGGTCTTAAAATAGAGGAAAGAGATGATAGGCTGGGTAAAATAAGCATCTTGGAGGCAGTCTTGACATTCAGTAGTAAAAAAATTCAGAGACTCCCCTTGTATATAATTTTTTTGGCATGCTGAGTGAAGAAGCAGTGCTTTAGGGATTATGTTAGACAGTCAATATAAAATAGGCAGTTGAGAAAAGGTGAAAATATTGATCAGTGGAAGATGGTAAATTCTGGAACTATCTTGTTAAACAGAAGAGCAAGAGAAAACCATAATAAGAAAATGGATTAGTATTTTGATAACCCTATTTTCATGTTAGTTCCTAGTTTAAGACAGGGTACTTGGGGAACAGCCAAGAACATTTCTGGAAAACAACTACTTGTTGCTTTTGGCCCTGGGTAGAATTCTACCATAAATCAAATTAAAGTACTCAGAAATGAGTACTTTAAATGTTTCTCTGATGGTTTAGGCCATTTGCCATGACACAAGGAAGTAGAAGGGGCACTTCTACTTGAACATACTTCCATTTTCTATATGATACTCTTCTCCAGCCTTCTCCCTTACTTTTTCTGTTCCTTCACAAATTAGGGGAAAATTATTCTGCATGGCATCTACTCTCACCTTAGAAAATAATTCCTACTGTATCTGATGATCCAGTCATTTCAGGAAAAAGGTATTAGACTTCCAATTCCTCTGACTAACCCCAACAGCTTACAGACAGTCAGAATATTTTGACATTTTACATTCATGCGGCCCTTCTCATTCTCATTACCTACACTTCATATTTTCCTTTAATTTCTAGTAAGAAGTCACTATTAATTATTCATCCAATTGAACATCCTAGCTGGAAGAACAATAATTTCTGGAGACACATTAGATGAATTTTCATTGTGTTCTTTACTTCGGAGAGAGAGAACATTTCTTACTTTAAACTGCATCATGTATCCTGGCTGTATAATGAGCTCCCTGGAGGACAGGATGTTGTGTGTTTTATCCTTTTTCTTATTTGGCCAGTAGAGATGGAATGATGGATTTCCACAGAACCCTGCAGTTCTGACTGCATTAGGGTAAAAGCTCCAATTTTCTTCATGAGAGGTGCCTTCTATTAAGATGAGTTAAATAAAATTACTGCATTGTCTTGGTAAACATCAAGGCTTAGAAATGAATCCACAGAATCACTTGACAGAGTACTTTAGTGATACGGACACTACATTTATGCTATCTGTAATGACACACAGTAAGCTACAAAGAGAGAGACATAATAAAGACATTCATTGCCAGAGAGGTAATTATAGCATTTAAATAACAGTACTTTTAAAAAATATGAAGAGATAAAAGCATAATACCAGAAATTTAAATGAAATTAGTTGGAATGAAAGAAAATTTTTTATGTGTGCAAACATGTGCACACATATACATCGGAATATACGTGTGTGTATATATATACATGCATATATATATATATTTACACACTTCTATGAATAGCATGAAGAATAGCATATAAACAGCATTAGTCTATGAAAAATGTGCAGAGTTAAAATAAAAGAAAATCTGCTTGCAAGCTCACAGGGCTCAGGCAAGTCAAGAACAGATAACACCAGACCACAGATGAGCTGTGGCAGCCTGTTTTACCATCATCAAAGGTGTCCACCAGCTGGCTGGGGTTGATCTCTGCTCCCCCAATGAGGATGTTGTCCAGAGCCCACTGAGCCCGCTCAGGGCCGGGCACCACGATGCCGCTGCTGAGGGTGAAGGGCTGCCACCAGCGCAGGCGCGTGGTGTTGGTCAGGGCGTGCTCGGGGAGCAGGATGTAGTCGTGCCTCACTGAGATGTACTTTTGGTAATCCATCTCGTGGAGCAAAGTCCAGGATATCCCTAGAATGAAAAGATGCAGGTTTAGTGATGTAAAACCAAGCATATGGTAGAATTTTGTAAAGGATTAAAGTAAGATAATAGGAAATAACAAGTAATAGCTATGGTCTTCTGATAGAGCTTAACTTCTAAGGATAGTTGGCAACTGTTACTCACTCCAAGAGTAATCTTGCAATTGTAAAAAGGAATAATCAACTTGGGTGGAAGCCACTGATTACTGAAATAAGGCAGGAAGATTACGGAAAACTTCTGAGCAATAGATGGAACTTTTAGATGGGGAAAAATCTTCACATGGACAAAAATAGCTTTGCCAGTAAGAATTAGCTTTTTATTTTGGATCTCTGACGACTTGTCAGGTATTCATGGTGGATAGATACAGAACCAGACTGTAGGCCAGCTGTAAATACAGTATGTACTCACCTCCATCAATGGAGTAGTCTAGCAGCACTCCTTCCTTTCTGCAAGTCGGTCTGTGGCATGTTGTCATGTTATTTTCACTCCCAATTCTCCCCCAGTACTGTAGAAACCTAAGAGTAAATGTATATGATCACATCTGTTAGACTTGCACAGAGGTTGCTATCTGTTAACAGACATGCTGAAATTGTTCAAAATGCAAATTGTTATAATTTTTAACCAAATAACACTGATACACAAGTACTACAAAGGTTTTAATGGAAAAATTTTCATGGGAACTTCATGGAATTCAACTAAGAACTGCTCCTGGGAGTAACCCATTGCAAATGTTCCAGCCAGGGACAGACTGGATGGGAGCTGCTTTGCTTAGAGTTCCTGAGATTCCTGGTGGAATGGGAGTTCACCATGTGTTAAGGTGCCCTTGTATCAATGAAGGACATAAAAGAAGTTGATAAACTGAGGCAAGGTTGGAACCAGAGCTCAGAGCCAGAGGTCATACACTGAAAAAATAGGAAGTTCCAAATGGATTTAACAGGGTAAAAAAAAAAAAAAAAGAAAAAGAATCATTCTGAGAGTAACTGAACACTAATACAAGTGTTCGAGTACAGACAGACAGTAGGATCTCTGTTCTTGGAGGTTTTTAAAGATCCAATGGGATGAAGTTCTGGGAAAACTGCCCTGAATTCTGTGTTACCTGGCTTTGAAAATGAGGTTGGACTAAAGACTCCCTGAGGCCCCTTCCTTCCTGTAATTCAGCAAAATTGCAAAATTTAAGAAGTCAGAGTGTGTGGCTTCATTAAAGCAATATGGTCAAGAGCAATGATGCAGAAGTTGTCTATGTCATGTTCTTAGCCTGTCTAAGCTGACAGAGTTCCATTGCTCTCCTGATAACACCCAGGAGAGAACAACCAGCAGAGGTTCTGCTCTGAACTCAGTGAGAGACACAGCTAGTGCCTCCAGGAGTGATGCCCTGGTGACTGGTGTCTTGCCTCTTTGCAGGACAGAAGTTGCTGATTCCAGGACATTTCTGGACAAAGGGATCTGCTGCTTCACCTGGACATGTAAAACCCTTTCCACTGTGCTGGGGCGAGCTTTGCTCTCTGTGATTCACCTGAAAGCATCAGCACCTTGAAAATCATAACCCAAGCACCCTGGGAATCATAATCTCCTCAGTGTCTATTTTGTTACAGTGAGGGCTCTAGGGTCTCTCTGACTGTAGGTGCCTGGATAGCAAAGTCTTGCCAAGTTCCATCTGTCTGGGTCCCTCAGGCAGGCTCCCAGCCACAGGCAATCTTAGCAAGCAGCTCAGCTCTTAAGAGATCAGCTCTTTGGTGAATTCAGCTCTTAAGAGATTTCAGCTCTTTGCTTCTAAATGCCTTGGCAGACACAGGAGAGAGAGGAGTGCTGTATGGGGTTCCACAGAGGTGTCTTTATTGGCAGCTTCTGTGAAGGGTGACAGGGCCAGCTCTTCTGCTGAACAGCAGAGAAATGGGGTTTATATAGGGTATAGGGGTTTTGGGAAACAGTCCAATAGTAAGGGTTGAGACGAACATGACCTATGGTCTTACAGAGAGATAACGAGGGTCTGAAGGTGGAAGAGGGGCTTCTTGGGTCCAGTCATCATGACTAGGCATTTCTTATCTTAGGCAACTTGTTGGAATTCAGGACATCCCTCTGGCAGTCCTGGACTGCCAAGACCCCGGCCAGGGGGCTCAGAAACCCTGGCACAGAGCCCAAGATGCCTGTGGTTTTGATTATGACCCATGGAGCAAATTACCAACCTTATATGAAGATCTGCAAGCCATAACAGTTTAAGTAGAAAGATAGTGAATTTATCATGGGGTGAAAAGTAGATTTTTGGGGGTTTTAGAATGGGGGTTCAGGGGCAAGATGGAGGAATTTGGGTGTGTCCAGCCTTTCTCCTTCTTCTTGGCCTCCATCTTCTGCTGTGATGTTGGCACTTTTAGATTGGTTTAGAGTAGAAGCTCACTGTCTAACATAGGTAGTAGGTATTGGTAAGTCACTGTAAATAATGTACACGTAGTTTTTAGTATAAAAAGATAACACCTCCCTGGGGGCAGGCAGAGTGCCTCTGACTGTCTTGCTGAGTGGACCTTGGCAGGTCAGGAGAAAGAATTTTATAGATAAGAAACAATATACAACCTTGAGACCAAGAAATGAAGAGCTGTGACTCCTTCTTTGACTGCCAGGTTGGGAAAAGGGACTTTCTAAATTATCTCGGGGTCACTCTGACCAGCTAGAGACCCCGAGAGCAACTGACCACCAGGGAAGCCCTGCAGGCTGCTACAAGTGTCTGCCTCAGGTAGAGATGCTCCTGTGGTGGCCCAGGAATTCCCTGAGCTACCAGCTGTGCTGCCTGCTGCTTTGCCAGCTCCCCGTGACAATGACACAGAACCATGACCTACTTTGCCCCCCGCAGGTCCAGATCTTGAGTGACAGCCTGCCTCACAGTTGCACCTCCAAAGTACAGGGTTGTGTCTTCTGCCAGAATTCCACACTCAGTACAGGTATTTCCACCTTCTAAGGACATCCACAAATCCGGTTTAATTTCCTCATTGTCAAAGCGCTCTTTCAGGAAGGTCTGTAAGTAAGAAATTTATCATGAAGCACAGGTAAGTAAGATTTCAAGTGTTTTTGAAAACCACAGCTGGAACTGACCTAAACATGTTTGAAGGGCTCAAGAACACTAAATTTTTCTCAGGGTGACTGAGCATAATCACTTCTGGCTGAATATTTAACTACTTGAACTGAATTGGCTAAATTTGAAAATATATTAGGGCTGGATTTTAACATACTTGGGAGGTAATGCAGCAAATTAAAACTGGCATGTGCAAATGAATGAACATGGGTTTGTGTGGCAAGGTTTTGATGGCAGAGTGGAACAGTAGGGGGCTTCTGTATGCATGGGAGAAAAAATATTCTATATCTTTCTTCAGCAAAATCAGAGATCCTGGTATTAAGGAGTTAGCAGTAAAACTCCCCTAAAATTGCTACCATTTTATCCCAAGTGTCCTTAATATGATGGATATCTTACTAATTAAAAATTGCAAAGAGACAATGATAATTTTTCATGTAATTAGTATTTCAGATGAAAAACAGAGGGTTATAATAATACAAATTACATGACAACAGACGAGTTAGTTAGTTATTTTTAACTTTTAAATTAGCAATATCTAACTAGAGTCCACTTGATTGTTATTGGGTAACATGAGTAACAGCCAAACAGCCATGTAAATTAATTTTCTAATTTTTGTCATTTTCCTTTATCCCCTACTTCAGGAAGCTCTCAGAGTAAAGAAAATCTTTCTATTTTGTTCAAATACAACCGCATGTGCAAGGGTGATTTACATCCTATAATGATGATTAAAAGATGAACAATGAACTTTATCACAGCTTTTTCAGGCTAAGTGTTATTTTCAAAGCAACAAACCCATTCTTGAATAATGCAGTTATAGTTTTGTTAAAAAACTGATGGAAGGGCTGAAAATGGATTTGACTGTCTACAGGCTGACAGGAATCAAAACTAAATTTCCAGGGAGATCAAAATCTCCTCTTTCTCTTTCCCAGTCAAACACATGCCAAAATTAATTCTTTAAAACATGCAATAAAATTACCTTCAGTGTCTGGGTCAGGTAGCAGTTTGGACCTGAATACCCAGGATCACAGATGCATTGCTCATTCAGGCAGTCTCCATGACCTCTACAGTTTTCCAGACAACCAGGGCCCAGATAGAAATTATCAATGGCCCACTGCATATCTGAGTATTTCTGGTAGAACCGAAACCTCACTGGACTAGATATAAAGGAATGAAGAAAACCAGACACAGGCATAAGACAACTTTGCTCAGTTGAAAAAAGATGATTAAACACAATATAATCATGACTGTACTATTTTCTGAGCTTCCACAAGTAGTGGAAATATCTACTGAAATTGATTTTTTTAGATATCCCTAATGTAATGAACATGAATGCTGCTATTTGCAATTTCCTTGAAAGAAAATGAATAGGCAGATGTCCTGTTGTGTTTCCAGGATGGAACTCAACCCAAGACAAAATGAGTAACAAATTCATACTTACTTGCCCACAAGGCTTTCAGGCAGTGTGTAAGTTACTCTTTTCCATCCTTTTGTGGGAAAGAAGACAGATGGCTGTGAGACAGTCCCAGAACATTTTGGATCGGCTGGTAAGCACTGAGGTACTAAGTAACTCCAGCTAACACCAAAGTCAGTGGAGTACTGCACATGGACCTGATTTTGTGCAAGTTTTTCTGAGGGTTTACATCCAACAGAAACCTAATAAAGAAGAGATCATCAGTAATTAAGAATTCATTGTGGTGGAGGAGTTTAAAAACATGTTTGAACCTGAAAACACACTGCAGAATGTTGCTTGAAAAAATGATGGCAGTAACAGTGCCTGTATGGTACCAGTCACCTGCAGATCTCTTTGATATTCTCAAGACTGAGAACAGACACCATATTGTGAATTTTGTTTTCTCCTAGATAGCTCACATTTCTGGATTTCCAGATTTTGACACTTGTGCCTTAGACCCCAGCACCACATAACAAATAAAATTAATATCCCCTCCCACACAACCTGAGATTTGAATATTTCAGGGAAGGCCACAGATTAGAGAGACCACCTTTATGGATGGACATGCAAAGGGTTCTTAAAATTTCCATATATTGCTGGGTTATTTCCTCAATTTAGGTAAAGAGGTGTACAAAGGCCAACTTGGGTGCAGGTTTGATGTGAGTGCATGACAACCCAGGAGGAGAGTGAACAACTGTGGAGCTGCTTTTCCCTCACCAGCAGGTGTAGCAAAATAGGCACCTGGTAGATGTGCAATATCCTTATTACATGAGGGCCATAGAACTGCAGTGCTGGAAGAGAAGAATGTGTCACATCTGAGACCAACAAAAAGTAAGTGAGAAAAATGAGGATGCCCTAATAACAACAACATTTTTCCCAGCAGGGAATGGCTCCTGGGTAGGCCTATACATCATCCTTCCTCCTGAAAGATCTACTTAGACCTGGAACGAAGTGTGGTTTAGAATAAGTTTACTGCAGACAAATTTTACCTTGAACTGCATAATCCAGCCTTCTGTAGGAGTCAGGTCATGGGTGACTGCATAGACCTCTCTGCCATCGTGGCTCCCGCAGATCATGACGCCATCAGGAGAATCACAAAATCTCTCAATTGAGCAATCATCATGGAATAACCAGTGTTCATTCACTTGAAAATAAATGGCAAGGTCAGTAATATACAGTGACAATATAAATTAAATAGGGAGTAGTGTTAACCACAGAAGGTGATTCATAGCTTTATTTTTCAGCCTACATGAGAATTATTTAGTATTGCCCCTGAGAATGTCAGTACCCTGTTGTTCCCATATAAATATGTATTACATTTATCACATTTATTGCTGAAAGCACCCCTTAATTGAGTAAGTTTACTGCTTACTTGCTGAAAGCTTACTAATGAGCTTGCTCACATAGACAAGCATTACAGCATTATTTTTTAATATTAAAGAAGTAAGGATCTGAGACTTACTTAAAATATGAACATCTATTGCACTTAACATTTTGGGAGAGCCTTTTGATGGGTGTTGCCTACATGTCTGCACAAAGTGTACCCCAGCACTGGTTGCTGTTAAGCCTTATAAACATACAAAAATGCATGTTCTACAAAATTTAGTTGCAGGGGAATAGAATATAAAAGGTAAATAAAGGTAGTCTAGAATGTAATCATACCCCCTAAAGAGTTGCAGCTGGGTTAATTATTAAGGATTAGGAGCAGGCCACACCTGTGGCCAATAAGAAGAGTGTTATAAAAGGGGGGATTGGTTGGCTGAGGGAAGAACTGGAGTCAGTTGGCTGCTGTGAGGATGAGGAAGAGTCAGTGCCTAGAGGAGCTGCCTACAAGAAACATCAAGGAGGCACGAAACTCTAGCAATATGGAACCCTTACAACGTAATGACAATAGAACTCTTACACTATAATGACAACATTTAGTTGTAAAATGTAACTTAAATTCCTTAAAGAATTTTTTTTAAAGTTAGTAAATAGTGAATAGGCACTCGGGGTAAGAAATTTGCTTAGAATAACCTGTCACTTTTAAATTACATTTTTTCCCTTTTAAAATAAATTAACTCTCTAAATAAACTCATGCAGTAAAAAAAGCTGCATTGCATCTTTTCATTTTGCTTTTTGCAAACAAAAATCAAAAGACAGGGCCTCTACAGCAACGGAATTGTCCTATTCCTTGGCTGGGAAGGAGTTGGAATCATGTCTTTCCTACTAATCAGCTGATGACATGGGCGGGCAGAAGCCAATACTGCTGCCCTTCAAGCTGTACTTTACAACCAAATTGGGGACATTGGACTCAGCCTCTGGCATACCATGACTGGCCTCCGCCACAAAATTTCTCAGGTAGATTTCTCACCTGAGAAATCCATCAACTCCCCACTCCCTCCCAAACTCCTACACTACCCCTACTAGGCCTCATTTTAGCCGCAACCGGGAAATCCGCTCAACAGTCACCATCACAGTGAGACAGAGAGTCCGAGGCTCAGCCAGACCTGCACATCACTGCACTGGCTGCTCACTCCCTAACTGGGACACAGGTGGGAGTTTTACCCGTGGTTTTGTCCTGCAGGGCCATGTCGAAGGCGGTGCTGCCGGCGGGCCCCGCGTCGGCCGGGGCGCGCTCGTGCTGCGGCAGCGGGGCGCTGCTGAAGGTGTCCAGCATCACCGTGCGCTGGTCGGCCGAGCCCGAGATCAGCACGTTGTCGATGGCCCAGTCGTTCTGGTCCAGCCCGTCGTGCTTGGGCTGCCACCAGCGGAAGCGGGTCCCGATGGTTTTGGCGTCGTAGGGAAGGAGGATGTTCACAAAGCTGGAATAAAAGCTGGGGATTAGTTGTGGGAAAGCTGCGAGAGGAGGACACTTCACAATGCTCTGTGCTGGGTGCTTTGACAAAATCCATTCCTGATCATTCCTGATGTTTCCTAAAATACATGGAATTTGGGAAAGATGAGAAAGACCGGTCTAGCCTATATTCCTCTAGGAGATATTTCGGGAAAAAAATCCTTCTGATCACTCCCAATGTCATCCCTGGGACAGGGGCTCAGAGAGAGATGGAAATGGTCAGCACCCAGACTGTGGCATGGTTTGAACAACCTCACTTGCTCCAGGTGTCCTTATGGGACTGAATGCAATGGTCTGGACCAGCAGGGTATGGCCATAAGGCCCTTATTAAGGGAAGTGTTAAGAAGGAGAGTGTGCAAATGAAATAAAGATTGCTTTTTTCAACCTGGAGCTATTCAGCAGATAACAATGTTCCAGTACAATTTTATCTGTTCCATTGCAATAGTAGAAAATAGTACACTGAAATCTCATGTCCAATTAAAGTGCTAGTGATTCTTGGTGTGCTTGAATAAAATAACAAATAATGGGTCCCTCAAATCCCCATTTTCTGTGAATCTTTAAAATTAGTCAGTGAGAAAATAGTCAGATCACATATATCCATGATTTGAATTTCATAAACATCTGAAAGTAGGGCTTGAGTGTATCCATCCTTTTGGTGGATAACTGCAGATATGCAGTTTCTCCTAGCCACACCATTTTGTAACTAACTTATAACAATCAGTGATTTTATGATGTTGCCAATAAAGAAATAGATTGCAAAGGTTAGCAGCTTTAAGAACAGGATAGACTATTAATTTATCTTCTGCAACCATTTGCAAATCTACCAGAGTGCTACAGGCTCCTAGGTATTCTTGTATTTCTGGCCTAGCAGCTGAATAAATGCTGATGCCCTCACATGCACCAAGGCCATTAATAAACATCTCTAGGACTGTACAAGCTGAACTCGTACATTCCAACCTGACATCCAAACCACAGCACTAATATATCCCACAGGTTCTGGTGAAACATTCAAGACCACCTGACTTTAGCAGAGAAATTTACACAGGCAGAAAGAAGGTATCTACAAACCCAGGCTTGCTGAATTGATCATAGAAAATTTCCATTAAGAGGCTCCACGTGATTCCACCATTCACAGAATACTCCAGCAGCACTCCTTGGTTGCGGTTATTTGGAGTTATCAGACATCCATACATGAAATAAAACTGGATGAATTCTGCGCTGGTGAGGTTCAAATCCACTGTAACTAACATACGGCTGCAGCCCTTAAAAGCAATGAAAAAATATGTTGGCTGGTGTTGTCTGGCAAAACTTATGTTCATAAAAAGTGTTAGACTACGCAGTCACTATTAATGTGGATTCATGCTGCAAAAATTTTAAGATTGTACAAAATTTTGTTAATTATTTCAAATGTAAAGCTACAACAGAACAACATGTATAAATATGTTTTCCCTGAAGACATAATGTCAGTCATGTTTCATTCTTAAAATTTCTGTTGGGCATCTATATATGTTGCTACTTGTACCTTCGGTTTTACAACATTCAGGTATTCACCTTTCTTCTGAATACAAAAGTTGCAGAAATCCACACCTCCGTTGTAAATCATGAAGTTTTCCATGAAGAATTAATGAATCACTGATTATGTGCTAATGATTCGACTTATGCAAACAATCAAATGGCAATCAATTTTAGTATGTGTGTTTTTCACAATACCTTATATATTTCACATTGCTTAGTCTGTTAGTGGGTATCTACTTAGTCCTAATGAAATGAAGTGGAAACATAATACTTCTGTTAGTTTGTTTTAGAAAACTTTTGTCAGTTTAAACTTATACACTTGACAGAAGAGATCTACAGGCATAAATTTTATGTGTTTCTAAAATAGTATTTCATCATTTTTATAATCCTGAGGTTATCTTTTAGCAAACTATAGTTCAGCAGCAGTCAGGGTTATATACCTATATATGTAGCTAACCTAGGAAATTTTACTGTGAGCTTACTCCCCACCTGTGGGACATCTGAAGGATGAGGCTACACATGAATGCAATATGCTTTAGGGTGGCCCTGCTTGGGCAGGAAGACTGGACCAGATTACCCACCATGGCCCCTTCCAACCCAGCCCATTCTGTGTTTCTGTGGCTCAGTATTGTCATGGACCATGTGCAAGTCATACAAGTGCAAATAGCTAGTTATTAATTTACCTCTGTGGTCTGATTAGAAGCCACACCAAACTCTGGTCTGAAAGTTTTAAGTGCTATGAGGAGGGACCTAGGAGGAAAATTAAAAGTCTACATATTTATATTGTGCTTTAACCTACCAGCTCCACTTTCAAAGGCCCCTCTACAGGACTCACACACACTATATTTCAATCTCCTGGCTGCAGCATATCAAGGAACACAGTGTCTGCTTTCCTGGAGTGTTTCTGGCTGACCCTAGTCTGTAGGACCTGTTTGACTTTGACCTTCAGCCAAAGGATTATTAAAAGGATTTAATTTTTGAAAACATTTTACATGTCTGATATGTTGTGCTGTTATTTTTTTAATGCCTTGCTATTTAACTTTTAAGATCAGTCCCACTTATAGTGTGAAATGGAGCGAGCTGTTCCCTGTGCTGGACACGCACCCCGCTGAAGTGCAGAGCCATCCCCGAGGCCACGGCCCCGCAGACGGTGCTGAGCTTGCCCCCGTTCACTGTCAGCCAGTTCTGGCTCGAGGGGGAGCGGTTGAAGTTGTCCTTCAGCTGTGTGGGAAGGGGGGTCTCTGGCTCGTCGCAGTACAGCCCACCCCAGTGCTCATCACAGCTGCAAAGAGCAAAAGAAATGCACAAATCAGCTGGCAAAGGCTCTGCATGTTATTAAGGTACCATCTCATTCTGCAGAAGGGCATCATTTACTAGTGCACAACTGGTATGTGGGGGTTTCAAACATCTGGCGTTTTGTAATATGAAACAAAAATGACTTTTTTGAAGCTTTTTTTCAAGCTTCTATTACAGGGTACATTCCCAAACATAGTAAAAGCAGTGAAATACATTGTGCTTGGATAAATAAACCAAGAGAATATGCCAAGCGTAAAAGTGTCCTGCTAATGTTTAAGTTCTAGGTTCTGTAAAATTTTAGTAGATGGATGCTTTCTTATCTTTATATAGTTCTCCTTTTTTTTTTTTCTCTCTGAAAAAACGTTCTTATAATGGTCAAAGACTGGATAACAGCTTGGAACTGTGTTCTGCTACAATGAGATTTCACCAGGGATATTGTGTCTTTGTACCTCAGTGTTGTCAGGATAGAGGAGAACACAATCATATGTCTATTCTGCAGTGAAATATATTTCTAAGAAATACAGTCACAGTGCAATTATGCAACCATTCTCCCATTTCTGCTGCCATTTGTGGCTGGGAAAAAAGCAATACATCCATCTGGAAGGTATTTCTCTGTTGCCAAGACAGGCAAATCTGGGGGTTTTTGTTTGCTAGATTTGCAGGACTCTGTGTGGATTGTTATGCAAACAGTTTGAGGATCAAGCCAGTCTGCCTCTCCTGGCAAACCCTACCATGGAGCAGAGTCATCAGACCATCAAGATAACACCAGCCAAAAAGCAAAATCTAGCCTTGTGAAGAACTGGCATACATCCTGCTCAGGGGATATGTCCCACCTCCAGCCCAGGTTCTCTGCACCCAGCACCAGGTTAAGAGCACAGGGACGTGGTGTGAAATCCCTTGGGAACAAGGAGTCAATCCTTAATTGTTCTGCACTTATATCTAATCATCTCAAATGGAGTAAATTAAGATCAGAACCAATGCTAATTTGTATTAATAGAGATGTTATGGTGTATGCTTGGGCTTGTGTCTTTCTTTTTTTAATGTGAAATGAGAGTGTTGGTTGAATTTACTTTAACAATATAAAAGAAAAAGTGATTCTCTTTCAAACTGGTGCTGATGTAAGTGACAAAACAGCCACCATTATTTTGGTTTAATTATTGTTGTAATTAGTGCCATAGAATTACCCACTCCAAAAAGCTCAGGGACAAAGTTGGCAGCATCCATAAAACTAATATGGAAAATCAATAGATGGAGGATAAAGGACTTCCTTAGTCTAAGCACAGGATAGTTCATTGTGCATCTACTCACATGAAAGTGACTTTTATGTGGAGGAAGGGTTTTTTTCCTATCCACTTGCTCCTGGACTGTGTGTCCCTAGAGGACTATGCAAATTCAAGGGGTTCCCTCTCCCTACCTGGTGGGAGGGGAACTGATGCAGCAGAGGCAAGGGCAGAGGTGATGAACTGCCACTGAGGAAAGCACTGTCTGCTTTGGCCATGGAGCATGGACAGTCAGAGGTCTGGCAGGGCCAACCCCTGCAGTTCCCCTTCTGCTTGTTACTTCTATTCCCAAGTGGAGCCAGTGCCCTGCTCAGTTTTAACAGCAAAATCCACCTTCCTTTGTAGAACTGTAACACAGTTTTTCCTGAAAATTCATCAGAATGACAGAGGGGGAGTGAAATGCTGCAGCCCTGGGCAGGACAGGGAACAGATGGCACTCACACACAGTTGTCTTGTGTGCACTTCCCATGGCCACTGCACATGTCTATGCAGCCGTCCCCGATGTAGACGTTATCGATTGCCCACGTTTGCTGCTTGTCAAAAGGAGCAGGCTGGTGCCAGCGGAAACGAGTAGCTTGAGACCTTGGGAGAGAAAGAAAAACATAATTCTGTATTTTCTAGCTAAGGTAATCTTTATTTTGATTGAAAGGAAATGTTAGTCTTGAGGTTAGCCTGCTCTTGGGAGATTTGTTTGATACCAGCATGACCCAGGGCTGCTTTCTGACAATGACAACATCCCGCCAAGAAAAGGGTGCCCAGATTTTGAGAACAGAACAAAGCATGGGTGCTTGGTATCAAGCTGAGAGTGTGGGAGGTAGGAAATGGATCAATGGTGAAAGCAGAGCAAGCAGGCCATGGCTGGTGCAGTGGAGAGGAGGTAGGAAGAAGGTGGTGCTCCCAGTTGGAAGCTTAGGCCAGCCATAACCATGTCCCCAGCACAGATCCAAACCTGAGGGACAGCTAGGAGCTGGATCAAGCCAGAATAATCCAAAGCCTCCAAGTTTCATCCCGAGCCAGTCAATAAGTCCAAGTTAACAAATTTACCTGGCTTTTTCTCAGTGAATTCTCCCAGCCACTCTCAGGTTGAGAGCAGCTCTACGGAATGGATCTGGGGACAGGTGAGAAGGCCCATGCAGGGCTTGCAGCATGACCCTGGCTTTGCAGTTTCTTCCCTCCTCTCCACCCAGGGCTTGGCAGGGAATGTCAGGAAATTATCTGCAGTGTGATCCTGGCTCGACTCAGTAATTATATTCATTTTATTGATTAAAATGGGCTTAGCTCCCTATATGTGAATTAAGTGTCTCAGCTCCCAAGATAGATGATGAAAATCTATCCAAAACAGTCAGAGGAAACCAAATAGTTATTCAGCTCATGAAGCTGTAGACTGTGAGTCAAGGGCCTTGAGCAGATGAATTTCTGTAACTATGAATTCAAGCTAATCCCTGTTTTGTGCTACAGCACTAGATGGCAGCATTGAACTTTTTGTAGTCTGTTTTCTTTTTAATCTCAAAGAAAAATCACAATTATTATAAACATACACACACACACAAAAAAAAACCCAACAAAACCCCACCCAAAAAACCCAACAACAACAACAAAAAAATCTCAAAAAACCCCAACAAAATCCCAAAAAACTATTCAGTGTCAAAAGGGACCTCATATGATAAGGTCATTATTCTCCCATGAATTATTTCTTTATGAAAAAGTTGCATGAGCTGAATAAATAACTTTTTATCCAAAGAGAAAGCTACTACTCTGAGCTCAGACCAGCTGTTCACCAAGCAGCATTTTAAAAATAAACATAAAAATTGTGAGGAAGTCCTTTCAGAATAAAGACAAGCACCTCTATCGTACACTGTGTGCTTTGGCTGGGCGCATCACTAACAATTCATGGAGCTGATGCTCCTGTGGGAAGCTTTGTATTTGCATTTGCATTTTAAAATCAGCTCCAAGTTAAAAGTGAGGGTCCATTGCATTTTGAGGCCAGAGGTGAGGTAGCACTCTGGAGTACAGGAGCCCAAAGAGGCTGCACAGACATGGGTGGTGAGCACCAGGCCAAGCTACTGACTACACAGCCTGCATGTGCCTAAAACATACAGGCATAAACACTGGAGACACACACCTGCTATTACACAGCTTGAAATAATAAAACAGCATAAAAATTATAATGCATCTAGACTAAAAGGCCTATTAGCTCCACTGTTCTTATCCTAAAGCTCAACATCTCTCTTGCTTATGAGATAAGCTTGTAATAACCTCTCTCATGGAACACCTGTCTTAATAACTTTGGGACATTGTATTACTTGAGCCAAAAAATACAGTTATGGGATTGGACAGAAGTACAATTTTTGCCTCAGTAGGGCATCAGACTTCTTGTGACATATACTGCTCAATAAACTCTTCAGTCTTAAAATCACAGTTATTTATAAACTTGAGTTTATCTCAGGTGGTAGCTTCCTTTCAGGTCCAAATTCAATTGGTTTGGAATATCAAACCCAGCCCTGATTTTTCCCATTCAACCCCAGAAAAACTACTCTGAAGCGAAATTTACAGTCTTGATACAAGAACCGACAGGGTAATGGATTTTTATAGATGATATGTAGCAAAGCCACACGAAAGAGGAAGCACAGAAAATTAATGCTGGGAAGAAGTCCTAAAAAAGTGCTATTACTTGATGTAACTGCACACAAGACAGAGAAGAGTCCAGATGCCCCAAATGATTAGTAAGTAACAGAACACAGACTTTTTCATTACTAATGTCAAAACGTGTGGCAACTGTATAGGCATTTTCAGTATAACTGCTAAAATATAAAGGTCTCTGTTTCCAAACTGGTATGTGCCTTTGGTGGCATCTTTCATGACAACCATTTCAAGGCTCTACCTGTGCTTTGAGACTTCTGAGCCAGCAGTTAGCTCAGCCTAAGTCTATGTGAGGAGATAAGGTTCAGCAGGAGGAGCAAAGCTGTGGAGTCAAATAACGCTGAGAACCTGCTGCTGCCCTTGCCACCTGTGTTTGCAATTGCTATAGCATAGAGCTTCATTTACTTATTTGTTGCTATTTACATGGACCAAACAAAAAAGGACATGGTAAAATTGTTTAAACTCCATAATGTATCATGACATTATAAATTCCTAGTTATGCTTTTAGATTTATTCTGCAGAAAACCAGAGGGAGTTACCTGGTATAGGGAGGCAGAGGCAAAGTAACTCGGGTCCACTTGTTGAAAGTGTCTGAAATGAGAATCCTCTGGAGATGGTACTTGTTGCATTCCACATTAGTGGGAAGACAGTCTTTCAAAATTGGGTGCCAGGTCAGCCCAAGGTCCACTGAATATTCCAGTTCAATAGCTAAGGGTGGAAAGGTGGTTAGTTACTTAATTTAGAGACCTGTATCCCTAGGCCTATAATAAAGTTCAAGCCCCAGACAGTATCACAAGTCTGAACTGACAAAATAACCACCCAGAACTTTTCAAACCCTTCTGTCAGAAACACAAAGCTACCTCCCTTGATGACAGTGCAGAAGGGTGTGTTACATGTTGCTGAGCAGGTATAACTCAGGTGGAGTCTGCAGCACATCTCCACATCTGCTGCCTAACTCAAGGGACCACAGATGAAAAGACAGAGCCGACATTAAATTGCCAGAATTAAGTCAAGACAATGTGTGTGGCTGCAGCATGCAAGAAAATGATGTGGCAGCACCATGACCACCAAACTTTGTTTTTCAGGCTTGAAGAGTGAGATTCAGCTGGATATGATTGCTGTGTAAAGCAGAGCAACACTCAAATTCAAACTTTTGTCTCTGTCACAAGATGGCTTAGTCAGCCTTCCACCCTTCCTGCAGACCAGCTCATTTAATTATTCAGCGCAATTTTAATTTGAGTTTGTTAGTCAGTGAGCTTGTTTCCATTCAAACACAGTCTAGCCATATTAAACTAATATATTCATTTCTCAGCGAAAATCAGCAATTTCATTGTTTTGATGTTTATGGCTTATACGCTTTTATTACGAAAATGAAAGGTTAGTCAAGCTCACTAAATACTTCAAGTCAAACTTTCAAGCAGCCATAAATATAAATAATAATAGGTGCAGAGCTGGTACTTGAGATAAATGTTCCAGCTGCCAGGTACTCTGGCTGTATAAAACATGGAGCGTGGTTGCAGTGATAGGGGTGATAAATATGTGATCTTCTTTTGATTACTAACAGACCCATTTCTTCTATCCTCATGCACAGGGAATGACCCTTAATCACCCAATCAGTCCTATTTGATGTTTCAGCACAGAGGACAGCGCTATAGAAATGCAAGGACAAGTAGATACAAACAAGGGTAAGTGAGTTTTTAGTGTTGAATTTCCCTCACCAAAAGAAACACTTTTCTCATCATGACCAAAAGCATGATTAGGTAGTGTCCTGCCTAATTTAATATGAAGTTGAGATAATGATAAGGGTTGTAGACAAAGAAACAAACAAAGCTGTCGTGTCCCCCCCCCCCCCCCCCCAACAAAATAAGGATCTGTTTCTTTGCCAGTATATGGTTCAGTCACCAAAATGCATCTAAACTTAGCAGAGATGATCTCAGGATACTGCAGTATTCTTAAAACCAAAAGAAAGAAAAATTTTTAAGCATATAAGTAGCTTCAGATTAGCAAAATCAGAGAAGCTAAATCTGGGACTTCATGTAAAACCTTTTTCCATTTTTATACAGAATTGTAGAGGAAAATTCAGCAACCCAGTAAATTATATTATTCTTGTCCTCATTAAAAACATTTATACCTCAAAACCCTACTCTAAGAGGATGTGCAAAACAAGCATTAAAAAAGCTTGTTTTTAAGAAAAACCTATTTTCTCATGTGCCTTAAAATTCACATGATTTTTAATTTCCATGTGATGTGTATTTGATGTGATGAGTACAGAGCATGTTTTTATTCATTTATCTGTATGTATATATGTGTATATGCACATATAAAAGCTGTCTGTGCACTCAATAGACACCATATGAAAAAAGGAAGCTAGGTAATTAAAAATTGCATCATTATGTACACATAAACAGATGTATACTCATGTGCATAGTATGTATGCACACATTTGTACATGGAAACATATAGGTCTATACATATTTATTATTTCATATGGGTGATATAAATTTTTGCAGTTGATGCTGCCTTAGCAAGTGTCAGATGTATGTTGGTATAAATGATTTCTTAGATATATGGGTACAAGCGAGATCAGAACTGAGACTACACTGAAAATGCAGAACCACAAAGCAAGAAACACATGCTGGAACACCCAGCTGCTTATTATTACAGCACCACACCAAGCAGTGGACATTATCTACTAAATGGATTTTTTGAGTAAGGCAGCTGTTAGTCTTTTTCTGAGATTGATTGAACTGCAACTTAAATGCTCACATGGAATGATTTACTTCAGTTTATCTTAGGCTTCAGACACCTGGAATATAAAAGCTGATGTTACAATCTCTAACAGAAACATGCAGCTTTCTTTTGTTTCTCAGCTCTTGTTACGGTGAATAACGTAACCAGGAAACAACTGAACTTTGCAGTGGAGGAAGAGGAATGGCAGGGATTACTTAGAAGTCATTACCATAACAGGAGTCTGTGACAGAGCAGGAAGCTGCAAAATCTATTTGCAAGAAAGAGTCTTCATTGACAACAATGTCGGTGGTGACGACGTAGCGGGTGCTGGCTTTCTCAATGAACACCAGCGCGTCCCCCGCGGAGCCGCACACCGGCATCTTCGTCCCACCAGGGTGGAGCAGCCACTTCCTGCTGTCCAGGGTGGTGAAATCATCTTCCAGTACTGTATTGCCAGAGATGTTTCCTCCTATAAGAATCTGAAACATTAGGAAAGAAATTGCTTTTGAAAAGGAGAAATGTCTAGGAGTCTTCACAAACATACAAGTGACGTAGCAACCGGAGGGATGTACCAGCCTATGTGTATTTATTCTGCTGGTCCAAAATTGACATTGCTTAGTAGAGCATTTAGGCCATGAGAAAGGGGAGTGTCTCCTTCCTGTAAAGGAAAGAGATTGGCTCAGCTGTACAAATCTAAAATTCAGGGAGGTGACCTCCAATCTCAGTGAAGTAAAACTGCTCACAAAAAAGTTTTAGCAGAAACAAAGTGATTGCACTTTCCTAGTGATTGTTCTGCTCTTCTATTATCTGGTGCACTGCTATCAGATTGTGTCTGCTGATAGAAGTTGGGAAATAGCCTCTGTTTTGTCACTGACTATCAAACATCATAATTTTACTCTTCAACAGCAAGCAAGGTAGAATTATTTTTCATTTGTTATTCTGAATTCAGTTTCTGATTGTTCTGAGCAAATATAACTACACTCAATGAAGATACTGAAACAATGAGCATTTTTAAATTTCTAAACAGAGGGATGGGAAGTAAAATTTTGTAACCACAACATTAAAATGGCTGGTTAGGTTTCTCCTTAGAATCTGAACTTCCTTATTTTAAAAAAAGTAATAAATATTAAAGCAAATAAATATTAAAGCAAACTTGGACAATCCAATGACACTACTTAGAGCATAATAATTTTAGAGATAAATAATTTGTGATTTACACCAAGTCATACGAAGTAATATAATAATCTTTATAGCAGAAAATCCCAAATATGAAACTTTATTTTCATAAAATTGATATCAATATTCACAAGATTGATATTTTTCTATAGGCTTTTTCTATTGCATTATACCAAGCCAATTACACATTTGGATACATTTTAAATGAAGGTTTTTGAAGTTTAAAATCAGACTTGCATTCTGTGTGGTAAGGCCTCCCACAATGTCAACCCGAGGCCCTACACTAGAATCAAAATTCTAGGAAATTCATGGGGCAATCAGTGCTCCATGGAAATGGTGCATTAAAACCATGAGTTCATCAAACAGCAATTGTGCTCTAAATATCTTTCTACTAAGCATTTTTGCTTGTCTCAGTGAAACGATACATGCCAGAAAAAGGGAAATATTAGGACTGAATCCAGCCTAAGACTGTGTTAAAAGAAGCAGCACCCACAGGGATTGCTCACCTGGTCGATGACCCAGGGGCTGTAGAAATGCCCGTTCTCGGACGGCTGCCACCAGCGAAGCCGGGTGGAGCTGGAGCGAGCCTTCAGGGGAACCTCCAGGGCGATGTAGCGGCCCACGTTGCTGGAGTTGCTGAAGAGGAACTCCTGGAGAAGGCTCCATGTGAGGCCCCCGTTGAGTGAGTACTGCAGCAGCACAGGCTGGCTCCTGGGGTCAGGCACCCCCTTGCCACATCCCAGTCTCATGAAGAACTGCACAAATCTAACAGGAAAAATCTTGCCACTTACCAGAAAGATCTGTTTTCAAACAACATCCTACACAGTGAACCAGAGAGCCTTGGAGTTTGTCTACTGCCTAGCCCTGTGCTTTCTAGCTGTAAGAGCCATCTTTAGGAGATCTTATGATTTCCTTTCCAAAGCTTCTAGAATATAACTAGACAGACAGGTGGTATGACAAAAATTCATTTTGCCTGTGTGGTAGTTTGCCAGCATAAGAGGCTGAACAAAGCTGGTCATTTATGTTTTCAGCTTTTGTCTGCACAGCAGATGGTGTTGCAAGTATCAGAAACATAATCCTGGGTGAAATTTTTATCCCTGTATCCCATGAGTACAGATTTTAGTGGCAGAAAAGCAACTGTGCTCTAAGTAGATCATAATTTGCTACGAATTTGCTGAAATGCTTAAATTCAAAATAAGCATCCCAGTTTTCCATTGGCATAAACCAGAGAAAATCTGGACGGGAGAACAAAGCACATTTCACTTTCAGGGATCATTTTGTCCATTTTGTCAGCCTGGGAAATTTGTCTAAATTACAGCGTTTAAATGTGTTGGCTTCCCTGAAGCCAGCCCCAGCCACCCAGGGACAGCAGTGCTTTCATCCCCCAGTTAATTGGCTTCTCCAAAGCTGCACAATGGACTTGTATCAAACTGCGAAATCCCTCCCGTCAGCCGATGCTCACAAATAGCTCCACTGTGCTCTTGGAGTGGGGGGAACCATGCTGTAATGATATTTACTTACTGGACTTGCAGAGGGATATTACAAGCATTAATTCATGTTTGCACAGCTTTTGCACAGATTTGGAGTGTTTTATCTGTACTAATTATTATTGCGTTAGTGCTGCCTGGCTCATGGTTAAATAAAATGGCGCAAAAGAAGTTTTATATCAAACATCTTGTTCTGGTTTGATCTGCAGGTAGTTCTGCTGGGAGTGGAGGCTGCAGAGATGCTGGGCAGACAAAGCTCCAATAAAATGCCAGACTTACAAGTCAATTAATTCTAGTCCTCACTGCGACTCACAGTTTCTCTTGCTACTAGATAGAGCTGCTTTTGCTATAGATCATATCCACCTCCATGTCCCAGACATAACATATTGCTTGTGCTGTAAAGGAGCACTGGGTACCCTCATGGATCAACATATCAAATGTAATGGATTTGCTTCAGTGCTGGCAAGTCTTTCTGCCTCCTCAGATTTACTCCAACATTCGCCACATAATTCAAAGGAAATAAACCCAGGTGACCTTGTCTCTGTGGCATCTGATTCCTTTGCATTGCTATTCTTACATCTCAGATTTTACTAATGTAGTAATAACCCACCCAAATATAGGTAACAATGTCTAGCAGATAAAAAAATACTTTTAAATATCTCTCTTCTTATCCCAAAGATATTTTGCAAAGGTTCTGCCTATTCTGAAATGGAAAAGCAAAGTGCTTTCTGTAAATCTAGTAACACTCAAATGTGTGGATGTGCTTCTAGTAATTCAGAATTGAAAGGCATTTGATCAGCTGTGATACCTAAAATATTCTCTCCTTACTGATATTTCATGTGGTGCAGTTTCAGCTACCATTTTCACCATGATGGTGATACCCTGTCCCTGTGTTAAATTCTTTAAGACACAGATGTGATGGCAGTGGATTGCAGAGTCCACGTGATTTCAATGCCCAGGTGCTGAGTGTGCCTTGCAGCACTGACAGACACGACTGCTTGCCTGTGCTCTTCAGGGGATCTCCTCATAAATAAAAGGGAAGTTTTAATGTGACTACTGAGTCTAGTACTCTTAAAAAGATAATTGTCTTCATCAATCCTGGCATAAATTGAAACCTGCCCCCAAGTCCTGTGCAGAACTTGGCACATCTGTGTCACAGCAAGATCTGTTGTGCTTTGCAGGTGGTTGACAAAGTCAGTCTGCAAATGTAGAAAATCCTACTGCAATTACTTTAGGTTGCAAAAGAGCAGCTCCCAAAAATGCCACTGCAGTGTGCCTTGCTGTTCAGAAGAGAACACACAGTTATTTATTGATAACTGTTAATTTTCATAATCATATATACAAGAAATTGAGTGTTCAGCTTTGTTTTCCTAAAACAGAAGTAATTTATCTCCATATAACACCTTGAGGTCAAGATTTGCAAATCCAGCTACAGACCATCATGGAGAAGAGATAAATAAATTATGGTTCTTTGAACATGAGCAATAAGGAAAACATAGTTTAGTTAAATTATAGAGCAACCTACAAGACCTTTTGTATCTTTTGTTAAACAATTTTCTAATTTCAGAGTCGTCTAGGAATCAAATTAGTGCTGAGTATTGGGGTTTGTTTTTATCAAGCTCTGAAAAAAGTTTGCTGTGAGGAATCTTACAAATTACAAGCGTCCTTATTATTACATATCAATGAGGTTTAGCTAAGTGCTAGATCTAGAACCTGCATTGGTTAGATATTAGGCCTTTCTACTGATCATCAGTCTTTACAATTAAACTATTATTTAAAGCTTCAATACCAATGCTGACAGGTAAAAAGTAGATAGAATGCCTGTTAAAAAGTTTCCCACAGAACATCAGAAAGGAGTAGGGTGTTTAGAACAGATCGGAGAAAAAAAGTCTCTGAGAAAATGCAGTCTCCCCAAAGCAATAATACAAGAATATCAGCTAAAATACAGAACAAATAGAAAACAACACCTGTTTGTTAGCATGCTCACAATTAGGATGGAGTTTAATTCATATTACAGTAATTTTTTTTTAATGTGGCTTGCTTAGCATGTCTCACTCATCCCATGTCTGTTCTTCAGGCTGTAAAGATATACCATAAACTGTAAATACACTAAAATATTTGGTTTTCAATAGCTGGTGACAGCTTGATGGGAATTTCTCAGTGAATTATTGGAAACAAATGTGCACAGTAAATAAAAAAACAACGTTCAGAAATGAAAGAATTATGAGATGACAAATGTAAGAATTATACTTTCAGCAGATACTCCTGTTTCAGCAATGGCTCATAATACACCAGACTGTAAGAAAAGCAGAGCATTTCTCATGTTATGGATTTAGGAAACAAAAGCTTTCATGAACTACTGAATGCGTGGCATCAGTTGGAATTCTTATCTAAGGAAAAAAAATGAGACCTTTAAACGTTTAATGCAGTTAAAGTTAAATTTAAATTTAATTTATCATGGTGACAGTGGTTAAAATGAAGCATTTGCTAGTGTGAGTACCACAGAATATGTCAGCTTGCTTTTGCTAGAGAAATATCACATATGTATCATTCTTTACTACGGCATTTCCTCAATGAAATCCTGAAAGAACTTTAGAAAGGTGTTACCTGGCTTGTGACAAATCTAGGTCTCGAGTCATCAGCATACGTAAACCTTCCTCGTTAAAGAAAAGGTTGTTTCCTCCAGACATGATACCACATTTCCTTGATGGCTTTCCACCACTCACAAGGAGGAATCTATCTGACTCCAGCTGACCTGAATACACAGAGAATACATATTTATGATTTACTCTGAAGTGCTCCTGCTGCAAGAGTGCTACTTCCAGAGGAAGAGACATAAATTAAAAATCCCACGCTGACTGAGAAATATTCAGTGTTTCCAATGCCGTGTGTTCTAGAGAGCTGACACAAATCAAAACAAAATAAACAAAATAAACCCAGAAGTATGAGACCTGGGATCTTTGTTTTCAGTTAGTCACAAAGTTTTCCACCTTTCATCATTTATCTTAAGGTAACAAAGTACTCAGGTCTATAAAGAAACTTTGCTTTCCAAGTGGTAGCATG
The DNA here is from genome assembly GCA_024362935.1 of Setophaga petechia. Lineage (NCBI taxonomy): Eukaryota > Metazoa > Chordata > Aves > Passeriformes > Parulidae > Setophaga > Setophaga petechia. The sequence continues at coordinate 9,960,504 of JANCRA010000012.1, read as the reverse complement.
CAAGCAAGGGCTGGAAAAATTGAAAATGAGCAGCTGTGAAGGGATGAGTTTGGTTCACAGGTGCTGCTTTATGAAAACATGCTCCTCTTGCCATGCTTGCTAGCGGGGGAAGCCCCAGAGGGGTTTCAGAGTTGTGTGCAGGGATGCTGTGTGTGCCCAGCATGTGCTCAGCATGTGTGAAGCTTTGAGCTCCCCCCTGCCTTCCCTCTCTTGGGGTCTGCTGTGCCTGCTGAGCACTGGCTCCCTCTACTGAGACATTTGGTCTGCTCTGAAACCGTGGTTGCTGTAGTAGGGCGAGTCAGATTTCCCTTGTAGTGAGAAATGACACGACCTTAAAGCCCTCTGCTGTTTGCCTCACTTGCAAGTGCGCTGTCTGTGCTAAAGTCAATCTACCATTAAAACATTATTTACTTCCAAGATTATTTTCTACATGTAGAGTTTCAGGAAGTTCTGTTTCAATGAAGATTTTGTAATCCAGCATTAACAGTGCATCAGGCGTTCACAAACACTTGCACTTGGCAAGAGGCACACTTGCAAATGGCATCTGAACTACTTGGTTTGTGGGAATACCCCCATGGCATAAATTCTAACCAGAAGCATGCAGGGGTGAGCAATGCTTTGCTGTTTAACCCCTTGAACCCTGGGTTGCCCTGAGATGGACAGGCAGCATTCAGAGGCCCCTCCCAAGTGAGATACCTTCAAAGTCATCCTTGAGGAAGTCAGCGTTCTTGGTGCTGATTTTGCAGGTGGGCCCCGAGTAGCCGGGGTCGCAGATGCACCTGGTGCCGTTGATGCAGCTGCCATGCCCGTTGCACATCTCCTCACACTGGGGACCAATGTACACGTTGTCAATGGCCCAGGTCACAGGCTGGGAGCCAGCAGGGTAAAATCCTTGGTACCACCTGAACCTCGCCAGCCTGAAAATGGCATAAAGTGTACTTATTTTAAATTATAGTTCCATCTTTTTTTTGTATTCCATACATATATTCACATATATATTTATATATATGTATATATAACCATTATATTCACATATATATTATTCTTTCTGTCGGAACTGGCTTGATAAATAGGTTAATTCTAGAAACTGACTGCTAGATCTAGTTCCTTCAGTACCTCATGCATCTTTATGTTGACGTTCAACCCAAGTACTGACAGAAATAAAAATAACACTATTCATTAGCTGTAATCTCAAAACTGAATGACAGGCATGATTTTCAAAATTTAAAATCCAGCTACTCTTAACTCCATCATTCATGGGGAAGATGAATGGCCGTGGTCTGGTGGATTCCCTTCTGCTTTGGTGTACAGTGTGTGGGTCAGACCTGGCCACTTTCACCCTCTCCTGGAGAGTGAAATTCTAATTCATGCTTCCATTGTGCCCCCAAGGAGACCACCTGTAGAGGTGGAGTGGGAGGATCTCACCCTCAATTACCCTGAAAGAAAACATGATCTGTCATGTCACCAGGTATTCAGCTTGCTTTCGGGCAGCTTAGTTTTAAACGAGGCTGATATTGCAAGTTGTTAATTTAAACTATATTCTCCTTTGGGTGCTGTCCTGTCATTTTTAATTCATCTCCTAAGTGCTACTTGCATCAATGCTGCATATAAAAAGGAACCAACTGGGGAAGAAGGGAAAACAAATTGAGATGAGGAAAATACTTGAGAGACTAATTTTATTCCCAGTTGAGAAAACGTTTTAAGGGAGGAAGGAAACCAGAAGATTGAGAAGGGAGAAGCACTTAATTGCCTTGCGTGTTTAATGTGTCTTGTTAAAGATATCTAAATTCAGCAGGCAAATCAATTCCATAGGTAATTGTAGCTGATAAATTTTTTTCCTTGATTTTCTGAAAAGAAATTTTTGAGAGGGGATTTAGGTAAGAACCAATAATTGATGGGTTGGGACATTAATAAGTGTCACAAGAAAGATGCCCAAGAACCAGAGTTCTGCTGGAAGTCAAAATCATCGATTTTGATCATTCCCGTCCTGAGGGGAGGGACACAAGTGTGAGGCTGGAGGTGTTGTAAGCTCCTCTTGAGAGTAGACCTCTACTCCACAGGCTGGATTTTTTTCCTGAGACAAGCCAGCTCCTCCTCTCTGGGTCACTCCTGGTGAGGGTGGACCATGACTTGTGTCTGGAGCAGAGAGCGAACCATTGCTTATTTGGGGTTTCTTCTCTGGCTCAACAGACCCTGGACGTTTCCTTCAGCACATACCTGGAATACTAATTATTACTTACAGCTGTCTGCTGAGAACATATATTCATTTCTAAAATTACATATGTAGTGGAAATAACTTAAAATGTCTTCATCCTCAGTTAAAATATAACCACTTGGCACTTGGGGGATGAAAAGGCCAGGGGATTTTTTAGAATTACACAATGAGAAAGGTTTGGATTTTTTTCTTGTTATTCCAGTAGATTCTGGTGGAGAAATCCCCCTTCAGCCCTCTGGCCAAGTGATTTAATGCACTGCATGTAAACTACTCTGCACTGCTGGGCTTGGCTGGCTGTCAGCCATGGGCTCCTGGCCTGGTGTGTTGGGGAAGGAATAGGAAGGAAAAACAGGATAGAAGTACTCAGGAACAGGGGACTAAATCAAAATCCTGGAAGGTTTAAATGAGTTAGGAGTCTGCACAGTCAAAATTTTTATTTGAAGGGATGCCTTGATGGTTGGCTAAAGGGTAAAATAATTCTTTTGCACAAAACCAGGAAGTACAAGTGAGCTGCTAAAAGAGATGGTTACCTATTGCATGCTTGAAATGTTAACTGTCATAAACCAGAAAACTCAATTTTAAAATTTAAACATTTCCTTAAATTATTAAACAATCAGTCTTTCCAAACTTGATTCTTATTCCTTATATAGGCCTTTTCATACTTTCAGAGCACATATGGGGTCATTTATTTAGTGGAGGACCCATTGACTGCAGTAGTTTCATAAATACTCAGTCTCATAGCTGCACAGACTCATAAAGTCTCATAGTTGCATAGCTCATTCTCATTCATACATGCTACAGTTTAATCATTAATGGTGTGAGCTTTTACATAAAGTGAGTTGATGCTAGATGACAGCTATTCCTGAAAAAGTAAACAGTAGTGGTTTTACTTTGAAAAGTTACATATTACTGTGCCTGCTAGCACATATTGTTTTTCTATGCTGTGTTATCATCCAGCCTGATTGACTGAGACATTATTTAGATCAGACCATTTCTTTATACTGAATTGGAATCAAGCTTATACTAGCTCACATTTTACTGATTTTTCTTATGAAGCTCAAATTTCATGCAAGAATATCATCAGTGAATTGAAATGGCTAATGCAGTTCTGCAAAGAACACTCAGAGCACACTAAGAACAGTCTGTTTTGTGTTTATTTCAACAAGCAACTCCCTTCTATTAATTTATCACTAATTAAATATATAGGTAATAGGAAGTTGCCTGTAGTTATTCTACATCAGCATGAGGCACAAGATGATTTGGGGAATCACCTGAACACCAGATAACATTCTGGGCAAAAAGCAGAGAAAAATTGGTCATTTGATCTGCTCTAGTGCTGCAGTTCTTATGCATCACCCTTGTGCTGGGTGAAAAACAGAAATAAAAGCAAAGCAACGAGCAGCTTGGGCAGGAACAGGAGCTGGACACTTACCCACAGAGGTGCAGCTTTCCAAAGTGAATGACCTCCCTCCTCCAGCCCTGGGTAGTGCCTGCATAGTAAGTGCTGCTGGGGTGGTGCTCGGTGGAGCAGAGGGAGCTGAGGTGGCTGCTGCTGCTGTAGCACAGGGGCAGCAGCAGGTGCCAGGTGGCCCCCAGGTCTCGTGAGAACTCCAACTTCACTGGGTCAGCAGAGGAGCTGTCAGTGGTGCAGCCAACATTGATCTGGGGGTCAAACACAGAAGGTGACACAGGGCAGACTGTGGCACTCCCAATCATTCTTCAGCCTCCCCCATTGGGTGTGGTACTTGTTTAGTCCAGGAAAATGGAGATTTGGGAACCCACTTAACAACAGGAATGATGTGCTCAGGACATGCACATGAACAGGAACTCTTGCACATTGCTCTTCTGTCCAGGAGTATATCACACCATGGGTTATGATAAAATGAATGTGATAAGGAATTCCCCAATAACTTCTACCTAGAGAAAATCAAAGTTAAAAAGGAGAGCTGCTAACATTGCTGGAGCAAATGCACCAGCTCTTGCAGTCCTCTGGCAGGTACTGAAGTAAGCACAGAATCAAGAAAATGTGAATTATTAAAAGCAGAAATATTAAAACAAAAAGTGAAGCATTAACTTTTTGTTAATTGCTGAGCTGCACTATGATCCTCTTTTATGTTACATATTGGAAAAAAAAAAGCTTATCACCTTAATATATTCAGCTTTCATACTCACTACCTATTTGTTCATGTATAATGGCAAAGCCCTAGAGCATCATAGCTGGACTGGATTTAGATTCAATGTCTTAGTTTGGCAGTGTCAGACTTCTCAGGGTGTGCTCACAAGATTCCTGATATAAAGAAGAGTAGAAAAGGCAGAACATGAAAACCAGTTCTACTACTAAAAAACTACAGACTGTTTAATACAGCATCTGAGACAATCAGTGCAAGTTAGTTTGTTTTCCTGTTACACTGGTATTTTAATATTTTTATATATCTTTTTAGCAAAAAAAAGTGTCTTTGTAGCATGCTGTTCTGTTAAGAAAATCTATTTGTTTTTAAAACACAGTAATGCTTAGAACTGTGCATGAATGTTGAAAGTGTATCCTACACTGAATTTCCTTCATCACTCTTCAGTGCACATGAGTCCCATCAACCTACATTTGGCTAGAAGGGTTGTCTACTCATCTGGAAGCTTGGAGAGATGCTTGACCCAATATAGGTTTTGACTCTTGAGACACAGAGAGAAACTACTGCATTATGCATAACTCCTTCATTTACACTAATGTTCTCAAAAACGTGAGCTGAAAATGATGTTCTTACCACATATGGAAGTAAACATGTAGATTTTATGAGTGAATGCTATCAAGGCTTATGAATGTCTTAAAGTCACCTCAAACATTTTTGTCCTACAGGCTGTAATCTATATTTTAAAAGAGGAAATGGTTTGCATTCAATAATTTATGAATTAGTTGCATGACAAATTGAAGAGTGCATGAGTACACAGCTAAACCTAATTTTCTTGGAAAACCTTTAGTATCATTTTAGTAATTTTTATAAACTCCTATCATTTGCTGATTATTATGTAGCTCATATTAATGCAACAACATGCCACATTGTTGTTAAAAGCAGCCTGGTAACTGTGGCACGGCAATTTATGTGCCAGATTATTTTCCAGTTTCTTAATGACAATATAATGACCTCTCTAAACTTATAAATACTAACTGGTTACTCCTATCAATAGCTGCCCCAGGCAATGCACAGTTTAGATTCTAGGATAAGTCAGAAACACACTTTAGTTTAGACTCTGTGTTGTCACTGGGGTGCCTGTTTCCACCAAGAGTATGAAACACAAAAGTATGCTCCCTATTAATGAACTTTCTTTAAAAAAGATGGGATGACTTCAGGCCACAGTATGCAAAAACCAGCTTCATCTAGAGCAGCTATGATGTGAGCAGAAGGAAAAGGAAAGCAGAAGCTTGTCTTTGAGAGAGTACAACAGTGCAGTTAAACCAGCAAGGTAGTAAAAATTATTTTTTACTGTCACAGACGAAGTTGTAGCTCTCCACTGGTGAGCATGTAGAAGTGCTGCACTCTTACCTGGAGCAGGCTGTGAAGTGGCAATTTCTACTCTCACTATATTTTGCTCATCCTCTTGCCTGCAGTAGTGACTCTCCAATGTATAGGACATGTACTTTAATGCTATCAGTGCAAGTATATAGGCATGGACAAAGTAGTAATTTAGGCAAGAAAGTAGAAGACTTTGAGGCAGAAATTTCCTTTATCTGTGTATTAAAAGCATCATGATACATTCACATGAGGGAAGATAATGTCAAATCAATTAGAGGGGAAATTGGACAGGTTTCTCTATTTGGCAATCAGAACAGCTGGGCAAATTCACCAGGGCAGAATATAGAAGAACATGAAGCAAAAGGCAAAATAACTTTCTGAGGACAAGTACCTCAAATTGGATGATAGTATTTTCATTGACACTCAGGTCCCTTGTGGTAATGGAGTGCTCTCCAACTTCATTTGAAACAAACACCATAGCTGAATCTTCTTCCCTGAAAATCAAGGAGAGGAGTGCTTTAGACTCACTTTACAAAGTCACTTCTTTCTCTTGAATCGCTGAGGGAATCTTACGGAGCTCTTTTAGATGAATATGGGCAATAAAGCCCAATGTTTCCACCAGGATAGAAAAACCAGTTGTCCTCTTTAGGGCCGAAGTCAAAGGTATCCAAAAGGATAATGGGATTCTTCAGGTTATTTCCATCAATAATGAAGTCATCAATAATCCAGATTTCTTCTTTTTTGCCTACAAAGAAAATGGAAATATTCCTATTAAGTCCTAATACTAATATTATTAGACAGCAGAACAGCAGCCAATATTTATGGATTATGTGAAGAGGAGGGTGCTAAAAGAGTGGGATCACTATTTTCACTTTACATGAAAATAGTTTCCATACTGCTTTCCAGCTTGACCTTATGGAACTAACTTTTATTCCCTAAAATTTATAGAAGTCACAGCAAAACAAAGAGTGAAAAGCAATGGGTGTTGAACAATTATCTTCTATTTAAATCCTATTTACTTTGAAATTCTGTCATTGTCTTCTTCAATTAAGAATCATCTAAATGAGTAGTTGCTACACAGTCAAAGCAGCCTGAAAATGGAATTTCATTCTACATCCTTGCACTCAGCAGCTTGTTTCTGCCTGGGAGGAGCTCTTCCATAGGGAAGGAAACTCTGAAACTCCTCTCCAATGGATTATGTATTCATATATGTCAGAAAATTGGTATTCTCAAACTGAAGAGGAAGGATTAAATTGACAGATCTTCCGGGTAGTGTTTTTTCATTTATCTAAAAGTGTTTGAGTTCATCAGAGGAAAGTTTAGATAACTGTTTTAGGCAGGACACGTCAGAAGAATGAACTGAAACAGGATTGTCAGGACCAGATTTGAATTTGCTTTTTTTTGTTAGGCATTGCTAGGAATTTGCCTACATGGAATAAATTGTTGCTGAATCACCATGTCTAAATGATTGCTAGAATTCTTTAGAGCTGTTAATGTCAGTTTCTGCTTGAAACTGAGCTCAGAGCAACAGAGAGCAGAGAAGAGCTTCCTTCAGCTGGCACATCTCCTGTAATCAGGAGGAAGGAGCTGTGTTCCTCTTGTGGTTTTCCAGTCCTTTACAATTTAATCAAAAGATTAACTGCTCACTACATACTCTTTCTAAATGGGTTTTTAATGCCTAGTTAATTCTGAGTAAGGTAGGCCCAGTTCCCACTTACACTTGGGACACTATTGTATAATTGGAGCATCCTAATGGGGCCTCAGTGTGAGTGAGAATCATGCCCATTAAAAATAATGAGAGGAACCTGAGTGAAGTTAACTTTATTGCTGTTTCTTGATCTCCCACTCCCTCCAGGGCCAAAGCTGATGCTTTTCTGCACACAGTCCAGGGATATCAGGTGAAGGTACTTCACTTTAAAGCATTCAACCACTTTTTAAGAACAGTAAACATAATCCTGCAGTAATTTTAATTGCAGGAGTTCAAACACAAACCCCCCCATGATTTAAGAGTCTCTCTAACTGCTCAGTTCAAGAAATGCCCTCTCTTAGAGAGGCTGAGCTGTGCAAACAGGGACCCGGCCTCTCAGGGGTGTGTCTTTTCCTCACCATTGTTGTAGGGCTGCCAGAGCCTGAAGCGCGTTGCGTTGCTTTGGGCTGCGTAGGGCAGAGGGACGTTGATAAAGAGCACATCTGTAGTCTGGGTGAAGTAAAACTCGTCTATCAGGTGCCAAGTGATGCCACCATTGACAGAATATTGCAGCAGGATGGAATGAGATCTCTCAGGGGTGCCTGGAGCATAAATGACATGGATTTATGTTCATTGAAATCCAGTAAGTTCAAGTGAGCATAAATGAAATTATCTTGCAGTGACACCCACTACAAAGTATGGGTTCCTTTAACAACAGTTAAGCTATTGAGATGTTACATACATATTGTACACATATGACCTTCTGTGCTTTCCCTTGCTTGTTTGTCTGCAAAATGCAAATGAAATAGGGCCTAAATTTACACTACTGTTCATTATACATACAATCATAGTTAATCATTAGATAAGAAATTATCTCACTGTTATACTTTTTGAGATTAGAACACACCAGCTCCTCCTACTACAAACATATTCCAGTAATACAGTATTTATTTGCTTGTTTTGTCCAGCTACAAGACATTATCACCACCATCTGTAGCACCCAAGATAAAGACTCACTCCCTATCCTCATAAATTTATGAGTCTATGGCTCTCACTGCAGACCCTGGGATGAGGATATTTATGCCCAGAAATAACATAATTGATGGAGAGCGCCGAGGATATTAATTAGCATTTTTTAACAACAACAAAGCAATATTGTGTGCTTTAAACTGGGCCTAAAAGTCAGCAGAACTGACAGTAAAATTTACATTTTCTAACTACCAGCTCCTCCTATTTTTTTACTTAGAGCTTTAAAGAGTAAAAAACAAAAGCTCTTTACATCCCTAGTTATTAACACATGCTAATTAGAGCCCAGCACTCATTTTTGATGCTGGTTGCCATACACAAGCTCAGCCCCCAGCCTGTATTTGGCCTGTGCCTAACTTGCTGTCCAGGAATACCAGTGTCCAAGGGATGGCATCTCTGAACTGAGGTCTCACTCAAACAAATTTACACTCTCTGCTCCCTTCTTGATGTGGCACAGTGATGGCACGTCCCCAAAAACTCAGTCAGGAACCAGCCGAAGGAAAGGATAAGGGACAGCTTCTTCATCCCTGACTCACTGTGTGTTACTGTGCAAGCTTTTCCCATGTTTCCCATGTTAAATGAACCACATTTGCTGAAACCAAGTGCCTGGTGCAGATGCTCCTGCTCCCCTCTGCTCCAGTGCTAAGTATTCAACTGCTGTGGAGCAGAGCAGGGAGGAGCTGTTTGCAGCCAGGAGCTGATTTCAGCTTATCTGTGGCAATGAACAGTAAACAACACACTGCTTTTAACACTCACAGCTGAGAGACATGCCCAGCTATACCAACTTGTATTCAACATTAGGGGGTTTGTTGGGACTGAGTCCTGGATCCAGCAGTAGTGCTAACAAGCAATACAGATTCAATAAGGAGCAATTTCTCCTGGGGTTTCATGGTCTTATTCCTTGTGGGTCAAGGGTCAAAATCCAGGCTTGAAGCTTTGGCTACTCCTGCCTTCGGAACAATATTTTTACTCACTTTATTTTAAAATATTTTTTTCAATGATCATATGAAGCAATATTACCAAGGCACAATTTTGTAAAAGAAGTCTTCACAAAGACTTCGTTTATAAACACGGAATATTTGGCATGTTATCATTTTGGGGGATGTTATGTTTTTGGCTGATACAATTTTCTCTCTTTTTGATAAAGTACTAAACCCAGTAATAAATAGCCCAATATATATGATTAAATACCCATTAAAGAAAATCAATAATAATTCACAAAGAGCTATATTTTCATTCATCCATACACAGATTTGACTAAGACACTTATTTAGGAAGAAAGAGAGGATTCCAAACTATTTTCAGGCTGTTGGTAAATGTTGAGTCAGTTAGGGTCCAGTCCCAGAGCACTGAGCTTACCACAGAAACTATGGACATCTTCCTTACACCAGAGTGAGAGGAGTTTTTCAACATTCAGAGTTCAGCCTGGAAGTGCCAATTCTAACAAAAAATTTGGGGAAAACTTCTGAAATTGCATGGGAGTGGCTCAAACCTTCAAGCAGTTTAGTGGTTCTCCATCATGTCACTCCAGACTTGGATATAATTATTTTTTAAAGCCAAGGATGGCAAGGCCTTGGAGCAGGGTAAGACTGAATAATTGGCTTAAAAGTCCTTGTACTGGAGGAACTGTCACAGGTTATTTACAACAACGTGTAAAACTTGTCTTGCAAAGTCTGACTATTCTTCATATCAATTAAATAGAATTATGGACTTTCAGTTGTCTCTAAGATACCTGCTAGGCAGTCGAATGGTAAGAGTTTTTAATGCAGTGGACTGAAGCTAGTAAATGGAAAACACTGTAGTTGACTATTAGTCCCTTAAGTAATTTACTGTAGGCACAAATTTATTACATAAAAAAATTGGACAAATAATTTTTCCCCAACATAATGGGAAATCTCTACAAAACCTTGAGCCCTTTTGTTTCTTTCCTGCCCAAAGACTTTACCAGCTGTGCTATTTTTGGTGATACTACAGTCCACTTTTTCCTTTGGAACTGCACAGACAGCCACGTAGGCTGAGAGCAAGGCAGGGGTGATGCAAAATTTCAAACAAGCTCTCATATAATCTACCATAAACTGTTGATCCCTACCATACACTGAAGTTGAAAATAACAATCTGTATTCTTTTCTGGGTTGCTACTATGTACTAATAAAGCTGGAGACGTGATAGTAAATCAATGATGGTCTTACCTTTGGCAATAAATTTAAATGAAAACTGGATGTACACTGTATTAGTGCAGTCTAGATCTCTTGACACAAGCATTCTCAGTCCTTCCTGCAAATACAGAATACACAATGTCAGTTCTCATTATTGAGTGTGTTCTGCAGCTTATTGCTGCTTGGCTGTTGTCTGCTTCTGCCTGCTGGTGGCAGCAAGAGGGGAAGTTCTCTGTTCCACACCTTTTCCCAGGCAGAAAATGGGGACAGTGACAGCCTTGGCAAAGTGAGCCAAGGTATGACAGAGGCACAACTACATGGGCAGGTACAGGCACAGTTACAGCTCAGTCAGTTTGTGCCCTGAACCCCTGGGGTGGGATTGGATCTGCCAGCACTGGCTCAGACATTGAGTCCAAGCTACTGCACTCATTTTTTTTGCAAACTGTACATTTGCCAGGCACCCTAATTTCCAGGCAGGGACAGTCCTCTCTTGGAGTTATTTTCTATATCTCAAAACATATTTTGTACAAATATCCTCTTCTGGGGCAACCTGTAAGGAAAGGGAGCACACAGGAAACCTCATAGGGATCCGGAGTCCCTGTCCAGTTTGACTGGTGAGCTCGCTGTTGTGTGGATCCTGGGGCCAGAGCCAGTCCCTGTTCTGGAAAAAACCATCTCTCAGAGATGGCTTCCCTCTTTCTCAAACCCATTCCCCCAGGGGAACAATCTGCAGGAACAAGCAATGCAAATTTTAGACAACTCACATCTTGTGATTTGGGATTGAAATAATCTAAAGAGGTTGACCTGGAGTCAAGATTTTGCAAATAAATACTTCAAAGAACTAATTGGTACACCAAACATTACTTAACTTCTCTTTTTGGGGGGCACCTGAGTTCACAGTGTCAAATGAAGACTTGTGTGAGCTGAGAATTTGTGTGCTTGTGAACAAAAGTATATTATTCATTTTGTTAAGAACAGAAAAATTCAGAAAATATATTTCCTGGCCTTTTGAAATCTGCAGTCAACAAAAATAAACCTTAAAGAACTAGAAGACATCAAAATGATAGAACTGAGTACAATACAGGCAAACTACATAAACACTGATTACACAGCCCTGACTAATTTGTATTATTCAAAACACTAAAGAGCCAATCAGGAAACTTCAAGATGATCGTAATGTATGCCACATTTCCAAATAGTTCACCTCAAGAATCTCAGTGTAGAATTTCATTATTTTCCTCTGGTGGTCAAGGAGAAGTTTATACCACAAACAAAATAATACACAACCAAGAGATGAAACCCATTTGTTCATAAAAAAACAACTGTGGAAAACGTGGTGCATGTTTAGGGTAGGAAAACACAAGAAAAATGAAAACGTCAAATTCTAGCTAAAAGACTTCTATATAGACATATGGGGCTAACAAGAGAAAATTTACTTTCTGTTTTTGATTCTATTGGTTTTCATTAATACTTTTTTCAATGTAAGTAATCTCTGACCCCTTTGAAAATGAGAGCTGTTCCAGACTTGATGGTGTCACCGTTCAGGTTTCCCCTCTCAGCACCGTAGACTTCAGGCCAAAGGTCTGGATGCAAGTTACCATTGAAATCATCCTTCAGGACAGATGGCAGAGGAAGGACAGGGACACAGTAAGGACCTCCAAACCCTCTGTCACACCTAGCAACACATTGGGAAGAAAAGGTATTATCCATCTGGCCTGGATAAAACAGATCCTTTCCATGAAGCAGCTTAAGCAGTTTCCTACTCACATGCAATGGCCTGAATCACAGATGCCGTGCCCTGAGCACATCCAGGGGCATCCTGTAGCCAGGACCACATTATCAATGGCCCAAGAATCTACTCCAGAGGCATAGTTGTACTGAATCCATCTGAACCGTGTCCTGGGAGAGCTGTTAAAAACAAAGGAAATCTATTTCAGGATTCAAAATCTCGATCCACAAAGGTCCACTAAAGAAAATCCCACAGACTTCTGAAGAAATGCAGATTAATAAGCATGGCCCACTTATTTTGAAAAGATTAATATTCTAGTGGAAACTGGAAGTTTGAATTTCTCAGGTTAGTCTTTTAGACGAAATTCCAGAATTAAAATTAATACCAAAATTAAAGAAAGGTGCCCAAAGTGATTATCAAGAAAGAACATTGCTGAGACACTTGCTGATCAATAAAGTGGTTGAGCAGAAATTAGCAGTTCCATTAGCATTTGACAGCTCCATGTGCTGCTAGCAGAATGGAAACAATAAAATTGCATAAGTAAAGTAAGAAGTTATGAAAGTTCATTTATACTAAGTGTTGTATAAAGACAAAAAAAAAATGGTTATATACATTCATATATATATATATATGAGAATGTACAAATACATATGTACAAATATGCACATGCATACACACTGCTGTCACTGCTGACTGCCTTGTTATCCTCAAATAAGGAAAGCGTTTTGGAGAAAAAAATTCTTCGGAAGATGATGTGTGGGCCTCTGGAGTGAGCTGTGGAATTGGAAACCCAAGATGTGAACTCCAGGCCCAGCTCATTTGCTGTGTGTCCATTTTTACCACTGCATTTTCTGGGTTCTGAAATGTACAGAGATCATGTGTAGGGTGCTCTGAAGAATTATAGAACTACTCAGAACAATGGTAAGCAGTGTCATCATTACCTGTCGTTCCTAAACTAGAGCATGGTTTTATTTAGACAGATGGATACCAGCACATCTGCCACATCCATTTACAGCCCTGTGATATCCTGAGAAGCTCAGCAGAACTCTCCTCCTGGTCAAAAGGGTGAAGGTGGCACATGCACTGTTCTGACTTGCTGAATGCTGTGACTAACATGCCTGAATGTTGGGTGACAACTTAATGTGCAATAACAGAAAACACTAATGTAGGAAAGGATGGATCAGGGTATTTATTCTTGCTTCTTATTGCATAAATGTTAGAAAAGCTAGTTTAGCATTCTTGTTCTTACTGTCAGAAATTATAGGCAAGACTTAAGAATTCATTCATCAACGCTGTAACTTCCTTAAGTCCCTACACTTCACATTATAGCTGATGAAATATTTTGAAGTGAAATTTAAAATTCTGGTGGCGTGACAACACACATTTAAAAATTTAAAAGACATGCAGAACATTCCCAAGCTGGAGGATGTTTGTTCTAATTAGATCAGCAAAATCTTTGTCATGCTAAATAGCCAGAAGAGCAGAGCTCACTTGGTGGAGGGTGGGAGGTAGACAGTAACTCTCTTCCAGTTTTGGAATCTTTCTGAAGTGTAGATGGAGCTCTCGGTGTACTGCTGACAGCCGATGGTTGGGGGGACACACTCCTCTGTCACCAGGTGCCAGTCCCTCCCATTGTTTAGGGAATACTGCAGGTGGACACTGTGGGAATTGCTGTATGGCTTGCTGCAACCCATGCTCAGCTCAAACTGCAGGAATGTGGAGGCTGACACGTGGAAGTCCCAAGTCTCAGCATAACGAGGTTTTCCTGAGCAAAGAGAGAAAAACAACAAATACAACAATAAAAACAAATGCAACAATAACAACAAATGCAACGATAACAACAAAGTGTACCTTCAGCATATGTTTTCAATACCGTCATTCAAATTTGTTACCCCTATCTTCACCTTTTCCCAGCCTTCTCTTCCCTACAGATTACTAAATATCTGGATTTGTCTATACCTCCCATCTTGTAAAACTTGATCTTTATGTAATTTATAAAATAGACCCATACAAAATGTAGTAATGTTTGATGACACATACCAATGTTTTCACTGAACATCAGAGCTGTATCCATAGACAGGCAGTCAATGTCTACTTGACCTCCTTGTATTCTGTACCAGCTGGCTTGTAAATCCACAGTTCCATCAAATTTATCCTGGAAGCCAGTCTGAGAGCTGTCATTCATCCCTATGAGCACATCATCCAAAGCCCACTGAGCTGAATGCTTCCCTACAAAAACCAGAACAGACAGGTTAGTGGAGTCCCTGTAAGTTGTTTTTAATGCCCATATGCTGTGTTCACTCAGTGAGCAGTGTTCAATCACACAGACAGTGCTGTTCAACAAGACTAAAACATTGCTCAAGGATGCACCTGGACACTAGAGCATGTTTCTATTACAGATAAACACAGGTATTTCCCTCTTCATTTCTTTAGCTTCAGTGCCTTTGCCATCATATGCTCTCCCTCTGTTTGGATGAGATACTCCCTGAGCCCCTAGATTGGGGATTTTCATTTTATGGGTCACAACCTTCCTGGAATTCCCCACAGCTAAATTGGAAAGGCCTCTGTCTATTTCCCAAAATAGCTTTTGTATGAAAGCAAATAGAACATGAAGGAAAATGCTGAAGGCTCTGCACATAGATAATTTTTAGAGAAGTGCCGTTCTCTTTCCTGGAAATCTCTCTTCTCTTGCTCTCCAGCCTACAGGCATTTAATTTGCATCATCTCCAGCCCATTTCTTTGGCCTTCATTTCAATTCACCTTTCTACTGGCATGCTGAAAAGAACATCTTACTGCAGAATTGCTGCCCTCACTGGAGAGCAAGGAAAGCCTTTACAATAAATTGTGAGCTTGCAGTAACATGCCAGGACATTTGCCTTGCCACCAAGAGGAGTGTGGGTCATGGCTGATAGGGCCACTCTGCACTGAGGAATGGCAGACAGAGGACAGTCCATGAAGGAGCTAACATCTCTGGCCAGAACTGGTTCTCACCTGCAGGTGCTGGTGTGGAAGGTGATATTTCAACTTCCAGTCATAAAACCTTGTTTGTACTGGGAGCCACAAGGCTGCCATCAGTGGTCTTAAGAGTGATGACCCTCAGAAGGGACAGATGTCATCCAGGTGCTACCAAGGCAAGTATAGGGAGCAACAGGCTAGACATTGCACCACTCACCAATGCAAATGATCATCACAGAATGATGGCCTGTGGTGCACCAGTCATTGCTTTGCACTCTTAACCAAAGGAGCTGTCTTAACTAAATCACATTTCTCCTGTCTTGTCTATTCTCTTACCCAGTGAGGATAATTAAGTCCAGCACATACAAGAAAATGTATGAATAAAATCAACCATCAAAATGATAAATGATGTCTAAGAAGCTGCATACTGTAATTACCTGAACGCAAGCTATGTGCCTTGCTCCCAGGGAATTGCTGTTGAAATGTACTTTGCTGTATTTCTGAATATTTCCTTGTATTTCCTGCAGATCCAGGGGCTGCTGCCTTGTGCAAAGGTAAGACTTAATCTGGACACTTTTAGTAGTGGTAGTGTGCCCCCATGTGAGGTGGGAGCTCTCAAAGTCGCTGTAGGAATCAGTCAACACCAGGGTTTAACTTTCAGCTGGGGATGTGGGAAGTGGCTGAGAAGTTTTGCAGGGGCAGGGGAGCTGGGCTCTGGAACACTAGAAATGGTGGGAGGAGGAAGTCCTGTTCTGGAATGTGCAAATATTAAAATAGTGAGATGGGAGCCACCAGGTAGGCAGATTCAAGGCCAAGTTATGGCTGATACACTTCCAAAACAGAGAAAAAAATGAGACAGACTGTAAGCCATTAGGCATCCCAGGTAACTCTATACTCAGATAAAAACTTGTATCTTATTTAGGCTTTTTTAAAATGTAATTTTTTCCTCCTCCTCCCTCCTGTCATCTTAGCATCTTTGGTTTAAGCTTAGCTCTTAAACAATTTTACTCTTAAGCCCACTCATCAGTTTGGTGCTATAAAAGAAATCATGGCCATAGTGTAACTCAGGAAAGCCCAAATATGCTCTTACAACATCCAACTACTCAAAATACTGTGTTTTTCACGAGCTGAGGTTTCTGCCCAACATGTCTATACTGAACAGCACTGACATGTGGGATGTGTAAAGCTGCTCAATGAGATTTTGGGCTGTCCCTGCTTACCATGCTGCGGCTGCCACCAGCGGAAGGCGGTGGCAGGGGTCTTGGCCTCCCGGGGTAAGTCAATGGAGACCACCTGGGGCTCCAGGTACGACATGAAGTCCAGCTCCCGCAGCAAACTCCAGGTGATGCCGTTGTCATTTGTGTATTGAACAACCAGTCCTGGATTTAAAATGAGCAAGAGCAGTTAGTGAGACTGTGCAGAGCAAAGAGGGAAGGGGCAGCTCACCCTGTGCTCTGGAGCTGCCAACTCCCACCTGGCACCCAGGCATGTGACGCGTGCCCCATCCTTTAGGCAACTCCTGGTCCAGGAGCTTTTTGTGCTCCAAGTCCTACTGCAAAGGCCTCTGGTTGAGATGACCCCCAAGGTATTAGAAAGGCTTTTTTTTCCCAGCCCCGCAACAGAAGAAGTTGAGATTCGTCAGTTCTGCTTTTCAAAGTTGTTTATTTTCTCTTACCTATTACATTCTTTCTCTGAGATCTGGTCAGTAGGTTGGGTTGTGGCAGTCTGCCTGCCCTTGGGATGGTGTTAACTTTTTATATGATGAACTACGTGTACTTTATTTACAATAATTTCCCAATACCTATCACATATGTTAGACAGTCTGTCTCTACTCTAAACCAATCAAGAAGTGCCACCATCACAGCAGAAGATGGAGGACAAGAAGAAGGAGAAGGACAGGACATGCCCAAATCCCTCCATCTTGCCTCTTGAACCCCCATTCTAAAACCCCAAAGTTCTACTTTTTCACCCTGTGACAAATAAACTATCATTCTACTCAAACTCTTGTGGCTTATAAATCTTCACACAAAGTTGGTAATTGTATCCATGGACTAAAACAAAAGGCACAGGTTTCTTTGACCCCGAGCCAAGGTCTCTGAGCCCCTTGTGAGGATCTTGAGTCCTCCAGGACAGCCAGAGGAATTTCCTGGGTCCCAACACAAAGGTGACCTGGGTCACCAGCTACCACATGCCATCTTGGCTGTTTTCAGTTTGGCTCTTTTTGGTTCAGTTCCTGACCAAACTCAAAGGATCAAATCTTTTACACCCTCAGGGAAACTAATGATCATACCACAGAAATGATAGGAATAATATGATTTTCTTTAACACAGTATTTATTTCATGTTGGTATCCTGGCAGTTAGTGTGAAAGACTAAGTTATAATTCTGATAGCTGGGATTACAATCCTCCTGCTATGTATGCAAGCTCACAGCATCCTTGGAAATTAATGATCATAATATTCAGAAAATTTAAGATACTCTTTGTATCATGTATACAGTATGGCAACTAGGACACAACAGAAGCCCAGCAGAGCTCATACAAGAAAGAAGCACCTGTGTATATTTCTTCTCTTAAAACTCTTTTATATTGATGTATGTTCAAAGATAACAGATTTTTTTTTTTTTTAGTGTCTTATATTGGTGCAAATGAGTGGAGAATCAAACCCTTGGTGTAATCTGTGCTGCAAGATGACAGCTTTCCTCAGTGAGTGAGTCAATGTAAATGCCAAATATCAGGACACAATCCACTGATGTTAAATGCTTTATATTGAGAGGAAAATTAAATTTTCTCATCTCTCATGTCAGTGGTCTGACTTCATGCAACTAGAACACAATCTGCTCCCAGAATGCTGATCCTTCCCAAACACAAGTATCAGTCCTCCACCACAGTAACTTTAAGCATGTGGATCAAATAAGAGAGGAGACATCTGGGAGAGATGAATTTATTCAGACTAAATAAATTTTCCGCTACAATTTTATGATCTTGTGTTTTGGGTAAATCAAGCATAAGCTTGTTTGGAAGGCAATTCAATATTTTTATTAGACCACTGGTGTAGTTGTGAAGATGAACAAGTTCTCAGGTACACAATTCTTCTTCAGGTCAGAAATGGAGTTTGCCCACTTTATCCTGAACTTGAATTTCATTCCTTTTATTTCAGACCTTATGAAAAGTCCTGTGGACTTGTAAATTTACCTGTTTCACAACACTATCAAATATTTTAATACAAGCTATTACACACTGCTTTGTAAGTGTTGTCTTTCTTAGACCATCACAGCTCCCACAGTTACTCCTACAGATGGATCACCGGTAGGTTTGGTGTAACTAATTATAACTAGAAAGCCCACCAAAAGTAAATAACTTTCTTCAAAATTTATGAAAACTGAGGAGGCAATTGATTTATATGAAAAAAAAATCTTCTTGATTTTGTAAATGGAGCAAAAGGCAAAAACTCTGCAGAAGATGCAAAATGTAAAAGGCTTATAATAAATAAAATGGGCTTTACCTTCATTTCTGGCTCTTGGTCTGTTGCAGGAGTTACCAACATTCTTGCTTCCAAGTTGTACATAAAATTGAACTAGCCTTTTAAAAAAACATGGGATAAAAAGAAATGTAATCATCTTCTGATAGCAAAAGATCAGTCAGGATAATTTGCACCTCTTAGCAAATGGCATTTTCAGTTAGGTCCCTATTCCAGGCTTATTGATAAAGCAATATTCCCAGAGAAACCAAACATGGGCATGGTAAATACTGAAAGACCCAAGACAGAAGAAAGTGATGTGGTTTATTAATATTGTGCCTAATAAATGTGTTTCTGAGTGACTGTGAGAAGTTAACAGCTCCATCTCACACAAAAGTTGCAAAATCTCCAAAGCAGGCTAAGCTGTTCCTTACATCAGATCTTACCTTGGCCTATTGTAACCAGAAATTAGGTGAAGCTTTAAAATACAGCATTAGAGTTGTAATAAAATTATTATATCCTCCTTAATAACCAATCCTTTTTAGATCCTTAAATTCTTGTTGTAAACAGTTTTCAGTGTAGTGAGTTCACTGAACATTTTGTGAAGCAAACCCTTTGATTTTGAACCTATACATTATGATTTCATTGAATATTCTCTTGTTCCCACATTATGAAGTGGTGAAGAAAAATGTTCCTGAGCTGATTTTCTTGCAACCTGCCCTGTAGTCAGTGCTTTTATCACTTCCCTACCTTCTCTTATTCCTTTCTACTGTAAACCATGGCAACCATTGCATCTGAGTCTCTGCATGAACACATTTCTATGTCTTCAATTTTTCCCAAAACTACTTTCTGCAGCCCTTCTAATACAAGAAAACTCCCTGAGACAGGATTGCTGGTTTTATTGACAGAATTCTGGATTGGTCTGGAACATCCCTGTTTAGCAATATTTGAATTAAGTACTATTCCATCCTTGTGCTCCAAAATATTGTTAGGGGTTTTTTTTTCCCCAATCTGCAGTAATGCCATAGTATCCCTGCTGAGCTTGTGGTTATTATTGTGACTCTGTGGTTTTAGAGTAGTTTACATTTTCTCCTAGATACACACTATTGTGCTATATAACAACAATTAATTTCAATTAATGTCCTGCTGTTCACTCCCCACATTTCACTGCATGTCTCTGGCGTTCTAGGTCATAACTAAGGTAAAGAGCATTGAGATGACTCAGAATGCCATCACCCCCTAATCTACACATTCTTCACAGGTTGTCTCCATTGCACACCAAAAACAGCACCTGAGCAGAGCAGAGAAACTGGACTCAACCCCACAATGAAATTTTACATGCTGAAAGCTGGCAATGCCATTCTCCTCTTGCTTCCTGGTCAATTTTTAAATTAGGATGATAGAAAATCAGGCCTCATTCATTCTACTGACATAGATAAAGTCTTTATTTAAAACTTAAATTTTGAGGTGCATTTTTGCCACTCAAATAATTCGCTGCAAGGATAACTCTTTTTGCTTTAGAGGATTTTGTCTTAATTTGTAGTAATTATGGTAAAACCACAGAAAGGCTACATCACTACAGCCAGAGCCAGTAAAATGCAGACAGGACTCCAATTTCCCTCACCCACTGTTACATACACAATATCATAATCCTTCTCTAAATCTAGATTCTAAATCCAGCTGCATTCCAGTTCCGTTACCAAAATCTGTGTCTACTGTTTGAGATGTTTTGTACACCCATAGGGTCTAGGACAAGGCAGAATATCCTCATCAATCTCATTGCTAACATAACCCCACAGACAGCTCTAGACAGTCAGGCTCACAGTACCACACCATTTAGCCAGGTAAGTTCTATTTGTTTGCTGCAGCTCTGTTGTTGGAGACAGTATTCAGGCAGTAAAACTCTAGACAGAAGCATCAGAGGTGAATAGATTTACAGCCCTGTTACAAATTCTTTTATTCTTGCCAAATGTGAAGATCATTAAAAAGCAAAACCCAAGAGCAAAAAACCCCTTCTGCAGAAGGGTGAATCAGCCCATCTCATCTCCAAGTGTCTGACCCAGAACAGCTCCCTGGGATGGTTGTACAATCATTAGCAATGGAGGCTGTAAAGCAGATGGGAGCCAAGTCAGCTAACAAGCCAGATGTCACCACTTGGAAAAAATATATGTACATTCCATGGTTTTTATCTAGATGCCAGGTAGGCACTGTGTGCAAATGCTCCCACTGAACAGACAGTTAAGGGTGTCATAAGGGACAGGCCATCAAAATGGGAGGCAGCAGCTCATCAGCAACCAAAACACATCCATGTATCACACTGTCAGTCAGAAGGGTGGAAATACTGCAGTGAGATTGTGCCCTTGGTGTGTTGGGCCATGCAGTAGGGAAGGAATGGAGAGACTCTAGAGGGTTTGTGAAGCGTAGAGCAAAACAAAAATGGTCTGGGTAAAATGAACTTTGACACTTACAGCTCTCTTAGTGCTATGTGACATTCTCCTAATATCTGGGAAAAAAAGGTGTAGTCAATCATGTAAAGGAATAAGGAGGGAATAGGACAAACAAAGCTAAGATTACAAGACCACTTATTGTATATGCTAAAATTTGAGTAGCTTTTTATGGTCATTGCCTCCCAGGCACAAGCTTTAGTTTGAAATGCTTTTAGTGTGATACCTGGGTGTGGTGGTGCCCTGTTGGGCTGCTCCCCTGAGCAGCACCCCACACACACCTCAGGCTGGCAAATCTCAACCCCATGGACCATGCTGTGCTGGGGAGAGAAGGGTGAAAGGGAAAAGGGCCTTTGTATTAAAAAAAAAAAAAAAAAGAAAAAAAAAAAAAAAGAAAAAAAAAGAAAAAAAAAGTCTATGTATTCCTTACATAAAATTTACACTTCACATTCAAAAAGCTGTAACTGATGATATGGAACATGCATAGGTAGATCTGCAGGAATTCAGAATGAAAATAAAAATTTAGTCTCCTGTAACATTTGTCAATTTTTCTATCAGGCTCTTCCATGCATGATTTAACAAAACAAGATCTTAAATGGTCTGGGAAAACACTATTAACCTTAAAAAATAAGCAGCTTAAAAATCTACTGCAGGAGTTTCAGCCTTCCTATTCACAACCCTCAATCCACATATCTAACAGTATGTCTTTCAAGGCATGTTTTCCTGCTGTTTACTCAGTCACCAAAACCCCCAATCAAAAAACCCTTGCAAAAATAAAAGATAACTGTGCTGGTGCTAAGATGATCCCTAATAAGATAACTGAATTCTATGCAAGGCATTACTGAATGCAAAAAGTAATACCAAAATGGGAAAAGTACTTCCCCTTTAATCTCCCCTTTCAAGTGACATTAATTTTAGCTCCAATAATGAAAAAAAATTTCTAGGCTGAGGAATTATTTTCTTTTTAGTGTATGGGCCTTTCAGTTAACCCTTCACACTCTCACAAATTTCATGTACCTTTGCTTCTAGAAAAAAAAGACAGAGTTAATGTTACAGATGGCTCCAAACATTTAAGTGGGATGCATCTGTTCAGAGCAAGGTGTCTGAAGCTGAATGTCTGAGTTATACACAGCCAACACAGGCTGCCTTACAGTTAATGAAAGAAAGAAATAAATAGGTATTTGCAGAAGACAAAGCACTGGGCTCTGCTAGCTGCTCTTTTAGGATGAGTTGTGTTGCCCTTTTGAAGCAGCTACTCTCTCCTCTGAACACAAAAGCAGCCTGGGGTAATTGCTGTAGCCTAAAAAGTCCATGTTCTGGTCAAGCAGCATCAGGTGGCTACTGCCTTTGAGCACACACTGAAGAAAGCAAAAAATCCATGTTAGTCCCATTTGTGTTTGAGATGACCACTATGTTCTGCCCAGCAAACAGCCCAGGGATGTGGCTTCCAGCTTGAATCATTCAAGGGAGTTAACCTGCTCACTGCGATGCTTACAAAAAAAAAAGCTGATTTATTTTGACATAACAATCAGTTCCAGCAGGAGAGCAGCTCACACTGTGAGTACATGGTCAGAAGAGGGATTGTAGTTGCTCTTACCAAGTTTTTCTCTGGACATTTATGGTTTTGGAGCAGATTTAAGACACAAGATATACCACTGGTTCTGTTTTGCACAAGAATATGGTTATTAAAATCATCAAGAAAAAGTATTGCTCAGAATTTTAAAATGTCTTTTGGCTTTTAAAATGGTTCAAACTTTACAAAAATGGAAAGTTATAAATATGAATATCTGGCATTAAAAGTGGTTTCAAAGTAATTGTAAAACTAAAGGGAATACTTGGCTTTACAAAAGATTTCTTCATAAAAGAAGGAATAACTCAAAAACAGAGTTTTGAATACAGACGTCTTGAGGAAGTAGTCTAGACTACTTCCATTATATTGCTTCCCAGGATGAATAACAGGATTTGAAAGCAGTGGAATAGAAATGCTCACATCTTCCAGAGTTCCAGGGCAAACATGTACTTGTACAAAACATATTAGTCAAACAATTAATTAGTTTAATTAGCAACTAATTTACATAATTATATAACTATGACATGCATTTGTCAGACATGCAGGGGACAGAAGAAAGTGGCTGGTGCAGTGCTGTGCAGTACGAGGGAGCAGCTGAGGACTACCCCAAGCCAGCAGCCCCCATACCACAGAGCCCTGCTTGCCTGAGCTGGAGTGATCGCAGTAACCTCTGGCCAGTCTTTGCTGAGTGATCCCACAAATTCAATTATGGAGCAAATCATGGCATTATTACTCTCAGAGCAGTATTTGTTAGGAGAAATATCTCTTATTAAGCTAACTGCCAAAATTGTAGAGTGCTCAAGGTTTCAGGTGCCTAATCTCTCATGAGACTGGACAAAGCTGCAGCAAACTCCAAGTCAAATAGTGGTTAGAATTAGCAGCCCTTTGTTCATCCTAATTACATTAATCAGCTAGGCAATTTGAGAGAAGAGGATAATTGCTACCAATGTAGCAGGATTCAGTAGCAGCAGGGAGAGAGGTGAAGGCTTGTTAGCCTCTTGGCTATGCAGAAACAATTCACATTCCATTCCTTTGCACTTCTGACAAGTGGAGTAATTCACAACATCTGGCAAGGGAACAACAGCTCTTTGCTATGCCATCCTCATGCCTGCAATTCAACACAGTCAGAAGAAAAGGAGCTTTTCTCCCCAGCTATGGGCAGAGCCTTAGGTTTTGTGCATTCTCAAGACCCTGTCTTCTGCCTTAGGATACAATGCAAACTATCCTCTCAGAAAGAGAGCGAGTTAATATTTTATTTTATGCTGCTATTCCACCATCTCTAACCTAAGTATTATCTTTCAAAAAAAGGAAGTGGTACACCAGAATGAACAAAAAAGTATTTTTTCTATCTTTCAGAGCTCTTGTAAAAGTTATGACTACCATAAAAAAAACATTTCCCACCTTCTCATATCCACACTTTCAACAGGGCAGAACAGAGAACATGAATACACAGGTAATTTTGAGAAGAAGCACTGAGCACTGACCTGATATTTGTGGTGTCCAGGGGAACAGTCCTCGCCTCCCTTTTGCCAGGTCCATTGAAGTACAGAGATTTTCCATCGCTGAGCACACCACAGCCTGTCCCAACCTGACCTCCTGTTATCTTGTACCAGAGAGGGCTTAGCTTCCTCTCAAACCTGTCGAACATCTCACTGTGATTAGGCACATTAGACACACAGGTTCCATGTGATGCTTTGAGAAAAAAAGAAAAAGAGGGAGATGCTTTGTTGAAACTGTGTTGGACAGAGTAAGGGTCAGACACAGTACACTGGCACACGGTTCTCTTGCATCTATCTGTGACAAAGCACCAGGCTTTTCTAAGAAAAATGCCCTGATGACTGGATTGTACCTTTTTAAACCCACTTTACAAATTTCTGTAGGAAGAATAAGCCCTCTTCCTCTAAACTCTAAGATGGCTTATTTCACTAGGTGAAAAACAGCCAAGCTTTATATTGATAAGGCATTTTTTGCAAACAGAAAAACATTATCCTTCTATTTAATTTTAAACAAATCGAACAAAAGATGTTAGCTTATTGCTTTGTTGGTTGAGGGTTGAAAAGACTGCAGTGTGCAACTGGTTGTGTCAATCTTTTTTTTTCACAGGGTTTGCATTTTGGGTTTTTTTCCTATTTCAGCATAAAAGCCCCTAAAACCACAAGTGAGCAGAATTTTCCACAGAAGGGCCTGTCAGAACATATGTTCCCTCCTGGTCCCATGCCATCTGATGGCCAGGGGACTCAAAAATGGCAACAATTCTTTTGAAGATGATCCAAAGGCTTTTAAGCAGACTTTTCAGTTTATAATATTTTATTTTGTTTTCTCTTTTATTGCTAGCCCCTTCCCATTCATACAGATGGTGATATTCAAAGATTGTGCTTGCCAGAAACATCAACGGTGTCCGCTGCCTTCAGCTGCTCTGCTTTGCCTGTGCCGAATTTAATTTAACAAAACAAGAAAGATTCCTCTTGGCAGCCCATGCAATATATGTCATCATATATTTTTCCGGAATATCGGAGAGGAAAAACAAGCTGTCAGGTTTACAGGTTTAACTCAGCCAGTGCTGGCTGTAATCCCCCTGAGGAGGGCTGTGTTACCTGTGTAGCCCAGGTCACAGAAGCAGACCCCCGAGACGCAGTCGCCGTGGCCGCTGCAGTAGCTGGGGCAAGGCTCCGAGATGTAGACGCCGTCCAGGCCGAAGGGAGGCACGCTCTTGTGGGAGCTGCTCTCCTGGATCCAGCGGAATCGGGTCTTGCTGCAGAGAAAAAACAACAGCATTGCTACCTTGGGGAAGATGAAACAGGAAAGCCTTATGAATATGATTGCCTGGCAAGAGATTTTGAGAATATGGAAACTATAAGCGGGATTGAAATGAAAGCAAGCTTTGAGATTCCTTAGTTACTGAACAACTGGAAAACAATAGTATGGCCAGCTGAAGGTAATCCCCTTTTGATTAGACAATATCCTCTGCTTGCAGACAGGTCCAAGTGTCAAAGCAGACCCTACTAGCTTAGTAGAAGGGGCCCCAAAGTAGTTTTTAGGGTTTAAAATGTAACACAGTATAGTAATGTAATGATTCTTATGAGCTGTATGTAAATGCTATAGGATTTGTATCTTGTACTAAATTAGCTAGTGAAAATTAGAATTAGAACAGAAGAAGATTGTATTGTAACGAGAACTTTGTCCTCTTTTACTGTTTTGTCCTCTCTCTTTTCCTCTGGCTCTGTCTCGCTCTCTCTCTTTCAAGCTCCTCTTTGGAGCTGCTCTTGGAGCCCTGCTCCAAGCAGGGCCCTGCACCCAAGTTCCAAGACCTGGCTTCAGAGGTCTCTTGTGTCCGTCTGTCCTGACCATCCTACCCACCCTCGCTCCTCCATTGCTGCTCCTGGCTTCAATAGCAGCTGCTCTTTCCTTGAGATTAAAAGGACCTTTTCCCAAATTAGCCATTTGCAAATAGGATGCTTGGATTTCTGCCATGCTGCATTTGTGCAACATTGCTTAAGGATATTTCTTTCAGACTTTTTGGCTGTATTTTGACTCCCTCTGTTTCTCTGGCCCATATCCATCAGTGTGAAGCAAAGAACAAATACATGGTTTTATCAACAACAGTGAATGATTAACGTGACTTTGAAGATGCTTTTTACTACTCAGTCCAACTTGAAGTGCTAATTACATATCAAAATCCCTGAACTTCATTTCTTACAGTATTTTTGAAAGGAACTCAGTGATGGCAGAAATGCAGAGTTTATTATGGGATCATGCACTTTTGAGTAAAAAACCTTAAAGTTATTTGGATACAAGAAAAAAAAAAGCCACTTTCTAAACAGAAGTAACCAGCCTGACTCATCAATCCCAAAGTTAAACACCCTGACAGCGAGATGGAGATGTGCTAGACTGGTAAAACACGGATGAAGGAACAAACAATATCACTAATAACTTGTCTAAGGCTGCTGAGCTGACACAGCTGGCCCAGAGACATATGATTGACAGTCCATCAGTTCATACTCTAAAAGTCTAGTCCCAGATTTTAATGGCAGGGTTTTCTAAGGGACATACCCTTTCTTGGAGTGGCTGCAGATTCTTCCATCGAGTGGGGATGCCTCTAAAGATTAATCTTTGAGGCTGAACAAGAAATTTGCCCACAGTCATTGTATGGGTGAGTAGCATCAATCTCTACTAAATAATAATTTTTTCTAGCTTTAATACAATTATTTTGATACAATTGCTTTAATGTTGCTTCATAGAACACTATATTATAATAGTCGCTATGGCTCCAATACTGTCTAGTATTGGAGCCATACTGTTCTGATTAAAATCTTTTTGTCTAATTGTTACCAAAATAAATAGTAAATAAACATGTTTATATAAATATATCAAATTGTTACCAAAATAAATAATAAATAAACACGTTTATATAAATATATCTAGTTTGCCATCCTTAATCCTGAAGGACAACCTTGTGTAAAGGTTCATTTACACCTGTATAATCCTTTAGACATAAACCACTGACAAAGTCTAGAGCTAAGATTGGATCCAGCTGCACCCAGGCTCCCCTCTGAGAAGGAGTTTAGAAAGCAGTGGGATTCTTTCTTGACCTCATGACTCAGTGGAGGCCTCTTTAATAAACTTTGTAAGAAGCTCCTACTCTGCCCTCAACTCTGACTCACTGCATAGCAAATTTGTTAAAGAAAAAATATTTTGGTTATTAATTTCCAATCTTTAACTTTTATGATGCTGATCATTTTACAAGAGCTCCAAAGAGGGGAACAGATTTAAAATCTCGCTGCCAATATAATGGATTAACTAACATCCTCCTTGCTACTCTGCCTAAAAAATAATAAACCTATTGCCTTATTGCCTTTTTTGGTGTGCACTGGGATTTGGTAGGTGGGTGATCATCATGCTCATGCTTGGTAGCAAATAATGAAATGGGATGCTCTCTGGTTAACCCACGAACCATGATTTCCCAAGCGACCCACCACAAACTCAGGTCTCAACATGCCAAGACGCTCATTGCAGTCACAATACTTAAATTTTTAATGTATTAGCATGAGCTTCTTATTCCTGATCACATTACTGCACATAATGCCAAACAGATTGCTGCTATTGATTCTGCCCTGCTTGTTTTGGGTAAATCAAATCAGCTGGTGTCAGATCTGTGCAACTTGGCACCTGCTTTTATTGGCTAATTACTGAAGAAAAGACAAACTTGTTATGGTACACACTGCTATTTCAAGTCCTTGCAGCAGAGGCACCGGCTCCCCTGCTACAAAATATGCCACACACTCAAATGGGATTGAGGATGAGGGAGGAGGATGGGTCAGAAACCCAGAGGCAGCACTAGAGAAGCTGCCAAAGGGCAGGGAGACATGGCCAGAGGCCTGGTGGGGTGGTTGTGCTGGCAGTGCTTAGTGCATCCAACAAATCATATTGGGGTATTTTACTGATGGAGTAAGATAGAGAGTAAGGGGAGTGAGGAACTTCACCCAAATCCAGATAAGATTTGGGTGAAGATCCAGAAAACCTTCCTGATTCCAAGGCTTTTGTCTTCCACCATCTGATGTTTCCTCACTTGTATTAATCTGGTGCTGAGGTTGTGCTTGCAGATGGGCACAACTACCATTCTTCCCTCCTTTGCCTCTGGCTGTCCTGGCTGCCTTCAGTGACACAGCACATTATGCATCAGCTCAAGTACCTTGCTAAGGTTTCTTTGCCCAGTGGTAACTAAAATTAATCCTGTTCAAATGGCTTATTTAATTCACATGACTTATTACTCTCTTGCTGGTGCCTCTGACCTAGCTGATATGGATAAAGACAAGTAAGGGATTGATGTCAAATTAAAGTGTCTGGGTTCCTCACTGCATTTTAATTTAATTATTTATTATAGACCAATCTGACACCTTTAAAATGGAAAATTCTCACTGCTTTGGGCAGCATAGTATATTTCCCCCAGCTCTGCCATATTTTAGCACTGCTTTTATTCACAGTTCTGCACCTTTTTCCTAATGTACCATTCCAGAAGCAGCTAAATCAGCTAATCCCCGTATCCCACTGGCATCACTGGTTTACAATGCACTGTACCTGGCTGCAAGCGACCTGGGGATAACAAGAGTAACTCAAAGTCTCCTGTGTGGTACAGGAGGGCTTGCTGAGCTCTAGGAGCCACCTCGATGACCATGTCTGGATGGGCTGCTTAGATCCAACCTGGCTGGCTACAGACCCTCAGCCCACACAATCTTACACAGACCAAAGCAAAAAACTAGAAATGCTCTTCTCCATGAGGGGACAAAGGTTCTCTGTTAGTTAACATGAGAACCACCAGATGAAAACACCCGCATGGGAAGAGGCCTGATGGTTCATGGAGAGTTTTATACCCGGGGAATAGGGAGGTGGAGGAGGAGCACGGCCAACGGGATACCAGTAGGGAGGGACAAGGGGAGGGACTGACCAGGGAATAGATCACCAGGGGGTACTGGGGACAGGGGTGGGTGAGGGAGAAACAGTGTAACAGGAGAGGGGCAAGAACAAACCATGTGATATATAAATTATTCAGTGCAATATAAAGTCTACTCTGTGAAAATCTCTGGTAACCCAGTGCAAAAGAACAACACAACGACTATTTAGTGCAATACAACACAGCTTTGCAACTTTTCCCTAATGTACCATTCCAGAAGCAGCTAAAACACCTAATCCTTATGTCCCACTGGCATCACTGGTTTACAATGCACTGTACCTGGCTGCGAGTGACCTGGGGATAGCAATGGTAACTCTTGTCCAGCCCTCAAAGTCTCCTGTGTGGTACACGGAGGGCTCGCTGAGCTCTGGGAGCCACCTGTAAGACCGTGTCTGGATGGGCTGCTTGGGTCCAGCCCGGCTGGCTATTGAGCCTCAGCCCACACGATCTTGCAGAGACCAAAGCAAAAAACTGGAAGCGCTCTTCTCCATGTGGGAATGAATATCCTCTGTTTATTGACTTGAGAACCACCACATGGAAAAACCCGTTTGGGAAGAGACCTGATAGTTCATGGTGGGAGAGTTTTATACCTGGGGAATGGGAGGCGGAGAAGAAGCACGGCCAACGGGATACCAGCAGGGAGGAGCAAGGGGAGGGACAGATGAGGGAATAGGCCGCCAGGGGGGTATTCTCCAATAACCCAGCGCAAAACAGCAACTACATGAACTATTTAGTGCGATACAACACAGCTTTGCGACTTTTTCCTAATGTACCATTCTAGAAGCAGCTAAATAATCTAATCCCCGTGTCCCACTGGCATCACTGGTTCACAACGCACCGTACCTGGCTGCGAGTGACCTGGGGATAACAATGGTAACTCTTGTCCAGTCCTCAAAGTCCCCGGTGTGGTACACGGAGGGCTCGCTGAGCTCCCGGGAGCTGCCCTCGCAGCCCTTGGTGCCGGGGGAGGCGGGGTAGCAGCCCTCCTTCACCAGCGACCAGAAGAGCCCCGCGTCGTGCGAGTACTGCAGCAGCACGGGGGCAGAGCTGCTGTACTGGTTGGTGCAGCCGATGTTCAGCTGCAAAGAAGCAGAGGGTCAGAGATCAGAGAAACAGCAGGTTTGTCTTTACAAACAAGCTGTGGGTCTGCTGGTGGATAAAACTGGCACTGGGAGATAAACAATGGGAAGGATTCCACTGATTGATGAATGGAAAAAAAGATATTTGGTTTTACAAATAAACTTTAGGTTTGCTGATAAATGCAATTAGACATTGCAAGATGAAAGAAACAATGGGGAAGAAAAACCCCTAAATTCCGTAAGAATTAAAAATTAAAAGGGAGGGTTATACATTAGAGGGAATCTTTGGTATCAGGAGTATCGGGAAGTCCGTACCTTTCAAGTACCTCAGCCAATGGGGAAAGAGAGAAGGGAAATGTGGCCGGGAAATTGGGATAAAAAGTCCTCCAAAAATTTGAGAGATCCCAGGGGAATGCCCCATGGCCTCTCCCTTTATTTGAATAAAGTAAAAGGACTCCTCTGTCTTTATTTTGGACATTAACCTCTGGTGTTTGCGGATTAATTTTCCTAACAGAGATGACATGAAGAAACTGCACTGTTATTAGTATTTATTGGCTGCAAACCACCTTTGACTTTTTGTGCTGGGAGGTTTAATGCTCTGAGAACTGGCTCTGAACCCTGCTGGCAGACTGCTTGGAGTCTGTTTCCTACATGGAAATATGATATTTCTTGGTAAAAATTCCCACTATTCCTTCATTAAGATTGCTGAGTTCAGCACACAGAGAGGTGCAAAGAACTTTCCAAGGGTCCCACTGCACAGCAAGCCCCAAACAGCAAACTCTGTGTAGGCACCTGCATGCCCAGGAGTGGAAAGAGCTGTATTCTCTGGGATCCATCCCATCTGCAGCACACTGTGCCCAGAGGATCAGCCTGACTCTCAGGTTAGCCCTAACCACAGCCTTGTCACTGCCTTGCAGGAATGATGTCTGAGAGTTGGCACTGCAGTTTGGGCCCCCAGAATAGAGTAACATTTGGATTAAGAAGAAAAACATGCATATTAAAATGTGAAATGAGAATGCAGCCAAGACCAAAATCAACTGCTGATTTGAAGTTTCAGTTTCATTCTTCAAGCTATCAGAAAAATATTAGTTTTCCTTAGTTTATTGCAGAAATTCTACTTGAGTTGTAAAAGGCTAAATGTGAAACAAAATCATTCATGTAAAATGAAATAATTCTAACAAATTACTGTCTTTGAGCTTATCAATGCAAAATTATTCCAGTCTGCTATTTAAAATGGAAATTTCACACACTCATGGAAGCATGCAAATAGGACTAACACATTTATGTGCGGGCTGAAAAGCTTTCCAAAAAAGTATAAATTCAGTCCTTAAATAATAGACTTTATAAAGAAGAACTCACTGTTCTGTGACACATTCTTATGTTTTGTATAGTTATGTTACAGTGTCAAGTGCTTCAGGGATGGAAGGTGTACAAAACATTTTTAAGTATTGTTGCTTTTTTTTAACCCAGACAATTTCTTAATTGCTGTTGATCATCAAACCTAGAGAATGGACAGTTAGTCACTGAAGTACAGGAAGGTGGTGAAGAGGCCAATAGCATCTTTTCCAGGCTAAATGGTATTTATGTATTGAGATATCCTTAGGTTTTAAACAGTTTAAAGTATAAAACTACATGCAATACTCACAAGAAAATTGTACTGAAATCCTTTAGTTTGTATAGCATCTGATTAGCAAATCTTTTAGTTGAAATTAGATTATTTTACAAATCTCAGTATTTCTAACAAACTTTCCTATTTATAGAACTGTGGGAATTATATTTGAAAAGCTGCCTGTAAACATCTGATCTTTTTAATAATTCCACATGTAAATTATTCAGTGTCTGTATCCACCAATTATGTAAGGACCATGTATTTGTGGGGAGCTCATTAAAATTGCATTGCAACCAACTTCCAGAATTCACCAATGGGATTTCATTATAAACTCAATAAAATTTTGATTAGGGTTCAGAAACAAGAGCTTGTCAAAGCAAATACACTTTCTTTGGAGCCTATATTCTGATGTATTGTCAGACCACTGAAATTTTTTGTAAGCTCTTTAAAGAAGAAAATGCTAATTGGAGCCTATATTCATTGACACAATAAAAGTAAATTATATGAAAAACACGCATTGGAGTACAGAGCAGATTGTAAGTCCTTAAATAGTTTAAAATACAAAAAATGAACCCAAACCACATTGGAGCTTTTGTACTTACAGAGCCTCAGACAGGGTAAATCCTTTTGGGCTTGACAGTGCAGTAGCATTTCCTAGTACTGACTTAAATACAATGACATGTACTTCAACCCACTTCTGAAATGTGCTGAAGAACAAAAACCTTTAAACTTCTCTGGAGGAGTAAAAATGCTTTCAAGCACCAAGGTTTTGGCTGTTCTTCTAGAAAGCAGGATGGCATTTTATTCTGTATGGGTTCATACTTGTGCTCTTCATGTCTTTTTACACAATTGTCTAATTTATCACCTTTGTTTGAGCTGTGGCCCCAGTGGCACCTTGCAAGTATTGGCTAAGGGCAGTTTTACTGATATTCTTGCACAGATTTATGTTTAAGGAATACCTTGAACTGCAGGACATATCCAGGCTTCAGGGTTAAATCTCGAGTCACTGCAAACCGGTCTCCATCCGATTTACCGAACAGCATGGCAGAGGGGGTCGCAGAGCAGAAACTTTCATTTTTGGTCATCCCTTCGTTGGCCAGCATCAACCATACACTCATCTGGTTCATAGGGTAATCAAATGCTGGCTTTTCATAAAAGTTCTGTTATAAATGAAAAGAAAAACCAGAGGTATTATCCCCTTACGCTGTGACTTCAGAATAATTCCCAAAATGATGAACTTTCAAATTTTGCAGTTTTTATTTTCTGTAGTTTTCAAAAAAAATTTTTATTGCCAAAACTTCAGTCTTGACTTTTTGCAGAGATACATAATTACATCCTCTGACACAAAGCTTAAGAGCCTGATGATTTTGAGCAAAGACCCAGGTTATTCCCACACAGAGACGCAGCTGCAAGTAGTGCAGCTGTCTCTTTAAATAGACTCAGTATTTTCTAAGAAAGCTATGCTCAAACAAGTCTCCTAACAGGATTGTTCCTGTTTCCTGGACATGCCCGCAACCTGCTCTTGCTTATTACCTGTGGCAAGGTGGGATTGACGACAGGAATGATGTGCTTCTGCTTCTCTGACAGGATGATGATGTCGTCAATGGCCCACTGGTCGTAGCCTTCCCCTGAGAACACCGGCTGCCACCAGCGAAACCTGGTGCAGGGGGTCTTGGCTGCAGCTGGCAGCTCCAGATACACAAACCTGAGGAACACAAACAGAGCAGAACCTCAGAGAGCACAGTTTGTAGAGAAACATATCACTCAACAGGGAAAAGAGGCAGGAAAGTCAGCATCTATCTTATCTGTAAAAGTCCTCAGTAATTTGTGTGTCCAGAGAAGGGCAATGAAGCTGGGGAAGAGTCTAGGAGAGTAACTCATATGAGGTGCAGCTGAGGAAGTTTGGGGTTGCTTAGTGCAGAGGAAAGGTGGCTCAGCAGAGACCTCATTGCTCTCGACAACTACCTGAAAGGAGGTTGTAGTAAGATGGGGGAATCAGCCTCTTCTCCCAGGCAACCAGGGACATGACTGCATTGCCTCAAACTCTGCCAGAGGAAGTTTATTGAATTTGCAGGCAACCCCAATTAGAATAATGATGAGGACTCCATTGATATCAGAAGGCTAATTAATTACTTTATTATACTATATTACATTACATCTAAAGTGAATGTGCCAAGCACTCACTCTACACACACTGCACTGAATCTCGTGACTGTGAGCTGACAGTCCTGACACACATACACACTTGGCCCTGATAGGCCAAGGAAACAAAACACCATCACTTTGGGTAAACAATCTCCATATTGCACTCTACTTTTGCACAAACACAGGCACAGGAAATTATAAGAATTGTTTTTCCCTTCTCTGAGGTTCAGAGAATGTGAATCTCAGAAATATTTTTGGGAAGAATTGTGCCTTGCTTTTCTCTGTGAAGAGAAATGTGGCTACATTGGTTTGGGTTGGACAACAGGCAGAATTTCTCCACTGAAAAGGCAGTCAGGCACTGGGGCTCCTTGGGCTGCCCAGGGAGCTGGAGGAGTCACCATCCCTGGAATTGTCCAAAAAAACCCTGGATATGTAACTTAGTGCTGTTGATATGGTGAAGCTGGGTCAAAGGTTGGATTTCATGATCTTGGAGGCCTTTTCCAACTTTAAGGATTCTGTGATGCTATTATTCTATTTTCCCATATATCTATATCCCTATTTATGCACTGCATTTCAAGAAGCCTTCTTTGTTCTTCTTATAAACTCTTTAAGACAATGTATGTTTTTTCTGCTCTATTACTATACTGCCAAACACAGTAAGGAACTGATATGAGCTCTCTAGCTTTGAATTAAACTGTTCAGCTGATCCATGTTCTGATGCCAGGAAGTAATAGTGATATATGCTAGCAAAATTAATTTCTCATTCTCTTCTGCTGATTTGTCCTATTTGTAGACAAAAGCATCCTTCTGTTACAATGCAATATATTATGTAGCAATTTTCTTTGGGTAAAATATTTCAGGCCTCCTATACAGATTTTTGTATGCTGAAAGACATGGACTACAGGTACTAGAAATCGTGTTAACACCCATGTAGACAAATACTATTTCAATTTTCACTGACAAGGTATCTGACACCAAGTTGGAATGACTGACATGATTTCTTCTCCTCCTTAAATAATTATTTAAAGGAGCTTTTGCTTCATATGACTTTAATACATATTAGTTAGATCTGAAATCAGAGTCAGAGGAAATGGAAGATTTCTGCACCTCTTTTGGGCAAGTTCTATATTTGCTTGCTAATGTTTTGTAGATATTAGCATTTTAGTCATGTTTCACATAGAAGGTGATAGGAAATTTTATATTTTACCTAAGATTGTAAGGCCTACTTTCATTACATTTTTCATTTCCAGTGACAGGAGTTTACTGTGCCAGTCAGGAAAAGCTTCTATGTAATGATGACTTCTAAGCATTATAAATTTGAATTATGATTCATGTTTTCATAAGTTGAGAAATATATATATTTAAAAGCTGATGCAGATGTGGATTACTTAATTTAGATCAAAATTATACCTAGGTTTGCTGAAGTCAGAGAAATACATTTCTGCTAGTAGCTGCCAATTGATCCCGCCGTTATTGCTGTACTGCAGCAGCACACCTTCTTCTCTGCTGTCGGGTTTATTGCATGAAGAAGTCTCTCCTCCAATCTGGATGTAAAACTGTACAAAATCCACCCATGTTGTGTCCAAATCCCAGCTTACCAACTGTCTTTTTCCAGCCTACAATACAAAGAATAGAGGGACAGTAATAATTTTACTTATGGCACCTTCATGATGAATAGGCATATTTAAAGTCCATCACAAGTGAATGTTACACACAAAATTACACAACATGGAGGACATTGACTTCTCTATCAACTTGGCTTTTTTTATTCTTCAATTATTCTGTTTGGCCATCCTTTATATCATCCTTTATATCCTGATTTGATCCCACAAGGACTTTATTATTTGATTTCAATACACAATGCAACTTCACAACACAATTTCCACACAAGAATTTAAGCTCATTCCCCCATGGTCCCGTGTGACTTCAGAGGACAAAGAGCAGGTGCTGGATATCCTGAATCAATCCAGGCTAAATTTTTAAGTCTTCAGCTTTCTATTGATAATGCATGGAGCAGTAAAAAGGCCATTTCTCTAGTCCTTTTTCCCTGGTCAAATCTTGCACTGTACAATGTTATCCAATAACCTGAAATTGGCTCCTCTAATACCTTCCTCAAAGTCCATCTTCTACACAAGAACCAGGG
The DNA here is from genome assembly GCA_024362935.1 of Setophaga petechia. Taxonomy (NCBI): domain Eukaryota; kingdom Metazoa; phylum Chordata; class Aves; order Passeriformes; family Parulidae; genus Setophaga; species Setophaga petechia. The sequence continues at coordinate 9,924,335 of JANCRA010000012.1, read as the reverse complement.
AGTGGCATTTTCTCTTCTTGCTTCAGCTGAACAAGATTTGTTCCTACACAAAACAATGTTCTTTTCCTAATAAGCGTTGTAAATCAGGAGTGTCTTAACTAAAACGTGTGGATTTAGTTTCAAGTTTCCCTAAGCACAGCTGAGAGAAACAAATAGCCTTGTAAAACTGAGTGAACAGTTTTTCCAAGTATGCTTTTGAATTTAGGAGGTCAACGTGATCACTCTGTGCATATTCAGAAGACAGAGCATGTTCACAGAAAAAAAAGCTTTAAGGTTTAAGAGCCTTTTATTGTAACTGAAATTATCCCATAATCCTCTTCCCTTGTGCCCTGGGGCTTGAGGCTGAACTTGTGGACTTCCACATCACCAAACCTACAAGATGCTGGTATGGAATATGAAGCTGGCTGTGACAAGGCAGGGCACAGGATGAGAGCAGTGTCCCCAGGGAGGTGACCTGCATGCCCTGCATCTGGCACAGCCCTGCCCCAACCCAGCATCATGCTGCCACAGCTTTTATAGGTAGGGCAAAGCCATTTGTGTACAGATGAAGAGAGGATGCAGGGATCATATTTCTGCATTTATTAAAGTAGCTGCAACCTGGCACCACCCCCCAAAATGGGCCAGGACTGTCATCCTGCCTACTCTTTATAATTCCCTTTAAAAAGTGTGTTTCTGTTCATCTCCAAGCATAAAAAGGTTTAAAAAAGGAAAACCAAGGTTAAGTTCTGACACCTGTGTTTTAAGTAATATTTGTGGTTTTCTCTCTCATTTGTACATTTGGAATCCTTATGACAAATTTCCAAATAAACTTGAGATAAGTAAGCGACATCATCTATCTGGACACAGGTAACAAGATTTAGGAGCTGAGATTTAAAATATCATCTGTGTTTTTTAATAAGATGAGTTTAAATCTTGTTCCATTCACCACCTCTTTCTTTGTTCCACACAGCTGAGGGTAAACCCAGAAGAGATAAATGTTTATTGCTTTCTTTCTCAGAACTTTGCTTGGCTGGTATAACAGCCTGGGTGCTGAGCTCATTTGTGGACTCTACCAAATAGGGCACCTTGAGCTGGATGGTGCCATGAGAGTGAGAAGAACTCAGCCTTGGATGCAGCCCTGAGCTTCTGGGTGCAGCCCCACGTGGCTAATGCTGTCCAAGGTGACACTGATAATCTCTGGGTGGTTTGCTTCCACAGCTTCATTGGAGACGCTGGAATTTGAAACTGTCACCATCAAATGGAGCCAGTAATGGGTACTAAGGATGCAAACACTCTTGCTGTCCCATGGGCTGTGTGTCCTGACCTGCAGTGGGCCAAGCTCTGGTCCTAAAATTGTTCCAGGTGAGCTTTCCATATCTACACCCCACAGCAGGTGTGCCTGCCAAAGGGGTAATCACAGAACCAGGTAAATTGAGAGAGGGCATGAGCAACATAAAGCCTCAGGGAATTGCTAATTGAAAGAGCTCTGAATTGTGAACACACCTACAACTGATGAAAATGAGTTGTAAAACAAAAGCTAGAGGGTTGTCAGAACAAAGCCAACATTAATTCTGGCAGCAGTAATTGATTATGGCAGCAAACATTAGACATTTAAATAAAAAGTGGCTGTTTGAGCAAATGAAAAGAAATGTGAATATAATTTCCCCAAAACAATACAGAACTGTTTGGCAACTATAAAAATAATTTTTTATTATCCACCATTATGGCCCCTAGACAGTTTGAGAAAGATCTAAACAGAAATTAAATAAACCACCTTCTGTTGACAGCACACAGACTGCTACTACTCAAGAAATGAGTGATAACATGACCCTTAGAGATCAATAGAAAGAAGCCAAGAATTTTTAAATGAGTTTTTCACTCCTCCTTAGCAGGAATCAGAAGAAAGATCATAGCAGGTTAATTCTAATTTAGCAAACTACTTTTGAGAAACTTGGCATAAGGAACCAAGCCAGAAGGAAAAGCATCTAACAGGGAAGACAATTATGTATAAAAATCCAATTATCACAATTAGCTAGTTATACTGATTGGGCTATTATGAAATTTTCAGTGCAGAGCTCTATTTCCAGGGGAGCTGGATGTGAGACTATGTAGGAGTGCTGAAAATTATTTCATGGGTTAGATTTTTGTAATGAGGCAAACAACACACAATTGCACAGCGTTGCATATTGGGTTATTCTTCTGGGACTAATCTGGCTCTCATGACAGCAGTGCCAGTTTGATCAAACCTTTAAAGGAGAAGCACATAGCTGCATTTACACTCTTCCTTTCAATTAAGAACAAAACAAACCTTAGTAATAGACCTGAGGAGCAACAATACAAAAATAAATCAGTGATTACAATGCATAATCTTATGTTTGGTCATAAAGATCTCTTTTTATTTTAGCTATAATTGCTACTAATTAGCAGAATTCCCTGTATCTCCTTCCTGTTCTATTATTTTTTTGTCTGCAAAGAATCCAAGTTACACAAAAGAATATTCTCCTTCAGGTTAACGATTTTCTAAAAGCCTGAAAAATGGTTTTTTTCAATAGTTTTGTTCCTGTGACCTCAAATTAAGCTGCTTGAGCCCCTGAAAGCCAACCTTTCCCTATCTCTTACCCAGGACAGTACAGAAGAAACAAATGGGAACTGCTGGATGCTGCGAACTGAATCTTAAAAAAGAAAATGTCCAAGTAAGACATTGTGAATATACACACTTCCCAGCACACTGGCAATTTACTACCTTTCACTACAGCTGCTATTTCTTGACTACACACAGTGCATGTGTCTTACCTGATCTCTTTTGATTGCTTTGTTCTTGACCTGCAGAGCGCAGCTGGGCTGTTTAACACACTTCTAATATCACGTGCAGCTTTCTGCCACCTCCCTTTTCTTTGCCTCACAGCCACATTTTGCTCCACAGAAACCTGCAGTGTGTGCCTTTATCAGTGCCCCAGCCCTCTGTAGTACCTTGTTGAAGTAGAGTGAGGAGCCAGATGAGATGACCCCACAGCCCTCCTCGGGCTTGACGACCTCTCCCCCAATAATTTCCTGCCACTCCGTCTTCAGGGTATCTGGGTTCTCAAAGTCAGACATGATGGTTGAAGAAAGGGGATTTTCAGGCTGACATTCAGTACCCCGAAACCCTGAATCACACCTGGAAGGAAGTGTAAACAAAAAAAAATTTTAAGGACTTTATTAGATACTGGCAATTAGTTATGATAGTGCACTGACCTTGTAAAATTCGATGTGAACAACCATAATTGAAAAACAAAAATCATTCTGGAATTGTGATTTTGTATTGTGGAAACAAACCAGAATAACTGGAAAATGGAAAATTGGAAAATTTTTTCTAAAAACATCCCAAAACCCTGTGGTCTCCAGAAAGTTTGAAGCTGTCAGGGAGTAGCAGTCTGTGTCCTTGGCGTAGCACTCATTCTGACAGTGGCTGCCAAGCAGAGCTGAGCTGGTCCCTGGCACCCTTCTGACTCAGCAAAGCAGCTCTGGCCCTGAGCTGGGGCTCTTGTGCAAAGGGCTGGAGTGGCCACAGGACACCTGCAGCAGGGCAGCCCTGTGCCACTGAAAGCTCTTCCAGTGCTTGGATCTGCCAAGGGTACAGCTTCTTGGACAGGCTGGTGTGGAGCAACTGGCTGTTAATGCTGCTTGGATGGTCAACCCTGCATAGTGCTTTTGTGTTTTTAATGTTTAATGCAAAAATAAGAACAGCCAAGAATAGGAAAGTATGGAAAATAGTAGGGTGCCTGAGGCATCAGGAGAGCATTGCCAGGAGGGTCTGACAAATGCCTCATACCTGCAAACCCCGTGGTCACACCAGCCATGGCCGCTGCACATGTTGGGACACTGCTGGCCAATGTAGATGTTGTCCAGGGCCCACTCATCCTCGGCTGTGTAGTAGCACTGACTCCAGCGGAAACGTGTGGCACTGGACCTTAAAATCAATAACAATGCATCACGTTTGGATGCTTTACAGAATGGCAGGAAAAGAGGTAAAATGTAACACACACACAAAAAAAAGGAAGTTAGTATCCCATAGTATCCCAGTCACAGCCTAGGCTGCAAAGGCTGGCGCAATCAAAGACAGATTCTTGCCTATTAACTTTCTAGATGATGCCACTCACTGCACAGGGCTACATAATGAGCTTTCCAGTGACTGATGACATTTCTGAAGAAGAGCACATTGCAGGGATTTTGAGAATTATTTTAAGGTAAGCCTAACTATGAATATTACTGGATTTTTATTGTGTTATGGTTGCAAAATTGGAAAGGTGTATCTAGGGCATGACTTTGTTTTTTATATTTTTGGTCACAGTTAACAGGTCACAGTAAAACTGTCTAAAGAGGTTTCTCCTGATATTTATTACTTAAACAATTATTGAAGTTCTTAAGTGTAAGTGAATACCAACTATTTTCATTCAACAATAGTTGACTTTTTTATTGGATATAATTTTTTTTTGTCAGGATGGTTCTAAACTAGATTTTGCTCACATATCACTGGTGACATTGAGAGCACAAGTTTTTGACAAAGATCCTCTTTCATAGCATCTATTTTTTCCTTCACTGCAAATAGCTTGCTCTTGACCAACAACCCAAAATCTGTAACACCCAAGATTTGTGGTAGGGAATCATCAAATTCAATTTCTAGCCTAACTAAGTTCTGGATATTTGTAATATTCTTCAAGCACAAAACCTTGCTTTAGCTTCTCCTTTCTAAATAGTTTTATCTTCCACAGCTTTTTTTTCTTTACAAGAGTGAAGTTAGCTAATATTATCCATCAAAAAATCCTTAGTGTCAGCCCTTTAGGAGACTGTCCAATGCAACATTGACATTTTCCATGGGAGTGACTCCTGCTAGCCAAACCCAGCCTGACACCCACTACCCTCGAAAACCAAGGCTGGAGAAGAAAGTGAATCATGAGAAAAGCAATCTATGTCATCATCAAGACTTCTCAAACTGCCCTGCCAAACCATGCACATCCAACAGGTTAAAGACATTGGCAAACTCCCAAATAGGGGATACAGAGATTCTCCACTCCATGCTTGTGTCAGAATGAGATTAAGAAAAATAGGTTGCATGTGAAATGAAAAAAAGATGGGAAATTGTTCATCATGATGGAGCAAAAGGGGCTGTGCTGGCTGCATAAGAGGTCTGGGTAAAAAGGGGTGGTGGCGGCAACATGAGCACTGAGGTTGGACAGCGTTGTTGTGGAGGGGTAGGACAGGGAAATAAAGGCTGACTGAAGAGAACTAAAAGCCCAATTTCAAAATGGGATAGGCCTGTGTCTGGCCAAGGGCTGGCTGGGGGTGCTGAGGATGAGAAGCAGGCGGCTTCTATTAGAAGCTTCTTTTCTAGCTTGTTTCTGAGCCATATGGTTACTTTATGATGGCACAGGATATAATGCTGTTACTCTGCTTGGAGATACAAAGCCCTTTCCCCACCCCCAATAATTTATGTAGAATAAGACTTATTAAAATGAATATTGTAAAGGTGGCTGAGCCACCTGCTCACACGTATGGAAGTGAAGAAATGAAGGGAGCAGGCCTGTGCAGCTGATGAGGACAGAGTGGCAGAGCAATTAGCCACTCTGGCACATATGAGAAGATTGGTACATGTACGGATAAATTTTTAAAGTACCAGTTACAAATTTCTTTAAAAAACATGTGAAGCTGCCCAAGGGCTTGATTTTTAATTGAAATGACCCTCGTTGCCTGTTTTAAGTGTCTGTTTGATATTGCAAATACTATAAGCATTTTTACAGCACTCAGAGTTAATCTGCAGGGGCAAATCTGCTGATTAAATACTCCCTCAGGATGTAATGTATTGATGGGTTACATTACAAGAGCTATGAATTATCCATTAAAAGTGTGCAATCCCAGTAATCAGCACACAAAGGACTTCCCAAGCTTGTGAAGGCACAATGGGCAATCAATATTGACTGCAATTATTTACTGTTTATTTTTGGAGTGCTCTGAAGTCAGCACATCACTTTGGTGCTGAGGTTCATGTTCCCATCAATGGCACCACAGAGAGCCCTGACAGAGGCTGTAGGCTCTGGAAGGTGCTGTAATGACTGGTGTTAACTCTAATGTGTGCTGAGGAAAATGACAATACTGAAACCAAAGAATGGTGTTAGAGCAGGCAAACACATCCCCTGTGAACTCCCAGCACAGTAAAACTATGTCATGTAATTTTCCCAGGTAGCAGGAGGGAGAGCACTGTGTTTGGGCATCCCTCTTTTTCATCAGGGAGGGTGTATGGGAGGAGCTTGAGTGTGAGACCCTGCAGCCCTGGGATATTACAGCAAACCAGGGGAGATTTACAGTGATGCAGAGGCATATTCACCATGCCATGGTAGTCTCATGGCGCCCAACAAGTGGTGGTGCCCTCTAAAAAGAGCTTGGTGTGGCATTGATGGTGTTGCCTTGGCTGCTCACTGGCTGCTGCCAGGTGCACATGGCCTGGAAGGGCTGAGCCGTGCACCAAGGCTGGTTCAGGTCCATCAGGGCTGGTTCAGGTGCATCAGGGCTGGCTCTGGTGCATCACGGCTGGTTCAGGTGCATCAGGGCTGTGCAGGTACATCTGGGCTGTGCAGTGCATCAGGGCTGGTTCTGGTGCATCAGGGCTGTGTGGTACATCAGGGCTGTGCAGTGCATCAGGGCTGTGCAGGTGCATCAGGGCTGGTTCTGGTGCATCAGGGCTGGTTCTGGTGCATCAGGGCTGTGTGGTACATCAGGGCTGTGCAGTGCATCAGGGCTGTGCAGGTGCATCAGGGCTGGTTCTGGTGCATCAGGGCTGGTTCTGGTGCATCAGGGCTGTGTGGTACATCAGGGCTGTGCAGGTGCATCAGGGCTGTGCAGGTGCATCAGGGCTGTGTGGTACATCAGGGCTGGTTCTGGTGCATCAGGGCTGGTTCTGGTGCATCAGGGCTGTGCAGTGCATCAGGGCTGGTTCAAGTACATCAGGGCTGTGTGGTACATCAGGGCTGTGCAGGTGCATCAGGACTATGCTGGTACATCAGGGCTGTGTAGTGCACAGGGTTGTGCTATACATCAGGGCTGGCTCAGGTACATCAGGGCTGTGCAGGTACATCAGGGCTGTGCAGTGCATCAGGGCTGTGCTATACATCAGGGCTGGTTCAGGTGCATCAGGGCTGGCTCAGGTACATCAGGGCTGTGCAGGTACATCAGGGCTGTGCAGTGCATCAGGGCTGTGCTATACATCAGGGCTGGTTCTGGTGCATCAGGGCTGGTTCTGGTGCATCAGGGCTGTGCAGTGCATCAGGGCTGTGCAGCGCATCAGGGCTGTGCTATACATCAGGGCTGGCTCTGGGCACAAGGCTCACTCCTGACCTACACCAACAGTGGGGAGAGCCCTGCCCTGTGCAGTGACAGAGGACACCTCTGTGCCCAGGGGAGGAGCAAGGCACCTGGAGCCCCAGCTGAGAAGATCCCTATGCAGCTCTGCCTTGGGGCTGTTCCCAGGGCTGGGTGTGCACAGAGCTGCTCCTGCCCTTTGCTCAGGATCATGTTGGTTTCACCTGACCAAGATGTTCCCCTGGAGAGTCTCACTGTCCCGTTCCTGCTGCCACCCTGCCAGGTGCAGAGCTCCATCTGCCTCCTCAGGTTCCAGATGTTGGCTGCACATCAAGCTACGGGTGCACTGAGCTCCACTTGTTACTTAGAAGTTGCCCCATCCAAATGAAGTGATTGTTTCTCTCATTTGAGGGGAGGGGAAGAAGGGAGGAGGCTCATTACCACCTGGAGATGAACGTGTTGCCCAAATGGAGGCATGTGCAGCAGCTGGAGGCTGGGGACAGTCCCCAGGGAGCCACATGCCAGTAGGGAGGAGTTATTTTTATCTGCAGACAGACAGCTCTCCCCTGGGGACAGCTTTGCCACCATGGGAATCCCACTGCCCCAACCTGCAAGGGACAAGGGGCTGCTCTCCCCTTCCCCCCCAGCCTCTGCCAGGGGTCCTGTGGGAAGCAATGCCACTGTCACAGGGCTGTGGGCAGGGACAACTCTATGGATTCAGAGTCCTCCCTGGGCGAGGGATAATGCATGTTAGGCTGAAGTGACAATTGCAAAAGCAGTGCTGCTGAAAAACCAGTCCTGCTCACTGCTTTTGGAAGCTCTCCAAGGCCACTCTGCATCTCAAGGTAACAACAGCTTAAGAGGATTATGCTGTTAAAAATGGTAATCAAGCATTTAAAAAAGCCATGTTAATTAAGAAAAGAGAATAAGGAGATGAGCGTCAGCTGCATCCTCAGTGATAAAACACTGCTTTTCTGGGCAGTCTCCATTTGGACATCTATTGAAATGGGAGGTGTGCACTGAGGAGCTATGAAAGCATTTCTTACAAGCAAAATAAACTTCCCTAGTTCCTCATAGTTTCTTCATTTTTTTTAGTGCTACTAGAAAGCAATTTGGCTCTCTAATGACATTATATCTAACTCAGGTTGGTGTCAAATAAAAGTCATTTTTGTTATGTGACATTTTACATAAGCACAAGGAAATCATGTCCCAGAAGTACTGCCAGTGAAATGATGTTCTGTTACGAAATTTTTCTGATATGTGAGTTAAAATAAAATCACTGCCTTCTCTCCTGATATTAAAAGCCTTAATGATTTAATGCAAATTTGTGGCTGGTAAAATTATATTTGCTACCTTCTGAGTTACCATAATTACATTTACCCAATTATCCTGAAGGTCTCATTCAGTCATTAGGTGTTGATTTGTTTATGAAGTCAGCAACTGACAGCTGCTTGTATCTCATTAAAGCCTGTTCATATGTAAATGCCTTGCATAAAACTGAAATTAATTTTCATCAGTGTTAGAAATGTTCAGTTCAAGTACAATACAATTTCAGCGAGCAGGTGCTTACATTTAATTTCTTCAATTCAAGTCTCATTCTTGCAGCAGGTTTCCTAACCCAGAATCTCACATAACATGGGGACCTTGTAAACTCATGCTTGCTGGATGCAGAACATCTACAGATCTGCAGGAATACCAGCACGCCTAGAAAGTTTTACAAGAGAAATAGGCGCTGTTATGAACAATTTTCCAGCTGCATGAGCACAGTGCCACAGCCTGACACTTCCCACACACCCAAGGTGCAAACCCTCAGCTGGGAGCTGTGCATCCAGAGATAAAAGCTCCAGCAATCACTGTGCAGGGGTGTGAGGGCATGCTGAGGCCAGCAAGGGCCAGAACAAGGCTAATGAGACATTCCTGAGACCTCGTTTGGGTGCTTGGTTTCCCTGTGCAGTAAGCACAGGGCAGGCTGGGTGCGTGGCAGCCGTTGCCTTGTGCGGGTGAAGTGGAAGCTCCAGAGATGTCTCCCCCTCACCCCAGCTTTGGGAAGGCAGAACACCTGGCTCTGCCTCTGCACTGTTCTTCCATCACTAAGGTTTTGTCTTTGTGGGGTGGGTGCAGGTGGGGATGGGATAGGAAGAGGAGGGAGGGCACCCCAAAGAGGAGCCCTGCACCACCACCCACCTGGCTGGGCTGGCAGCGGAGAGATGCACATCAAATTGTCACCAATAATGCCCAGGTTTTGGAAAGGCAGAAATTTGCTCTCTGCTCACAATCCTGCTCTAAAAACCTGTAAAAAAATCTCCTCCCAATCTCAATCCAAAGGAGCTGTTGAGCCCTTAACCTGCTCTTTGCCACTGGAAAGGATTGTTAGAAAGAGGGGAAAGTGGTGAGAGAGACACGTGTGGTGCGCTGGATTGCATTTGATGGGGAACAGGCAGCCACCCTTCCTCTTCACCCTGATAATGCCATAGCACAGCACAACTCAGAAAATGGCTTCTCTGAAGAGCAAAGAAATTTTCAGCGGTAATTTGTACCTTAATTACAAACAAAACTCTGCTAACAGACGGGAATCCCTTCAGATACAAGACAGAGTGTGAAATATTTATGATTTGTGCACAGCATAGAACAGGAACCCGGCTATTACTTCATCATAATTTCTCCCCACAGTCTCCTAAATTAAAATGGAGTTATATGATTCTGTCACCTCATATGCTGAGAAAAATTAGTAGATCCTAAAGCAAAAGAGGGCTACAACATTGGTATCATCATCAAATACAGTGTATAATTACTTTGAGTACATTATATGTTTTACAAATTAGGAATAACAGTGTACTTTAGAGTGTAACCCAAAAAACTGTAGATGCTTTAAAAACTCCTAAGTGCCTATGTGAGCCACAGATTTTGTGTATGGCGGCACAAAATGACATGTAAGATTTAGTGCATTATAATCTAACTACAAAGCAGTTATTTGTAGACTTACTTGCAACCATTTGGTATTATCTGATATGATATGTTCTAAGGATTCAATATTTGCCTTTGATGTTTTGCCTAGAAATAGGAAATTCTGAGTATTGGCTGTACTGCAAAAAGGACCAGTGTGTTGAAAGAAGGTATCATTGTGGTGTGATTGATGGAAACAGGCTGTGCTGAGGCCATGCAGAGAGCAAAAAACATGATGATGAAGGATGGGGAAATACAATGATGACTTAATCTGAGCAAGCTCTCATTGCAATTGCTATGATGGATTCAGGTCAAACATAATCAAAATGTAACTCTAATTGCAATAATTAAATTCTCAAATGAAGGATGCCCTGAAGATTATTGGGATTTATGACAACATTTTTATTTGTATGGTATAATAAAGATTTAAAAATAAACAATGAAAGAGACAATTTAGTGATTAAAAAATTTTAGGGGAGGCAAATCAAGTTTGATTACAACAAGATGAATAGGCTTTCTGATAATTTTTGTGTCTCTTTTTTTTTGCATGAGAAAATGTTATTTTTTAAGACATGCTATAAAAAGAAACAAGAGTTAAAAAATTCCCAGAAATGAATCATTAGTTATTGTTTATAGAGGGCTTTGGTCTGAAGATGTAAACAATAAGGAATGTGCAAAATAAAAATTAACAATCCAAATAAAGCCTTCCTCCAATAGGGCATTTATAGACAAGTGCCACTATTTTTGAAAAGTCTGAACTTTATTAGGAGAGTCAGGGTATGTATTAAAAACAATCCTAAACAATAGTTTCTGTTGACTTCACCAACTTTTATTCTCTAATTATGTAAGGAATGCATTTTATGGGAAATACCTGAGACTGGGTCAGCCCTGGCACTCTACCTATTGGCTTGAGTATGACCTGCAGAGGACTTGATATTAGTCAGAGCAATTGATGTGCCAATTTGTCTGCACAACACACCCCCCAACTCCCCTTTTTCCCCCACAAAAAAATGTTTAAAAATAGGAAATAAATGCTTACCAAGTCTTCTGTGGTAAAAGAACAGTGATTCTCCTCCACTGAGTGAATTCACTGGAATGGTAAATACTTGCTGATGTAAACTCCTGACAGCTTGGCATACTGGGAAGGCATTCCTTAAAATAAAACATTTCAAAACTAGATTTAATGTTCAGAAATAATTGGGAACAGAAACAAGGGCCAAACAGTCACAGAACCAGGAGCTTGTCTGGGTCCAGATGTTGGAGTGAAAGACACAGAAGAGAGAAATTCTGGCATGAAGTGGAGAAATTTGTCAGAAAACTCGTAGTACAACTGAGGATGGAAGAAAGCCATATGAATCTGTTTAAAGAGTTTAGCATTCATGACTGGCAATGTTTTGCTTTCCTCCATGAGGAACGTCTATCTCTCTGGTTTTTAATATCTTCACCCCAGCATCCACCATGGACAATGAAGTAAGGATACAAGATCACTATAAAATAAGTCTATGAAAGTGACCTCCAAACTACCATAAAGGTAATTTTAGAGACCTATTGTGAGGCTTTTCCTGGGCATGCTGACTGACCCCACACCCTCCATCTGCAGTGGGGAGCAGCAGTAGGAGCAGACAGAGCCCCACCGGAGGGCCCAGCCACAGCCTACTGAAGTTGTGTCCTTGGGCCCTTCCCAAGCTCTGCAGCTTTGACACCTGCAGCAAGTGCTGTAAATTCTTCCCTCCTGTTTCTAGGACTATTACTGCATTTAACTCAGATTCCTGTTGAGGTCTGTTTCCCAAATTCTATTTTTTTTAAATTCAGAAAATATGATCATTGCTGCATCTTTTTAATATTAAATATAAATGAAGTCCATTATCCCAACTTCTGTTTTCTAGCACTGCCCTTCCAATGTTACTTCATTTTTTGCAATATTCCATTAATTTATTTCCTTTTGGCCAGAACAGAAAATTGGCCTATGAGGTATTAATAAAGTGCTTGGAAGTTACCAACCTACATGATCCTTTCCTAGCTACCAGTTTGGAGTCCCTTCTTCCCCTTCTGCCACAGAACAGCCTCTCCTGACCATCCCCACGTGCCCAAGAGTATTTCACTGGTTACTGCTCACCCCCATGAAGGCAAGAGAACAGACATCTGCTCATGCAAGGAGCCTTCTCTGACTGTTCTAAAACTAATAATAAAGCAGTGACGCTCTACAGAAGTTGTGGCAATTAAGAATATTTATATAGTTAAATTATACAGTAGTAGTTATGTATTAAATATGAAGAAGGGCAGAATATATTATTTTACAGAGAAATTTATTGCTCAAATATCTTAGAGTATTAAATGAAGATCTGAGACCTTATTTTGGTTTTCTTTTAGTAGATTTTCTAAAGGTTTAGTTTCCGTTCCAGCAATTTTCAAACATTTTTTCGTGATTCATCTCCCCTAAAAGATTATAGAAAACTGGATCTAATCAAGATCAGTGATCACAAAGCAAACGAAATTTTCAAACATTTTAATTAATTAGTGTTTTGTTTATTTGCCAGGTTATGTCCTTGAAATATACTACAAATACTCTTTTATCACAACAACATGGGTGGTGTGAGAAAAATGATTTTGCTGCATGTCCTCTCTGAATTCAGCTCCACTGAGCAAGAAAAGGAGCACTAAAATCTGAAGCTAACTTATCTTCCATGGATGCCAAGCACAAACCCCAAACACCCACTGCTAGGAACTATTCTTGGACACCAAGATGATGATGCTTGCTAGGTATAAAAGACATGAACAGGGTTTGAAATACATGATTTATAGCTTTTGTCTGGATTCTGTTTAAGATAAGAAATCATTATTTGGATTTTCAAAGTTTAAAAATTCATTTATTGCCATTCATTTATTATGCCAACCAAAGTAAATGTGGCAAAACACAACATGGCAAGGGTAACCAGGCAAAGCTTTAATTGCTCATAGAAGGTGTGGAACTTTGCATACAAATCCTTTGGTGAGCCTCCAGAGCAGGCAGTGGAAAGGCAGCAGTACAAGTTTCCTGATACCCTCTGAACCTGCTCAGAGGCAGCCAAAGGACCTTGGTGAGTTCACCCCGAGTCCAGGAAAAGTCCAGCTTTTGATCTGAGAGGGAAAACAAGAGCATGAACTACGTGCTGCTCACATTTGTGCTGAGGCAGCACGGAGCCACCCGGGGGAAGAGCAGCCAAGGCTGCTGCTTGCACTTGCAGCAGAGTGGGGGAACAGTCGGTCACTCCAGCCTGGACTGAGCTTGAACCAGGGCTGGGAGATGAAAGGCTCTGCATTACAATCCCCTGAAGGAATGTGCTTCCATTTACCAAATGGCTGTGCACAAGGGCAGAAAGAATGTCTACCCACTTAAATTCCAGGAAACAGTGGATGCATTTTGCTTAGAAAAACAAAGCAATAGCACAGGAAAGATCTCAGCCATTACCCTGTAGCTCTAACTGTGGCCGAATTTTTTTCTCAGCCTTTGTCCATTCCTGTCACCATTTTGTGTTTCAAGCTTTCAGATACCTTTCTTCCAAATATTATGAGGAACAGTCTAAATACCTCTATTAGTAATTTTGACAGATTACAACAGAGAATTTATTTACCGAAAGGTGAAAAAGGAAAACATCTTTGTTCATGCCAAAAGTGTATTTCAGACTATCTCTGTATAAAGCAGAGTTTACGGAAGACAAACATCCTCGCTGCCAGCCTCACCTCCTGAACAAGATGCCACGTGAGGCCATGGTTGGTGGAGTACTCCAGTTTCACCTGGTTGTCCATATGAGGGGTGAAGGCCTGACCACAGCCCATCACCAGGTTGAACTGTATCATGTAGGAAGCTCCAATCTGCATGGACTGGGTCTCCACGTAGCGCATGCTAGAGGCCAGCTTTGAATCTCCTGTAAAACTGAGAGATGCAAGGACAGAATCAGGATGGATCCCCAAAATCATTCAAAAAAGAACATTATGGCTCTGAGTTAAATAGAGTTGTGCTTCTTTATTCTGTAGACTGGCATGTGGGATGAGACTAGGCACAGAAGAATCTTTCTGCTGGTACTTCTGCAAATTACCAGGAAGGTCTGGATGTATCCCAGAATGTGAAACACTGAATTATTCTGTTAGCTCTTACTATATGCTTTTTATATTAAGGATCAAGTTAGGATCTAGCAAAGGGCAACATAAGGAGAAACCAACATAAAGAAAGTTCATTTCCCTGGGTGTCCATTGCCTGAGGTCATGCCACAATCAGAACTGTAATTTCATTCTAATATTGGGCAGTTAAGATATTCTGAATCTAGTTTAAAATACTCTTATTATATACACTGTTAACTTCATTGATTTTCCTATATGCAATTCATTCACTGACTTGTGCAATTCATTCACTTGACTGTTTTTCAGAATTATTCTTCTATTCTCAGTTCTTTTCCATAGACTGTACTGATATAAGAGTTATAGTTTCCAGTGGATTGGAGAACAATAGTAATGTTACACATATATTTTGCAAGGTACCCAGTTATCATATATATAGTAATACAATATATAGTCTGAAATTCCAAGATATTTCACTTCAAATGCAGGTATTTCTTCCATGCACTATTCAAAAGAAAAAGGAAACAACCAAATTCAAAACATCAAATACAACAGAAGCATAAGAAGGAATAACAACTTAAGCATTGAATCTTGTTCACTAGCCATCAAAACAGAGTATTTTAATGAAAGTTCACATAGAATGAAAATTGCCTCCCTCTGCTTAGTTTGAAATGTTTACTTAGTGTCTCCAGAAATACTGTAGTCCTTTCAGCTTCAATATTTTCTAAGACTATTCTTAAATGTAAACAATTTAGAAAAGGGATGTCTCCTTTTAAAGAAAATCACTGCAAATCATCATGGAAAAGAAAAAGTTACATTCAGTATAGGGGTAATGAAGACAATAATCTAGTTCAAGGTTGCTCTTATGATTGAGTAAGCTACAGTATATTATTTTAAATAAGAAGTCATAATCTTTAAATACAATACAGAACAACCTATTAGCTTCTACTCCTTTAAAATTCAAGGTCACGACAAAGTGAGTATGAGGACAAGGAACAAAAGTCAGTGTCACTTAGGACTCTTTTAAAAATTAATTCACTGACCTACATTGTTTTCTACAGAGTCCTTTCCAGAGAGAGCACTTATGCCATACATGTCAGCATCCAACCTTAAAGCTTTAGAAGAAATTACTGAAAGCTGACATTAGTTTTGTCATTAGCAAATTTCTGTTACTTGGCTTAAGTTAAGATCCTGTCTGCTTTCTACCCTCTGGCCTTACTTTTGTGACTTGATTTCCTAAAGATGATCCAGCTCATGACTGTATATGAAATTTTTCACTTTGTCTTGTCACTCAGCAGCCCAGAGTGACTGTGGATGGACACTCCCTTCACTGCCAGGGCACAAGGGCATAGTCATGGTCAACTGGACTGGAAGGCAGTAAGTTATCTTGGGAAACTGAACTGTTTGCCCTTTGTATCTGAACTGTTTGCCCTTTCAGTTGGTGTTGTCAGTGATTTTCTTCTCAATAGGAAGGATAATCTTAAATTAAGAAGAGGATATAATGTGCACTCATCAGCAGTACAGCTCCCTGTGGTTTGTGGCTTTGTGGTTAGATCTGAATGCACCTCAGAAGAACTTGTCTGGATAATCTCAGAATTTATTTTTCTTGTAAAATTTATCTTGTATTTTATAAAATGACAAAAATCCTCAAATTTAAAAGCTAAAGCTCATTTGATCTGACACAGGCTGAAGTCCTGTTGGGAAGTCTGTGCCAATACAACCAGGCTCTTCAGATATCAGGCAAACATGTGCAGTCTAATCAGCTGAGAGTTATGTGCAGCACTGCTTTGGAAGAGGATTTGGCACTGCACACAAAAACCTGGGCATAGCAGGACATCACAGTTACCTAAAGCTTATCTGAACAGAATAAAAGAGTTGAAACTCTACAATTTGATGAAACATCTGCCCAGAAGTTGTCTTCCCAAAGTAATGGAAGACCAGTAAAGGATTTCTAGTGAAAAAAAAAAGGCCAAAGAATTAAATGTAACATTTTGCTCTTGTCTTCATAAAATTTCCTTTATTCAATGCTACTAAATAAAATGAGAAAAAAAAAGTCTTAAACTCTAATATATTCATTCTGGTGGCATTCAGGTAATGATTAAAATATTTTAAATTTAGTATTCATTTAAATTTAATAGCTTAGCCACTGGATATTGTACACAATATATTAAGTAAGTATATTAAGTAAGTTAAAAAGTCAAACCAGCTCTTTAAAATGCATATTAAAGAAATGTGGAAAAGGAAGATAGTGTTGAGATGCAGACAATATGTGGTGCTCTATAAGAAGCTCTTTTGAAGGAAGGAAATCACATTACAGGTACACAAAGTCCTTTATCATCCACGTTTTGCCTCCAGCTGAACACAAGTAGCATTAAAGTTGTGGGCTCCACCTTGTCCCTTCTTTGCTCTCCAGATCTCTCATGTTGTGGTTAGGGGTATATTCTTTTGCTGGAATACCAAATGTTTTCTTTGTTCTGGGAGCCACACAGCTGGAATACCTTTCCAGAATTTGTAAAAGATGAAGTCATGTCCCTGGCGTCACAATAATTAACTAAAAAATCTTCAGAAATGAGAATGCAGAGGCCTCATTTTTGTATAAATTTGTTGCTGTGAGTTGGTTTCTGGCACGTGTATAATTAGACCTGCAGAGGCACAGGAACAATACCCATAGGTGCCCTCAGAACAATCACTCTCCCTCCAAGCACTGCCAGCTAATTGGTACTTCTGGGAATGGTATCACAGTCAATGTCAGCCAACCTGCATTGCTCCAAACTGCTCTGAGATCCCCAGAGTTACCATCTTTTCAAGGCTGGTACTTTTAGGAATACTGAAAAGCCACATGGATGCAGCTTGTTTTGTAAATCTGCGTTGACTGAAAATATTGACACAGCGGCCCAAGCTCACACCAGACACAGCTTTGCTCCCATCAAAAGCAGGGATGTTTGGCCTTTCTGCATCACATCATACCTGCTTTGCTAAAAAATTCCTAAATGTATTAACATCATTATTATAATTAAGTCGATTACCTGAAAGAAACTTTCTGCATGTTACAGAGTAACAATTACTCTGAACAACAAAACATTTAAGACTACCAAGCTGATGTAGGACCACTGTATGATATTGCTCCATAAACATAGCTCATGACAAGACAGGTTTACAGTCTTCTTTTAGGCTTCTCCAGGGGCAGTGGGACGCTCTATTGTTTGCTACACTGAGTTAAATCATAATGCTGTAATCTGACTGAAGACAGTTTATTTATATAAAGCTATTTTATTTGTGTCCAGATGAATACATATATATATATATTTAAATAAAGTGATTTTATTTGTGTCCAGATGAATACACATATATACACACATATATATATAAATATATATCTCTAAAGTTATATATATATATGTGTGTGTGTGTGTGTGTGTGTTTATATATATATCCTTATCAATTCTTAAATGAATTTCAGCAAGTCGCTGTATATAGCCTATAATACTCCAGAGACATTTGGTTCAAAATTTTGCCTGAATATGAGCATTTTGGAGAAGTGATGAATTAATGTACATCATCAAGCACTTCATTTTAAAGTGTTTCAGAGTCCTTTCAGTACAACCAATACACTTGATGTAATAAAGGATCCATTCTGAAACCAAATGGTGATGGTGGCTATCAAATAAAATGACTGTTCAGACACAGACCATAAAAATAATCAATAATCACCTTTGATCAAAACATATGTTTATCAACAAACTTTCTTTTTTAAAATGAAGTCAGGTATGAAAAAGAACAGACTGCCTCTTAAAAAAAAAAAATTGAAAATTTCCCTCCTCAGTTTTTTCCAGTTTTAAGGATAAATGTTTCATGTTTACAGGTTCTAAGGCAGAAATGGAAACCTAATAGACAATTAAAAGCAATTCTGTGAAAATGGGTTTGGGGATGCCACCCTGTAAAATGATTGATAGTGTATTTCCCATAGTTGTACTAATGAAAAAGCTGTTGTCAGTATGTTCTCAGGAGGGTGGTGTCAGTGCTACTGCAAGATCTGCTCCTGAGTTAGAAACTCATGAGTTAGAAAATGAGAACCAAATGGACTCACAGCTGGGAAAACCCAACAATAATTAATTTAACTAGCAACCATTTGTACAGACTTTGTGTAAGTTTAAAAATTTCCCTTGAGAGGAGCAAGGTCAGTGAAGGATAGAGTTCATGTTTTCCAGTGATAATGAAAAATACTTAGACATAAATAGTGAGGAAGGATTTGATTCTATATTTGATGCATGGAAACGCCAATGTTTCTACTATGAGCACTACAAACCCTAGTCCATCTCCATATGGGATGGAGATTTTTGCTTAGTGTTTATTATTTTGGTTCTGATTTAGAGTCATGGGAGGAAAAGAGAGGAACCTCTGCTATCTTATCTGCCCTCCTTCCCATGATAAACTGGTCTTAAAAGTACAGAGGGAAAACAATGTCATTAAAAGGCTTTCATTCCAAATCTTTGATAAGGAAGATGCAAACAGTTTGAGCCCTAACATGTTGTTTCATTTTAATGAGCAGCGAGTACCTTCCTTGTCCTTATTAAAGTGGTTAATGGTGCTTCTACTGCCTCATTATCAGTGCTAGGACACATTTGGTGTTGTTCCTACTGCTAAGCCAACTCCTTTTAGTCTGACAGATGATCAGAAAGTCAAATCAGATTGCTCAGAGATACTTGTTAATAAAATTCCAACAGTGTTTCTCTGAGTGTCCATGGGGATGCTAAAATTATTTTATTTTCTTCAGGTTTTCTATAATTACTGTGATTGTACTTTCTCCGAAGAAATATATCTATGCCAATTAAAACTATACTGGGTTTATAGGTTGATGAGACTAGCACAAAACTGTTATTTGGTTTTAATCAAAACACACAGATTAAATTGAGCTTCCCTTGTATTAATTCCAAATGTTACATTCAAATGCTCCAGATTTTTTTTTTGTGAAGCGTGCTAATGTTTTAGTTTAAAAAGCATATTTTTATGCAATCCTAATGATTTTTTTTTTGTTTTGTTTTTCCCTTCTTTTGCTTCTCTTGCCTCTATTTCCTTTGAGGGCTTGATGTTTTCTTGCTTTTGTTTCTAAATACACAGCATATTTGAGACCTAATTGCAACATGTCATAATGCTGATCACAGTGCAGAAGTCTAAGTGTATGGAATACCAGACAAAGCAACTACAAATCCATAATGCTTATATTCTGCTGCCTTTTGCTTTCTGGATTACAATATAATGGCTATATACGTGGACCTGAACATCACTTACAAAATATTCAGAGTCTGTACTTAACCTATAATTTCATTACCTGCATATCCATATTAACCTGCCTGGATTTTAAGTGAAGATTATGAAACATTTCTGATTTTTTTCTATTAGTGTATTCTTAAATATTTCATGGGGAAAGAATGCTACATTCAATGTTCCCATCAAACATAAATCTGAACAATGAGGTGAAAAACTTACTGATAATTGTAATGAGATTAGTGACTGTATTTTTGTCCACAATTTGAGGACAAGACACATTATTACTCTGAATTGCTGCCAGAAAAATGCATTTGCAGCAGTCACTTGATCCTTAGCAGGATAAATAGACAAGGGAAACAAAAGTAAAACAGGAAAGAATAAATGTTTCTCACCAGAGAGTCCAGTCATGGCCACAGTAGGGCTGAACATTTCCCAGGTAGAAGCCCAGAGACTGTGTGACTTCAACCAGGTTGGTGAAGTCCAGGCTGATGCTGTTGAAAAGCACAGAGGTCATGATGATCTCATCGATTGCCCACACGTCTTCGCCTTGAGAAGAGTGATATGGCTGCCACCACCTGAACTGAATGCCAACCTGCCTTGCATCTTCAGGCAGCTCCACTGAAATTATTCTGGAAAACAAAACAAAGTCATTATTGTCAGTTTTTCCTGTTTGCAATAATTCCATGGGGATGTATTTTTGATAACTTTTCCTTACTGACCCTAAAAATCATGGAGCAAATTTAACCTACAAACACCATAGCATCTGCTGGTACAGCTGCCACCAGTGACAGGGACAGGGGAATTGTTAGTTCTCTTGGTAATCAGCTCATTTACTGAAAACAAGGCATATGCAAAAGCCACCAGAAAGTTTCCAAATTTGTAATTTTTGCTTCCATTGTGGACCTCTCGGTAAATTTAAAGGTGTAAATTAGTAAAGGAATGATGAGCTGACAAGGATTTAAGAATTCCTATTCCCCTTTGTCAGACTCAGTGGGTTTTATCCTGAAGATCTGCATCTTGTAAACATCTGCATTCCCCACATAGCATTGATATCATTCTAATGGTGCTCTTGTCCTAGAAGAATCCATCCCTATAAATTGCCACAGTCAAGTGGAAAAGGTTCATCTTGTCAGACAGTGTGATTATGGGTAGTCCTTTTTGGCAGACACTCCTTTTTTGTAGCTGCATAGAGATGCAACTGGAGGCGAGTCCCAGGTGCTTCTGGTATGCAAGGTCACCTGATTTGTCATGGCAGCTGTGTCAACACACCTAGAATTGAAAAACTGCAAAGAAAATTAGGAGTATTATCTGATTTCCAGGAGCAATTTTCATACACTGCAGGAGGGAGTATACATTAATTGCCACAGCAATGACACCTTCTTGAAAGCCCCATAAATCACTAAGACCATGGTACCCCACACAGCCACATCAGCTGTGAGACAGACTGGCAACAGGGACATTTGTCTCCATTGGGGCACAATTACTTGCTGGCTAAAGGGTTTTCAGCCAGCTCATCATGTAGCTGTGATTTTTCTTTCTCTGTTAGAGGAAATATGGATAAAATGAAATATCAGGTAAATAGAAAGCATCTTTTATACTTCAGCACCAAATTTTTTTCATACTCAAGGCTTTCTGAGCTGCCTGTTATAATGTTTTGTTCTCTGCATATGAAAGAGTCTTGTGCCTGTGGCAAACCTAGTGCAAAAACCACACTCAAAAATGACTTGCTACAACATCCTTGTAGGGAGTAGATTTATAATACTGTTGTTTGTTGTTTAGTGTCACATTCATTTTAAAGAAAAATACATTAATCCATTAACCTGAAAATATCAAATATCTTGGCTAAACAGGTGGGAAGCACTCAGAAAGTCCTGCCTGTCTCTTCTAGGAGCTGCTTTCTGCCATCCATAGACTGGAGAGAGAAGTGCAGAGGTGCAGCCAGAGGTGACATGGCCATGTCCCTGTGGCATGCATGGGCCCAGCACAGTAAACACTTTATGTATGGTGGATACCTTTCCTTTACACTCAAATAAACATGTTTGAACAACTTCAGACCCTGGCTTCTTTTCTACTAAGGATTCCCTTTTGGGTTAATTTTTTAAAGGCACAAATGACAAGAAATTGCAACTGATGCAAAAGGGAACCATATTTTTTTCTGCCATGATTCAGGGGTGTTATCCTGAGGAAAGTTGGTACCCTGGTAAAGAGCAGCACTGTATCCAGTGGGCTCTGTGAAGCACCTGGCACTTGTGTGAGCTAATGCTCTGCCATAATCCAGGGCATATTTCTCTGCTGGTGGCTGCCTCTGATGCCTGTATCTTCCCTTACACTCTTAACTCTCATAAGCTTGCCCACGTGGACACTAATTCTCACAGACAGTAATATACAGAAAATCCTAAACCATGACATGCACCACTGTTACACTTATCAGATGCTGAAATATTTAACACATGTTAAAATAAATTCTCCATCCCTGGGGATTAAGCTAACACAATTTAAAAATGTAGGTGTAAACCACCACGTATGGCACATATGTTAGTATGCAGAACCTGACTACACCTCCAGTTGTAACAACTTCTCCTGTCTGGCTTTGATTTGTTGGAGATAGATGGAGAGGGAGGGGGATTCCTGCTAATGACTTTTCTGCTGCAGAGAAGAAAAGTGCTCCTACTTACATTACCAGCCACCATTAAATTTGTTAAAAACCAGCTGGGAGACCTTTGCTCTGATCTCATTCTTTCAAGCTATGCGCATACCTAATATTGAAAAGCCACCGCTGTTCTGCCCAGAAGAAAAATGCAGCTGTCAAATGTTAGCAGATTAAATGCACCTTTTCAGCAGAACATTAAATGTGTAATTATTTTTTGTATGACTGAAGATTAATTAAATTCGTGGATACAGACTGATTGCCAAACTTTGCAGCGGTCCATCTATGCTACTGAAAATGCTGATATTTTCAGACAACATAATATGAAAAGGTGAAGCTTTGTTCATAATTATTGCCAGCATTAGCTTCAGGTTTGTATCTATGTCATTTTTTTATCTACCCAGAGTGGAATGAATCATCTATCTATCTATCCATCCATCCATCCATCCATCCACCTCCCATGGCAAAATCTCTCTAGCTTGTGTATAATGTACTTTGCTCTGTACCTTGTCAGAACAACAGAAATTGTGTTCCATACCTAACCTTAAAAAGAAAAATAAGTCTCTAGCACCTGTGTAATTTATGACATTTATATCTTAAACTTCATTAAAATCAGTCACCAGAATATGTATTTTCCTTTTTGTTATAAAAATTTCATAGTGCTATATATTAAAAACCTTTAGGGAAATGTAACTCCTACAGATGTAGTTTTGAATCTAAGAATTAGAAGCAGGGTCATATAAAATATATATGTAACTACAGCAAAGGTAGGCAAACTAAACTTTGAAGAAGATTTTTAAGTCTTCCAGTCTGTAGCATCTTTCCTTTGGAAACATTTAGAACTTCAGAAATTAAAGTCTAGAATGTATTTCTACCAAATACAGTCCTCCTCTCACATTTTTACGTATTTCTTATAGCTCACAGGAAATAATTGTAATGTTAAGAGGGATTTTTTTCAATTAGAACATTCTTAATCACACTTTGAATATTGCAATTTTGTACTGAGTTATTAACAAGATGTGGAAATCTAATCTTTTTTGTTTTGTTTTTGAAAAAGCACTCATCTGAGCTCAATAAATATAAATAATGAAAGTTATGTGTAGCTAAAGTGACTTGCAGGCTATTTCCAGTCCCACCTCTGGGGCTGACTAAGATGTTTTCTGAACTTGGTAGGGAAGAAGACACAGGACAACACCCAGCTCAAAGCTACCCGTGGGCAGGAAATGGACCTGCTGGAATGGGTCCAGTGATGCCACTGCCAGTTCTGCCTCTTCTGGGCCCCTTTGCAGAGCATTTCCTTTAATTGGCTTTTATTGGCTCTGCTGCAGAATCTTGTGAAGGTGGCTGCTGCCAGGTTTGAGAGGGTTTGCATAGATGCAGACCAGACTGTTCCGGAATTTTGGTATTTCATGGAGACTCCTGATTTTGTGTTGATCTACTAAATTTGGTGGATGGTGTCACAAATGTAAGGAACACCTTCTCTAAACACAGGACATGCTTTCCTCTCTAATCTGACACCAAACATAGGCCTTGATAGATGAAATGAGCTCTTTGTTCAACTCCTTTTTTATTTGTGCAAGTCCCAGGCACAGTCAGCAGCAGGTTCTCCCAGGGCACCAAGCCCAGCCCAAGGCAGAGGCACAGCCATGCAATTGCCTTGAGAGTGGGAGCAGGTGAGTGTTCCTGCTGACCTCAGAGATCCTCACAATCCTGCAGAGATCCTCACAATCACATTCTGTCTCAGCTGTCCTCTGCAGCCTGTGAACTCCTAATCCCAGGGGATGGTGTAGTGAGGGTATCTATGGCTTCAAAGCTACAAATAATTTATGTTAATTTTTCTTTACAAGTGGCTGCTTCCAGGGGAAGTGTCATGCCCCTATTTCCCACAAGTACACTCCTCTCCCTCCTCCTGCACTGCTTCAGCTTGTTCTGTTGTATCACCTGAGACTTGAAAGCCATTAAACCAATGTATTCATTTTTCTAGAATGACAAAATCAGAAGTGCCTAGAACAGCTGCAAAATTTGAAAGGAAGGTGGTAACTTTCAGTGTGCGATAAAAACTCTTCATTCCCTCTTGCACCACGTACTCATTCTCCACATTGCAGTGACCAGCCAGCATAACTCTTGGTGATATGTGTGCACGTACCTTGGCTCGTGGTAGTTGAGGTAAGAGTAGTGCTCCAGCAGTTTCCAGGTGATGCCGTTGTCATAGGAGTAGTGCAGCAGCACTCCTTCCCCGGGCTGGTCGGGTGCTTTGCAGGTGCTCAGCACTGACTTGCTGCCCAGGCGCAGTGTGAACTGCAGGAACCTGCACCAGAACCACACAAATGTTTGCAGGCTATCCTTTTCACAGTGGTTTTTTGGTTTTGTTTTTGGTTTGGTTTTTTTTTTTTTTTAATTTGGTTTGGTTTTGTTTTTCACCTAACCAGGTTGTTATCAGATCTTCTCAATCTAGGCAAATTTTGATAAATATCGGTTATGGGGTTCCGTACTTGTGATTTGTTTTTATTGTCAAGCAATGCATGGTGGCGCATATAGTTTAAAAAATGCCAATCATTACTGCATTTAATTATTTATTAGGCACTGAAGGGGAGGGAGAGATAGTGAATGGATCTAATCAGCTGCCACAAGCTGTCAAATAAACACAACCTTATAAATAATTAATTAGCACTTGGCTTTGACACTCAGGTTTGATATTAACATTTCATATTTTCCATCCGAGCTGTACAATAACTTCCCTGCAGTCTGTTTTGGGCTCTGTTGTTTACAAAGCAGGAGGAGAAAAAGGCGAGGCTACGAAATCACCATTAAAACATGGAACTAGGAGTTTTTTAAAACAACTGGTTTAATAACACACAAGGCTGCAGCTGTAGGGGGAGGAGCTCCCCCATTTCCTTTCTCCACAGGACTCCTCCTTCCCTCTCACCTGGACTGGGAGCTGTCCAGGAAGGAGGTGATGAGCTGGCGCCTGCCGTCCTTGTTGAAGACCAGGGCCTTGCCGCTGGCCAGCACCCCGCAGCCGAAGCTGACCTCGGCCCCGCGGATGGAGTAGAAGCTGTGGTAGGAGGAGAGGCGGGAGCTGGAGAAGCTCTCGGAGATGAACATGGGGAAGGTCTGCGACGCCGTCTCGCACGCCGGCCCCGAGAAACCGGGGTCGCACCTGCGGGGAGGAAGGGGGAGAGCACGACTGGTGACCCATCTTGGTGCGGCTGCTTGTCAGCAAACAGGGTGGCTGCAGCTGTTCATGGACTGGGGGTACCCACAAGGTCCCGCTCAAGTCTGAGGCACAAAAACCTCTTTGAACTTTACATAGGTAAAGTGCACAGCAAGTGATTTCTGTTAGCTGGTATTTACTTTTCAAATTTAAAAAATATATATTTATGAACACCCCATGAATCTACACATAACAAAGTACAGAAATATCTTTATTAATTGTTGGAACAAAACCCCTGCTGACATAATTACAGTTGTTCATATGTAAAAATGACAAATTTGCTTTTATCTGTAGCACACTAGATGTGGTTACAAGAAATTAAGTTACTGTCACTGTCATATTTTCTGAAAAATCTTCTTTGCCCAGGATTTCTCTCCTGGGAAGCTGAGAAGCCTCAGAGAAAGAGGAAAACAATATTATCTCATTCACTTCTCCTGTGTTTTGCTGCATTGGAATGTGGTTGGAGATTGTTTATCCAATATGTGAATTGTTTTGACTTAATGACCAATCACGGTCAGGCTGTGTTGTGACTCTGGAGAGTCACAGGTTTTCATTAGTATCTTGTTAAGCCTTCTGTAAGTATCCTTTCTCTATTCTTTAGTATAGTTTTAGTACAGCATTCTTTATTATAATATTATATCATAAAAAATAAATTAGCCTTCTAAGAATATAGTCAGATTCATCTTTCCTCCCCATGACAGGAGAACCCAAAAATACCACAAGTTACAAAAGAGAATGCCCTGTGGATCATATTCTTGTTACTCAATACCTAAATGTAGTTACACCAATATTAAGAATGTGCTTGCTGGTTTAGAGTAAGTACCTTTTTATTTTTTAGAGTGGAACTCTTTTAACAAGCCAGACTATCAGAAAAAAGTGGAGTGCTGATCTTCTGTCCTTGAGGTATGTTAGGTTATGGGATGTTAGAACTATTAAAATTGTAATTCTTTCCCAACATTTAATACAAAAGCGATAAAGTCACAAATCACCTCTATAACCTGTATATATCATATTTCAGTGTGCTCTGTAGCACATTTTAAGATGAAATGGAAGTTAGACACTATATGTGAAGAAAATAATAAAAAAATATTAAACATGCTGCTGTTTAGAAAGATTGATCTTTAGCTTTCCAGTGAACTTTATGAATTCTGAGGGTTATGTTAGTTTTATATTTAGTCATCTAAAAGAGCAAGGACTGAAATGAAAATCGCTTCAACATTCACTCTACCAAGTGAACTCTGTGACAGAAATTGAACATGAGTTCTGAATGTAACACTTACTTGCAGCCATTTGTAGTACACTGTCCTCGACCTGAGCAGAATTTCAGGCAAGATGGACCAATATAAACTGCAGAGAGAGAAATCAATTAAATGGGAGGTTATGCTATGTGGTAAAGAGAATATGATGAATACAAGAAAGTGTACAGACCTGATCATGCCATTATTGTATTTATTTAAATCTCACTACCTGGAAAAGGTCTATGAAAGGATATAAAGCATTTGGCTGTGTCAAGGATAGTCAGAGATAATTTATTATTTAATGAGTTATGTACATCTGTGGCTAAAGACACACTACTGTGGCCACTAGCACTGTCTTAATTACTGTCTGTGAATGAGATCAGATAATTTGGTAGGCATTGACCTTTTTCAAAATTTTTCATTGACATTCCCTTCATCTTAGTTTGGAAATGTAATCCAAATCTATATATTGGTACATTCCAGTAGTGGTCCTGAAGATTTAAAAAACATGTCACTGCTTCTCCCATTGATATCTACATACTTTACTTGACTGGATTTAGGGGAATAAGAACCTGCCCTGATATGTCTTAAGTAATTATTAATTTTCATACTCTTTCACTGATTCGTTTAAATGGAACAAAATTTCACATCCTAAGTGCTCAACATGCACCAGACTTGTTTTACTCGTTTGCTTCATCTTCCTCCAGTGACTCCTCATTGGCAGTGTGGATATTTGTGAAAAAATATGAAGTATGGAAAGATGAGAAAGAAAGAAAAGTTATAACGTGTGGGCAATATTACTTTAATACAAAATGCTAAAAGGCCTTAACCATGAATAGTGGCATCTTTTCTGTTGAAGAATTACTTGGAGTTACCCACTTGCATTACGACATTTGGAAGAAATAGCCACTAATTTGAAATCATCTCTAAGAAGCAGTACTTCTTCTTTTTCCTAGTCCTAGAATGTTGCCCATCACAGCAGGGTGTCAGCTCTCCCTAGCAGACACGCTCTAAATCCCTTTTAGCTACTCCCTATAACTAAGTCCTCATCAGATTTCATGTGATTTCTAGGTTTTCTCACTTCTCAGGGTGCAAAAATTCTGTTCTGTCTGTTTGATTTCTGTGTCTTTTGAGGTCTTTTTGAGGGGGTGGTAAAAGTAGAAGGGTTAAAGATGTAATGATGTCATTCAAAATGAAAAAACTTTACGGAAATTGGCATTTTTCCAGAGTTTCTGAAAGATGGCCAGCTTCCAGATTTCATTTAAAACTTGATTCACATAGGAAACAGTCGTGAAGCTAAAAGTCAGAGTGCTGAATCTCTGAAAATCTTTTTCTCTTCAAGAATTTGAGTGGCTTGATTTACGAGTTTTTTCCTACAATAAAGTGTAAAACTTCAGTATCACTAGTATTTAACAAAGGAAGCATGCAAAACCTCAGAAATTTGTCTTTAAGACTCAATTCCTGTGTCATGGTTCTGCACCTCAAATTCACAGCAAGCACTTTCTAGGCAGATGGTTGGTAAACCTTTTCTTGATATTGAGCACACAGGAGCATGCAGCATCCTTTCATGGAGCTGTAATTTGTTTTATAAGCAAAGGTTGTGCAGATAAATGAATTGTCAAATGATTTTCAAAATCTCGTTTTGTTCTGCTGTAAGGAATTTCTATCCTTGGGTTGATTGCATCTTGCTGTGGTTTATGTGAACCACTCATGAGTGTCTCCAACACTTAGAGTCAGCATTTTTTAGATAACAACTCATCTTTGCAGATACTCACAGAAGTCTTCTCATCTTTAAAGATCTATCTTTCCCCTTAATTTTACTTTCTTTTTGATGTATATAACATCCCTAAAGAGAAGCATTAATACTATACCCAGAACATCAAGATGATGCTACTTCCAGCTATGATTTATATAATGATTTTCATTACTTGTAGTGACAAAATTTCCTTAATGATATTACCTTAACAGCTTCAAGCTTTTCTTGTCAATACTAGGCCTCAATATATTTTAAGAATTCTGCAAAATGTAAATATTTACCATTCCTAGGCACCATATCAAGCCTTACTGGGAATCACGACAAAATTTCACAGGCTATCGTACATCAGTGTAAATCTCTAAATTACATATTTCATGCATCTAACCAAACAAATTCTGAATGTAGCCTACTTACTTCCAAATCACTTAAGGCTAAAAAGCAAGCTAAAAATTTTTGCAGTTACTCTTAGTTAACGCTTTCAATCATACTTATTTCTGCATTTCATACATTTAATCCTGTGTTCCTAAATGCCCTTCAAAGTATTACTTGATAATTCTGGTCCTGGTTTTCCTCTGTAATCATATAAATATTTAGCAACATAAACTTCTCCCAGTTCTTCAAATCCATTTAAAAAAAAGGTATGTGAAAAATAATTTTTGAAGGGAAGAACAGTTCCCTGAAACAGATGGCACTTTCCCCTGAAGATATGGTAAACAATGTAAGGTTTTTTCAGTATTTTGGTAGCAGCATTGCTTGAAGATGTTCTTCTATGTCCAGAAGCAAAATAAGTCCCAGATGCTGCTCTTGTCGCTTAGGCTGCTGGAGTACATGTCCTTAACAGCCAGTGTGAGACCTATTTATGTAATTAGGACTAAGCAGACAGAAAAAATACTATATTAAACCCTGTCACTATTTTTTTTCCTAGAAAGCATTCAATTAAATGAAAAAAAAAATCTATTAGACTACTGTCTTTTCTAATGGTAGACTCTCTCTATGGCCTCAAAATGCACCTGCTACCAAATGCAACTAAGCAGAACAGGAATTTAACAAACTGTAAATTCACTGACTTGTGATAGTGGAAAATATGTTTACTTAGAGCAGCATATAAAATTTACTTTTCTGCTGTGTCATGATCATGGGTAAGAATACTAACTATTATCGATTGCCCACATATTTCCAAGGATTGGTCCTGTTTGCCTCCATCGAATCCTGGTGTCACTGGTGAGAGCAGCGTTGGGAAGGGGAATAGTTATTCTGTTCCACCTGAAATACATTAAACACAGACATTTTACACTGACAGTTATTATGCAACAGTATATTTTGCAGATATGTTTATGTATTCTGGAAGCTTTGTGAGAAGCTTAATTTTAAAATCTGCTCAAATGAAGCATAAATTTACAGCAGCTTTGGAAAATACAAATTAAAAATAAGAAGTCCATATATTATACAGTACACGAATAGTAGTTATTGTCTTATAAAACCCAGCCATTTTCCCCCTGTAGGAATACACACAGTTGGCAAAAACCATAAGCTCCTTTGCTGCAGCAGCTTCTCCATCCCCATGAATACCTCCTAAGACTGAACTCTGTTTGGTGAAAACCCTCAGAGGGTGAGGAGTGGTGCAGAGGATTTGGCATGCTGCAGACTGGGCCATCATTCTCTATCATCCACAGAGGCTGCACTTCCTGCACACACCAGGAGTAATGGTTCCTATGAAAATTGTATGGGACTCGGGGCTGTGTGCCATCAGATCATAGCAATGCTTCAACTTTCTTTCTGTAAGTGTTGTGGAAGTTGGGACACCAAGGGATTTTGTGCTATGCAGAAAAATGCCACAGTTCATTTTTCAGTGAGAACAGTAGAGAAGAGACTCAATGCTGAGAAGGGTTGATACAAGAAAGTGACACTAATAACCATCTCCATCTACAGAAGTGCAGAGGATGTGCTTCACTGAAACCCAGTACTGGGATTCCACATGAGTAAATGTATCTGAGGATTTGAAGATAAATAAAGAAATTTTCAAATAAAGGATTTGAACATAAAACTTTCTGACCAAAAAGAAAACTTTTTGGCTTTGACAAGGTAAAAATTTTCTTCTTCTTATCAACATGCTGTCCTCAAGTGTTTTGTGTTTTTTTTTTTTTTTTGTAATTTCTCTTTAGCATCAAAAAATTATTATTGTACCACAGAAGCAGCCCAATACATTTGAGCTTTCATGACTGGGTAGCCGGGGAGCTCAGAACACTCCTTCCTTGCTGTCCCCAGGTAGTCACAAATGAATGATGACCCAGAGTTGTGTGCTTTGCTGCTTTCTCCTGCCCCCTCCAGTTCCCATCCTTAGTGCTGTGCAGTTTGCAGTTTGCAGAGCTCTCTCACCCGCTGTAGTTTTCGGAGGCGTAGATGGTGCTGTGGGGCAGGTGGGGCCCTGCACAAATCTCAGGCAAACACTCCATGTGCAGCAGCGACCACGAGCGACCGTGGTTGGTTGAAAACTCCAAGCTGACACTGGGAACACATGGAAGGAAAGAAAGGAAAAAGACACCATGAGGGTACCTGGCATAGATCTCAATGCAGAAGTACCAACATTAAGAAATCACCAAATCTCCTATTTCTAATAACTGATGAGGAAACAAGAAAGAATTTTAAGCAGAATTTGAATGCAAAAATTCCTGCAAATGCAAACGCGAGACAAAGTTTCATGAGTGTTTGTCACAGATATGTTTTATGAAAAATCCTTTCCTCAGGATTTTTTCTCCTGAGAAGCTGAGAGGCCTCAGGAACAAAATGTGAACAATCGTTATCTGCTGCTGTGGAATGCAACAGGTGGATCTGTGATTGGTCCATGTTGATTATTTCTAATTAATGGCCAATCACAATCCAGCTGTCTCAGACTCTCAGTCAGACACAGGATTTTATTATCATTCCATTTTGATCTCTTTCCTTGCAAGCCTTCTGATGAAATCCTTTCTTCTATTTTTTTAGTATAGTTTTAATATAATATATATAAAAAATTTAAAATTAGCCTTTTGAAACATGGAGTCAGATCCTCTCATGTCCTGAGACCCCTGTGAGCACCACCACAAGTGTTTAAAACCCCAAAGGTTTTTAGACTGAGGATTGCCTGAACACAGAGTTCTTGTTGGTCCACCATCTAGCCAGTTTTTTTATGCTGCTGTTAGAAGAACTGCATTACTTATGTATTTCATATTTCATATTGAAATAGTTTCAAATATGAGGAGAAACCTTGGGTTAATCAGAGCTAGACAGCATCGTGTGAGCACAGGCCACCTATAACTGCCAGCTGCTAACTATGACATCTGCAAAAGGTGGCAAAAGACCACTACCTGTTCATGCATGGGCTGTCTCTTTCCTGGGTTAAAAAAAAACCCAAATTGTTTACAACCTATAAGGGAATCCTTAAATGCCCTACACTCTAAAGACCTTGAAAAACTAATAGAGAAAGTGCTTGACTTACTACAGATTTAGTATTTTACTGAATTATTCTTGTAATTTCCTCCATATGATTAGCTCATAATATTCTGTTTTATTTTAAGAAATGGATCATTATAGAAGTCATAATTTATCTCCTCAATATTAAATTATTGGATTCTGAATTTTTATTTTTATGATAATTTGCTCACAATATTACTTTATTTAAATGTACCATCACTGTGATATTGTGTCTATTAAAACAGTTTATGGAGGTCTTGACTAATTTATTTCAGGTTTAGCTGTAGAGATACCTTAGAGGGTCATATTTACTGCTTACATCCAGCATGAGTCTCTCACATTTGCGATAATGAAAGCATTATGAACAATGCTGCAGATTGGGAGATGTGAATGCTGCAGTATTTGTGAAATACAAATCAGAAAAATGGTGACCTAATGATTCTTTAGTTAGGAAGAAGCTCACTTCTCATTCAGAAACAAAAGGAAGAATATTAATCTTTAAAAATATATATTAATCTCCATCAGAAAACAAATTGAGACAGAGCCTTTATATAACATGTTTACTGGCCAGGAGTGTTTATAGGCAAAGTTTTCACTTTTCATGTAGGAAAATACTGCTGCCTTCTCTTCCTATCAAATATAAGTGCAGTGGCTTGATTTTTGCTTCCCCTTGAATTCTGCTACCTTGCATGGGTACAAGAACTGTCAGTGTTAATGCAGCTCTTTCCAGCTGGAAGTTGATGCCATGGGACACAGATAAAAGCTCTCATAGTCTCTTACTTTACATTCTCAACTCTGCAAAATAGAAAGTAACTTAATCCTCATAAAATATCAAGATAAATATTCTCATATGTATATAATGGAAGAGGAACAGTGGGCAGTTTGGTTTTGGGTTCTCCATTTGAAGAAGCAGATTAAGAATTTTGAGAGCAGAGTAAAGGATGGGCAAGATGTCCATAGTTTTGAGCAGCAAGCTGGGATGGGCTGAGGAGCTGGCTCGCTCAGCCTGGTGGGGAAGGGTGAGCTACAACATCCTGTGGCGGTGCAGAGGGCACTCACAAGGAAACCAGAGTCAAACTCTCCTCAGTAGTGTCAGGAACATTACAAAGGACAATAATCATAAAGACATGGTTTTACAGTTTTGTATTGTACATTAGGAAACACTTTTTCACATGAGCAGGTGAGGTAGCACAGTGTCCATCCATGAAGACTTTTCAAGTCATGGATAGGCAGAGCCATGTCTGACCAGCCCAGTAACAATCCATTCTGCAGCAGCAGGTTTCACCAGATAACCTGTATAGGTCCCTTCTAACCAACATTTCTATGATTCTATAAAACATGGAGCCTAAAATGACTACCTCCTTTCCCTTTCCCCATGGGAAAATTCACACTGAATGTCCAGAAGAAGTAAAGCGAGAAAAAGTGTTCTGTGATCAGCCTACAGACAGTGAGCTCCTCACACTGATGGTCATTTAGATGAGGGTCATTTATCACCAGTCTTTCTAGAATTGGATATGCTTGTAGCATCAGTAATCTCAGAGAGGCCAGCAGGGCAGGTTTCTGCTGCTGCCTTTAATGCTTTCCTCCTTACACAGTATTAAGAAATAAATCTCATACCCATTAGAAACTGAAGCAAAAGTCAATCTGAAATCATGAGCATATTTCAGAATAATGGACAAAGAAAAGCAAGTTTTGACCTGGAAAGCTTTTAAATGACTCTTTATTGTACGTGAGATACATAAATCTGGGCCTGTAAAGATCAGGAGAAACATTAGCTTTTGAACAGCTTATATTTCTCTTTATAAATGGGATCTCTTCTTCTGAAAAAAGATTTACAAATCCTTATATAGATTTTATAGACCAAAATATACTAGAAAGCTGATACCCAAAGGAATGATCTCTCCAGTTTTACCTGTTACCAGGTTGGTAAGTTCCACACCCCAAATTGATGGAGAACTGGATCATGTGAGTCACCGAGGAAGGGAGCACTGGAAGGACGTGGAAGTAATCCACAGCCCAGACATTCCTGTTGTGGCCTTGGTGACTCTTTTGCTTCAGGCAAAATTTGGTTGCAGGAGTCTGCAGGTCCGGACTAATGACAACAGAAACCAAAGATGGCACCTTCAAAAGAATTTAAAAAGGTTTAAATAAGTTTAAAAGGTCAGAACATACCACTTAAAATAAAAAAGCAACTCTAACTGTGCTGAACCAAACGTGCTGTTCTTTCTCCTTGATTCATTTTGTTGACTTTTTTAGCCACTTTTTTCAACACACAATCCCAAATAAAATCTTTTACTATTATGTGGATAGGTATTTATTAGCACCCTGGGTACCAGTGTTGCTTATCACCTCAGAGGGATGGGATGGTTTGGTTGTAAAGGCACAGAAGAAAAGCACCTTCTGTGTTCTGAGAGGGGCAAGTTTATGTTGTCTGTTTCAGCTGGGAAGGGAAGGTGATGTTAGTCCTGGAGCCTTACAGCTCACAGAAGCTGAGGCAGGGTGGTGAATGCCTGCTTTGGATACGTGAGAATGGTGGAGCAGCAGGAGTTCACAGGCATAAGTGGGGAGGATGTTATGCTGCTGAAATAAATGAAAGCACTGCCTCACAAAGCTTAGCCTTTGTCCTAAAGCAATGTAATTAGAACTTTATTATGTCAAAAGAGGATGTCAGCTTTAAAACTGCTTGTTTTAAAAAACCTCCACAATGAATTCCATGTAATTTCAGATCCTATCTCTCCCCAAGTTCCCTAATTAATATTTTATTATTTTACAATTACAGTTTCCTTCGTTTTACAAAAGTTCTGCCCTGTCTTTCACACAGAAGCAGGCGAGGAGGGAAGCCATGCACAATGAAACAATGCAAGTGACTCAACCAAACTCAGGCCAAACACTATTGTAAACATTTGGTTTCTAAGTGCTGAAGTTACAGACAAAATTCACACAGATCTGTTTGAAATCAGCAGCATCTTTACCATCAAACTTCCCTCAGACTATATAAGCACCCTGCAATTTCAATATCTAGCACATCTATGTGCCTTTGTATGAAATACCACACATTGCCTGTTTTACTGCAGCAGAATAAGGAGATCTCAGGGCCAGATTATTCAGGGTAGACATGGTCCAAGTGCTTCCTTGCCCTAGACAGGAAGAATCCTGGAGGCAAATTCAAGGTCTTTACTGTCCTGTTGAGGGTGGTGGATGTGGTTGGAAGGCAGCTGCACTTTGGGCAGAGGAGATGCTGCCTGTGCACTCTGCCAGCAGCTGCCTCCATGACTGAGTCTGTCCCCTCACCACTGCAGACCCTCTCCCAGCCCCTGATCCCAGCAGGAACGACCGTCTCAGGACCCTGCCCCTCAGCATCACACTGTGCCTAGAATGAGCTTGAGTGGAAACAAGGAGGAGTAATCTTTAGTGAGGAGAGGTTCTCACTGAAGTTTTCAGCTAATAACTGACAATCTTTGCCCATTGCTTCCTGCCTGTTTCCCCAGCCCCAGTCAACCCTGCACAGTCCTGCCTGGGGCTGGAGTGACCACCAGGAACTTCAGAGCTGTGCTGCAAAAGCGCCGACTGCTCCAAGGCCTGCACATGATTTACGTGTTTGGGAAGGCCACGTCTGAGTGTCCCTGTGGAATTCACCACACAATATTCCTGTGATGGCTTGAAAAGAGAATGATCTGTCCATTCCCATCCACCTGCTTTGTTTAAGACAATTTACCTTGTAAGCAGCATAGGTCAGGGTATCAAGAGGTATGTGTTCCCTCCTTCCTTCAGTCTTGGCATACAGTATGACATCATTTTCATGGGATTCTCCAGAATCACAAGTTCCCCCTGTACAGTACGTATTTGAGTGAGAAAAAATTAATTGAAGCCCTTGTTATTGGAAAGTGGAATCATATATGCAGCCTTAATTATGAAAATAATTACAGTCAGATGCTATTTAACTTGGGATCTGAAACAAAAGAACACCATCCCTAAGGACACAGTGTATAGGAACTGTTTGATCAGATGCACCATGGCAGAGATCAAGGGGGCTGACAATTACGAAAACCTCAAGTACCTCTTTTAATCAGCTTATCAAAACAGTTTAAATAGAAAATGCTGTGCCTCAAGCAATACTTCTATCTGTGTGCTTTAAATCCTATTTACATAGAAATGCTCTGCTGTTGAGTTCTCATCAGTAAACTGCTATTTACTGCTCACACTTCATGCAGTCACACATGTAGGTACATAACAGCATCTTAAATACTTCTCAGCTGATAGTTTGGCAGCTGAGAACTTCTTCCAAGTAGGAAGTGAGAAAGACTGCTGTGTACCTTATTTGTTGTGCTGCTCCTTCTACTGTCTACACCATATTCTAATAGGGATGGCTGGATGGATGGAACCTATTGTACCACACAAAACATGTGTGGTATGCTTGCCCAACTGGAACAGGGCAGCATTTGAAATATCTTCCTATCAGTAAAACCCAAAATACCCACTAAGCTTCTGTGAAAGAGCAGATGTATCGGCAAATATGAGCATGACGTTCTGCATTATAGTTACAAGATGAACATCATCACACAACTTTGGTATTGTGGAAAAGGAGATTTTAAAACAAAGTTTTTGTATTTGAAACACGAATTGTTAATTAATTATTTCCCTGTATAGTATGGTTACTCCAGGTAATGAAAAAAAAATCTCAAAATAGAAATAAAAACAGAATGAGGAAGCTTCTTTGAAAAGACTACAGAGTAGAAAGATTGCACATATTCACATATTGGAACACTTTCTCTGCTTTTTTTTTTTTTTTTTTTGCTACAGCCATCCAGTTCTTGTAATAATCTAGGAGAAGCAGTACAGAGAACTGGATAACATGTGCATCTCTAGTGTGTTTTATACTGTAATAAAAAACATCCATTTGTCCTTTCAAATATTCTCCTTGCCTAAATGTTCAAACAATTATTTATTTAATAAAAAATTACACAGAGAATAGATTTTTCAAACAATATCCTGCTATCCTCTGTGTCTGCATCTGCTGACAACTTCTCCCCAAAGTTCAGAAGGTTGACAAAATTTCTTTCCTGTTTCTCTTGCAGGTGTTGTAATGCTTGGAAGAAATGAGAAAAAGCATCCTCATTTTCCTGTGCTTTATCCATAATTCATGAAACACAGAGGAGATGTGCAACAATTTAGGAAAACAACATGAGGTCTTCCCCTCATTAAATAAAGTGTGTTTTTTTCTTGTTGATACAGAAGGTTGCTTGTGAAGGTCACAGGTTTATTCTCTGCTTCCTCCTTTATTATTCTATTATTCTCTTTTGAGCAAAAATCCTCACTTTCTCTAAACATGGTGTTGAGAGAATAACCTCATGGAACTTCCTTTATGCGCAAAATAAAAGCTCTGGAAAAATACTGTGAGCATTAACTACCATGTTCATGGGGATTCTGCTCTGTTGCAACATCAAACCTGTGCAGTTGCACTGACACCAGCAGCAGGGAGGGGAAGTGACAGGACAGGCTGGGTCTTGGCTGCTTTCTGAGCCCTGGTAAAGGACTGAAGTTGAATTTTGCCCCAGTAAGGAAAGTCCACAGAGGATGCTAACACCACAGCAGTGCTTTTCATGAGGGGTGCCACATGTAGAACACATCTCCACCCAGACCATAGCACACTCTGTGAATCTCACCCTGGGCAAACATATTAACAGAGGACGGACTTTAGGAATGGAGTAAGAGCTTTTAAGGTGAAACTATTCCATGGGTTCATCAGGGAAGGCTGCCCCACCTCTATGCTACTCCCATCTCATCCTCGTGCACAGCTCTCTGGACTCTGATGGATTAACACCAGGGTCTGCATGGACATTACCACAGGAGGATATGGGAGTTACCTGTAAAACCTCTAAAGATGACAAAGATATGACCATGTATTCTTAGTATGGATTAAGGGGCACTGAGTGAAATTAGTGTATACAAGAAAAGATGCTTCTCCACATGAGACTTGTTCAGCTGTGGAGCACTGCATAATGCAAATCTCACATGCTTCACATCTTGTACTACACCAGTAATTTATACTCACCCATACTGAAATAAAATCTCAAGTTCCCATAGCCTGTGGTGTCCATGTATGGAGTACATATTTTTCTTTCTCCATCTCTGAGAAATACCATGGCTGAGCCAGATTCCAGGGTTCCACACTCAGTACCAATGACAGCTCCAAAGATGTCCCACCTGCAGGTGGAGAAGGTGCAGCAGCACACTACTGATAAACTCATACAAAACATGCCCTTGGGATTCACTGGTACTTCTAAAATTAGCTGTTTCTTCTCTTAACAGAGGACAAAAGACCACAGTGTTTCCAATGTGATCCCTGTGCCATTACTTACATATTCAACATTAGCTTTTAAACTCAGTTGACTCAACTAAGGCAAAGTCAATATAAATATTTAAAAGAATTTGGCAGAAATGCACGAATTAATAAAAGAATGAGGTTTTTAATGAATGCTGCTACCAAATATGCAGTGTTGTATTGTTCTACCATCTTCATTTTTTTTTTCTGGTGCTAAAATGCTTAAAAAATAAATGCATTCTGATTAATTTTACATAATAAAAGATTTATAGATCAATGAAACTTGAAAAGACACATGTCCACCATATCTGCTATACAAATATTAAATATGTAGGTAATAGCTGAAAATGCTCTCTTTTCATCTTTTTGAGCATTTAGGGTAACAGTTTTTAACTAACACATGAACAGAGTATGAAAAAAGACTGCTGTGTTTCTAGTATGTGATGATATGATCTTTCTCAGTTTTTCTGTACAGCATTTTATCTTATTTTTATTCAGTGATAATTAAAAGAGCTGTTGCAGAATTTTCCAATTAAGTATTTTACATTGAAATACATTTTCATCATGAAAGTGATGGTTACTTCAAAACTCGATCAAAATGTTTTGAAATACTAGAAAGTGTTGAAATCTTGTGCATTATTTTGGTCTGATATATTATTATTATTATTCATGTTGAAGTCTTAATTCATAATTAAGTATTTAAGAATTAAAAGGCTGATAAAACAATGAAATTATTTAGAATCACTAAATCCTGATAATCGAAACATTTAGATATCCAGCACGATTCAGGAGGAATGAGAAAACATGGAAGTTCAGAAACCTTTGTGGGAGGCAAAGTCTTTTCCCATCTCCTTCCACCAGAGACAATCTCTAGCAGGTATGTGTCATATCACAATTTCAAAAACTGTCATTACAAGAACTAAGCAGTCTATTTATTAGTTTAACCATTCCAATGATTTCAAAATGCATTTCTGGGATCCTCTTAAAAGCTGCCAGTTTCCCCATGGATGTAAGCTGTGACAGACTGGTGACATGCCTGTTTGGAAATCCTGCTTTAAACCTGTCAGTCATTTACACAGGAATTAGTGAGCTTAACATCACTGAAAAGCTTTATGATATAAATATAAATATTTTAATGGGAGCACAGTTTAATCTAACCCTAATTCTATTGTGGAGATTTTTTAAAGCTAATGTGCAATATAATGTGCAATATAAAACCACAATTTTGAAAATGGGTCTCCCGGGCTGAAGGCAAGTACAGAATTAAACAGTTGTGCCTACTTCAACTTACACAAAAAAAAATCTCACAATGCTCCATTGATCTTTTGTATGCTCTATTTAGCTCAATTAAAACACTCTGTAGTGACCCACAAAACAGCTCTAGGTCATGAATGATGCAGATCATGGATGTTTCCAGGGATGTTTCCTTTTAGGCAGCATCAGAGATGAAAACCAGAGAATTCTATTTTTTTTTTAAAGCACTTTAACAGGAATACATCAACACACTGCCAGTAAAGAAAATGGAGAAGGATCCTGGGTGATGGCATGATTTAACACTTATATTTGAACTTGATTTAACACTTATATTTGAACTAATTTATCCTTCACATAACTCTTGGAATTCTTCTTCATTATATAGGTGATTTATGGACCTAAACTAGACCAACTGAACATGGAGGTCCAAAGCAAGACCGTGCCTGCTAGGCAGCCTGATGTGGGGATCTGCTCACTTTTAGGATCAGGCTCTAATTCATGCAAATAAAGAGAAGCAGAACGACAGTGGAAATATGTGTGGTACTTACAACAGCAAGCCCTATCCACACAGCCTCCCACTTCAGGTGGTACATGCAAAAAATACCAACCAGCTGCTTATTAAAAACAGTGATGATTCCCTCTGCCCTCATCTCCAAGAGCATTTGGTGCAGAGGAAACTGGTGGTGACCCCTATACCTGAGCTTCCTTTTGCTCTCCCCTTGAGAGCTGGCAGGCTCCAGCTGATGTGACAAAACAGTGCCTGAGAACTTCCTGCAGGCTTTCTCTCAGGTATACAGTGTTCTGTGACTGATTACAGTAAAACTGTACTTCATATATAGTTTAAATAGCATTTAATAGCATATCTCTCTAAGAAGTGATTAAG
The DNA here is from genome assembly GCA_024362935.1 of Setophaga petechia. Taxonomy (NCBI): domain Eukaryota; kingdom Metazoa; phylum Chordata; class Aves; order Passeriformes; family Parulidae; genus Setophaga; species Setophaga petechia. The sequence goes on along the minus strand of JANCRA010000012.1, from coordinate 9,883,954 downwards.
GAAACTCACTCAAATGTATTTGCATTTATATACAGCTCCCAACACAAATTCCAGAGAAATGTTGAAAAGAGAAACAGTAGTGGTGACAATTTTATATGATTAGGATGTAGTCATCACCCAAGTTTGGTGTTTATTTATGGCAGCATGCAATTTAAATCTGCATTCTTATAGAACAATAGAAAGAAGGAAGTTTCTAATATAGAGTAAAATTTCCAAAGAAAAAAATAGGAAAAAGGTTATGAGGCCTTGGGCTAGCAGAGTGAGAGCAGATCAGGACCTGGCTGCTGGGACACAGAACGACAGAATCAAAGGAGGGCTGCACCCTCCCTTGCCACCTGCAGCAGGAACCAGGCACCCTGTGACAGGAAAAGTGACATTTTCCAATCCTGAAGGAACTGTACATTTGCTAACATGGGCTGCAAGTTGCCCAGCTTATCTTACATAAACACTCAGTTGTGTAGAGAAGCTCTACAGACAGGGCAGATGTCCACAGTCAGCACTCCCATTCTGGTTTTTTCAGGACGGAAAAAAAAGGGAGAGCACATCTCAGAGGTGTCCCACATGGTCACATAGAACACAACACACATGATCTCATTTTCTTCCCTTTGTCTGAAGCAGCACCTGCTACCATTGGCTGATTATTTGAACTGGGACAGAGTCCATGGTGAGTATTTTTTCTCTAAACACCAAATATATGTATGTGTCCAGAGGATATATTAGCATGTATTTCTTAAAAGGTGCTCTACACTTTCAGCACAGTATAGGTAGCATTTGAATCAGTTGTTAATGATCTGAAGTACTTTGTAGGTTAAAATCAACATTCAGTGGAGACCCATAAATTAGCAATGTATGTTTCTCATTGCCCTGGGGTTACAGCCACTAATGATTTTTATCATTTTTTTAATAAAAAAGAATCAAGATCCTACTGAGGTTATTTTCTTTTTGTCAGAATTTATACAATGAGGTTTATAAAATGAAGCTTATTTATATCAGGATGCATTTTTTAAAGCTCACTCATGTTTTGATAAAAGTAGTAATATTGCTATCCTAGACATTTTTGTTTATTTTCTGTGTCCTTGCAGCAGTCCCTGCTGGATATGGCTTTACCAGGACTCTTTGAATCAAAAAGTATATATTCAAAATAGAAATAGTAAATGATCAGCCAGACCCTGAGCTCTTGCCCAGCAGGTATGGCTGTGCTCTTGGTGATGCCAGAAGAGAAGGGACTGCTGCTTCAGCTTTCCTGCCTCCACCTTCTCCTCCTCATCCTCCTCCAGCATCTACAGGCATTTGCACAAGCAGGAGCTCTCTCTCAGTAAAGTGAGGCTCACAGCAGTGATCCAGAGAGAATGAATTTCTCAAGGAATTTGATATCATATGGATATGAACTTGTTAACAACATTCTGGTGTGAATTAAAAAAACAGATCATCATCACATGCTTCATTAGAATGGTTACATTAGTCACAAACACGATTTTTTTCATTAAAAACAGTGGTGACAGGATGGTCCAGAGACAAACTTCTCCCTCTGGACTTCTTGGATTTGTTTCTTCCTAAAATCTGCAGCCATGTGCTATATACAGTAGTGCTATTTATCCTAGTCCCAATCTTCCCTGACTACACAGCAAAGGTAAGAAGCAATTCCCTGTTTATCCTGTTTCCTCCTCCCTGGAGTGAATTGCTGTCCAATGCAGGGCCCTGCTCTGGCTGGGGACACTCACCCTTTGGGCTGGCTCTCAAACTCCTCTGCCCACTGCTCCTGGGCATCCTCCATGGAGAGGTCCACGTCGCGGGTGGTGGCGAAGTTGAACTCGCTGCCCTCGGTCCCATGGAAGTAGATGGAGTTGCCATCGGACTGGCAGCTGTGCTGTGGGCAGAAGGAGCACAGGGGAGCTGAGGTTATGCTGGGTTTGTTCACACATTGTCAGATCTCAACTGGACTTTATCTAAGGACTCACTGATGCCTGAAACTAAATAAAAACCAAATGGTTATCTTGGATCTCCCTCGTCATGCCCCAGCAATTATTGGGTCCTAATCTTGTACCTGCTTCCCTACAAACCCACTACACACCATGGTAAAACTCTGTTTGCATTGAGAAGTCATGTACCACATCTATGGGTGTTTATTTTTGTTTTAAAGCATCTTCCTTATGTCTGGCCCACACACAACTCTGTCCGCAAATAACTTCAGTAGTATTTCAAATATTGCTACAGAGATTTTGTAGGCGTTAGAGTTTTGTGCTGTGAAACATGTCAGATCTCTGGGTTTGAATTTTTACCAAAAGAGGTATTTGTGTGTAAAATTGATATGCATTGCCATACAGTAAACTTTGGGCCCCAAGTGAATGGCTGAAAAGGCTGTATTTGCTAAATTTAGCAAATGTTATTGCATAACAAATAGCATTATTACATTTGTTATTGCATAACAAATAGCTCTAGAGGCAAAGAGCTCTTGTGATAGAGCAATCCCAGGGGTCCTGAGGCTGCTCCCAAACCCAGTGTCTCCTTTTCTTCCTGCATTTCTCCACATACTGCCTCAGCAACATCAAATGTGCCATGTGTGTCCTCCAACATGCCACGACCACCAGAACCCTCCAGGAGTGTTGGCCTGGAAGGAGCTGCCTGTGAGGTGCACAGGGGGGTTACAGTATAGATTTTCTTCTTCCTCCCATCCTACCTATTTTGCCTTCTTGTGTGTCTGATAAAAAGGCAGTCTGCCAAATCTGTGAGGCAGAAACAGGCACTAGAAGTTTCTAAAGATCTACCTTGTCTTAATGCAAATGGAGTACTTTGCAGTTTTTTGAATTGTTCATATTACAAAAGATACTGATAAAATAAATAATTCTCTCAAACATTTCTTTCATTCATATCTGTGTGTGTGTGAGATCTTGCTCCTTAAGACAGGAAGCTGAATTAAGGAACTATTAATTAAAATAATTCTGCATTCTTACAACATCTCAGTATTTAAAAAGGAGATACAATAATGCCAAATTGCATTGACCTTTTCAGTATTGTCTATGCAGTGCCCTCTTGTCTCTGAACCCCTTCATAACGTGCCAAGGGAAAATATGACAATCACATCTTCTGCACTTAAAAAGGTCATGGGAGCGTCACATAAGGGAATAATTAGATTTTTAACAAAGAGAAAGGTGGGGCAAGAAATGAAAACTGCTCAGTACGTCTTTGTCTATGGGTTTTTATGAGTAAAGTACAAAATAACACATTTTGCCATATTCTATAACACTTTATTTATCAATAAAGTGACATAATTGAAATTCTTTTATTGATGATTTTCAAGTATGGTTGTCAATACCTCAGCAATTAATTTATATAAAGGAACGTAATTTTTATATTTCTGGAGGTGCCTACACATTGTTAGAAAAAGACTGTGAGTACTTGAAGTCTGATTTTTGTATAGAGAGTTCCTGTTCTGTACTTGAATGACAACAGCTCTGTGTTTATTAACACAGAATAAATATCACACAAAAATATAACACATTGTAAAAACTTAAAGACTGTTTCAGCTGCTAAAATAAACTAATTGCTGTTAAAGTGGGTTTTTTTCCCAAAGAAAGGTCAAAGCAATAGAAATATCCTGAAGTGTTGATAACTTATCACAGAAATTAAATAGATTTTGTCACAAGTCTCCTTTCTCCTTGGTCTGTTAATGCAGCATACACACAGTACACCACTGAAAAAGCAGAATAATTTACACATCAAATATATTATAACTAGCAGAAATTAATGAGACAGTTTTATATCTTCTCTTTGAAAAACAGCAGTTGTACTATGCAGTTATTTATAATGGACTGAGAAATTGCTTTTGTTTACTGATTTTAACCTTCACACTCATCAGTATTGCTAACATCAGAATTTTAAGAATAATTTCTTTGTTGCGCTTCTTGATTTACAGAATTTTCTTCATTTGCTGAACACAAATGAAGTATCCTTTATCTGTCAATCAATCTGCCACAAAACTCTCATTATCTGCAGGCAGCCAAATAAATACACTAAAATAAATATTCAGGCTAAAACTTTATTCAAATTTATACATAAACCTTCATATCAGGAAACAAACAGCTAAATAGATCCTACTGAGGTGGATATTAGAATTACATACAAGCATTGGAAAATCTTCTATAAGAGCAACTTACATCTCAGGTGCTAAGTTATATGTAAGTATGCATTTGATAGTGGATATGTAATCAGTAATCTCTTGTCTGATGAAAACCATCTATTAAAATAAACACAAATCAGATACAACCTCATTATCTTTTAATATTTGTACATCCTTCTGCTGTCTAGCAGAATATTTATTGAATGGAGTTTTCATTTAGGTTGTCAAGATGAATAAATGGGCAGTTTGGCAAGGGGGGTATAAATAATTATTTATACAGTGGTGTCTGATAAACGCCTTATGAAAGCTCAAAATCATAATTTATTTAATTAGTTCTATAAAACTATATTTCTGCATTTATACAGAAATGCTCCATAGTATCTATGAATATGTATTTTATGCATATTTTATGTGTTAACAAACCACACAACGTATGGCTCAAATCACAATCTGCTCCTGTCAGCTTTGGCTCCTGTGAAGCAGCTACACAGAAGAGAAGTTCAGTCTGGGGCTTAACTCCCCCATTATTCTAAATACCTGGGAAATGTGTAATAGGAGCTCATGATCTTAAAAAAGAGAGAGAAAGAGAAACGTGCTCTAAACACAGGTATGGATTTTACAGAAGTTCTGAGGGAGTGCCATCATTTTCTTGTACAGTTTTGCCCCAGTGCCAGCATCCAGGACCTGGGACACACCTGCCCATGGGAGAAGCAGATGTGGATGAGCTCCATGGGCTCCACGAGCTGAGCTGGCCAAGCAAGGCCTCCACTCACGATCTTACTCTCTCCCACCTGCCTGTATAACCATCACCCACAGGTTTTTTTCTTTTAGCTTTCCAGACAGTCACTATCTGTCACTGCTTTTACTGCTCTTTTTTTTACCTGATGAGTTGCTGAGGGAAGAAAAACCTCAAAGACCACTCAGCTAAATTTTTCAGGAGCAAAGGAAGCTCTGCAGGAGATGGTCCCTCACCAGCATTGCCCCAGCTACCTTGTCAGTCTTGTTCAGCATCCAGGAGCTGCTGAATATGTTGGATTATTTTGTGGGTTTGCAGAGGCCTTGAACAGATTAAAGACAGAATTGAAACCATCAGACTCCTTTTCTCTTGGGTTCAACCCAGGAATTGAATTCAAGTCTTTAGGGAAAAAAAACCCCTTAAGTACAATTTACATATTGTGTTATCTCTTTCCCAAATTAAATGTTTTACACTTGTGGTGGAAGTCTACATACTTCCAGTATTAGGGACTGAACTTCACACGTGTTTATTTTGTTATTCCCAAAAGGTAAAAAATGTGGAATGTACACATAATGAGCTTTTAAACTATCTGGATTAAGCTCTCCCTAAACTAGAGATCCTCTGGATTACATAATTGCTTTTTTATGAATTCCAGATTAAATTTGTTTTCTGTTTAATTTTAATTTACATTTAAATAATCTATAAAATAAGAGGAAATTAACTTGTTATGCAAAATTTGTAACTAAAAGGGCCAAATGAAAGCCACTTGTAGGGTATTTGCCCTTGTTACCATAGAAGCATCAGCTGTAGGTCCAGAACTAAAGCATCATTCTATTTGTTTAAAGGGGATTAAATGCATGTGGAATGTTTAGTGTGTCCTTGTGCAAATTACAACACTGAAACATCAACTAATTTGTAAGGAAAAGTTAATTTAGAGAATGAATTCTTTGAGAAATCTGATAAACATAATTTAACAAAGTTTACTCCCAGATCACCTACATAATAGAACATAAGACACAGGCACTTGAATGAAGCCTCTTCACAACAGTTGCTGTTGCCCATTGTTTGCAACTGGAACGGGAGTATCAGCCTGACATAAGTAAACTGTTGTATTCCTAAATAAACAAGCCCTGCCTGTTGCCAAATGGAAAGAAGCCAGGTTCTGTTCAGGGACTGTGGTGATCCCAAGAGAACAAAACCCAAAAAACCAACAAATATTTTAATTTAGTCTGGCACTACCTTATTCACTAGCTGTAATTGTTAAGCTATTGCTCTGCAAGAATAGGGCAAAATGAAAATTGGCTGGCCGTATTCCTGAATCTCAGAATTCTTGGATTTACTTTCAGTCTAATCTTCACTCTGAATTTGCTGTGTTTCTGAAGTTTTTCTACTGGATAGTTATGGTGTCACTGCTTTTTCCCCATTTTCAAAGCCCTGCATGGCTCATCCTCACCTGCCTCCACCATTTCTCCATCTTGTGGGCCACTTTTCCTTGATTGTCAATGCTTGTCACTACATGTGCTGGTGAGACAACCAAACTTGCAGGCCCTTGCCCATTCTCCCCACTGCTCTTGTCAAATGCCCACAGGATTTCCTTCAGACACTTGCTTAGTGCTCTCTTCAGCAAGTCTTATCAGTGATTACACTGAAGAGTGCACTGATGATCAGGATGAGCATTCTCCCCTCCTGCAGCATTTCCTTTTACTTTCACAAATTCCCATCCCCAGCTTATTCCCTGTTTTATAAATGGATGGCAATGTCCTGGGACACAGGCTATCTTTTGGGTTTGTGTCTGTACATTCCTTGAGCAGGAGTCTTTGATGCTAGATGGTATCACAAATACAAAAATACATTTTCATTCTAAAATTGCTGTTGTCTATGAATATTTCCAGTTTATCACTACAGTTCTTAGCCAAATTGTCTATAAGACCTGGCAAGTCTTACTAATTCATATGAGATTTCTACAACACATTATGAAGACATTAGTTAATGGGAGAGAGACCAGTGCGTGGCTTTAGATGCTTAGACACTTAGATTTTATGTCCTTTTAGGAAAGCCTCTTGATTAGATGAGATGCAGAATTGTTTAAATTATGACTTCTCAAAATCATTGGTCAGCAAAAGCAGGAAAGTCAGATTTGGTGAAGCAGGCCCTTTACAACTGGATCTCTTTAAGGTTTCATAACTAAATAAGGGGCCCAGGTGAGATCTGGGGTCCTACATCATGTAACAGGTCTGAACAATCTCCATATTTCTGAAGATTTGCATGCAATCACTACGTAAGGTGACATCAGCTCCCCTCAGTGTGACCTCCTGGCCAGGAGGAACTGGAGATCTCCAGTCCACCCTGCAATGGGAACCAGCACAAACCTCAACCAGATCAGCCTCTGTCACAGTTGCAGTGAAGGACACAGCCCTGAAGATTTTTAGAAACTCAAAAGACAAATATTAGGAATGTAAACAGAAGCACTGAAGTTCATCCTAGCCAGCTTCTGTCCCTGTTGTTCAAGTCAAACTTGTGAATCAATAAACACCTCTTGGCTTTACAGTATGGGATTTCTTTACTTGGAGAGTGGAACAGAGGGCAACTAAATGATACAACTGTGCCATTCGGCAAAGCATCAACAGGAAACACTAGTGTGAAATTCCTCAGTGTAACAGATTTTTGGCTGAGGTCTTGCATATCATCTTCCTGAGGTTCATTCCCGCACTCCCATGGAAATGTTGTTCACCTCTATGCCTTTAAAGCATTTACAGTCATCTTTACCATCATTTAATTAGCTTTTTATCAGCGACGAACACCGATGCTCTTCTTCATATTATCTCCCCTGGGCCTAATGGCCCTGATGATTCTTTCAGACAGCTGTAGCCTCACAATTTATTTTTTGGCGACATTTCTTGCATTGGAATGAATGTGTTGGGCATTTGGGCAGTGCCAGCTTGCAAAGGGCTGACGGCAGATGGAAAGAAATCTGCCCAGTATGCCTTCACCTCTACACAAGCAGAGGGCCATCAATTTCCCCCATTAAGGAGTTGTCACGCAGCCCACCCAGCTGGAGGAGCATCTCTGATAGCCAGGCTGGCTGGCGTATGCTGTTCAAATACAAAATGCAGTTTAAAAAGAAACGAAAATATCGTTTGTCGGCAAATTGAAAATGCGTGGCTTTGACCACAGCCAATTTTTTAATGACTGCAATATTTTAAGTGATTATTTTTGCCACTTCAGATTGCTCCTTAGAGAGGAGAGGTTTTTTAATTAAAATCTAGGCAATGCAAACAGATGAGATATGAGAAGCAGAGGAACAAGAAGAAAGATGAAGAAAATTAATTGAAGCAGCATTGTCAATGGAGCTGTAAATTAGATATTGTGTCTTTCTGGAAATGAGTCATTCAGGTTTTAGAAATTTTAAAATTTTGACATGATAGCAGGTACAAGGCTAGATTAAGTCCTGATAAAATCATACTTTGTATGCAATGTGTCAGTCCGCAAAGGTGCAGTTACAGAATTTAGGGACAACTTCAAATTCTAAACTCTGTACATTTGGCTGCTAATGCTCCTGGCCTGAAATTCCTTCTTTGACCAAAGTAAAGAACACAATGTGATTAGAATACCTTCCCATGAGAAAAACAGAGCTTTAGTCTTTCCCATGTGCTACATTTTTACATCATTTAACGTAGGCTATAGAACAAAAACCTTGGCTGCACAAGCAGGCAGGAGCACAGAGGGTTATAGTGCACTTTCCAAAACAATGGGATGAAACTTGTCCTGTGATGCAGCAAGAACCATTTCATGAAGTGTGTATGCACTCATCATTTCCGATTGTAGATTGTTATTCAAAGGCTAATGCTCCAAATACTTTGCCTGTTTATGAGTGACTCATATGATTTGTGTGGTTCTTGGTTTTCTAGGACATTTCATGATGTTTTTACAACACCAATAACTCTGGTGATGACCGGTTTCCTTAATGAGTCATTTAACTGGCATGACCTGAGCTATTCCTCCATGCTCGGGAACTACTGATGTTTGGAGCACTCTGCCCTGAGCATTATCTGCTCTTCTGAATGCAAGGGTGTACATTTACACCACTGTAAAATCAGAGTGAGAAAGAATCAAGCGAAGTTGTTTCTACTCTTTGGCCTCTAATGGGTCAATTTTTGTTATTTTTATTGATGTGCATCACACAGTGACCTGTCAAATTCTTTCCTTCTAGGAAAGAATTCTTTCCTTCTAGGAGGCAGGAAAGACCTCCTGTGCTTGGACACCAGCTCAGAGCTGATGCTGGCTCCCTGCCATCCCTCCCTACACTTCCAAGCCACGGGGAACTGGCATGGAGAAAGGTGTGGGTTCAGCATTGCTGCCCAACATCAATTCTCAGCTGCCCAAATGACTCACAGCACTACAGCCAACCACCTGTCAGCTCTAATAAACTTCTAGGCATTGTATCTAAGTATTATTATTTTAATTACAAGTCTGTTTATTAGGAACAAAAAAAAAAAGGCAAGAGCAACTCCACCCATGGGCTAGGACACAAATGTCTCCTCATGGGCACAGCTCAGAATGGCCACAATCTAAAGGCAGCTGGTACACAGGTTTTGTTCACCCTGCACTGCACTCATTAAGTCTCCTCCCCTCTCACACTCCTCTTCCCACCCACAGAGAAGCAGGAATGTGTCTCAGATGAGGTGCAGCAGGAAGTCTGCCCATCTCTTCCCAGGAAGATGTGGTGGATAAGGGCTCCTGCGAGGCAAAGCAGCTGGCTAGAAGGCTGGGTTTGACCCACAGAACAAATACTGCCTTGATATATCTTATTCCAAAAACAAAGAAATCTTGTCAGAAGATTTATTTTTTTGTAATTTTGACCAATATAAGGTCATAGTAATTTCAGTCTGACATTTTCACACTGGCATATATAGAATATCACCTCTCATCCTTCAAACAAATACATTTAAGCTGATTCAGAAAATGGACACCTGAACATTTTTTAAACCAAGAATTTAAAAGCAAAAGGAAAAAAAAAAACTTGTTTATTTTAGCACAAACAAGCCCTATATATATATATATATATATATATATATATATATACACACATATATATATATATATAAATGCGGATCAGGACGTTTGTTTAAGAAGACTATCCAAATCCATTCCATTAATTAACAGAATATTCAGACATTTGTAAATCTACTCTGGAATGAGGGAGGATCAAATAGCTAAATCAGCCTTTCTTTTTGCCAAATTCCCAGGGCTGTGTGCATGTCTTCTCTGCTCAGCAGCACACAACATTGCAGGTTCAGGAGGGACTTGCAGATCTGGGGTGTGCACAGCCCTGCTCTGCTCAGGGTGTGCTAAAAGGTCACAGTGTTTTACATGTATTTTCACGTATTTTCCTGAGTGTGAGTGACTCTTTCTTATGCCACTTTCCCTTCTGCTACACTGGCATGCATATCTGGGAAATGAAAATGAGCTGAATGGTGATGACCTGTTATTTAAAGGGCCTATTGAATCAGGATACTGGGATTGGAATATTTTCAGTGTTTATTGGTCATGCCCACAGTAGTAAACAACATGGATCAGTTACCATTCCCTAGTCCTAAACCCAACCAGCTCAGTGAGGCTGGCACACACCTGTCCCCATTGCCCATCCCAAGCCAGGCTGCACACACAGAGCTCAGCACCAACAATCAGCCCCAGGTGTAGTCCCCAAACCCCGCAGACCAAACAAACCAAGCTGTCCAGCTGAATGGGAACCTCCAGCCCACAAATTAAGAGTGGCTGCAGCTACTGTGAGTCAGCAATTCTGTAACTTGACTCTTCTCAAGGATGGTGTTACTGGATTAACACACCACGACCAGATGCATTGTCCCTCTGGTGTCTCTAATGATCCATTCTGCTCTTTCCCAATGTGGAAAAATTCCAGAGACAGGTGGCTTGGTCTCAATGTTATTTTTGTGCAATCAAAGCACTGCAGAAACAAAAACTCTAAGACTACTGAGGTTGTCTCCCTTCTCAAAATTAGTTTTAGAGTTTGAACGACCAATTTTGAATTTGGACAATTAGAGAAAACAAAAGAACTTCCAAATGTTGTACCTCAAAGCTCAGCAATTTCTGGTCAAATATACAATATCTATGAAGTCCTCAATGAAAGCTGAAATTGGTTTTCTGTTCCATAGGTGTAGAGCTCCAAGGAGCATTATTGACAGAAGTACAGCATTCTTCCATGCATTTCAGCAGTCTCAAACACCAGAGCATCATCCTGACCATGCTCAGTTGTGAGGCCATGCTCATGCTCAGAGCTGTCACTGGAAATATTAAAGCCCAGTCAGGAATTTATCCTGTTCAACACCCTTCCACACAGCCCGACACAGATAAACACGTTCCAGTGGATCCAATTAATCTCCTAAGGGTTGCTTGGCCTTGCTAACAGCCTCTCTCTTGCCTTTTGCTGTCTTCTTTGGAACCAAGACACACAAGCTCAATGGATTATCTCTCAGCTTGCATCCTGTTGCAGTAGCCAGGTCCAGCTGTGTCTGCAACCAGCCATGTGCTTTCAAAGGAGCAGCAACTGCTCCTGGGGGCAACAGGAAATGCAAGGAAATCCCTGGGCCAAGCTCAGGCAGACTGGGAGAGGAGGAGAAACTGCTTCCCAAGCTGGGCACAGGAAAATTCCCACAGTGTTTGTTGAGAGCACAGCATCCAAACCCACCAAACTGGAGTGAGTGAACACCTTGCTGCAAATTTCTCAGTAATACTCTCACTCTCCACTCCAATGGTGTTATCTTCAAGGGATGTACCCTCAAAGATGAGCCAGGCACTCAGCAGGCAGCAAGGATCACACCACTTCTCCAGAAGGAGAGCATCTGTCTAGGTGGATGCACACTCTGCTGTGTCATTTGCTGTCAAGGACAGAGAGGGTCTAATGGTCTAGTCTTACATGTTAGATCTGCAAGAGGTATTTTTAAGGCTAGTTTTTCTAAAATATTCATTGAGAGAGGATGGGAGGATATGAATTGAAACTTGTATGGCACAAACAGGCTTGGGTATCAGAGAAAAGGTCTTGTGAGATTGGAATGAGGTTTGGCATTGTGATAGTGAGTATGGGGACTTTAAGCCCATAAGTGAGAATTAGAAAAGGTAGCAGGAGGCAGCAATGAAACTTCATAGAATCACAGAATATCCTGAGTTGGAAGGTGTTCACTGAGATTATCAGAGTCCCAAGGATTTCACCACATGCCTGAGAGTATTGCTCAAACACTTGAGCTCTGTCAGGCTGGTGCTGTGGCCACTGCCCTGGGGAGCCTGTTCAGAGCCCAACCACCCTCTGGGGAAAGAACCTTTTCCTCACAGCCAGCCAACATCTCCCCTGACACAGCTTCATGTCATTCTTTCAGACCTTACCCCTGGCCACCAGAGAGGAGATTGGTGCCTGCTCCTCTGCTCCCCTCATGGGGAGGCTGCAGATAGCTATGAGACCACATTTTGCTGATCCCTCAGTAAAAATGTAAAGTGAAAATTTTGAATTGCTATACAGACTTTATGAACAAAGATCAGGACTATTTAGCAAGTTTCTGTTGTCTTGGAAGCAAAAAGACTTGTAGGATAAACGGAACTAGAATTATCTGAGATGGAAGCTACCCCTGTCACACTGTTAGGGTTTCTCAAATATTACTCTGTATGCCAGTGACTGTGATAGAGAAATCTCCTATAGCCTTCCTCTAAGCCATATTTAATGTCATTAGGACAATTTACAAGGATTCGTATCTTTCTACTTATATAAAATATTATGTTTGTGATGAATTGAGATTAGAGGTGTTTTAAAGAAAATAAGAAAAGATTTTGTAAAATGTATATAATATTCCAAATATGAAAAGAAAAAAAAAAGTAAAAAAATTTGTTCTTGGTGTTAGAATGCTATGACAGGTTTTATGCTGATCTGATGTAAATCTTGACCCAATTTATAGTCTTACTTCTGACATAACATGAAATTCACATTGCAAAATCTGTTCAAATTATATTTGGCAAGATTGTTCCTGAAAATCTGAGGAAGACTGCAGCAAGAGCTAAAAATGAAAAGAGTGAAGGAGTGCTCTGGTGACAATACAGACACATTGCAGGGTCCCATGAAGAATTAAAGGCCTGCCTCACACGTAGCCTTAATCCATTGTACCTACACCACAACCTTACACATAACCTCAGCCTGGTGTAAGTGGCTACACACAGTCAGAGGTCAGCTGGAAACTGGCATTTGCACATTTCACTCGTACCTGAAACAGAAGATGAGCTTGGAGGAATGGAGGTTGGTGAAACCTAACTCATGTCACATAAAAGGCTTGACCTTGATGGGATTTCTGTCTAGAAACTCTCCGTGATCTCCAGGTTTAGGTCCTTTGTCTTTCATAAATGCCTAGCTGTGTATTGGCACAAACTAGCTGCGTTTAGCTAAACAAGCCCCAAAATAAACTCCACAACCAACCAAAAAAATAATAAACAAATTAAAAAGAGTTATTTGTTAAAATTTAGATGTTGTTCATACATGTTTCAGAAAGAGCAGACAATGTTTAGGCTTGGACAACAGAGAAAAGTAACATGGCCTGTGGTACATTAACCTTTGTTTTTCTTTCACACCTTCACATATGTGGCTGGATTTCAAAACCCAGACATAAGACTGACAAAACAACAAGTGTCAACCAATCACATCATATTCCATATTCATTAAATATTATGTGATTGGATGTTATTTGATTCTAAAATCTTGTGTAAAAACTTTGCCAATGTAGTTTAAATGACCCTGAAGTAAAAAAAAAGAGTTAATAAGATGGTACTATGATTAGTAGATTAGTGGGAATATTTATGTCTTAAACTATTATATTGAAGCCATTTGTATCAGGTTCTGTGGGAAAAGGATGAGGCCAAAACCAAACTCTTACTGCCCTCAGTATTCAACATCTGTTTCCTGTGCAATTGCCAAAACCATTAACAGCATCATAAATGAACCCTGACATCAAAACTGCTGTTGTGAATGAAAATAGGATGAAACCAGAGAGTCATCAGCTGTTGAACTTCTGGCTGCTTTGAAACATAGACAGCAAGAATCCAACTGTTTTCCAAATATTGAACAAATGTGCATGTGAAGGTACTCTGCGCACAGGGATCTTGTTGGGCTCCTTAGAGTTTTTCTCAAGATAGTATGGATCTTGGTCTTGCTGTATTTCACATAACAAAACAGGATCATACTGAAAAAAAGAATCTTAAGGAGCAGCCACTACCCAAATTTGTGCTGCAATGGAGATGGGATATTCACAGACAGAAAAGTGGGAAACCTTACTTTTTTGGGATGATTTGTGAAGTGAGTAGTTGAAGCTGAACAAAATCAAGTTAAAAAGCAGGTATTTAAAATATCCAACAGAAAGACTTGAATTAGTTTCAAAAATATTGCACTGTTTTGCTGAAAGGAAGCTGTTTTCAATTTTCTGTTACACGATCTTTGACATGACAGTATAAATGCCATTTGGTTTTGGTCATGGCAGAAAAGTTGCATTGTTCGAGAGAGCCCAAATGGGATGGAGAAAGGGTAAAAACAAAGCTAAAAAGAGCCCAATGCTAGAAGCAGATGGAGTTGCCTGAACCTTATGATCACAGTTTGGTTAGGTGTTACTGTCTTCTTCTACTTACAAGAGTAATAATAACATTAAGCCATGGAAAATCAGACTAACCTTAACTGTGGCCCCAGGAAAGAAAAGCCAGTTGCCAGTATCCACAGGATCCAGATTATCTTCTAACACAACTTTTCTGTGAGCAGCATTTATGATCAGAACGTTGTCCAATGCCCAACAGGCTTCATACACATCACCAGCAAGAACATAATCCTGTTTCCACTGAAAATGAACGTTTTCCCCTTTAGCATCTTCAGGAAGGTACAAGATGTGGATGATTGTGCTGATATTGGAAGGGGCACTGAAAAACAAGGATAGAGAATTAGACCAATTTTAAACCATAGTCAGGAAGACTTTTCCCTCAATTAACACATTTTCTAGGTGTGACACGGTTGTGCTAACATCCCTGGTATGCTGATAAAGCTTCTGTGGAGATCAGAAAATACCTGCCCTGAGGCAGAGTCCCACTGAGCCAGGCAGGGCACATCCAGCCCAAACAGGCAGCCTGGCTTCAGAGAGAGTGCAAGCTAAGGCAATAAACCACAGATCAGTGCAGGAGTTTGGAGAGCAGGAGGATAGGATAGAGCAGGACCATGTCCATGCTCAGTGCTGGTCACAGAATGGTGAATGGGGATTGTCAGCTATTTTGCAGGTATGGCCAAAAGGAAATGTTAAGGAAGCTCATTAGAAAAACTGGTCTCACAAAATTTGGTTTTTTGCTTCATCAAAAGAATCTGCTGACTTCTGATGTCTCAGTCTCTTAAGATTTGGATGAAGCAGAAGGGTTGGAGAGAAAAGCTAGGAATTTTCTCTGACAAACATGTCCTTCCAATCCCACACCCCTGCTATCAGGATAATTCTGTGCATGGGGAGGGCCAGGTTGTCCTTCTTTCCTTGTTCTGCTTCAAGAACAATACAGAAGAAACAATCAATTTGTCCTCTCTCTTGTTGCTGAAAATACAGAATGAGGGGTGGAGAGTCAGACCTGGAGCATTACTATTAGGCAATGATTAGGGCTTGAGCTCTTCTGAGAGCTGTGAAAGGATTGAGGTTCACCCAGAAGTTTGGGATGATGGGAGGCTGGGGGAGGTGACCTCAACTGGCCACAGGGATATTCCAGACCGTGTGACACCATGCTCAGTGTATAAAGTGGGGAAAGAAGGAGGGAGGGGGGATATTTGGAGTGATGGTGTTTGTCCCCCTGGTCACCATCACATGTGATGGGGCCCTGCTCTCCTGGAGATGGCTGAACTCCTGCCTGCCCATGGGAAGCAGTGAACTAATTCCTTGCTTTGCTTTGTTTGTCTGCATGGATTTTGCTTTCCCTATTAAAGTGTCTCTAACTCAACCTATGAATTCTGTTTTTTACCACTCCAGTTCTCTTCCCAGTCCTGCTGGTGGGGGAGCGAGAGACAGTGAGTGGGGCTTGGCTGCAGGGTGGGGCTAAACCTCAACAACCACCCAGCATGTGAATCAGCTGTATTCAAACCTCAGGCTGCAAGGAGTTACAAAAATGAGGTTTGCAAGATGTCAAGTGTTCTATTTGCCTTGGGAGTGATGCTTTAAAGTGAATAGTTTGTCAGAGACAATCCAGAGCCTTCAGAGAAAAAGGGCACCAATAGCTTCCTTTTATAGCAGAAAACAGAGGAACTTCTCTTTTGAAAGCAAAGCAAAATGCTGAAATACAACTGCATTTGTCCCATATTCACACCCAGACCGTGCCCCCACAGATCTCCCTGCCCTTGCTGAACATTGTGTCTGTCACCCTGCAGTGCAGCGCTGCTCTGAGGTGCTGCCCTTGCTCCCAGAGCCCACACACAGCACTGCCTTCCCCAGGGATCTTTGCCCTCCCTCCCAGGAGCCCAGAGCTGACATCCCACCCACAAAATACAACACCTCCCCTTCATAATGCCCTCCTGTCCCATATCTCCCCAGTTCTCCCACTGTTCCCTGGAGTTGCATGTGAAATCTGCTGAGGCACATTCAAATAAACACTGCAATTCATAGGGACCACTGGAGAAACAAGCATGCTTCCATAATTCATCCTCTCCCCTTCGCACGACATTGCTCTATTGACCTATTTTCTACTCCAGCTTCAAAGTTGAGGAACGAGAGGTCAAACTGCATGCACATTAACTTAAAAAAAAAAATCGTCTCAAGGGCTTGTGTTTGCATCCTCACAACTCTCAAGTTTGCTGGCTTGCAGAGCTATGAGAGCAACTGAGCTGATGTTATGGACTAGGTGTGTAATTTTGCATCAATGTGAGAAAAATGGAATGCATTGTCTGGTTACTCTGAGGCAATTTTAGTGCCTGCAATAAATTACTCTCACTTTATATTTTTCTGAGATAAGAGTTAGCATCAATTGTTTTACTAAAAATTATGTTTTTTTTCAATGAAATTGTAGTTCCACTCCCACAAGGAGTTGGAGGATGAGATACTGAAATACACAACCTTCCAGCTAGAGTTTTGCTTGTTTATCAGAAATTAAGGACCCTTTAGCTCTGCAATTTGCCTCAATGGACTGAAAATAGGCTCAAGCAAGTCACTTGTACAGCAGTGACACTGAGGTGATGCAGGAAGGCACACTGAGATGCTATGAGTACATTACATAGAAATAACAGCTTTTTCTTCCCCTGTTGCATAATTATGCTTTTACGCTGTTGCACAAGATGCCTTTCCTGCTATTACTTAATAAATTATGCTCTCTTAGAAAAATCCATCTTTGACACTGGCTCTCTTTAAAGGTGTGGATATTGTGATGAAAAGATTTAAGTTTTCCATTCATAATCCTTTGCATTTTCATGTATGTCAGTTGGTTTAAAAGCAAGGTACTATTTGTCACATTCTTGTTATCGCAAGAGTGTTAAGAGCCAAGTGTTCATATCAAACTATAAAATGTTTTTATTGAACACTTTAATCTACCAAAGTCAAAACTTGAAATATTACAAAATATGGCCCTTGCTGACATTAGAAATGGTGCTAAAATGCAAAAAGTCATCAAAGTTTTGTTTTTTCAGGTACTTGATCCTGCTGGTTATTGGAGTTGCATTTTAAGTGTGAAGTGATTCTCTTCCTCACTTCCCACGTAGTTGATGGATGAATTTGTGATTTACCAAACCTGGTGGCAGTTCTGCAATTAGCCAGCAATTTCACCCCTCATCTTTTGTATGAACAAGGAGAACTGAAAAGTTAACAAATAAAACAAGTTTTGAAAGAGCCAGGTTTAAACACCACCTGCTCAGCTGGAAAACATGAAAATTATTAAAGAGCTGTAACAAACCTAATTTTCTCCAGCTGAGTCCAATCTGCAGAACTGTTCTTGCTGTAGGACACTGTGATGCTGGGATCTGAGTAACTGAAGCGACACGAGCCCGATCCTGGGGAAGCAATAAAATGGGAAGTGTTACCACACAATGAAGCAGAAATGATTCTCCAATAACCACAGTTGCTGACTGTGCCTTTGTCACCTTATCACTTTTCCCCATTTTAAAGTGCTTTGATTGATGATGAAATTTCCTGTGATCTGTTGCTGAAAGTAAACACAAAATAATGCATGCTTTATGAGTCAGAAATAAAGTAGAAATGATAAATCACAGCAGTGCCATGTAATCTCTGCAAATTTCCCAGGGGAAGCCAAGTAAATTACTTAACACCCCCAACTGCAGGAAAAAACCCACCAGCTAATGTTTAAACAAAACCTTCTTAATAGAGAATAATCCACATAGCAGAATTCACAGGGAAAATAGTAAAAGACTGTTTTTCATATTACTGTATAAATAAAGTTTAGAAATAAAAATACAGTAAGAGGAAAATATATACAGAATTACTTTAGCCCAGAGCAAATGTGATTCAGGAATTTAAAAGAACAAAGATATTACAAAATTAGTTATTTTAAGGTTGCCTGAAGGAAATTAAATTAAGAAATCATCCAATATACTCCCTAGATCCTATAATTAATAACAAACACTTGATGCTGATCTGGGAATCTCAGAACACTTTACAAAAATGAACTAATTAAGCCTTATGGCACCCCTGCAAGGTAGGGTAATATATTTACTTTTGATTTATATAAGGGTGCCTTCTGGGTGTTGTCACAAAAGATGAGCCTAACAATTAATATGTGGGGCAGTCAAAATAAGATGAAAACAAGATTGAGAAATTCGTCCCAGAAAACATGATAAACAACCTGAGCTGTAATTAAACACACTAAAAATGTTATTTTTCCTCAGACACCACATAATTCATCCATCTCAGAAAATTTGATGCTCAGTGAAACAGACCCATCCTAGCCTTTGCTCCAATGTCATAAGCATGTGAGATTGAAAGCAGCAGACATCATGTACTTGCCATGTTTAGGAGAAGCAGCTCTCAATTAAACAGCATCTCTGATGGCATCAGGGTACTACTGAAAGAGTACCACAGCTTCTCTCACACTACAAATACATATTATATGTGCCACAAGTAGTATGTTATGCTAATGTGTGTCTGAGATTCATTCAATCATACTGAAAATTGTGTAAATACATATTTTAATATATGTATAAATGTATATACACACTGCTGACAGTAAAGTAGTATCATTTTCCAACCCGGGGTGCTTATTTTTGTAAAAGAAATAAATGGCCTGATTAAAAAGGTGTTAACCACTTGTACAAGAGAACAACTTACACATTTTAATGGGAACATATGTCATTAAGCACAAAGCTTGCAGCCCCAACTCCCCTGAGGCAGTTCACATTCACAGCTCTCAGCCCTACAGAACTGCTTTTCTACTTTGAGACACACATCACAAACCTCTACAGGGGTAGGGAAACCACTCCAAAACAGGGGATAAAGTCCTGTGTCTAAAATTTTCTCTGATACATCAACTAGATTCCTGGAAATTATCCACCAAGTTGTTTTCCTGTATTGTTCACTAATGTTAAATTGCAAATAGAGTAACTGATACTTCCGAGCCACTACAGCTGCATGTGGCATGTTCAGCTGGTCTGACACGTATTCTTGCTCTAAAGAGGCACAGAATAATTAATATTGCAAAGGCAGCAGGACTTTGAATTACCAGCTATGTATCCAAAATGACTACAAAGCAACTGTCTGGTTATATTTTACTGACAAGGCATTTTATTTCTATCATATTAAAACCAAATGATGTCAGGAAAAGCCTTTGCGTTTCATGTTTGCCCATCTGCTGGGATGGTCTACTTTACTGAGCAACATCTGCTGCCACTTCCTACTTCTGTGGAATTTAGGAGTTCCAACCCTTAATCACATTTGTTCATTTTATTTTAGAGGAATCCAGTTCAAAAATCAGGGAACTACAGCCAGTTTGATGTCTTTGGCCAGTCAGAGGCTGTGAGGTAAAACAGCAACATACTGAGTTTTATGTCAGCAGAAATTAAAATAACATAAACAGTAAAAATAACCAGCAATATAGACTTTATAACATGTGCCATTCCAGTTAGTGTCACAATCAACTTTTGGTACAGTGCTCTTAATAAAGTGAAGTTGAAATGTGCTGCTTAAAAAGGGGAAAAGGCCAGATTTGCTGCACAATCAACATGAAAAATGTTGTCTGCTAGATCTGAACACC
Source organism: Setophaga petechia (assembly GCA_024362935.1). NCBI lineage: Eukaryota > Metazoa > Chordata > Aves > Passeriformes > Parulidae > Setophaga > Setophaga petechia. The sequence goes on along the minus strand of JANCRA010000012.1, from coordinate 9,863,855 downwards.
CTCAACTATGCAATGAGGACCAAAGCTGTTGCTTAAAACAAATGGGGCCACTCAGAAATGACTTTGCAAGGTAGGTGTGGTGTTTCATTTTTGATACTGGAAAAAGAGCAGTGCAGACAATAACAAAAGGAGAGACAAATACTGGCTTTTATTATTATTTTAACCATCAGGGTGGATTGTATGAAGATTAAAGATAGTTTGGGAAAGTCCTCAAGCAGCAATTACTGGCTGTGATGACAAATGTGTTTTTATCAGTGTTTAAACCCTCTTTTTGTATGTTCTTGACTCAAAATAATAAGACGTTGAGATTATTTTTCATGCACCTATCTAATTATGAAAAACTCAAACTGAAAAAGAAATTAAAAAGTATTGATCTGGTACTTGAATCTTTTACAAAAGTAAAACATATATAGTTTATATATGTTTGTATTAGTTTTTAATACATACATAGTTTACATTAGGAATTTCTCCCCAAGAAAAGGGAGGAGGGTGAAAATGCAGTTGCACTACAGGACAGGGTTTACTGAGATGGTCTTGCAAGTCACTGCCTTTCAATATAATTTTCAATATTATTTTCAATATTACTATTGCTTAGTACTATAGCTGTTAGTCCATATCACTGTTGTTTCAGTAATCCTAAACTAGGATTATTTAAAATAGAAATCTGCTTTTTGGATGCTTGCCTCTGCCTCAACCAGCAAAGCTGTATTCTGACTTTCTGAACAAAAACATGATCACAGCTCAAGTAATAACATCACAGGAATTGGGGCCAATTCAGTTCAGGAGGGAGGTGTCCTTCCCACAGCTCCCAGAGATGGCAATAAACAGTTTGTCAGCTCTGAGCACAGAAGCAGGAGCAGGATATCATGCCATAAATATTCACACCTTCCTGTCCTCTGAAGGAAAAGTTGTACATAAAACCTTTTGAATGAGATTAGATTTGGTTTACTTTCAATCAGGAAAGCCCAGGATTTGAATTAGCCCTGAAAATGAGTAGCAAAACCTGCACGATGATTACAGTAAACAAGTCTGTGTTAGTAAGCTACTGCATTAGAGGAAAAATGCTGTTTATTCCTTAAGATGAGTATGTTACAGCAAGATTGATGCCTTGGTGAAGTTATTGCTAGATAAATCTGGCTAAGAGTTAGGATTATACTTTCAATATTAAGGGCTTGCATATGTAATTACCTATTGGGAACAGTGGGCACCCTGAACCATCCTCCAATAAATAGTCAAACTTTTTCTTTACATTTATACAAGGCAAGATTGTCCTTCTGTTTCAGGAACAAAGTATTTTCTTCCTTTGGAGTTATTTTACTCCTTTTGATAGACTTTAATCTGATGTTCACAGACTTCCAAAACTTTCAGAGGAAAGCTAGAATAGAGACAACCTTCATGGATTTAATTTTATATGATACATTTGAAGCTCAAACAGCAATTTTGTCTGTTATCAAAAATTATGAGCAGCTTCTGTTATAAAACCCAGCCATTTTCATACACAGAAATATTTTTAACTAATTTATTTGGCTGTTGCTTTACGTGTTTGGATTTTTTCCCAAGCCAAATTTCAATAAAACAAAATTTTCTTAAAGTTGAGTCCAGGCACTGATGCTAATAGGAGAGGGTTTTGACTGGCAGAGTATGGGATTGCTAAACATGTCCTGATAACTGCTTTGTTAATTCTGCTTAGCTCAACAGGAAAGAATAGAAAAGTGAAACAAAAGTATGTTTCTCAATTGTTTTGCTGCTTGTTTCACAGGACAGGTAACCCATAGCCAGGACCTGACAAGCACTGAACACTCTCAGCATATCCAACTGAAACAGCCATGGGCTTTTTGTATTTTTTAATTATAGGTCTTCTTAAGGTGATTTTGGCCATCTAAAGTGCTGGAGAATATTTTAGCTATCTTATTTTTTAAATGCCATGTAGGTAGCAGTACTGAGAGCATAGTGTTTCAGGAGAGATGTTATGAAAGCACCACATATCAGCTGTTTGTATCCAGATATTCAGTTATTTGTATCCAGGCTGACAATGGCAGGCAAAATTAATTCTCACCACGGCTTTGCCTCCAACTGTGTCAGATTTACAGAAACCCAAGTCATACAGCTGTTGGTCTCTAAGATTTCTTAACAACATTGATCAGAGCTGGTGTTTTGCTGAGATAAAACTGGGTGCCATCTGCAAGGGAAGCAATATTTTGCTCCTTATAGAGTGTGATGTCCTCTGCCTCCTGACAACTCCTTGATAGCTCTTGTGAGTGCTTCCGTGGATAAGCAGATGAAATATCTAATGCTGGCTTTAAGGAGAATCAGTCTAATGGGGACTGCACAAGAAAGAGTCATAAAAATATTGTGCAGAGGGGTTCAAATTCAGAAGGGTTGAACTGCATTCAGAGTCCTGAAAGCACTCTGAAAAACAAAAGGGCGCTGGGAAGAATCCCTTATATCTAATGCTACAAGATTATATTTATTAATTTTGTTAACGGGATGAATAATGATTAGTGTTTGCTAAGGATTATAATTTTGTGATATCACTTGAATTAAACCAGACTAGATAGTATAAATGACTAGTAGTCAAATCTGACTGGCTTGCCAGTTTTTTCCCAAAGTAATGAGCCATACAGTTTGGTATAATGAATGGTCCATGGGTTCTGATAATTTTTAGGTGTATGTTTATATTGGCTTTTGATCAAGAAGAAGATGGTTTTAACCATTTTAAAATACAGAATATTTAGTGCTGGATATACAAGATGCACTGGTACAAAAATAAGCAATGGAATGTTCATTCCATTCTGTTTCTGAAAATTTTCTTAAGACAAGGTCACAAGAGCATTTTTAATTTTCTTTGAAGTCACAACTTTGAATTTAGTTACAAATATGATTTTTAACTATGACATTTTAGGTCTTTAGACTTTTTAAACAGCTTTTCCATATTTGTAGAGTGAATTCAGAGTACAAAGAGATATTTTGAATGTAAAAATATTCAAATTAAAAACTGTAAGTACTGCATTGTATTTTGTAATCATCGTCTATCTGTTCATGGAAACAATTATTTTTATTGCTGGCTGCTTTTCTTTCCCTTGTGGGAAAAGGATTTTGACTGTCTGTACTCTTGTATGTGTTCTGATAAATAATCTGAAGCAAATATCTGGCATTAGGAAAAAAAACTGCCAATGGTGTTTGCCTTTCATAAAAATCAGATCTACTTTAGCATTAGTGAGAATTACGAATTTTGTAATATAAAGTCTCAGCTATTTATTTTCTGCAGGTTTCTGAGAGCAGCTAATTTTTGTTCCACTGGCAGATTTAGGCTGTTGTTCAATTTCAGAAATGCTGGGTAGTTATTTACATCTAAATAAAACTAAAGGGTTGATGAGCAGGCTAAAAGTCATCACTGTAAAATTGTAAAAGATGAGGAGAAGAATAATTGGTAAATACACTTGATAAAATCAATCATAATAACTTCCTAAATGAAGTCCTAAAAGGTAATCTGAGGCTAAACCCGAGGAGGATGGGGCTCTGAGCAGGCTGTCCTTGCCCCAGGTGTGATCCTGGTTGGAGCATGGAGCAGGCGATCACCCACGGGTCCCTTCCCATCCACCTCCTGCCAGGATTCCCAATAACAGCAAATGTATTTTTCATGAATTAATGCAGCTAATTTCCTGTAGATGAGAAGTCTGAGGAAATACTTATCTGGTTCAACTTCCTCTTAGTCTATTTATATTCAGAGATCTGATGTGCTTCCTGCACTCACACAAATTTGCTCTCTTTTAATGAACAAGCTCAGATCACAATTCATGTTGCTTTTTGGCTGAGAACATTAAGGAGAGAAAAATAAGCCAAACAGAAAGCAGTATTTCCCTCATGCCAGTGTCCAATTTATTCTGATGTAAAGCTATTTATAGTGTCTCTTTCAGAGATACAGCCAGCAGGTATGTGCTTGGGTAATAAGCCTGTTGCCAAAGAAATAATTACATGATGCTAAATTTAACCATGCTTTTAAGTGCACCAACATCACATAACAAAACACCTTGCTGAAGGCAAAGTGAGCAAACTTGCTCAAACCTGGCTGAAATGGACACCCAGGAACTGTAGCTACTGAAGCAACAGCATCATTAATGCTTCCAAAATACTTGCAGATGCTCTTGGATGTCTGAAAAAATAGTAACCCCTGTGTTAGGGAAGCATTTTCTACTGGGGTACCCACATTCTGACCTTCAACATTATTGCCATTAAACAATTAATATCACATTATGTGGAGGTCCCCTAAGTGAGAGGGTTACCTCTCAATGAAGCTGGGCAAAATGTAAATGATACCATGTGAAAGTAGCTCAGTAGTACACTAACACATATCAGTAAATATAAAGAGATGCTTTGTGTAACTTTGTGTTTAGCAGCCAGCTTAAAAAGTCTATAATCAAGAAAATGAGCACCATAAGGTGCTGGCAAAGGTATTAAAATACTGCAGGAAAATACATGAAGTTTTATTTTGATCCGTACAGCCAGTCCGTCTAGAGGCAGTGCAAAACACACGTTGGTCCCAAGAGCTGCTGTGTAAAAGGAGCTGTCTTGAATATACAGATATGAAAGTCCTTTCCTTGGCTGCTTTAGGGAAATTCTCTGGCACCAAGAAAACCTGGGAAATAATTTTTCTCAAGCCAATTTTTCCCTGAGGTGTCCCTCTTTTCTGAGACCCAGTAAAGCTGATTGCCTGCCTTTAAATGTATATGCAGGTAGATAATAATTAGCTTGGTAAAAATTGGTTTTTGCAATTCCTAATGGGCATTTCTATTTTTATCTGCTTTTCCTTTTCAGTCACTCACTGAGGAATAGCCAGAACTGTTTTGCTGGGGTGGGGGATTCTCAGTCCCTCTCACCCCCACCTCAGGAACTACAGATGCTTTGTTGTTTAATTCAAAAATGGAGCTTTTTAATCATTCAGAAGTGTTATCCGTGTACAACGATATGAGCAGGATTAAGATGAGTCAGTCTGTAATCCAGCATTTATTATTTGCAATGACCAATTCCATAATGGCTCACGTTTGGCTGCAAGGTGGTGGCACAGCCACCTGCCCTGGATCTGAATCCTGAGGCTCTTCATCTTTCCTGCTTTTCTCCATGCTGTAAATCTTTAACGTTCACATTTTAATTCCCAACAGTGACTGAGAAACCCTGGTACAGAAGTAATAAAGACAATATTTCATTGTAACCTTGGGCTAGCCAAAACAACACAAATCATTTTGCCCCAAGGCCATTAAAATGTCTTTCAAATACAGCATCAACTTTAAACCCTGGTTTCAATCTAGATATTACCTAGGCAGCCCCTCTCGTAAAACTCAGTGAAATAAATAAACACCACCTAGCATTTCCACATGCTATGTGAAGAGTACTTGATGATATTACTTACCTGTCTCATTCTTTCACATCAGATGTAATGTATAATCTATGCATCAACGTGTCAAACATTAGCAAATGGCAATTTGGGTAGCCAAACAAACAAACAAACAAAAAAACCCTAAAAAACCCCCCACATTGTTTTATTAGGAGGGAATGGGAAATGAAGCAAGCAGAAGAAATGCACAATGGTCAATGGCACAAATTTCAGTATTGAGTTATGTTATATTAAATTCTCAGGCTTTCCCCAAATGTATAGGAAAGAAATGAGGACAAAACAACCTGAGGGTTAAAATATTTTTTAATGCTGTGCTCTTGTTGCTTAGAAGGGACAGACTCCAACTCCAGTAACAATCAATCTGTGGCCAGCAGAACTGCCCCTCGCTGCTGGTACCACTATGAACACAACTGTGTGGATGTGCCATGCCTGCACAGGAAACCTGGAAGGCGCTGGAGAAAGAAATTTGTGTGACTGAGGGAAATCCTCCACACAGGTGACTAAAGCAAGGGAGGTGGCTCAAAATGCCCGAAACATTTGGGACCACAGCTTCCTCTATGAGGTTTTTTGGTGTTCAGCTAACAAGGGTGATGAATTTACACAATCAAGTGCTCCTCCATGCTCAGTTCAGAAGGGATTTATTTTTCACTGTGATATTTCTCTAGAGATGTGTGAGTGAATTTTCCTAGCAAATCTGAAGGAAATCTCTATCCAGTATGCTGAGGCTGTCCCACAAAATGCTATTACAGCATTTGTCAGTCATCCAGTAGCTTCTGCTAATTATAAAACTGACTAAACAAAAACGGAAATTAAGATAAAATGATCAGCAGTGGTTCCTTTCAGTCAAAGCTGAGACCTACATAGTAAAACATGTTTGGAAATGTTCTATCGAGTGGTCTGAATTCAAGCAGAGGATAAACAGCATAAAAACACTACTGTCAATATAACAGCTGCCACCAGATCTAAACTAAAACATAATAAGAACATAAATGATAAATGTCTCCAGACTGTCACATGGGGCCAAATGTAATCATCATTGTTCTCATGGCTGAGCCAAAGTGGGATTGGGATATTTCTTGTGGGAAGCAGAAGGGATCATCACCCCATGCACATCTCTGCAGAGGCCTCCAGATGCTGCTCTGGGGGACAGCCCTAGCAGTGAGAAACTGCTGTGTGCTCCACAGAAATACATGGAGCTCAGTGAATCAGCTGCACTATTTATTTTTGTAAGATTATTTTTTGTTCATCATGATCTTCTATTTGCTGAGGTTAATAGAGAAGTAAATGTGAGTTCTGAAACACAGAATCCCATCAGGTAAGGAGTAATCCAAAGGGCACATTCAGAAATTGTAATGATGATGCTGATGATAGAATAATAATAACAACAGTAATAATGATAATCTGTAGATTGAGCACACATCAAGGTAAAATAGATTTCCATTATCTCCATAATAAAATAAATTTTATAGTTTAATTCTGAAAGACTATGCTGGTAACAAAGGCAAATTGCTGCTACAAATGATAAGTGGGATAAATAGCCTGAAAAAAATTGCATTTTACCTTGTAAAGGTGATGAACACTGTCCATGCTTTGTCTTCAACAACCATCACCAAGACCATTAGGCCATGGATTTTTCTGAGTGAAACAGCTTTCACATAGATCCTAGTGACCTTGGTAATTCAGGGAGAGAAATGAAGTCTGCTGCTAATGATTCACTAACCTGATGTCTTAGGGTGAAGCAGGACATGACATGAAAATCCTTTTGGAATCATTATGTCAAAGATCTGCACCCAAATCAGTGACTCCTACTCATAAACTAATTAAAAGCAATCAATAGCAAATTTTAAATAGTTTTCTGAATTACAGCCACAGAGGACTGTGAAATCAACGGCATTAAAACCAGACTGTAAATAAACTAAGCCACATAGAAATGTGCATTGCACATCCACCTCACCACTTAAAAAACATGACAGTAGGAATGTAAAGGCACCACAGGTAATACAATTACTCTGCAGTTAAGTACAACTGATGGTCTGATGGGTTTTAAAAGCTCAGGAAATTTGAAGTGAAGACAGGGGTGATTACTCAACCAGAAAATAAAGTTGCAAGAGTAGAAAGTATGTTGAACAAAATTGGAGAAATTATTACTTCTGTTACTGGTTTAAGTGATTATACTGTAAGATTGCCAATGAAATATTTATGTATGCAAAAGCAGAGAGTTTGGCATTTTATGTCCTTTGGAGGAAGATAGAAAATGGGGAAAAAGTGGGTACTATAGAATGAAAACCACGCCTAGCAACATCTCTGCACCTGAATTACCAAAAAGTCCTGAACAGGTGAATACCAATAGTAATATTTCAAAATAATATGTTAACCATATTAAAACAAATAGACATACACATTTTACCCTTACTGTAGGGTTCCATTACAAAGACATTAGGAAACATTGATAAATTGCTGGCAGGTATTGTTAGTGATTGTAATAGATTAATTTAATACAGGTGGAACCCTCTATGGAATAATTGTCAAATGCTTAATCAACAATTAACTTGCTCAAATAATTTGGAACAATGGAAGGTGCAATAGATGGCAGAGAAGTGACTGGATGATGTTAAAGAAACTAACAACAAACTATAACTTCTGGTCAGCCCTGAAATAGTGGGGTGGCTGATCTTTGTTGGGCCCTCACAACTGAAATGGTCCTACTCTATTGTATCCCACAAGCAGAGGGAGAAAAGGGTCATTCTTAATCTACAAGTAAGGTCCAAATGCTTGTGGTTCCACACCAGTGAGCAAATCACAACATGACCCATCTTCTGGATAATATCTACTGGGATTTTCCTGAGAGGACAAACAGAGTCCATCTGGCAAAATCACAAAGCACTCTCACAGATTAAAGCCTGATGCTAAAACCTCACTGAAAACTGTTTTTTCTGAAGGTTGATGTGCTAGATTTGATTCATGTCAAGTCTTTTCTTTAGCAATAGCTAAGGCATTAAGCATGTGATCCATGCAGTGAAGATGCCTAAAGAATTTCCAGTGCCAAGGCCTGGCAGCCTTCAGGCTTTGAAGATCACCTGTGCTCATGCATCTCCAAGTCCTTCATGTTAACACCAAATAATGCTCTCAGAGAGAAACCCTTCCTTGCCAGCTCTGTGGTGTTCTCAGAATTCACCAAAAGTATAGGGACAGGTTTTATTGTTTTATTTATTGCAGGAAAATATTTTGCATCATACTGAGATCCTTCTAAGAGGTTCCATTTGTCAAGATAACATATACACCAATATTGCACATATGAAGTGACCATAACTCAGGTCACTCCTAATCAATTAGGGAAAGATGGTTTATGATTACAAACAGCTTTTAAATACTGCAGGTGATGGATTTGCCATACAAAGGTAGTTTTGAAGGGGACTGAAAATCAGGATTAATGTTTGCATCAGAGTAAATCCTGACAGATTAGGGAACCCAACTTTTGCAAAAGTTTGTTGTAATAATATTTTGGAAGGGAGAGGCCAAATCCAAGCTTTATCTCCAAATAAAACAAAAAGCTTCTGAACCTGTATCTATTTCTTTGTTTGCAAGGTTAATGGCTTGATCCTCAAGACAGAGCTGAACTGCCAGATGTTCGTTATATATGAAGGTGTATTCCTTCTCAGAATATAAAAAAATCCTTCCCCCCAGGAACCAATTTTGGTTTAACATAAAATAATAGGAAGGTTAGATTTTTTTTAGAAAATTAATGGGGAAGAAGAGTTGCTAATTTGCTCTAGTAATGACAGAGGATCTTTGTGTCAATGGCATGAAAGTTGAAAGGAAAGAAATTTTAAAGTAGGACTGTGCTTTACAGACATTATGTATTTACCCAGTATACTGACAAAGTCATCCTGTTTTCAGAGGAATGTGAAAGAATTTTCATAGTAAAGCTAAAAAGTGGGAGGTTTCCCTACCAAGTTATTCTCATTTTCAAATACTGTTTAACAGCCAGAAATGATCTCGTAATACTAAGACATAAGGAGACAGGAGTTTTTCAAGGCATTATTTTCCATTAACAATTTTCACATTGTTTCACACATGGCTCCAAGGAGCATCTCTCTGGAGGCCAGGCTGAGTGCTGATGCTCATCACAGCATCTCCAGCTGCAGCAGAGGCTCTGCAGAGGAGGGAGGGATGGGAATCACCTGCCAGTGGTGGACTGCCCACGCAGAGCCCACCCTGCCTCCAGAGCACCCAAGGAAGAAGCTTCAGCACAACAACCTGCACACCTCACACCTTGCCATTGCTTCCTGAAAGCCTTTCCTCTTCTTCCCATGGGATTTGGTGTCTCTTTCTGCCCGTATTTAGCTCAGTTGCCATCTCTCAGTACAAAGAGTCACCTTCCACCACAGTGAATGACAGAGCACATTCAACCCTGGGGAGCCCAGGGAGGCAGCTGAGGAGAAAAGGCTCAGATTTGGAGATAGAGAATATTTCAGCTAATGAATCAGACTAATGTTGTGTGGCAGCTGAGTCCAGAGGCTTTTGTGCAATATCCTGCAATTCCCAAGCTGTTGAATCAGATGTTCTGGCCTGAGAGAGCCCAAAGGCATTGCTTTAAATATCTCAATTAACAATCCCACTGAACATTAAGGAAACTGCTAGACGTGTCAGTGCTGGATCTTGGAGAAATGTAATGATAGATGATTAAGACAGTTGCAGTAATCAAAATTTTCTGCACACTTGGGCACAGGGTGCATGAGTGCAAATATCATCCAAGCCCTGGACCAGCTCTGAGTTGATGCTGCATGACAGACAAGTTCCTCTCATTCAGAAAGGATACTGCACATTATTGTTGTCCTGTGTGCTGAAAATGCTTTACTAATTATCTTTTCATCCTAATAAAGCCTTCTTCTTAAGTGCACCTTTCCAACTGCCTTGGCCTTTAAAGAGCAAAACTACCAAATACATGATGCATGAAGGAAACCACACAGAATATCAACTAATGAAAAATTCACAAGTCTGTTACCCTCCCTGACCACAGAGTTTAAAAGGATCTGGAATTCATGGTGAAACCAGAATTTAGATTCAGAATTTTTAGCTTCATTTCCTAGTTCTCTACTGCCTATATAACAGCAAATACAAAATTCCATCTGATAATTAGTGGCAAGAAAAATTAAAATGTGCACTCTTTAATAAGGCCAAAGCTATGTGAAAAATTTAACATAAAGACACTCCCAAAAGACTACAGCTTAAGCTATTCCATGGCTGATAGAAAGTGGTAAACATTCTTTAAAATAAAAAGCAATTCCCTTGGATCAATCCCTAAATAGGGTTATGATTAAATCAGACATTTGGGAATAAGCTGGAAACTGGATTCTAAAGCCAAGTATTGCTGAGCTCAGCAGCAGTCCCCTGGCTCCTGCTGGCTTCTATCAGTTACAAAACCAATCTGCATTGTATTTCAAACTCATCACAGGCACATGGGGAAACATGATACATTTTCAACTGGAGGCTGAAATTTGGTTTACTTGGATGTGCATCCACCCCTCTCTGCTCCATCCTACTGAGGATTTCACTGATTCCTACTGGTATGGGTTCAGGCATTGTTAAGATATATTCATAAAAATCCTGTCATACAGAGTATTTCCTGCTCAGCCTTTTCTTCCCCCTTTTTTATTTGACCTTTCCCATCTGACAGGCACAAATGCTCCTAGTGAAATATCAAATCTCGTTTTGAACGTTCTGGGAGCCTGCAGTGTCCTGCAGTTCACCTGCAGCAGGCACCAGGCCCTGGGCTGTGGCAGCAAGCACACACCTACCAGCCCATTCACCTTACCCTGCCTGTAAACCATCTTGGGTCTCTGCAAGAATAATACAAAATAGATTTGTGCAATTTTCATGAAAAGTGAGATTCCTCCATCACTGCAAACTTGCAGCTTTATAGAAGTCACATCTCATGCTCTGTCAGTGAGCAACACATCCCAGTGGATCAAGTGAGCTGCTGCCCTTCCACTGTCTGAATGAAACTGCAGGGCAGCTACAAGCTGGTTTTCATCTCAGGTACCCAATATTTATGCACTGATTCAGTTGAGGATTGAAGACATTTTTTTTCTGGCTTTTTAAAACCAGTAATTCAAAATAAAGGATAGATACCAGTCCTTCGATATATTAACACTGCAGTCAGAAGCAGGTACTGATGACTTCCAATACCCAAATGTACAACTTCAGGTAAAAAACAAATTTAAATTATGTATTTCTGAGCCTTCTAGGATTTTGATTTCCAATCCATTAAAAAAACCCAAACTGTTTTCCAAGCTACATGATTGTTCTTATTTTCAACTGAGATTTCCAGAGTTTAATCACACATCTCCTGAGATAGGTTTGGAGAATTACTTTTTTAAAAATGGGAATATGATTTGGAAACATGTATCCAGGGGTCTACAGAGAAAGCAGGCTACATTTCCTGCTTGCTTTTTTACTGAACCATTTATATCACTAGAATATTTTTCCCTTATAGTTTCAATACTGAGAAATGAGTTAACAAATTAGGTGTGTTCCAAATTTGCCCTCAGCTACAGCCTCCAGCACAATTTATAGTCACAAATGCACAGTGGAATGTGCAATAACTCACAGTATTCTAAGTTATATAGCATAAAACCATGCTGTTGGTAATATGGACTTAATAGCATTTAGTCTTTATCTGCCCTACCTATTCTCTTTGTAGAAATGTGTTAAAAACAGCACTACCTTGGTGTAACTTGGAATATATTGGGGGGGTTAAATAACAAAACCTCTCTTTTTTTCTTTTTTAAGAAACAATAATCACACTTCAGCAAAAGAGCAAGAAATTACAATGTTAAACATCAGGCTATAAAACAGGAGAAAAACCAGAACTCAAGCATAGCTTACCAGAGTATCCACTGCAGCTTTCCATTTCCAAAATTTAAAACAGTAGCTCCATGTCAGGAGATGAATAAATACACTGCAGTTTTTAAAAGATTTTTTAAATCCCTCATGTTGCGTCTAACATCAATCACAAAGGCAACCCTGAACTTCAGGGCCATTGTCCTTTACAGAAAGGACTTTTTTGCACTTTCTTGGGTGGAAGGGTAATCTAAACTTACCAAGGGAAAATTGAAGCACGGATGCAGTAGTTGTGTTAAGGCCAGTCGTGGTCTATGGGAAGAGAAGCAAATATTTTTGTTAGATGTGCAAAACAATACATTCATCACTTGTTTTGCTTTAAAGCATGGAAAATCTCTAGACACCCACATCTCCAGTGCATAGGACTGTTTATCACCAACTCTTTTAGATTGAGCGATCGTGGATATTTTTGTTATGTTGTTTTTGGTTATTGAAAGCTCATCATATGTCAAAGCCAGAATTTTTTTCACCATAATAATTTCTACCAAAAAAAAAAATCACATTTATGTTCAGCAGGGTCACTTGAGCACTCTTCAGAAGATTGAAAAAGTCTCTGTGTTTTATAGTCAGCTTAGTGTAAATCTGTATATATGGAACAGTTCTCACTTTTCTCAGCACAGAACAAGGACTAAAAATTATCATAAATAAATAATAAAAATAACATTTATTAACTCTAAAATAATGAACTATTAAGAGGAAACAATGGAACTTAGATCTTCCACACGAAAGGAAACAAAACCCCTTGGTGATACTATATGGTATGTACAGTGTTGTAGCAGAATCTACTGCTGACATCCAGAGAGATGGAGAAAAAAGAAAAACACCAGCAGCTCACCCTGTACTCAGCAAACCACCCTCCTCTGAGGCCTCTCTTTCTCCCTTCTTTGAATGCCTCCATATTTCAGTAGCTCAAATTAGGATGGTTCTCCTGAAAATGCTATAAAATAAAAAGCCCTAGTGTGCTATGAAGAACACCTAATTGTTTTCTGTTTATTTTGAAAGTTGAATTTAACAATACTGCTACTTAACAAGCAAGGCATCCAAGAAAAAAAGGGACTGGACTTCTTCCAATGCCGGCTCAACCTAGTTGAGCTATTCAAAAAATGATGCTTCTGAAAATAATGGATGGAAATCTGCATGAGTTGGTGTGAGGTTTTGGTGTCATTTGTTTCTTTTCTGCATACCTATTACATACAGAAAAGAATTTCTTATAAATATTGAGGAATGGCATGTTCACTGAAACACATTGAAGATTAGCTGATAAAACACTACATGTTCTAAAAGATAATTTTCATTTTTAAGCAAGAATAGGAAAGCTGCATTTACATGCATTCACTTTAAAAATAAAGTCACATTCCCATTTAAGTCATTCTGCCAGGATTGATTCAGTATTAGGTATCACACCCTGCCAAATGATAGATTACTTTCTCATTTGAGTTAAGAGCACCTATTATATTAGTTTTCATTCAATTAATTATGTTGTGCAAGTTATGGCTTGAAAAAAAAACCTTTATTGAGATTCAGTAGCTCATATCACCAAGAAATTAAACATATCAGTTATCACAGGAGAGACATTCATGCAGATTTAGACTGTGCTGTGAATCATTTCAGCAATGCTTTGGGAAAAGCACTAGACTTAGTAAAATTTTGTGCAAAATTCTGCATAGGATTGCTTAGTTCAGACACTGCAGAGAGTAGGGTAGGCAGCCTTTAGCAGATATTTTCCTTTGCTTGCAACATCTCTGATGCTATACACCTTTACCAACAGTAAATTCTCACCCACAGACAGGGACAGTTGGTATTAAAACCCCTCTGCCTGTAGTAACAGGTGGCTGTTGGAAATCAGGAGGAAAGAAGGAGGTCAAGGTAGCAAATCAGCAGCTGTTAGAGCTGCTGATGGAAAATATTTTGCAAATTCAACTTTTCTTGACTAAGTATTTTAAAGCAGTAATTCATGTACCAGGAGCCATTAGCAGGAACAGAGATTTCATGATCCATTTCAAGCAGGGTCAGAATAGGATTGATAAAAATCATGGAAAAATGAAACAGGTATTAAAATTTCTGACAGAAAGAGGTATACTGTGAAATTGCCAAAACAACTACAAATGAGAAACAGGTTGTTTCTAAGACAGGAGGTATTTAAATGTGTGTCCATACTCAAAAATAGAACTAGATCACACCTCTGGCCTGAACACTCCTGTGCTCAACCATGGTGTTAAGCCATTAGCATGTTTCTGCAGAAGGGTTTAATTTTTCTGCAGCACTGCCATAATATTTATAAATACTGCATTTTTAGGCTGGTAACTGTTTAAAAGCATGATGATTTTTTTCAGATCATTATTTAATTGCACCACTTAACATAACAAATATTTCCAAATTCCTGATGCCATGGTAGTGCTACTTTACCACACACCAATATGACAAATGCAGTCCAGGACTGGGTTTTGAAGCCAATTCCTGATTACTAAAGATAGTCTAAATTGCATATCAGCAGGGAGAAGACAGCTAATGAATGACAGTTCAAAACCCTCAGAGCTGGGACCCTGGGTTTGTTAAATGTCATAAATAGTTTTTTTTTTTCCAAGTAGTGTTACCTATACTCAGTACTACAACTAAAAATGAATGTAAAAAATGGGAAAAATACCCCAGTGGTTGACTTGCTTTTTGCACAGGATGTAAACCAATGCAGGCATTCTCAAGGCAGTTAGCAAAGCACACAGCACATTCAAACAGGATGCAAAGTAGCAGAGAGGCCATTTAACATCCCTGACAGGATTCCCTGGCTGGAGCTGGCAGCAAGGGAAATCCTTTTTTATCTGTAAAATCTCTAAATTAGTTTTATTTGTGTTGATGACTTTTATGCACCACATCAGCAATTTCTACATTGCATTTGTGTCATTCTGCTCCCAGTTAAGGATATAAAATTAATCCTGTGAAAAGAATTGTCAGTGTCTGAAATGAAGGGAAGATGCCTGGCCAAAACCACTTCTGTTTTATGGCCTTCTTCCATGTTTGCTCTTCAAATAGCTCTAATCAGCCTCTCCCTCCATTCAGAAGACTGTTGAAAACATGAAAATTAATTCTGAATTACATGGGCTTTGATCTGGCCTTTTAATTTTTCAGTTCTTTCCAAAGCTCCCCTTATATGTACATCATTGCAGCTAGCTGCCCAGCATCAGCATGTGGCCAATGGTTTATGTATTGCAATTCATTTTCTACACCCAGATGACCTCAAGTTAATGCAAATTGCACTTGTTTCTTACAGCAATTTTATGACCAAACCACTCCCCAACAAAATTAATTCTGTCCCATTCATCATGACTCAATCTGTTACATGCACTTCCCTGAGACTGGCAGGTGCTTGCTCCAGGCTGCATTTAAGTCTGTGGGATGCATTGTTCACAAGTGGTGTTTTACAACCAAATTAACATTTGTCAACAGGGACAAGAAAAAACGGGACAAGACTAATAAAATAATAAAACAAAAATGAACCCTGTCTCTATTTAATTGTTGGATATAAAAAGAGAATGATGTAAGTTCAAAAACACAGTTCTATGTCCTTTTCAGTATTTCAGAGATACTTTAAATGACTTGGATACTTGCTGGGTCAAGAGACTGTCTCTTGCAAAGGGACAAAGTGACAACTATTGCAATAACATAATATTGCAACTATTGCAATAACCTTTGGTCAGCATCTATTGTTTAAAACGTTGGGATGTTTCTGGGTGTACTTCTATGGACCTATCACCCTGCTCAAGAGTATCTCTGCTAAATACCAAACGTTCTGGCTGCTGGTAATCCTGATTCAAATACCAACATCTCTGCAGCTGGCACAGCTTCCCAGCCTGCCCCCAGCCCTGGCAGAGGGGCAGCCTTCACTTACCAGCTCTCTGGGGCCGTATGGGTCGCAGAAGGTGGCGGCGTTGCCGTGCATTATCACTCCACAGTGCCCCCCAACCTCGCAGTTACTGCACTCAGACCTGCAGGGAGAGCACATCATGGTCAGAGGGGACAGCAGAGACTGGGTGTTTGGGACAGTGTAAACTCTAAAATCAGGCTGCTGTGTCTTGGTGCTCAGATTGGGCTGTTTGTTATCGTGGTGCTGAACACAAAGGTAGGGCAGCTGTGAATATGATCCACTGGAGCTGCCTCTTGTGAAAGGCCCTGGTGATTCAGTGCTTGCTCTCTGCAAGCTGCCCCTCCTCTAAAGTGGGGTGTCCCTGCTCATTGAAGGCAAAGCATTTCACCATGGGAAACAAGTTGAAATCTTACATATATACATATACCCTGAAGCTGCTCTTACAAAATCCTTGTGAACATTTGATTTACCATAAGTAAACCCATCATCATGGAGTTACCATAGAGAAAGCTGAGGACAAGTGGCTGGGATCAGCCCCCTTCCTGCTTGCAGGGCTATTTCCCCAAAGGCCAGGCTTGAGGCTGGAGTCTAACATGGCATTTGCTGTTGCTTCTATTTGTATTTGTCATATTCCATATTCCTAGTAACAGAGTTGTCACTCTGCTCACCTTTTGGGGGAAAAACTATGAAGAAATTTTCAGAGAGGTTGGTAAGTGCTGCAGAGATAAATAATTACACCTGTCCTGATACTTATTTTAATCTGAAGAACTTTGTGGGCAGCCTCACTGCAGAATGTAGGGAAAGGGCTGCCTCCCCCACCTTCTAGGATTAGGGTATCAGATCTTGGCATGAGGTCCACATTTTCAAAAAACATTGGATATACTTGTCCCCAACAAGCTGCCTGCAATGGCGCTGGCCAACATTGCCTTTAGGCATCCAAAGCTCAACTTAAACATCAAACCTCCAGGGAAACTCTTGCTCCAGAAAAAACATCAGACATAAAAATATTTGAGTTGATTTTCCTGTATGAGCATGCCAGCAAAGTAATTCAGGAATTCACATTGATAGCATTTAAGATTTTGAATAAACAGCAAAATAAAATAGTTAGTATAGTTCAAATCAACATCAGTGAATTAATATTGACTTACAGAAGTCACAGCAAATAATTTTATTTCTCAATAAAAGGCAAGAAGTGAGCATGTGAGTGAATAAAGTTGTACTTCTAGAGAAAGCACAGACGCAGAGTTCACAGGGAACATTTTGTTGCTATCTCAATTTCCCTTGATCCTGAAGTTCCGACAACTGAAGAGCAGAGGGACAGGAATTAGAAGAATTTCTGGGATTCTGTAGGATTGTGGCTGTTATAAAAATTATTTTCATTGTATGCCCCTACATTTTTGAATTTTATAGTGGAGCATCTACCTGGAGTCCTGATACATGCAGAGAGACAGATATGGCAGGAAAACTTTGCCCTGAATACTTTGTTGGGACCACTTAGTCCTCCCTGAAAGGTCAGGCTACATAATCCAAGGGATATTTTAATTCTCTAATTCTCATATTTCAACAGATAAAAAATGATTAATCTGTTTTACTTCTGTAATGGGTTCTATGAAATATTGTCTGGAAATCCAGAAACACTGTCTTGCTAATACAGCAGTTTCATCATCGGCTGTCTTTTCTAGAATGACTCCTCTCATACAAAATTGGATGGCTGTTGGTAATCCTGATTCAAACCTTTGTGCTGTCTTTGAAGTGCATTACCTTTGACAATAAACTGCTCATTAGCTTGACAAGAATGCATGAAGAGCAAGATAATTGATCTGCTGCTCCTCAGATCATCGTCATAGTACTACGTGTTTAGAAACGATCCAATTTGCTCCTCTCCTGGTGCAGACAGGAAGGTTAATTTCTTTTCTATTTATACAAACAGAAGAGAGTATTAATTGCCCTGGCTGGGTGCAGCTTTCTACATTATCTTTCTCACCTGCCTAGTCTAAAATCTTAGCACATTAAAATCACTTCAGCTTTCTCTTCACAGCTGGTCCTCGCTGCCGCTGCTGACATGTGTCGCATTTATCGAGATGACTTCTTCTCCACAGACCTGCCATCTCTGTCATCCCTGGCTTAGACAGTCCCACCTCTCTCTGCTATTGTTCTTCACTTTGCTGAGGGGGAAACATCTGCTGTTTCCTCACCCCTATTTGTCATTCCTGTTCCCTCTACAATACCTGAGTATGTGGATATTATATTGACTGATGTCTTTTGTGATGTCTGAACCATAAAGAAGATAAACATCTCAAACTGCCAAGAGATTTTTAAACATAAATCTTTCTGAAGTTT
Source organism: Setophaga petechia (assembly GCA_024362935.1). Classification (NCBI taxonomy): domain Eukaryota; kingdom Metazoa; phylum Chordata; class Aves; order Passeriformes; family Parulidae; genus Setophaga; species Setophaga petechia. The sequence continues at coordinate 9,845,361 of JANCRA010000012.1, read as the reverse complement.
AATCCCACAGTTTTAGTGCAATTTGGAAACCACTTTAGGACCTCTCTCTCCTGTCACAAAGCTTTCCTCAACCTCTTTGCCACTGGAAATATCACTGTACCTGTACATTTCTCATATGCCATGAAGAAGTGATGACCAAGAGAATCTCTGTTTCTTATTGATTGATTTTACATGGTCAACTATTCTTCATGTCATCCTTGACAAGTGTGCCTTCTGTAAGTGACTGCTGCTTGGTGTGCTGATAGGCTTTGAGATGAAACATGACATCAAATTGGGAAGGAGAGTTTAGCCAGCAAAACACTTCTGTACTGTCTCTTTTTCCTTTAAATGTACTGAATCCCCTGCTTTCTCCAGTCCTACTATTAAAACTGTTTTATACAGAAACATGCATTAATGCCAACATTTATTCTTTACTAATTAATGTATTTTTTAACATTAGATTATTTATCATAGGATTAAACAGATTTAAAAAAAAAAATTGTTCTCATTTAGCCTGGTTTAGTTCTTATATAGCACCTTTTTAATGCTCCTCACTGCAGTTTATGAGGTTACATGGAGGCAAGATGGTCACAGGAGCAGATGCTCAATGGCCTAGACAGTCTTCTTCATACTATACATACTGGACCTCTACTCATCCAGCCATTCCCTGGCAAGTGGTACTGGTGCAGATTCCCTTTCCCTACTGAGGAAATCAGCTAATTCCATGGTTCCTGAGCTTTCTGACCTAACAGTGTCCTGTCAGTTTTCAGAAAGTCTCAAGGACACTAATCTCTTGTATTATTCCAATTTTCTAATTGACAAATGTACTAAGCACTTCTAGTTAGTTCACCAAGTCAGCAGTGGCTGGCTGAGCATGGACATTGGTGCTGCATTTATGATGCTGTGGGAATCATTTAGCCACCTTAACTTCCTCAGCTGGTACATGTCAGATACATAAGATATTGGACATTTATGATTGTGTGAAACATATTTTTCACGAGACAAGAGCTCCTTGTAAGGTTGGTGGCAAATAAAACCCGAGAAATGAGGAAATCTTTGCTTAAGTAAGTAGGCTTTTGCCTCTGGGCTGGGGACTTTGAGGATGACCATATTCTGACATGACTGGACCCTGGAAGAAAAGATTATAAACATTAGTTGGACACACGATGCGAGAAGATTCTCATAGTGAGTGATTTCCCAAAAAATAAAGAGAAAATGCTCCCATTCCTGCATTCCCAGCAGAGAACTCCTCCTTCTTTGTTCTGTGTTTCATCTATGTTCACACAAGGATGTGTCCTCTCCTGTTGCCTCCGCTCTCCCTGTCCCTTTCCCACTTTAGCAGTTTTTCCTATTTTCTTTCAGTCACCAAATTTTTTATTTAGGTAAGGAACTGTGGTGCTGGGACTTTTCTTTTACAAAGAGCCTTTCCTTTCTCTTCCTTCTGCAGCTCCAAAAACATTTGCATCCACTCCTTCCCTGTTTTTAAGCCTCCAAAGAAACAGATGGCTGCTGGGAAGGATGGGTCTTAGAATGCATTTGAAAGAGCAGGCAGTCACTCTCAAAATCATACAGTGCCCTTGTGCAAAATAGTTATTTGATATGAGGCCTCTCCCAGCAATGGAGTGACACACAGGCTCTGCTGGGACTCATGAAATTGGACACATAGAAAGGACATAAACTGCTTATCTGGTGCACTAGGATGGTACATCTCTGCCAGAGCTGCATATGCCAAAAGGGGAAGCAGGAGGAGTGGGGAAATATTAATCACTTCCAAGCCAGTGTTATGTAGGATTTGGGAAGAAACGATTGGAGGAAAATACAAGCAGTTTCTTTTCATCTGCACACAAATAATGGCTTCAGAAATTATGAGAGTGGCTGGGTGTAAGTGGCCCCGTGGCACAGCCCTGCTGGGGCACACGAGGCAGCTGCTCCACACAGAGCAGGCTGAGCAGAGCTGGAAATGCTGCTCCAGCACTCACTGCAATTGCTTGTGGTAAAGATGGGATTTTAGCAGCTGCCAGGGGAAAACCCACAACTTTAGGGTGGATGGCAACAACTGTTAATAATTCCTGATTTTACTCCCACTAGACAATCAAATGAGAATGAGCTTTCTGCTGCTAAGTGGGCCTTCACTGGAGGCAGAGCTACTGCAGAAATTCTTTGTGCTGAAAAGCTCACGATACATCACTATGGTTTTCTTTTATTTGTGCTTCACTTCTGTTTAGCATTGCTGAAAATGCTGGCTTTGTGCTATTACAGGAAAATCTGTCTCAGGATTGTGGTGAGTTTTTGAGCTCTCTCCTAACACCCACCTCTCTGCACTGACTCACCAAGCAAGGTGGTGAAGTTTATTCCAGCGGGACCAAATCCACATACTGGGAACAAAAGGAGCAGAAGACTGGGGGGCTCTTTTAATCTGATATTTTTCTGTTCAGATTTCTGTAAGCAAGGATGAATTTAAAGTTGAGAGCAATGGATAAATAAATTATGGAGGCTCCCAACAGACAAGTCCTCTGTGAATTACGAGGCATCTGCAGGGAAATAATGCCTCTTCTCATTTCTTTCCACTCAAGTCCATTTAACACACTGCTGCTAAAGCTATCTACCTTGGCAGCTATTCTGCAACCCATTAAGAGTCCTTGATCTGTCCATACCCATAAAGAAAGAGGGGTTTTTTTGTTATAGTATCATACGTCCTTAATGCCTCTAGTCCAGAAAAGAACCATTTAGAGAGCTGATACAAAAGGAACGTGAGGAGCAAAAATTGTAGGCACACATTAACACCTGTTAAAATGAGCATGTACAAAATAAAAATATCTGTAAAATTCTGTAAACTACAGCATCTTTACATAAGATGGTTAAGCTATGAAAAACCTGCCCAGATGGAAAGTTGTGACAGTCCTTAATAAAAAGGAAAATGAAGTCAAATGTCGCAGAATGAATGTATTAACTAACAAACACAGGTAAGTGTTAAAATGCTCATCAAGGATTTATTTGAACAAGATAAACTAACCCAGTAAAATATTTCTGCGTCTTGTATGAATTAAAACAATAAAGTTAATTATATTTATGAAATAGGATTGAAATAGAAAACTCAGAAAAAGTCTTATATTAAAAAAGGAGGCTCCAACCTTCAAAACTTCATATTAAGACCAAGAGATGCTTTTATGTGGGTATTTTATACTGTAGATATACTCACTATACAGAAGAGAATTAGTACTGTACTAAGAGAGATGTATAACTTCCTCTTCTGGGACATTGCAAATATATTTCATATTAAATGGTTGTCTATCTTTATAATCACTGTGGTGGTAAAATTCTTAATATTTAAGATTCAGTGGTCTGTCTAAGAGTCATCTTTGCTAAAAGAACACTCCTTTTGACTAAAAGCTGACAGTCTGCCACTGTTTCCAACTCCCACCTTTGGAGCTCAGGGAGCACTGGGGAATTGCTCCTGTAGGCTCCACCAACAGGAGTTGGTTATCCCTCCATGTTGTCCTGTTATTTACTGTTGGACAACTTAGGACTATGGCAGTGACTCAAGGAGCCCACCTCTCCCAGGGATTGATATTTGACTTTATTAACAGTGAAATGATTATTTTTCCTCAACTCTTCCCTTGTTTTCTGAACCAGTGCAGGGGCTGGGGCTCTGCAGTTCCTTGGCAGAGTGGGGGAGCAGAGGGAGAGATGGTGTCTGAGAGCTCTCTCACTGTGCTCACAGTTCATAAAGCTGCTGCCTGACCTGCCCCAAGTTGTACCTGCCTTGTTATGCATGGCAAGGCTGAGATTCTTCTATAACTTCCACTGGTTAAAGAACAATAACATCTTGTGCTGGCTGTTTCAGACTAGACTGTGACAATATAAATGACCCAATTCAGGAATCCCAAAACCCCCCAAACCCTAACAATTGGAAGTTGCTGAATAGAACTGAGAAGTGAAGTGTTTTCCTTCTTGTACAATACAAAAGTCCTAAAAAATGTGGCTTCCACCAAAAAAAAAAAATAAAAAGGAAAAAGAAATTCAACCTCAAACATTTTCATCACATGAATATTAGACAGAGGTATTTAATTCCAGTTGGGGTTTTTGAGGGGGGTTTCTTATGCTTTTTTTAACCATTTGGAAACACTTCATTTCAGTTTGGAAGGAATTATTGCTATTGTTAGCTTCACCAAAAACATGTACAACATGAAGTTAAAAATAAAAATTGAAACAACTAAGTTTAATTATTAAAATTCTTCTCCTTTTTGATGAAAATCTGTGTTTTCAGGAAACCAAAATCTTCATTCATAAATATTCACTGAGCTCAGCTCTAGTCCTTCTATTTTTGGATTATTTAAAAATTTGAAATCAAGAAGAATTTGTCATCCACTTCAATGTGCTTAGAATTTCTCAGTTACTCATGAATGAATTAATTAATAAACCAAAATATTTAGGTCCTAATGAAGCAAACCCACACTTCAGTTTATACTTCATTTCATTCAAAAAATGTTTTCATTTGCTCAAATGCATCTAAAGGAGTGCAGAAACTCACCACATGGTAGGATTCAATTCTTGCTGATGGTAAGAGTCAAAGTCATCTCGCAGGATAATGCTGTCACTGTGCATTTCAGCTGCAAAGAAAAAAAAGCAGTATAGGAAAAAAATCCAGTGCAATCATCCCATGCTTTCTTACCTAAAGAAATGCATTGTAAAGTGCATTTCAGATTTCTAAAAATCTGCTTTTTATGTTAAACTGGCTTATAAAAGCCAGTCTTTCTTATTTACAGGACCTTTTCCTTACTATGTATAATAGTACCACAAAAAAACAGAAAGTGCCCCCATCATGGAAGTGTGATGGCTATGGAAAGATGGAGTCACCAAGTACACACTAAATCTTTTAAGAAGTTTTGTTCTGAATTTTTGGTTTTCTGAATGTTTAGGAAAAAATCCTTCCAAATTGAGATTCTGGAAACATGGGCACAAGAATGGATGAGATGTCCTAATGAGTGTATTACAGATCTTACAGTCAGGGGATACATTTTGACAACTCATAAGTGAAAATCTATGAGTTCATTGGAATTTCTCCAATGCTATCAGCAGACCTGGCAGTAAAGGTCAACTTATCTAAGGAACATAAACTGTGAGTTATGTTATGCAAATATTTCTCACCACTGTTCTGCAAACTTTGGACTCCAATATTCCACCTAGATTTACTCTCTTATCTATGTATGATGACAAATAAACTTACTTGGAATCCCAGCACTTTGGCACCTGTGATTGTGTTAGACAGATCCTCCTTTACAAATACTTCCACTAAACAAATGAAATAATTGTGGCCTGCTATTTAAACTGAGGAGGAATGCCAGAATCTGTCCTGGACGAATGAAATTGCAGCACAAGGGTTGGTGGATGCAGGGAGCAGCAGTGCCTTGCTCCAGGGTCCACCTTGGAGGTGCACTGGCACAAAGCCTTCCTCACAGTAACCCCACCTCTGGCATGTGCAGGGACACTGTCCACTACAGCAGAGTGTTCAAAATCACATCCAACCTGGCCTTGAACTCTTCCAGGGATGGAGCATCCACAGCTTCTCTGGAAACCTATTCCAGTGTCTGAGCAACCTGAGAGCTAATCTAAACCTGCCCCCTTTCATTTTAAGTCCCTTATTCCCCCTTGTATTACAACAAGCACTTGAAAAAATTCCTCTCCAGCTTTCTTGCAGCCCCTTTAAGGGGGCTCTAATGTCTCACTGAAGCCTTCCCTTCTCCAGGCAGAACAATCCCAACTCTTCTAGCCCGTTTTCATAGCAAGGGTGCTCCAGTTCTCTTGCAAACAGATGCTCTAATACATAACTAGGACCAAAAGGTCTGCAGCATGATATACTCACACTGAAAGGAGTCAAAGACAATAAAGAGCAATAAAAACCACAACGAAGAAACAACCAATCAGAATTAGACATAATTCATTTTATATGAATCCAATTTGTATTTGAATTCCTCAGACCTAGTTCAATGTGACTTTACAGATTTTTTATTATAATAAAGTCAATGATTCTGAGTTTAAGTAATAAGAATGACAAATCACCTACCTAGGTGAGGATGTAAGGGAGCTTCTGTCGAGGCTGTGGAAAACAAAGACACACAGTGCATGAGTATTTTCTATCAACAGGGCTCAACTGCAGCATTAAAAATCAATTCAGCTTAAAACAAATTGTACAGTATATACTCTCTTAAATCCCAGTAGTTTAATAGTGAAAAACATGATAGACCCCAAAAGTTACAAGAAATATAATAGGAAAACAAAAATAATTGTTTTCTTAATTAAAATAAGCATTGAAATAAATGAAAGTCAGTATTGGTTTTACAGTAAGGTGAAAAAGATCAATTAAAATCTAGAATGATGAGATATTGTTAAAAATAATTTGGATTAAGATTCAATTGCTTAAGGGCTGACAAAGACAGTGAAAACTAGGCTCAACAACAGAAATAGTCTAGGAGAGGTAAAAAATGCCATTTTTGATCTTTTATACTACACTGAACAACATTTTACTGGACATATTATTGGAGGAAGTAATCCAAATATTCCTAGGGCAACAACAGATTAACTCTGCAAATCACAATATCAAACACTTCTTTCAAAGCATGTTTTTTCAGGCAATGCAGATCAATTCCCCAGTAGGTCTCTGCCTCCCAAGAAACACCAGAATGTAAAGACACTGCATGGGGGGCACGTGAAATGGCACAAGTTTGTTGAGTAACCTTCTACCAACACTTTGCAACAGGAGTCTTGGTGTAGCAGTACACAAATGGAACCAGACTGTATCTGAAAGGGCACAGCTACATAAAAATATATGTGGAAGTCTAGAAGCTGGCTACACAGTGTGCAGGATACCCTATGGCAGCTACCACATTCATAGCCTTGCTGGAACTTAAATCTAGAGTAGGTTACATCTCTTTCATGAAGGCCAAAGGGGTGCATATAACCAAGCTCCTGGGAAGCAGCTACCTATTTGTCCCTCAGTATCTCAGCCACAGATCTGCATTTCCAGCTGTCTTTTGGACTTTGGTAAAATAGAACTGCCAAAAAAAGATAATTTTTAAAGCCAAGATGCATTTGATGATTCTGTGTTTTTTGTTGGGCACTGACCTAAATTGTAGCAGTACTCCTGATTTCTTCAGCATATTTGCAATAAATACTGAATTACTGCAATTTCTGTCATACCATCTGACAAATTAAAAATAGATTAAAAATAAACATAAAAATGAGTGCATCAATCTGTGTAGAGCTCTCACACATAGTCATCTGAATAGAAAGCCCAATACAAATCTCGAGAATTTTGTTTTTCTCTTCCTGCTTAGTCCTTAAATACTGGAGCCATGCCATTTTTCTCTTCCTGCTTAGTCCTTAAATACAAGGAGCCATGCCATTCTCTAATGAAACTCCAACACTTCATGGAGAAGTAGGTGATGAAGAAGACTGAGCAGTCAACAAATGAGCTATCTGCAGACCAGAAAATGATGGCAAGCAATCTGGATTTACCTTAGATAGAAAACTTCCACTTAAGAAACTTACCAGTTAGAGGAGTGACATGTTTTACACCATCCACTAACCATATAAATATATACATTTTTGTGTGTAGATATATCTCTCCCCTAACCTTATGTACATATACATATAAATGCATATATACAAATATATGTATGTGTATATATACACACACATGTATGTACATGCATACATATATACATAGGCATATATAGGTATTTATGTATGCATTTATATATACACACAAACTGAAAACCACAGAAAACTTCACTGCAGCTGAGAGAAAACACCTTCTTAAGAGTCTGTTGCTGTTCAGAAATCTGAAATATTTTTTCCTTTTCGTGGCTAACTTGCTCCATTTTTATACAAGAAAGTCACCCATGGTGCTTTGTCTTCCCCAGCAAAAATGCCAATAATGACTCCAGCAATGGTCAAGACCCCTCATCATGCTGGTACAAAACTGGAGAAATAAAGCTATTGCGTGTTAAACTTGGCACTGTCTCCAGAATAGTGTTGGACTGCACTGGTGAATCCTACAGTGAAAACTACATTTGTCCCTTGGAGCCCCAGGTACTGTGTTTCTCCCTGGGAATGTGTAAATTTCACCAGAAACCTTTAAAAATTATTTGCACAAATAAATCAAACTGGACTACCTGAATAATTTCCCAGACTGAGCAACACAAACTGCTCTGTATTTTGCCTGCAGGAAGAGAAGCGCATTATGGCATGGGATTTGTAATACTCCTGTAATACTCCTGTTCCAAAAGGCTAGGTTTAAAATAAAATCTCTGTCCCTGGTGTTCTGAATACCCCTTTCTCAGTGGTTCCAGGGCAGTACTGAGGGGTGATCTGCTGTGAGCACAGGGGTGGCTGGGAGCCATCCTGCAGTGCTCACCTACGAGGAGCGTGGGCGTGCCAGGACACATCATGGGCAGACTCAGCTGCCCAAGAAAGTTTCATTTGAAAGTAGCTCAACAGAAAGAGACCAGCTTCTCCAAGGAGAGCAGTTCAGACCTCCAAATGCAAAGGGAGGGCTGTTTATCATTCACCCCAGGTTGTTTGGCATGGCACTTTGAAAGAGGCTTTCTCCACACAAGGATACACACTGCCATGAATGAAATTATTTCAAATTATTGCAAAATTTCAGCATTCAGCAAAAAGGCATAGGCGTAGCACAAACTTGGCATTTTTACATTTGCAAATTGACTTCACCATTATTTAATAAAACTGGCTGTTTATGTGATTAAAAAATACAGACTTGGGATCGGAGATTTTTTCTCCTGAAATGGCTCTTCCACCATATGCATAGTATGTTGCACACCAAAACTGCTGACCAACAGAATGAAAGGAAGGAAATTGTACAGGTCTATACTAGTGCTACTGATCAATCATTACAAATTAGAGGTGGAACTAAGCAAACACTTCATGTTAGACAAAAATGTTGTTACAAGTATAGACTTTATGCTGGGGAGAGGTTTCCTAAATTTTTACAGGATCTAAGAAGCCCAAGTATTTTTGCCTCAGGTATTCTGATTGTAATTCAAGTTCCTGAGCTGAATGTGACAAAAGACTGTGGGGGTACCATTCAATGAGTGATAAATATAGACTTTATTCTCTCTATGAAGAATTTCTGTATTACATTTTATATTTCATTGCAAAACAGCACTGGGATGATCTTCAAGTGTTGTATTTAAGGTCCACAAGTAATAGAAATTCAAAACATAACACAAAACTAATAATAGTTTCTTTAAAATATTAGTTCTAAAATATTAGTTGTTTTATAGTAGTTGTTTTAAAATATTTTCCGATCTGCCTTTCTAATCAATTTATAGAACTACTTTCTTTAAAATAACATGGATTTTTCCATAACCCATACAGTGGGGCTAAAGTCAAATGAAGTTTTTTTGTACAATATGACAAAGATAAAAGAAATGCTACAGTGCAGAGTAGCTATACAGTGCAAAGATATAAATTTATAATTTAAAAGGAATTATACAATACTTCAGACTGAGAGGGAAAGAGAAAGACCATCTCAGTTCATATTTTAAACCATTATTCACTTTGTTAGATGTTCCTTAGGCACATGGTTGGATGGTTTTAAATTTAGACCCAGTATTTGTGTGGCTCCAAAATGCATCTTAGCTTGAATGAGAATGCTGTACCTTTTTAAAAAATAAAGTAAATGAATTTATTATTTGATTTTCAACCAGCACCCTGGGTATACACAGAGGTTTACAAGAGATGAATTGTACTGAGCAAAGAATGGAAGTGAGCTCAACTGAGGTCACAATCTAAGAGGTATCAGCAAATACAATATGGGAAAATGTACAGAAATGTAGAGTGCTTGCCTTGTTTTACAAGACAGTCCCTTTGCCAAGGGAAAGCAGAGAAGAAAGGATGCAATACAAAGTGATTCAGAGAGAGAAAGGCCACAGTCAAACTGAAAGCATGAGAATCTTGAGGAAGATAATGGGAAATTCAAAAGTCAATGGGGACATTGTAGGGCTCTGTGTCACTGGGATGAGGGAGAATGAAGGAATGTTTTGGAGTAAAAGGTTAAATTTTTCTGTGGATGAAATAAGGCTGCTGAAAGGTTAAGCCAATTTAAATATGCCTGTTTTTGGTCAAACTGGAAGGGAGGGACATATTAAAGTAGTGGGAAGGGAATGTCATCTTCTAGAAACTGGAATGTGAGGAGGAAAGAAACAATTTCTTGGTGGTCTTGTCAGTGAAAAAATAAAAGCCAAATAGTCCCCATTCAGATAAAAAGAGGAAGCATAAGGCAAATTAAACACAGAAACATCAGTTTGTACTATTGGACAGTCATATTCCATAGAGTCCTGGGGTCGAGATTGTGTATAGTTATAGGTAGAAAATCCAGCATGAGAAAATATTCTTAAAACCCACTAAAAATATACTTTTTTTTTCTCAGAACCCTGAACTTTTTTTTTTTTAAATATAAAGGGCAAGTGAATTACAGTAACACAAATGCCTGCATGCTCCCAGACAAACACTGTGCTCAGAGTTCTACAGCCAGGGGCCATCAGCTGTTGCTCATCAATTCATGACAAATGAGGTGTGCAGAGAGGTGTCTTCTGTTTTGCAGATTATGAAGTCTAATCTCTTTGTCATTAGCAGCCAGATGAAGATAAAAAGAGAAATAAATGGTTTTATTTAGACGCCCTCCAATACTTTCTCTCTACTGGTAAACAAGGTTGCTACTGAATGATGGAGGCTGAGCATCCCCCAGGGAGAGTCAGTGAGGTGCCCGAGGGCTGGGCTGTTCTTGCTAAAACATGAACTGGGGAGCTTCACACCAGCTCTACTCTCCAGTCTTCTGCTCTGTAAAATACTGCTCTGAGAGCTTGTAAAATATGAGCCTGAGATCTTGAAATCTGGTTTGCATTTTTTTTTCCAGTGTTCCTAAATTTTACAAGGTACAAAATACACCTAGAAGATCGTGCACAAACATTCAGGCAAAAATTGTCAAATAAAAGACAGTCTGGACCAATTCTCAAGATATTCTCAGAAACAAATATGAATCGCAATACTAAGCTTTCCTTATTTTCCATTTATTTAACTATCACAATGAGTTAAATATATGGTTTATTAAATATATTTTTACTGGTAAGAATATCATCACTCATTATGATCCTTATTTATCCTTAAAAGTTACCTTTTAAGTTACCCTTTCCAGATTCTTTTATATAGTTTATATTTCTGTTGGGATTTTTCCTGTTTGTTCTAGCTTAACTTTTTCTATGAAAATGTTTACGTCTCCTTTCTTCAGTATAATTCTTATAAAATTTAATGCTTACATCAGCTCTCAAACATCAGCTCTCCCTAGCTTCCTAAAATATGTATTATATTCCAAACACAAAGTTTTTAAAGGAATTATTTTACTTTCTTCGGTGTCTTTCCCTGTGGCATGATTTCTTACTACATTTACATTATACATATGGCATTGCCATCCCTTAACACCACCCTTTATCATCCTCTAATTCTTTTCAAAATATAAAAAATCACTTTCCTTTTACTGCACAAATTCCATTAACTATATCAGGATTTATTAATGTACATCTGAGAGTGGACAACCACAGTAAACATGATTTTTGAGATTCCTTGCTACTTTCACATCTTCCTGTATATCCTTTTTACTAAACGTTAGGAAGTCTGATATCACCTCCAGTGCACATACTTATTAAGAAGATGTCCTGTAATAAATCTATGAAGTTGCCCTGTGGTTTTATTTTTCTTCACTTAATATGTCACATCATTCAGGGCCTGATTTAAGTATAGTAATATTTAGGGCTGGAAACAGACTATAAAACCTCATTTATGTCAATCTACCTTACTGTTTTGCATATATATTAATATGATATTTGCATCTAAATAAATTCACTAATTCTTCCTGAAAGAATCCTTTGTTTACATGAGTGGTGTTGATGAAAATTGAATAAATGAAGTAAGGTCTACTTCAAAGAAAGCTTCTTTTCTTTGAATAGAAAATTAATTCTAATAGTATAAGGATGATAATAGTATGCAGTGGTTAGAAATTAATGCAATGCACACTGTGCTGAAGAAATAAGAACAAAAAGGCAGAAAGCCTGGAAGGGGTGGGAGCAAGGGTAATGGGCAATGCAGTGATTGAATATCCAAGTCAAGGAAACTGTGTCTGAGCTAGGAAACCAAGGGGGGAGAAGCCATGGTGAAGATAAAAATGTGGGAGAAGAGCCAAGAGAAAAACTGAGAATGTTGCACATCAGTGTTGCAGGGAGCTCTGATCACTGCTACAGCCGCCACGCGCTGTCCATGCTCACAGAGCAGCACCTCTGGGTGATCCTTGCTAAGCCAAACCCAGGGGTTGCAGAGGCACTGCAGTCACAGCACACACTGCAGGGATGTCTCTGATGTGACTGTGTACAAAGCCAAGGGAATTGCTGAGAAATCCATGGGAAAGAAAAAGTTATAAGGGTGTGGGAGACTGTGGCAAGGTAGGGAAGCTGAAGGCCCTTTCAGGGAGCTGGTGCAGGACATGGCTGTGGATGGGAGCAGGAGGCAGCAAAGGGATTGTCACAGCTGAGCAGCCAGTGGGGCATCTCAGCATCCTTTATACTCTGAATACAACCAATACCCAAATTCTATTTTCTCCTTGTTCTGTAGAGTTCCTGTGAACTCAGGGACAGCAAACAGTAACATAAGGACTTACTGTTCTAACCAACATAAGTGTTGCTAAAATGTTGATCTGAGGTTAGGTTATGCTCCAAAATTGCAGAACTGTAAAGCAGAGAAGGGTGAAAGAATAAAAACTTCTTTTGTCAGCTCTCCCACTAAAATCTCAGTGAACAGAATGTCTGAAGAAGGATTGTCAGGTCTGTATAGATGGATATCTACCAGCTTGCTTCTGCTTACCAAGGTATTTTCTTCTAGCAGGGAGAAATCTTGTTGCTCTGCCCATATTCTCTTGACCATGTTGCCAGTTCTGACACTGACAATTATGTATTTCCCTTCAGCTTGCTTGTGCATGGCTTTCACCATCCTGGTCACTGCCAGCTCTCTGTCACTGCCATCAATATGACTCCCACTGCCCTCTCCCTTCCTTACCTGTTCTGGCTGCCCCAGACTGGGAGTTTGGCTGTGGGTTGCTCACTCTGCAGTTATGCCTTGGAGAATTCAATCTGTTTCTGTTCTGTTTTTTGTCACTTTACACTGGATACTCTGCATATTCACTTTTCCACTCCTGACCCACATCCATCTATCAAGCAGCCTGTGTGAGATACCCTCCCCATCCTCCCCAGCACATCCCAAATTATGATCCTGCCAACACTTCTCTTCCAGGTCCCCACACATCAGACACTGAAACACTGCACTTCCACACTCCCATTACAGGTTCACAACCACCTGTTAATGAACATCCTGTTAATTTCTCCAGATGTTCTTCCTTCCCCACAGCAAAAAACGTGGCTGGCCCAATCACTTTCCATCCAGATCACCATAACACTCCCTTCTCATTGCCAGCACTGTGTTACGTATTTCTATTTCCTCCAAAGGATAGCAAACATCCTAGCCTGCTGGCTGACATTTTTTCACCTCTCTGAATCCCTCTTCTTACTTCCACTGAGCTACAACAAAAGTGAAAACTTGAATATTGAAGTTGAAAGTTGAAATATTTTTCCCTCATTATCAGAGAGCTACTATTGATACCTTATATGAATAACTCAAGTTATGCTCCTGAAATAATGTTCAACAGCTTCTTATTGCAAAAACCATATTGCCAAACTCATAGGAAAAAACCCCAACCTTATAGCTCTAATGCCCCCAAGAGATGTGTTGTATGGGATTTCTCTTGTGTGTTAATATGACAACATATTTCCCATTTAAAAATCTTTATTTTAAATCATTTGGCCCATGTTTCATTGTTTCTTTTCACATGGAAATACTACTGGAATTTTGCTGATATATCTGGAAATTCCTTTCTCTCCTGTACCAAAAATGATGGACACCTTCTCTACTTCTCACTGTCTTAATGAAGCAGGTTCAAAGCAAAGTACTGTTTGTAGACAACAGATGACAACAGGACATTTACTTTTTAGGTTATTCATTGAAAGGGTAAGCCGTGAAAACAATTAGATTTTTAAAGTTTGTGTAAGTCAAACATTTTGCTTAGCTATAAAAATGATCAAATGTTGTATGTGACAGGCAAAAATTCAATGGCCTACTTTCACAAAAAGGGAAGGCATATTTTTCACATGTACATGTGTGAGCTGGATAGTAAACAAAGCTTTTGTTGCAGTCATATTGCTTAAAGTTAATACATTGAGGGTTAAAACTCAGCTGGTGACTGGCTATTACAGGCTGCTTTCAGGCATGTGCATAATGCTACTTAAAGTTTTGTATATTCCCCAACACTTAGCAGAGAGGAAAAGTGGGATTCCTGGATAGATATGGGAAGCCTGAAGCCAAAGAAACTCAGTGCCAGGAATGTAAATAAGATCCTGGTTCAAGGTTTTCTATAGAATAGCTTTCATGAAGAATAACACTGACATGCAGGTACAATGGAAAACCACATTTGCCAGATATTTTTAGAATTATGGTGATTCTTACCTCCCTGTTCACACAGCTGTTGTGCTAAGGCATCCTTGAATATAACTTGGCCCCTATGAGTAGCTGTAGCCCTGTGAACAAAAAAAAGACAACAATAAATAATAGAAACTTATTTATACATGTATATGTGTATCTTTATGCATGACTAATCAAATCAGAAGTCCCATTCTGCTTTCTTTCTATGTTCTTATTTTTGTGCTCTTCTAAATTTATAGAATAAATTGCAGTGATCATTTTGCACATAGCAAAAGAAAATTCCTGAACCAAAATTGTTTGTTTGGTAATAAAAATCACTGGCACGTAATGAAGGATGTCTCTGACATGTATCTGTAGCTGCACATAGAGTTTCTATATTTGAGGCCTCAAAAGTTTTGTCTTAAGAATAATCAATTCCCATTAGGCACCCACAGCTAGAAGACATGTAATGTACCACAAAACTTGTCATTGTTTCCTCATGATCAGGTAGAAATATAATGCAATGTGATTTGTTTTTCTGTTACAGAGCTCTCATGTTAGCAGTAATTGTTTTACTTTCTTTCCAGTTACTCATTTAATCCCTCTTTTCCAAGTGCAATACTTCACAACATCAGTTTTATCTCAGAGATTTCAAAACCTTTCAGTATTTGCAAGTGTTTTATGTGAAGTCTGATGTCTTTCAGCCAAAGTTCTTCCAATATCTGTTGAGACTCATGCACACTCTTCATACATGTTCTTTAGCCTTTCCCTGCACTATTTTATTTCCCTGCACTGCTATTCCCTGCACTAATATTCCCACTAATATTAGTGGGCTCAGCATAGATCCAGGTGAAGGTGTTGAAATGGCCTCAGTTGAACAGTAAGATGTTGAAAGCTCCTTTATGAGTGCAGTTTCTCAGCCAGAAGTGTGGCCCCTCTAATGGATCATGCCTAGCTTGCTTATGAAATGTCAGAATAGACCAGAAAGGAATGGTGTGAAAATGAAAATCAAAATACATTCTATTTTACTTGACTAGTAGGCCAGTTACCCTGGAAAGGAAGAATAAAATTAACGTATCTAATACTAAATTTTTTCAGATACAGTGGATGCCCAGGGTGAGCTCATCTTCAAACTGTCAGAATACAAATAGGAGTAAAGGAAAGCTTCTCTGGGACCAACTTTGCTTTCTGTACATGTAGGAAAGCTCTGTTTACCCCAATGTGTGTGTCCTCAAATGCAAAACTATGCTGACCTGATGCTCCTAGGGCTTTTAGAAACTCTCTTCCTCTGCCTGAGGAAGGAGAGATGTGTTGTTTTTTTCCACTTTGGACTTTCAGAGGCTGATGTAAAGCTGGGGCCTTGCCTCACCTGGCAGTGACAGTATTCTGGCCACAGCCCCAGGATCACATCACCAGTGTGAGGTTTTGGTTGCACTCCCTACCATGTCCCCCATTGCAACTATTTTGGGATTTTCAGTACTTTCATAAATACAGCAGAACTTCATGCTACAGTTTTACATTAGCATTCCTGTATCTGCTGATAAGACCAGTGACCATGCTAGGTACAGAGTAAAATAAAAACAAATACACTGCTCCAGCAGATAAAGGCAAGAGAGCTGAGGCATTAAGTCTCATTTAAAACTATGAATTAAAGTATTTATTTAAGCTCTGTTGTGAGGAATATGAATGAAATTATATCACTACATAGATTTCTGCAATTTACCACATAGGTGTACTCAGCCATACAAGTCAGAATTGGACCAATCTCCAAAATAAAACATGTGCCTAGATTTCTTTAGAAGGACTGGATATGGTGGCTTCCTCTGGGAGCTGAAATGGCAGGGTACCCCACAGCCAGCTTTGTGGCCAATGCAGCACCAAGAGACAGGTTTTGCAGACGTATTTCAGTGTGGAAATTTTATGTATTGAGCTTCCCTGGCTCAACATACAAGAGAAAGGCACACCTAAGGCACAGAAGGTATTTTGTACAACAGTTCTATCCCCCAAGCTGTCAGGGTGGAAGAGAGGACTCTTTGCAGACAGTGGGAAAGAAAACTTTTATTAGCAGTGGACCAGGACTTCAGAGATGCTGTTTATGCAACAGCCCAGGATACAATTCAGAATGTACACAACAATGATGGCAACCAGAGCATTCCTTTATGAGGCAGAGAAGAGCAAACCCTTGGAACACAGACCACATGCAGAGGAGAGCTCGAGTATGTGTCTGAATGCACACAAACACCAAGTAATACCAATAATACCAAACCCTGCACTGTTCACTGGATCTCTGCGTGCGTGTGAGAAAAAGGGGATTTGGGCAGAGAGCCAGCACCCAGCTGAATGATCAGCATCTTTCTGTGCCTGTCATCCCTTGCTTGACAATGCAGCCCAGGAGCCAAGTGCTGCTGTTCCATAGCAGGAGAGATCTGCACCCTGGGGCCAGGAGTGCAGTGCAGGAGGGGCACTGCTTGCTGCAGCCTGTGCTCCTGGCGCCTTTGTCCTGCCATGGGCATAAGTGCAGCTTCAGAGACTTGCTGAGGGTGCTGCTACTGCCACTTTAGCAGTTTTATCTGCTCCATTTTCTCTGGATTTGTGCTTTATTAATGGAGCAAATGAGAATAATGCAGCACAATTATGCAGGAACTGAGCTACTTCTAGAAAGAAGTTCAAAATATACCTTCTCTGTATTGAACTTTCTTTGGTGATGTTCTTACCTGACAGGTGAGGTTCACAGGACAGGATTTTGAATTTGGATTCTTTTTTTATAAAGACATTTAACATTTCCAAACTCATTTCAATTCCTATATTCACACTCATATGAAGACTACATAATATTTATAATAATCAGTACAAAAATAATACTGGCAATGCCTGAAAGAGATTCTACTAAGGAAAGAAAATTGTTCAACTATTAACTGTGGGGTTTTGCTTTTGTGACATATATATATATATATGCAGTAACTGAATCTTGTGCTTTTTTTGAAAAGTTTCTGTGCTGTCTTAAATGTAGTTGAATATTGCTTAGAGGAAGGGCACTTACTAACTATTATTTGGTGTTACTCCACACCATTCTATAGTGCCACTCTGACATTGTCTGCTATTTATTCCCAGCTAAAGGGCAAGTGACTAATCAGACCTAATGTGTCAGTCAGCCAAAAGACAAGATGCATGTTCCATATGTCCCCAGAGAAAATTCCAAGTAGGTATTAATCTCTCCAAAGGGATGAGAATTACAAGAAAAATGGGAGACATCCCATCCTGTTCCCAGAAGAGGAACATCCTGACGTGGTAAGTGAGAGCTTTGAAAGAAAAACAACTTAGAGGTAATAAGGTTCCTCTTTATATTAACCTCACTCTTCCATTAGCCTAGATCTATTTGTGTGCTTGGGGCTGTGCAAGAGGGGATGAACTGCTTACAGAGGAGTAAAGAGTTCTCAAAACAAAAAAACTACATCAGGTGCCAAGGTTCACTGGCAACTCAAGGCATTGCTAACCCCATACATCAATTACAGCAGTTTTTAAAAGAATTTTCCTCCTTAAACCACAACTATTTGAGTTAAACAGGTGCCAATAAGGATGCTTGGTGCTTGTTCTGCCCTCACACAGATGCTTGGCCATCTGCACCTTTCTCTGATGAGGGAAGGCACTGGGACAAATTCATGTGAGAGGGGGTTTCAAAAAGGCTCAGGTGCCCTACAGTAAAATACCTCATCTCATGGTGCCCCAAAGAGGGTTTTCTGCAGGATCAAAGAAAAGGAGGTTATTTCTTACCTACACTAGCAGAGTTTAACCTTGTGCCAGACCCTAACCGTTAGTAGCTGCTTCTACTCGAGGACATTCAGGGTGACATCCACAACCCTGGCTCCAGGAAAATCAGTGGGTGACTGCAGGAAGCTGAGATTGGTGTTCCCCAGCCCCACAGTGGTGCCCCCTGGAATCAGGTCTGATGCCCGACTGTGTTGCTTCCCTGTCACTGCAGGGGACACAGCTGATGTTAGGCAAGTTAGGAGCCTGGGCTGGAGCAGAAAATAATGCACAGCCAATGATTGCTGTTGGCAATTTGTGTTGAAGTATCTCATAATCCACATTGACCTTATTCCATGGATTGCTAACATGGCCTTGTTAACAGGTTGCATTTTGGAGAGAGTGTTTTGGCTCAGGAGAGCACAGGCAGGAGGCTACATGGGACTGACCCTTGTGTGCTGCCTGTGCTGCCTGGCTCTGCCAGCTGCACCTGTGCAAAGGACACACAGCCACACTGCCCAGAGGTGGATAGTTGCCCTGCTTATGCAAATAAATGGGTTGATTTTTAATGCATTGTTAAATTTGCATGATCATCTCTGTAGGGTTGAACCCACTGTCTTTAAAAAATATATTCTCCTCCAATACTACCTAATTAAGGGATCTCTGAACAAAATAACTTAAAAGCAGGATGGAGAAGAGGCCTTCAGGAACATGGGACTGTGTTGTGCACAACCTTTCATGGTGGGAGTGCGAACCATTTTCTTCCAGTGCCCTGCAAAGGTGGATTATTGACCATTTGCTGTGTGCTATGAGGCGAGGTCAGGCTGGGGTGCATTTTGGATTGTGTTTCCTACCAGGGCTGGAAGCTTCAGTGACAATTTCTTCAAGACAGCCAGACTGAATGTCAAACCTGACTGGGAGATGGTGCTGGGGCCAGCAGGGAAAATGCACAGAGCCCTCCTGGCTGCTGATCCAAAGGCTCTTGGGTGGGAGGCTTCCATCCACTGGTTAAATGCCTCCAAGCTGTTATTTCAGTTTTCACTTGACATGCAAGTTCAGTCTAATTAAAGCAGCAGAAATGAGATCTCTGTGTTCTGAAATACACATTTTGACTCTGCTTTTCTCTCCCTGTCCCCAATGGTTCCCTCACTGAGATGTTATAGAGAAAGTCATCTGTCCTGACCATATTCAGCTGAAATTGTCAGGGAAATTTGGCAAGTAAGATGCAATTACTTATGTAGACATTTGTTCAGGAGACTGGAATTGGCACACTTGCTCTAAAAACCTCAGTCAGAGGTGAAAATTCTTCAGGGGGAAAGGACTAAAATGGTCAGCAAAAGCCAGTTGTGTGCTAGAGGGCCAAGAACAATAATTTCATTTGGGGCAACTGTCCTGAGCTGAAGTTTGTGGTTTGCATGAATAAATTATATAAATAAATAATTAAAATTAATAACTTATTTCATGGGTGAGCCTTCACAAAGGGTAAGTGTGAAGAGGAACAAGTGCCACCTGGCTTTGTCTTTTGTCTCTGAGTTTATCTCTGGGGACTGCACATGTGGGAAAAGGATCAGACTAAAGACTGATTTAATAAACATTTAAGGACTTTCTTTAAACATGATTTGAGTAAAACATTCTCAAATAGAAAATAAATGAGAAGGGCCTACAGGAATTTTGTTCCAGTAGATACTGGGAAGGGAAGGATGGAGAGGGACTTCTTGCAAGAGCATGTGGTGACAGGACAAGGGGAAGTGGCTTCAGACTGAAAAGAGGGCAGGTTTAAAATAGATATTAGGAAAAAAAAATCTTTACTGTGAGAGTGGTGAGGCACTGGAACAGGTAGGCCTTTCTGTGATTCTATTCTAGATTTTATTATTATAATTTAAAAATAATGATAATTACAGTTATTGTAGAAGATGAATCTAAGACTACAACACTGGAAACAGAGGGGTGCACAAGCACCTCCAGCCCCTACACATTACAATTTTTAAGAACCTTTTTTTGTTGTCCTAAAGAACACCAAAAATGTTTGGTTGCAAGGTGCTTGTACAAAAGATGGATACAACGTAACAATGTATACACTTTAGAAAAGAGGTTAGAAAGTAAGACCTACCATTTGAAATTACATATATAAACACTTTCATTGTTCTTCCTCTTCTGTTTCAGAGAATAAAAAGATGTGGAGTTTTTAAAAATTCTGTGTTGTTTTATGTGACTGGAATGCTTAGAGGTTCTTGGTAACTGAAAGCAGATTAGGACAATACTTTCTTCCCAGCTACAGGAAATCCAACATTTTCATTAGTATTTTGCATTGTGTGATTATAAAGAAAAGCAAATTCTATTTTTTCTATAGTTGAAATAAAGGGTTATTGCAGTGGCATCTGCCAAGCAGAGAGCTCATATAAATAATAGAACAAGCATCCATTGTCTCTCTACTGACACAGTGCCAACAGCTAGATCCCTGTTTTCTACCTTTTTCAGTCTCTGGGAGAAGACTCTGTCCTTTTTTTAGGTTTTGCAATCTATTGTACTTTATAATTTAGTGAAATATCAATTGGATGAATTTTAGATTCTGATTGCATTGAATATTTTTAACTATTTTAAATCTATATTTAACCCTAAGCTATATGAATATATTAAAATATTTTTTTAATAAAAAATACTGCTTTTACTAAATTCTGATTATATAGTCTTTTAAAGCCTTTATTCAATGAAGATATTATTCAATCACCTAAATTATCTTTCAAGAAGAACAACATTTGTCTTTTCCAGTATGAAAAGAAGAAATGTTGCAGTTACTGCAGATTTTAAAATTCTTGAAATCCCTAAATGAGCACAGAGGTGTTACTTAATGGTAAATGGACTTGCAGGCAATGTATGTTTCTGCAATGACCCTTTTCTTAACAGCATTCAAAGTGATCAGTTTGGCAGAGCTGATCAGCTGGGGGGAGTTCTAGGATGGTCCAGGCTGGAACAAAGGATAGTCAGGGCTGGAGCACAAGGGAAGGTGATCTGGGCTGGAGCACATCCCCTGTGAGGAGAAGCTGAGGGAGCAGGGCTCACTGAGCCTGCAGAAGAGGTGATTCTGGCGGGACATGGCAGCAGCCACCAAAGGAACTTGTGCAGTTCCTCTCCATCATGGTTGTATTTTAAAACCAGACTGGGTTAAAGTCCTGAGCAACCTGGTCTGGCCCACCTTAGAGCAGGATTTTGGACTAAAGAGGGATCCTGAGATCCCTTCCAGTCTGCATTTAACTGCAGAACTATCATTCTAAGGTTTTGTATATCTGGCAAAAGCAAAGAAATGAAAGCAAGATTTGCATCTAATCAGATTAATCATCACTTGAGAACTGATTTTCACAGAACAGAAGAATTAACCAGTTCATTATGTTGAACACTTTGCATGAATATTGATATTGATTCTCCCTAATCTTGGGGGATATCTCAGAGTATTCAACCAGAAGTGCCAAAGGTTTGACATGATCCCAGAAAAACAGGAGTTTACAGGTAGTTGATGCTCTGGGGTTTTAAAAGGAAAGCTCATAATAACATACTCAGCTAACGCAGAGAAAACTTAAAAACATTTAAAATTAAAAATAAAAAAAAGAAATGGCATATGAGATGCTGGGATGAAAACAACATTAGTTTTAATGATCCTAAATAATGATCCTAAAGATCCTAAATAATGGGGGAAAGGATGATATCAATGCCAGCTTTTCATTTCACTGCTCTCATGCCATCTGTACTCACTATCTATTTTCTAGTTAAGGTTTCTCCAGTCTGCTCTATCCTGATTTAGCTGCCCACTGCTCCCAAAAGACATTACCACTAGCTGTGGATGAGCTGGACGACATAAAAATCTGGAACCTTATCCCCTGTATTTGCTTTACAACCCCCCCAAAGAAATCTTCAATAGCCAAATTAATTCCTTTTCTTAAAACAACTTATTTCAGCATTAATTACAGATATGTAACTGGTGCATCCACAGTGTGTGAGTCAACTCACAAGGAAAGGATAAAACCTGCCTCTTTAGCCTAATGCTAGAAAAATAATACAGCAAAAATCAAAATTTCCACAGACTGCACCCCACAGCACTTGGGGCAGGTCTCCCTTCCTAAAGTTTCACCAAACTCTAAAATATTGCATGCCTTGTCTAATGTTTCTTTGCAGTCTTCTCACCAACCTAAATGTTTTCAGAGGACTGAAAACAAATGAAACATGAATACAAGTCTTTCACAGACTGATCAAAATCAAACTAAGAGAGAAAGTAATACAGTTGTTAGTGAAGAATTGTTATTCTTGCTGTGAATGTGGTGAACCTCTGAAGAAAAAAATGCAGGGTCACTAATCATACAAAGGGCAGTTATTTCTCCTGCATGGTTTTTAATTTTCATCCAGATTTATGAGTTGGAAGAAAGCATATATCCCTGAAGACCATACTAGCTTACAAATAGAAATAGGCAGGTGAAATATTGCCTTAGGATGATAATTAATTCCATCAGCCACCGAAAAAAAAAATTAAAATCTGTGAAGTATCACAGAACTCCAGACAAAAGGAGCAGGTGGAATGGCATCATGTACACAGCATAAACTGGAGAGACCATGGTGGGGAGTCCTGGCAGGAGCTGGCTGTGCTAGAGGAGGGTAGGAGGTTATCTGGGGACCTTGGAGGTGTTGAAGGCAAGATTGAGGTGCAGTGTGAGGCCCCTGGAAGTGCTGTGGTGTGGGGGTTCCTGGGGTTTACAGTCCAAAGACAAAGGAGACTTGGATTGGTGGATCCTGCTGCTCACAGTATAGTTTGGTCTTTCTTCAACACAGACTTTTTTCAGAGATGCCCATTAGAGGGCTGGTTTAGGGTTGGGATTAAGAGACAATGAGACACATGGATGCCTAAATCACATCCAGCCTTTCCCACCCCAACCAGAGAGATCAAATTTAAAATTTAATCTGTTCTCTGTGTCCTTCCACAAGTCCTGTCCTCCAGCCCTGCTTTCCAAACCAACAACTTTTAGCAGCTCCTTGGGCTGACAAAGCCCCTGAGCTCCCCTTGCAGGGTGTTACAATATCTCAGCACCCCTTGGTGCTGTGGGTGGGAGCTCTGTGAGCCACAGCTGGAGTCAGGACCCACCTTCTGCCCCTGCTGCCAGCTCCAGAATGGTTTTATTCAGCTGCTTCTGAGTTATTTGCAGTTTTTTCTTCATCTATCCAGGAAACCATGGCCTCCCCCTCCCTGTCACATCCCAGAGAGGATCATAAGAAAATTCAGTCTGGAAGGGACCTTGGGAGGTCTCCAGACCACCCCCCTGGCCAAAGCAGGGTCAACTACACTAATGAAACACAAACAGCTTTGCTATATCTCCTACCACATTGCCTAACAGCACATCAAGGCTCCCAGTTCTGGTATTTGTGAATGCTTTCGCATTCACACAAACTTTATTATTATTATAATAAAGTAATAATAGGATTATCAGAATTGCATTTAACAAAATCTGAGCTTCACCTTCAATTGGTCAGTCACTTGACACAGGCATAAATACACTGAACTTACAGCTCATTTGGACAGCAGCCTCCCATATAATATACTGTTCCAAAATAATAAGTTTGAAACCATGTTTCTCACTAGGAAACAATCCATGATTTGTCTTACTCAGAAACAAATTACCTGCTAAGCTACACTGCTATAATATCTCCTTTAGATACGCTGTGGATAATAATTCTTTAAACCCATTATTTAAAAAGACATTGAAATCTAAAACCTTTCTCTTAGAGTAAAGTAATAATGAAGAGATTTATAACCCTAGCCTCGAAAGAAACCAGAGTAACAGAGAATCTAAGGAACAATGTAAGTACCTCCAGGATAGATGGTTGCTCTTGCTTTTTATTACTGACTAATTTTTCCTGAGCACAGATTTGTTTTCAGAAGACTCTGGCAGAATGTGCAAAACACTAGAATGAATCTTTGTAGAGAAATATCCTGTTGATGCTCTGAGATTCTTTAGCACCAACAATGGATTCCCTCTGCCCCTGGTGAACAAAGAAATGGCCATACTGGGTGAAACACAACCAGACTTCAACTCTTCATTTATTTGCTAATGACAGTTTCCTATCAAAATTAATACACTGGGAATTCAGTTCAGTAAAGTTGCCAGGAAGGTGAACTTTTCAAATACACACAAATAATTATTGCTTTTTACATGAAATATTGCTTGGGAGCTCATATTCCCCTGTCTGGAATCCCAAATTCCAAGTACTACAGATGAAGGCATTCATTGGAGACTTGCACATCTGCTGCTGTACACAACAGAGTGGTGCTGGAAATTAGAGAAATTCATCTGTAATTTGTGTAGCTAAGAAGTTTATGGTTGATTAATAAAACATCAAACTCAAGCTAACACTTAACGATAAAAGAGGATCTCTTCTCACAATTGATATTCTAATGGGGTATTCAGAGTGATACAGTTTTTAAGATTTTGTGAAAATACTACATCAAATAAACAAAACCAAAAAATGTGGGTTTGCTCTTGCAAATCTCTCCTCTTCAACTTTGGGTAGTAGGTCCACTGTTGCATTTAGTTCACTTCCCTCCACCCTTATGGAAGGGACACTTCCCATGAGCTACCTGGGATAAATTCACAAATGGCAGGGTAAATTGAACAGGTTTTCTAAAACCTTAGTTTTTTGAGCACTCTATTTCTCAAAAATATCCAAAGTATTGGCTCCAGACAGAGTCCCCTGGAATGGGAAGCAGTGACATCCCACATGTGACATAAATCTTCCCAGTGCAATCCAAGTAAAACTGACCAGACTAAGAATGGATTCATAACAGATACTAGATTTCATTCAAAGTTACATAAAGGTACTACAAGTGCAATTAGCAATTTCCTGTTTTGAATGATCATCAGGAATCTGCTGATTTCTGGAAAAAAAAAAATCCCAGGTCTGCACAGAGAATGGCTGAAATCTTGGAAAACTACAATGGAAAAGCAATGCAACATAAGCTAGAAAGTACCTTGTTGCTGTGAATGGGATGGATGTGGCAGTGAGTCAAGAGAATTGCAGCAAGACTCATCAGGGGGATGAAACAACTAGCAGTAAACTGTTAGCTGGTAAAGGTGTGTGGATGACAGAGATACAATTATAAAATCAGAAGAAAATAAGACGTATTTGAGAGCAGCATCCAAAACAATGCTGTAAAAATAGCAGCACTAACTATGCTGTACCACTTGTTTGGCACATGCTAAGAAAACAGGCAGACTTCATCCACTGGCAAAGATAACTCTATGTTATTCCTGTACAAAGACTGTTAAAAACAGTGCATTGCAAAGAACAAATAAAATACTTTAAAGTGCAGCTGGTGACTTTAGGCTTCCAGGTGTGTCCATCTCTGAGGATCCCTCAATCAAACAGATCACAGTAACTTTAGATTCCTTGCATGATATTGCTGCCCTTTTAAAAAAAAAATATACATTTTAAAAATTTTATTGACCTGGGGCCAATCCCTTGCATTTAAACTGAAGGCTTGGATTTATGTATTAATAATACCCAGTGGAGACATGTGAACAGGTACCTTTTAGCTTAAGAATTTCAAATGGTCTATTTACTTCTATCTTTCAATATGTATTCCACAGGACCACTGTTCTGACTGTGTTATTGACTTCATAATTCCTAGACTAAGAGCTACAGGTAACATTATAAATATTTTAGATACTTTTAATAAATCAAAACAGGAGTATTTTCTGAGGTTCCATTCACAAATCTTTTGATCTGTGCTTACCACAAAAATTTACATGCTGTCTTGCTGCAGGGAAATACCTTCCTTTTTTGCAGCTTTCAGTAGTGTGGAAAATTGTTCTTCAATATTTCTCATGCTGACACTTGGTCTTTTGAGGAGTTTACTACAGGAACACAGTAGAGAACTTTGACTTGTTGGTTTTAGGATGCAAGAATGAAACTGCTTTTTTTTCCCCAGGCTATTTCATCTGCTTCATTACGCACAACAAAATACATTAAATTTCAGAAAATCTTTGCTTTTCAAAGGCTAAGATTTGTCCTTTTGAATGGTATTTTAAATGAACCACACCTACATTTCTTAATAGTCTATAAAACAGTATGCATGGTTTGAAAAAACATTTTTACCAATCAACACTTCTGAAACTTGCATCAAAATATATTTTTTAAAAGCCATTTTAATTTCTGGAGACATACTTTAAAAGTATCCTGTTTAAAGCCTTGCATTCCTGAACTCAGGAATCCATGTCTGCATTCCTGGTGTCAGGTATGCTGAATGATTCTGCTTTGTGACAAGTATGGGTTTATTTGATACTGGTTTAACTTTATGTATTTTCCTGTGTCCCTCCATGCAGCAGGAGTGTGTGCACAGTCATTCCACACCTGCAGGAAGCAGGAGTGATTTCTAAGCCAAAGAAAGCTCATCACTTGCAGCAACACTGGTACCATCTTTCTCTTGGTCTCCCAACTCCATCCCCTCCTGGCTGAGGAGGAGTTTGCTAAAACACACACTCAGCTGGGGCTTCTTGCCGAGCCTGAGCTTCCTCAAATTCTTCTCCATTTCTATATAATAATCCTTCCCAGTATGGTCCTCTACATTCAGACATCCAAGATAATGTTATTAAAGACACCTAAGTTGTTGTCAACTTTCATTGGAATGGACCTACAAGTTCAGAAATAATTGATGCGAGGAGAAAGAGGGATGGACAAGCAGCATTTTCCCTCCAGAAATACATCCTATGCTACATTAAATTTAATTTCCCTGTCTGTTTTGTCTTTCTGTTTTTAACTGACACAGGCACCTTTTAATGCTGGTAACAGAAGATTTTAATATCAGTGACTGTTTGGAAACTGGAGAGCTGCCCAGGAAATGGGTCTGTTCTGTGTCACCATGTACAGCAGTCACTCATTTTAGAGCAGCACCCTCCTAACCAAAGGACACACAACATAATGAAGAAAAATCACCCCAGTCACTGTTATTTCAGAAGTACAGGTAAATGAAATGAGCTTGCAGTTAATTCTTGCACCATTAACCTCTGGTCCTGAGCGAGCTCTGTGCTCTGGAGCATATAAATGACATTAAGTAGGGACATGACAGCTCTGGGCTGACCCCCCTTTTGCCCAGCCAAAGGATGCCATAACCAACCAGATCTCAATTTCCTTTACAAAACTGAGCAGAAGGTGTTCCAAACCACCCTGCTGCAGTTTGGCCATGGCTGCCAGCAGGGGTGGGAGAAATGTCCCATGTGGTGGAGGGAAGACCTGGAAATCTCTGGGCCACAGAGGATCAAGGGCTCCCTCAGGGCCCACACACCTTCCCAAAACTCACCTTAACATCACCCAGCACAACAATGGGCAGAAAGGCTGCTTGATGTCAGCTGGCAGAATGAAGCATTTTTGGAAGATTTGGGTAAAACACTAATGAGAATTTCTAATTTTCACATATAGATGCCCTTTTTTAATAGAACAGTATCTAAGTTTTGTTTACAAACTGAATTACCCATTGCAAGTGTCCTATTCCAACTTATTTTAAAGTGAAAATTTAAAAAAATACCAACAATCTCTTCCAGTTTTGTGTAAAAAACTTCATCATGTATTTAAATTTATTTTTTTCTCTTGGTCTAACAAATGTTAGAAAATATTAATAAAAGAGCACACAAGATATGGCATGAAAGCTGGGACCAAAAGGCCCTGAAGTCTGATTTCTCTCCTTCTCCAGAGATATATTATTTGTTCTACAATCCTTTGTTTCCACTGAGAACAAATGTTTAAAATACTAAACAAAAAGAATTCCTTCATTTTCACAAAACATTTTTTCTAGTTTTGATTTATGTGTAAACATTAGTATTCTCCCAGGAATGTAATTCCTTCCAGTAATTTCAAATATATGATGACTATTTTGTTAACTCCAAGAAGTGTCAAAGAGAACATGTCCTGCTTCCTGCAGCAAAGTGATGAGAAAACTTCTAGCAAATTACAGCCCTGGCTCCTGCATAATTAACACTTCCAAGAAATTGCATCCTAAGGTTCTTGCTTCAAAATTGCCATTATATGTGAATGATACTGTCACAAGTTCATATGTACTTGGAGTAATAGTGAGGTGAAAGTGCATTTTCAAGTCAGTGCCAATCCTAAATTTAGGCTTTGTAAGAATAATTTTTTTACAAAAACCAAAGGGAAAAGAAATATTTTCATAAAATTTATAAAAAAGTAAAGATACCAGTTAAATATTCTGACAGGTTTTTCAATGCTCTGGATTTTAATGTACTAATTCAAGAGAGGAATTAAGAGTTAGAGTTAAGAGAAGAAAGACTAAAATAAGAGTTTATTTATATTTCTGCTTAGGAGTAAAAATAACAGAACAGTTAGAGCTACTACAGAATATTGGATTTTTAAAGTGTAATTTATATCGTTAACAATTGTATTTATTGCAGAGAATAGGCAAGATTTGTCTTTAAATTTATAGATTCCCTTAACAATAGTTTTAAGTATATACATGTAAATATATTCCTTTTTGGCTTGTGGTAAAAATAATGATAGCATTTGCACCCAAATATATAAAGCCAGAAACGCTATTCACTTGACAAACTGCACTGTACTGCTATCTATTATTCTCACAGAG
The DNA here is from genome assembly GCA_024362935.1 of Setophaga petechia. Lineage (NCBI taxonomy): Eukaryota > Metazoa > Chordata > Aves > Passeriformes > Parulidae > Setophaga > Setophaga petechia. The sequence continues at coordinate 9,816,431 of JANCRA010000012.1, read as the reverse complement.
AGCATAAGGGTATATAGAGAGGGTCTGAAATGCAATCAGAAGAGGTATTGTAAAGCATATTTTTGACACCATCTAGCCCAGCCTACACTTAAATGAGAGATTGGTGCCTTTTATGAATTAAACATAATTCTTGATTTATGTTCTGTTACCCTTGTATCAAAACCCATAGTTCCAGAGCAATGTCACTGTGAATTCATTTAATGATATTGATGATACACCTAATGCAGGGAATACAAAGTAACAAGCAGTGCAGAGTGTGGTTTTATAAATCACTCCTACAGAGCATTAGGCAATAAATAACAAGCCATTAATTCACTCTAAATTATGCTAAAACATGAAAACTACTTGTGCAGCAAATTATAAATACCTGCCATTTCAAATAAAAATGTGAAACTTCTGACTGAGAAATTTTATCAAATCACTACATACATATCAGACTTCAAATTGAGTGGGTTTGGATTAGACCTCCTTTCTTTAGAACAAGACACAGATTGCAAAAACAACACAGCAGTTAAGTCACCCTCAAGGTAGTTCAAGACCTCAGTGTCTCAAGCCACTTCAGCACCTGCATTTCATTGGTGTGATTCTCAAGCTCCTGACTGCACAGACACCTCTCCCAACAAATCCTGGTGCTGCTGCAGTTCCTCAGCTGAATATGAAGCCCCAGAACCTGGGAGTCCTTGCACTGGGAGTTATCAGCACCATATCACATGGGAAGATCTCATGTCCTGTGTGTACACCAATACTCACACTACCCACACAACACCATCCTCTGCATGGGACTTAAAACAGCATAATCTGGTCTAACTGAGATTAGGAAACATTTTCCTTGAGAAAACTGAAATTGGAGGGCAATGAATTATTAATTTACACATCATCTGATGCTGATGACTGTTAAGAGTTGTTATGGTTGAGAATCTTTGACAAAGAAACCAGATAATTCATTTCTTATTGTCTACTTTGTAGTATTTGAGGAAATTATATTTCAAGTGTTGGCTTTTCTGCAATTACACAGCATGAGCTAAGTATCTTTTTGTCTGTGTCTAAGAAATGGTAAAGCAACCTCCAATTATATTTACAGGATAAAAGCTTTTGAAACCTTTAAAGACCCAAATTCCCATGGTCTACAATCCATGAGGAAAAAACTGTAGAGCTGTTGTCTTGAGCTTGTCATGAGCAATGTCATGAATGTAACAACCATAAAAGAAGTAGTTTGATTCCCTGGGAATCATCTCTCTCCCTCCTTGTTGGATCTGCTAAGGGGTACAAGGGACACGATGAGAGAAAAGTAATTGTGCTAGAAGGAGTAAGACTGTAAAGCTAAGGAATCTGGTTAATGGACCACGCACTCACCATGCTGACTGAAGCCCAGATCTTTCAGGACACTCAGCCTGGCTAGTCAAAAAGCAGGGAAAAAAGCAGGCTGACAACTTGTATGCTACTGAACTTAGGGTGGCTGTTTTATTCCTCCATTAATCTATTAAGAAAAAGGGCAAATTCTCCTATGAAAAATGACAGTGAGAAAGATGAAGGCTGAGGCTGAGTGCAGGAGATGGGTACTGTCCCCATTTCATATAAATGAAGATAAAACCTTTTCATGATCCCTTTTTATCTTAGTTACCCAACAGTGTTTAAGTAAAAGAAATAAAACTGCTCGTATTATTTTGGCTATGTCAAGCCTTGGTTTGGGTTTCCCCAAACTTTTGGCTCCTCTATCTTTGCTCCCGTCCCCAGTAAACAGTCACCTCCTAACCTGACATTTTGATAGTGGAAATTTGAGGATTGCCATAGGCACAGACATGCCACTAAAACTAAACAGAACAGCTCTGTATGAATAACAAAGCTGTCTCTCAAGGGATTTGACTTTTCCCAAATTTCTGTAGGCAAGGTGCTGACTTTCTGCACTGTCTTCCCAAGATTGACTTAACCTGCCCCACTATGAGCTTTGCTGTCTCACCAAAAGCTTGCTGCTCTTTTCTGTATTCCAGACTGCATTTTTGTGTCCCCACCCATTCTGTATTCCCCAAAATAATATGCCAATGAGAAACACAGTAAACAGTTCTTTCTATCTCATCTGGAATTATATCTCCCATTTTAACTTTTCCTTTGAAAAGAAACCACTGAGTCTAACATTGCTTTAACGACATTTTTAGAATACAAATGTAATTATACTCTGCATATGTGAACCTCAATGCTAAAATTTAGCTTCATCTATCCATACTGTGCATCAGTTTCTGGGAGACCAAAGATTATGCTACTCACTGTCTTTCTCTTGCTTTGTATTTCAGCAGCCTCCAACATCCCTTTGCATACTAACAGCTGCATAGTACTTTTTCTCTTTAATTTGTTTCAGTGATTGTGTGAGCAGATTGAGGTCAGTGTAATGCCCTCGAAATTCCAAGTGGCAAACCACTTGTGTTAAGGACATAAAATCTGAGATGCCCATAGCCCTGACTTTTCTACATAAAAATATACTGACTCTGACCCAGTTATCCAGCTTTGGCCCAGGTTTAAAAAAACCTATTAAAAAAATAATGTTCCAAAGGAGCACATTAGGAGAAACTCATATATTGCAAACACTAGACACAGGCAAAGCATCAGGATACCAGTCCGTAGAGACCAGGCTCAACTGTAAAATTCATCAAAATAAAGTTCAAAAGTATAAGTATGGACTTTCTATATGGACAACGACAGCCCAAGCCATTACTGGTCCTCTAGCTGTATTTCCTGAAATTAAGTACTGCCAGAAGTAAAAGCCTAAATAATTACACTTCTCATGTTTTGCCTTAGTAATAACTAAGCAACAGCAATAACAGCAATAACTCTGTAGCTGAAGACAGCTATTCTTAATTTGATATAATTTTGCTAGAATCACAACTGATTTAACTTTGCCCATGCAGACCCTCTGAATCCATAACTCCACATGCATACAGCAGGCAGTCAGCTTTCTGGGGGTGCATTGTCTGGGTGTGCTGCCCAGCCCTGGCTGGAAATGCTCTGGTCCTTGGCAAGTGCTCACTGGCAGTGAATCTGCAGGAATGCACAGACATGAAAGGTATTATTACATTGCTATTTGTTATGCTAATTTTGTTACGGGCCTGTCAGAATTTCATTATAAACCATATTTTCAAGGAGCTCATAAATCAACCATGAAATGTATTCTGTGCTCACACTTTCACAGACTGAATGAGACCCAATGACTTGATTTTGCCAATTTAAAGGCAAAAAAAAGAAAAAGAGGGTTTATTAAAATTCTATTTATTAATTTTTCAAACATAACTTGCAAATTTAAAGTCACTATTAAAGGACTGCTGAACAGAGCACTGCAAAGCTTCCAGCACTTGTGAACACTGAGCTTCACTTACTCTATAATTTTGTTACTGTCTGGAAATCTAATTAAACTCATGAAAACTTAATAAACTTGGCTAATATCTCTGTTTTGGCTGAGGTTTGTACCCCTCCCTTTCTCTCTGTCACTGGGTGTTCAGTGCTCCTGAGCCTTCCAGCTTCACACACACAGCTCCAGGCAGCTGAGAGCCCCCAGGTGTGCTGCAGCCTTTGGAGACCCAGGGCTCCCAGGTCAAAGGGACCATTAACTGCTCTGCCCTGGCTTTGGCACTCCCTGGTAGCTCCAGCTGGGAATTCACATCCCAAGTCACATTCTGCAACAGAAAATCCCTGCTGCCAAAAGTGAGACAGAAACCCAGCCTTGAAATCCAGCCTGACTACCTGTGAGATGGATCAGCACCAAGAGCGGTGAGTTGCTGATGCAAGTAAATTACCATTGCCAAATTCAACTCCTGCAACATGACTGCCTTTACTGACCACTGTAATAGCCATCCAATAGTCATCCACATCACACTGCACATCATCAACCAACCTCAGATTTTTCAATTTGTTTTTTATTCCTTCTCCTAGCCCACAGGGCTTCTAGCCAAAAGTGTTTCAGAGCTCTGAACATAGTCACAGCCAACAAACATAGCTATTAGTTAGATCCTGGTGGGTTAGAAACCAACAACAGAAATATCCTTACAAATACAAGTAAACATTCCTGACATATCCTAAACATTAGCAAAAGTGAGTTCTATTTTATTTTTATTTCATTCAGCAGACATGTAGTAAAAAATTTTAACTGCAAATTGTCCTCCTGTGAGATGCTTTGTTTTTGTATCAAAGCAAAGCATTAAAAGATCAATCCTTAAAAGCTTAACAAAAAAGGCCAAGTGCAATCTACATACACTGAAACTAATTACTTTTATGACAATCTACTTATCCACCACATCAGTCTGGCAGCGTAATACATGAATTTCCAGAGTCTTAGTGTCTACAGGTTGTGCCATATGGCAGTGCAAAGTTAGATTTAGATGTGATTTCAGTGTCACAATGGTTGTTTTTAAAGGCACAAACAAGTGTACTAATACATGAGGAATTAAATAATTTTTAGAAATTTAACATGAAATAATTTTCACTTTTCTGAATGGTGACTCATGGAGATCATAGTGCTCTGCTAGGATTACAAAATTTTTCACTATTGATGGATATGTTGCTGCCACAGGAGAGCTAAGAATGGACCTCATAAGAAGGAGAAAACACTTGCAATGGATGTTCAGTGCAATATTTGAGAGGGGTTGCAAAAACAAAAACAAAAAAAGATGAATTGTTATGTTAGAGAAAATGCCAACAAGGAGAAATATTTGTGAGCCCACATTTCATATTCCCTAATAAAAGTCATTGAAATCCTTGCAGAGGCTAGATGAAATATGATGTATCCTTGGTGTACTTCAGAACAAGGACAGTATCATGGATTCCAGATCTGTTTGCTCTCCCTCATGAGAAGTGAAGCTTTGGACCATGGTTCACAGTGATATAAACTAGTGGTTTTCAGGCAAGGGGCACCTCACGTGGCTTTGAAAAAGAGAGGAGGATTGGATGTGCTCCCCTTCCCATGGAATCCAAGATGCAGATCTCCTCTGGTGGACACGTCAGGAGCCACCACAGTGCAGTTGTTCCCTCCAACCCAGATGGGCAGAGACCTCCCAGCAGCTGCAGTCACAGCCAGGTTAAGCAGGAGAGAATGTGAGCTACAGACGTCAGCTGACATTAGAAGGAACAACTCAGAGAATTGTCTTTTCCAACCCTTTACTGGCCTGACTCTGGGACTCTTGATACTGAGAACAATCAGAAAAATAAAGTTCTCTAAGAAGTTAAAAGGTCCACAGAATAAGAAACCCAGTGCTCCAAGCTGCTGGGAGACACACCATTCTTAAGAAATGACATTTCATCATGTTAAGTAACAGCAGAGCTCCAGCCTTTTGGAATGCTTTTTGAAACAAAAAAGAAAACAATTTGCACATAAATAATTAGAATGATGACCTAATTGCCCATACTATTTAAAACACAAAGTTCTGGCTAGGAACACTGGAGACCCATGAAACAGTGCCAGCTCCAAGAACAGTAGCTCCAAAGCTGGACACTTCACCCGAAGGAAAGGTCAGCTCTCCCTGGCAAGCAGGAAAATATCTGAACAGATTTCATGGCTTCTGGCAAGGTAAAGCATCACAGCTGAAATGTCTGCCCTTGCAGAAATCACAGTTGAAATTTCACATGACTTTCAGCATTATTCAAGTGCCCCAAGGTATGCAGGGCATGTGAACCTGGGAGAGCAGCTGAGGAAGTACAGCTCTAGATGCACATGGGTGCCTCACTGGAAGTTTCTCAGGCACAGGGATCCAGGCACATGTAGTTTGCATAGCTGATGAAGGGAGACAGGGTCTCTCCCAAAATCTCAGAAGGGACACCAGTAACTGACCAGCTGTGATCCCCCATGTCTATGTGTCCTGAATCCAGGAAAAGTGGCCTCGGTCACTTCATTAAGCCATGTATATTCATGACCCTTTTCTCCATCCTGTCAGTAATAAACCAAAAGGCAAAGCATTGAGCCTGGAAACAGCTGGTTCCCAACTCAGTTCCCAACTAGGTCCAAGGCTGGTCCAAGGATCTCCTCTCACAGAACAGGGCTTTCCCCATTTATGTACAAGCTAATACCTTCCATTTAACCCTGGCACTGCATAGCTTCTTACAGCCAGAGGAAGTCAGAAAATAGCCCCTCAACAACTACAGGCTAGAAAATAGAAAAGGGATCTAATATTTAATCCTTAATTCTTCCATGGGGCCAGAGGCCACGTGTCTCTGAGTCCTACCATGACATACACGGCAGAGAGCTGAGCTCCCTCTCCTTGTAACCCAGAATGGCTCCAAGCAAAGCTACCTACAATATTTCAGATTTTTCCATCCACTTCCTAAAGCTTACATCATGAGCATACCCACAGCCCAGAGAGAACAGGTGCCACCACTTCCAAACCCAAATTCAACCCTGCAGATAAGGGTCAGGTATCTCTGAGCCACCAGCACATCATGCTGTGACTGGGTTTATAGACAGCCTATACAGCAGCAGAGACCAGGTTTGGAGCAAGCATTCCCCAAGCACCTGAAATGGTGTTGGAAAACATGAAGAAGAGACACATGTGATGACCACTACCTGACAAGCTCCTCATGGGACTGGATGCTGCAGGGGTAGCAAATTGTTTTCATTTGCTGTGCTATGAAATCCCCATACTACCTTCCCCCAGACCAGGCAAGTACTGACCATTCAACATTCTTTTCAGATTTGGTTCTGCTTCACTGAAGACATAGTTACTATAAAATTAGCAAACTGCAAAATCCCTGATGTTAGTTGATATTATTTATAAAGGATGTGCATTGCTTTCACTCTAATGTTTTATGAGAATAAACCTTTCTAATAACTGTACAAAATCAAAGAGGAAGATATGGCCCTCTGTTTTAAATAAACTTCAAATAGTTTTTGGTGTATTTGGTTTGTTGTTATTGTTGTTTTGTTTTTAAAGTTCAGTATCTTCTAGAGATGTCATTTTCCCTTTTAATGTTGGCAATTTTCCAAATTCTAAGGAAGTTTCCCAGCACTTCACATGCTGTCACAGCATCTTCAAGCCATCTTTACAGCTCTTCCATCATATTTTGTGTAAAGAAAAACTTTCAGCTCATCATTGCAGCAGCTGCTAATGAAGATTTCTAGGCGTTCTTCTAATTGATGAGGAGAGAATGACAAATATTTTAAGTATCCATTAAGCTGTGCTAAATCAATGGTGATTTACCCAGAATTTCTATAGGAGCATACAGCACATCCACTTTAATATCAAGTGAGTTAATTGTGATCAATGATACTACAGCAGAAGGCAAACGAATCCTTAATGACAAGAAATTTCGCTTGTAACAAAAATAGAAGCTAACAAGAAACCTCCTTGCTGCATTTTTCACATTACATCATTAGTAGCTACTGTATTGGAAAAATGAAAAGAAAAATATGAACATTTTAAAGACTTCTACAGATCAATCAATTTTACAAAACATAATCGGATAAGGAAAAAAATTGGGAGCTTTTATATCTTTTATTTTGCATACATATATTTTTGGAAATTTATTTTAACGGGTATTAGATTATGAAAAAGTTATCATCACAGAATTCAGGGTTATTTTTTTAGCCACTGAATACAAGACTGGGGTCTCTATGGGTGTCCTTGTCTCACTTTTACAACCTCTTTTGTTTGACTTGTAGGTTTTAATGTGCATCATAACACCTCTCATCCAGCAGTAAGAAATTCTCTGGGGAACACTTGCAGAAAATAGGACATTGAGTCCATAATTAAAGTAATCTCTTCCCAGGCAGATGCTTCAGTTGGCTCTGTTATCACATATTACAAAAGGCATCTTGAGGCCTATAAAATGTGTGGCAAATAGCTTTGGAGATGAGAAACAGCAATTTTTCATCTAATTTTGATCCATAGACATGTAAGTACTGTATTGCCACATTTTGGTATGAAGCCAAATAACTATTGTGGTTGTTGAAATAAGCTTGGCAGTAACCAAAATTAAAGAGTACTCCAGCTTTTATCATCAGTCAGGAAAGCCTTTTTCTAGCCATCTTTGCACTTAGGAAATAAGCATGCCATCTCAAATATGCGAGTTAATGCCTACATCTGGATTTAGAAGAAAGGCTTTATGCAGCTTAACTTACCATACATATCCTGTCTCCATTTGTGTGTTAAAGCCATCGTTCAAATTATGGTCCTGACATCTTCCCTGCATTGCCAAACTGTCTGTGATACTGACTGGGAGCGTTTCTACTATTTATTATTTGCATTTTAGGATGTTTAGGACATTGCTCTTTGAATGTGTAAGTAGGTTCTGCAAAGTAATTTGTTCATATCAGTTATAATCCTTTGCATAAACACTGATGGTGATAGGAGCTGGCTGAATTTGAGGAGCATGTTTTTAGTTCCTGACTGCAGCAACATATTCAATGTGGGCAAAATTTGACCTCAGACTGCTGAAGTACTGAAAATAAAGACAGAATTACTTTCTTCCATTATTCATTTCTTAAAAATTGTTATTTTAAACTCTTCCCTATTTGGGTGGGAAATGACAGAGATTGCTGGAGAGCTTCTTATTCTTTAAGACTTCAAAAATGCATTTTTCACAGAAAATGGCTCAAGCAAATGTACATTACTACTTGAGCTAAACAGCTTATGTTGATCTAAGAGGGATATTTGGAAGGTTATAAGAGAAAATGTATTTGTTACATTTCCAGTAAGAGCTAAAAAGATTCAGACCACTCCAAAACAATAAGGAAAACAACCTCATCAACCTTAAAACATAATGCTACAGTGCCATTGTACCTGTAAAATATGTAATGAAAACAGCCATTAATCACTTCTATAATATGCTTTTAAATAAAAATGTATTATTTGAATTGGTGTAGCATCTTCAAGTGTTCTTCTAGGTGATAACTCTGCTGTACAACAGAGTTCATTCTGTCAGATAATTTGAGATCATGGTAATTCTGAATACTCAAAATCAAGTTTTCCCAGCAGGAGGGCAGCAAAAGCTGATCAAATGTTTTTGTTGTCTTCAAGTTCAAGTGTTCTTTCTTTGTTTTTAAACTTTTGCTAAAACTCAGCATGACGAGAACATTGTTATACAAAGGGAGAATTTCTTCCTTGCTGAATATTACTGTGTGTGTGCATAATATTTTGTAGATCACTCTATTAAAGATCCTCCAAACAAACAAGGTGAGAAAAGTAAGTTAATTTGTGTGAACTGAGGTTATGGTCAGAACATCCTTGTATGCCCTTACCTGTGTACACAAACAAAGCAAAATTTAAAAAAATAATCTGAAGGCATGAATTTTAAAAGATTTGGAAAGTGTTGCCTGTGTCTTTGATGACAGCATGAACAAACCTGATTGTTCTGCTGGATCAAGGGCAGTGCTCAGCACCTTGCAGGATTAAGTTCTTTACCAAGTAATTTGGAAATAGTCTCTTGCAAGAAGTCAAGGACTCCCCAAAACCAAGACAATGCACTTGACTCCAGCTTATTCATGCACTGGACATTTTATCTGCTTCAGAGATGGCATTGAAATGATCAGGCTCCAACAGCCCAACAGGAGATATTCCAGAGGTACCAGAGTCTTCCATGCAGACGTGGTATTTAGCTGTACAGGCTCGTCTGCAGGACTGAAATTCATCATCCTAAAACATCTTTTACAACTGTCCTCTGCCTCTGCCTGCACTCATGTTGTATGCACTACATGTCTACCTGTAGACAATAGTTCCAGGTATGGTTAGTCTTCACTCTTTCTATTGCTAACATTTCCAAAAGAACTCCCCAAAACTGGCTAGTGGCTATTTCATTCAGCATATTTCTTCTAGGATGTCATTTTGAAGGGTTTGTTATTGAAGAATTGTTACTAGGCAAAAGATATTTCATTCAACTGCTGTGATACACAGGAAAACTTGTTAGTGGAAACAAAATGTTGAGAGAGTGTGTAATACGTTCTGTACTCCAGTCATGGTTTCAAAATTAAACCATTTTGAGAAAAGGGGAAGATAAAGCAATGCTTTGAATGAAACAAAGGTTTATACTGTTGATGAACTAAAATACATTCTGAAAAATCACCCTGAGGTTCACAGATATTTTTATCAAAATTCAAGAGAGAATCTTAAACACAGTTACTCATAACTGATTCACAGATTGTGAATTGATGGCCTTGTGCACAAAAATAATGTGAATGTTGCAGAAAACAAAGTAGAATCTAATCTCTGCTTCTAGAATTGCTAAATGAACATTTGTAAGAAGGGAAGCAATTCTCACCATGACCATTTTATCATTCAGATAATACTAGTAGAAAATTACTAAATTTGATTTTATTTCATGCAGGAGGTACCAGAGTCCTATATGAAGCCACAACAAAATCTTTACAGAGAAGCCAAAGGCTATACTGAGCTTCCTTCTGGTATCATACATTACAAGTATGTGGTATAATAAATTTGTATCACACAAAGAAAAGAAATCGTCCTAAGACAGCCTAACATTGCAGCTTCTACTCTGGCATTACACAACATTGAAAGAAGTAGCATTATATGCTTCTTGCATAGCTTTGGATTTAAGTTCAACTAACACCAATAGAATTTTCATGTGCTTTTACTTTAAATACATACTCACATAACCATTTTTTCTGGCTTTGTTGGTTCTGCTTTTCCTACAACACAGTGTAAGGAGTCTAAAATCACAAATGGTCAGTTGTCTGCACACTTGGAGATAAGCTTAAAAATAGACTAGTCATCTCATTAAAGTGGGCTTTTAGTAGGAATATCAGTCATCTGAGATAATATTACACAACAGATTGACCTACAAGGAAAAAGGAAAAAAATTGCAAGATTTTATGAACTTTACACGGTTGCCATTTTTATTCATACCCTTCAGCAAATTTCAACTGTTGGGCAGCCCACTCACTGAAAAGTTCTTGACACAGAAAAAGTTAGTTACTTTTGAGGGTGGTGGGGATGAAAAATTAATTTTCATTACTTGGTACAGGATGCTTATGTTTAGGCAGCTGAGTCTGGGTGGGATTCCAATTCACATTTAAAAAAATCTTAAAATACATGCCTATGTAAAGGTCCATAAGCAAGCTATGTAGCTAGAGATCCATTTTTGTCAGTGGAGATCTAGATCTTAATTCTGCTGCCTAGAAGTAGTAAAATAATTTGAAACATCCTCAGGAAGCTAGTAAAGGCCTTCTATTCCTGCAGGTACCTCTCCCTAGATGTAGAGCTGAATGTCAGGCCTGGATGTCTGTGGAACCAGATTGCATTCCCATTAACCCTCAGGGGAATTACAGACACACAGCCCACATAAACACCTGCCTGGAGAGAGGCACATACCCCATACCCAGCTGAAACAACTGAAAACCCCTTTTCAGGAGTGGACAATTAAGTGCAACCAGCTTTCATCCTCTCTCATGGTTTTCTTGCTTTGCTCTGAACACTTTTGAGCACTCACCTACTCAGTACCCTTTGTGTTACTATCTTCTGTTAAAAAAAAGTTTCTGAAACACCCACAATTCTCATTAGTCACCTCAGTCTGCTTTACACAAAATAGACAAAACTAAGACAGGATGAACAGACAAGTTAAATCTAATTCCACATAGTTAGCTGAGCCTTTGTTTGGGGTCATAGAGGAGCCACAATGATGCCATGCACAGAGTTTGCATTTCACTGGAAATTAATAAACACAGAAGATGAAGGAGGTAATCTGGGCACCACATCAAAATGGGACATGAGAGCAGAGCCAAGATAGGAATCAAATATTGGCTCGTGATTTTCAGAATATTACACATAATGTTGATTGACGGCACAACAATGCCTCTACCCAGGGAAGTGGAAAACCAAGCAAGGGAGTAATTTTTCTTCATAATTCCACTAGACTGACGCACCAGCAAGGAACAATTACTGATGATTTTTTTTCTACAAGGCATAAGTTACAAGCAATATGGAAAAATAAAAATAACTGAAACACTGGGCTAAATGTTGGAACTACCTGTAAGCAGTGACTGTCGCTTATTTGATGCTGCCCATGCAATCCCTGACTCAGAGTCCACAACAATATCACAAAGAGTGCTATGAAATATCCTTCTTCACCCTTTTGTTGCAGTAAAAAGTAGGAAGAGAAATGCAGCACTTACTGAAGCAGGGAGCTGCTTCTTTACAAAACCCCAAAGTCAAGGCTATCTGTACATTAAGGTTTGCATATGTGTTATGGCATAATCCTCAGCTGAATGCAGAGATTTCAAATATAGCAGCAATTAGAATGCTGTGAACAACAGTGTATTTCAGTGTACAATTCTGTGGCATCATAAGAATGTGAGGGAGAAAAACATACACGACCACATAATTGAGAGTTGATGATACATAAATACAAGGGACTTAAGGAACCTCACTTCTGATAGATGCTGTTTTCTGTTTACTTTATGTTATTATTTGTGTGTATTATCATTGTGTACAAACGTAATTGGGTAGTTAATCTTTAAGATTATCCTTTGTACTTCTTTAAAGCAATTGAAAAAACTACAGTAAACAGTGTCTTAAATAGCAGTTTAGCTAAGTGGTTTACCAGGGGAATGTGGTTCCTTCAGACAATATAGATCTTTCCCACCCTGGCTGGAGAACTAATATAGTAAAGCATGTAATCTTCTTGGCTGTTTATTCAGTATTTCTATAATTATTATCATAGGTTTCCTATAAATGCTTTAAATAGGTAACCAAGTTTCTCAATCACAGACTTTATGCTCTGTAGTGTTTGTACAGCATGGTATTTTGAGTTCATAATTAACACCATTGCCAGTTCCAGAAACAGGCTTAAACACATGGGCATGAAAAGACCAGTTCTGGAACAGGGTGCTTCAAACTTCCCAGAAAGGAGCTGTAACTTTAAGTGATTATGGGAAGAGGCATATTCTCAGTGAAAAACACATCTCCCTTCTTGAAAATTTCCAACAGTTCAGCTGTCTGCCTCAGCATTCAGTCCCAGGTTTTTTCCAGGAGCTATGCTGAGAATCAGTTTCTCGTGCCTCAGCCACCACTACTCTCTTACCCCTGTCCTCACAGAGAGGGACCACCACAGCTATTCCCATTCCCACTGAGCCATTTGCACCACAGGCTGTGCTAATTAAGTGTCACAAAACATGTGATTGGGCCTTTTAGTTTATTAGACTCTGCCTACAGACTCGGGCAGATATCTTTACAGAAGTCCAGTCTTCCGTCAATAGAAGTTATAGTGGATATATAGACACAATCATAATTATTAAACAACTGTTCAGTGACTAACACAAATGATTACATAAGAAAAATACTTATTCTTCTAGGTACATTCTACAGCCTGCAATTCTATGTAATACAATAGCTGGAACTTCTGCAATAAGCCCCGCCGGTGGTCAAAACAAAATATGCTTTTGCTATTTAGGTCAGCTTTATCACTTTTGCAAACTAGTAAGTTAAGCCATCTATAAAACAACAGGCTTAACATCCTAAGATGCAGCCCAGCATGCCACCCTGCTTAACAGCCATTATTATCCCTTCTGTCAGGCTGAGCTTTAACTAGGTTAGTGTGAGCTTAGAGCAGAAATTACAAACCACAAAACCTAGCTGAAGGATTATGATGATAATATTTTACAAATTTGCACACAATCAGAGAAATTACTTGTTAACATAAAGGAGAACCTACTATTTTGTGGTGGCAAAGACCATTTACAGATCCTGGTAATTTGTTTGGGAGACCCTGTGTCAATACCTGTTTAACATAGTCTTAAGTTATTGCTAAGAAAACTATTCTGTAATAAATGATGCATTTTAGCTCTCATTTCCTCAACTCAGCTGGCAGTATCTGGTGAAAACACAGTAAAGGATCACACTAAGATGTACTACAGGAGCACCAACAGCACTCTGTGTTTCTTTTAGAAATGTATTTCATAGAAAGGTACTTTTAACATTCACTTAGTAGCCATAATAAAGTACTTTCAGGAAAAAAACCTAACAGAGTTAAAATAAATTTGCACACAACTAGTGTGAAAAAATGGTTATTGCCTCATTTTGCACAGAAACAGGTCGGATCCAGCCACCTTTCCCCATGGAGCACAGGGCTCTACACTACCCCTTTTCCTGGTGAAACTGGGGAGAAGGCTTGTTGAGTGAAACACTGAGCCAAGGAAAGATGCAAATCTCCATCAGGTAACATTACATTTAGCAGTGGCACAGCACTGTGTGCAATGGGAATAACTGGGCTACAGCAAACTGCAGAGATTAGGAATATTCCAGTGGGGCTGGAAAGAAACTGAGTGCTGTGTAAGCAAGCTGGTTGAATCCCAATTTTCTGTACCCCTGCATCTCACACACACAGAGAAATAAGCTCATTTTCCTTGCACAGCTGTGCCCCACATCCCTCCCCACAGCATCCCTTGCTGCAGCACAGCAACACCCTCGTGTGTCCCTCACTGGCTGTGGCAGTAACCTGAGTGTGGCAGGAGCCACCCTCCTGCACCATGACTGGGAAATGCAAGGGCTGGGACACACTGACAGCAGGAATATTTCTGATAGTTTATAAACAAACCATGTTGTAGCAGGAAGGATTGTTGTTGGGAATGTTCAAATTTACAGGTATAAATGGTCTGCCTGACTGATTTTTATGAAACTTAGTAACTTAATATCTCAACCCCTTCATCATGCTTGTTTGCTTACCAATGGATATAAGAGCTACAAGGAAGAACAGGCTGACAGCATCACTGCACAAATCTCGTGTCTCAGGGCTCCTGTCCTTCAGGACTGAGCTCTAGAGGAGCACACCTAAAAGCCCAGATGAAGTGAAAGGGAATTGTGTCAATCATGTCTACAGGGCCGTAACTTTTTGTCACATCCACAGAACTCCACTGCTTCAGTGGGAGCCAGAACAGGTCAACAGTGTGTGCAGCTAATAAAAGCTATCTGTGTATCCATAGCAAAAGCTGCCTGGCCTGTGAGAGATTTGCCTGGCGACCTTTGTTCAGTTTCTCCTGAGAATTGTCCAGGGAGAGGAATCAACACTCAAAAATTGCATGTCAAAGCCAATGCTAATTAATAACCTTATTATCCATCCCCAGAGAGGTCAAAGACTAATGAGCTGATCTGAATCACAGACAAATTGGCAACACACAGTATAGAAAGCTCTTACCTATACTGAACTATAGTCTGAGTCTATAAATTCATGTATCTTTCTAAGCACTTCCAATTTATACTAAGTTAAGAAAAATTAAATTAAATTTATATATTAAATGTAATCTATATTAAATTTAAACTTTATATTCAATTGAAAGTCTTAAGAAAACTTATTTGCTATAAAGGCACAAAGGAGACAAATAAGATGGAGTCCTCTGGAACTCTTGTATTCGGGGAACTGGGTAAGGTAGGCAGACTAACACTGCACCCCAAAAATAGATTTGTTTACTGCAATGTGTGATTTAGTAAGCAGGAGAAACACCAGCTGAGGCAAGAAAGTGTGGGCAGCTGAAGAAAAATTGAGGAGGAGGATTAGAGGTAAAACATATTTCCCCTCTTTACATTTCCTTCAACTGATGATCATGTTTACCCAGTATTCCTGCAGACAAGTGTGATCCGGGAGTAAACACCAACTCCAGAGAAGCTGAGCCTTTCCACTCTGGTCTGAATTTGTACTATGGGAAAACAAACTGATATAACCACATGATTTTGCTCATCCTCAAAGACAAAACAGTATCACCCACGTAGCATCCTTATACCTCATGTGAGACATTCTGAAAAGCCACCAAGACTGACCCAGGGACCCTGGGAGCAGCTGGGGCGCTGGGCTCCCCACTGCAGGATCAAACCTCTCAGCCCTGTCAGATGTAGGTTTACATCCATGCTGCAAACTACCCAGGCAACAATAAATTCAGATTTCTGCTATGCATGGCTAAGGATTTCCCTAACACAGTGGGAACACCACCTTTGTTCAAGGGGTGCTAATGGCAAAGAGGTGGATTATGACTTAAAGAGGAAATTACAGGTTTGATTTTCAAAACTGTTCAGTGCTGGTCTAACTCTGTTACTACTGAAGCCAGGGTTGAACCTTCCATCGATTTCAAGATAGACAAGCATTTATTGCCTTAGAAAAATATTCCTTTAATTTCACTTAAATGAGAATCAGCATTCATAATAGTATTGGTATTTCTGCAGAGTTATTTGTCAGGTCTTCTTCAACAATGGCAAACATGAACAAAAACCAATTTAAAACCATGGAAAATATCACCCACTGGAAAATGAATGACTGGTTAGAAATTGACCTCAAAACTCACAATGGAGGGTCATATTTCATAACAAATACATTCACAGTCACTCTGCAAGTTGGGACCAAAAATTCAACAAATATTTCTTGAATAGCAGGAAAACAAAATAATTCAAGAAAAAAAGGGGGTAAGCAAGAATGAAACAGAGAAGATGTACAGGCAGCTCAAACAAACTTTAGCTGCTTCTTTATCCAAAAACAAAGTCATTTTTAGTAAGAAGTTAAATGTTGTATAAACCCCATAGCTGACAGATTTCCTCAAGGTATATACAACTGTTGCATATACAATAAATACACTCTCACAATTTAGCTACCAACCATCAAAACTATTATTTTCCAATTTACTGTTGGGTGTTGAGAAGAAGAAAGAGCTAGAAATAAAAACATCTTGACATTGTCATCACAGCTAATAAATAATGTATCCTGACAGTATAGGTAAAAAAGTGCATTATGTAGGTAAGGGAACATATCAAAGTCACAGGTAAATCAATCTACAGGCACTGTGCTCACCATCAGCAACTTATGTAGTGAAAGTCAGTCGCTCATTTTTATTTTTTACAAAAACAACTTAATTATTTGGGGCACTTACCTGCTGCTTCCCAGTATAGATTGAAAGGGAATAATATTCAGAAAGCTTGTTTTGACAACAGGACAGCCACAGAAACATGTCTCTGAAATATTGCAATTATTCACTTATTGAATTAGGGAGCTGTCTGCCTTTTTTTCTTGCAAATGTCAAAATTGAAACATTTTCTACTTTTGACAGCATTCTCAGTGTATTTTCTCTCTCAAATCTGGCCTATAAAATTCTGGGACAAATAATTAGAAATTACTTGAAGGTAAAAGTTAATAATATATATGCTAATAGTTCAAGTTAAGCTATTTTGTTAGAACTTTATTTGGTGCTAAAACATCAAATGATAACTTATGTCTTTAAAACAAGTTATCAAAAAAAACCCCTCTTGGTCATTCTTGGTTCAGAGTGTTTTAAATTAGAAACAGTAAATACTTGAGTATAGCTACTCACAAATACTTGCATTTTGTATTGATGCTTACAGTATGAATAATATATTTGTGTGATGTTCTAACTCATTAAATGCAATAGTCACAAGACTGTGTCAGTGCAAATGGGCTAGATACTTAAAGGATCAATGATATGATTAATTACGAATAAGAATCCATTTCTTTTAAATGCTAGACTTCCTACATGCTTTGAAAATAAGAAGTCCCAATGAGCACAGAAACGCTTCAGCCAGGAGGAACTCAATATTCTTACTTCAAATTACAGTCTACACCTGGCAGTGTACTCTGACTGCTTTATTCAGACAGTGTGAGCAGGTTGGATGTTTCCATTGTCTCCAGAGTGAGTGTCTGCCCATGACTCTGTGCCCATACGTACATGAAGTTGACACAGCCCGTCCCTGCAGGTGGAGCAATCCAAACAAAGCTGAGGTTGGTGGTTGGGAGATGGCTCACATGGGATGCAACCACACTGCACATGAACTGGTTTCCAAACTGGTGGTCAGACATAATTCCTGGGAGAAAGAGACAGAGGAAGGAAACAGTAACAAGTGTTAATGGCTCATTGCAAGGTGCTAACAGACCGAGAAATGCGTCTGCCATGTGTTTCATCATGGCAACACGGAATGAAAAAACCCCAGGGGTGTGCCATCAAATAACTAGAATTAATGCCAATGAAAATACTGGAGCTGGCCTTTGCCTGAGCCAAGGCTGACTTTGCATTTACTGCAAGGCTCCGCGTACCTTCTGCTATTAGTCTTCATGAGGACAATACCAGAGGAATTATTTGCATTTTTGAAGGAGGAGCTGGATCACAGCTACTGTAAATCAGTATTCCATTACCTCATTTACACTCATTACAGATCTAAAAGAAAATAACACCTGAAGCAAACAAAAAAAAGTTTATTTTATTCAGAAAAATGAAACTCTTAGAGAAAGGTATTATCTATTAAAAGACATATATTTGGGAAAAACAGATGAGCCTGGATTCACAAACTCTTCTCATCTGAAGTAAAAGCAGCAACCTTACACTGTTTTATAATGCACGAACCTGTATCTTCAGTGTGTCTTCAGTACATGTTCTTTTGATTTTTCTTTTATTTCTTTTTCATATGTGCTTCTAATACATGAATGAATGCAAATGTCAGCTATTAATCCCTCTCTCTGGAATTCACTGCAGTTCAACATTAAACAAAAGAACTGTATTTTTAATGTAAAAAAAATGTCTGACAGCAACCTTTCTCCCCTTGGAGCCCTTTTGTATTTTCCTACAAAGTAGTACAATCTTGTTTGTTTGTTTGACACCCTTTGGCTTAAAAGAAGGCAATTTTACCAGAATGGATCACTACAACTTTAGTCCTACTGCATGAAAGAGTAAATGATACAACTATTCTTTTAAACACAGTTATCAGAAGAGAATGCCTTGTTCTGAGTTACTTCAAATATTGAACCTTCATTTCAGAAAATAGTGACTGACAACAGGGCTGAAACATTGCTAATAGGATCAAAAGGAAAAGGCAATGGGAGCAGGCACTACTGTGCTCAGAAAGGTCACTGTCATTATTTGATGATTGCACCTCTGAGGTTATAGTGTCTGGAATTTCCCAAATTTGCTTATTGCAATTTAAACAACAACAGAGAAATAAAGCATGTGTTTTGTTGTAGTGCACACCACAGCACACACCACAGCTGAGATGGGCACAATACACAGAGCATCACCATACAATTTCAGAAAGCTTCAACCCACGCAGAGTAACATCTTATCTTACCACTTCAGAAGGTTTCAGGTGTCTGCCCATACAGAGCAACAGCACTTCAGAGGGCTTCCCTTTTACCATCACTTCAAGTATCTGCCCTTCTTGCTCTTTAGCCCAGCCTTTTATACCCCCCATGTTGATGCACTGCCCCTGTGTGCCCTCTGCTCCCTTTGGTGTTGGTCAGTGCCCCTGGGCACTCCCTGGCTCATTGCTGTCAGTGCTGCTCACCTGCTGCTCACAGCTGCACCCATTGGGGATGAGGCTCAGCCACAGCCCCATCCCAATCACCACATTGTACCTACAATATCTGAGTATCAGAATCCTTTATTACTGGGCTTTTGGGAATTCTCCTGTGATGTGCATGTAGCAATTTTTTGTAAGCCCCCACAGATCCAGAGGTGGAAGGAGTTTGCAAGTGAGAGTTTTACATCAAGGAAATGGATAAATCCTTCCTAATGCAAACACAATGCTCCACTGGGTGTACCCAGGGACTGGATGCCAGCAGCACCTTGCATGGAGTGAGGGCTGTCTCACAAGCAAACCATTCCACATTTTACAAACAAAAGGCAATGTCTGAAATCCTGGTCAAGTACTGGTGAGGATGACAGACTATAGCTCAAGGTTATGGATGTTATTTATCCTCAGGGCTATGAAATTCTAAACCAGTTTCAGGTTTTGGGCAGGAGAAATGAGCCGCAGTGAATTTAAGTGATCCATCCCAGGAGTGACAGCAGGTGATGGTAGTGATGCCTGTATCTTTTGCAAACAACCACCTCCTCATTCAGGGTTTTTCAGTCAGTTCCCCACTGAAAATCCACATGAGATTTTCTGTCATTCACACAGTCACAGCTCAAATCCCCAAATGAAGCTGAAGCTCATCAAGTCAGGGTAGTCACAGGGAAGGCTCAAGCTCCCCTGAATGGAGCCTCTTTTCTGGAGATCAGTAGTAGGGGAATCCAGAGAGATGGTATTTTACTGACTCTTCTTTATCACAAGAGACTAGATAGAGATGAGGTTTGGCCACTTCTTGCCATGCTGTATTGTTTTATTTGCCTTTCTTGGCTAATGGAGAGCAGTGGCAGTAACATCCTTAAGGAATCCCTCTTGCCTGGTGCCCAGGCTCCCCGCCCTGCTCTCACTGCAGAAGTCCTGCAGCAGAGCTCTTCTGGGACAGGTGTGACCAAAAATGTGCCCAGAGAGGTCCCTCACAGAGCAAATGCTATTTAGGCAACTGCTTTGCTTTGCCCAGGGTGTCAGGTGGCAACTCTGATTTGTTCCCAAAGCCTGTCCCTCTCTCAGAAGTCTGTGCTAAAGCCTGCGGCTCCAGCCCTGTGGGCTGGGTCTTGGGGCTGCTGCAGCTCTCATCTCTCATCATCCCTGGCTGTGCAGTGGGAAACAGCCAGCCTCAGACTATCAGGGTAATTAAATAACAGATGCTGTCAGGGGAGAAGCAGGAGCAGCCCTTCAGTTTGAAGAAATTCCCCTTTCTCCAGAGCCAGCCAAATACAAGGGAGGACAAAGGCTGCCCTAACACATCCCCCAGCCAGGGGACAGGCAGAGCAGCTTGGGAAATGTGACTGCTTCCCTCCTTGGCAGCAACTTGTGAGTTAATGAATTCCCTAGGTTTCAGGCAGTACACTGCAAAAATGTGCCTAATACATCAAACACATACAACATCTGTGGAGAATTTCTTTTTCCTTTGATTTACAATTTAAAAAAAGAACAATTTTGCAGTTAGTAGAATAAATTCTAAACAAGGAAAAAAAACAAGTAATTCAATTTTTTTTTCAGAAAAAAGTCAATGAATAGCACAGCAATCATTCAAATCCCAATTTTATTATTTTATCATCATGTTATCTTTATATTTTATTAATAATTGCTTGTTATATCGTTACAATAAAAACAACCCTCCTCACCTGCTGGACCTTTACTGAGTACATCAATCCCCTTCAGGAGTTCAGAGCCTTTAGAACATTTAACAACAATTAAATAATGAAACTTCAGTAAGTGACAACAATATTAAAAAACTGTTTGATGCTTAAGTTCCAAGGTTTCCTATTGAAAAGATGAACATAAAATTGATAAAAATGCAAAAAACAATGGAAAATTGAATTGATACTAAGAACTTGCTAATTTAAGGGCAAATAATATTATTCCACCCTTTTGCTTCCAGTCTTTTTGCAGTTCCTTATTATGGAAGGCAACTCCACCCTTCTCCTCCAGCCCCTCTCCAAACTGTTAAGCTGCTTGTCAGACTGTGTGTTTGCCCCATAGCAAATCAAAGTACAAAATTAAAAAACAGTCTGCTACAAAAAATTTAAAAGGCTATGAGACAAGCCTGATTACACAGCAGCTCTAAGAACAAAACTGGGTCCTGTGTGTACCTCTGACAGCTTCAGAGTGGCTCAGGTCAATGTTGTGTGTAGGTATCTCCCTCACACCCTGGTGACCAGTACAACTACGTACATTCATGTCTAGTCTCACAAAGTCTCACAAGCCTCACAAAACTAATAATCTTCAGGTGAAAATTTAAGATCATCCTGTATCAAACTCTATAAACACTTCAGCAAAAAATCAAATATTTCCATGTGACTTAATGAATACTGAAATGTTCAAAGTTTTGTGAGAGGTACCCATCCACAGCTCTAAAACATGCTGCGTGCAAAGAGGTTGTTAGCATCTTTCTGAACCCCTTTTGCCTTTGTTTTCACAGTGTGCACTCCTCATAATGACATGCTGCAGACTTCTTTCTAGATTCTCCATCCCCTAAAATTTCTGAGGCATTAGGAATCTCAGTATGATCAGTATAACCATTACAACCTTCAAATCCCAGACATGCTTTGTACCCAACAGCACTGCCAGGACAGAAATTAGATATTCTCACTCCCTCTCAAGAGGGAACTCAGCAGCTGTTTTTATTGTGTAAACTTTAAACAAAATGTCCTTAACTCTATTCAATACACTATCTATAGTCAATCAAAGAACTTCTATATGAAGAGGTAGATTTCAAGGGATAAAAATAACACAAGAAATGTAGGGATAGAGAAAAATATTGGAAGGAAAAGCTTAGGTAAAGTCAGAAGATAAATGCATAACTTCAGTCTTTAAATGTTTAAAATTATTTAATTGATAATCAGAACCACTGCTAAGGCTGTAACAGCTAATGCAGGGAAATATTTTCCTTCTTTTGTAAGATGGTATACACAAAGGTGTGAGAGATGTGAAAATAGTGGTCCACAAATGCCCAAATTCAGGTGTTGATCTTGAACTCATTATTACTTTCACATAGTTGTGTCGCTTCTCCAAAAGGGAGAACCATAGATTATAACAGATATTCTTCCATTTAGGCCCCTGGAACACAAAAGATGATCTTTTCTAGTGATAGAGCTTGGGAAGCATCTAATGCAATCTAATTTTCCCAGATAAATGCAGGAAAGAGTCACATCTTTCTCTGCTTTGTAAGTCTGAGAAACCTGGATCTGCAATAGCTCTGACTTTCACTCTGTGTTATGTAACTACATAATATTCTGTATTACAACATGACATATCCTCTTCAGAAAACAGTTTTCTAAACCAGAACTTCATACAAGGAGCTCATCTGCATGTCAAGGTCCTTGGTAAACCTTTCCTTATAGCTAAGGTTCAACTTTCATCTTATAAAGAAAGAAATATAATTTCCAGTGATGAATCAGATGGCAGCTAGATACCATCTCCTATTTACTACATGATTTGAGAATGATATTAAACAGGAGAGAGAATGTTAAATACAGGTGTAAAATGAATCACCACATTTTGGCTTTGCTGCTTCTAAACTGATTATCTGCTTCATGCTTCCATTTTCACAGATATGTGTAAGTAAGTGAGAGCAAAATGCCATACATAAAATATTGATGAAATTCCAAGAAAAATCTCCAAGTAACAAAATAACTCTGGCATCTTTGAGAAAGCAATGATTCCTGGTTAGGAGATAATAAATTTGAGTCAGAAACAGACATTTTCAAATTAGATTTTGCATTATGCAAAAATAAAGTACCTAGCCTTAGGAACCATCTCTTCCCTTGGAAAGCAGAGCTGGAGGCTCTGTTCTCCATCCAGGCTCTAGCATCTCAAAGGGTGATCCACAAATTCACAAGGTAAGCACAGTTCTGTCTGGTGTTACAAAGCAGGGAATATGCAAAAGTGACTGTGCCTGAAAACACCTCCTGTGCTGAATCCCATGCAGAAGTGGCCAAACCAGGGCTTGCTACTTGTTTTCCCCAAGCAGCACCAGGGACTTGCTCTGAGGGGATGATTAATTTTTTTTCAAAATTGAAAGATGCTGGTAGCTTTTTTAATTATCAATTAAAGTAATCACTTTGGCAGGGAGCTTATGCCCAGTCTCTACTTTCCAGAAGCACATCCTCTCTAAGAAATTGAGGATCAGTTATACAGAGAGGTGCCCCCACTCTCCTGTCACATGGAAGACCACACCTCTGAGATCCAGGAGTGCTGGGACAAGTGACAACTCTGTGGCTGTTAACAAGGAGCCTGGTTCCTCAGTAAAACCCCGGTGGAACAGGGCTCCAGGACTGTGCAGCACCAAGGTCCTCTGCTGGTTCAGGGGAGGCCAGGGGCCTCTCTGCATTATCTGAGGTGCAGCAGAGGCCCCAGCACAGCTGCACTGGTGGCTGGCAGGACCTGAACTCACAGAAAGCCAAGTGGAGACCTTAAGGAACAATGGATGATAAAATCTGAATGTACATAGACATGAAGTGCTATTTACAGCTTGTAAAGCTGCAGCTTTCAGACCACACTTTCCGAGGTAGGAACCTCCATCTGTCCTGTGTATCTTCAGATGTTTAAAGAACCTTTTTGAGACATACCTGTAAACATATGTAAAAATGAAATATATGTTTTCACTGAATGCTACAGAGAGTGAAATAATGCCATAATTTCAGTTATTGGAAGAATATTTGAACATCCTTAAACAGTTATGAGCCCCTTTCAGGACCCTGCAATGTAGTCTTAAAATTTTAGCACTAGTGATGGGAAGAAAATCAAATTGCTCTCTGTTTTTTGGTGGGTTTTGTCTTTAAACAAAAGGCTCCCACCAAAATGTTTAAGGAAAACATCAATAATTCATGTTCAAAGGGACCATTGGAAGTAAAGAAATATCTGGAGCTGGTAACTATAACTTCTAAAGGATGAACACAAATATACAGTTGTGAGCTCATGCAGTTTTTACCCAAGCAAGTAGCCAACAAAAGGTTTTTAAATTGCACATGCAGGTTCCTTTCAACTGGAGTAAAAGTGCAGAATGTGGCCCTAAGTGAACTGCACCCACCCAGCTGAAATGCACTGTTGCCAATTGATTTTTGGGGGGAGATTTCATTCTGCTTCACAGGAAAAAACACTTCTCATTTGACAGAGTGTAACAGACTGCTAAAGCACTTGGTAGCCTTGTGATCAATTAAGGGTCAGGATGGTTTGATAAATTATTAAAGAGAATGAAGAAAGAAAAGAGCAGCAACCAACAGATACATTCTCCCACCCAGCAATATGTTATCTTTATCTTTCTTGAAGTCAGGTGTTTGTTTCATTATTATTATTATTATTATTATTGCTACTGCTTCACTATTAAATAATAAATCTTTTCACTATCTGCAGTGCTGGGGGCAAATACCATCCACATGTTAATCAGAACAGTAGGAAAAAAACAGATACAAGTAAAACAGCCTAATAAAGTCTGTCTCTAAAATCCATAAGTCCTTCTGTGGTCAGGAGAAAAACCTGAGCCTGAATACAGCAACCTGATTCTTCAGAGGGTACCACTGTGCTGAAGTGACTCACACTTGAGATAAGAAGCATGGGTTTTATAACCTTCCCCCCCCCGCCATATGTGAAATTTAAATATATTTTCTTTGCAGTTCTGAAAATAATAATTTATTGCAAGTTCAGATTTGAATTACATTCACAAGTTGGGATTCAGGGAAACAGTTCAGTTTAGGGCTTTTAGGTGCTTACAGGAGAAATGCTTTATATCCACATTTGTGAATATTTTCTGAAGAAAACTCTTCACTAGAAACAGAGATTTGCAGGAATGAACCACTAATGAACAGATTTTTGAAAATTCAGTGTGAAAGGGAGGATATTTTTTTTGCTTAATCTCACTTTTAATGTTTTTCTTTAAGGGGATTGTTAATCAAAACTTTTGAGCACCTTTTCTTAGAACCCACTTAGAGTTATCATTTAATCTCAGGGTTTATGAGTACCGGTCTCATTAAACCTAACAGGAGCTACACATATGGAAATTGTGGAGAATTGTGGAATGGGGAAAATTGTGGAAATGTGGAATTGTGGAGAATATCCCCATTCTATAGCACTATTCCCAGGACCCTGAGTGAGCCCCTTGTGTAATTTGTGATTTGGCTGCAGGAGTCAGGGGAATGGGGTGGTGAGGCCCTGGTCTGCAGCCTGTTGGTGGTTTCAGGCCATTGTCAGAAGGGATGAGGAGACAATTTACTGCTGAGATCTGAGTGCTCCATAGAGAGCTGCCCAGCACTAAGTGCTCCAAGGCAAGTAGATTTAGTAACAGTAAACAGGGACCAGCAGTAATAAAAATAGAAAATGCTAATAAGTTACTGTGTTGCTGGAATACAGAAGAAGAAAAAATCTATTTCCAAGAGCTTGAGCCAAAATCTATTTTAAATGTTTTCCTAATAGTCCCAGCATGTTTTATAATAGCAACTTATATATATATTTCTTTATAGACCTGTTAGGCTGATACCTTCATTCTGTACTTTTCACAGTTTCTATTTTAGCACCAAATTCCAGTTTATTCTGTTGAAGGAAAGCAACTGTCCCTGATTTGCATCCACTTTTTTTTTTTTTTTAATTGTTACTGACTGGTGTCTCATCCATATGAGCAGCTCTCATACAACTTCCAAAAAATACAGTATTGTTCTGAATCTTTCCACTTTGCAAATATAAATCTTTGTCTCATGAGCCAAACATGAGACGCTCTGCTTGATAGGGCTTATACCAGTGACAAATGTGACAAAGGGACACCTTGTTATCACACCAGACATCTGCTCCCACCAGACTCATTGTCAGAGCCAGCAGTAACCTCATCCTTCTCCTTACAGCAGAAAAAATTCACCAAAGCCACACTGGAGCCCCTGGAATTGCCCTGAATTTGCTTTAGTGGAGGTGAAACTGTGAACCAGCAGCCTTAACTGGCAACACCATCCTGAGCTGCTCATTTAAACAGAGCCATGACCAATCAAACCTCACTGCTGACCAGAACAAGGGACATCAAATGAAACATTGCTGTGCAATAATAGAAATTCTCTACACAGGTCAGTAAAAACGTAACTGCCCAGCACTCATCTGTAAACACAGGCATCCTGATTGGATCTCTAATGCACCTAGAAAGCACCAAATTGGGTTTTTAAAATAAAATAATAAATAGTCTTCACCCCAGACTCAGCTGGGGTCTTCACCCCAGCTGAGCTGGTCTGAGTGGTTTGCAGTGACAGCCTCCCCGCTTGTCTATGTGGTTGCTGGTAACACTTCCTGGTACTCTGTTTGCTCTTCTACAGCCTAGCATGACTAATTAGAATAATGGCTTTACCTACAAAAGCCTAAATCTCTCTTTAATTTATTCAAAATGAAGTTAATGGTTTCTGGCAGCAGTCTGCCTTGTAAGGCATTTCCTCTGTTTTGATCCTTTGCCCGCAGCCGTGTTTTGTGTTTGCCCTCATTGCTGTCACTGCCTCAGTCACCACAGGAGCCACTCAGCACCTCCTATCCTGCTTGCACTTGCACTGTCCCTAATTACTCCTTATATCTCTGTTATCAACACTACTGGTGAACTCTGATGCTTTAAAATTGATGGTTTCCTCCAAGGCAAATTAAGTCAGTCAAACCAATCAATAAGGATAACTACATAATGAAACCAGAGGGACTTCCATATAAATCTTTCCAGATGGAGTATTTATCATCTGCAGACATCTTCTCCTGTTTTGGAACGATGTTGTTATGGAAGCTATACTGTTTTATCCCCCAGTTCCTTATCTCAGATGATCTGAAAGTCAACTTGAAATCATATTATGTTGTCTGGGTTAGCTAGGACAGAGCTGGTTTTCTTCCAAGTGTTGCGGTTTGGATTAAACATGAGAATAACATTGATAGCACACTGATGGTTTAGTGGTTGCTCAGTAGTGCTGACCCCTAAGTCAAGGGCTTTCAGTGTCTCGTGCTCTGCCATGAGCAGGTGCACCAGAAACCAGGAGGAGCATGGCCAGGACAGCTGACCCAGACTGACAAAGGGATATTCCATACCATGGGATGCCATGCCCAGTCTATAAATGGGGGGACATGCCCAGAAGTTGCCAATTTCTGTTCAGGGATGGGAGGTGCATTGGTCAGTGGGTGGTGAGCAATTGTATTGGCACTAATTGGTTTTTCCCCTTGGGTTTTATTCCTCTCTCCCTTTTTCATTTTCATTATTATTACATTTTACTTTATTTCAATTATTATACTGTTCTGATCTCAACCCATGAGTTTTACCTTTTTCTGATTCTCTTCCCATCCTAGGGAGTGGGGAGGGGGTTGGAAATTGAGTGAGTTGCTCACTGCAGTTGGAGTCTGTTGTAAAACTATAATGTGTACAGAAGACAGGTTTGTCCCTCACCAGTGTCAACTGCAACATGTCCACAGAGCTGGAGACAAGAGGCACTTTCCATTCAGGGGAGCAGTTCTGGAGGTGCTCCAGGTCTCTCCCCCTTGCCACAGCTGGGCTTACAGCAGCCTCAGCAATACCTACACTAGGGTGACCTATGTAAGGCCTCCTACAGCCCCAGGGGCCCCTGCTGGCACCCTGAAGTGACCTGTGACACAGCCAGTCCCACAGTCTCTGGGAGACTTTTGGGACATCTGAGTCTCCCAAAAGCCTGTCTGCTCTGGAAAGATGGCATGCAGGCAGGAGAGATGCACCTGTGAGGGAAAAGCCAGCTGAGGAAATGACAGACTGTGGTTTTATCTTCTCACATTTATGCATGGCCAACTACTAACACAGGTGCCATTTGTACCTACAGTGTCTGTAACACTGTGATCAGGAGTCAGGATGTTTGACTTTTTCAGCAGCTGAAACCCATGACACAGTAGTGCTGGTTTGCTAGAAATTCCTCAGAATTCATAAATACAAAACCCAGAACAGTAAAGTTGCATAATGGGCACCATGGCCATTCTCAGCCTCTGCAAAGGGATGAAGAGAGCAGAGGAATCACTGACCAAGTTGTTGGGAGAGGTAAGGGAGAAGTGGGGCTGAAAAAATGGTGTTATGGATTGAATGGAGTAATTTCAATTAAAATTGTCAATCTCCAGGAGTTTTTTTGTGAAACCATGCTGAATTCAGTGTTGCTGGCTGAAATCCACCAGTCTCTCTGTCCAGATCAAACTAAGGAAGCACAGTCCTGTACACCACCTGCATGCTCCACAGATATTCTGATGTATCAGGAAAACACCTGATTTTCCTCCTCTGAGGCCACAAATATATTAAATTTGTACCTTTTACAGCATAAATACAGCTATTATAGTATTGATAGCTTTTAGAAAGCATTAGGTCTGGGCTAAAGCATTCCTGGGAGGGTGAGTGTGTGCTCTGTGTGCTGGGTACCAGCAGCAGGATGTGGCAGCCCAGAGGGACAGCCTGGCTGAGATCTCATCCCTCACCTGCACCTGACTGACCCCAACAGGGTGACCTCAGGCAGTCTCACCTCACTGCCACCAGAGACAGGGGCAATAGAGGCAGAAGTTTTGATAGTCAGGTACTCAGTAAAACTGGAGTGTGAATATCGAACTGTTTCCCTGGTACACATTGCTCATGCTTTGTTTCATCATCAAAACAGAAATATGAACTGTGATTTGCAGACTTTTGTGGTATTTTTGGAAAAGATTTTAAAAAAGGAAAATGAAAAATTCCTCTTCTACAAACACACAAAAAAATGCTTTGATTCTCTGTGCATATTTAACATCTCTTTTTACAATTTACAGGACAAAACAGTCTGAAAGTTGTTCCCTTTCTCTTGTAAAATGTGCAGTAATTCATTTTGCCTCCCGGTTTATCTTAAATAGGGTAGTGATCCAATCCTTTGCAGTTTCATAATGGACAACAATGTTGAGAGTATTACAAAGGGAAGGGCAGCCCAGTCAGCAGGTTGAATTTCTGCCCACTGAAGGCAGAATGGCATCCATAAGAAAGCTCCTCAAAAAATATATTGCAAGCTAATGAACATGAACAGCAGCAAAAATTTTCAGGAAACAAAACATAAATGCAAAGCTTTACACACCAAAAGAAGCAAAAAATAATCACAACCAGCAAGCTCAGAAGGAGAGTAAATTATTTTACTAATTCATTCCCACATTACTACTTTTACTCTAGTGACAAAAAAATCACCCATGAAAAAAAAATCTGATACATTGTCCCCTGCCATATTGAATATATCAAGACATATATACCACAGACAAAAATTGTAACACTGCAGTTTTGTTTCTATCTGACAACATATACAGTCAGCCAAGAACCACAAGAATGCAAAGAAAGGCTGTATTTCATTCCTTTGCCTGAAACTTACTTCTAGACAAAACATCATCAACCCTCAACAGGCAAAAGCACTTCCAGATTAGATATAAGACAGGAAAATAAAAGCAATCTGCCAAGAACAGTAACCTCCTTATAAACTATCAGTCAATGTTAACAAAAACTCCTGGGGAAAAATACTGCAGGAAAAATACTGCAGTTATTGGAGTCTGTGTCATCAGAAGAGCACTTTATGACTAAATGGTCAATGCTGATCTCCTGCAGTCATTTCATGTTCATTAAAGAATCTTGAAATTTATTCCTGGGGGTGGTGCCATGGACTGGCATTGGGCTGGCCCAGAGGCAGGGCTGTGTCCCCAGAATGGCACTCACTGCTCCACACTCCTGGTGGAGCTGCAGCCCCTGCTGTGCTTGGTGTCCTATGCTCTTATGGAAAACAAAATTAAAACAGAATAAAATATTCACCTTTGAATCCTAATCAGGCTTCATGTGATAGCAGCCAATGTAACAATGTGCATGAAAATTAAGGGTGCTACAGAAATAGGGTGCAGAGCCCTCTACCACATGACTTAGAAATCAACTCATGGTTTTCCTGAAAAAAAGAAAACTTTGTCCCATCCTATGTAAATATGAGGACACCACCAAACTAAAGATCATGTGTAAGGAGGTTAGAGTTGCATTTTAGAATTTGGGATGGAAATGGAAAAAATATTTGGACTCCAGATGTGGGATGTGAGTGTGAGCAGAGCATCCCAGGTGCTCCTCTTGCATCAGCTAGATGCTTGAATTTAATCTGAAACCTTGCTTGCTTCAGTTCCATGAATGAACACTTAGCTGAAAGCTCACCTCTCCCAGCTGATGCCCCCCACTGTGTCTGTAGTAGGATAAATGTTCCAAGATTTTACTGTGGATTTAAAAAGGGTTTAAAGATTATGCTAAGTCAAAGTAACACCCAAGGGACTTACACTAGAGAGCTGCAGTCCCATTAATGTATAAAGAGAAGGCTAAAACTGTAAAGATAAAACATGGCTCTGCTTTTTGACGTGCTAATCTGCCCTTAAAAAGAAAAATACCTTGAAGAGCTGCAGGTCTGCTGGGAAGTTCTTCCCTTCATTATTGTTTTGCAACAAAAAAAGTGTGTGTTTCACTCAGGGAGAAATTTAACTTTACATCTCAAGGTCTCAAATATATTTTTTCTTGTTCAAGGCAGATTAGCAGTTCGGAAGTGAGAAGGTTTCCTAATTTACATTAATCTCAGCCCTGCCACATGCTAATTGGGGTGTTTTCTTCTGGGACTTCCAGATACTTTGCAATTGTGACTTTGCTGTTGCACACTGTAACATCAGCTCTCACTGATATTAGTCTCTCTCCACATGTCCATGTTCTCTAACCTGGCACTGATTTTCTTGGATGGCATCTACTGATTTATGAATGGAGATAGTGCTTCTGGATCCTGTCACTCATTGATAAAATAGTATACAAAAGGATATTTCTGTAAAATAAATGCTTAGCAAATCTGAAAATATTAAGGAGTTTCCAATTGATCTTCAACTGTGGGCCAAATATGCCAAATAGTTTGATCTGGAAGAATGTGGCATCCTAACGCTGACTAACAGAGCATTATTTAGTGCAGTGTCCAACTAATCCTTAAGGAAAGATATTGCATTGCTTAAACTGCTTTTTGGGTAGATTGAAGCCATGTCATACAAGTGAATCCAAA
This sequence comes from Setophaga petechia, assembly GCA_024362935.1. Classification (NCBI taxonomy): domain Eukaryota; kingdom Metazoa; phylum Chordata; class Aves; order Passeriformes; family Parulidae; genus Setophaga; species Setophaga petechia. Next base: position 9,785,110 of record JANCRA010000012.1, on the reverse strand, counting down.
GGTGACAGAGCTATTCCAGAGGGAGTCTGAAGACAGCACCATGGTTGTCACCCAAGGAAGAAGCTCCATGTCTACAAGTTCACAAAGACATGGAGGATTGGGGAATGCCTGTGTCCTGCTCCCCAAAAAATATTCAGAGTAGAATATTTGTGATCACTAATTGTGGCTGTAATAAATTTATGTACTCTGCACTTCTAACATTGCCTGGCCTTTATTTTGCAATTTATCTCAACAAATCACTGTACTTCACTTTGAAATAACTTCCATAATTAGTTTTCCACCTATTTTTCATTTAAATGTTTTGAAAAGGAACACTGCACAGCACTGAAAAGGAGCTGCAGGTTGTCCTGGCAATATGTCAAAAGCTCCAGGGCTGCTAGTACTGTGCATATGGATGTATTATTTTTCTGGGGTGATAGTTACAGTTTTATAATTCCTTACACAGGTGTATGCAGTGTAGTACAAAGCACAGACAGCTCTTTTGAAATGACATCTAAACTTCAATTTGATGGCCACAGAGACTTAGTGCTGATGGAAAGACCAAAAACATTCAGTAAGATCTTCCAGCTTTTGAACGCTTCTTTTTGCCCTGTTAAATCTTAAATGATACATGTAAGAGATCCTTTAAACCACCAAATTAAGGAAATAAAGCATTTTATCACACACAAATGCTCATACTGTATGACATATGCACAGATCTGTCCAAGTCATATCAAGAACTCCTACCACTTAAACTACCTATCTTAAGATAGTTAGGTTTAGTTATGCTGAAGTCACTTTTCTGAATAATTACACTCCTGTGAGCAGCTCCAAATTAGCTTTCAGCTAATTTCAGTTTACATCAGCTACTGATAAGAACATATTAAATTGTAAAACTTATATAAAAACTGAGTAAACACTTTAGCTCCTGATAACTCCCACAGGAAGAGTCCAGACCACTTGAACTTTAAATACATAATGAGGCAGTCCTCACACAGCAAATGGTTACAGTCCTTTTACAAACAACATGGAGAGCTGGGTGCTTGGGATTGGCTCCACAGAAAGCTACCTATAACTTATGTCCCATTCAGCTTTCAAGAATTCCTTGATAATAAGGATTACAGAGAGCAAAAATGTAATATATGCAACAAAAAGATTGTGATCCCCATAGTCAGCCCTCCAATATAACTATTTCCAAGAAAATTAAGGAAAGAAATCTTTTTCTTGCTAGCAGGCAGCTTTTATTGTACTAGCAAAGAAAGGACTCTTGATGGAGATAACAGCCTGTGAGCTGAAACAAATTCCCAATATTCACTGCAGATGTAGCAATCAGAATTTTAAATCTTTTTATACCTAATTCTACTCACTCTGTGCAAATGGCAATTTTCAATGACATGTAACATGTGGATTACTTCAGGAGAAACATACCATTAGGGATAGCTATCTCAGTAAATTTAATTTACTTTCAAAGTGGGAAAAATGTAAGATTTACTGGAAAATTGAGAAGAACATTAATAACAAAAAGGCTGAATTGAAGAGAGGCCATGATAGATCTCTGAATAGTAGTGGGTGAGGCAGGTTGGTTTTGATGCTCTCTGGTGTGCTTTGAAATAGTGAAGGTAACAAAAAGAGGCTATATTAGTACAGAAAATTTGAAAATAACCTTCAAGACAAATCTTTGCTGCTGAAGAGATCGTTTTAATGTGATGTTTTATTCATAAAAAATGAATGTATGGCAATATTCAAAGCTGAGCCTGAAATGTGCCAGAGCATTTGGACAAGAAACTAATAGCTAAATGACTACATCTGTACAAGTATGGTTGTAGATATAAGTGTGCTCCACACCAGTATAGGTCTTCTTCTTACAGGAAAAATGAATCAGCTACTACAGTTTCTGATACCTTTATCCTGTTAGAATTGGATCTCTGCTGGAGAATATACCAGTTTGATCACAGCTTCCTTCCTGGAGCTCCTGTTGTTCCATCAGTACTTATTTTTTGTGCATAAAATACCTCTTAAAATCCAGTATACCATAGAAAATCTTATTTTAGAACTTCTGAGACTTCTGTCCAGAGGATATTTCCTGAAGAAAAGCCTTTCTTTGGTCAGATGGTCTAAGCAGGAATAGCAGTACTTTTGCTTTGAGGCTTATGCTTTTCCCATGGAGCTTCACTGAGCTCCAGTGTGCGTGGTCATGCAGTTCTCCCTTATAACCACTCAAAGAAAGAACATCCTATTCTTCATTCCTTTCTGAAGGGCCACCATTGGGTTGTGCTACATTCAATTAAAAAATGCAGCTATGCCACACACAGCAGTACATTCCAGGAGTGTTGACTGTGAATTGAAGGCTGACTTACAAACTTTTTATGCACTTTGTAAAAACTCAAACCAAACTCGGTATCTGAGTTCTTGGGTTAATTTTTCACACTTTGATTTAAATAGCTTCATTTGAACAGGTAATTGCTCTGGTCTCATGCTTACTTCTCCCTCATTCCCACTGCTCCATCAAACATCCTTCCCCTCAACCTCTCCACCCTCCCATTCTTTCTACTCTGCTTCCACGCTGTCTGCAGACCCCAAATATCCCTGTCCTCAAGTAGCTCTCAAATGACAGTCCCCATGACAGGACTGCAGAACAGAGCTATCTTCATCTTCCTTCTTGAGGAGAAGAGGAGCCATGTAAATATCAAACAGCTAATTCCAAGGCAAACCTTCAATGTTCACAAAATCCAGCATATATTGGTCGGAGTTTTTTCTGTCATCAATTTTCTCACAAAATCCAAGAGCTTCTTTACAAACCTTGCAAATCCTCAGGTGACTTCTGGAAATAAAATGACCCACAAAGAACGAAAAATGTCATTTCATGACAATGTGCCATTGCCAAAAGAGCACCTTTCCCTATGTTGTTCACCCATTTGGCTGAAATCTGCAGAATTCCAGTTTGGCTCATGACAATTGTTGATTGTCTTTGTGTCATCCCCATTATTTGAAGGGCTTGTTGTTTTCAGTGTCATCTAAACATAACTGGCCTATGTTGTAATTAAACTTTGATCAAGTTTTTAATGGGATCTCAGAGGAAAACAGTATTTGACTAACATGTATTATTCTGCATGTATTAATCAAGTGAATTCTTGTTTAACTGATAGATTTTCACATAGTAACTATTCTTCTCCATTGTTAATTAGCAGTGTAGAAAAATAATAGAATCTGTTTTCAGTGAAATTATACTTTTGTATCCAGAATATTCTGAAATTTTAGTTTAATACTTTGATTCATTTAGTTTCAAATTACCATTTTGAGTCTTTCCTGGGGCACTTCAATTAAAAATACCATATCCCTATATTCAAAAGTGGTCCCAAACAATAACAAAATATAAATTCATGGCATTAAGCTCTTGAATCCCTTAGGCCAGCTGTCCCTTATAAATCATCACTAAATAGCAATTTCATGACTATTGTCATGAAATGTTAGTCAGGATTTTCATCAGAAATCTGGAAGATCTGAAATCAACAAGTATGACACTTCTAAATGATATAGACATTGGCCAGGTGGGAACAAATTGTCAGTCAAGTTAGGCACATGGAACATGGCAAACACTATCTGGCAAACTGAGTCAACCTTAAAAACAGCAAAACAATCTCCCATCCACCTCCTTCCCCCAGTGCTGTAGGAACAAGGAAACTTGCAAGAGCAAGGACCCGCAGGAGGAAGAGACTTCACCTAAGGCCTGTGGTGCCCATGCAGAACGACCTCCCTGCCCTGCAGTACTGAAGAGGAAGGACCCATCACACCAGGATTGATGCTGGAACTGAGCAAGGCAGCCCCATCTGCTCCCTGTGCAACAACCAGAGCCAGTAAGAAAAGGTGGCAGGTGACACCATCAGGCAACTCTGTTCTGAGAGACAGGGGCACCCTGTGCCGACCTGACACACTCTCTGTCCCTCTGGTGAACCAAGAGATGACTACAGGACTGCTGCCACAGCCTTGGTCTTCACCAGCAAGTGCTCCAGCCACACGACCTAAGTGGCAGAAGGCAAAGGCAGGGATTGGGAGAACAAAGATCCATCTCCTGCAGGGGAAAGTCAGGTGAGAGATCCTCTAGGGAACCTGAAAGTGCACAGGTGTGTGGAACCTGATGAAATGCATCTGGGGGTCCTAAGAAAACTGGAGATGCAGTTACTCATGAAGTTCAAATTCAACGAGATCAAGTGCAAAGCCCTGCACCTGTATCACAACAATTCCAAGCACAAGCACAGGCTGGGCAGAGAGTGGATTGAGAGCAGCCCTGAGGAGAAAGACTTGGGGGTGCTGCTGGATGAGAGGCTGAACATGCCCCAGCAATGTGCACTGGCAGCCCAGAAAGCCAAACGTATCCTGGGCTGCAGCAACAGGAATGTGGGCAGCACAGCAAGGGAGGGGATTCTGCCCCTCTGCTCCACTCTGCTGAGACCCCACCTGCAGAGCTGCATCCACATCTGGGCTCACAACAAAAGCAGAACATGGACCTGCTGGAGTGAGTCCAGAGGACTGCCACAAAAATGATTAATTAGAGGCATGAAACACAATTAGGATTGTTCAGCCTTTATAGTAGCCCTCCAAAACCTCAGAGGGGCCTACAGAGAGATGGAGAGGAATTTTTTCACAAGGGTATGTAGTGGTGGGACAAGGGGGAATGGCATCAAACAGAAAGAGAGCAGTTTTGATAAGATATAAGAAAAAAGGTCTTTGATGTGAAGTGGTGAGGCACTAAAACAGCTTGTCCAGAGAAGCTGTGGCTGCCCCATCCCTCAAAGAGTTCAAGGCCATGGATGCACTTTGAGCAACTGGGTCTAGTGGAAGGTCTCCCTGCCCAAGGCAGGGGTTTGGAACCAGCTAATCTTTAAGGCTGCTTCCAATCCAAACATTCTATGATTCTATGAACTCAGGCTACAAGAACACAAATTGGTGGGGTTCCCAGTTTTAGAAGGGAGCTGAAGATTACCAAAGTCTGGGACAAAACCTAATCTGTGTTATACCCTCTGTTTAGATATAAAAATTATTCCTTACACCAAAAACTCAGTGTTCAATATCTATAGGTTATAAATTATTTATCAAATTTTTAAAGTTATTTGATTTCAGTGGATAAGTTACCCTAACGTAAAGAAAATACCCCCTAATAAAGGACTCATAGATACACTGCTAAAGACAGAGCAAGAAACAGCTCCTGGAAGTTCAAAGGAGAAACATTAAAATTAGAAATTAGGCACATTTTTAAACAGACTGTGATTAATGACTGGGAAAAGTAGTACACAAAGCGGATTCTTTACTTCTTGTAGAACATGTAAGGTCATGCACTTTAGATAATAACAAGAATACTTTCAGCTATAAGCTAGAAATTACTGAGGAGGAGAAAGCTCTGTTCACATTAGTCAACCACTGTTTGAAAATAAGCTACCAGTGTGAAAAAAGACAAACACTGCCCTAGAATTCATCAGCTCAATTATTTCTAGTAACGATGGGGGAAGTATTAGTACGGTGCTGGTAAAGTACTGCTAAGACATCACTTCAATTATTGTGTGCAATTATGAACGCTTGTGTTCAAAAAAGATTAACTTAGGCTGGAGCAGCTGCAGAGAAGGACTGCTAGGATGATGAGAAGAATGTAAAATATGTCACAAAAGGAGGCAGAAAGAGCTTGTTTAGAGAGAGGATGACTGCTATCACTAAATATCACAGAGTTGCAAAGGAGCTGTTTAAGCCAAAAGACAACCATGGTATAAGAACAAAGGGTTGAAACTGGACTTGAATAAATTTACTCTAATTTAGATCCTTTTTAATTACTAGGCAAATGAAGCATTGAAACAATTTTGCAATAGGAATTTAGCAGATAAATGACTATAACCAGCTTTAAGAGGGAGCTTAAATCCACACACATTAAAGCCACAGCATCATTGTCACAGCTCTTGCAGCACCAGGGCCCAGAGCCAAAGTGAAAGGTTCCCCCCTGGGGATGGTTCCCTGGCACCACAAGGACCATGAGCCAAAATGGCCAAACCACCCCAAACTGCAGGGCCTGCTGAAACCAGTATCATGTTTAAATTGTGACCAAGCCCTGAGGTTATCCTAATAACTTGTCCTCTCTTAAAAACCAGAAAAATATACCTAGCTACAAGCAGCCCTGTTTCCAGATTTTCTGTTAATGTCAGAAATCTACTCTTAAAAACTAATCACTCATTTATTTTTTCCAGAGCAAAGCTGAAATTACACTGAAAATGTCATAGTTAAGCAGACATGTACCAAGGTTCATATACAAAAAGGCAGTATTTAGATCATGCTGGCAAAAATAAGAATTACCTGGATATAAAAAGAATATTCACTGTTTCTCTTGGACTTTATGTGTGTAGGAAGCATTGCTTCAGCCATAAAGTCAGGTTAGCATTGACTAACAGTGGTTCAGCTTAATGTTGTCTGCCTTGTTTAAATGACTCCTGCTGCAAGTACCTTTCTTGTTGCATGTGGAGTGATGAAACAGTGCTTTAATAGCAATCTAGCTGTGCTATGGTCATACATTGTTTTCCAAACTCCTTCTGTTTACAATAAAAGGTCATTTCATTACACTGGTTTCCTGAAACCCTTCAGATTTATTATTTGTCTTCAGGGCACAAAAATACAAAATCTTATGAAGACTCTAAGCTATTTCCCCTTGTATTGGAATAATTTTTAAACTACTTATATCTTCCTACTGCTTCTTGAATGCCTGCTCTAATTAGATTGACAGCTTCTCATTTTGTTATTTTGAAATCTGTAGGACTGCATTTAAAAAAAGCCCAACCAAACACCTCAAGAATCAAACTGCAAATAAGATGGATGGGGATTTAAAGTGCAAGTACCTTAATGTTTAGAATTATTACTAATTTTAATGAAATCAGTTATAGTTTAATAACAATAATATAATTCAATATATTAATTATTATTCTTCATGTTAGCAACGTTTCTTGTTTCATGTGGTTTATGTAACCCAGAAAAGCATGCCTGCAATTATTTCCACTGAAAATACCCACTTGACTATATCCCATTTTTAACTGCTCCAGAGTTCATGTTTTTTTCCTCTGGTGCAAGTAATTGTCTGCAAGATGTTTTTGGGTAGGGGGTATTTGTTACATAATAGGAATATGATATATTTTCCTTTACTAGTAAAACAAGGAAGAATATTTTTTCAATTAAAAAAGACAATGAAAATAAACACAAAACAGGACCTTTACTAAATTTTATTAGACTATGATTCAAGAAAGTGAGCACTACTTGAGTGAGTTGTAAACATCTTTTCATATTTGGGTGGGATCTTGAAAATTATTGGCATTGCTTTTGAAGATATTTATATTTCATTAATAATAAAAGACCTAGTATAAGCCCAGGAGACTCAAAATAAAGCATGCCATAAGATTACAATTGGTAGTGCTGAAGAACCAAGACCCTCTCATAACTGGTCAGCAGATGCCTCTGTTGGAAATTGCAAATGAATTCAGTTCAAAATTAAATGCTTTCTGAGTCATTCCCTAGAGACTGGAATTCAGCCTTTAAATACACATGAGAACCCATCAAATGTGAGTCAATAAAACAATGCATGAAAAGCCACTTGTCCTGGCGAGACGCTTCTACACCAGCTTTTTAGAAAGTACTTCAGAGGGTTTGCAACAGCACAAATTCCACAGCCAGCATAAAACCAGATTGTGTTAACAGTAACCTTTCCTCCTTTTTCTCACCCTGTGCCAATAGGGTGACATTAAATACAATTTCACTTAAATAAACTCACTTATTACATAAAAAAAGAAGTAGCTCCATGTAATTTCCAAGCTGTGTTTAAAGGGTACCATAGCTGCACTGCACTTTAGTTATTCCCAAGGCTGAACTGAAGCTGTTTGTTACCAAAAGCAGACAATGCCCTGAGTCTCAGAAGGAGAAAGGCCAGGGTGGGACTCGGCCCCAGGCAGACAATGCAGACGTGCCTGCGCATGAGTGACGAGTCTTGGCTCCTCTCACACCATGGCATGGGACATGTGTCCACCCTAAATCTCCATGTGCCACCAGCCAAAGAAAATTAACCAACTGCAGACTGACCTTACCCATTTGTGGGGAAGGGGCAGGAAGGGCCCTTATCCAGAGTTTTATTAGCATTTCACTTAAAGTACAAGCACCGCAGACCGTTCCTTCTGAGCGATTTGTGAGTTTATGCTTTGGATATTAACTAAAGTAATTAATCAGCCTCCTGTGTCAGTACAGGCTGGGGGATGAACAGATGGAGAGCAGCCCTGCCAAGAAGCATTTGTGGGGGTGGAAGGGAAAAAAGCTGGACATGACAGCAATGTGCACTTGCAGCCCAGAAAGGCAAACACGTCCTGGGCTGCCACCCCAGCAGTGTGGGCAGCAGGGCAGGGGAGGGCACTGCGCCCCTCTGCTCTGCTGAGACCCCCCCTGCAGTGCTGCAGCCAGCCTGGGGGCTTTCAGCATAGGAAGAGCATCAACCTGTGGGAGCAAGTCCCAAGGAGGCACATAAATAATGGTCAGAGGGTTGGAGCACTGCTCCTATGAAGCCATGCTGAGAGAATTGGTGTGTTCAGCCTGGAGAAGAGAAGGCTCCAGGGGGTTCTAATGGAGGCCTTCCAATACCTGAATCGAGCCTACAAGAAGAATGGAAAATATTTACAAGAGCATGTAGTGACAAGACAAAGGTGAATGGCTTTAAACTTAGAGTTGGTTTAGTTTAGACATTAGGAAGAAATTCTTTACTGCTGAAAGTGGCAAGACACTAGGACAGGACTCCCTACCTCTGGAAATGTCCATGGCCAAGTTGAATGGGGCTTTGAGCAATTAGATCTAGTAGAAGGTGTCCCTGCCCATGGGAAGAGCAGTTGGATCTTTAGGGTCCATTCCAAACCAGGCCATTCTATGATAGATCTACCAGAAGGAAGCCCTCTGCTTTGGGCCAGAGACACCATGCCACCAACTCCTTTGCATTCAACTTTTAATAGTCTCATAAGATACTTGAAGTAGACAGCTTTTTTCTCATCGACTATTGCAGACTTCTAACAAACTTTATATACCTCTTATGACGAGAGCTTTGACCTTAAAAGCTAGATTTCTAGGGAACATCCCAATCAATTAAATTTAAAATGCTTCATATGCTATTAAATCAAAGTCCTACATAGTGAAATATTCTGGTTTACAAAGTCCCTCAGTCTCAATGAGCCAGTCTGTCCATCCCTATGAGTTCCTTGAATCTAGGGAGGTTTTTTTGTGTAAAGTGCTCACCAAAACACCCTGCAATAATTGAATATGACAGATGTCTTTCAAAACTCTTCTGGATGAACTGCAGTGAGCATCAGAATATTGCATCTCCAGAAGTACTTTGCATTTCAATCAGTCCTTGGAAAGCAGGGCACCTGAAGAGGGTTGTATGTGAATGGCTGAGCCAGACAGCCAAGGTCCCCACGCTATACACAGCAAAAATGAAGTCCCTGATGGAAGGATGCTCAGAAACAGGCTGAGGAGATCCAACTAGGAGTAAAGCCCAGAAAAAAACCCTAAACTTTCCTAGTTTTAATAACAAAACCAAAAAAATCAGTAACTAAATTCCTCATAAATGTTCCAGGATAGAGAATGTTACTGAATTTTACATATCCTGCTCGGTGTATTTAAACAGAGAGAACAAATAAACATTTGTTTGTCCCATGCTAAGCAAAAGCCCTTTAGATTATCACATATATGTGATCCATTCTTCAGGGCAAATCTGAATTCCATACTCATGCTTAATCTTTACCCAAACTTTCATCAGAGGCTAGAATACACCTCTTTGATAGTCTCAGGGAAAATTATAGCTAAAACACATTCCAGTTTATTTGGTTGAGCTCTTGGCAGATTATGACTGAAGGTTTTTAAAAGAGTTCATTACATCTTTGCCCTCCTTAAGCAAAGGTTATCACAAAGCTGCCTGTTTGAGTGAGTTATGACTACTGGGTGGTCACTACTGCCTGTGATATTAATTATTACATGTTCAGTGATAAATTTAAATCAGTAGATAACAAGAAGAAATCTCTACCAAGACCTTCATTATGGTATCTAAAAATAGGAAAATTACAGTTACAGGGAGAAAATGATAAGCTTAATGTATACATGTGCTGAGCAAGCAGATGGTATTTTTCAGGAAATTCACTATTCATATCAAAATTAAAAATTTAAACTTAATCGTTCTAAAATTTAAAACTTGCAGGATGAAACATTTCTTAAAGATTTTTTCTTTTTAATCTAGACTTTTTTAATGTTCATATTCTTCATCTTAAGAGCTGATGCTGTCAGCATTATTGATTCAGCCTCCTAATAACTACATCATCCTTCCAGCATGTCAGAGACTGTCAAGGTGACTATGATGGCATATGACTGGAGTATGAGTCCTGTGTCACAAAATATTTGTGTCACTACTCCAGAAACAGACATATAGCAAATGTCAGAGTGATAGAGAAGAAAAATACTGACTTTATTAATAAACTGCTATGTAAAATATTTCATCATTGCTGTAATGCTGCCAAAATAGCCCTGTCAAGTAATTATTTAAATAGTTTTACTTAAATAAACTAGACCTCAGTGAAAGTGCTTTGAACAACATCACATCTTCCCAAAACACCACAAGATATTCAGCATTCAGCTATTTAATTTGATGCTAACTGGAAAAAAACCCCAACCTTCTCATACAGCTGCAAAGTATCTTTACTTTCCTACACTGACTACTTGTGTGTCTACTGGATTTCGTCTAAAGGTTGATTTCCTTGAAGCACTCAAACAGCTCAGGCTAAGCCTTATGAAGATGCAACTGCTTTGATTACAAACTGCACCTATTTAAATAATATAATTATTTCTCCTAAGGGTTGAAATAAGGCAAGAACTGCAGTAGGTTGACTCATTTGATAAATTTAAATAAATCCTTGCTTAAATCTTTCAATATATTGAAGTTATCATTTTGACTTAAAAGACCTATTTTCTTTCTTTTCAGAAGCAAAAGTCAGTGTTCAAATGACACTATGTCTAATACGTCACCAAAAATAATGAAACTCAAGCAGCAGATGAGCTATTAAAGTATTATACACCTATTTTATTAAAGAAATTTAAAATAATTCTCTTTTCTCCCTCTCTTTCAAAAACTTTAAGGGGTAAGGTGCAAAGCCCCACCCAGACTGACATGACCACCCTGGAGTTATGGACTTCATTCAGTGATAAAATCCACCAGAGCAGAATGGCAGAACAACCCTACTGCAAAGAGTAAGGACCTCATGTGAAGATCTGCACTTTTTCTTCCTGGGGATTTTATAGCAAGAATGGCTGGACTGACAGGCTCCTGTCAGGTGATGCTCACTTACAAGCAAGTGCATTTTAGATACTTGACAAATTTCCCTTCAAACCAACCCCAGATTTTCTTAGCTCAGTAGTCAGCAAATACCCCTTTTAGCTGTGGCACAAGCTGTAAGAACGACCTTGCCCATGCAAAGGCAGAATCCCTCCTCTCCACCTGCCAGCAGTGCTGGTGATGGCTGAGCAGGAGCAGCATGGGGGGATTCAGCCCTTCCCTCCTGTGCCCCAATAGGAGCTGGCCCTGCTCCCACTGCCAGCAGGAACCTGGGAACCTCCTTCTCTAGTTCACACCTTTTAGCACCCAATAAATGCAACCCTACCATTCACTCCCTACAAACAGCAATCACCTTTCACTGGCATATTCTTGAAAATTGGGATATTACTTTTAGCAGATTTGGAGCAGATTTTTCCTGTGAACCATCTCTGAAAACACACAAATGATTATCAGTCACAACACTGACATGAGATAAGCAAACAGTGAATTCAGTTGGTAGGACAGGTGATGATCAGTATTTAGCAGAGGGCTCCATTTTCCTCTAAGCCTGATTTTTCACCACATATAATCAACTTTGCTTCAAAATGTGGCAAATTGGCAGAAAAGGGGGAAGCAGTCTGATGACATTTGTTTGTCATAATATGCCAGAAATTAGTTTACAAACTTGTCTTCAAAATTATGACAAAAACAATTTCCAATACCGTTTCACATTTGCAAAAGGCTTCAGTGCATCTTAATTGATGAAGTCCAAGAGCTCAGTAAGTTTTGCTTGAATAAGCTATCAAATCCTTGCATTTTGTGACAAATACAAAATGAAAGGGAAATAATAGGCCTGGCACAGCCAGGAAGTCAGGAGAAGGGGCTCTGACTGTCACAGTACAACACATGACAAGGAGGCATCACAGAAGCAGGCTCTGGACAAGGACTGATGCAGGCAGGCACACTGCAGGCAGTGTGAAGTTCATGCAGCCATGGGAACAATTCCTTGATCTATTCTTGAGGCATACACACACAGAGAATGCAATTTTAAGATGGCCCTAAATTTCGAGATGATGGCCTTTGCCCCCTACTTTATTAAAGATACCCCTCTATTACTACAAGTTACCATGCAACTCCAGCCTGTCAATCTTGCTGAATGTAGCTCTCAAAGCACAATGACAACATCTTTTGGAGAAAAAAGTATTTTTTACTGTTATTGCAGTCAATGAAGGCTTAATTCATTTTTCCTTGACTTTTCTGCACTATTATCTGTATTATAATAACAGTCATGAGCAGTAAAGATTGGGTTGTATTGTGCCAGCATGTCTGTACAGAAAAATAAAGAAGAAAGTCCTTGCTTTTGAGAACACAGTCTAGCTGGGGAACAATAGGACAAATGTTATTGCTAAGAAAATAAAACAGTAACAAAAGAGAATTTCTGTCATATATTGACATTTCTCTAATCAACGTCAAACAAGAGTGATTTACTCATTAAAAAAGCAGAGAAGATGGATTTTAAGGCAAGATTTAGAATAATAAAATCATTAAGGTTAGAAAACACCTCCAAAATCAAGTCCAACTTTTAACCAAATACTAACATGCCCACTAAACAAAAATGCCCACAAAGTGACACATCTAATAATTTTTTGAACACTTCCAGAGATAGTAACTCCACCACTTCCCTGGGGAGATTTTTTCAATGCTTAACCACCCATTAAATGAAGAAATTTTTCTTAATATCCAATCTAAACATCTCCTGGTGCAACCTGAAGCCATTTCTCCTTTTCCTGTCTGTTGTTGCCTGACCACAGCCTCCGGTCAGGCAGCTGTAGGGAGTGATAAGGTCACAGCCCTGAGCCCCCTTTTCTCCAGGCTGGACACCCCCAGCTCCCCCAGCTGCTCCTCCATCAGACTTGTGCTCCAGACCCTCCACCAGCTTCACTGCCCTTCTCTGAACTCTCTCCAGCCCCTCAATGTCCTTCTTGTACTGGGGGGCCCAGAACTGAGCACAGGATTGAGGTGTGGCCTCACCAGGGCCAAGCACAAGGGGACATTCCCTGTCCTGGTGCTGTGGCCACCACTGCTGTTTATAAAATCCAGGCTGCCTTTGGCTTTCTTGGCCCCCTGGGCACACACTGATCATGGTCAGCTGACTGTGGAACAGCACCCCCAGATCCTTTTCCAATGGGCATCAGCTTTTTTACAAAAAAATGAAAATTTGGAATATGTTTGTCAACAGAACTGTTACAAAGAGTTACTGTTTGTGACAGTAGAGAGCACTGATTGAACACGGTATTTGAAATCAGGATGAAAAAAGGAGAGTGAGGAATAAATGCATATGTCTTCATAGATGGGGGGGTGTGTACCTATTTATATATTATTTTCCATTATTAAAAGAACCTACATTTTGCACAGTTCAAAAAGCATTTCAAATTACTTTCAACAAATATTAGTATAAATAAAAATCACCAACCTGTCACAATGAATATTTAATATCTTAATATATTTTGAATTAAATCCTTACCTTGTTGGAATCAGGAATATTCTCAGAAGTATAAGATATAGCAAAACCACTGATCAGATCAAAAACTTTTACATCAGTTTTTTTACTACATGCATTTTATAAAAAATTAGGATGCAATTAAAATATTCACATTAAAATTCAATTATTCTCTAGCTTTTCCCCATACCATTTTTTGGTCACTCAGGGAAAAAAAAATAGATTTATATAAGACTTGAACCAAACATCACTACTGAATAAATGTACTTGCTAAATTGGACCAAAATTGGCCCCAACACTTCAATTAGCATTCTGGCTTTGGCTGTGTAAAAGTATTTCTAAAGGCATTTTCTAGTTTAAAAACTCCAGGGGCCTCTTTGTAAGCACTGGCACATGGAAAATGCTCCTCAGTGTCTCCAGTGCAGACATCACCCCAATCTCATCTGCAAAGTTTTAAGTGTTGCCTGTAGAATTAAACACTCACCTGCACACACTATTCAGAGCTCACAAATACAACCAATTGTACACGTGCCAACCTCTAAGAAGGATCATTTTCCTTTTCAGCCCTCACCACACAAATGCTAACAGGAGCTACAGATATATTTAAAAGGTTAAAAGCTTGAAGTACTTTAATGTCATCTTCATAATGCTACAAAGATATTTCAAGTAAATTGTGGACTAACTCAGAACTTCTCAACAGAGTAGGCAAAATTGAATTTTGATGACCAAGAGCTTCTGCTGCTGCTGCCATGGCTGGAGCCAGACAAACCTGAAAAGTTCAAGAGTAGCTGCACAAAAAGGATTAAGGTGTTCAGAGTGACTGCACTGCCTGAAACTAGACTAAAGCTAGGCCACTTCAAGTATTTTCTGTGTAGGCTCCCCCTCCAGTTAGCTTTTTCCTGCAACCTTGGGGCATTGGGGTCTGCCTTATCCAACTATGCGTGGGGAATTTTCTTCCTCAGCAGCTGAAATACTTCAGCAGTTCCTTGCCAGGAAAGCATGGGTAATTACTGCCTATGCCATGATAATGAATATGTGTTGTATTAATAAAGCTAAAACCCTTTCCACAAGGCACATATGACAGTCAATCACTTGCAGAAATGGTCAACTTTTGGCCATGAAGACAATTAAGTAGTAATTAAACATCATGACACAGACTTTCAAAATTTTATCATCATTATGGTTTTCTTACATACCATTTGTAGGTGGAAGTATCTTAAAACTGAAATGTAAACTTTCTTGACCAATGTCAGTTTGGCATCAACTGACTACTTAATTGACTGTTAACAAATTCTTCAAGATATGACTGCTATACAGATACTTTATCTTCCTGTTAATTGGTAATTATACATTGGCAGAAAAATCACTGTTTCTTTCCAATTATTCCAGAACTCAGTGACTATTTAAACTTTGCTAATTAGCAGCGGAGGGCTGTTACATCTTCTGGGCAAATTGTATTTGATAATCCCTATTAAAATATACATGGCAGTAGTTGACTTGTAACAAAGAAAAAAAAAGGAAAAAAAAAGTGGCAGTTCAAAGGGTATTAGATACAGCACAAGGCAAATGGGGGCCTATTAAAATTTCCCCAACTGTTCTAATGAGAATGCCGAGGGTCATTTCTTCCTAGTTTACCATCTGTTTGGTTTCTGGCAAATATCTCTGGTGTGAAGGGAGGGTCCTGGAGCCCATTTGGCTTGTCGCAAAATAAACCAGGGATCTGCAGCAATTTCAGTAAAAACTGCACTTCAAGATCAGTAGCATGTACATAGCTGAAAACTTTTTTTAAGAGCTGTCATTTACTGACTATTCCTTACTTTTTAGAGTGGTGAGCAAGCACAGAGAGACAGAATGAGCAGGGGGGATTGATTTTATAGGCTCACCTAACGAGAAAATGCAACAGTTGGCCTTTTTCCATCTCACAATGTTAGTGGGGGATATTTTCCTTTATATGTCAAAATCTGAATGCAAAATATTGTCCCAGAAGCATCAGTGTTTAAATTGATGCCAAATCCAAGCCTGTGACAGCTCAAAACCACAAATCCCATCCAGGATCAGGAGGAGCCTTGGATGCCTCCAGTGCATGGTCCAGACCCATGTGCTGACAGCGGTGGGGTGCACTGTGTGTGGTACCCCCCGTGAGATGACACTGGGGGTGTCCCTCAGCCACCCAGGCACCCTCTTTGCTTCTTCCTCTGGAGGTGAAACCTGCACCAGGCAGCACTGCCTACAGCAGCTCTGCCCTAAGGCTGCTCAGAGCCAAAAGGGATATGGTGTCACCGTCATATTTCCTGAAAAATCCCTTTGTCCAGGATTTTTCTCCTGGGAAGATGAGAAGTCTCAGAAAAAATGAAAACAATAATTATCTGATTTGCTTCTCCTGTGTTTTGCTGCTTTGGAATGTGTTTGAACATTGTTTACCAACATGTGATTGTTTCATTGGTTTCTGCTGTGAATTGTTTTGATTTAATGGCCAGTCATGGCCAAGCTGTGTTGGACTCTGAAGAGGGAGTCATGAGTTTTCATTCTGTCTGTATCTTTTCTCTATTCTTTAGTACAGTTTAGTATATCATTCTTTAATATAATATAGATCATAAAATAATAAATTAGCCTTCTAAGAACATGGAGTCAGATTCATAATTTCCTCCCTTCATAGGGGGATCCAGAAAATACAATAATACGGGACCTGGAAACCACTCTTTTCCTTTTCCCCAGTTCCCAACCCATACGGAACCAGATCAAAATGATCCTTCCTCTATAAACTGAGAGGGGATTTTGGTTGGCTGTCACATATGTATTCAAAATACTCGGTGAAGGATTATGTGAGGGCTGCTTTAATCCTGTCAAAAGGCAATAGAATAGTAAAAAGCAAAGAGTATAAAATAATTTGTCATTACATTGTATGTGGTGATTGCTCTTTCCAGGATTTCCTCTAGGAAATCTATTCACCATATTTCAAAGATTATTTGTAACTATTCATTCTTTTGAATCCCAGAAAGTCAATGAATAACTTAAAATATGTATGATCACCTTCATGGTACAGAAACAAAGAATTGCTAAAGAGAAAAGACTGTAACATCATCTTTCATTTTCTACTTTTTTGCTTTCTAGAAGATAAAAGTTCAGGCACTAAAATGTTTCCATGTAACATCACCCTCCTAGTTTCTTATAAAGTAGCCCATGTTAAACAAAACCTGAATTTCATGAGGAGTTTATGACCTCCCAGCAGAATGGAGTTATCTGCTTTAAAAGATTGCAAATTACAAGTTGTTTAAATCTACACAGAATATAAACAAAACATTTTTGTTATCCAATTAGGCCTATGGCAACACTTTCCAGTGTAATCAGAGCTTGGAGTCCACTATCTCTACCACAATAGAACCTACAAACTTCCAAGACCTTTGCAATTTAGATTGGAAGGTTAATGCATATATAAATGTTATAATTAAATTACTTGTTAATTCCACATTTACTAAAAGGTAAACATCAGTGTAGTCATTATGATTTTGCATAAAATTAGGGCTTTGGGTGGCTTAACTAGAAAGGCTCATGTTTCCCACTGCAGTTTGTAAGAAACTAATTACACCAAACTTAAATATAATTTGTCATGCATTCATCAAGTGAAAAGCTACCAGGGAGCCAGAAAGCCTTGGGAAGGGCTGGAATGGATGAAGATGCAGTGTGAGTGGCAGGTCAAAGGCATGCTTTGATGTGCACAGCCCAGCACATCTGGCTGCTCAGCCAGGCTGTCACCAGGATCATCCTGTGTAATGAGATAGATTCGGGTCCTCAGCTCTCGGCGCTCCTTATCGCTGCTGAGGGATTAGGCTGTAATCTGCTCCTGTAATTGTAGCAGTGATACCCTGCTCCCTGCTTTCCGGAGCACACGGCTTTGCAGGAGCCACGGGGTGTTTTGGTGCTTCTGCCAAGCTGCAGAGGGCCTCCCCCCTCACACAGTGTCATAGTTTGACACTGGTGCAATGCCAGTGGCCCCATGAAAATATATTCTCCTTAGTGCCTGCTGTGAGATGTGACCAGAAATAGAGCAAAGCAGGCTCCAACTTAGGAATAAAGGAAAAAAAACTTGTTTAACTTACAATATGTAAAAGAACCACACATGATGAAAACCTTCCAAAAACATTCCTCCTTCCCCCACCAAACTTTCAACACACCACACTGAGATTCTCAATCCAGTTTCCACCCCTCAGATAATCAACTCTCATTCCATCACCACCCTTTAGATAATCAATTCTCAGTTCATCAGGAAGAGAGGAGTCCCTCTTGTGCCATAGGCTTCCCCTGGAAGCACAGTTGAGACCTCTTGTGTTTCCATGTCACATGTGGCACCACCCAGAGAACATTTGCCATCGTGACATCTTCCTTCCATGCCCAGTGCTCTCACCACTGCACATGGACCTGAGCTGCTTCTAGGGTTCCCCTTTTATGGATGCTTTGCCCAGTTCCAAACCATTTATCCTCACTCTCATTTGCAAGCAATCGTTCCTACCAGACCCACAACCACATTTGTAGCTTCCTAATATTTTTTTTAGCACTCCTGTCTCCCACTTTCCTCTTTTATATTTGGACTAATCCAAGCAGTAAGAGGCCCTAAATGATACCATGGGAGATTAGTCTTGGTGGGTTGATAAACCCCCGAGCACAGCCAGATGACCCAAGCAGTCAGAAAAAGGCCAGACACCAACAAGGATCCTCAGGGACAAAAGCAGAAGAAAGAAAAAGCACTGAGATCCCACAGAAGTCCAAAATGTGTCTCCAGAGACAGGGTGTGAACAAACTGAGGGCTACCAGTGTGGCATGTGAAAGGAGGAGACAAAGAGTGGGATTGCCCATCAGCCATCAACGCTGAAAGATGTGGGAACATTTCCATGTACACACCACACTGATCAGAAAGGGAGAGTGGAAATGACACTGAAGAGACACAGCTGAGTGTATCTGCTGTATCAGGGGGTCTAATGAAAAAAGAAACGCTCCTCTTAAAAGCTACTTTTAAGGATAATTTCTTTACTAAAGGATCTCCCCAGCTTGGTTTAGTGAAGTTTCAACACATTTATGTTTGATCACAGTTCTAATTCTAGCTTTACAATTTTCGTTTTACCTTAACCTGAACCCAGAAAATGGTTCACCCAGGGAGAAAACTACTATTAATTGTTATACCCAAAAACTCACACATTTCTCCCCAAGAAATCATTAGAAGGTTTCCTAAATAAAAATTTCAATGAACTTCATGTCCATGGAAATCAGAAACTACATATTTTCCTATACAATATGTACTGAAGAAGGAAAAAACAATAACCTTAAGAATTAAAATATTTTATCTTTTTTTTTCAAAGCTTCTTGACATGGTTAACTGTTATAACTGACATATAGCAATCACCAGATATAATGTAATGACACTTAAATTATTTTAATGATTGTGTCTCCATCAAGCAACTTCCTAAACTGGTAAAAGATAATTGTAGTCACAACACAGTGGCTCATAGCACAGAAGAGACAATATATGTATGTTAAGGAGACTTCAAATTGTTGGGCAGTCTGGAAGATTATGATAATCTAGTGTGACCTCCTGTGCAAGACAGACAAGACCATTTCAATGGTAATATTGCAAAGAAGAAAAAATATTCGTCCCTGCACCCTAAGCAACCACTATCAACCCAATTTCAAAATATTACTATCTTCAGGTTTTAAAGGCCCAGCTTTGCCCCTCCTCCCCCATCTAATCTGTGATAAACCAGATGAATCTTTGAATTGAAGTCTCTGAACCTGACTAGTCCTCAACATTAAAAAAACATAATAATTTCCAGCAAGCTAAACCTGAATATCACAATCACTTGCCTCAAAGGAGAAACTGCTTCTTTGCTGATTGAAAATGATGACACAACAGATGGATCCAGGGTTTCTGGAGAAACTGCTTTGTGTTTTCTTCAGAAAGACAAACAACATCACTCCCACCTACTATTTTACTAAACAACATATTAAATATTGTGGAGCCGGCTCTATTTTTCTATTGAAAATGGTAGATTTTAAAATATTGCTACTTTTAAAAACTACCAAATAATTTTTTAAAGCATATCATTTACATGCCAAACACCTTTTGGAAGAGTCCAGCTTTCTCATCTCTCACTGCAAAGGAGAGATAGGAAAAGTTGAGGCAGCTCTTAGTCCTGGCAGCCATCAGTCCATCATAGATTAAGGATTCACATAAAATTGCATTTGAAAGCCATTGCCATTTTCCTTCACTGTTGGTCTTTTACTGTGACTTCAAAGACACTGCACAAGAGTGTCATCTGCTATGAAACATTCAGATTGTTTTTTTTTTTTTCTTTTTCCAATATATATACAAGGAAAGAGGAATGAAAAACAGCAAATTAAGACCTTTATTTTAAATATTTTTAACTAACACTGTAACACAACTGACCCTTCAGGTTACCCACAGAAAACTAAATTTAAAAAAATAAATTCAGAGATGGCAGCAATTTTTCTCTGACATAGATGGAGGCGTGCTCAAGACAGAGCATCAGATCTCCCCAGGCATGATATTTGAGAATTTGTATTGATGAGCAGAATGAAGTAGCTCCAACTCTGCATGACTGTTTTTGCATCACTTTGGCTTTTGTATTTTTCCAGCTTGTAAGCTTGGAGCTTCTTTTGCATACAGAACACACATGTCACCAGTTTAATTGTTGGTTATCTCACAGTGACAGAATGGTTAAAGTAACACATCAGGAGCTAGAGAATGACCTTTGGCAAGTTAAAGAAGGCCACGTTGTTCTTTCTGTCAATACATCACATGTTACTTTAACATCTGTCTCAATGAAACATCAACTGCAAAAGCCTTATTCTACAAATGACGATACACATTTAGGGAAAAATACAGACATTCTTTGAAAATGCACAGAGGTATTTAGATTCCTAAAATTTTGCTTAATTGTTATTCTTAAATACTTAGTTGTAATTAAAAATGAACTGTGTTCTTTGCCCAGTGAGTTTGCCATGCTCTCCCAATGGCGAACACTTAAGTCACAGCAAGGTAACATCTTGCCAGTGACTTGACCATCCCAGAAATTTCACATTGGTAAGTTCTTTCTGTCTTGCTTACTCCATCAGACTCTATTCATCCTGTAAACAGTACAGTGGGAAAGGAGAAAGAGCAGTACAAATTCTTCCAGAAAAGAGAATCTTTCAGTGCCTTTTGAACAAGGCATGAAAAACTTGTGCCAGCCATGCTCTTCCCTTTGAAAGGCTGAGAAGAATGTCTGAGGTTGAACTGTGGTGTTATCCACAGAACAAAGCCCTTCTCAAATTACCTCTCAGTACAGTTTTAAATAATGTGCAATTTACATTACATTCTTTCATTCACAAGCAAATGTATGCCTGCTAGATGACACTCAAAAGTCCAGACCACTCATGCTCTACATGCTTTATAACAAAAGTAAGTACCATGAGAGGTTATTATGAAGAAAGTACTGAATTCTGGCCTAAGCAGACAAATTAACATTAAAATTAAAACATTTAAACATGCTAATGCAAGTACAGTGCAGATGTGTCCCACATGACTGTTACCTGGTTTTGTACCTTCACTACAGATTGCTTGTTAGAGTCACTGAGTTCCTCCAATTCGAGGAACACAATTCTTACTATTATTTGTAAGGATATAAAAAATGCTACCAAATAACAAACTGCAGAAGGTATAGCTGTCAATTACTTGCACAAATTTAGAAAGGATTATTTAAAAAATATTAGACTTTAGCACAGCTGCTACTGCTGAGGGCTACAGCAGAACCTGAAATGCATGATAATTTTGCAAAGCCTATCATATCCCTTTTACTGCAATTCTGCTTTTTGGACATGGTAAATAATTGGTTGTATGAAATATCTTGACCAGCATTCTGGTTTTAAGGAAGATGCTATTAACTGAATGGAAAAGTAGGTTGACATTAGCTTAAAGGAAAAGGTTTTCTGCCCAAGAAATACTTAGAGGCTTTGGGCTAAATGCTTTAGTTTATACAAAACGTCACACAATTTAGAAATGGCTGCTTAAAACAATTTATCTGCTAAGGTTTTTCTTTCTTAAAGTTTATAATATTCAGGGCTGAGCAAAGGTGAAGATGGTACAAGAACCAATAAAAGCTGCCTAAAAGCTGCCACTGCTTTATCTCATTGACTCCCACTGATTTCTATGTATTATTGATTACTGAGTCTAAATTAACCTGTTCCAGGAATTGTCTTGCTACTGATGTCCTCTGTACAACCAAGTACTCATTACCCTGGGTTGCAGAAGGTAAATTGCACTGGACTTACCAAATCCAAAAGCACTGGAACCACCAATACTCTGGGAGGCCTGAACACTGGTGGATGTGTAGAGCCCAGTTACCAGTAAGCCATCAAAGAAGGTACTTGTCGAAATAGTCACTGAAATGAGAGAAATAAAATACGTGTAAATATTCTGGTTAAGATCCCATACACTTTCTGTGAGCAGGCTCTTGTTCTTGCTCTTGAATGAGATCCCATCATGCATCCCTTTGAACTGGCTAAACTTTCACAGCATTACATTGCTCTGTTGTAATATAGCAATGCTTACTGCAAGCAAGAAAACGCTTTAAGTAAGTAATAAGCAGAAATGTTATAGTAAAGATATGAAATGCAAGTAATAAACAACACGATTATGAAAGTTTCTTTTTAAGTGAACAGAGAGGGAGAATTGTGGGAATCCACAAAATTAGAGGGTTTTGGGAAAGCTGCAAAAGGCAGGCCTCAGAGACCGTAAAACTGTGATTAGAGTTAAGCAGCAGCCGTGAGATAGGTCAGCAGAAAAATTATTTAAACTGTAGAAAAGCAAGGACAAATAGAACAATGGTCTGTGTATTAACACTTGTCTAGAATAACTCTCTAAGCTACAGAAAAGTTTATCTAGCAAGATATTAGGAAGTTGGAAGCTTAATAATGGAGCTCTGTGCATTGTGTTTCAAGGCTTACAAGTAAGTATTGTATTTGAAATAAGCAAGCATTGTTTTAACCAAAGGTATTTGTGCTTATAGTGGTTGGATAGAGCTACTGTCAATATGCTTTTGCTTTGTGTGATTGGTCAAAAAACTTTTAAAGTAAGTTGTAACATTAAGTTCTTGGTCTGCTGCCTAAGATGTGAGCTGCTAGCATCTTCCCATTATCATAACCATGTAATGAGACTGATGCTGAAAAATAAAACAGCTCAAGGCACGTTCCACAGCAGTCCCATCCTGTTCGTGATTTGTACATAGCTCCCGGCCAGCAATAAACCCATCTGAATTTCCCCAATATTTATGCTACTTTTACTTTCAGTTGGTGCTTGAGAAGTTGCCTTTGCCAGGAGCATAAACTATGGCATTCATGAAATGCACAATGAGTTAGAAAATAACACACTGGAATATACCAGGATTATGGTACTGTTCTTTCCGGACCTAAATAGAGTGCCAAGTTACAGCTATCATGCTTATTGTAGTATTACACATTTAAGTTATATGGGCATCTAAAACATGATGATTGTGTGTATTTAAATAGCTCAGGAAGGCATATTTGAGAGATTCTTAAGTAATAGCAGAAAACATCCAAATGGAAAATACAAATAACATTGAAATTTATACATTCTTTATTAGAATTGACAATTATTGCAATATTTATTCAATTCTTGTAGACACTAATTTTCATATTTTTACTTTGTGTGTGTTTGACAAGGTAACTGCACAAGGGAAGCTGGTTGATGTACCCTTTTTGGATTTCAGCAAAGCTTTTGATACTGTCTCTCACAGGATCCTTCTGCACAGAATGTCCAGCACACGGCTGGATAAACACATCAGTGACTCACAGGTTGGGCACAAAGGGTTACAGTGAATGGGTGACATCAGAGTGGGGACCTGTCACTGGTGGGGTTCCACAGGGTTGCATCCTGTGCTCTTCCACATCTTCATAAATGGTTTGGGCACAGGACTGAAGGGATACTGAGCGAATCCAGAGACAATAAAAAACCAGGACGAGCTGTTGACTCCTTCAAAGACAGAGAGGCCCTGCAGAGAAACCCTTAAAAATCAGAGGGCTGGGCAGTCACCAACCATATGAAGATCAATAAAACAACAAAAATCTCTCTTTGCTGAAGAAGAGTCTTATGACTTGTAGTGTCTTACACTGAAGATGCCTCCAGACCTCAGTTACCACACTCATTCTGCTTCATACCTCAATCCTTTCTATCCCCTTAACTTGGAGACATCAGTGCTTGTCAGGGACTGCTGATTAACTCTGATCACTCCTAAATCTCATTCTACCTCCCTGTATTTCCCTCTTTGGCTGAGGACATCATGAGCCAGTGACTGGCCAGGAAACTGAAGCAAGGTACTCCAAGGTGACTGCTAGGACAGTCATTGGTGATACAGATTCAACAGAGAACCTGATGGGTTCCTTAAGTCCTAAAAGTCAGTGTTTCCTCTGTGGTACACATTTGGCTTAAAATTAGTGTTTAATATTTTAATAAATATAAAAAATGTTGAAAGCGGCTTAATTTACTTTGAGCAGATGAGCAGTATTTACGATGTTTAATTTATTCTTCAACTCTTTGTATTGATCTTCTTTTCTTTGATTATTCAATACTACACTGAATAAACCCTGTATCCAACTTTTCTGCTCCCATGACTCCAAATTTCACTGTTTTGCTATAGACACTTCCCTGAATTCAAATGCAGGTTCAGAGCCATATGTTCATTTTTAAAGAACAGGCTACTTCTGATACATGTTAAAAGAACAGCAAAAGATCCTAGATTTTTTAAAAAATAAAAGATGTATTAGGGAGAGTAAAATAAAATCAAACAAGCAAACAATAAATTTTTCTGCATTTGATGATGAAGTGGTGAATAAATACGCGACCTTTTCTTCCCTTTATGCCTTTAAACCTACAGACAGGCAAAACATATGTTGAAAAGTATGCCTATGTGTTATTTTTGAAGACTTGGCAAAAGAGTCAGTGAAAAGCATGGATAGAAGGGCACTGGGCCAGTACTTTGCTGCCATTTTGTTTCCCTGTAGGGAAGCATCTTATTCTTTACTGGATAGGATATAATGCAAAAGCCTACTGTGAACAGGTGACCAGTTTCTCTGTGGGAAAGAAGTGATATTTCACAATGCCTGTATTTGACTTTGGACATATTTGTGTGATTGTCAACCCTCATTTTACATAAGCATGTAATAGGTCAATTTTTACTGTTGAAAAATTTCCAACACAGTATGGCTCCCTCATTAAGCCTCTGGGAAACTGCACAAGGCCTCTAGCACATTTTTTAAAAACAGAGCACTAGGCTGTTATTACACACGTGTCATGCATTTCAGAATAATTCCATAGTTCTTCAAGAGAAAAAAATTAATCACGACATTCTCAGTGATGAATTTTTTTCCCATACCCACTGTTGAAATACATCAAATTCCCATAAAATAAAAGAAAACACACAGTATGCCAAGTGATAATGACCAAGAACAGGAAAGCTGTGCTAATGCATAGCCCAGCAATGGGACTGTGATTTTATATAGGGGCTAGGTCTTGTTACAGTGGGGTCTTAAATTCCTCTTTCAAAAGAACAAGAAGGTTCCCTCCACCAGGCTTTGTTTGTGCCTGTGTGCTGGCTCATGCCTTTTGTAGTTGATGTCAAATATCTGGCAGTAGAGAAGCAAGGACCAATGCCATGACCCACTGGGACTTTGGGAAACATCAGGAAGGACACAGAGCAGCCAGGGCTGGGCAAGCAAGGGGGGCTCTGGCACTGCCCCAGTGCTGCCCTGTGGCACCCAAAGGACAACACAGCAGCAGGTGCCATCTACAAGCCCAAGCAGGCACTGCTCCATCCTCCACAAGACCCTTCTTTGGGAGGAGAACTTGGTGGGTGAAGCAGTGAGGAGGGATGGGTGGATGGGCAGGGGTGTGCTGGACCCTGCACCCCTCAGAGAAAAGGTAGGAAGCCCTCAACTGCTTTGAAATAGTCCAGCAGGAGGGACTGAGAACATCTTCCCAAAAAAATGCATTTTGGAACAACAAACTGCAAATTTTAGAGGCAAAGGTGGTAACTACTTGAAGAGTTGTTCAACACTTCCTTTTATTTTCAGTTCCTGAGATATTTGCCAATATTTACCCCCTTGTACTACTTGGATTGGTTTGTTTTTCATGGTATCTCCCTCAGATGATTTAATTTTTTAAGGAAGAAGGAATTTCAGTCAAAACATTTCATTTCTGAGGTGAGCTTAGAGGAGAATATGTTGCCCCGGATGAAAAATTCCACTGTCCTTTGCTTTCATCAACTCTTCTGCTCTAAAGTATGACACTGTTTCTCCAAGTTTGGACAAATTATATTTTATATATATACACATTTTAAAAAAATCAGAGTTCACATATGCTCAACAGAGACATTTTCATTTTTAGTATCTAAATATTTCTTCAAACTCTGTCCTCACTTAGTACTCTTAGAGCACTCTCTGACTAATAAAAGCTTGCTGAAAAAAGTCCCATGAAAAATATTTCAGTCCAGCTATACTGCTTTGTTGGAGCAGAAGTGCTTTGTGAAGATACCATTTTTGATGATGTTTTGATCTGAAAAGTTTCTCACTCAGTGTTTTAAAGTAGGAAGTCATATCTGCTGGCTGGAGAGAAAGGGAAAAGAGAGTGATCTTTATCAAAAGTCTAAGGCTTCTGTGAGAAGACTCAATTCATCAAAATCCCACTTCTCAAAATGTTGAGAAATGTGCAAAATGTCACAAAGTTGTTCCAAAAGTTTGATCAATACCATCACCAATATCTTAAACTCAGGAGGACAGTAAAGTAGACCTGAGGGCAAAAGTGAACTAGGATGGAAGAGGTGGTGACTGGAACCAGAACAGGGAATAGGGACATTTTTAGAGAGAAAATGGGGAGCGATGGGAGTGAGGGAACCACAGCTGGAGAAAATAGCCAAGAGAAGGTGATGAAAAGCAGATGGGATCTGCACCTGTAGCCTGGAAATCCTAGAAAGGTTTAATGTGAGGGACTCACACAGTAACTGGGAAGAGATACCAGGTGTAAAACCCAGCAGCAAAGTGTGGGTCAGCCTCACGTGCTGGTCAGCAGCCAGGAAAGAACTTCACTGTCTACCCTTAGTCCACCTCCCAAATCAAACAGTGTTTGCATGATGGATATGAAACATTCCCGTCCACAAAACACACAGACGGGAATACATGGATTAGTGAATAACTCCAGTTTATTTTGTAAAAGCCTAGGAAATGGCTCCATGAAAAAGAAATCATACTGGGGCTGGCAAACACCATGGAAGAATCCTCTGGTGCTGTTTTGCCCTACCCTTCTTTCTGTACAAGGACTGCAGTCACAAAATGTCTTTCTGAGAACCATGAGGCCCTCAGCTCAATCTTCCACCAAAAATCACAGGGAGTTGCTCCCTGCAGCTCCTGCACACCCAGCACATCCCTGCTCCAGGGCTTGGCTGCTAGCAAGGCTGGCTTGCAGGCACCCAGGCTGGCCTCACCCTGGCCAGGCCAACCTCTCTGGGAAGCTTTGGTGCTGTTTCCTTGGGAAGGGAGGGGATGCAGCAGCCTTTGCTGGAGCAGCCTTTCATTTTGCACTACAAGATTCTGTGAGAGCCCTGGTGCTTCCCGTGGGACAAGGAACAGCAGAGCCTCTGGCAATGCCAGGAGCTGACATGTCTTGAGGAGGAAATGGGTCAGGAAGGAGGAGGCTGGCAAAGATGCTGCTGAAATTATGCCACAGGTGGAGGCAGCAGCATAACAGGAAAGACCAAGTGGAGTTTGAACTGTAAGTATAGTCAAATACTTATCAGAAATGAATGCTGTTCTTATAAACATAATTCTCATTGTTTTCTGGTGCTGTATGCCACACATACTGCATACAATTATAGAAATCTATTAATCCATGCAAGTAATTGCATAAAATTTGCCTTACAGTCTCTCAAGGGACTGATCTACTCTCCAAAAAGGCTGTATTTTGACTGATATTCAAAAGACTCAAAATATAGCCAATGCATCTAAACTGTAAAAGTAGAAAAAGTGCCAGGTGGAGGAAGGGGATGATCTCAGGAGACAGCTGCCACTGACAGGTCTTACCTATTTTGGCTGCTCTTCAGCACCAGCTGAAAGATACAGAAATTCCACAGAATTTGCAGCTGCTTCAGATGACAATCACAGAGTACAAGAAGGAATTTATAAAGGCAAAGATCTTTGATGCCCACACACTTCTGAAGTGAGTCAAGACATAGCCACAGTGTAAATCTGCACTTCTACATACCATAGACAAAACAGAAAATAATTCTGGTATGTGAAATCACCACAGACAGTGGACTTCCTGAAATGAGGCTTTCTTGCATCAAAGCAATGACAGGCACTTTTTAAGGCTCTTCTCAAGGTCAAAGCCAGTTCCCTATAACACTGTAATATTGCATCATCACACACCTGAGTCATGGCTGGAAACCACCCTCTTAGGAAATAAATTATTTATACTGAAGTAATGTTTTTAGGTTTTTTTTTTTTCTTTTGGCTTCACTCCTAAAAAATATACCAGCCTTTCCAGGTCAGGTGTGCAATGGCTCTGTTCAGAGAGGGCTCTGTCCCTTCACTGTGCTGCAGCATCCTGCAAAGGAATGGAGACCAACAGCAAAGACTGTCAGTGCCACACTACATTCATAGAGTATGCTGAATGGAAAGGGACCCACCAGGATCATCAAATCCAACTCCTGGCTTTGCACAGCACCATGCCCAAGAGTCACACCACTCCCCAAAACATTGTCCCAACGCTTCGTGAGCTCTGTCAGGCTGGTGCTGTGACCACTGCCCTGGGCAGCCTGTTCAGAGCCCAGCCACCCTCTGGGGGATGAACCTTTTCCTAATACTGAACCTAAACCTCCCCCAGCACAACTTCAGGCCACTCCCTCAGGTCCTGTCCTGAGTCACTGCAGGGAAGAGATCAGGATCTGTCCCTCTGTTGCCCCGCATGAGGAAATTGTAGACTGCTATGTCCCCCCTCAGCCTCCTCAACGTAAGGAAGATATTCTTTATCCCTTCCCAATTCTGTTCTCTTTTTTAGGCAATAGAACCTTTCTGCCACCCTCATGCAATGCCAAACACAGGTGACCCATCCAGGCATGCAGTGCTCTCAGGGCACAGATAATGCCAAGTCCAAATCCTTAAAATACCAGACTGCTCCTGAAATGCCTACTACAGCTTAAATTGCTAGCA
The DNA here is from genome assembly GCA_024362935.1 of Setophaga petechia. Lineage (NCBI taxonomy): Eukaryota > Metazoa > Chordata > Aves > Passeriformes > Parulidae > Setophaga > Setophaga petechia. The sequence goes on along the minus strand of JANCRA010000012.1, from coordinate 9,756,014 downwards.
AGAAGAGAATAAACCCTGCTGCCTTATTTAAGGGCAACTGTTAAGACACCACAGTTGATTATAAATCTAAGAATACTCAGGTAGAGTTTTACAGGTATGCTTTCCAAAGAGTGTGCTGATAAATGTACTTGTAAGTGAATGGTGGAGAATACATTACCACAAGAATCCAGAAAGTGTATGTACTGAATTGCACTCAGAATCTAATTACTAAAAAAGAAATTTTTAAAAGACTAGTGAATTGCATGTTGATATCAAACTATTTTTTATGGCTCACAGACACACTTTCCTTTCAAAAGAAAACAAAACCAAGAAATTCATAATTATACAGCTATTTCAAATATGAGCACCAGACAGACATGCAAGAACAGTATGAATCACAGGTCTACACATCATTCAGCAACAAAAGCGGAAAGCCCACAGGATTCTTACTCATACTTGTTTTGATTTTCCCCAAGTAGGTGGAAGAAAGCAGAAAAAAGACATTTCAGCATGGTTAAGTAAACAGACATGCAGTCTTACAACTGCAAGCATTCTCATTTAGGGTATTGGCTTTCTGAAGCCCACAACCAAAGCACTAAATTCACAATAAAACACCAGTGAGATTTAATTGTTCTTGCACAGAGCAGCACCATCTCTAACATGTGATGCCCTCACCAGTTATTCCAGTTAGCAATTACCCTCAGATGGAGAGGAGCAAAAATGCACAAGTTTTGAGCTTTGTACTAGACTGTTTAAAAATCTGATTTGGCCTTGCTTTTGTGTTACAGTACAGTTTCAGTTGTTCTGCCCCACGCTCCATCAAATCTGTGTCTTTCTAGCTTTTCAAATCCTTTCCTAAGTTGGTAATGAGCAACAGAGAACTGAAAATAGATTGCAGATGTGTGGCAAGATGTCTGTAACATGATATCCAGAGACATCATTTGTCATTGATGCAAAGAGTAGCCTATCAGCCTTGTAAAAGAACTATTTGTGGAGACATTACTTATATTTTTGAAAGTTTATAACAAGACAGTGACAATGACATCAGCAGCAATATAAAAAGTGTTTATTCTCGTATTCCTAAACTATATGGAATTGGTCATATTTGTTTCCATGGTCCAAGATGCTTCAGAGCTGCCATCTCACTAAAATAAAGAGTTCCACAGTTAAACCTGTGAACGGACTTCCAAAGTGAGACCCAAGAGTCTGACTTCCTGTGTATCAAAATCCCTAACTTAAATACATTTCTGACCATATTCAAAACCATCAGAAACTTGGCCACATTGAACAGAGAGGTGCTTTATTCCAGCTGGCATCACCAAACGTGTTGGCACAGCCCAGAGACCTGACAGAGGAGAGGTTAAGACTGGCTGCTGTCATAGCTGCCTGCTTGTAACCAACAGATGGGCAATTAAAGCTCTCACCTGGGAAAGAGGTTTCAAATCTGAATTTCCTAACAAAATATTGGCTTAAAATATTTTAAACTCCAGTGTCTGTGTGGCCCAGCCACTGTCCCTTAGCTGCAGGGATTGCATTTTATGTGGGAAAAAGGGAATATCAGCTGGCACAGAGAGAGGCACATCCTCTCTTTTTTTGGGGCAGCCTTCTTGGAAGGAGAGATGGAGGTTTCAGTCAGTGGCCCAGTGAATATGTGCTACTGCTATATAAATCTCCAGAGAATATCACATCTATTTATGTCACCCTATTTAGGCTGTAAATCTCACCCTAATGTTGATGTTTAAAACAGATCAGATGAATCACACTCCAGAAATGTCTGATTCTCCTCACTGACTATAAAGGAGCCCAGACTGCAAAGCTCAGCTGTAGATGTCAACACTGAAGATGGCTAAACTGAGATTATTCCCACCAAGAGCCATTCACACAGAGTAACTTAATTATCCAATTTCTGTTAAAATGTCCAACTATTGCCCACATCAGAGGGAACTGAGCAGGAATTAAGCATCCCAGAACCCAGAGCTCACCCGGGGACATCAGAGACAATGACTATCTTTATATTCTTTCTTGTGTTATGCCAAACATATCACTAGTGCTTAGCAACTTAGCAAGCCCTTGTAGTACCAAAACACTCCAAAGGGTATCAGCAAATGCCTGTTACTCCATTGGATAATTCACAGAGGCCTGAATAGCATTAATGGAGTTTAAACAGTAAACACAATAACCTGTATATCAAACAAAATGTGTTTCACTAAAATGTTCATCAGCTATGTCTCTGAAAATTTACCCACTGAATTAAATTGTGTGCCATAGCCAAAACAAAAATAATCATCAAAATAGCATTTCCTGAAATGATTGGAGAGGACAGTTACTTATAGTTTAAGCTAAAGAAACACAAACCAAATCATATCATTTATTGAAATGCACCTCCAGGCAACAAATACTGTAAACATGAGAGTTATCAGCAAGACATAAAAGCCAGTAAAATGTGCTTTAACAGTATTTACATATGGTCAGACTCAAATGATTGTGAAACCTACTTTGTCAGTGGTAATATATAATTTCTCTTATCCAAAGTCCCAGGAGAAGATGGGAAGAGCTGATGATCATTCCCAGACCTCACCAGCTACACAAGGCATGAAACAATCCTGGTTACTGGTCTATGTTGGAACTGTTTTGTGTCTTTATTCAGCAATCACCATTCTCCTTATTAAGTTTTGAAGCCAAATGCTGTCATGCTTCTATGAAAAGCATCAACATCAAATTTTTCTTAAAAACAGATTAAATGTTATTGTGATTACCTTTTTATCACTCTAAGCCTGAGAATATTGACCCCCGTTTTGAAGCCTAACCTTATTTTTCATGCCTTTCAAGTTTATGTGAGGTTGCCTGTTTGATACCCATACATGAAAATTTCATATTGTTGGCTGTGCTCTCAATAAATTATTTAGAAGGTTTGAATATTTCTGCACAGTGCAGATTTTCAGAAGAGTTTGGTAAATCCTTTTATTCTGCTGTCCTCAAAAGGCAAACAACCTTTAAATATACAATTAACAATAGCATTAAAAGAGAAAATGAAGGCTGGCTTGAAAAGAGAGTAAGCATAATTATCTACTAGGAATTTATTATAACTCAGTAATATCTAAACATTTGCAAGATCTTTTGTCTTAATTCTAGCACACCCTCCAAAATCAGATTCTTGAACATGTTTACCTCAGGCTAAAGTAGCACAAATCCTCTTACAGACACATGAATTAGGATGAGCAAATATGAAATGCAGGAGTTCAAGAGATGCTGGAGAACAAGGAAGCATCTGGCTGGCCATGGATTGGAAAGGTGCACTGTTCACTGGGTGAAAAACTGGATGGCTGAGCCCTAGGAGTGGTGGTCAGTGCAAGTGGTGCTCCCCACACCCAGCATTGGGATCACTCCATTTTAATATCTTATCAATGACCAGGGTAAGGGGATGGAATGAACCCACAGTCAGTTTATACTTTACAGCTTCAGGTGACAAGGAACTCTATCATTTGTTTATATAATGCATGAAAATGCTTTTCCTTATTTTTAAGTTCTGTTTTCTCGGAATTACTCTATTTTCAGTGTTTACTTTATCAACAGAATTCAACATTTATAGATAACTTTCACAACTCTCAACTATCCTTTTTCCAAAATTAAGGAAACCTACTTTAGCTTCCTATTACACAGGAAGATGTTCTATCATCATCAGCTAGTTTCACTATATTTTTTGGAAGCAGAGTCAACCCAATGCATCCATGACACAGAAATCTGTATATAATGTTGTAATGCATACCCAGTGGTAAAAGCGATGCCAGTTGTTTCAGTCTTCACTAATTCCCTCATAATTCCTAAGGTTCAATATGGTGACTTTACGTTTTACTCATGCTTAGCATCCAGGTGATTTATTTAGAAATTCACTTCCAATATCCTGTTCCACAAAGTCTGCATTACTTTTGCCTCTGTTCCTCACCACCACCTTCATTTTTAAGTAATACAGCATTAAATTGTACTACTTTGAACAGCATGTACTACTGTACAAAATGTACTACTTTGAACACATATATACAGTGCGTGTGTGTATATATATATATATACATATATATGATGCTGTTACCTTCCTAATAAGCTCCCATTATCATTTTGACCACTTTTAAGTGCAGGCATCAAGCCATGACAATGACACTTCTTCCTTATCAGCCACAGTCCTCCCTCCTCAGAGTGGATTCCTTGTGTGATATAATTCAAATGAAAGCTGGCATTGTCTTATAGTTAACTCATGAACAAGAGTGAGCTATAAAGTTTCTGACTCCATTTATCTTTAATATATTTGTGCTTGTCTTCATTAAACCAGAGCTTAACAAGATTGCTTAATGGGCTGCAGAAATAGGAGACCTTAAATAACCTGGTGCTTTGCCGTCTAAGTATGTTGGGCAACCAATATAGCAGCTGCCCAAGGGACACACAGGTATTTTTTTAATACCAGACTTGGGATTCATCTGCCTGGGTGTGGGTATGCAGAACATCATCCTCCTCACTCAAACTGCTCATCTCAGAGTCCTTTCTGCACAACACACCCAGCACAGTCAGCAGAGTCTGACTTGCAGCCTGTCCAGACCCAAAGATTTTACCAAGTCAGGCTCTGGAAGGGTTGGCTGTAGACTCTTGGGAGCAAGGGGGTAAGAGTCCACAGGTGTCCTGAATAGAAGGGAGAAAATAAAGAAAATTTGCATGGAAAAGTGAAGACTGAGATGCACTGAAAGCTGCTGAGAACCACAGAAGGAAGAGGCCCAAAATACATCATACTTATTATTATGGGAATTATTATGGGAACGGACACGAGTTCAAAAATGTGATTTAATTTTGTATGTATGATTCATGCAACAAAATAATTCTGCCTAAGTACAGTCCCTCATTTAGTTGGTGCAGAATGCTATTTAAAAAAAGCTACAGAACCCCCATCTATAAACTGGAACAATACTACTAAATAGCCTAGAGATGGACATTTTAAATTAAAGAATGGATCAAATGAGGATTTATATAGGAAAAATATTAAATTGGGTTAAATATATGGGTTTATATTAAATATAAAGCAGTACTTGTACTGGGCAGCCCATGGCTTGGACAGGAGCACTCTGTGCTGGGTTAGGAACTGGCTGGATAGCCAGGCCCAGAGAGTGGTGGTGAATGGTGCTGCATCCAGCTGGGGCCAGTCACCAGTGGTGCCCCTCAAGGGTCTGTGCTGGGGCCAGTTCTGTTCAATATTTTTACTGATGACATGGGTGAGGGGATTGAGTCTTCCATTAGTAAATCTGCAGACCACACTAACTGGGAGTGTGTGTCCCTCTGTTGGAAGGTAGGAAGGCTCTGCAGACAGACTTCGAATGGTTGGATGGATGAGCTGAGTCTAACAGGATGAAGTTTAATAAGTCCAAGTGCTGCATCTTGGCCACAATAACCCCCTATAACATTACAGGCTGGGGACAGTGTGGTTGGACAGTGCCCAAGCAGAAAGGGACCTGGGGGGGCTGGTGACAGCTGGCTGAACATGAGCCAGCAGGGTGCCCTGGTGGCTGAGAAGGCCAATGGCTCCTGGCCTGCGTCAGGAACAGCGTGGCCAGCAGGAGCAGGAAAACCATCCTTGCCCTGTGCTCAGCACTGGTGAGGGCACACCTTGAGTGCTGTGTCCACTTCTGGCCCTTCAGTTTGGGAAGGACCTTGAGAGCTTGAGCATCCAGAGGAGACAATGAGGCTGGAGAGGGGCTGGGAACACAAACCCTGTGAGGAACCACTGAGGGAGCTGGGGGTGCTCAGCCTGGAGAAAAGGACACTCAGAGGTGACCATATCACTCTCTACACTCCCTGAAAGGTGGTTGTAGCCAGGTGGAGTTGGTCTCTTTCTCCAGGCAGCAACTGGCAGAATGAGAGGACACAGTCTTAAGCTGCATCAAGGGAAATATAAGCTGGATATAAGGAAAAAGTTTTGTACAGAAAGAGAGATAAAGTTCTGCAATGGTCTGCCACAGGAGGTGGTGCAGTCACCATCCTGGGATGTGGCTAAAAAAAGACTGGATGTGGTACTCAGTGCCATGGTTTAGTGTTGGGGCATGGGTTGGACTTGATTATCTTAAAGGTCTCTTCCAACCTGGTGAGTCTGTGATACTGAATTCTGGCATGTGAATGGCTGGGCTATAACAAATATTAATGCAATCCTTTGACCATGCATTGTATCTTAATACTGCAAGTTCAAATCAATAAAAAATACTGGTTTCTAAAGGTTCAAATCAGAACAACATGGAAAAGAATCTGAAAAAATAAGAAAAACATTCACTAGTCCTCTGACACATATAAACACCTAATGAAAATTGAGTTGAATGAAAATTATGTGCTTAAGGAATAAAATTCCTAAAGTAAGATCAATATTAAAACTCAGTGGCATCTGTTTGTCTCATCTTTATGGTTATGTGGTTAAATGGGTCAGGGGCAGAGATGGGGACAGTCAGACCATACATATGCTTATTCTTTACCTTGTAATTCCTCACAGTGTGGTTTGTCAAGGCTGAGCATCCCAAGTGCCTGGCAGCTCCCTCAGGAAGGGAATGGCTCCTGGTACATCACTTTAGCAAGAGCTATTAGCTCTTTGTGTTAGGTTTGTTATAATGGCCAACTACTGAACAAGAAAGAGAGGGCTGGAACACCAGCACAGTGGCAGGTTGTGATTATGAAATATTTGGTAGGACTCTGGGGGAAAATCCTCAAAGTGGATTTTTCTCTCTATTTTGCTTGGGCTAAGGGTTGGATCTGAAGATAAAAACAGGTTCCTTCTACACTCAGTTTCTAGACAGGTAACAGATACTTTACCACCCCTAAATGTTCACAAAAAAGTCTGAGTCCAACATTCTGATTAGGCAACCAGCCAAACCTTGCACACACCAAAACATACAGTCAGCACAGTGACTTGTGTTGAACTTGTCATTATCGGTTAGTTGCTTGTTAAATACTTTATAAATGCAGCAATTTCCCAAGTGGTCACTTTCTGTTCTTAAAAAAATAAATAAATAAACAAAGAGGAACAGCATGGTTCTTGTCCCTGGTGTGCCTAACTATCCCAGATAACAACAGTACAAATCCCCCAGCAAATAAGGGATTTTTAACAAATCACTTCATGTCCTCTTTCCATACTGAAATTCCTTCTGCTCTGCACATCCCAGTGAATGCAATAAATATTCACAGCCATGTCCCTGCTATGACTCATATCTTGTTAGAACAAAAAGAGCCACTTGGCTCTCTGGAAAATAAATCCCACAGCCGCCTGCCTTGGATTGCTGCGAGCCTGCAGCTCCCTGGCTCGTGCACTGCTGTGTCACAGAGGTCTTCATGTCCCACAGGAGACAATTACTAGGAAGTACCTCCAGAACAGGTGAGGTTCTGCATATTATTATAGGAGAGGGAAAGGGCTAAAATGGTAAATATATTTATAAAGGCTCAAAAAGCACAGTTACTCTGCAGGAAAGTCAGTCACCTGGCAAGCTAAGCTGTGCAAATAGCACAGCCACTCTCCTAGACAAGAGGTTATTAGCAATGGGAAGAACTGAACTAATTGCCAAAATAACTTGTATTGGTGTCCTCAGCAAGAAGCCAAACTAGCCAAGAAGCATGATAACTAGCAGATCTCTGTCAGAAAAAAAAAATAAAATTAAGAGTTTTTTTATCTTTCTAGCGTTTTTTCATCAGTTTGTCAATGAAAATTTTAAGAGTGAAAAAAAGAAACTAAACAGACCCCCTGGAAAAACCCCCAACAAACCAAACCAAATTAAGCAAGCAAGTGACTAAGTAAATCAAGTCTATTTGATCCAAACACCACTGACTGGACAAGGTGAAATATATCACTGGGAACACAGTTAAATCCATAGAGCTCTGTTGGTCATTCTGCTCTGTGGCATGTCTTTACATCAGTGAATGAATACTGTCACCAAATAAGCCCCCAGTAACAGCAGACACCTACAATAACATAGGCCATTAATGCAAGTGTACCAGCTGGTCAACATCTTACCTAAATGGTGAAGTTCATCCTTCAGCCCCCTGTTCCAGTGCCAAATCAGACAGACACTTCTATCAGATTCCTCTCAGGAGTTACTAAGGTCAAGGCAGAAATGACACCACTATCTTGTGATGGGTATAAATCCCAACAAATTCCAACATCCTTTCCCACAGAATAACTAGGAGGAGAAAATACTCCAGGTATTTGCACCAGCAGATATCTACACTTGCAAAAAAAAAAAAAAATTCTGAGCAACCACTGAAAAGAAGCATGTGCCTAAATATGGAAGAGGAACATTTAGCATTCTGCTCCTGCTCCTGGCTCAACATGAACATGTGTCAACTGTCAACCTGCAATGCCATGAATCAGAGAAAATAATAGAAACTTTCTGCATAGAAGAAGACTCTACATTGGTTTTACTGCAGCTGCTGGAAGTTGGACTCTCTGAGAAGTCAAACATTTTGAGAAAAAATGACACTAGTCTCTGGTTCACCCTCAATGTCTCCCTCTAACTCAGTAATTAAAGCACAGAGAAATGGCCAGACATTAATAAAAGTAGTCATGCCACTTCATACACATCTAGCTATGAAGAAATTAGGCAAAAATAAATATAAGAAGCATTCCCCTGGGGAACCATATATTCATAAATATATTCAATATTGGTTTTGATATTGTCTTCCACTTCTGTATTTAAATCCCACAGTTGATTCAAGGAATGACTCTGAAAGTGTCTAACCTCCTCAGTGTTGCACACAGAGAATGAGTAGGAAAAATCAGATAAGCAGAGTACAGAAAGATGGATCTGTATCTGAGTGGGGTCTGAGCTGGGATGCACTGTACACAGAACTTTCAAGATACAGAATGGGTAGGAGTCAGCAAGCATGGAGTGAAGTACATTGAAAAATCCACACAAAGAGTGTTTTAGAAATCCACCTCTGTACACTTTTCACCACCTTAGTTCAGAGGCAAATGAATTCTTCCACCTAAAACTTAAGAAACTTTAAATTTGCAATTTTGCTAAATAAGCCTCCTCAATAAATAATAGAAATAATGCAGTGCCAATAGTATTTGAACATTTATTGTTACTTTGAATATGAAAAGAGGGAATTATGATCAGCTTTTAGGAGGCTTACAAACTCATAAATGATACAGTATTTTTATTATGTCAATTTCAATGAAAACCAAATACTTTGATCTTCTCCAGTATCATTTCAGTTTGAAACTGAATATTTCAGTGCATTTTGTTAAACTGAACTCAAAAAAAACCCCTATTTTGATCTAAATCAAGATCCAAATGTCCTTTCCAAACACTTTGTGCCAGGTGGTCCCTTCACCTCAGGGAGGCACTTCACTAAGCTCCAACTTTTACAATCTAGTTAATACATCTAACCCTCCAATAGAGTAAAGGCAGTAAGATCCTAACAACAGAATTTGTGATACTACATACCAAGAAAAATACAATTTAATCTTGAGGTGACAAAGAAAAATGTGAATTTCATATTCAATTCAATGAACATGAAAGCAAAAGTACAAAAACCCCCATTTAATTTGAGTCAGACTCCCCTTTTCCAATTTTTTCCCCAAATTTTAAAAAATCAAACCTTACTTTCCAAGTAAGGTTTTCATTCTGCAAAAGCTGTATTTGCTATTATAAATCATTCCTGCTGGAACAGCTCTTATTCCATTTCCTAGAGAGCAAAGGGGCACTCTGCCTCTACTCGAATGTATTGTAATGCCTTCTTTATGACTTTTCTTTTTTCTCTTTCACATCTGACATATTTTTCCTTATTGCTAACCCTAAAATAAACACGACTAAACACAGTTTTCCTGTGAGCTCACATACAAAAGTAGTTTGGGCAATGTATTCATTTTTCTGTTTATATTATCCTGTCAAAAACAGGGGGAACTTGGCAGTTCCTCAAGCCTTGAAGAACAAAGTCAAAAAGAAACCAAGCTATCATTGGGCAGCCTCTCTGAGCACACTAGTGCAGAGCTTATTCCAGGACTTGTCTCAGAGTTCAAAATGAGATTTACTTCAAAAATTCCTTGGGAAAAAAGGTCATATTATATATTATATTATTTATGCTGGTTTTAGACTTCAGGTTTCTCACTCAAGGACAACTTCCATGTCCCACATCTTTGCAATGAGACAGAGTGTGCTACCTCCTCTCCTTTGCATTCCCACAGGTCTCCAAGGAGAAATCCGTGCTACAGAGATATATTACATCCAACTACCTCAGAAAGTCAGACAGCAAAAAATCCAAGCGATTTAAGTCAAGAAAACACTCTTGGAATAGAAATTTTTGGATGCACAACAGGGTGTTAACCTGTACCATTGCTGAGCTCATCTTCTTCTCTGTTAAACTTCAAGTTTGCTTTTTGCAGGAACCGGAATTCTGCTTCAGACTGTGGAGAAGCACTTTTCAAAAGGGAAAAGCACTGCATCAAAGCAAGATTTCTACCTTGGACAACAGCAAATTGCTTGGCAGTCCTTTTATTATATTCAAGGCATTCTCAGGCAGCTGGGCCTCATTACAAGCAATGGTGCTTCAGCCATTAACTTCAGAGAGATGAGGATAAAGCACTAAATGCAGTGAAGATAATTTAAAGGATGTTAAGCAAGGAAATGAACTAGTGTGGAGCTGTGCTAATGCTGTATGCTAAGCATGCTTCCTGGGGAGTGCTGCAACACCATATCCACTCTGGGACAGGAGCTCCTACAGAGTTTTTGTTTCCCTTCCAGCCCAGTGGGGCTCTGCCCTGGTGGGGCCTTGCAGTGCCACAGCAGAATGAGCAGCTAAAAGATGAGGTCCATCCCTTCCTCCTCATTGTAGCAATTCCAGGCCGGGAAATACTCTGAGGCAGAGTGCTGTTGCAGTAAGCAGCTTTTGGGGAACAAAAATTGTGTCTGCTTAGGATTTGCTGATTTGTTTGTTGAGAGTTTTAACAGCACTAGTGTTGTAAATTAATGAAGACAAATGACACTGGCATTTGGGCATAAGACCAGGCTTGGAGCTAAGTCTCAAACAGACCTATAGGCTTCCACACAGATCTCTGTGTTTCATACACCACCAGTAAACACATGAGGCTGTCTCACCACTGCACTGGGTGTTGTGATCAATGTGTGGTTCAGCAGCCACATGGCAACATGCCAGTCAGACCAGCCCTTCTCCCCCAGAGATACTGACACTCATTCTTCAGCTGTTTAGTGTAATTTGTTCATTGTGAACCAATACAGCTACAACCTGGTCCAAGTTTAACCTCAGATTAGATCCAGCACTTCATAGTCTCAATATTCCCCCCAGATATTTCTGCTTTTCTAAGGAAATGCATAAATATTACAAAGACAAAATTTCAGCTTTCATCCTACAGAGGTTGTACAAATTTTAACTGAACCATATTTTTTGAAAGGTACACTTAAAAAGAACTTTAACAGCTGCTCTCAGACTTTTGGTGATTAATTTTGAAGTAGGTTCTATAAAAGAATGAACAATAACAGCCAAAGGTTGAGGCATTAATATTAACCTGTAATAAAAGGAATGATGTTTAAACCATTCCTAGAAATAAAAGATGAGTACCTGGTCCTAGAGTGCTGGAAGAAGCACATAGCTTAAATTATATCCAATCAGGCAAAATACAGATATTAAACATTTATGAGCAGCTCTGATATATTCTGAATTAATCAGTTCTGCACATTTAAATGTTTTAATATTTAATGCTGCTACCTCAACAGTTCCGAAGAAATATTAAACTTTTGTATAGTCCTTTGTAAGGAATAGCAAGAGATTTTACTGCACATAAAATCTGAATTGTGGCTGTAGGTTTTGTGTTGTGCTGTGTTTTGTGGAAAACCACGATTATAATGTGCTGAACTACAACTGAAATTCTGAACATTTTTACCACAGATGAAACAGAAATAAGGGCAGTAATAACACAAGTAACAATTATTAAGCCAGGGGTAAGTACATGTCCAATCTGATTAAGTCTCCTAGGCATGATGGATTACTCATGAAGGCTTACTAATATCATACTTTGGTGAAATCTCTCAGATGAGTGTAAATGGCATGCTAAAGGCATTTTAGACATTGCAGAATATTAATGTTAGTGTGTTAGTAAAGTAAATCTTCTACAAAACACCAGCTGTGGTAAGCAAAAAATATATATAGATAGAGATATTTAGCTGCCCACAAATTCCCTCACTGTAAAAAGCAAGCACTCTAAAATATTTTCTGGTGCTGCCAAAAATGGTAAATTTAAATACAAGAACTGTATAATAATTCATGAGTAATTTTAAAATACAGTGTTTAAAAGCATATTAAAGTTGAAAATGAGAACATGAAGACCTTCTTTAAAAGAGAGTGAGTCACATATGATGCTGATTCCATTATTTAAAAGCTTGCTTTGATGGTAAACATATTTCTGAGATTCTGTGCTTTATCACCTCTAAATTAAGTAAAAAATACTTTGAAAATTCCTAGATAAAGCACTACAACAACAAACTACAAAGCTGTTGAGGTTTGATGGAAATGGTAAGAGGACAACAAATGGCATAAAGCCTCTGTTATGAACACGTGCTCATTGCCATATCACTTTGACAGTCTGGAGTTCAGACTCTGCAACACCTGAACTCCTGCTCATCTCTGCCCCTTGTCATTCAGTGTAAATTCAATAAATTGCTCCCATTCTGCATGGTTTTAATTGAATTTTCATTGCAGACCACAAAACTGAATTTACCAGTGGTGTTAAATTTATAGCAGGGCAATTTCAAAGAGAAGCATAGCAATTATAATTGAAGAGATAGCACATAAAAATCAGTATATGTAGGTTGTTAGCCAAGACACAGCCTGGCTCTTGTATGAGTTATTTTTAAAAACAACAAATCAACAAAACATCTGTATCACTGAAGGGGTATCGGGGCCAGACAAAGGTGATACAGAGACTCTATCATCAGAAGGCATGAAAAAGTACTTTATTATTAGAAATTCATAGTTCTTATAGAAGCAATGATGGACCTAAGACTTGATTGGCCTTTAGGGATCTTTTCTCACCTATTGGTCAAGAAGAGACACCTCCTCCTTGTAAACATCTTTGGCAAACAGAGATTGCCTGCCAGATGCAGAGATTGAGGTAATAATTTTTTAAATTCTTTCTCCGACCTTTCTCACAGCTTTCCAGGAGAATCCTGGGAGAGCTATGTCTCTCTGTTCAGAAGATATGCGATTGCCACACCTCCCCCCAAACAACAACAACAAAAAACCCAACAAGACAAGGTCTCAAATCTTTATTCTCCATTTATTTTTGAGGAAACATAAGCCTCATCCTTTAACACCTTTACCTTTCTAGTGACCAAATCTGCCACAAATGCCCACAGATAGCAAAAGGAGCAGAGATGCCCCAGTTCAGTCCTTGCACCACTCTGTGGTCCTGCTAACCCACACTCATTCCCAGAGACCTCAAACAACCAAAACTTCCACATGCTCAAAGCCTTGCCCCAGAGATCATCCTTGGCTGATTCCACAAAATTGCTGGAAGTGAACTCCAGAACTGGCAGTAATTCTGTCCTCTGGTGAGATGCTCATAAGCAGCAGCCAGAGTCCTTTACATAACCTATTTAACCAAAAGTGGGCCCTTCATCCCCAGTGCTGAACATCCTTGTCCAAGAGCAAACATAGACACATGAAACTATTTTAGGTAATTTCTTTGTGAAGGGTTGTGTTTGTATGAAAAACAGAGGAAGATAAGGGGGAGTCAAGAGAAAAGGCATGAAAGGAACTGTAAGGACACAATGTCACAGCTGTGAGACCAAAACCCTCACTCAGCTGATCTGAAGGCCCTGTGATGGACAAAAAGACTCTCTCATGTTGCTGAAGGAAATCACCCAGGGATCATCTCATGTCCCAGTACATTAAAGGAAACAAGACTCCTTTATAATAAGGAGGAGATAATCAAAGAAAAAAATGGGAGTTACCAATTTTTTTTTCTTACTGCAAGTGATTCATATGATCCTGAGAAATCTCAGTTGGATCTACCATCAATGGAAAGGCATTACAACCTTGAATCAAAAAGGTGCAAGTAAGGGACAAGTCACAAGACATGCAAGTGACCCTCGACCAAGAGTTCAGAAAGAGTTTCAAACCAAATCAAAATGATGAACAAAAGCTGGCATAATATAATTTATAGAAACTTTTGAATTTTGCCAAAAAAGTCAGGGAGTCCCTTGCAGATAGATGGGGTTCTTACTGAGACAGCCATGGCAGACTTGGGGAATTTTTGGGTCAGAATTAATTAATCAGCCTGACCTGACTGCACAGACTAAGCTTCTCCCCAAAACAGGATAGGGGAAAATTTGGACTAATTTGAAATATGCGAAGAAAGTGAAACTCTAACACAGGCCTGAACAAATGAGCAATCACATTGGGAAAGAGATAAAGAATTACAAAAAAAGCCCAAATTACTATAGAACAACACAAGGGAACTTGGACTTGCAGAACAAGTCACAGAAAGGAAGTGTTCCAGTATGTAACAGGGACTACAAATGAAAGGATAGTGGATACTGGTTTGAACATCACTATTTTTTCAGCAGATGTAGGAAAGAAGCTAAGGGGTGAACCTGTTATTGGCTGACAAGGCTGGGGAGATAATTTGTCCCCTTGAAACATTAGAAAACAGGTTTTGATTGAAAGCGATGGAAATTTGAGAAAGTGATTCAGACAATTAAGGAATTACACAATCTGCTGCCTTCTTCAGATTTAAGACTGGCAAAATCCCCACCAAACCCTTATAAGATAACTACATTGTAATAGATTAAAAATTAAGTGCATTGAGATGCAGCTTCTCAAGGTCCTGGCCACTGCCAGTGGTGCTCTCCTGTCCCCCTGTGCAGAAACACAAAGGCAGCAAGAAAGGGCAAAGAGTCACTCACACCCTTCCAGAGGCCCCAGATCTCAGGGGAATCTTGGCTGCTAAAATTTCAGTGCATTTGAGACAGCAGTCCATCCATTTGCAAACTGTTTCTAAAAAGCTACAGATAATAAAGATAATAAAGAAAGTAAAGATGGGAGTGTGGTTGTAAAGGTCAAATGTGAGATGTATGTGATGTTAGTCTGGAAAAGCTGAAAGGGCAAAGGAGAGTTTCTGCTCAGTGATTTTACATTTAGTGATTTTACATTTAAGCAAGCAGCAGCAAATTCTTTGTAAGCATTAGGATTCCCTCCCTAAAGCAACAATTATAAACAAAAAATACTGCAGTGGATCACACCACATGGTGTGGAGATGTAGAGAAAAAGTTTGGAGAATCTGCTTTCTGTGCAGTGCAGAGAGTTAAGTGGAGATATTTTAAAAACTTATTACCTTTTATCATGGGTGAGCACTATAGATGTTACAGCAGGTTCATTGTGCTCTTCCCAAACTGACCTGAAGCATGGTAGGCAGCCAGCAGAAGCAGATCCAGGTGGCAATGAGAGCACAGCTTTGTCAAATACACTAATCCTCACCAATTTACATGGGTGGATGTTGCTTTTTGTGAGGGGTGAAATGAGCAGTCTTTCCTGGCCAGATTGCTGTATCTAGGGGATATCTTAAGGCAGAAATTAAATGAGAATGGAAAGTGACTTATGTGACTTATATATATATATAAAAGACAAATATTGAAATTAATACTAAAGACATAGCACAGCAGAGACAGACCTAAGTTATTCCAGTGATTTATGCATAACTAAGTCTCTTGCATGCAAAACAAATTCCTTCAAATTTGCCACAGATCTCATAATAAAGTTAAGGAAACCTATAGGGCCCAGCAGGCAGCCTCTGAATTACACATATGCAGAACCTCACAAGTTGAAGCTATGTTCTGAAACCTGATTTTTTGTTCTTTTTTTTTACGTGAAAATCTTTTTCAAATTGGCCAGTAATTAGAAATAGCAATACATATATCTGCCAAACATTTGTGCACCATTTTAATGAAAGCAAACCTTTAATAAACATTGATGTAAAAGGTAAGGTTGTTGGAAAGTTATAAGCAAATCTAACAATACATTTGAAATGAAAATGTCTTCAAGTTACAGCTAGAGCACGATGTAGATCCTTCCTGCTATGGTGGGTCTAGGAAATAATACCAGTAGCAAAATTGTAAAACATATAGGGATGGCAGGTGCTGCAGTTCATTGTTATGCTAAAAAACTCCTAACAATCGTCTGTAGCAATTGCAGCTGTCTTTCTTTTACCAGTGTATAGTAATTATTCATCTGATTAGCAAACGTAACCACCTGCAGTTAACTGGTTTACTGGTATAACTACTTGCAAGGATGAAATGTCTTTCAAAATCAGGCAAGTTACTGCTGAAACTAAACTGCCCTGTCAAAGTTTCATACTAAAAGAGTATTTCAAGTGGTTGTGGAATTATCTGCACTTTGGTACAAGTGCTTAGAAAATGGTTTTTAGAAGATGTGAAAAGTGCCCTAAAAACAGCTCTCACAGATTTTAAAACACCAGGTAGCTCAGACACTATTCTATGAAGGAAAACTATTACAGCCACATTTTTATTACTAGATATATCCATGCCACAACAGGCACCCAGGAACCTCAGTGAACACATTTAAATATACACAGCCATTATATGTGGTCAAGTTCTCATCCTCTCTCTCCTCCTGCCTCAATGGTTGTAATCTTGCTTCTTATATGAAAAAGCTGCTCCTCTTCAATGCTCTTCATCTGGGCCTGTAAAACTCTACTCGGCCACTTGCCCAGGCCCATTTGACAGCTGAGTAAAATATTATTATTTCTTTTTATGAGTCATCATGGTAAAGGATGAGGAGGGTAGATTTTCTATCTGCACCCTCAAATTTTCATGGTGATTTGACTGGGGTGACCTTGCTCTTCCATTTAATCTCACCAGGCAACAAAATATTTTAAAATATACACAAATTATGTCAGTGTCCCCTTGTGAGATACACAAGTAAAACTGTGACACTTTCGGACACAAATTTTCGTTAATGTCTTTAATGTCTCTCTCTGTATTATTGGCTTCAAGGTAATTTGTAGATAACACAAATCTTCCTCTTTTCTTGTCCCACCTTTGCTTTCCGTGTGTTCTATCAGAACAGACTCACTTTGAAACCTGTAATTCTATTTACCTACCTTTGTACCTTCCTTTTAAATCTGAACATGAGTTTTTTCCCCTCCTTTTCTCATTTCTCTCATTTAAGAGAAAGCAGTCCAGTAAGGAACATTTGGGTAAGCCTCATTTCCATATGGAAAACAGCATAACAGAATCACAAATGTGTTTCCCCAACATGTCTCTCACTAACTGTTGATCTCACCAGCTGATTTCAGCTAAACACAACCAAAAGGTAAACATCTGGAAACTACTGCTTCTCTAAATCCTCTGAAAAATCAGTACCCTGAGCAGGGTACCTCTTCATTCCCCTCCCTCTTTGGTCACTCCAGGGCTCTAAGTCTTTGAACATCCGTATAGAAATATCTAAAATCTGAATTTTGCTAAGATTTGAGCACCAGGATTTCCATTAAATTCATCTGCAGTCATATGTGCTGGAAACCCTTGAATACCTCATCAGCACATGCAGTAGGTATTTAGAATCCACATCAAGCCTGAAATCTTGGAAACTGAGAGCAGTCCCTGTAGGAATGGAGGAGGAAGCTGAACCACAGCTTTGAGCAAGGTTAAAGCAGAAAAGGATAACTAAAGATAGTAGTGCTCAGCACTATGCAAGCACTGAGCAAAAGAGCTCTCTGTCCCCAACCAATCACCTCCATGGCTGGCCTGGTCTCTTTGTCACCTTTGACATTTTATGTGCTTTTTCTAGCTCATTTTTTCTTAACAGTTGCAAAATGCCTTTTGGAATGTAATGTGCAACAAATATAATAATGTGTATGTTCATTTCAACAACTGGGGATGCATTCAAAGAATGATTTTATCAATGCAAATTTGCAATACAGAACATAATTGTAAAAATAAGAACATATGTCTTAAACGCTAAATTGCCTACAGACCATGCACAAATATACATGTAATCATCCAACAATGATTCATAGTGAAATAATATTAAAAAAATCTGTAATTTTTATTGTTCACATTCTCTGAATTTCTGTTCGTGTGTAAACCTTACTGCTCTCATCAAATCTGCAGGCTTATTGTATAAATCATTGTTGGAAAGCCAGGTTGCAAATCCGCTGAGAAACTGAAATTTTGCAAAGAGGGAATTTGAACATTTTTACTTATGAACTTTTGGGGGTTCTTTAAAGGAGAACAAGGAGTTGATACTTTAAACATCTGATCTTCTCAGCACCTTGTCCTCTCATTGAACCGACACAGTTCTCTTTTCCTATTTTCTCATCCTGATCAAACACTTTTCCTGCCTTCCAAGAAGAGGCAGCCTTGGGGAGCCCTGTGCCCCCAGAGCCCAGCTGGGATGCCAGGATGTGTTATCATTCTATTGCAGGGGTTCCACACTGCTGTCTCCTATCACAAAAGTTTCATGCCTTCTTGGTATTTCTTGTGGGCAGCTCCTCAGAGCACTGACTCTTTCCTCTTCACAAAGCAGCCACCTGACTCCAGCTCCCTTCTCACCCAGCCACCCCCACTCTTTTATGGCACCTTCTTCTCACTGGTTACAGCTGTGGCCCGTTAAAGTCAGGCCTGTTCCTAATCTTTGATAATTGGCCCAGCTGCAACTCCTTAGGGATAAGATTACTTTCTACACTATCTTTATTTTCTTATATTCTATCCCCCTACATGAATGGAGCTCTGGGGAGCCCTGTGCCACCAGAGCCCAGCTGGGATCCCAGGATGGAACCTTGGGGAGCTGGTGCAGCACACGGGCACCACTTGGTATCCCATAAACCTCCAGTGCCAACCAGAAGAGACACAAGGGAAAGCTAAAAAACCACTTGCTTGCCTGCTGTCCCTGCTCACTACAACACTCCTCCTGAAGGTGTTTGAAATCCTTCTAGAAAATCACAATTTGAAAAGTGTCTCATCTCTGCCCTCACTGAGTGTAAGTTGATGTGTCAGTTGGAGGTTGGCATCAACCATTTTTGGATGATTGGTTTCAAATCCTCTAATCAGCTTACCATCCAAATAATTGAGCTGTGTGCTGGGGAGGCCCTGCGAGGCACCAGTGAAGACATTCTCCCTCAAGCCCCAGAGCAAAATTAGAGCTTGTCATTACCAGCCCCCCACATTGCCTGGACCAACCAGCCAGAAGCTGCTTCACATGCCCAAAACTGTCCTGACCCCCAGCTCCCCACAACATGTGTAGCTCACAGAAATGCAGGGCAGCCCCTCTGTTTTCCTAAGAAATACTGATCTGCTACTATATACATGGAGATTTAAAGCTAGGATTCAGACACATGTTTTTCTTCTATTTTATCAAAATTTATAACCCTCACTAAACTACCCTTACCAGCCACTCTGTGAAACAATAGGAGACACGCTGTGACCCTCATAGTGGAAGCCTAACACAGAAGGGACATAAATAGCAAGGAAAATACATACATTAGTAGGGGACACAGTAACAGATGCAGTACAAGATTTTCTACTTGCACAGGCAGCCCATAATGGGCTTTAAAACAAGGGCAGCATCCTGTGGGGTGATTTCCTCCCATGCTGTCCTTGCTTAAAGGGAACAAATTACTGCTTGCCAATAGGGATGATGCAGCTGCCGGCCCCAGCACTCCCTTTCTAGTCATCCCACCTGGTGCAAAGCCCCCTCAGGAGGGTGAAACACCAGTTTACACCCAAAAGCAGCCCTGACAAATTTTGCCCAATCCCCCTGAGCTCACACCTCCACTGTCCATGCCACCCAGGACACCAGCCCCCTCCATCTCCCTTTCACAGCCCTCCCTCATTTCCCACAGCTAAAGGAGAAAGGCATGGGGAGCTATGTTTTCCTCTTCTCTCACAAACTAGCATGCCCTGGTTTTTATATCTTCCCTTTTTTATCTTCCTTTTATTATCTTTCCTTATTTCCTAGGTCTCTGTAATTACATATTGGGACATCAAACGGTGAAGCAGGGACTGCTTTTGAAGGCTTTTATAATTAGCTTTTCTATTGTGTCCTCTAATACCTCCTCTGGCTTTAGACTTACTTTTTTCTGTTCACAACCTCCTGAACATATGGCAGTAAATATGCAGCATGCTGGGAGCTTCACCTGGAGTCTACTTACAATATATCTGCAATGTAAATAACAGACTTCGTGTCAGTCAATTAATCACACACCAGTGCTTGGCAGAGGGCAGGCAGATTGCAGGAAGGGAAATTGGAAAGTGGTGTCTTGATCAGCCTTGGACTTCAAGTATTAAATATTACCTAAGCTGGCATGTTTCTCTGGCATCCCTGCTTTTATCTAAAAATATTCTGTTATGATTGCATTAGAATGAATTCAAGGCCAAATTCTTCACACCACAGGACCATTTTGGTATCATTTCACCCAATGGAATAATGATCTCATTTCCACAGAACATGACCCAAATTCAAATATCATACAGAAATTAAATTAAACTAAATTAAATTTAAAGTGATCCCATGATGATACACAAAATTAAAATATTGCCATTTCCATAAAAATGTTTCTTTTTGGTAAAACAAATTCAAACTAATTATGTTACAGATGTGTTGTACTCTTGTTTTTGCAACCATGCATTTGAACAAGACAAAATACTTTGTTTACCTGATTCACTTTATTTAACTCATGGAATTCATGCGGATATCATCAATTATAATCAGAAACACATCATTTTATGCTTAAAAAAAGGGACTCTTTTCCATTAGAGCTCTTCTAATTTGGAGATCTCAGAGGATTTTCTATACTACATTAAAATCCTTGTCATTCCCATGGAGGACAAGTGAAAATACAGAAATAAGTCATCTAATATTTAAACACACTTGCATAGAGCACAGCACAAAATTTAAGATATGGGTAGAGCTTTCCTAATGACAATAAAAATCTCATTGAAGGTAACACAGAAGGCTCTTTATGGCTGAGGTTCTCCCATGTCTCACTGGCCCTGAACTGGTCCCTGCCAGGGCCAGTGCCTGAGAAGGCTTTGCCCAAGGGTAGCTTCAGGCTAGGGGACAAACGAGTGCCCCCAGCCACCTTCCACCCAGCTCACACCCTGCAGGTCAGCCCTACAGGTCTTCAAAGGCTCTGGATTATTGCCTTTATCCTGCTTCTTCTGAGGATTTATTCCCAAGGGAACCCTATGCTCTTTCTTTGTAGTTTCCCTTTACAGAAAGCTCCATCTTTTCAGGAGATGAAAAAAACCTCAGGGACTCGATCAACCTTTGGCTTAAAAGCCACTGACCTCTGATGGCCACCAGAAGAACTCATTATGTGTACAGGACAACAAATTTTCTTCTGTGTATGACTAAAAACCCAAATCCCACTGCTGCTCCCAAGTGCCACGGTGGGAGCTGAGGCTGCCAGGTGCTGGGGCACCTCTGTTGTTGTCACCATATTGCAAAGCTCCCATACCTTCTCAGTGATTTCTCATGGGCATCTCCTCACCAGCACTGACTCTTTCTTCTTTACAGCCAGCAACTCCATCTCTCTCCTCTCCCAGCTCACCCACTCTTTTGTAGCACTCATCCTTATTGGACACAGCTGTGGCCTATTATGGGCAGGCCTGTTCCCAATCTTTGGTGATCAGTACAGCTCCAGCTCCTCAGGTGTGAGACTGCCTTCTGCACTGTTCTCTTACATTCTATCCCTCCACACCCTGTTACCCTGGGGACCCCCACCCACGCCCACCCCAGAGGACAGGCCTCTCTCCCCATCAGTGCCACCCTCTACTCTCCCAGGACAGGGCCACAGGGTCCCCAGGCTGTGCTGGCCACGGAGCAAGCCCCAGCACAGCCATGCCCTGGTGCCCAGCATCCTGTGGCTGCAGAGTGGTTTTTGCTTTCAGCAGCAAAATGAAAACTGTTATCCGTGGGGATCAGTCCCCATGGTGGCATTCCCCAGTGTCTGTAGGGAACAGCAGAGCCTTACTAAAGAGTTTCTGTGCCTGGGGCACCTGCAGGGCCCCCCTCTCTCCCTCTCTGTGTTCTCCTAGGGCTAATAAATAGCTGAGCTCACCTGACTGCCTTCAGTTTTAGTGATGGTATGACCCTGGGTCCTTTTGCTCTGCTGACTACCAGTTGCCATCAAGTTTTCATATCTTTTGCATCTTTGAGACTTGTATCCCTGTTACATTTGACTAACCAATGTTAACCAACACATTCCAAAGGGAGGAGGACAGGCAGTGTCCTGACAGTACCCTAGGAGAGTGCTCATACATTTTCATCAAGGAAAAATATATTGATTTGCAAGCATAAGCAAGCAGAAAAGCCAACCACACCACAGCAGTGCAAAGAAGATTTATTTAGCATATTGGTCTACCATGTCTTGTTATGCCAGTGATAACAGCACCAAAGCAACAGAGGCAAAAAATACATACAGGGGCATTTGGATATTTGGGACATTACTATGCAATGGTGCTAACAACCACTGGGAGTAAAGGGAAGTTTAGGTATTTAAAAGATGGCAGCTCTTGCAGGCATGTAAAAGCTATGGAAGTTCAGGGGATTTTAGTGTTTCAGAGGATATGGATTTAAACAGCACCAACAGGCAGTACAAAAAGCATATACAGCCCCAGGAAGGGCCAGGTCCTGTACTCAGCTCCCAGCCTCAAAAATGACAGGCAAAGCTGTGTCCCCAGCTCATCCCAAAGGACAGGAGAGGCCAGGCAGCCCTTCCCCTTGGCACTGGTCCCCTCATGGGGAAATAGGGCAGAAAATTCCAAGGATCTCAGCCCAGGCCAGACCTGACATCCTTTTCCAGTGCAAACTCTGCCAGTGCCGGGCAGGGAATGTGCTGCCAGCAGCCAGAGGGGCTCAGGGGGGCTGGCACTGCTCCAATGGGGACCTGAGCAACAAACAGGGGAAAAGACACAGACCCAGAGGTCAACAACACCTGGCAGTCCATAACTCCATGATTTGGCCTCTGAAGTGCAAGCACTTAACCTTGACCCACACAGCACCTTGGGTGCCTGCACGTTTCCTGGCAGCCCTGTACAGCCACAGGCTGTGTCCAGTCCCAGGGAAACAGGGATGTGGGGAACAGCAGCTCCAGCTCTGCCTCCAGACAGAGCAGCCCATTCAAACTGCAGCCCCCACCGGGTTCAATCAAGCAGCTTTTGTCTCTGGACAGCACTTGACCATGGAGCAATTCTTGACTCAGAAACAAAGACAAGCCCCCAGGCAGAAGATCTGATGATATTTCTAAGTTAATTTATAATTTCAGTGCTTTTAGTCTTAGAAGATAAAGTAACTAAGATGATGTTGTGATTATGGTGCAGAATATCTAATTTGAGAGAAGTATAAAAGGAAATCAAGGAGTGCTATCTATCAGGAGATAACTGCAAGTCTTTCCCTATCATCACTATAAATCTTTCACTAAGAACTACTATATTATAGAGAACAAGAATTAAAAAAAAAAAAAAAATTAAAAAGAAGACATGTTAAACACTACCTAACAAGCTTCATGACATGAGCACAAAAGTCTTAAATTCAATGTCATAAATTCAATACCATCAGAAGATTCAGATACAATGTCCTTAGAGACAGTGCCATGTAAGTCAAGCACAATATTAAAAGACACTGAAATCTTTAATACGTGTTAAATATTTTAAATTCATAGATGTGATTCAGAGAAATATCACAGAGGCATCATCAATCCTTTTTCCCTTCTGACACATATTTTTTATAGATTTGCCA
Organism: Setophaga petechia; assembly: GCA_024362935.1. Classification (NCBI taxonomy): domain Eukaryota; kingdom Metazoa; phylum Chordata; class Aves; order Passeriformes; family Parulidae; genus Setophaga; species Setophaga petechia. The sequence goes on along the minus strand of JANCRA010000012.1, from coordinate 9,732,251 downwards.
TAGTTTCTGCAATTAAAAGCTATCCCAAACACTTGCAGAAAAGAGATGAGACAGAAAACTAACCTTGTGGATCACATGCTTTCATTATGCTTACTCCAATGAATACCCCCAAACAGGCCAAGATTAATACCTGCATATATTTAAATTACCACTTTTAAAGAGATTAGGCTTAAGGCATCCCACCTATTCCCAGAGGCAGTGATTATTCCTTACAGGTATTTCCAAGGGGAAAACACCTTGTTCAAAAGTACTGAATATTGTGATAGAGCCATATATAAAACCCTCTCCTTTTAGTTTCACATTTAGGGCACATAAGCCCTTATTTTCTGTTTAAATGTACTAATCTTCTTAACGGTATAATCAAGCCTTTAATATATAATATTATCAGTTTATATTTAGAAGGAATAACCATCACGTTAGTGCTGATGGACATATCTCTCCATTCATCTGACTGAAAATACCCTGGATAAATCCCTTTGCCCAATTCATTTCTGCAGAGACAGCAAGAGGCTTTATTTAATTTAAAAGCATTCAGTTGCAATATATTTGTAGTTAATATGTAAAAATCTTGCTTTAAATTTGAGAAATGTTTCTTTCTTCTTCCATTTCTCACAGGAAAATGTTCCAGTTTGTAGCTTTTTAAGTAACACAGGTTACAAATTCAACAAAAGGTATTCCTACAGTGAATAGGTCACAAATACTTCAACTATCTTTGCATCCTTCTAAAGTTTTGTGTTTTTGGAAAGTAAAAATGAGCCTGAGCCCCTAGGTACAAATTTAAGGAAGTTCGTATTTAAACATATCCCAGGGCATGCAGGGGTTTTTTGGTTTTTGTTTTTGTTTGGTGGGTTTTTTTTCATTGTTTGGGGTTTTTTTGTTGTTTGTTTGGTGTTTTTTTGTTGCTATTTTTTTGGGGTGGGTTTGGTTTGGTTGGTTTTTTTCTTCTTCTTCTTCTTTTCTTTCAGTAGAACTGGAATATTTCCTAGTAATTCCTAATTCCTGCCTAATATACTACCAGCTTTGTAGCACATAAAAAGTGCCCCCACTAACACAAAACCTGAGCCAGATCTAAGCCACTGAAACGTGGTCTTTCTGGGAGATATTACAGGGGGATTATAAAACCCCAGACAGCAGAGCTATCTTTTGGCACATGACAGGCATTGCATTAGGCTGCCATGGTGCATACATTAAACATAATAAATAGCTGCTATAGACCCAGCTCCCCGAAATACTTATTCAGGTCTCTCACATATATTTCCTTGTGGCACCTCCTCTGATTCTGAAGAGCACATTAAATGTTCAGCCACCCAAGATGTAACAATTCATCCTAGCAGCAACCTGATTGCCTGCAAGAGAAAAGCTCAAGAAAGAGTTAAATAGACAGGCATTAGCAAAGAATATCATGGAACAAGCTCTTATGTGTATAATTAAAAGAAACGTATTATTATCCTTTAATTATACCTAAAAATTTCCAAATTAATCAAAAATAATGGAGAAAATGCAACGTGTTATTATTACTCATTCCCAATTTGTCTTAAAGGTAAATACCTATATAAGATACTCATAAGTAAAACCCAAAATTAAAAGGTCTATCAAATTCTGGCCTAGCTAATTACAAAGCCATCAATCTCTCTTTATACCAGAGCATAGTGTTCTTGATGTAAAAAAAGCACAAAGAGGACAATTCCCCTCTAATTCAAACAAATTACAACCACTCTGCATGCTAACCATAGCAAACACATGTTAAATTCAGCAGAAGGGATGAGAACTGAACTGGCATGCAGCTGGAACCTCTTCCAGATCATTTGACCAGGGAATGCTTTTCCCACTGACACATCTGCCCAGCAATGTGGGGAGAAGTCACTACATGGAAGCTGTGGATGCTAAATCTCTGAGCAATGAGCCCAGCATTGTGAAAAAGGAGAGAAGAGGGGGAAAAATGGGTAAACTGAAAATCTGACTGCTCCCTCACATGGGGTAATCTCTTCTGCCCCACCTGCCTGCACCTGGATGCCACAGTCAGCCTTGCCCCAGTGCAGCACTGCCCCAAGAGGGATGGAAACTGCCATCCAGATGTTCTCCACAAGGAGTAAATTAGGAAAATTTTCAAGAAGAGAGCGGGGTTAAATCTTGTCCCCCTGTCCAAAGATTTCATGATGCATCACTTATATTACCAATGCATCAAGGATCCGTGGGCTTTGCTGGCACTGATCCTCTTCCATGGTGATGACAGTCCTCACCTCCCTGAAGTGCTAAAAGCTGGTGCACTCCAAGACAGAACAAGCAATTCTGTTTTGTCAACAATTTGACCATTCTGAAGATTTGAGGTACTATGCTTACTAGCATCTCTATGAGTTCTGCACCTCATGAAAAGTATACATGCTCTAGATAAAATACATCAATTAGAACAAAAAGGTTTCCTGTTTCTTACTGTTTGTATGAAGAAAATACTTAGTAACTGCAAAAAGTGCAGGCTTTGTAAATCTGGAATGCAAGGTCACTGGTTACAGTGCAAGTCACTCACCAGTGTTTCTTAGCAGTCAGTGAAATGCAATTGCAAGAAATATTATAATGTTATTAATTTTACAATGTGCTTTCTCAAATGGAAAATATTGCAATTAGAAGGAGGATTTGTTCTCTACTGTAATCTCACTAATTGGGCAAAAGGCACTAGGAGGGGAGTTGTTCATTGGGGTTTTGGGCAAAGTCCCAGAAGAAGAGTAGTCAGCATGTAATGCACCACTAGCACTGCTCAAAGACAGTTTAGAGTTTAAAAACACCATTTGTACAAAGAAAACAGCCAGATGCCACAGCATTGGTGTTCTGTCAGTGATGAGTAGCATAAAGGCTCCCTAACATCTGTTACCACTTGAGGAAACAAAACTTACATCTCTTGAGTGAAAAGGTCCACAGAGTAATCCAGGCTGCCTGAGGCTGGGGAGGGACCGGTGCTGCCAGTCCAGCCAAACCCACACCTTTTCATCTCTGCTGGTTGAGGCAAATTCTGCAAACATCACAGCTCTGCTGAAACTCCTTTGTACTTCACAACTGCATTAACTACATGTTGAAGGAAAAGCAGGGCAATAAAGAACACAGGGATCACTTCCCTGAAGGAAATAAACCTGCGTCTCTCAAACGCATTTTCTACATCTGCTCTCAGCAGTTCATTTCTGTTTGAGGTGGACAACCTGTAAATATTATTCTGTGAAGAAAATAGATAATTTAAAAGATATGAATGTCTCTTTGTCTAGTTCAATGAACCACAATTCTGTAGATGCTCTGCAACAGGTTTTCCAGATCAGAAGCAGAAGTACCCTTTAACTGTAAGACATTACACTGCTGCAGAAGAAGGCAAGTGAGAGATCTCCTCTAAGCCTTTTTTACCAAACACTGCAACTCAGAAAAGATTTCTGATGAAAAAGAAAACTGAAAAATTACTAGATGTAAGGAAAATGTGGTCAACTTACATGTTAGTAGCCACACAGCAACCACAGGCATCATTATAGAAAACATGATTTTGTTACCTTGGAAATGTTGGTATTGTTACCAGCTGCCCTTCTCTACCTTAAAGAGTGAATTATGATTGTGCAATTTATTTTGGGAACAAACACAAGGAGTGGTCTGAATCAGATCTGTGCAGTGGCCGGAAATTAAATGGTCAACTTGTCAGAAGTAGAACTGTTTGATTTTTGGTTCAGTGATCAAAATGAAAAGAAAAAGAAAGGAAAAGAGATCAGCTTGGGCCACCATAAAAGAAATACTGTGGGATCTGGTACAAAAAAATAAATTAAAATATCAGTTAGGTCAATATGAAAATCTTCAATGAACCCAAAAAAATTAGATAAAGACTTTTGTTCAAGCAGAAAAGTCTCATTCCATTTTCTAATTATGCATGTAATTTCTTTTTTTTTCAGTTTCACAATTAAGATACTTTTCCAAAACAAAAATAAGAACTCTGATTTGAAAATAACAGTAATATATTTCAAATATTTCACTTCTCCCCATTTTCCATTAAAACTTGTACCAAATTCTATTCAAGTACATTATCAGTATTTTGTCCTTGACAAAATCAGATGACAAATCAACTCACTATGAACACGAAAATTCCAACTAAATAAATTCAGACATAGAACAGTTTTGCTTGGAAGGGACCTTACATATCATCTGGTTTCAATCCCCCTGCCATGGGCAGGGACATCTTCCACTAGACCAGACTGCTCAAAGCCTCATGCAACCCAGCCTTGAATGCTTCTAGGGATGGGACATCCACAACTTCCGTGGACAGCTTGTTCCAATGTTTCATCACCTCACAGCTAAGAATTACTTCTTAATCTAAACCTTCTAATTACCTCTAATCTAAACCTGCCCTCTTTCAGTTTGAAGCCATTCCACCTTCTCCTGTCACTACATGCCCTTGTAAAAATCCCTCTCCAGCTCTCCTGCTGGCCACCTTTGGGCACCAGAAAGCTGCTCTAAGGTCTCCTCAGAGCCTTAACCTCCCCAGGCTGAACAGCCCCCTTTTTCTCAGCCTGTCTTCCCAGGAGAGGTGCCCCAACCCCCTGATCATCCCCATGGACCTTCTCTGGACTTACTGCAACAGGTTCAAGTCCTTCCTATGTTGTGAACCCCAGATCTGGACACAGAACTCCAGGTTCTGTATCTTGTGAGGGTGGAGCAGAGGGACAGAATCCCCTCCCTCTCCCTGCTGACCACGCTGCTTTGGGTCCAGCCAGGACATGTTTGGCTTTCTGGGCTGTGAGAACACACGACCAGCTCACATCCAGCTTCTCATCCACCAGCACCCCCAAGTCCTTCTCCTCAGGGCTCTCCCAACCTCTTCCCCACCCAGCCTGTTTGTGCTTGGAATTCCTCATGCAAGAGTAGTATCAACTGAAAAACTATCTGACAGGGTATCAGCCATATGCAAATGAATTATAATACTTGAAAAGCATAAAAATATTTGCCAGAAGGGATGAGAACTGGCAAATATTGGATCTCTGTAGTCATCTGAATGGGGTTCTGAAGACTATACTTACTTTGGGCCAGAGTCAGAATTGCTGTAATTGTTAAACAAAAATGTTTAACACTGAAATTCAGCCAGAGATTCTTTTTTTCCAAACATCTAGGAACTAATTTTTAAGCATTTTAAATACTGATTCTTTGATTTTGACACCTGGCATACCCACAAACTGCTGCACTGCAAGGCTGGACAACAATTTAAACCAGGATCTTTGCCTTAGCCAGTTGGGCTGTTTTGTTTCTCTCTGCAGTTCTTGCTATAATAATAATTTCATCCAATGTCAAGATGAATGTGTCTAATTCTGGAAAGAGTGTTGTTTTTTTCTAGCAATGCATTTCCCCTGTGAGATAGGAACACTGGAAGGTTATTGTGCTGGACACTACAGCTTGTTTAGCCAGAAAGATAAATATTATCTATATTTCTTGTTCTTTCCTATGCATTGTATTGTCCTGAGAGCAGTGGGAACAGTGGAAGGCAAAGGCAGAGACCTTGCCAAGCCCCGTGATGTGATGAATGACTTCTCACATCCCAGGGCCTGACGTGAAGAGAGGCCACAGAGGGTCACACTGCTGTTTTCAGATGTTAAAAAGGCTCATCACCCTCCCAGCACTTACATTTCTAGCACAGGAAGAGCTCCCCCATGCAGGATCCACATGGGAAGACACAGCTCTTCCACGAAGTATTTCTCTGCCAGAACACAGGCCTCCTGCCCAGGAAAGCTGATTTTCTGCATCCTGGCTATCTCATTTATGAATATTCTACCAGAATTGTGGAATGATACGACCACAAACTACCTCTCAGACATAGAGAAAAACATATTCCCAGATTTCAAGTCTTCTGGGCAGAGAGTGTTGTGTGCTTTCTCTTTTCCCTTTTCCTTCCCTCCTCTTCACCATCACATGCACACAGACCGACAGTCGACTTTCTATATTCCTCCATACATTCCCAAGGAGCAACTTAAATATGCCACTTGTGGATAACCAATATGAAAATCCCTTTCCATCCAAGATGGGGCAGGAGCTGCCTGCAGATGGGATGCAGCAGGGTGAGGAGGGGAAAGCAGCTTTTGCTTCTGGATACATGCCTGTGTATGAAAGGGAGCTTGCTTGATGGATTTCCCTGTATAGAGTTTTTTTCTTTGCCAACTTTTGATTATCTAACTGCACTCTCAAATATTACACTGGAGAGATGGAAAAAGGGAAACAGTGAGGTCCCTTATTCTGTGTGCTTTTCACCAGCTGGACCACTCAGTGTACAGCCACATGGCAGCCAGGCTCTGGAAGAGGACATGGGATAGGTGCCAGCATCCAGCCATCCATGGCAGCAAGGAATGGTGAAGGGGACAGTAGGAGACACAGACACAGCTGGAGCCAGGGCTGGCAGGCAGACCCTTTTCTTGTCTCAGCTCTCTTGGGCCATACCTGTTAATTTACAATCTACCCTTCAAGCAGACATGGGGAGGAATAAATAACTATCTAATCTGAGGCAATCAGAATTTTGCTAAGTGTGGTGCAAGAGCTCTTAGCATTTCACCTCAGTGTGGGTTCTAGCTCAGTTCCCTCAGGCCACTGAGCACAGCCCTGTCTTCTGAGGGAAACAAGCAGTCACAAACCCATATGTGTGAGTAGAAGCCATTCTGGGAAACACACAGACAGCTTCAGCCCCATCTCTGATGATTAAAATGCTCACCCTGCTGCAGAAGACCAAGGGCACTCCAGTTCCCCCTCTGCCATGTCTTGCAAAAGCAAGGAGAGAAACCAGCAACCACCCTGCATGGCTGCACACCCCAAGGCTTCTGCTCCAAGACAGACACAGCAATAGTTTTACACCTGGCCTCACAAATGTGTCCAACACTCAGTCAACCCCAACACCCAGAAGGTTGAGCTTATTAATAAAGCTTCTCATCTAGAAAAACTGAGTAAAATTTTACTCTGGGTATCTCAGTCAAATACCCAGCACTGTGCCTTGGAGCTGCTCCCTCTGAGCAGGCAGAAGGGAGGAGAGGAGGAGGTGATGGGGGTGAAGGCATGCAGGGCCACCATCCATCTGATGCTCCCTGCTGGCAACTTCAGCAAGGAGCTGGGGACAGGCTGTCCCCAGGCAGGCACTCCCTCCTGGCAGAGGAGCAAGGCATCCCCTCAGAGGCTCTGTGGGGACTGCTGGTCCCACTGCAGGGCTGGACACACACTGGGATGTTTGTCACCCCAGAACATGGGAAACTGGAACAGAACTTGGGCATGCACTGAAGCACTTGCACAGCACACAAAATTTTAGGAAGGTCAATGCAGAAGTTTGAAAGAAAGTGAGGAGGGGCGGAGGGTAGTGTAAGGTAAAGCTTGCACCTGAAGGGAGATGGATTCTTTGTCTGCTGTCACTCAGGACTCCTGCAGGTTGAACTTCAATAGACACAGTCTGGAAAAGTGCCACTGATTTCCTTTCCCAAGGAGATGCTTGTGAAACTCTCACAACCAAAGTGCTAGAGAGAAGCAGGGAACAGGCATTTCTGTTTAGTTCCCAGGATGGAAAAATATGGCAAGAGTGATGTTATAAAGACTGTAACAATCTTCACTTTGGTATAAAAGCCTTTGGGAAAATGCCTGAACTCCCTTCTGCTCCCCAGCAACTTTCACAAGCCACTCATGCCCAGTCCCCCAGGACACATCCTGCTTTCTTGACTGAGATGTTCACATAAAAGACACTGCTCACATAATAGATCATGAGCAAACACTAAAAGGTAGCAGTCAGTGACGTCCTGACTCCCTGGGAAGACCAAGGATCCCCCTCAGGTGGACAGAGAGGAGGCCTGGGGAGATCTCTAGCAGCAGAAACCACATCAGCACACAGCATGCCCCAACAGAAAGCCATGCTGTCAGCAGCGGGGCGAGGATGAAGAGCCAACAACCACAGTGCAGGGAGCCCAGAATGACGCAGGTGAGGCTGAGCTTGGTGAGACAAAGACCAAGCCCACAGTGCCTCAGCCTGGGGCTAAGCTGAGCCCAGCTGCCCAGGAAACACTGGTGCCACAGAGGCAGCAGCCACTCCAGATGGTTGCAGGAGACAATGGCAAGGAGCCTGTGGCTCTGTGCCTGGCCACTGGGTGACATCTCCAGCCCTAGCCAGGACCTTTCCAGCTGCAGAAGGACAGAGTAATGCCTGATCCTGGGATAGAATAAACAGGTACAAACCCTAATGCCTCCACAAATCCCAGTACTCCTCTCCATGAGGGTATACACATCTCCTACATCATGGCCTTATTTAAGGCAAAGATTTAGTGAGAGATATATTAAAACAAAACAAAGTCTCCCAAAAACCCCACTTCCTTGACCCTTCCCTTCATTTTAGGAAAAGAGTAAAATGTGTAGCTGTGGGACACATCTGAGCACTGAAGGGACCTGGAGAAGGTCCCTTGGGCATGGACCTGACAGATCTCTGTCTCCCTGATGCCACTGTCCATTGGCAGAGCCCAGCAGGAATTGAGTGACACATGCCATGGCTTCCAGTTTCCAGGACTTATGTAAGGGAAGGAATGGAGGAAGACTACAAGCCTAACAAGAAGGTATCATCCTGACAGCCTAGGAAGGTCTTTCCCCATGGAACCTGCTAGTGAGCTTTGACAGATGTCAAAGATTGTACTTACAGGGCTTGTCCTATGTTTATCCCAGAGGTGAGTCCCAGCTGGTGGGGGAAAAAAAAGGTGGGAATTACACAAACATTCCAGACACATTGCACTCTGTGCACCTTTCATACCCAATGAAAAGGCAGGAAATGTTAAGACAAAGAAAGGAAGCATGTTAGAAAGACTGAACCTTTCATCAGAGACCATTGAAATTCTCATAACAAGGGCTGGTATGAAAGGTTGCTTATTCTCAGAGGTAAGACAGTGCCATTTCCTTCCCTCTCCATGCAGCAAACGCTCATGGCAAATCTAAACCACAGCTGTAGGGCATGAGACACACAATGCAAATAAAGGTTGCGTCTGAATCCATCCCAGCTGCATCACCACAGCTATTATCAATTAAAAATCATACTTCAGCCAGTCAATATGCAAATACTGTAGTATTGCACCACCATAAAAAGCTATAGAATTTCAAAAGAAGTGGTCTCCAAAATCCAGATCAAGGCAATAATAGTGAAAATGAGACATGACGCCAGCCTGACAGTCTCGCCCTGTTCTACCTAAAGAATTAACAAATGTGGAATAATCAGTGTGGGAAATGGAGAAATGTCCTACACACCACCATGCCCAAGTAACCAACTTATAAATAATTTTGGTTTGCTGGCGTCATGTCTCATTTTCCTTATTATTGCCTTGATCTGGATTTTGGAGACCAATTCTTTTGAAATTCTATAGCTTTTTATGATGGTGCAATAGTACAGTATTTGCATATTGACTGGCTGAAGTATGGTTTTCAATCTGATAATAGCTGTGGTGATGCAACTGGTCACCTTTGGTGTATCTCTTGATATATATACACTATAAACATTGTGTATATGTTATATATACACAATATTATATACATCTATATAATTATATTATTATACACAACACCTATTTATATATATATATACCTATTTATATGCAATTACAAATATTATTTATAAGAAAAATACATGTTAGAAATTTCTACTTAAAAGCAGTTTACATGAACAGATTTTGGCAATAAATTCCACAGATTAATTATGCATATTAGAAAATATCTCTGGACAGAGAAATCAGCAAATATGTGCAACACTCTCACTGAAACAATGTTTTTGCACCCTTTAACCATTTACAGGTTTCCTTTATTCCTTGACTCCAGTGCTGGGTGAATGCCATAAGAAAGGTTCACACACACATGCCAGCCCCCACAGCAGCCCCAGGCCTTGGACAGTAAATTTGCTGAAGCAGAGATCATTTTTTCATGTCCTCAGCCCAGCCCAGTCTGCCCTACACAGACCCACAATACCAACAATGCCCTGTCTGTCCCACAGTCAGATGTCATCTCACAAATGTGGGTCAGGCCAGCACGCCATGCTGGCTTTGATTTCTGTTATTTGGGGCAATCAAGGCTCCTTTGCAGGGGGGAGCAGCCTCCTGATGAGGGGAGAAAGGATTTAACTGGAGATTACATCTCTTCTGCAAATTTGCAAGAAAGGCTCATTTAGGCCTTTGTGGACCTTCTACCTCCTTTCATCAATCCCTGCCTGACTACATCTTTGGCTGGGCCATCTGCTGGTGCTTATGATGCCCCCAAATTAATGATGACAGCCAAAAACATTGAAATGTAACATCTTCCTTAGCAAAACACAGTCTGTAAGAGGCTGTAAACTGCAAACTTGCCTACCTTTCTCTTTTAAGGCTAGCACTCCTCATCAGTTTCTGGTCATGAGATCCTAAAAGCACAACCCTTTAAAATTTGCAAACACACACTACATGAGCTTTGGGGCCAGACAAGAGCTTCACAAATATAGAGCAGAGTTGGGGTGCGCTCTGGAGGCTCTGCTGGGTGAAGGCATTTTTAGTAAATGCTGACCCAAGGTGAAATTTTTATGTGCTATGAAACACATAGCACATAATCTTATGCAGCTGCAAGATTTTGCTAGGGACCTCAGAGGAAAGGAGAAACTGGAAGATCAAGGGTCTTCCCCATTCCTAATAACTTCCTCTCCATTGCTACCTATTGCCAGACTCAGGTTTTTAATGTAAGGGTCCCTTAAGAGAAGAGTTCTAAAATAATCCCTGGAGCTAACTGGACTCCCATGAGCAAAAGATTTTCCACTTTAAATTTAAACAGAAACTGGTGGAAGTCTCCATTCTTCCAGAGATCAGAGGAGGGTGTAAGTGGGTGAGATGAAAGGTTTTGAGGGAATAGCCTGCAAAAGACTCAAGAAGCTGACCTGGTTCTTGGGCTGATGCTGGAAAACAGCGACGCAAATTTGCTCTTCTGTTACCGCGGCACTGACATCACTTCCTGTGCGTTATTCACTTCTACTGACTCACTAAAAGCTTCCTACACTTCAGCATAACTGGCACAGAAAGTATCCGTGCCTGAGTTTCTGCCACTCAGTTACAACCCTGACTATACCTCAAGCAGCATCACTACATAAATTCCAGTCATTTTTTTTCTTCCCTTCCTTCGTGTCAAACTCAAACGTGTTTTTATTGGATAATGATCTGAACAACAAGAATTTACAATGAAAATGTCCATCAGAAATGTAAGTGATCCTAATGACATTAGGTACTAAGTCACAATCTGTATTTCTAAAATACAGTGGTTAGTAACAAAGGTGGAATTGGACAGAATTTAAACAACTTTTTATCAGTGCTGAAAGAGTGTACAAATACCACTTAAAATAGTTGAAAACTATTTTTTACAACCTATCACAGCAACCATTCTAGACAATATACAGTATATCTAAGAATAGTAGCAGTCATAGATGGAAACTGATAACATTTGGGGACTGAAGGTTAATCTGCTCTTGAAAAAAAGGAACAATGGAGAGTGAAATAGAAACTCAAGTCCCATTAAAGAAAACTATTTTAAGGGCAGAATGATGAGTTTTAGCATCAATCATGGGAAAACAGTTCAAAGTTTTTCTTAAAAGATCTAAATTTGAAACCTTGGGAAAAAGGAACTGTTTGCAGTGACAGCAAAAAAAAAAATCTTAAGGGATAAGAACAAATACAGTATAAAGATAATCCGTTTGTATTTTCTAAACACTACAAATCTGACTGTTCATTTTGAGCTTTCTGTGATTAAGGTCAGTAAAGACTCAATGTTCAGTCAAGTTTATCCTTATTTCTTTATGCAGTTCCAATGTACTTATCTGCCTGTAAATCATGGCACATGCTTTCAGCACTGAAGGTACATTGACATAGATTAAAAAAACCAACTGCTGATTGCAAATAAATCCAAATAGAGTTGTATAAAAATTTCCAAATTGTACTGGTTTTGGCTTGATTTTTTTTAAATTGTATTCTACTCTGCATATTACGGAGGAAAACCCAGGAGAAAACCAAAAGAGGATCATCCCAATCTCCCAGGAAATCTGCAAGCAAGCCAGGCGAGCCCTGATGCTGCTCCCTGAGCACACAGCCACCCCTTGGCTGAAAGGAAGCTGAGCAGGTGCCTACATTAAACCAGTGCACACTTTGTCAGTTTGCATTTGAGCAAGCCCATAAGTGCTTTGCCAGCTCAAGGACTTAATTACATTTGAAATAAGCTAATTCAAGGAATAAAAGTCTGCCAAAGGTAATAAAATTGTTTGCTGATGTATCAAGTCAGTCCTCTTATATAAAAGAGAGTATTTATATGCAGCTTGGGTCTGGTCCTATTCAGTCAGTGATTAAATACTTACTGTTTGCAGGAATAGGGCCAAATCTGGAATAATTTTAAGTATTTGGGGAGAAGTGCTAAATCCTAATGTATCCAATTTAACTATGCAAAGTAGGGAATATTATTGTCTTTGTTTTACTTATGAAATTCAGAGGCACAGGGAAATAAATTGCCAGATTCAGGGTGCCAGAGAAGCCTCTTGCAGAAGCTCTTGTGCTTCCCAGGCAAGTGAATTCTGCAGCACATGCTGCTCCTCTCCCGTGGTGTTGGGCAGCAGAGGGACAGTTGGGCAAAGGGCCGAGAGCCCCTGCCACAGCTCCCCTGGCTGCACAGTGGTCTGACTCCCCCTCTGAGTGCCCAAGGAAATGTCCAAACAAATTAGCAGAAAGTCGGTGGTTCATTTTTTTAATCAGAATTTTTTCTCATCCAGACCTTGGCATATGGTTTCATCCAATTCCCTCCTCTTTGAACTCTAATGTTCTTGGATGCTGCTGGCACCTGTTCCTGTAGAATGAAGGGGCATAGAAACAGGGTCTCACTGGAACTTGCAAAGATTCAGAGCATTTTAATATACTCTCTGAGCAGGTGAGTTTTCATTGTCCCATGCTTCTGTGCAGCATATCAAAAACCTTGCTCTGTACCCCTGCAAGACCACGTTTAAAGTTTTATTTTTAAATGATAAATTCTCAACCAGTACAGATTGGCATTTTTCAGCAACATCAAACTGTATTTTATAAAATTCCATGTTGCTTCAAATTATTTCTCCAGATTGTATTCTCTGGGATTGATTTTTCTTGTGCTATATTTAACACAGATAATTGTAATGTTTTAAAATACTCACGTATTTCAAAATATCTAACCAATTAAGTGTGCTTAGCTCAAGAATATGTCTGCTGCACAGTGCATAGCAAATAGACAGTGCTTCTTGACATGGTTTGGCATGGGTAGGTTTTTTATTAACGCACACATTTGAAAAGAAATCACTGTTGCAAGTTTGACATAAATTAGGAGTCTGGCTCGCACCTTGCACTGTGCACACAAGTTAGTTTTCAAGTTCGCCTTGCGGACTTCCTTCTGCTTCATCCTTTGAACGCGGCCGGTTTCTTTACACTAGCTGAGCCCGGTGGCTTTAAAGACACCCGGAGGGGTTGGGCTGCACCCCGCGAACAGGGCTGAGCTTGGTGCATCACCCCCGCGGGCGCCGGGGCAGCGCCAGCAGCGCGGCTGAGAACGGGAGCGCGCACCGGGGGTGCGGCTCTGCCCGGGGCTCCAGGAGCGGCTCCAGCAGAGCTCCGGGGCTCCAGCAGCGGCTCCGGGGCTCCAGCAGAGCTCCGGGGCGATGCCGCAGGAGCTGCTCCCCGGGCGGGTCGGGCGGGGCAGCGGCGGCAGCCCCGCAAAACCTGAGAGCGGACAGGGAGAAATCCCGCGTGGCGCAGAGGTGGATTTAAAGATGCCGCATTTTGCTCGGTCAGATGCAAAACAGCGACGGAAAAGCCTCCCTAGGCCACCTGAAAGGTCTGGCGCGCAGCTGGGGCGCTGCTCCGCAAGCTGGTGCTTCAAAATTCGAAATCCCTTTTTCAAAGGGCGAGATGCAGAAGAGCATCCCCGGAGAAACAGCCTATGTCCCGCTCCTCACCACGCAGGACAGGCGGACAGCCCTGCCCGCCGCGCTCCCGCTGCCCTGCCCGCCACAGTCCTCTATCCCTAGACCAGCAGAGAGGCTCAAACACGGGCTGAAGGCTTGGGGGAAAAGACAGCAGCGAGAAAAGGGGTGATTCTCTCATTTATGTGGTTGAAATACAATTTCAAAAACCCAGCATTTAAAATAGTGCAAAATGGAAATCACAGCTTCTTTTTTTTCCACTGCACATCTGTGGTTCAGCAGGTTGAATGCAATTTACCTAACCTGAGTGTGTATTATGGGCTGTAAGATCTAAGGTTATAATGAAAAAGATTATCCGGTGAAGTCATAAAACTTACATATGTGGGTTTTCAGAAAGTTCAGTAGTATTTCAAAATCAAAAGTTTCCTATGAATCTGGCAAAACTGTACTGTTAAAGCTTACACATAGACTAAAACGTCAGAATGCCTTATACTGTGCGAAAATGAGTATTTGATGTGTTTGGGGTTTATGTCTTCACAGTAACAATTTCAATTAGAATCTTCATGTAACTCAACCATTCAATAATTTACCTGAAACTTAAATTATGGAACACATCAAAGTCAGAAGTTTAATTCCATCTTTAGCCAGAGACTATCACACAGTATCTGCTTTTGAGCAAGGTGTTTGCGATAAACCTTTATTGTCATTTTCTCTGAATTCCAACTGCCTAGTGCAGAATTAGTTGTTATTATTCTGTAGCATTGCAAACTCCAAATAGACACAAAAGACAGAAGAAGGATTAGCGAATATAGCCTTAAGCAGTCTCCCACCGTTATGAATTAAAAGATGTTTCCCACATGGAAGTTTTCCACACAGACAAGTGGAGATGTGGCTGTTGCACCGCACAGCGCTGGTTTCCAGGGGCACTCTGCAGCCGAGAGCAGCTTCCCACAGTCGTGTACCTGCCTGCGAGGCCCCGCTCAGCCCTGGGCTGTGCCCCTCTCCCCCTACAGCCCCCAAACAGAGACACTACTTCGTGAGCAACTTTGCCTATTCTTTCTTGTTCATTCTCCTCCGCCTGGCCGCTTACGAAAAGCAGGGTTTTTATTAATTCCGGGCACGACCTTCCATCTCCAAAGCTACCTGTGAGTGAGTGCCTGACCCTCGGCTGTCGCCCCTGGCCCTTGCAAGGGAGCAACAGGCGGGCGGACTGCCGCGTCCGCAGCGGGCACACGGCGGTGACACATCGCGGTGACACATGGCGGTGACCCGATGGCAGCGCCAGCTGCGGCACCGCGCGGTGCCCCGGGAGAGCGGGATGCGCTCGGTGCTCCGAAAGCCTCAAGTGGGAAAGGGACAGACTGCCAGCAACTTGTGAGGCTCTGGATCCGGCCCAGGCGCGGCCGAGGAGCGAGGACTCGGAATTTCCTCTGCTCCGGGCTGCGCCTGGCGGGAGCCGCGCCGGGGCTGGGACGGGGCGCGGGCGGCGGTGCCGGAGCCCGGGGCAGGTGAGCACGGTCCCGCACGGACGGGAGGGGCGCTCCAGCCGAGCCCCGCACCGGGGCTGCCCTGGGGCACGGCACACGACCCCGTCCGGGGCTCCCGCTCTCCCCCACCGCTTTCCTCCCCGCGGGACGCCCCGGGACCGCCCGGGGACGAGCAGCGCCGAGCACGGCGAGCGCCACCACCTACCGTGGTACTCCTGGCCAGGCACGTAGGCGGCGGGGTTACCCGCGATGTGCAGGGCGATCAGCACCTCGCCCTGCTCGCCGTCGCCCTCGAGCTCGCCGTGGTGGGTGCAGAGGAAGAAGAAGGGCGAGAAGCGGGCGCGGGGGGCAGCCGCCCGGCCCGCCGCCAGCAGGGCACCCAGGGCGGCCAGCAGGCAGGGCCAGCCCCCGGGGACGCCCCGCCGCCGCTCCATGCTGCTGCCGCCGGCGCCGCTGGGGCATCCAGGGCACGGCGGGGCCGGCGCCGCTCCGCTCCGCACCGCGCGGGACGGGGCGGGACGGGGCGGACGGGGCGGGCGCTGCCCCCCGCCGCGGCGCTGCGCGGAGCGGAGCTCGGCCAGGGCAGGGGCGGCCCCTCCGCGCCCGAACAAGGCTGCGCCGTCCCCGCCTGCCGCTGCCGGGGTGCGGGGCACGGAGCTGGGAGCGCGAGGGCTGGGAATAATTTATTTCCCCCGGTGCCGGGGTGGGAGGGAGGGGAAGGTCCCTCCCCTCCTCCTCCTCCTCCTCCTCCGCCACCGCCCGCTCCTCCTGCTCCTCGCTCTGCGCGCCGGTGCGCGGTGCTGCCGCCGCGGACACGGGGGCTGCGAGCCGGGCTCTGCTGCCCGCCCTTTGTCTGCCGCCGGGTCCCTGTCCCTGCCCTGTGCCTGCCCTGTCCCTGCCCTTCCGTCCACGAGCTAGCTTCTGTCCCTAGCTCTGCTCCTGGGTCGCAGCCCCTGCCCCCGCCCTTGCCTCGGACCCTACCCCTATTCCTGTCCCTGTCCCAGCCCTTACTCCCCACACTGACACCCGAGTCCCTGATCCTGCTCCCTCCTTGTTTCCTCGTCCCTGTCTCTCAGCCTCAACACAAATGTCTCTGCTTTTATCCCTTTATCCATCCTTTTGTCCCTCCGCTCTGTCCCCTGTGCTTTAGCCCTGTCCATGTCCTTGTCCCTCTGTCCCTGCCCCTGCACACCTGCCCCATCCCCTATCTTTTTGCCCCTATTCCTCTGTCCCAGTCCCTGTTCCTCCGCCTCAGCTCCAATTCCTGCCCTGCTGCCCCTGTCCACGTCCCAGCCACATCCTTGCCACATCCTGCACCCAATGTTGGGGAAAAGTGAGATTTTTACTGAAACCTTCTCCACTTCCATTTCAAAGTGATGCACATGCATCCCCAGAGAAGGGTTGAGCAGCTCTGGAGGGGGCCAACATGTGAGTCCCTGGGGAGTGCAGGTCCCTGGGAGAAGGCTTTAACTCCCCGAGAGTGTGTGCCCAGGCCCTTTATCCCAGCAAGAGGGGCAAACCCGGTGGAGACCAGAAGGGCAATGAGAAACTGAACATAAAACACTGGCAAGTCACACAATTCATAAAAGCATAAATTTTTAACAAAGCAGGACTGACAGAGGGTATCAGGAGATGGGAGCAAATCCACAAGGGTTTAAAGCCTCCACCGTGCTGCTGCTGGATCCTGCCCAAAGGCCAGAGACAGCCGGGGTGAGCGGCAGTGACATGATGGAATTGGAAGGGAGAGCCTTCCTGCCAGCATTTCTGAAGTGCAAAACTGGCACGGTGCAGGGGCTCCCTCCTGGATTGGTTTGAGTGCCAGAGGGAAAGGTTCCCTCCATGGAGGCACAAGCCACATGGATGGCACCAGCAGCTGCCCCACGTCCATGCAGGCTGCTTCCCTGGCCCCCTCCCAGCCAGCTGACGGACACCCCGTGGTCCAGGGGACATCCTTGCCATCTGCTCAACCTGCCTCTTCTGCTGGCTCTGCACCGAGCCTGAGTTCACCACCAGCAGCAGAACTTTGCCATGGTTCCTGTCTTGCTGAGTTGTGCCTCACTAGGGATGGAGTGAGGGGATGTCCCTCCTCAGCTTGGATGGAGAAATGTCCTGCCTTTGCTGGAAGGACAAAAGGCACCAGTGGTGCACCATGCAGGGGATGGAACACCTGTCCCACCACTGGCTTGGGGTGTCCCTGGCCTCTGCTGTGGAAACTGGGCCTGACAGTGGCTGGTGAGGAGTCAGTTTGGCTCTGAGGCTTCATTTTTGAGTGGTTTATTTGTTTTTCAACTTTGGGTATTTGTTTGCTTTGGTGGATATTTTTTAACATCTGCGCCTCCTCCATATATTTCAATGCTTGTAAAAGTGACAGACTAATAATATCATTTCCTCATGCCAAAATCTCATGCAGGCAAAAGCTGTGTGGGCTCACTGGTGAAACCACTGCCAACAGGATGTGTTCTCCCTTGTGCGCTCCTGCTTCCCTGCAGCAAGGGCTTGCCAGCGAGGCCAGGCCATGCCAGAGGGGCTTCAGCTGAGCAAACACACCCTGGCTCGTGCCTGCTCTGCCCAGCAGCCATGGAAATTGGCCAGTCATTTTGGAGGAGCCTGTGGCCAACTCTCTTGTAAAACAAAGAATTGGTGGGGAAAGGGGGTGATGGGGTCCCACTGCTGTGGCAGGAGGGGATGCCATCCTCCTCTGCCAGGATGCTACTGTACCCATTTCCAGCAAAGCCTTTTCATTTGTTTTTTCAAGAGCTAATTCCCTAAATAATCTTGGAACCATGGGTAGCTAACCTGCCAACAGATTTTGGGGCTCAGATTATCACTCCCTGAGGTCACTGGGGTTTGGATAGGGCCTGTGCTGATGAGTTTTACACAATTTTTTTTGTTTCCTGATGCTTAGTATCCAGAGCAGCCAGGACTGTTAGTGCTGCTGGCACATCTCTTTCTTCAAGGAGGTGTGTGCCACTTACCAAAGGGGTCAGTAAAAAAGGTGAAAATGTAACAATTCCACTTGTGCCTCTTCTTGGTAACCTCCATCCTCCATTTCTTTATATTATGGTTTCCTCTCCCTTTTCTCCTTTGCTTCTTACACTTTCACAAGATCTCTACCCTCTTCTTCACTGGGCAGAATGGGGAAGCCCCATGGTCATGCTCTGTTGGTGGGGAATCCAGCAGACACCACGGACCACTAACATTCAAGGACACAGGGATATTCAAAGGGACTGTCTGGGACCTCAAACCCCATTTCCTGCACCCTCCAGAAATAATGTAATAGACCTGCAGTTCAGGCAAGACACCTGCCTTCTGTGACCCTACACATCTAGGTCAAAAAGTGCTTCCCAAAACTCTCTCACACATTTCAGGCTCATCTTTGCTTAGGAGAGTGATGCTAGTAGTGGCCTTCATCAAAAGCCAAGATACTGCAGAGCTCACAGACCCCATGACTTTGCCATGTCCCTACAAAAGCAGGGAGACATTTGCTGAGGCATTTGCAGGGAGCCAAAGCTGTGACCAAGCATTGGGGGAAGGAGGAAAAAGATGCTTCCATACTCTGCCACTCTTTCCCTAAAGGAAAATTTATTCCTAGCCCCAGCTCCAGCACAATCTCACTGATACAAGCATGATTTACCCAAAAATCACCCCAAATCCTTACTTGATGTGAAAGATTTTCCTACAGCCCAAAGCACCAGCACACGCTCAGCCCCTGCCCCTGGGCAGCCTCCAACAGGGCTGGGCATGGAGGGACCCTCCACCAGGCTGTCCCCACCCTCTCACAGGGCCAGCCCTGTCCCAGTGGGTTTTTGCATTGCTTCACATTCCCTCACTGCTCTGAGTAAATACAGTACCTGATTTTTGAAGGCAAGGGGTTTATGAAACCACTTTGGCCAGAATTTTTCATACCTCTCCCACTGACAGCAAGGCTAAGATATTATTATTAATAACATCAAAACAACTATTTAAGAAGAGTGTCTAAGACCAACCCTCCTGGAATAGGAATAAAGTCTTGCAAAAATCCTAAAAATCTTTATTTTTGCTCTTGTCTGATCCAAGATATCTTCATGTAAGTTACAACTATTCCCTGTTAAAGGCAGGACCTACCTAATAGTGCAGGATGGAGGTTACCATGAGCTTTCACCCCACATGAAGTATGTTTTTTAACACAGAAAACAACGAGGAATAAATTGAGATGAGAACTGAGTAAAGATTGTTGTCTGCAATGGAGAATGCAAGAGGTGGAATGTAAATAATTACTTAGGAGGTACAGGCCTCTTTCAAGCTTGGGTGGTGGTGGGAAATCACAGCACAGATGGACGTGGCTGCAGTCCATATTAATTTAGGAAGTGATTGTTCAGGCAGTAGAGCTGCTCACTTCATTCAGGGAGTGAGCTCACACCCCAAAAGCAGAATTGAGAAACATTAGCAGGCAAGTAGCTGCTTTATTAACATGGCCACAGCAGATAATTCTGAAATTATATGGGCAGGTTGGGGAGCTATTAAGTAACATGGAGCAATAAGGGGCTTTGTCCAAGCTCCCTGGGTCTGGGCAAGGGATTTGGTGGAAGAATGTAGAAAGCTCCTTTTGTCACTTTTTGTTACCATGTGGAGAGTCCTCATGCAAATCTTGTCCCCTGCTTTCAGCAGCTTTCTATGACAAAAATATTAAAGAAACTGTCTAAGGTTTCTACATAATCAGCTGCAAGTAAGAAAGACACTTGGAGCACCAAATTGCATGTATCATTTATCCATTGTGGTACAGCATGCAACATCTGAAAGCAGGACAGCAAGCTGGGGCACTTTTGGTTTTCTCACATTAATGAAGCTATGAAGTGGACTTCAGAGGGCCAGATTTTTCTATCAAGTCTTTATTTTCTACTCATCCATACAAGCACTCAGTGTTGTGTTTGTGTGTCTTTACTCTTGACCATCAGATGTGCACACAATTTGTTGAGACGGACCTCTCCTGCCCATGCAGCAGGTGTGCTGTCAACCCATCCGTGCACATCTGCAGGCTGGAAACCCTCCCTCAGTCATCCCTGGGTGTGTGGGGTTTCTTTGTAATCCCAGTCAAGGAAAGAAATGGGGAGGATGGATCTGACCATGCTAAAGTAAGAGGGACTCCCTCTCTTGTGTCTATCAGTGAAGTTGAAGCTTCAGTGTAAGTAAAGTTTGGCTTCAGCAAAGTGGGAACCTCTGACCTGTGAATGCTGGACAGGAAAGTTATAAGTAATTAATAGCTAACTGATCTCGCTTTTGCTTCCAAAACAATGTCTTCAGTTCATGCAGCCTCCTTGTTTTCTTCTCCTATTTATGCAGGGATTTACAGAGAGGCCTGGCACTCTGGAGTTGCCTTGGCCACGCCAAATAAGCCTTTGGGATGAATCCCTTTTTTGTGCACAGGACTTGTCACAGTCAGATAATAAAGCAGCCTTGCCTTGCCAGTTTCATGAACTTTGCTCTTAAGCAGAGCCCAAGTCATTTCTAAACAAAGGCCTAAATGTGAAATTATAGGCTACTTCCATGCCTATGTTATTACGAGATCTTAATTTTTTCTTGGGTAGGAACAATAGCAGCTGTTTGGCTGCTCCATTTTCCAGTGGGCTGCTGCAATATGCACCATCTGTAAACTGACATCTCATGATTTCATCTGGAAATAGAGTATTTAACTTTAGACATTTTTCTCTCTCTCTCTTTTAGTGCATTTCATTCAAATGGGTTTCAACTTGTATTTCTGTATTGCTTATTAACTTTATTGAGGTATGAATATAAAAGAGAATATTAAAAGGCTTTTCTTTTTCAGAAAGGCATTACTTTAAAAACACTGTTGATGCTATCAAATAGGTGAGCCTAAACCCTTACATTTATTATTGATCTTGTAGCCATTAAAAAGAATACAGGATTTAAAAATAACTTCATACTGGGGAACAAGTATTTAAAACTTTCTATTGTCTGGCTTAATAATAGCATTTAAGGGTGAGTACTTTCAAAGAGTAGAAGTTTTTGTGTTCAATATCTTATGTATTTTATGGGATTTCTTTAGAGATGTAAATCTAGAGATTTAACTCTCTGCTCATGATTAGAAAAGTAGGTAGTGGGTGGGACTCTGAGCTTAAAATTAAACTCATTATCTATACTGAATAAAAATAAAAATTGCTGAAGACAAATATACAACATTCATTATGGTTCCTGCTTTTATATTTTCCTAATTTGAATTATGCTTCCCTTAATGTACTGTATTGTATGCAATACAGGCACAAAATACACTTTTGCCTGTTTCTGTTCCATGGTGCTGCTGTACCCTATTAGCACTGGGTGAGAAGCTTCCCTAAGCATATTTAGGAGAATTCAACTTGGGTCTGGTTATTTACAATTCTAATGTTTGACTTTGTTTTGCAAATCTGATTTTGAGTGTACATTAAATACACACAGCTTACAAAAAGAGATATCTCCCACAACCAGTATTCCTGTTCATGACTGCTCTGTCCTACTATCCACTGGCTGCTCTGGCTTCCCATGAAGAAATGATGGGTGTTTAACCATGTTACATCTGCACACTGAAGTTTCCAAGGCTTTCATTAACTTGCAAATATTTATCGTGGGTAGCCTTTATCTGAAGAATTTTTTAAATGTCAGTGGCCACAAAGGAAACTCTTAGTCCATTTTACAGCCTAATTTATCTCTCCCCTTTGCTACTCTAACTTCAGTAACCCCAGGGACCCAAGGTACACAGGGCTAACAGGCCAGGACAGTTTTAACAGTTTACTTTGTGAGGAAAAGTGGGATGTAAGTCCTGTGGAAGTCCATAAAAGATATTCCTTTTGCTTTATTTAACTATCACTAAACTTCAAGAGCCTCGGAAAAATATTCCTTCTCTTTCATTCAGCAATCTCTAAACTTGCAGAGAGCTGGAAACGCATTTTACTGCAAGTTTATCCTATCTGTATTCAAAATGTATTTAAAACACACAGTTTGTGTGAGTGCATGTCAGTGGACCTGAGTGTGGAAACACAGGATTCAACACTTTTATCTGAGGCACACAGCTGCAGGCTCTGGGACCACGAGCATTTTGCAGGGTATATTTTGTTTGCCTACCGGCTACTGAGAAAGCTCTGCAAGTGCAGTTTGGGCAGAAGCTGCATGGTGGCTGCATCGGGGCTGTTAAATCGCCCAGGAATGTGGCAAACCCCGAGCGGGGATGAGCGGGAGCCGGGCGGGGCCGTGCGGGAGGATGGGCAGCGCAGGGCGGGACAGACAGACGGATGTCAGAGCTCTCTGGTAACTTATGTGAGAGCCGGTCACGGGGCCACCGCATTCTCAGGTTTGCTCGGCAGCCCACCGCCACAGGGGTTAATGTGCTGCCACCCTCAGCGATTGAGCTGCACTTTGTGCACTGAACTAAATGTCTTTTTTTCCTCCTTTTTTTTTCTTCTGTGTTTAAAAAGGATCTTGCGAGGTGGGAGTGGGAGGCTGGCTCGGGCTCCTGGCATGAACGGGCTCCCCACAGCGGAGCAGC
Source organism: Setophaga petechia (assembly GCA_024362935.1). Classification (NCBI taxonomy): domain Eukaryota; kingdom Metazoa; phylum Chordata; class Aves; order Passeriformes; family Parulidae; genus Setophaga; species Setophaga petechia. The sequence continues at coordinate 9,709,309 of JANCRA010000012.1, read as the reverse complement.
GGCTGCTGACCACCGGGACGGGAACACGGGGTGAGGGATGGGGGCTCTGCACAGAACAACAGGGGGCTCAGGGACCGAGTGTGACAGTGAGTGTGAGTGTGAGTGTCATTGCGTGTGAGTGTGAGTGTGTGTCTGAGTGTGAGTGTGTGAGTGTGTATGAATGCGAGTGTGTGTGTGTGTGACTGTGTGAATATGTGTGAGTTTATGTGAGTGTGTGTGAGTGTGAGACTGTGTGTATGAATGTGTGCATGAGTGTATGCAAATGTGTGTGTGAGTGTAACTGTGTGTGTGAATGAGTGTGTGTGTGTGTGCAAGTGTGTGACTTCGTGAGTGTGTGAGAGTGTGTGTGAGAGTGTTTGAGTGTGTGAGTGTGTGTTTGTGTGTGTGTGTGTCTGTGTGTCTGTAAGTGTGAGAGTGTGTGAATGTGTGTGTGTGAATGAGTGTGTGAGTGTGAGTGTAACTGCGTGTATGTGTGTGTGTCTGTGAGTGTGTGTTTCTATGTGACAGTGTGAGTGTGAGTGTGAGTGTGAGTGTGTGCTCCTCTGGTGCTCAGCAGTTTCCTTGCCCTGTTCAAGGAGCAGCCAGGTGTCACAAGCAGCAAGCCTGAGCTGCGGAGGTGACACTGGGCACCCACCTCTGTGTGAGCTTCAGGAGCCCTTGGAGCCACTCAGGAGTGGGCCCAAGCCTGAGGATAACCACACATGGGTGTCGTGGGATGGGTGATGTGGAATGGATGATGCCATGGGGAAACATGGGAACAGAAAACAAACACTGGGTAACTTCTTTCTTTTTCCCAGCACAAATAATTTATTGAAAATATCTCATCAGAGCCTTGCACCTCCAGAACTGCACAGTCATACTGCTTTTATTATATTTTATCTGCTTGTAAGCTGTAAAATTAGCTGTTTTTCAGAGCAAGTACTATCCAGGAAATACATCACAAAATTAGAACACAGGGCCAAAATACAGTGATGATGTGAATGCAGTAAGAAAGTTGGAAATGGAACTTCCACTTCAGTTTTGAGAACAAGATGACTTTTTCAACCAAAGTAAGACTGGATGGAAAATCAGATTCATAGGTTAATTTAAAATAATCTTAATTCTTATTAGCAGCAAAGCAAAGTATTAAGATAAGCCAGAATATTATGGAATAAGCAGATACTTTTCATTATTCCAAATCCTCCACAAGAAGTTTAAAATTCATCACTTATGAGTCAAATATACCTCTAAGAAGGTCACTGAGAATCTGCTCAGAGTGATTGTCGATGAAAATATGTTGTATCATGTAAAGTATAAAAGAGACCATAGCACTTTTATCCCCAAGAGGAATCATAGTTATACTCCTAGGGAGTGATCCAGCCATTGTGACAAAACTGCCAGGCTCCCATCTCTGCCCTGAGCTTCTCCTGGGGAAATCTGTTCCTCCAGTTTTACCGTGAGACTGTATCAGCAGGCCCAGGACAGGCTGCAGGCTCAGGGTGTGCCTGGTTAGATACTGCTGGCAGTGCTACCAAGCTCCTTTACTACAATGATATGAATTGGTCTGTGTTGGAGTCTGCTTCCAAAACTCTTGAGTGCAAAGGTGCTCCTGACATCCTTCCAATGCATGGGGAGGGGGATCACAGGGCTCTTCCAGGGACACTGAGCTCCAGATCAGGGCCAAAAACTCTATTGCTTTCTCAGATAAGAGGTCTCCTCTTATCTGTCTCTTTGATAAGCTGAGCAGCTCAAGCTCTCTAAGTCCAGTGAGCTCCCTGCTCACTCTTCCACACCTTGGTAACCCCTCAAGAAGCACTTCTCAGGGAGCAGCATCCCCAGCAGAGGTGGGTCCTGCTATTCCATGTACAACACAGGCACAGTGGTGTGAAGACACACAATACTCATGCAACTGAGCAGGTTCTTGGAGAGCTGCCACTGAGGGGAGGGGATGAACCTGTGAAAGTGGTGTCTTAAAATACACTGCTGGGTCCTTGTGTGTTGACTTATAACAGGTTTAAAGATTTCTGATGGGTGTTTATGGGGTTGGAACAAATCCTAGGATGTACTCATAGATCCCTGCTCATCATTTACATTTATTCTGTTTTCTCACAGTTCATCTGAAGCCCCCCAGGATGTCCCAGCTCTTCATAAAGGACCTTGGTAACTCCAGTGCAGCCCCATTGTTCAACTTCATACATCACATATGAACTTCTGCCAGTCAATAGCAGCTCATTCTACAATAAAATCCATGCTCAGCCTGAGTGCCTGTATGTCCCTACACCCCTGTCCTGCCCCTGGTCCATGCAGCTGAGCTGTCAAGGTGGCTGCTGTGCCGTGGTCTTGCCTCTGAGACACCTGTGTATCTAGGAAGAATTCTCAGGGGTGTGGACTACTTTGTCTCTAAAATTCTTTCTGAAAGGACATGTGACACAAGGGCACATGACACCAGCTTGTTTCCCTAAGGAGGAGGCAGGTGATGTCTCCAAAGTGACCAGGGGAGACTTGGTAAGTCACATATCCTCCCCCTCTTGCTCTCAGTCAGGACTGGGGGCACAGCGCTGTCTCTGCTTCTTCGTGGTCACAACAGCCTTTATCAGCTGTCACAGGGCACTGCTCCTGGCAACACTATCTGCCTAATTTCTTGGCCTTTCTCTTGCTCCCCCTTCCAGTAAGATAAGAGGAAAGAAGTTATCTTTACTAGCTGTACACACAGACTTAATTCCTCACCACAGATCTGGAAATCCTGTGTTTCCAGGCATGGGTGTCACTCCCATTCTGCTGCAGGTGCAGCTGCAGAAGCAGCCCTGTCCCAGAGCTGCTGGTGGTCTCTGCTCTGTGACCAGCTCTGCCTGTTCACTCTGCCACCCTCCCCACTGAGTGACCAGCCAGGGCTGGGAGAGAGACCAGTGGCCATCTGACCTGGAGACTCCCAAGAGGATTTACTGCAGAGCTACCACCACCACCACGGTGTCCAAGTGTGAAATGAGCACAGCTCTGGTTTGCAGGAGGAGGGGAAAAACTCATCTCAGCCTGCAGCTGCCTTTGCCTTGACCCTGTTAGGGCTGCACCTCTGCAGCTCTCCTGCAGCTGAGCACCCATGTCCCACCCAGGGAAGCATTTCCTTGGTGAAGCCAGAGCGGCTGCATCCACCTGCCAGCAGCCTGGCTCAAAATTAAAGGGTGTTTGATAAATACTTGAGAAGCCTTGAATGGAAGAAGATATATAAATGCAAAGCATAGTATTCAGGGTTGTTTTTCTCCCCCTTTGGCAAATGGCCTAGCAAAGTAACAAAAAAGAGACAGAAATGGCAGAAAGTAAACCACCTACTGTTGACTCCTGGAGATAAACCAGAACATTGTTCCAAGAAGCAGAATGCTGCTGTCATTTCTCCTGAAAGTGAAGAGAGCATCGCCCAGCACTGGGGAGGGGGATGAGGGAGAGACAAAGAGAAATGAGTGGTTCAGACAGACCTCTCAAAGGGGAGTCAAGGTAGTGCCTTTAAATGTGTTTGGCAGGGAGCAGAACAAAGCACGATGTCACGTATTTAGAAAAATCATCGCCGCGGGAAGTTAATGTGGCTTCAGAGACACTTGAGACATTTAGCAGGTTACAATAGTTTGTTGTGGATCATAATGACTCCCACTCCTGAGGAAAGATCTTCTGGGTATTAGTCATGGGGACCCTGCTTGGTTGTGTTATTCTGTCCCACAGCACCCTATTGTCTATTATATTTTCTTCTCCCCACACCAAAAATGCACAGACTGAATCAGAGGGATTGCAGTTTACTCCTGGTACTCCTTGTACTATTTTCATTCAGTTTTGGCAATATTATTTCTTTTGAACATAACAGTGAGTTTTAAGCAACATGCATTTGTTTGAGTTAGTATTATTTTGTGCTTACTAAAGCCCAGCCCCATCGCTAATAAAATTAACATCAGGCTCAGAAAGATATGACCTTTAATGTGGATAATAGTGAGGTTACAATATTGGGTTTCTCCCTCTTTTGAAGATTGTTGGCCAACAAAACATAATCCTGGGGAAAAAAGTGCAAAACATGCTTGTGGGCTTTGGCATAGCTGCTTGAACAAGTCCTGCAGTGGCCCCTGCCCTGCCCCTGCCCTGCTGCTCACATCCCTCTGTTCTCCAAAACAGAGCTGATTCAGCACCTACATCTCTGCTGCTCCACCCTTGTGCCCCAGCTTGAGCTGACTTGGGCAGATATTTTCTGCTGCTGACACCATTAGAGCAGCACTAACCTCTGGCAGGCAGGTGGGAGACAGCTCCATCTTCACCTGCCGTCGCTGTTTGCTTCACTGCCCATGAGCCAAAGCCCTGAGGAGCTGAAGCTCCATTTGCAGCCAAAGCAAGCTGTGGAAAGTCAGCAATTCACCTCTCTCATATTCTTTAGGGATAAAACAACAAAAGCAACAAAAGATTTAATATAGCAATGTGCTAAGGGAGTTAGATTGTGGAAATCACGTATCCAATAACTCAGTGGCCAGTAGCGGGAACTATTGATGGCCTCTTTACTCATCACAGTCAGCTGAATTAAATTTCCTTAACGGCCACTTCCCAGCCACAATCACCGCTTTATTTCTTTGTGTTTTCACGCAGTTCACCTGCTGAGAGGATGTTGCCCATCCGCCTCCGTGCTGCTGGGTAGCGGTTGCTCCCAGGTGGCAGAGGAACGCTGGATCTCATTCCTGCCCTCCGTTACAGTGACACACATAACAAAACCATTGATGAATTGTATTCTTCCTGCAGGCTACCGGGTCTGTGAAGGATCAAAGTGAAAGTACATCTTCATAACTCCTGGTGCTTAAGGAAAGTCATAAATAAGGGCAATGCTGTGGCTGTGTATAGATTCTGTGCCCAGGGACAAAGCATTTCACAAACGCACTTAAGAAATGTTATTCATATTTTATACAAAGGGGAACTTACAACCCAGACAATAGGTAATATTTTTCCTTCTATGTGCCCAATGTATTGGAACAAAAGCTATTTTGGTAATATCACATTTGGCAGAGCTCTGCAACATGCACTCCAGTGTGCAGCTCCAGAGCTCTTTCCTACTGCAGGTTATGACTCCTCTGAGCAAAATTTCTGGGTTCAGCACTATGACTGGAGGCACATCAATGCTCTTGTATACTGGTATGAACATGTCACAGTAAATTACTTACTGGGTGAATAAGGCATCCAGCCTTTTTATGCCCCTATGTAGGCTGAAACACTGGGACTGCACAGCCTGAACAGGGCTGGGGTTGCTGGTCCATGACTTGGGGCACACTGCCTTGGCATTTTCACCTCCCCTTGGCCTAAACAGCTGCTTGTGAAGCAAGGTGATGGGGAGCATCATCTCCCAAAATGTGTGTGCACCCTTGGGCCTCAGGCCTGTTGGCTTGGGACATTCCCAGAGGACATCATGTGCAACCTAGTGACCAGCGCAGGAAGCTGGAGGCAGTGGGAGAAACTGGAGGGGATGACTTTGTTCTTTGTTTGAAATAGTATTTTTCCCACTCTGATTAAACTGCACTGCAGTTCATTAACTATTCAGGTGTTGTCTGCTCTTTACAGAAGGAAATGCAAGATGACAGACTATTTAACAAGTTCATTTTAAGTACAAATTGTGTTTAAGGCAGGAAAAAATATTACCTCATGCAAAACTTAGGTCGGTGTAATTGCAGGTCTGACTGCTTCGAAGATGAAAAACCTCTTTCTTAATTCAAGGCAAATGTAGCAGAAATAATGTTTAGGAGAGAGGTGCAGGCAGGTACACACCAGGGAGTGCAATTTTAATATCCTGAGTACAAGATTTTTTAAGTCTTTTTCTGACCCGCATTAACACACTTTCTTACATTTCATTTGCCACATTCATCTTTGTCGGTTTCTTGTTCCCCTCTGTAATTTGTTTGCCTGTGTTTACTCGTGTTTATCTCTGGCACTGATGCTCTTGGCCCAGTTCATGTCTCCCCAGAGGTCCAGCACTCACCCTCTGAGTGGTGCAGGATGAGGTCCAGTTTAGTCCTCCACAGGCAAATTGTGATTTTGATTCCTGTCTTGTGATTCCTCCAGAGCCTGCCAACATGGGCATTTCTTCAGTACCAGGAGCTACACTGTGTGATCCAGCCTCTGGATACCTGCCCTTAAAAATATGTAATGAGACCAGGATCAGAAGGTAACTGCTGACATGCTCTAAAATTCAGGGCTGATCCACATGTGATGCTGCAGCTGTGCTGTCAGAGCGCTCGCAGGTCCAGGGTCTATCCTGGCAGCACCTCAGTCCTGCTCCAGGGCACTGTGGACCACCACCAGGCTGGGCCAGGCTTCTGCAGGAGCCAGCTGCCTCCTGTGAGGCGCTGTGACCTGCCATTGGAATATGGACTGCAGCACTGTGGTGGTCACAAACCCTCTCCTCTGTGCTCTGCAGGCTGGCAGACAGGGTGCTCATTCCAACACAGGAATCTCTGCTCAAACAATGTACCCAGAGAGGGCAGGACCTGGAAGGGACATGGGCTGAGGTTCTTGGACATCCTGGGCTGAAACACCTTGGTTTGTGCTTTTACCATCAAGGTCTCCAAGCCTGGGACTCTGCAGGAGGTGGGCGCCCTCCTCACCACTGACTTGTGGAGCAGGCAGAGCTCAAGCTCTGCTGATCTTTTCTGAATCAGACCTACATCCACATGGGACAACCAGCAGGATGGGACTGGGCTCTGGGAGGGAAAGGCACAGCTCGGCCAGGAATTCAAATAACATCAACCACCTGTGACCATCCCCACCTCATCAGTGGCCCCAAAATACCATCACTGCACATGGCTGAACCAAGAGCTGCTGCCCAGGCTGGGTCTTGGCAGTTTGGCCCCTCCATCCTCTAAACCCACCTGCCTCTCTGGTTTTGCCTGCTCTTCTGTCAAGCTCTGCAGAGAGGTCCTGAGCACCTCAGAAACTCTTGAAAAGCTGAAAACCTGATGATTAGCTGTAATATTCCTTGTTGTAGTCACTCGATATTGTGCTGTTTACTGAGTCTCACATACCTCCTGATTCAATGTTTTGTAAATTCAGCTTTCTCCAGCTTCAGCTGATGTGTGGATGCAGACACTCTTGGATGCTATTTATTCCACAAGTGAGAAATGACTTGATAATTTATGGATTGTTAACCCAAAGTTGTACAGGTTTTTACCTCAGGGAGAGAATAAATACATGTCTCATTTCAACACATTTTAGACAATGTGCTCTTTTTTAATGGCTTCCTTTGATTTTACTCTGAAATACGTAGACACTTTCTCCCAGGATTCTCATGTGGAAGTTTCATGCTGTTCTGTCAGGTTGCATATTTTCCCCCTGAATTTCTTAAAGATCTCGCTTATCTGAATTACAAAGATGTTAATGTTGTGTTGTCACTGTGAATATGGAGTTTAGGCAAAGGTTTTATTCTTATTAAGAAATGGAAGAGTTGGAGAATAATTACTGCATTGTCAATGTGAAACTTATGGATGTTTAATATGAATCAGAAAATATTTATTTATTTATAGATGCTGAAATTAGAATATGCTTTAGCCTGCAAGTAAAATAACTTGCACAAACAGCTGGGAAGTGAAGCTGAGATGATGTGCACACTCTTTGTACCCTAAAATGAGAATATAGCTGTAATGGATATAGATTGATGTGTTGGTTGAGGAATTTTTAGGCAATGGCATTTGACATTACAGTTCAAGGATGGAAAAGATTTATTGATCCATGAGTTAAAGAGTGACCCTGGTTTCACCTCTTGTTAGTGCTCTGTAGGTTGCATTTAAAAACTCTACCATAACGAATTCTTAGGCTCCAATAAATGTAAATCTGTCCCTTGATAGGGGAGGAAAATCCTGGAGAAGATGCTTAGCTCCACCACCTGTTTAATTTAAAGGGTATTTTCATCAGATTAAGGCCAGTTTTGTAGGGTTTGTCCATTTTCACTTTCCTGATAATATAATTTATTTTGATCTATAAGGACCTCCCAGGCCAATATTTGTAAACAGTGACTAAGTCACGAGTCAACATCAACATAAAAGATGTCAAAGTGGACAGGAAGTTTTATTGTGCCACTGGGCACAGCTTTGCATTGCTAAGGTAATTATTAAACCTGGGATAAACAGAACTTTGATCCCGTGTGTGTTTTTAAACGATGGGTAACAGTTGATTTTACAGAAATGCCATTTTGAAAAGCCATTCTGTATAGGAATTCATTATGTCAACATGTAAGGTGTCCAGTGCAAGGTTTAGCAAAGTAAACTAACCTGTAGCAAAGGTGCTGGCATGGGGTGCTGTGCAAGGAGCTGCAGGGCCTCCTGTGATTCCCAGCCAAGAGGAGTGTGAAATGTTCATCTTTCAAATGAGAAAGCAATTCACTGACATCTGTGCTACTGATTAGCAAGAAAAGGTGACTGTGGCCAGGGAAACAGTGGATGTGTAAAAAGCTAAAAATGCGCACTGTAGAAACGCAGCAGGACCTCTCTCTCATTGGAAATACTGTTTCCATCTCTCTCTTTAATCATTGGAAGATTGTCTAAGCCTCTTCCCTCTGTGATCTTCTCCAAGGTCAGCTTCATGCTGGACAAACACTGTCCACTTTCCTTTGCCACATCCCTCCCTGCATGAGCAAGTGCCAAGTGAAAGAGGTGGGAACCTGTGGGATGGGCATTAGCACGTGTCTTAGGCACTGACCCAAAAGCATCATCTGTGACCAGTTAGGGGCTGGAGGTTTATATTTGTACACATGTGAAGATAAGGAAATTTGGGGAAAATAAACAGCTAGGGAAGAAAGAAAATGGAGAAGTGAATTTGGGTGAGTTCAGGTGAACCTCTTACTGCAAATGGGTCAAAAGCACCCAGCATCAGAGGTGTGGATGGGAAGGGAGCCCCCTGCACCAGCCTGTCACAGGGAAAGCTCGTGCTTGCAGTGTAGTGACTTATCCCCAGGAGAAAAGTGAATGGTAACCTTCCTCCTCACACAGTGAGGCTGCACCTGTGAAGTGCTTCCTTGTGCCCTGGACTGTGGACAGTTATGAGTCCTGTAGATGGCCAAGAAATGCTGAGAGGGCAATGAACAGCTGTATCCTGGCAGCAGCTCCTTATTGCTAAGAAAGGACCAAAGCAGCTGGGTGTGCATAAATCTGCCCCTGATGGGCAGCACAGTGAGCAGCAGCACTGACTCTTCCCTCCCAGTCTGCCTTGCTGCACTGGCTCGTTGAAGCACAGGAAGGCAAATAGCCAGTCTGAGCACAGCTGCAACCCCAGCACATGAAGTCGAAAGAGGGATAACCTAATTTGTTCATTTACACTTCTACTTAACTAAAGAATTTTTTCCTATGATTTCATTATAATTTCCAACAATGTGCTGGAATAAAATTATGTTTTCTCCACTAATAAAATTTTGTGGAAGTATGTAATTATACAGCTCCTGTATTCGAACTCTAAGATGTACTGCAAAATGGTGTGTCTTATGACTATGTAAATTTAAAGCCCTAAATATTTCATACTAGTTGTAAAATAACATAGTGTAATCAAAAACTATGCCATAGCTGGAAAGGATGGGGTAGGCATGGAGATGATGAAAACTCATCTGTTTGCTTGGCACTGTCACTTGGCTGTTACCTGTATACCTTTCTTGAGATCTCTCAGGTAATTTATGGCAGACTTCACTGCTATTCTTTGTTACCCAACCCTGTAGGTGCAGATATTAACGCATCCACAAACCATCCTGCCTTCTGCACCTGGAGAGTCTCTCACAGGAGAATGCCACGGGACACAGCTCCAAAGCCTGGAACAGAATTCCCCAAATCAATGCTGAAATACTACTGGTGGCTTGAAATAATAACCAGTGAAGTAAATGTCCTCTTACTCACAGTGATTAAAAAAAATAAATCTGCAGATGGGCAGAAATCTGCAGAGAAAATCTGCAAGCAAATAGCAGGTGAAAACCTCAGCATGCTGGCTAGGCTGCTTCTTTATCACCTCCAGCAAATGGATATCTACAATGGTGTCGTTTATTGTTGATGACTGATAATAGGATTATGGCTCCCACATCCAAGAAGGATGGCATCCCAAATAGCATCGTTTCATGCTGAAGACATTATTATCACATCCTGTCTTCATGTACTGTTCAACCAGTTATCTGTGCAGGACTCAGTGTAGAGCTCTGAGACTTTATAGGATATTATCATGTTATATGAAATTCAGGCTGCTGCAGCTATAAATCAAGAGGACACGTTGTATGGTGGCTCGTTCACCTTGGAGCAGCATCCTAAGCAAAAGCTCTGTTCTCTGAAAGATTAGAGCGTGATTTAAAATAAATGTTGCCAATGAATTTGAAGTTCATGAAAAGGGCAGGTTTAATAGCCTTAGTGTTGTCTGTTTAGTAGTCTTGGATGTACAGTATGTGGGCAGCATAAGGTTGTCCATAACTCCTGAAGAAGATACTCCAAACATGAATACAGAGTCCTCCTTTTGTAAGACTAAGGGGATAATTAATTCCAAATAGTATTTTTGAACACCAGAATCTCTATCTATAGCCACCAGCTATAAGTGTCCAAGCTATGCCACTGGCCAAGGGCAAGGAACATCCACGGACAGGGAAACAGGAGGGGCTGCACACATTTAAGGTTTGGTTTTCGGGCAGCTGAGCTGATCCTAATGGCTTGTGGCTACCAAAGCACACCCTTCCCTATTCCTTCTCACCCATCTCTAAGACATGGCAGAAAGCTTTCCAGTTTTTGGCTGAGTTGGTTTTAGGGTCTCAGTGGGGTGAGATCAGCTCCAGAAGAGGCACAAAACAAACAGCAGGAGTATGGGGCACAGGGCTGAGGGGAGACAGGACCAGACCCACTGACAAGGGGAGATAACCCACTGAGTTTGTGGGACTGAGGCCTTTAACTGTGGGTAACAGGGAAGGCTCAGAGAGGCTCAGCTGGTGCTTTGCTCTCCAGCCTCATACAGCCCATGAGGACCAGGGGTGCTGAATCTGTGGGTGCCCACATGAGCTGGATTGCCCCAGGCACTGTGTATTTAGCAGCACAGACCTTATTTGAGCACTTGTGTTCCTCCCCCAGCAGGAGTAAAAACTGCATTTGTCGGGCACAGGAGGCTGCCTTATCTCTGATGAAGAAACTACAGCTGGAAGAGAAATGCCACCTTCAAAATCCATACAGCTATGAAGTACTGCTAAATGCAAAATTTGGGCTATTGGCAGCTGAGTACCAGAGGTGACAAACAGAAAGCTTTGCTCAGCTCCAGACAGCTGGTCCAAGCTTTTCAACCTGCCCCAATTAGAGCCTCAGCTGGGGTCATCTCTGCTGGGCTGTTGACTCTGAACATCTGAGCAAATATCTTGTCTCCTTTTGCTGATAGGAGACCACGGTATTCACAGGCCAACTGCACCAGGGCACACAAAGGAGATTGGGGTCAAACATTAAGATATATTTATATAAACTGATCCGTAATTGAGCTGTGAAAAGGTCAATTCCATTTCCAGGGATCAAGACGCAGAGGTGGGCTTTTCTATCATTTACCTCGGGTGGCCTTCTTCAAAACCCACTGGAGTCAGAAAATTTCTTTGGATCTTCCCCTCAAATGCAATTAATCCTCAGAATTTAAAAAACTTATAATGAGAGATCAAAGCTAAAATTTCAGTAACAATGAACTAATCCTCCTGATAACCAAATACGCTTAGCAGCCAAACCCTGGACTGAACCAGCAGGTTTTCCTACACACTTTTCATCTGTGCTTTATTTTCCCACAAAGACAAGTGTTAAATTCATGAACAGACCAACCTTTGCACTCCCCAGGCTTTATATTTCACCTGTTTTTTAAAAAATAATTCTGAGAGGGGAAACAGCAGGCTATAAGTTTGTACTAGATTTATGAACTCTTGTATGCCTCTCTTTGGGACACCCAGAAAAGAAAGGGAATTACTGGATCTACTACAGAAAATTATGTTAAGGACCTTGTAAGTTAAAAACCAAGCAGTTTATGAGAAAAAGCACTGATGCAGTTTAGCATTTAGGATTCACTCAATACACATAGGGAGAAGTAGAAAAGTCCTCTGTACATAAAAGTAATCATTTAATAACAAAGTTCTGTTGGTTACAAGTTAGGGCTTTAACATGCCCACTAACTATAAAGGCTTGTAATGTTTCAGCACATTATTGCCTCTGAGGTGTGTTGCCACTTCATTACACATTTTCAGATTGTTCAAAAGCCTACAATGCTAAAGATGTGCTTTCTTCTGCCTGAAATAATGCTTGAGACTCGAGTGAGGGGGTGAATGTATGGCGTATGCAGCTCATGAATAAAAGATACTCGCAGCTAAGCAACTTAAAGTGTTCCTCTCTTAGGGCATTAACTCTGTTTACCAGAAAATTAAAAAAATAATTTTTAAAGACTGTGTTTTGAAGAGAGGAAATCCAAGTGCTTGAGTAATGTTGGGGATGCTTTAGCAGAGGGGATGGCAGGGAAGGAGCCAGAGAAGACAAGGAGCCTCACAGTGGCCATGGGAGATACCTGAGTGCTGTCCCTTACCTCGGGCAGAGGCGAGCTCTGTGCAGAGGAACACAAGGCCCTGTGCATCCTGCTGGCAGACACAGCTCTGAGGACAGGCACAGGGAAACTCCCCTGGCAGAGGCTGTGCTGAAAATCTGCCTTTTCTACACAGGAGGCTCATGCTAGCACTCTGACACTTCAGAGGAGGTTGTGAGAATGGCCCAGCACTGTAGAACTTTAAATCTCTCTGCTTGTGCCTAGGGTGCCCAGCACTAAATTGAGCTCCTGACTACCCCAGAGTGTCTGAGGGGGCGACACTTCAAGCTGAAGGAGGAGACCTCTCACCCACCCCCGAAGGGCTGGCCCCAAACCCTCAGGGTGTGCTTGAGTCGCTGTTGGGCTCCCAGCACAACTTCATAGGCTGCTTGAGGTGTAAAATACCCGGGCACTGACTCCCGAACCAACAGCCAGCCAGGTGTCTTACAGGATTTACTGGGAAGGGTTTGTGCAGGATCAGAGTAGCAAAGAGTGAAACTGCTCTGCTGCAGAGTAGCTCAGAGACTGGCACCCACACTGTGCTGCTGCACATGCACCCAGAACACCAGGGACAGGCAGGCAAGAAGGGGAAGCTCTGTGAGGAGTGGTTGAAGTCACTGGGTCTGCTCGGGCTGGAGGAGACTGAGGGGAGACGTCACTGCAGTTGCAACTTCCTCATGAGGGGAAGAGGAGGGGCAGATCCTGATCTCTGCTCTGTGGTGACCAATGATAGGACCTGCAGTAATGGCCTGAAGTTGTGTTTGGGGAGGTTTAGGCTGGCTAACAGGAAAAAGGTTTTCACCAAAGAGGGTGGCTGGGCACTGAACAGGCTCCCCAGAGCAGTGGTCACAGCTCCAAGCCTGACAGATTTCAAGAAGTGGTTGGACAATGCTCTCAGGCACAGGGTGTGACTGTGCAGGGCTGTGCAGGAAGTTGGACTCAAGGATCCTGATGGGCCCCTACCAATTCAGCACATTCTGTGATTCTATGAAGACACCAAGAGAAGAGGAAAGTACTACATATGCTGCTACAGGCAGCTCCTGGCAGCACAGCCACTCCATCTACCTGTCTACAACAATACAGTCACCCCAGAGACACCAAGATCTCTGGCCACACTGACCACCTTGAACATGGAACTCCTGGAGGAGGAGTGAAGGCTGGTATAGAGAGCAGCCACACAGCTCCAGCCCAGAACACACACATGGAGAAAAGTGAGCTTCCTCACAAGTGCAAGGACTTTGCAAGCCTGAAAACATTTCAAATAACATGTTGAGAGACTGCCAGTGCTCCTGAGTCTGGCTGAGACAGAAGACCACCAGTGCTCTCCAAGTCCCTTGTCAGTGGTGCAGAAGTTATCACTCCTGTGCTCTTGGCCAGGCCCAGAACCAGAACCAGGCCTGTAAGGGATGGATGTCCCTCTGCTGCCCCAAGCCTCAGTGGCACAGCCAGGTACAAAGAGCTGCAGTGCTCCCCTTCACGGAGAGTCTTTGTATGCAACCCTTCAGGAACTGCTCTGAATGTGGCAAGAAGAAAGGGAAGATCCTGTGTACCCACAGCAGTTTTATCCTCCAGACAGTTTTGTCCCCTTCATTTTGTAATTCCTAAAACACAATTTTCCTTTCAGTTCTTGAAAATATTTTTTTTCTTTCAGCAAATGATCAAATTTATTTTTTGAAGAGTCACAAAAACACACAGCCCTGAAAATGTGAGGAAAAAAATGAAAAATACTCCTTTTTCTGTAGTGCTTTGGCTCTGCCTGCAGGTTTAGCAAAGAGTGGATTGCAATTATAGTTTGAGCATCTATTCATTTTATTGCAGGAAAAACATCAACATGTGTGCTGTATTTTTGACTTCTAAACAGCAGAGTAAATGCATATCAAATTGAGATGTGATGTATAGTATATGAAGACATTTTGACCCATGCAGCAAAATGAAAAGTATGCAAATTATAAGCGGTTTATAAGGAATAAAGTTTTACTACACATAATTTTATGTGCTTGTACAGAGAATCCATAATCCCACTAAGGAACAGCAAGTCTACCTATAATGAATGGGGGGGGGGGGGGGTTAGAATAAGAAAACTTTTTAGATTTGAGCCAGTAAATACCTAAAATATGGAGATTTAAAAGTAGCATTAGAATACTCCAAATAGCCAAACAAAATCATCACATTTGTTCTTAATGACTGCAGTATTCAACAGTCTTTATTTTCCCAAGAAATACTTTGCTTTAAGCTCTGTATTTTCTTTTGCCATGTTTCTCACTTAAAAGCCTGTATGAGCTTTTGTAGCATTGCCAAGCTTATTTTTTGTTTATATACAGGTTCCTACCATGGAGATATGTCCCTGACATGAAGGCATCCAGTATAGGAAATTACATGCAATGCCTTATTCTTCTAGTTTAATTAATGCTCTGACAACTTGGCAATAAGGCTACAGTGAAGAAAAGGTCGCTGTAGGGAACCTCAGGTTTTGAGCAATAGGAAAGCTGTCAAAATTTTACTATATATCTATAGTAACATATCGAACATCCAAAGATTTCTGGAAGGCATCTGTAGAAAAGAATTCAAAAGAAAAAAAGGTTAGCATAAATGATGTTTCTTAACCTGCTAAAAATAAATAATGACTTTCTCAGCAGTCAGAGTTGGAACTGGGTAAGCAGCCCATGCTGACTTACTTGTTTCAAGCAAAAAGAAATTCCAGTTTTTAATGAGCAAGGACTGTTTGACACAAACAGGAAAAAGGATTAGCCCAATCTCTGTTGAGACTGGTTCTCTTCTGTGATTTTAACAAGCTGAATGAGGAGTAGATCTGCTCCACAGTGATCCATGTAACCATTCTAGACCTCTGTGCCCAAACACACGTCCCAGGTGCTCCAAACTTTGCATCCTTCTCAGCTGAAAAGCTCAACAGCAGCAACATGGCACTAAGGCAGGAAAAGGTGTCCTCTCTCTCTCTCTCTTTCCTCTGACTGGTTCAGTAGTTTGAGGAGCACCAAAGATGACACCCCCAAAGAGAATCCAACTGCTCTAAAGGCAGCCCATAGTCACAGACCTTGGATCATCAGAAACCTCTGGTGATCCATCTCTTACTGAGAGTATCATTTGATACTCATGATCTTACTGTGGTCTTTCACCACCCTCACCTCCCCAGGAAGGGAAATTGAGAAGGAAACTGCACCTGACCTCCTCCACTTTCTCTGTATCTCTTCAGCTGTGAACATGCAAAGACAGTGCTGTCTTTTCTGATGGATGAGCTATTCTTTAGCTACCGATGGAACACAGCTGCCCCTACTCACATATCTAATTGCCTTCCACACCAAAAATTCATGAAGTTGTACCACCTGAGGAAAATATAAACCAGACACATATTTATGTAGCATTCTGAAATCAGGACTTCTGACTCCTGTGGCATGAGGGCTAGCCCATACAGAGCAGTTTGAATTTTCAGTCTAATCCCCTGCTTCCCCACATTCTAGAAATGAGATTATTTATTTCTGCAAATACATCCCAAAGGGATCAGAGGGATCAGCTTCAGTCTCTTCAGTGGTCTGCCTTTAAAAGAAGAAACTGGATGGTGAACAACAGAGGCACTGATGAGCACAAATTACTTTGCAGAAAGTGACTGTGACTATTTGCACAACTATCATATTTGCTTTCCTATAATCAACCAAAGAGATCCCTCCCACACTCCTGACATTAAATAAGATTTTTGTAAAGGATTCTAAGCCATTGAAAAGCAACACACAGAGGATACATCAACACATCTCTTTACTGTATCGTTCCAGACATGTTCTATCTTGCTTGAAGTGAAGAGTAGCACTGAAGAAGTTACTTAAGGTTCCTGCACATGCCCCAGCCCCAGGCTCAGTCAAGTGAAAGAGCCTGTGCTGACAGAGAAGAAGTTCCGCTCCCCGGGAGGCAGGAGCTACAGGTTTGTTTACATCACTGGAGAAATCGTGTACTTGTCTCTTTGGTTGTTCTTCTCATTTTCTCTGAAATACCCAAATCTCAACATGACACCGTTCTCACAAAGTTTGAGCAGAACTCCCAGTTATTTGCTGTTTCCTAATGATTTGCATCCTTAAGAAATAATCAAAAACAGCATAAAAATGTAAATGTGAGGAAATGGGATGGTATTCATTCAGCCATGCAGCTGGAATTCAGGAACTGCTGTAATTGCACACGAATAACGTTAATTTGCCTCCCTTGTAGATGGTTTTGCTTATTCACATCACGTCTTACTTTTTCAGGGATGTTGCTGAAGTTCCTATACCCTGCAAGACAAAACAACCACTCTCTGCTGTTGCCATCCCAAGCCTGAGATGTTGAGTTGCTCTAGGATGGCAACACCAGGCCTGGCATCCAGGATGGCATCACAAAGCAGGACACTCACTTCCCCACATTAATTGCTGGCCCAGGTGGGAACTCCCAGTGCACTGGGTGCAGTGGCAGAGAAAGAAAAAAACAGAGCTGGGATTGTACTGATGGAAACAGGGTAGAGGGAGAAACAGCACCATCATAAATACAGTAAAAAAAGGAGAAATTATGCAAACAGTGAGAATATAATCAAGGCTTTTGCCAACAGAGTGGTAAACAACTTTGCTCTCCATCTCCATGTCTCAGGTACAGTCTTCTTCTGCTGGATTTTGTAGAAACATGCTCCCTCATCTGGCAAGGTTGTTTTAAAGAGAGGTTACTTATGTCACTCTTGGCTATTCTCTTTTCACAACTATTCTCTAACTTGGGATTTAGGAGGTGCCTACATGAAAACCCTCATTACCTATTTGAGCACAAGAAGTGTTCAGCTGCTGAAGTACCAATGTATAGCTCCAGGAAAGCCTGCTAGCAAAGCTCAATTTCCCAGCCCTCCAAGCCTTCTTTTATGCCTCTGAACTGAACTATCTGAAGAAGGTACATGAAATAATGTGCAGCACATATTTCCCTGAATAAGAATTGAATACAGAAAAGAAACTATTTGCATATTAGAAATCCTGTTCTGTAGAAAATCTATGCGCCAGGAACATATGTGCTGAATGAATTTAGGCAAAGCTGCACCTTTGCTTTGCTGCTTAAGAAAAATCACATTTAATACATCAGTCTGAGACTGACATGGTCTTTTCATCAGCATTTAATCAAAACTGAACAAATGTGGAACACGAACACCAGTACAGCATTAATGGTTCAACACACTACACCAGATTTTGGAAAAGGACCTTGCTGAAGCCAAAGCCAAATGCAAAGCCTCTCCAAATACCCAAACAAGTCCTGGAAGGACAGAAAGCAGTATGTGGCAACAGGTTAGTTGAACAATGCACACCTGCACCACAGGGGGACAGACAGCCCACAGCAGCATCCCCTGTGAGATGTCAAGCCCAGGAACTCACTTTGCTTCTGGTGCAGATCTCTGTAAGAACCATTGCAAAATCAGAGAATTGCAGTGGGAGGGTACAGGAAGAAACAGAGAGGAATACAGAAGTCTGGTAGAATTCTGGATACTTCAAAACATCAAAGCTGTCAAAAGGGCAAGTTCATCCACAATTTAATCTCAGAGGAAAGCCCAGCCTGTTTCCCTGCTGGAGTTGCCCAGCTACCTACCCAAACAGGAGGGAGTTTTCTTTTAGTACTTTGCTGCCTGTGGGTGGTAACTCCCTTGGAAGAGCTATACAGCAAATCCTTTTTGGCAACTGCAACACACCAGGGGAAATGATTTCTTACCAAATGTAGTTTAAACCAAATGAAAGAAGAGTTAGGGATATTTCTCCTGCTTTGGAAAATGGGTATTGGTCACTGGCAGAGGAGAAGGGGCTCTATGTACTAAGTACAACACATTACAACACTTCAAATATTAAGTCTACTGTGGTCCTTTGGACATCATGTTCCCACTCCAAGACTCCCTGCTTACAGTCAGACATTCACTTGTTCAACAGCATGGAAACACCTCCATCCACAGGCTGCTTGACTGCCCAGTGTTGGTCCTACTTTAATACCATCCTTCTGATTGTCCTGGTATCAGACACCTGGGTGGATACTTGGTTATTCAAATACATGGTTGATATACTGCTCATGTCCAAGAACAAGCAGTATGGTATTTTTCTGTTTTTTGTTTTGCATCTGCCATTGAGCTGTGGCTTTTTAAAGACATAAGTTTCCAGGAAAACATGAATATGGTCATTATAAGGATTGTACTTCTGCAATTTCAACTCTGCTGGCATACACAAACAGTTCCTGTATTGTTTTCAGAAGTATTCTTTAAATGTTTTTAATAAACATGCACAAAAATAAAGAATCAAAAAGTTACTCTTATCTGAGTGTCGTACAGTTCATTTGAATCAGCCTGTTCACAGCAAAAGATCTCACAATGATGCTGAGAAAAAAACCCCACGGTTTTGCTATTAATCTCCCATTCAATTTTCTAGTGGAGCCATTCCAATATCTACAAACACATTAAAATTTTGTATTGTTTATGATTAGACTTGCTAATCAAGCTGTATCTTTATCCCAATGCATATTTACCAGCAGTGATGAAGTTCTTTTCTAAGTTATGCCATTCTGTCATTGAGAAAACTGGAGAAGGTATTCTCCTACCTCTAGTAGGATTTACTTCTGGATGGAGTACATCTTCTGTTGAGAAAACTGGAGACAGTATTCTCCTGCCTCTGGTAGGATTTACTTCTGGATGGAGTACATCTTCTGTTCCCCAGCTGTCTGGACTGACCAGAACACACAGTACACCAGCCTCCAGGCAGCCCTCAAGAGCCTGCCATTTCCTACTCCCCCCTGCCATTTCCTACTCTCCTCTGCCATTTCTCACCCTTCCCTGCCATCTCTGCCAGCACAAGTGTGGAGGGAATACCTAATCCTGAGATACTTAACTGGGTACATTGCACCCAGAGGTCGCAGACATGTAATATCTCCTATATTCCTGCTGGAAATCCTGTCCTTCACACTATTCTCCTGGCATGGCCAGCTGTTCCAGTTATAAGAAGAAAACATAGTGCCTGATGGGCTTTGTCAAAATGGTATTTGGTGGATACTGGAAAAATTTCGCCAATGGCAAGAATGACTATGTTTTTACACAGTGTATAGAACTCAGAAGGTACTGAAATAAACAATGTATTTCTTTATCTCACCCCAAAAGAGTCAATAGCTACAGGAATTGTTACAGTAGAAACAGCAGGTTCTGGGATAACCCAGGTAAGACAAATCACTGTCCAAAGAAAATGAATCAACTCATTACATGTTGATGCAGCCTTGCAAGCCTTCTTAACAAATAAAATCTCCATGTTATGTGCATGAAAATGCAGCTGTTGATGAAGCCAGAACTATTCAAGGGTACTAATCTCTTCACAACTGATGACAGCTGCATTTCTTTTTCCATTACTTTATCCTTGTAAGAACAAGTCCTAGCTCCTGTTAATATTTGGATCAGCCACTGGAGAAAAGCACTGTAAGTCTGTAATTTTTTTCAGTATTCTAATGCTTTGTAACTCAGGAATTATGAAAATAATTGGCTATTTTTAAAATACATACTGCAGCACTAAGGTACTGAAGGTTTTCTGATTAGTTAAACTATCGTGCTCTACATTGTTTGCACAGTTCTCAAAACCACCTGTAGAAGAGGTGAAATCCTGGCCCAGGGGAGGGGAAAAGAGGCCTCATGCATGAAAATGGGGTCTCAGAACAGAATATTGCTAAGGTATCTAGTAAGAAACTCAGCAGTAATTTATAAACTCATTGACATGGCTATATAGAAATATTTCTAGTTTGTCAGAATAAATCCTACTATTCATCATCAGCCTAGTTATAGCCTACATCAATCATTTGCACTTCAGTCACCTTGTTCATTCCCATACTCTGCTGATTCAGCTTTAAATTTTATTTCAGTCATAGGAGTCTTTCACAAAGGTCAAAAAAGTGCCTTCAAAGTAAGGAGAGTTGTTCTGTCTAATGAATCCTCAGTTACTACTCCTTCTCTAGTTAACCTCATTTCAGTCAAATTAACTATATTCCAGAAAAATTAGGATCCTTATCCTTTGGATTTACACCGGAAATAATCACCATACTCATAAGGCTAATATAGAAGAAATTAGACTGAAAAAAATATCAGCAGCACCAAGTTTTCTCACTGCTTAATCTCTAAGACCTTTATTTTAGGTCTAATTTGTGCCCCAAATTTGGAGCTGAAGAGTTTTGAGCATCTGGTGTACTTGGTGGGAATGACTGGGATTACTGAAAATGAAATTTTGTGACTCAAGTTTTGTAGCACTTAAAAAATCAGTATCTGTCCCATCATGTTTCATATATCAAATTCTAATCCAGATCATAAACTACAAATCCCTATGATCTATTGCTACTGTTTTACATGGACTAGTTGACAAATGAATACCTCAAAACTTCTTTCCACTCCAAACTGCAGCCCTAGGTAGTCATACAGGAGATCCACAGAAGCCAAGCTCAGCCCAGCACTAGCTCCAAGATAGAAAGGCACTGTAAAGCTTAGTCCAAAGTTCACATTATGGACATTTTTATAAACAAAAACCAAAGCAAGGAGTAAACATTTTTGAAACAGGCTATGTATTCCCATCCAAGCACTTCAGTAAGTGTGACAAATGTTGCCACCTCATGGACAGGTGCAGGGTTGGATCCAGCTCAGCAGTAGGAAGGAAAACAGATCACAGAGATGACTCATTGCTGTCCTTTCACACTCCCCTGAGGGAGGAAGCCACAGCTTGGCCAGAAGGATGCTTTTGTCACCTTAGGTCTCAATCCAGAAGCATGGCTACGCATCCATAATTGGGGCAAAAAAAGAAAACAACAACAAAAAAAAAGAAAACAAAATCTAAGAAAGAAAGAAAAAAAAAAAGAAAGAAGAATAAAGACTACATACAGGTTCAGAGTATTTGACCAATTCTCATATAAGAGCAAGAGGGGAAGACTGATGATTTTTCCCTGAAAAAAACCCATAATGTTCAGCTTAGAACCTGGCATGGTCTTTCATGGTCAAACAGTCAAAGGTGAGCACTCAAGAGTAAAACATCTGAGTAACAGGCTGTGGGACCTGGAGTTTTCAAGAGGGCCACTGAAATCTTCAGATTCATGAAGACAATTACCTCCAACTGGACTAGGGGGTTTTCATGCTACATAAATTGTGCATTTTCTACCTGTAAGCTGCAACTGTAGTGTATTCCACCAGGTATTTCCAAGGACAAAGTTTTATGTATTGTAACATAAAACTTTAGTTATTCACTATTCCACCACTTTTGGGGAATTGCTGCAGAAGGACTCTCTCACCTGTTGAATTTCTCCCTTCCTGATGAAAAGGCAGCCGTGCCATTCTCCTCTACAGGACAGAGACTGTTACAAAAGCCATTATGTGGTGTGTATGTTCAAAGTAGGTTCATTCTACATGGCACTATAATTAGCACTTCCTGTAACTGGATGATCATGAAAGGACGATAGAATTTTGAAGCAAAAATAAAACATTTCAAGTTTGACATAGGGATAGAAGTTTAAGAATCAATTATTTTTTTAAAACAGAGCTTCATAAAAACACATTCATAGTCAACATTTATGAATGGTCTGAAAAAGACAATATGGTGACTAACTGGGAGTTTCCTACCATCATGATCTCCATATGACAGGGTAACAGTCTGCCTACATACTGCTGAAGAGAACGAAGAATTTGTACCAGCTTGATTTTTAAATATGTTCTTATGCTTATTATACTTTGCTACTCCACTCTCCTAAAATGGTGGCCTCAGGAAAAGCTGCTTTGGCAGGCAATTGCAAAGATTCCTGTGGAGAGGAAGTGAAAAGACTGGGCATACAAACAACGGCTGCTGCCATGTTCAAAGCACTGGGGAGAGTTCATAGAGCAAAATGCAGTCCTAAGTAAATGGGTTTCAGGCAATTTCAGTGTTAAGATAACATCATTAAGACTAGAACAGATTGTGCTCAAACCCTGCTGTTTATAATTAACACATTGCTTCCAAATACTCCAGGGTCCCTGGTAAATAGTCCTCTGCTCAGATCCACCCAGACCAATCAGAGTATTTTCATCAGGTTCCATGCTGGGCCAGCACCTGTTTGGACAAATCCAAAAGAGCCAAAATACTCTTCTTTCTGGCCAGCTAAGTAGAGAGATGAACACAGCTTGCCTTAGTCATTGTCACAGTGTCCATATGGCTGTGAAGCTTGTTTTCACAAGAAATCGTACAAGTACTTTATTATGTCGAAGTTCACGGTCCTATAAACAAAAACACAGTATATTAGAGCAATCATCTTAACAGGGCTAAGACTTTAGCCTGTTTGGAGACAGCTCATGCAGGACATTCTGCACAGTCAAAATCAAGCAATTCCCCAAAAGAAACGCAAGCAAAGATTAATGAATTTTTAATTTCTCTCATTATTTATAATACCCCTCTTCTGATTATTTCAACTTTGTAAAATTATAGAAAAGAAATATAGCAACTTCTTGGTAAAGAAAGGAAGACTCTTATTTCAATAATGAAACAACAAAAATATAACAATATTAATAAGATTATATTTTCATATGGCAAACTTGATGTTCTAGTTGGTGATGCAAAGCAACAACCTTTTATCCTATTAAATGTTTTGTTCATCTCCTAAACCACCTGTTTTAGCATGTTTCATCTGTACTCATCTGGAGCCTGTGTTCTTTCAGTCTTGACAGTAGTTGACCCATGTTCATAGCTAAATTTGAAAAATCCAAGAATGCCAATCAATGGGATAGAAGATTTTAATGTACACTTTTGTACTTTAATGGCAGGCAAAATGAAACAGCAGTAGAATAAAACATATAATTATTTTTTTTTGTCTCTAAACTCATTATTCTATACAATCTAACACTCAGACTTTAGGGTTTACTGTTTGAATAAATAATGCAAATTACTGCATAAAATGACAAGTATAAAATTAAACGCGTTTTTTAAAAAAAGTATTCAATGATGCAAAAATAACTGCTAACAATACTAAGTGAGATTAGCTAGCTGAATTCTTATTTGTTGAACTACAATCATTTAATAGTCTCTGTTCATGCATCAGCCTGTAACCCACTTTTCAAAAAGTTTTTATAAAACATCGTTTTGGACAGAGAAAAAGTTTAGAAATCTCCAAAATACGTAACAGAAAATATTCTGTTGGAGTCTGTGACAAATTTAAAGACATTAACTGCTACTGTTAGACTTACATGACACTGTGTCACTCCAAAACAAGTACTTTAATTACAAGGCTTTCCACAGAAACAAAACCATACACACTAACAAATGCTGACCTTATCAACTAAATGAAATAGAATTGTCCTGTCATAACAACTGGGTTTTTATTACAGACTCTCTGAAAAGATCCATTATATTCAATAAACAGTACGAGAACCCTTCTTCAGCTAGAGAAAATTTATGAACTTAGGTTTGAAATTCTTAGAAGAGAAATTCTTTCTAACAAAGAAACATCTAACTTTACCTTCAGCTAAATGTTTAACTACTATGTGGTAAAGCACAGAGATGTTTCCACAAAGATTGAGTATATGCCACAGAATAGTCAGACGTGGGTTCCATGGTAAAAAAGAGACTGTGCACTTCAGCAGTTACCATGTTAAAAGCCACCAGGGAAAGACACAAGTTTTTTACTCTTTTCCAAAAACAGGTGGCTTTTTTTTTTTTTTTGTAGTGCAAACCTCACTTTTGCTTAAAAAACACAGAGAATGAAATGACAATCTGAACAGCTTGAATGGGGGTGGGGAGGGAACATCCTTTTCTGTCCCATTCTTTGCACACTTCAGCCTTCCATTAGGAAATATGCTGGAGTAAAAAGGCTGAGATGGTAACTAAAATACAAAGATTTTAGTGACTAATAAACTTATTTTAGTACTATTGCAGTAACAGAGAAAGAAGAATCAGAAGATGGGTTGTTTATTCGATATGCATTTTGGCTGAGATTTCAAAGTAGTTTCTTCTCTCATACAAATATAACCAAAACTATTGTACAGATAGAAAATGAAATTTCTTAAAGTACAGAGGATCAGACCTTCGTCCTATAGCTAGCAGTCCCACCCAGGGAAGACAAAAGTTCATTTCTAATGAGCTCATGAAACCTTATCTTTTTATAGATCATCCTCTTTAAGATTTAATAAATACTGTGGTCTGAAAAGTGTATTTTAATAAAAATTGTAACAAAGGAACAAAGCAAGATTTTAAAAAAGGGAGAAACAGGAGAAAAGCAGAACAGGCCAACTCTATAATCTATCTAAAGAGCAAGCAAGCTAAAATACTACCATTCACTGAGGTTTGAAGTGAGTGTCTCTGACAAACACTTTCTCCAGTAAGCATGAGCTGCACAGCACAAGTTTTTTGTCCTATTTTCTGGCTGAATCTACCTTCCAGCAACTTTAACACAATCACTGAAACTTCTGAGGATGTCAAAGTTGCAAGGAAAGGGCTGTCAAAGTATCCCAATTCAAGGATAAATCCCAATGTATAACTGAACACACAGTGATCCATGTTGCTGAGCAGATGGTCTGCTGTGCTTGGTTCCAGGGGGAGCTTTTTCAGGGCATCACTCACCAAGTGACTTTACTGCCGGGAATAGCAAACTGACATAGCAAAGCTGTGGAGGTCCTGGCACTGTGGTCCAGCCAGACCTGAGCCAGACAAAGTTTCATTCTACAGCTTGTCCAACTGAAAACTGAAGTAAGTGTATCTGTTGCATTTACTGACAAGGCTACTGGGCATTTAATAGCTCAGGAGAGTAACATGTGCACTGAGGTTATGGAATACACCTGACACCTCAGGTTCCTCCTTAGTTCCACTTTAGAGAGAAGAGATGGCTGTGAGAACACTTCTCCCTTTTGACACATGTAATTTCTGGGCTCTGTTCTGGTTATAGACTGTTTATCCAAGACTTGCTAATAAGGTGGCAGCAACAGATAAAATAGGAGACATAGCCCTGATTGCTGCCTTTGTATTGCATGTACTTCTGTCTGCAAATTATTGCCATCTCTCCTGATGGATCTCAGACTCTTCTCAGACTTCACAACTGAAGACTCTGGATAAACAAAGATGCTGATGTACTTACATCCACTAATTGAATTAGCTTGTATCAATAACAGATCACACAAGACAGTCTATGTGCAAGAATTCCTATAACCTATGTAGTTTTTATATCATATGTCAAGAACCAAATATAAATTCAGGTTCAAATACCATAATGTGCTTTTTGGTAATGAAATGGACTGACATTTTAGAGCAGTATTTTCCC
Organism: Setophaga petechia; assembly: GCA_024362935.1. Lineage (NCBI taxonomy): Eukaryota > Metazoa > Chordata > Aves > Passeriformes > Parulidae > Setophaga > Setophaga petechia. The sequence goes on along the minus strand of JANCRA010000012.1, from coordinate 9,683,506 downwards.
ATGAAGTCCCTGACCTTTACTAAGCACAAAGACAGTATGTTACTGTAACACATACTGCTACTGTAGCATAAATCATTTTCAAAACAGGAATGGACTATACTTACCTTGGGTACAACATTTCTCATAAATAACATGACTTATACAGTCATTCTTAGAAAATATCCACAGGTTTTCTATTCTGGTCTGCAAAGAGCTAGAGGCTGAGCAAATACTTGGTTTGAAGTCTCTATCAAGTCAGCACATGCAACAGTAAATGAACTCTCAGCAGGCTCACCGGGCAATAGCTCTGATGAAGTCCAGAGACACAGTGCACTTGTATCGTGGGCCATCGAGCTGGTCATTCTGGCCAACCACAGATAACAGCTGCAGGGTCACAAGAGAGGTGATCTATGGACAAGAGACACAAGTAAGGTTAGTCATTTTTGTTAACATGAATACCAGTGGCCAATTTATTGTTTTGTTTGGTTTTGTTTCCATTTGGCATAATTCTCATTTTTCTCTGGAAAGTCACTCTCACTTGCTCACTGTTCACTTCCATATAGCTCTGCAGCTAGAAAACCCAGGAATGTACATACATCTTGCCATTACATTTCAGCACCAGCAGCAACAGACAAAGGCTAAACCCTCCATCCTTCATATCAAAAGTTATCCTGGAGTTTTGAACAGAGGAACAGGAATAATAGGCATGAGCTGAACATTTTCCAAATCTCTGCCTGACAATCAGGAAGGACTAGGATTTTCTTTGCTTTATCCCTGAAGATCTCCTTTTGAACTTTTCCACTCAATGTTGGATATTCCTGTGCCAGATCATATCACATTTTGAACAGATGGATGTTTCACTCTACTCCAGATAAAAAGGAATTTGAAGGTTGGAAAGAAAAGGCTGGAAGATTGTATGTTAAAAAGAGCAGGGCCTGAGCTGAGAGAAATTTGCCTACAAACACACATACAGTGTCTTGACAGAGCCATTGATTATTTTACCCAAATAGCAATGTACCAGCATACTTTTCCACTTTGTTCCTCCAGTGATGGCTGTGGTACCACTGAAGTGAAGTCATGGGGTGTCACCACTGAAATCAGCCATCCCATTCTGAATCAGTTAAGGAGAGACACAGTAGTGATTCCATTGTCTCCCTATCTCCTCCCAGACACCAGGGAAAGAAAGAAGTAAAAGCAGAAAAGAAAATTTTTCCTTGGCCTTCGCAATAGATATCACAGACAATTCAGGGCAATGAGGTTATATTCTCTGACAAAATGGTATCTGGCCACAGGTTTCATTTTCAAAAACCCAGCCAACCATGACCTACTTCTGAGTAATGATAATAGGACAGTAAGGAATTCCTCAAGAATAATGTATTTCAGGAAAGAAAGTGTCAGTTCAAATGTTCAAGGAAGCACAATGCTATAAAAAGCATCAGCAAGTTGTATCAATTAAAATAATACTTCTAAGTCAGTAATAACCCTGCTCTTTTGCTGGAAGTACACTTGGTTTTCAAATTTGTGACAGTGCTTGTAGGAGGCAGGAATAAAATAATAGAAAAAAAATTACACCTACCTATGGAGAATAGAAAAAAATATGGTATTCAAGAATGAAGTAATTTTTTTAACAGCCTGCACTTAACTTTCTTTCATATGGCATCAGACAACAACAGTTTGGATGCCAAAATTCTGAAAAGTCTTTGGAGTTTGTTTAAGGAATGCTGGTCTACACACAGTCACAAAGACAAATTCCATTTACTTAATTTAGATAAATAAATTACATAGTTTAACAAATTTTAGCATTGACAAAATTAAAGAAAATTGAATTCAGTATATGGCAAATGTCTCAGATTCTAGTTTATTAATTACTTTGCACATATCACTGGCTTGGGATAAACCTCAAACTTGTTAGGTTTTATATTCTTAAAATACTCATGAGAGTACTTTTTTCTCCATTCTTCATTCAACAAAATCCATATTCATTATGGAGGAATCTGCTGTAACAATTTGCACCCAGGTGCATCAATACTGGCAAATCACTTCTGCACAGCACTTGCAGCTGGTCCCACATTCAGAAATCACCAGTGAAGGAACAGCAGGAGGGTTCCTTGAAGTTCCTCATGACCACAGAAAAAGTCTGTGCAGTCTGGAGATCCATCTCAGTTTTATGTGGCACATAAAAGTGACCTTGCTGCTGCATTACAAATGCTCCAGCAATACTTCATCAAATTCTGCATTTTCTTTTCTAACAGCACCAAATGCTCTGCAAGTAACACGAGGTCAGCAATGTAAAACTCCTTACTAAAGGCTAACTCAAGAAAACTTAACTAACATCAGCCTGGACACTAAGTTTCATTAATGTTCTTGATTTAAGAAATTAAATCAACGACTCAATATACAATATTACAAGATAAATAAAGCTAATATACCTTATTACAAGACAAATGAAGAGCAGCTTTAATCTTTATGACCAGAGAAATGAACTTACTTAGGAAACTGCAACCTTTTACTTATTTCTTTCACAACACTTAGCGTCATCACAGGGAAGCAAATGCAGAAACAGCAAGTCCTGACCCTGAGACTACTTAAAAAGACAGCTATAGAGAAAACTGCCATTTTCAATTCATGCAGGCAAGAAACAGTTTTATCTCCAAAGAGGCTCAGTAGAGACAAAGGGAAAGAACATATATCTAGGGGGGGGTGAGTAGGGACCAGCTTTCTTACAGACAGCCAAATGTTAGAAGCTAAAATATCTAACTTGTTAGTCTTTAGATTAGAATTCAACATGCAGTAGTTACAAATGCCTGGGCTGTGCATGGAGAAAGGCAGAGATCTCCTAAGGACAAGTCCAAAAGCCTGCCTGCTGAGGGGGCAGCAGCCTGGAGCTTTGCTTGCACAGCTTTTTCAAGGGATTCAGGGAAAATCAAAACCATCAATGGAGTTGAAAAAGCAATGACTTCTAATTTTTTCTTGCTTTATACAATATAGCAGGACTGTTCTGTTGCTGTCAGCCACAGAAATGGACAAGACACCTATTTTGTGCAATAAATTGATAGAAAGACTGGATTGTGGTAGAAGTGGAATTATTAAGTTTCTGTAATATTCTGTGCTGAATCTAGATCCAATAAATAAAAGATGACTGTCTCACCAAACAGTTCAGAAGTCTTCTGGGACACAGAAGGTCCAAATCCCTTCTGACACAAGAGGCTTGAGCACCTCCGCTGAAGATCTGACAAATAACGGGGGTGGGAGAAAAGGAAGGAAGAAGAAAAAGAAAAAGCCATGTATGATATTAAATCTTCAGACCTAACTTGCACTCTGCTTCTGAAGCTGAACTATTTTGCAATCTCTCTGGGCCTACCCAGGGCTTGCACCTGGTAAAGCAGGATACAGTGGAATGAACTGCGTTTAAGACTGTGTATTTGTAGCATAATTTTAAAATTTACCAGTATTCATGTCTTGTTTGCACTTCAGTTCCAGGTATCACCTATAACTTAAGCACTGGAAAACAATTACTACTCCAAAAGTTCAGGTACTATAAAACTTTGGAGGTAATATGTTCTTAAATTAAGACACATCAAAAGTTTGAAACACAGATGGGAAAAATATGAATGCAATGCCAAACTAATTGCACTTAGCCAACAATATACCACAGCTTTTGAAATATTTTTAAGGGGTTTTTTTGGGTGTTTTTTTTTTTTTTAAATATCATGGGTACAGTGGCTCCATTTCATCATCACAAAAGCTTGAGAAGAAACATCTGGCAAGAACAGACTAGAAACAAGCCAGAAAAACTGTGTGGGTGATATAAAAAGAATATTTATTGAGAATCTTCAGAACAAAAGAAATTATAGTTGGAAGAAAAATTCTAGAGTTATTTGTAAAATTGCTTAAATTGGTGATCATTTAATACTAGCAAAAGTTAACAATTAAATGAAATATTCTATAGGAATAACAAGAGAATCTGAAAAAAAACCCCTTTCTGATCTGAAAGATGTAGAGAGACGGGTTTTACCAGTATATTTAAAAATCAGTGATGATGGAACTTGCTTTGAAATGTATTTGTGTGAGAAACCTGCTGCTGAAATCTTAGATCCAAGGTGAGAATAATCATGAAAGCACAGCAGATAACTGTTCCCAGGAGGAATGACCACTCAGATTGCTTCTGGAGATTCATTGGTCAAACACATGGACATTGAAACCTCTGGAAAATACAAGCAACCCACAAGTCATCCTTCAAGGCAGATTTTTTCCTATCAGCCTGGACTAACAGATGGGCCTTGCATCATTCCCCAAGCAGACACAAAGACTGGCTTTGTGAGCACATGGCTGTGTGGAAGTGAGAAGGATTCCAGAAGGAAGGGCTGTCTGCTGAGAAAGGCCGGGCTCTTCCCGAGGACACCACAAGAAGCCAGAAATATTCACTGAGGTGCAAAACACAAGCAGAATTAGAACCCATGACACAGGGAAACGCATGGTTAGATTAGTAAGAATTACAGACTATCCAGGAAAGAGTCTGGACCAAGTGTGGGACATATCTCAAATCCATAGGATAAAACTAAACAGAAAATGATGCTGTTTGGGGTGGAAGGGAAGCCGCTTCCTCAGAGATGTGACTGAAATCTCACAAAGTGTACGTTTTAAAGGGGACTGGAAAAATATTAATGAAAGGAGGAACAATTTCAAACTGGCAGAAGTATACTAAATGATCTGTGTGGTTTTTTTCATCTCTACAGTTTATAATATTCAATTATCTTGCCCAAGATGTAAAATTAATTCTAACTCTTCAGTCTGGCTCACTGTCACACACAGATTCTGAACGTCAAACACATCAAGAAATGAAGAACTTCCATATTCAGCTCTGTCAGACAAGGGCTCTACATTCTTTCACAGTCACATGAATGGTGCTTTGCAAAACCATCATCTCACAGCTCTCAAAGCCTGTGCACTTGATCAAAAGCTACCCCTGCCAGCAGTCACATTCAGGCACATGGAAAAACCTCTGCTATGCAACACGGTACTTGGAACACCCAATACCATTTACAAAACACATTTCAGGCAAAATGACTGTGCAGTACTCTCCTGGAGTTAAATTCAATGACCCTAGCACAAATTATGTCAGCATAAAAAAACCTGCTCAAAATTATTTTAATGAAAATTAAAGCCAGAGTATGCTCAAATGTCAGCCTTGTTTGAAAAGCTTGCACAGAAAGATAACCAGAGAATATTACAACTAGATGTATTTAAGACAGTACTTGATAAAAATTCTTTTTATTATTAAAAACAAATCAACATTTTTCTGAATGCTTGTACAAAACAATCAGGTTTTGATACTGAATTACATTTTGTGCAAGGCTTTTAATGCACCAAAAAAAAATACAACAGGAGAGACACCCCTTCAGATTACTTAGAGTCTTCAAGCCTGCAGTTAAACATTTATTATGACATGCTTCAGGCTAGGTATTTTACCTTTATCTCAGCTTAAAGCAATCCAATTCTATTTTTAAACTACATTATGAACACAGTCAAAATGTTTCTGACATTAACAGAGGCACCAACAGACCCAGCCCCAGCCTCAGTGCTGCTCCACAGACAGGGCCCTGTGCCCCTCCCTGTGGTGACACTCGTAGGTGGCTGTGCAGGATGGGATGGGGCAAACACAGTGACCCAGCCTGCTTTGCAGTTTCTTTCATGAATGCTTGCATTTGATGTCTTTCTTTGTTCCAGATTAGTCTGGGGTTTTTATGTTGCTGTCACATAAGTATTACCTCGTTATTTTGTGTTGAGTCTCTAGGATCTTGATTTCATTTCACCCAAGGCAAATCTGTGTGATTTACAGATTTAAACAAGTGACTCCATTTGCTGTTCAAAGCTTCATCATATCAGTGATTCAGTCATTTGTTAAGACAGCCAAAACTTCCTTTACACAATCCACAAGAAATGTTTATTTACCCTCAAGTACATGACCTTGAATTTCTTGCTGTTAAACCAACTCAGTTTGTATCATACTCACCACCTAAAACTTTTATTGTGTCTCTTCAGAACAGAAATGTTTATTAAGCCCAAGGCATATAACACAGAATTTTGCTAGAAAATTCTTCTGGTTTTTATTCTACAGGTCATCAGAAACATTTTCACATGATATTTTCTCCATTGTATAATCACTGCTCACCACCTCTTCCTTATTCTACTTGGTCTTACCTTTAGTATCCCATGTACACAAAATGATGCTTGACAAGAAACAGTGCCAATTTCACACACTTTATCAAGGGATAAATGCATATTTTGCCTTTTTCCTTTCCCCCTCCTCTTTCTGTACCACTCCACTCTCTTCTTTCAGACCACAGAACACCTTTCTGCATACTAGAAGCTGCCTTCTCTCTAGACCATTCTCCTGCAATTGGCCTCCCTTGTGGCTTTTCCCTTCAATCCCAAGAGAAGCAAATGTATTTTTCTATTTTGAGAAGACACTTCCTACCCTTGCTCTATTCATATTTTAGAATATTTTCTCTTCAATTAGCAGTATGTCTTCTAGGGTTTGTTTAGGGACTAGCTGCAAATCTTGACTCATCGGTACAGCTTCCTTTCAATTCTTCTCTGTATTTTCCCATTATCTCTACTCCTCACATATTCTCTTCCCAAAACTGCTACTTAAAGAAACAGAAACAAAACATACCATATTTTTTCTAAAAATACCATCTATTTTCTACAATGGGACACTGAATCAAGATCCAGGAATCATCCCAGGAAACCAAAAAGGCAATTTTAAAAAGTAAACAGAAATCCAGAAGGAAGCATTCTTCATCCAAAATTGTAGTTAATCTGTAACACACTTTGCCTCTGCAAAGTCAGTACAGTGGTAGAGAATTTTGAGGAGTTTAGAAAGCTACTGAGCACATTCATGGAAGCAAATAAAACCATGGGCAAATATCACCTCTGTGGTAGGCATTTAAGCCACAGGTAATAAGAAGTTGTAATCTACACAGACTATGCTCATCCTCTACTTTCTAGTCTTAAATCTTCCCTGCTCATTTGATATTACTTAGAAGTAGTCAGACAGTTTTACAGTCTAAGAAGTAAAACAGTGGTTAAGCCCATTTTGGGTCTGACCTAATGTGCCTGCTGTGATGCATTCATCAAAGATAAAGTATATCATCTGCATCTTCTACATCCTACCACTTTCCCCTTTTAACCTTCTCTTGGGCCTCTGCAAGGGCTCTCTCACTATTAGTTACTGTATTCTCCCATACTTTGCAGTCTTTGTGAAAACAAAAAACCCCACTTGATGAAAATCCAGCTTCCCCCACCGTCTCCTGAAAACCTTCCCAATATCTCAAAAGCATTTGCACAGATTAGCCTTGCCCACTCACTGTTACAGTAACATCACTTTTTAAAAGCAGTTCAATAATTTATTCATTTGGGATCTAATATTAGAGGAATCTTTCAAAGTGTTAATGAATTTGCTTTCTCTTCATTATTTTTATTAAATATAGAAATTAAGAAAAAGCTCCTTTTTTTCTCTCAGCACATTTACTTCAGCATTAATCAATTTGCCTAATAAGAAGGAAAATAAAAGGCAGTTCACAACACTCTTTGCCTCGCTCCACTCATCAACTTTAAAAAGAAATATAAAAACTCTACAGAGTGATGCATGGATAAATCAGTATTTCTGAGTTAGTTCCCTCACTTTGAGGATCAATTAAAGTACTTCACAAAGGCATGAAAAGCATACTAGAAATTTGCTTAATGTGGTATTTTCTTCAAGGACCAAATTATTTTTTGTACCTGAAGATTATTTGGAAATATTACCAGAATTTTGTTAAGATCCTTGGAATTGATGACAGGAGTTAATTTTGATACTCAAACCCAAGATCTGAATGCATCTGCAATCTGTTGAAGATGTGAACATCCAATTTACTCCATAATAACCAGGGAACACAACTCCTAAGTAAAAGGACTACAGACACAAGTTGGGGACAGCTCATTCAAAAGTACTCCCCTTTCTAGTTCATACTTCCAAAATCTGAGTAACTGAAGACGGTAACAGATGGTCAAAGGAACACTTGGGGAATGATGTTTACAGTTAATTTGATTACTTAAGCCAGGTAGCTCCACAAAGTGGACATCAGACAAAGGCTGGTTATTTTTCAAGGCACAGGCAATAGCTAACAGCAGTATCCTTCTGCCACACCTTCATTCATTTTTGCATCAGAGGTCTCAGGTTCCAGGCAGGCTTTTTAAAAGATCAGGAAAGCAACACAAACACTGTTTTCCAGAAGCAAATCTCTGTGCCACTGACCAAGCATACAATATTAATTCCCCACATCTAGAAAATTTTGCCTCCTCCCCTTTCATTTATTGCATCTGTCCCACAATGGCCACATTTCTAGATACTGCAAGTCAAGTTCTATTAAGAACAGGAAAACAGTAAAGTTAGAAATACTACCCAGTACCTGTGATACTGATAGGACTTGATATATTTACAGAAGGCCCCTAAATTTTTAATGCTATTTCAGTAAATTATAGAACTGTGCACACAGTTACCAGCCTTTTACTGCTATATGAAGTTGTCTTAGTAAATACAGTTTTGCATTAAAAAATAATTCAAGCAATTAGGATTTCAAACCTGTCCTGAGGATAAAAATCAGTCTTTTGTACTTGGCAAGAGCAGAAATAATGAAATTAAAAGAGATTGCTCAGAACCAGACATTTGGGAGTATCTCTTAAGTCTAAATTACCTTGCTTTCTGCAAGAAAAAAAAGATATTCAGTGTGTCTTAACTACAGTATATTTTTGGATTATTATGATAATTGTTTGAGGAGTATTGATCCAAATATTATATAAAGAAACAGGATATTAAGAATTCTTTAATTAAAATAACCACTCCAGGAATATTTGACCCAAATACTTCTGAAATACAGATCTCAGGCATTTCAACCACAAGAATAGAAAAATGGTAAAATACACTGTAGTCCCAAATGGGAGTCTGCTCTGAAAAATAACAATTTAAAAATACATTGATTTTAAATCTTGAGATTGTGAAAACAGATCTTTAGAGACACTCCACAGTAGCATGCTGCTTCTCAACTACTCACAAGATGCAATGCAGAAGACTGCAATCAACTCCACATTCACATTCCCTGTGACTAGATGAACTGCAAATTTTAGTGGTTCTGTAACAGGAAAAAATAGTAACAAAAACAAAAAATAGAAACAACTTGTATCAATTGCTTAAGAGTGTAAGTACAACATATTGGTACAAAAGAAAGATTCTCCCTGGCCCAATCTGCTGCCTCTTGAAAGTCCCAGCAAAGCATGCTCAGGGAAATGTGCAATAAAACTGTAAGAAAGAAAAATTTCCTGACATACTGGGTCCTAGTGTTCTTAACTTCAGAGACTTCAGTAATTAGGAATGAAATTGTTCACACATAGGGATCTGACCTGTAGAAACATGAAATTTCATGCTACTCTTGTATTGTCAAACTGAAGCTAAGAAGATTGCTGATTTGTAACATTCATGCACTCATCAACACATTGAGGAGAAATTTATTATAAGGTTGCACATCAAGAGATTAGAAATAACAAAACTACCTAGCTCTCAGCAATATATGGGAGTGAGTCATACTAGGTTTTATGCCATCCAACAGAGGAAAAGAAAAAACACCAAATACCTGATTTACTTTCATATAAAACAGTAATTAGAATTTTATTTGGTAAGGGATGTTGGAGCCTAGATAAACCAAGAGTTACAAAGTTCTTGTGTAACAGAAACTGAGAGCAACAGTTACACTTCTGTTTGGAACACTTCCCAAACAAAATCAGGACATTTAAGTTTAACATATTTCTGTACCTTTGCTTACCCTTAAGAACAGACCAAGCACCAAGGATGAATATAAGTTTCAGTTCCACACTGGCCAACTGTTACCAAGCAGCACAAGGGAAGAGAGGACTCCTGAAAGTCACTCTGTGCTGGTAGGAAATGGATATAACTGGAATCTTCCTTCTCTGAGCTTGCCAGGAAACCAAATAGCCTCATGGAGAATATTCTATTCATAATCAGTAAATCTCAAGGATTTGGTTCCCACCAGAAGGAAGGGAAAGGCCAGGATGAAGACTGTCACTAAGAAGCCCTCTAGATGCTTGAACACAAATAAAACAAGCCCTATTGTAACAGCATATAGTGATGGTTGCAATCTACAGTGGGAAGTGTTGTTTCCACTAAAGAAATGTGTAAGCTCAGATGTGCTACATACAATACAGGCTATAAATTCATAACATCAATTTCTAGAGAAAGCAAAGCTTTCAGCCAACCATGAATTGAAAAGTCATAAAATATTAAAAATCTAGGTTCAATGACCCATTTAATAGGCTAGATGCAACTTCAAAAGATATCTATAAATATCCTTATATCCCTTGCACAGATAACATACAAAGTGGTCAAAACTACCAGCTTTCCATCTCTTATTCAGTTATACTTGGTTTTATCAGATAAAGAGCATGAAATATCATCTGTCAGCATGAAACATCATCTGTCAGCAATTAACTGTAAATCAAAAAACCATGTTCTTCTAACACAACACTAGTTTTTTATACAGTTTCTGTCATCCTTTAATGCAACTGTGAAATTCTGCTAGTTATGCCATGTAGCACTTAGCTTTTCTAACCTGGAAAAAAACCAGTTTCTGACACTCCTGTCTGGCAGGCACATGTGCTGGGCAAAAAGCCAACCAAGGCAACCAATGAACTAGTGAACCAGTGTGCTGCCACACCCATCAACAAGGCTGGTCAATGGATTGGACAAAGGATATGTGGGAAGGGAGTAACTGCTAAAGGGAAACATTTCTTAGTAACAGTATGAAGTCAGTTAATATTTCTCCCACCTTTACAGCTTTCAGGATAATTCTGTCTATTTAGATAGACAGAAACATCCAAAGACAAATGTCCTAAAAGCATCTTGCTACACACACAAAGTGTTAAAATTTGTGCAGTGAGCAAACATTGACTATACTGCTTCTACATAACTGCAAATCATGTATGGGGTGCAGTGTAAAATAGTGACATGCTGCACAAGGCAATTTCCACATCATTCAGGAGTGGAGTGGGGAAGGCATGTGGCGACAGCACCTACATAGTTGGTGGCTACAGTAACTTCTGGGGCAAAAAACCACAAAGAGTCCGGCAGGGACTTCCCAGAGCCAGGGAAACCCAAGAGAGAGCAGAGAGATCCAGCAGGAGCTGGCAGCTCTTGTGAGGGACGCTGACATGGGGAGGGTGATGCCAGAGCACCTGTGGAAGATTTGAAGAACTCTAGGGAGCACAAGTGAAAAGGGTGGGCAAACAGGACAGACAGGATGTGGCAGGGCAGTTTGTACAGTGTTCCCTGTAGGCAGATGTGTAGGAGAGTGCAGCCACCTTCCTTCCTGGCTGCTGAGTCTCAGGGGGGACCTTTCCACTCCCTACAACTGCCTGAAAGGAGCTTGAAGCCATGAGGGGATTGACCTCTTCTCCCAGGCAACCAGGGAGAGGACAAGAGCAAATGGCCTCATGTTGCACCAGGAGGGAGGTTCAGGTTGGACATCAAGAATAATTTTTTCAGTGAAAAGGTGGTCAGCCATTGGCACAGGCTGCCCAGGGAGGTGTTTGAGTCACCAGCCCTGGGAATGTCCAAGAAATGACTGGACATGGCACTCAAGTGCTACGGTTTAGTAGTCACAGTGGTATTCAGTCAAGCTTGGCTTGATGAGCTTGGAGGTCTTTTCCAAGTTTAATGAATCTGTGATTTGAAAAGCATAAAAGAACCTCCACAAGGTATCCTATGTAAGTTTCAGTGGAATACAGTGTAGTCAAGAACAATTGTTCCCATGACTAATTAACTTCTTTCTTTTTGGAGTTGATAGCTGTGATAGCCACTCTGTTTTGTGAATAATCACTGTGTCAAGACTTTTCAATAATACTCAGTAATTATAAATCTGGACTTTTTGAATATTAAAATTAAATCACTTTAAAATGGCTTAATCCCTCAAAAATACTATACTGATCACCAAACTGAAAAATCCATACAAGAGAGACCAACAGAAAGGTGTGAAAAAACAGGACAGAATCAAGCAAGCAATGAAGTCTTTTGATCTCAACAGATTAAAAAGTCACCTCATACTAAAATGCCTAGTGTAGTGAGAAAATACAGGAGAAAAACAAAACTGAACAAAGAGAAGCAGTTATGATTGGCAAAGACACTATTAGGGTCTGATGAAAAGCCACCTGTCATTCCATCAACTGGTATATCCAAACATTTTCCCACCTCTTAGAAGCCTTGCACATAAGCTTTACATAACAGGGAAGTAGCTCCCATGGTTATCTTCTGGAATCTCTTCAGAAAGCAGAAACAGAGTATTGCTCAAGGATATTTTAAAATGTCCATTGTAGAATCTGCATTGCAGACAGTAAACATTAAAAAACCTCCCTATCAAAAAACCAGCTGGTCAGGAAGTGGTGCTATCAGTCTGTTATTCCTCAGTAAGGGAAGCACAAGAGGCAGAGACCAAAATATTATGTAGGCTATGCTCTGGTTCTAAACACTTACCCTGGACACCTGCCCCTCTGCCACTGAAGACTCAGACCCACTTTTTATGAAGTTCTCAGCACATCTTGACCAAGGTGACACAGCAGCACAGGCAAGGTGCTGCTGACAGGAGCTGGCTATTGGGTCAGGACATACAGACCATTCCTCTGAGCTGCTGGGCACTATGCACCTGCCTGATGGCTGAGTTCAATTTTACAATCAGATCTTGCACATCTTGTCCTGCAGAAGCACTACATACTGTTAAAAGCTGACTAATTTTATCTGGAAAGTGCACCAAAACTTGGTCATCTCAAGAAAATTTAAAGACACAATTCTGCACTTAAAAATACAGAAAGGAAAAAGGTTCCATACAAAGACTTTTCTGACTCTAAAACTGTTCTCATTTATTTTATAACAGAGAAATTGTGCAATATAAATGTTACCATGGTAACAACTCACTTTATTGAACAAGAGAGAAAATAATTATCCCAAACCTGCATATCATGCAAGCACATGCAGTAGATTTAGTGCTGCCCTTTTTTCCCCTCGCTATTTTTCTTCTGGCAAAGAGAAACAGATTTTAAATTTATACCTTATAGCAAGCCAGGCATCATTTTGCCTGTCCCTCCCACTTCTTTGTATATTTTACACCTCTTGAGTGCATGATGTGAAGGACCCACTTACTTAGAAAAAGAAAAAGGGATTAATGAATCAGAAATGCTCTTCCCCCTCCTGAGTGAAGTACAGAAGACTCCTATGTAAATGCTTCACGCATTTAAAAAAAAATGAAGCCCTAAGGCAAGCACAGCACATGCTTAGTATTCACTCAGGATACTTAAACAGGAACCCTTAGTTTATAGAAAACCAAAACTTATTCATCTCCAAACATAAATTAAACCTGATTTTACTGCTCTGTCTAAATATTTCTTGTGATATTGTATTTGCAAACATATATTTATATTTTATATACAAGGGACAGCAATATTTTCTGAAGAACTGCATGGATTTAGCCATACAAATCCAATTAATCTCAATAGAACTTGTATGGCTAAATCCCTGTGCTCAGCTTTGACATTTTAGAAGCAGTGGGGGAGGTTTTTCAAGGAGTGAATATGTATTATACAAAACTTAGTTTTCTCAGAAATAAAATACATGTAGATCCTTAGAAATATCAACAAACATTTATGTGATTCTGTTAAGAAAGTCACATTCTTAGGAAAGCAGGCAAGGATTTCCACAAAACTCTTATTTTACAAAAAATAACAGTATTATCCTGCAGCCTATGAGATAAAAGTAATCACATGTACATATTAGTTGGATAAATTATTCTTATTTTACCTCCAGTTTTGATCTTTTTACTTCATTTGCAGTACATCTGCCTGTCTCATATGAAATGTTAAAGAATGAATTTTATCTAGTGTTCACAGTTGGAGGATGTGTTTGGGATGCATAAAATTCATGTTTTTAAAAGATCACTTTAAAGACTTAGAAGTGCTGTTTAGAAAAACTATCTTGTCACCACCTTCCTCACTTTTGTTTGGTTTATTTACAGTCCTAAACAACTTAGAGAGCTTAAGTGTAGAAACAAAACTACACCCAACCAATTTCAGCAATGAAGAGTGCAGCTAATTTTGGCTATCCCTTGGAAGATATTTTCAGGTACTAGAAACAATTTATGTGTATACACATTAATGCACACACGCAATACACGCTGTGCAAAATCTTAAAGTCTTCTTCATGAACTGGAACTCTCCAAATCATCCAAATATAACTTACCTTGGCAGAGAATTCTTTCTGAAATATAGGCTTCAATGATATGTCCTTCATAAATACACACACACCTATTCTACTGAATACATTTAATACCTCTCTATGAAGCTCTAACATAAAAACATAATATATAAAATATATATAAATATAATTCCTGTAATTGAACTGGTAAAACCTACAATTCCATATAAAGAAGGCTGCTCTTAGGTGCTTTCTCCCTTCCCCTAAAGCCCTTAACCATCAGTAACAAGATTTCAGTTCCTAAACCAAATACTATTAGAGATGTATGTTTCCCATACAGCAGTTGAAGAGTTAAATTCCAAGAGTCTTACACCTGCAGAAGTGATATAAATAATGTCTCCTTTTACAATAATTTAGATTTTGCATTTGCCAGTAGTTTTTGTATGTGAAACCTTTTTTTTTCCAGTTCAAGTATAAATCATACAGATGCAGAGGAGAAACTTTTTGTTTGTTTTTGTTAAAGAATAAAAAGTGACCAGTTTGAAATTAGCTGGATATATAAAGTTAAACAAGCCACTAGACAATTAGGACAAATTCAGCCAATATAAGCCATCAAGCTGCTATTTATTCTTCCTGTATATGAACCGGTTAGCAAGTTGCTCACAGGAACCCTTAGCCCATATGCTAGTTGAAAAATTTTATTGTTGTATTTCAAATTAATAATGATAATTGCATTACTGTATCCTGAAATCACACTTTTTGCCTGAAATGCATGATAAAGTTACTACTTCATGAAAAACTAAGGTCTTTAAAAAAAGAAACATTGCTAAATGCTTCTGCTAAACACTGGTAAAGCAACATTTTTCTGTAATGGTGTGTTCTGAAAGCCTTATGACTGGACTTGAAACAAGATGATAAAAGCAACAGCTTTTATGTTACAAAGAAATATACATTTTCAATTGAGACAGTATCTGACACAAGAGCCTCTCTGGCCAGACGCCCTCCTCAGAGCCTTCCATGAATCTTGTTTTATTAAAAAGCTGTGTATTTCAGTGTACAAAAGTTCAGTATTGTAAAAACATTTTGCTTAATTAAACATATGTGATAAAATCTTTAATCTTTAATATAGTAAAATCTGAAATTTTTTTGTGAGGAAGACTTTTATTCATAAGCCTTTCCCAATGCAAAAATCTCAAACACCCTCTGTTCATGTCCCGTACAACCTCAGCTTTCCACGTCCCTCACAACCCAGAATCCCAGCATGGTTGAGGTGGCAGGGATCTCTGGAGGCCACCTGATCCAACCTCCTGCTCAAGCAAGGCCATCTCAACCAGGCTGCTCAGAACCGTGTCCAGACAGCTTTTGAGCATCTCTGAGGATGGAGATTTCACCATCATTCTGGGCAGCCTGTGCCAGCACTCAAGTCAGCCTCACAGTAAGAAAGCATTTCCTGATGTTCCTCCCGTGTTTCAGTTTGTGCCTACTGCCTTGGAGCAGAGCAGCAGCTCCTTCTGCGGCCCATTACATCCCCTCATCCTCTCCAAGCCTCCTGCTCCCCCTGCTCCCCCACTTCCCAGCCTAAGACACTCCACACCCTGTGCCTGGATCATCACATCCAAACACATTAGCACTTGGGTGGGGCAGCCTTAACAGGGCTCTCCTCAATCACTACTGCTGTATCTTCCTGCTCCAGACAAAACAATGTTCAGATGTGGAGAAATGTGTAACTCAGAAACCAAACACTGACATGTTTATCCTTATGGCAAGTTGGTTTCTTGCTGGGATATTTTTTTCGTTTGTCTTGTTTCTTTGAATGCAACCCTAATACTTCTCTAAAAGAAATAAGAAAATGAAGAAAATTGAAACAATCATGAGATTCCCATGCAGCCTCCTCTGACCAAACCATCTTGGTGGTCTTTTCTAACAGTAGCTCACTGAAGAAATAATGGATGAAATACAGTCAGTAGCCATAAATGTGTTCACCTCCTTCACAAATAAACTGTTAAATATTAATTCAGAAACATAATTTCCATTCAGTTGACTAACAGAATGATATCTTACTGTAAGAATTTTCAGAGGTTATTTTTCATCATCATTATCTAGGCTTGGGGTTCAACTTTCAGTTTCTAAATGCTTATTTTCTTCCAAGTGGCAAGACTCTTGAACTCCTGCCTGAGTGCAAGCCACAAAAAAAAACTGTGTCCCCCTGTTTTTAGGCTGGCTCATCACCAGCCAGAGCCTCAGTTACAGTTCCCAGTGGCAGAATGCAGTCTATTCAAAACAGCATGATTAATTTAGCTAAAAAGAAAACCACAAGCAGAGAGAAATGGATTAAATAACAACAAAACCCTACATACATATGGTCTTATCTGAGACTTGCCTTGTTAACATTCCCCTTTTTTCAGCCAGAGGGTGAAGCACTTGCTGGAACTGCCTGAGTGCAACTGCTGCCTCTGACACTATAACCTGAATCCTTCCCCGTCTCCAACACAACCCAAGGCTGAATTCAGGTATTGTTCCTCCTGTTACAAAGCAACTGAAAGAAAGCCACTGCCAGGTTCCCAGAAAGCTGAGGAAAAGCTTAACTGCATTTAACCCTTTGGGCTCCCTGGAAGCAGCCACACAACATCCTCTGGTGCCAGGGACCCGCACAGAACCCACAGCTCCCGTGTTCCCTGTGGCCATTAAAAGCTGCACTTGAGAATGCCACAGATGACACAGGCAAAAAAGCAGGGAAATGGTGCTACAAAAGCAAAGAGTTTCATTTTTTTCAGTGTGATCAGGTGTTACATTTTCCTGTAAAGAATCTAATAGGAGGACTAGAAATGTAAAAATTATATTAACAACTATTCACTTTCTATTTTTTCCTTCAGCAAATACATGTATTCAACTTTACAAATTTGTTCTGTGGATTCTCTTTAAGTGCTGAATCCAAAAAGCTAATGAACTGATGAGAAGGCTGCTGTGCCCAAAAATACACTATCAATTCATTTATATGACAATTGTTCACAATAAATGCATACTGCTATGTTTCTTGTGCTCTGAATGGGAAGTAAAGGTATCAGTAACTATGTAATGTTTGTGGATGTCCAATGTACCACAGCTGCAACTTGATATTTACAGCCAACAAAGAAAAAACTAGAACAATGAGAGAAAAAGATCTCAAATGCTGATGAAAGTGACTGGAAAATATTTAACCAAGGAAGAAAAAGACTGATGACTTACATTGGGTCCACGAAATATCTGACATAATCAAAGATTCCAGTGACACATATGAAATTACCATTAAAATCAGCTACTCAGTAAAGAAGTAATCCAGATATCAAGATTTATCACAGCTGCTTTTTTATCCAAAGTGTTTAGTCTGACACCTTAAATTCAACAAAGAATTAAAGAATTTCAGGAAAAAATATGGCCTTTTTCAATGCAGATGGATACTCAAAGCTTTGCTTGCCTTCTACATTTTAAGGCTAAGTTTTATATATATATATACACACACACACATATATAATTTATTAAGTGTTGTCACTTGATATTACATCCTCTCTCCTTGAACTTCTACAGTAGATTATTACAAAACAACTAAGAAAATACCTGTACATCTTTTCAAGTTGGAAAAAGTAATTTTACAAATATCTCCATTTATAAGCAGTGAACAACCTGAAGGTGCCTGTCCTGTGTCAGTGACTGCAGCTACAAAGTACCCCCAGATTAAGGATGGGTCTTGTATGTGTGCACATGGTCACGTGTCTGGAGAGGAGGGCAAGTTCCAGTACTTATCCAGAACAGCCTTTATTTGTTCTAACATCATGACAAAACAAATAAACATAAAACAAACAACATAACCCTCAACATCAACAATAAAAAACCCTCCAAAATTAAAAAAAAGGCAAAATTTCACGCCCATTTCAAACTTCTGCCTGTTCCTTTTAGAACATATTAGGATTTAACATCAAAATGAACAGCTTTTCTCTTACTACTTCACCTAATCCAGTTAAAACTATTATGAAGATGACAGTGATTGACAGTCACATGATGACACACTTGTCACACATCACATCTGCCAATACTTACTTTTTTCCTCATTCATGCAGGTTGTTTTTTTTTTCCTCCAAAAGAATATAGTATTTATTAGGTCAACATTTCCTAATTCAACATGCATGAAAAATTATTTACTAGCTTTTTAACATTTGGTTGTAAAATAAGAGTTAATAATTTTTAAACAAATTAAACTGCTCTTTGTCAGTACTTTTATTCATATGAAAATGACCTTAAGCAAACCTATCACCTGATGCAATAGATAGTCTATATGGATTGCACTTTTATAGGTAACACAGATAAGAGTATTGTTCTGCTCATGAGGCAGAGGGAGTTAAATCATAAAATATTCAGTTTTAATTAAGATTATTGTATCAAAGGCAAGGCTTAATGCAGAATTGAAGTAAGGATCAAGGTTAATGCCTATTCTTAAGCAAATTTACATAAATTATGTTTCAGTAGTATACCATGAGTCTTATTTTGTTAATTTATACCATGAGAGACCATCAAAATTAAAGATAGAAAATATCTATTAAGTCATCTTCACTCTCCTCTCACCAATGAAAAACTCTTTTCCCTTCTTTTAAGTTTCTATCTGAATGCTTTGTCTACTGTCATTTGCAATAGCTCAAGCAGTGGGGCATTGCACTAAAACTTCAGGGGAGACTATCACACACTTTACCATCTCCAAAAGAAGGATTTTTATAGCATTCAAAGCTAAAAAAGCTCATCTTACTTCATTACTCCTACTTAGACCTTTTTTGAACTCTTCTAAATGAATCCTTTCTTGGCACTTGAAGACTATAAATACCCTCAGACATTTTCATCATCCCCTGGTAGTTATTTAGCCAAATTAGTGTAGGGATCATCTCTCTTCATCTGAACATCACCAAGCTCACAGATAGCTATAAGTAATAATTACATGTGTTCATTTCCTTTAATCTTTCTTCACAAGTCATTCCCTTCTAGCCTTTACTTTTTGCCAGTCTTCATGCCTACATCTTCTTTTAAGTGTTACTGCTTTTGCAATTATTTTTTTTTCTCTGAACAGCTTTATTCCAGGTCATATCCACTTATGCATGCCAGCTTGCATTTACCACTTTATATTGACTTTTCACTGATGTGTGTAGGTTTTTCTGTTTGGTTTTTTTTCTGTTTGTTTTAATAAAACATCAGACTCAAATCTCCTATCTGTTTATGTCAAACTACCACAGAAAAAAATGAAGTTATCTGCACCAACATTCCTGCTATTAAAAATACAATATAAGTGCTAATAAATTGTTTACATTACTCATTTTTATGGTTGGGTCTTTATCCAGGTTTTAGGCACCATCTATTTTGGGCAATCAGTCTGAAATACCTTTGGGTTTTGGAGTACAGGTAATTAACCTTTTTTCTTTGCATTTGTCTTTTTTAGTATCTGCATAAATACTTTCAGTCACAAGGAAAAAAGTAATGCTTGAAGTCCTCACGCAATTATCTCCTGCTACATTGACAACTCCCTGTCCTGTTTGCTATTTTTCTTCCTCATCACTCCACCACACTGAGCTATCCAATGTAAAGTTACAAAAGCTTCACCTGAGCCAGATGGAGACCACAAATTGCACTGGAGTCTGGTTCACTCTAGGGAATTCCAGATGCTGAGTAGAATTAAACTTTGGGCTATTTTTGATATGGGAGATGAGACGATACTGGAGATGATACTAATCACAGATAAAAGTAGATTTCTTCACTGCTACGGAGATTCTGCCACGTCAAATCTCCACCTGGACCTTTTCATTTCTCCCAGTCATCAAGAGATGGTCTGGTTCTGGTGACAACTGCATGGAAAACATGTTAAATCAACTGGTCAAATAGCATTCCACAGGCTAGTCCCACAAAATGCCTACTACAAGGTTAAAACCAACGAGGTGTCAATGATTTGTCTAGAAGGGAAGGAAAAAGGCAGGCTAAGGACATGATAACCAACAGACCAGCCTACTGTGCAACAGCTTCAGCCACCATGGGCTGCTCCCTGTTAGCCATCCTTCCCCCTTCACTACTTCTACTGGAAGCCCATCACATTTTATGACAGAAGTTGTTAATCTAAACAGAAAGCTTCTCTATGTCAAAAGCTCATTTGTGAGAGCTAAGTACTAGGATGAACAGCAACTCTCTGTCACTATTAACTAAGAGGCAGGCAGCTCAAAACAAAAGTAGATATTTCAGGCTATAATTAAAAAGCAATACAGAGATTTTGTGCCATTGATGCCTCTGCTATACCTGTTCAGTGAATCAGAACAGATTACTTCAGGCTCCCAGTCTTCTAGACTGTCAGTCTAGCATCTTTCACAAGCACTACAATCACACCAATTATTAAAAAGCTTTTCTCTACACCATCAGTGTCATACATCCATTAGAAGCCATTCCACACTAGAAGATATCTGTTGCAAAAAGTCTTCCTAGGCCATATGCTAGTAATAAATAAAAAAGGCTGAAAAAGATCATTTTATAACAACAATCTTCAGTTTTCTTCTCATGTCTGTGTGGTAATCTCTTGAGTCAATCTGTTTACTGTCTGTATCTACTACACCAGGGTTTGTGTTTTTTGTATGTAATTCATTACTTTCTCTTCTGATGTTGTCTTCCATATTTCTTGCACAGATATCTAGAACATGGAACACCCACTAGTTCATTCTATGTAGGTCACAGATGGTCAACAACACATCCAGCACTCTTCCATTATTAAAATAGACAAACCTGGTTCTTCATATTCTCTAGCTATGACTTTCAAAAAATATCCCAGCTACCACATCTCCTATGTTTTTTCAAACTGACTACTAACCAGAGTCTGAATTCACAACTTTTCAGAAGACATAGATATATTGCCTGTATATTCTATTTCTCATAGTGGAAAGTTTTACAATGTTCACAATAGGATGATGAAGCTCCCACAGTTTGTTTGTATTCTGTTTCAGGAAACATTTCTGGAAGGTGAGCAAACAGAAAAAAAAAAAAAGTATGTAAAACCATGGACACAGAAAGATATCTGTCAGTACTCTCTGAGAACTGCTATGGAGACTAGAATCAGGTCCTGTTAGAAATGGCAACATACATAAATTTAATCACATTCATAAATAACTACTAATCAGAAAACTAAAAAGAGTTTGTAAGTACATAATTTTTGAAATGGAGATTTTTGTCTGTTTGTCTGGGGTTTGGTTTTGAGTTGTTGTTCATGTTTGTTTTCTTTTTTTTAAACACCTTTCTCTACATGGGTAACAGCAGGGTAATGAATGTCCATCTGAATGAAGTTAAAGTTGCACCATCACATGTTACAGAAACACATCTACAGAGCAGCACTTGCTCATCTGAACTAGATCTGTCTTCAAACATTTCAATTTTAGTTTCAGTTAAACTGTGCCAAAAATCCACACTGAATCCCAGTAATATTTTTAAATTTTACCTCTGAAACACTTCCTGAAATTTAAATAACTTATAAGTCTCTCATTTTTTTGGTAAATCTTCTATGACTTGCACTTGCAGAGGTTATACCTAACCTCTTTTTATTTCATACTTCACAAAACAAAGGTAGAAGATACCTTCTTGACATATTCAGCATTCTCACATTGAAAAATATCACTATCAGAGCATTTTCCAGAAGACACTGAGCTAGTCTATAGTTGGTGTAACTGAAATACAGTTCAAAGTTGTAGGGTTCAAACTGCAAGTTCAAGAATGCAAAATGACAGGTCATCAGCACAGAATCCTGCAAAATAAGTTTCTATCAGAAAGAGATGAGTTTCAGCACCCTGTCCTTAGGAATAAGTCAAAAGCAGTCCAGCACAAAAAGGATGAGAATGCCAACACCAGCCTGCAAATCATGCAATGCAGTCCTGGGCAGGCTCTTCCCAAGCACTCACTGCAGAGTCACAGCCCAACTTAATCTGCAAGAAGAATGAGTGGGAAGGAGCACAAATCAATCACTGCCCCCAGTCTGCAAACATTTTGACAAGGAATATAACATCCAAGCAGGGATATTTGATGGTGGTTTTTCCATTTGTTTTTCAAGAAACCCAGAAAAATGGCAGAGAAAACTCTTCTTAAGCCTTCAGGATAGAATGGCTTTACATGGCTATAATGCAAATGTTTGCATCTGAGGAGGTCTTGATTCCATTTCAAGAGGATGGAGGAGTCAGTACATCAGGACACAGTTCATTGAAACCTAGTACAGATTTCAAAACTTTTCACTAACAGAATAGGTTTAGATGTTTATGTGTGCATCAGGGTGCATGTCTGTTTCTCTCCATTAACTAGAAAAGCACAGACTACCTCATATATACTTTCACTGTTCAGACACATACATAGGCAGACCCAATCTTGCCTAAAATAATCACATTATTTCTAGTATCATCCACCCTCCTCCACCTAACGTGAGAAATTAAATCATACAGTGGTGAGGATGGAAACTTTTTGCAGCACCTATGCAACTTCAGATACACAGCACCATTTTCAGCCATAACAATCACCACTGTCATCATCACTATAGCAGCTTTTCCAAGTGTAAGCTACTGTAGGATTTGTCTCACCTTGTTTTGTCATTCTCCATATTTTAAATGAACAATATTTGCAACATTTACTAAGAATATAAACTTTCCAGAAATGAGATTTACTCACACCATGCTATCAATTTTCCACATTGCTCCCCCCAAATATTTTTCAGTTTTTATTTCCATAGATGGAGAAGAGAGATTATGTAAATTCCTAACTATTCCTCATCTACCAAGAGGCATTCTTTTGTGAATAAGCTTCATATTCTGAAATCCTCTCTTTCAATGCAGCTGCTTCTTTTGTCCAAGATACTGTGGCAAGCCCCACTATCTGCTATCAAATGAACACAGCCAGCAGCAAAGGGTCTTTAGGGGAGGAGGGGTGTCAAGCACAAAGTCACTAGCTAGAACTGACTGCAGCTGGCAGGGCAGAAACAGTACAAGCATTCACCAAAGTGATCCAACATTTTCTTTAATGTACCATTTTGCTACCTTATGCTCTAACATTGCTCATGGGCACAGTCTCAGTACTTTTCAACCTCATTAGGAAATGGAAGCTAAAGACAGAATGGTACAGATACAATTCTACAAATTTAATTTCACATGTGATACAGCAAAATAATTTGTATTGAAGTGACAGGTGAGGTGTAAATACCTAAGGAGAACAAATTGTAGGTAGGGAGATGTGAGAGTGCATTAGGCAGGGACAGGAGGACATGGAGGACATATAACAACAACCAGTCCAAGGAGCACATCAATAAAAATAATGCAACATTCTAGCCAACCCTTCAACCAGTGATTCTGAACCATCTTTCTTGCCACGACTGAAATTGCAATTGCATCCATTACTGTACGTGCAGTGAAGTAAGAGATATTAAATAAGCAAAGGACTGTCAAATGAAGATCTTGACAAGATATCTGCATCCCTACAACTCACTGATGTGAACACCAAGGAGCTGGTAAAGCTGTTTTGGCTGAAAGACAATGACAGCAAAAAGTACAGCAGGTAAAACTGCCCTTTAGTAGCATTCCAGCTGGAATTAGACTTTAGTTAGTTACCAGGGATGTGAAGAAACAGGGCATGCAAGGTAGCTATTTAATCTCAAGAGTTAGTTCTAGTTTTGAAATTGTATTTCAATTAACCAATTCTACACAAATGCTCAATAAGGAGATGTTTCTTTGTCCCAAACAGGTCATACTCCAAATGGTGAGAGAAAACAGCCAAGATATCTCTAAGAAAGATAGAATTTATAAAAGAGTATTAATGATGTCACCTGGGGGCTTGAAAGGTTCTTTTTAGTATTTAATCATATCTTTCTAGGCATATCAGCTTAAAACAAGAGATTTGAGAGAGAACTAATGAATTCTATCCTAATGCTCTAATTTGCTTTATCTCAGTATTGTGTCCTCTTATTTCCATGAATAGCTGGTGATTCTGAAATAGACTTTCTGCATACACTAAATGGTTAAAGCAAAGTGATTAAAAAACTTATAATATACAGGCTGTTTTTAGATATATATGTTATCAAGAGAGGTTGTGCAGTACTTGCTTAATTAATCTTTGCTGTCTTAAGACATGAACCAGATGTACTATTATGTTCTTTGTTCTTCCCTAAAGAGGGGATGAGCTGATTATTTATCTCCAAACAATAGGAGTTCATGTACCACAGTGAAGAATTTTTTTTAATTGGGGAGGCAATCACTAACAAGCTTCAGCTGCAACTGCTTGATGTAAACACAGCACAAATTTGTTCCTGGAGTATTAAACGATGTTCCTACCAGTAAGTACATGAAACCAATTTCTAAGTAAGTGTGTAAAGAGAGAGATGGAAAGGAAAGAGTTTAGAAGGAGGAAAACTCTGTTTTGTCTTTCATGTATTCATATTTACTTCTTTGATACACTAACACATTTTCAAAGATAAGTTAAGATTGGAAGCTTCAAATACTGTTTACAAATAATGTGCCGAGACAACAGAAGTTAAAGAAACTGTTGGTTGATACAACACATTCCCTGTATTACATAGCATGCAATCTAAGACATGTGAAAGGCACAAGGGAATATATAATATGTTCACAGGGCCACAAGAATACTTTGTGAAAGTTATTAACAGATTATATACTGAAATTAAAGTAATTTATACGCTAAATTTAAAGCAAATCAAAAAAGTACAAATTTATCGTAAATCAATTTCACAAAGCCTTAAACACAGCTACTTCCTGGTCAGCAAATTCTCAGGAACATGCTACACAAATAAAAAAACTAAGATCAAAAAGCAAGGAAGTTTAGAAATTAGTAAACTGTTCTAGATAAGATATTTAGGAATTCACTTTATCTTCCTGATAAACTTCATCTCATCTGAAGTCCTCACTCCCCATTCCCTCTCAATAGTCTATCCCTTGTCATAACCAAAATTTCTTCCATAAAACTAGTTTCCAATAATTCACAATGATTTGTCTTCTTAAATACACTGTTTTTAAGCCATAGAGTAAGGTTTGAAACCTATAAGCTTTTCACAGAAATAAGGTAAGTTCTCTACTTTAAATTACTGTAAAGAACTCAATTAAAATAGAATAGGATTTGATTAAGAAAGTTTCCTAAGAAATCAAAGCTGTATTATCAATATACCTCCAAAAATGAGAATCAGATCAAAACATTATAGGTAAAACAGTATTAGTTTTTCTAAAATATCTTTTCTGCATGAATTAAAATTAGAAGGAATCAAGCATATCAGTCTCTTCACAATTTTAATTAGAAAGTACTACTTGAAGTAAGAATACTTTTATTTTTTTTCACAGCTATGCTCAGAGTTGGAAAAAAATAGAGTCAGCTATTTGGTTAAAAGTAATGTTTTCTCCTTTCTTTTTGCTTAACAGCAGGCTCTCTCAAGCTGCCATAGTCAGTGCTAAAGTGCTAACTATGTCACCATGCTGTGCATCACATTAAGTTCCCATTTCAGCTCATGAATTTCTGCCAGATTAGTCCAGTAACCAATAACAGAAAATGAGAACATGGGAGTTATTTATTACCTCTTATCACCATCTTCCCAAACCTACAGAAAATCAACAGAGTACTGAGATCCATACAAGTCAGTACGATGAGATCAATAGATTACTGCACTTTCTAACCAACAGGCAGATCCAGGAAAACAAAGTCTGTCAGATGCATAATATACTTATAAATGGATACAAGATCAAAACCAGTTAGGGTCAAATACAACAGTAAGAATACAAAATTGTCTAAAAAAAACCCCACAGCTACAAACTGACAACTGCTAAAAAAGATGTTCTAACAATACCAAAATAATCTTTTAGGTATGGGCAACCATGAAGTCAGAGGATCAAAGGGGTGTACTACAAACCCCTAGGACAATAAACATGTGGGAATATACAGATTATATATGAATGCTGTGTGAGACATAGGATGTTACAGAAGACTAACAGATATTCTGTGCTGGCAAGATGTGCCTTAGTTATCTTCACTGCACTCTGAAAGAGGAGGGGAACTTTATTTAGACCAGTAATGAGAATGAGATAAGCCCAGAGTCTATGGTTTATATTTGCTCATTCCTGTCTCTGGGAAGCTCTAAAGATCTTCTGACTGACCAGATAGAGAGGTATACTGTAATTCTAAATAGTTCTCATGAAAAAAAAAAAAATTAAAAATAAGCTTTTAAGACCTTTTTCCATATAGTTTTTTTTTTGTTAAAATAAGCGCTTTCCCCTGCACGGAAGTATAGAAGGATCACTCCAGAGATGACACCTCCTGTGGTCAGAATGGATTAAGCTGTGCAATTTTATGTACCTTCCTCTGAAGCAAGGGGACAGTGAAATGCAGTCATTTTCAGGTTAAATCAATAGGACAGAAGCAGAGGCTGATGACATCCTCTCTTGTAATTTTAGAACTCAAGAAGTGATAAAATAGGGAAATATATGAGAATATATCTGTTTATATTGCAAAAACAAAATTCAAGAAAATCTATATACACGATCAACTCCAAGAGAAATTTAGTTTTTACAATCATCTCCCTTCTGAATATTAACTACTTAATGATTCCACCTTTCAGCAATGTATAAAATAATTATTCAAACATTTAAGTATTTCTGTACACAACTGTTCAAGTCTCCCAAATCTCAGCAGCACCTAATGGATATATAAAGCAAAGGTGCTCTCCAAAATCAGATGTGTGATGTGCTTCAATTTTGTCTTCAATCAGTTTGCAATATAATCTATGAGATATAAAAGGATTTTTTTAAAGGTTCAACCAGACAAGAAGAAATCCCCCTGCAATATAAACTTTGGTCATGAAGGTGTAAATGCTAAGTTCATTTGAGAACAGGACAGAAATATATTCTTCCAAAGTCAGCCCCCACACTGAGGTAGGTAATGTCTGCTATGAACATCTCAATTATTTCAGGTAAAATTTTAGCAATAACTCTATCCATTTATCCAAAAACAGAACAAGCACAACACTTGTGGAATTTCAGAGGAATAGGAAAGCAAAGGAAGGTGGTTTAATAGAATCAGCAGGAACTTTCATTTTTCCAGCATTTCGTTTATTTTTTAAAAATTACAAATTAATCTACTTACTGACATATAACATCCTGTACTGACAGTACAAGAATATGCTCTGTATTTCTTGCATACTGTAAAATAAAAATGGCTCCACTTATCTTTGTTCTTCTTCATAATAAGGCCTCTTAGGGAACAGAGGAGAGCAACATACATTTTAAATCAGACCTTTTTCTGTAGAAATTCACCCACCTGCTCACTTTTTAAATGGAGAGTATTCTATTAGTCTTAAATAATAATGTTAAAACCAGATGCAAAATGTTCCTATGAGCAGTCCCTCCAACAGCAAGAAGGCTGGAACACAATACAGCTGATCTAGCAAAAATGAGTAATTCTTATTCTGTCAAGAGTTGTCAAATGTGGAATGAAAAACTTCTTATTTTTAAAAATTAATACAATCAGAGCTTGTAGAAGTCATTAAGAGTGTTTTCCATTTGAAAAAAAACCTGTAAAGTTGACAGTATTCACAGAATTGAACCACAGAACTATAGAATCATAGAATCAAATTCCTCTTTATCAAACTGCTACATCAAGGGAACCTAACACAGTGCAGTAACAGAGTTAGAACTATAACCAGGATGTGGATATTTGGTGTCCAGAAAGGCTGTGACATACACAGGCCATAATACAAATCAAGTAAGTAGATAACAAAATCAGGCATCTTTCCAATCTTGCAATTGAAATTTTACCACGGCTGTCAATTTACAAAAAAAGGGCAGTTTAAACATTAAATTATCATCTGAAAAAGAAAGTCATAAAGCATGCTTCCAACACAACAGGGACAAAGAAATTTTGCAGATAAATTGCCTCATACTGTTGCAGTTGGCATAAAGAATATTAGATATTCCCTATTCTATTCATGTAAGGCAGACATTAAAGCAAGAAAATAGAAAACAAATCTCTCCAAATTCTTACATCCCTAGAAAGGGCACTTTTCCCCTCTCTTAATTACAGAAAACTACATTCCTCTGGCTCCCTCCAGCTGGAATTATGTTATGTACATCAGTGGTTTGTGTGTTTCTCATTGACCCAGATCATATTGGGGTCTATGAGAAACACACAAACCACTTAACACACTACTCAATTTATTGAGTATGCACACTTCTGCATTTATTTTAACTTCAGATGAAAGGTTGTTACTCTTTGGACAACAATTTGTAATGCTATTTATTCTTTACAACAGACTGAAAAAATTTAGTTTTGTTAACCTTCATTCCAAATTCTTACACATTTATAACTAGTTAGTTCTATAAATTTGTGATGCTCTTAAGAAAATTCAAATGGTTTTCTTAGATCCAGCAAAGAGATAAGAAATGTCTAATAAATGAAATACAGACTATGTGTAAAATACCTGATGTGTCTCCATATACTGATAAACACTCTTCCTAGAAATCTCTGATTGCAAATGCACTATAGTCAGAAGTAAATCCTAACTATACAACTACCTGAAAATATTTCCCAAATCCTAACTACACAACTACCTGAAAATATTTGCCAAATATAAAGAGTACCATTAAAGCCAAACCTGGGATGACCCAACTTTAGTGCATTAGAATGAAAATGTAAACAAAATTGAAGTTACTGATTAGTTGCCTATTTGGTAATTTTCAGCTATTATATATTCTGAGAAGTTATCCTAGGTGTTTTTCCAAATATTCAGGGATGTACTACCAGAAATAAAATATGCAAAATTATGTAAGATAAAGGGCTTTGTTCCATTTTACCTTAGATAACATCATAGCTCAAAACTACAAGCAGATCTAATCAATCCTCTTTATGAAAATCCATTTCACAAGAAAGCAAAAGCAAGATAAAATACCTAGAAAATGAAAAATGGCCAGGAGAACTGAATTGACTTGAAGAAGCAATTACTGAATTATTTTGGTAGAGGAAAAAACATTGGTTAATTTTGGCTTGTAAACCATAAGAACAATATCTACTTCCTCATTGATTGTGATATGAACAGCCCTTATCCTCTTCAATGTAAAATGATCTCATTTAAATTAAATTGGTGCTGATAATTCTTGCTCAATGCTTTGTGCATAGATTCATTTGTGTCCTATACTAAGGCACTTTTTTATGAAGAGCATTATGTTGTATTTCTGTCTATTTTCTGTGGGAGACCTAAAATGAAATACTACTCTTATACAAACCAGGACTGAATAGACTCTCAGAACCTTTGCAGAATGTACTTTCAGCAACTTTACAAAGTTTCTTTGTATCCCTCCATTCTGCTGTAATTGCCTTTGGACACAATGAGTATTTCCTACTCGGCACAGTGGATCCACATGGAGACACAATAATAATCCTGGTTGTTCCTGCTGTACCAAGCAAGGAAACTCTAAGACTCCTCTGTTGTTGTAGGGTGCAGACTGCACATTCCAGAGTCACACGGTTTTCAGCACTGGGTGAAAGTGCACTTTCATCTTTTCACCATTTTCTCCATATTTTACCCTTTAAAACACTTCAGCCTCACACTCAGCCATATATGCAAAGCCATACTCCACCAGAGACCATCAACTGTGCAAGTTCTGTCAGCACAGAATGCACTGCCCATTGGTGACTGCAATATCATTTTCAATCCATTAAACTAGTACACACAATTGCATCTGAAGAAAAACATTTTAAGAACTCGTCCTCTCAACTGCCTCCAGAAATCAATAGTTCTCTAACCTCCATCTCCTTGGTTTAAAAAATAAGCAAATAAACAAATTCAGTAACCTGTTACACTAACACAAAATGTGCTAAAAAACAGTATTGTGATAAATTAGTAAGAAAATCAGCGAATTTTCTGAGAAAAATGAACATTGGGAACATCTCAAATGAATACAAACAACTCATGTACATGCTGAGATGAAGATGCTATAATTAAAACCTCCAAACCTTCCATTAACTTTGTCTCAAAAAACCTTACTGGATGTGTGAACAGTTTGATTTAAGAGAGCACAAACGCAAGAGAAATTTCAACTTTTAAGGTAGCAACTAAAAAAATGTCACTTGCAGAAGTGGAAAATTGCTTCCCCTAACCCCTGTGCTATTCTCTTGTACCAGTTAGTGAGGAAGACCAAAAATGAATGGGCCCAATTCCATCTCCTGTAACCTATTTACAGCAAGAAGTTACAGTAGAAGTTGATTAGTTTTGTATCAGTTGCAAAGATCCCACGTGTAAAACAAGCATGTTAACTCTTGGTTTGAAAAAAGGCATGAGACCATTTTAAAGAGTATGATATTTAAAGGCAAAAGATTAAGATTCAAATTTTCAGTTGAGAAACTATTTAGAAAAACTAAACATTTTCAATAAAACCTACCATTAAGAGGAAAAATGAAATTTTGCTGCTCATTAACACAGAAGTTTCCCTTTTGAAAAGCTAATAACCAAAATTTTCATGTGAATAGAAACTATACAGAAAAACAAGAAGCAGTAAGAAATACCACGAAATCAGCAAGTGAGAGATCTTAAAGCAGCTGCTAGTCCTTCTTGAGTCTTGACTGTGATTGTTGACCAACTTTAAAGCTAAGGCTTGCTATTTTCTGATAGTACATGGGGAGAATTAATATGCATTTGGTTCATGTACAGCCTTTGAGTTTACAAATTAAAGAGCACATAAAATTAATCATGAGTCACTATGAAGCCAAATATTTGACATAAATATTTTAAACTTCTGCATAATTTTATTATTATTTCCATGCTGATCACACAAACAAAAAATTTAAGACCGTGTAATCTAACAGTAAAATGTATCAATACTGATAAAGATAAGTCAGGTCCTAGATATTTACTTTGAAATATATATTTACAGAATAAGTAATGACAAAAATCACGGAAATACAAATTATTTTAAAATATTCAAGAAAAGCAATTAAATATTATGCTTAGTTTAAACTACTTTCCAACCCTATTTTAAATTCTGCTGCATTTTTTATTACTTTGTAGTGGACACTTCAATATTTTTAATTAAAATTTAATGTAAAAATTGCTTTATAACTAAAAATACTCTTAAATAATTTATAAAATTGAATTTTTGTATAAACATATTTAATTTCAAGTTCTTTTTCCTAACCTGGTTAAGATTATATACAATTTTTTTGTATCTGTTTAGCTTAATATCCAGATAGTCAGAAAATAAAGAATTACAACTATTCTTTGATAACACTGCCACCTAGTGCAAACTCTAAATCAGAACAAAGCATTTCATTGAACTTGTTAATTCTGTAATTTAGCCTAAGGTGGAACTATAATATGTACAAATTGTAGCTTCAGTACTACTTAACTGAACACTGAAATACTGACTTTTGTTCTCCTACCTGGAATGCTTGTAAATAAGCAGCTACAGTAATTTTGAAAATATGCTCTAAAATACTGTTATATAATACATTCGCATCTAGTGTGTACCAAAATGCTTTTGATAGCCAAAAATAAGAGAATACAAAGCTAACATCCTAAAAAATAAACACGGATATTCCTAGAATTTTACACGAATGCAGAAAATAAACTGAAATATGACTTGGTTAAATACGATAGCTAACAAGGAAAGGTGGAAAATATTTCACTGAGGAAATTACAACTGGAAAGAAGGAAGAAATGGAGAATTTCTAAGGTGGAAATGATATTCAAGAATCAAACTGATAGTAGAAAATCATCTTCACTTATACAGAATTGGTCAATAGACACTTGACAAACCCAGAGGTCGTGAGAAAACACTGGATTTACTTAATGCCACTCACTTCTATAGCTCTGCTGCCATCTAGTGAAACGAGACACTGTTCTCTGCAAGACCTCTATTCTGTCCAAACGGAGAACAGCAGGTACATGTACACAGCAAACACTGTTCACCTCTAAGTACCTCATTCCCTCTGTTTCTTCTTCACCACCACATTTTTGTAGCAATGTGTGCTCCAATGTGACCAATACTGGCCATGGGACAGCGAACATTTATTCACCTAAACTGAAATGCAAACAGGCTTACAGACTTCAGTGAGAAACCAAGGAGCTGATCAGTACAGACCACAGACCAGGAGCAGGGAAAAGTCATCTATTAGCAGATTTCAGATCATTAGACAGATAAAGTACTGGATTCACAGCTAGTAATACAGATAAATATTACTCTGAACCTTCCATTTAAATCACCTGTTGTACTTGTTTTTTAATTTAATTTAATTAGGATTAGGACTTAGAAAAAACATTTAAAACTTGGTGAATTCCAGACACTAAAAAGCAAACAAAAAAGTAAGTACACACTCACCTGGGAAAATATATTTGCAGTTGGAGCAACTCTGTCGTCCACAATACTATATAATATTGCTAACAATCTGTCCAGGGCAAATGGCTTTGGCCCAAGCAGGTGATTGCTGGTCTGCAACAGAAACAACACTTTTTCATCCACTTCTTAATTCCCTGAAGTACTACATGATGTTACTCTCTTATTCTTCTGGCCTCTAGGGAGGCACTATGATTTATACAGCCTACTTACACGTTATGGAAAACACTGAATACATGTTTATTGATCAAGATATATATAAAGAAAGATCCATTTAACATGGCAAGTGTTGAAACTGCACAATATACAGGAACACTTCTGAGCTGTAACAGAGGATCTTATGCCAAATTTCCTGTCAGTAAATTTATACATTTACTTGTGTTGTCTAATGACTTTGCCCAGTTTAAGGAATGAAGAGGAAAGGCAATGTTTTATGGAATTCAAAGAATAACAGAATGGCTTGTGTTGGTAGGAGCTTAAAGATTTCTTCCAAAGAAGGAGGACAAAAGTGGATAGAGTATTCCAGTGGCAAGGCAAAGAGAGCTGAGTAACACTCACAGTGCACATACCTCCCACAGGTTCAGCTGGTGAAAACAAAGAGTTCAGATGGCTGCCCAAGACAACTGTGTTATCAGAACACAGCAGAGTTGCTCAACCTCACATCTACAGAGCTCTTCTGCATCGTGCACACCTCACACCTCAGCTGACACTGATGGCCATTTTAGGCATTATGGATTATTGTATGTAGTAGCACTGCATTCACTTGAATTCAAAGAAATACAAAGTTCTGATTGTTGAATGTTAAGCATTTTCAAAATAACCAATTCTGCAAAAAGGAGGTGTACAGTTTATAAGGCAGAACTGGGCAGTATTCCAACTCAGGCAGTATAGTTAGGACTACAGAGATTTATGATCCACACTTCCAAAAGTTCTTACAAGGGAAATACTTGTTTTATTTTAAGTTTGTGTTTAATTCTCTCTACTTTGACGTCCAGTTGCGTTTTTTGTAGAGTACATTGATTTATTCTTACTAGCAGAGCAGCCAAGATTAAATAGGATTTTCAAGGGAAAGGTTGTTTCAAAATGCTTCTGGGAAAGAACATCTCAAATATACCACCAGCACCTCTGTGGCATTAGCCATCAGTAAAACACAAGCACTCATTTCTTCAGCTAAATCAAATGTTATTTCCAATACAATATTTAGCTTTTAAATCCAGGAGGTGTCCCCAAAGCTACCTCTTGGCTAACAAAGCAAGCAGTGTTAAAAATCATGGAAACACATAGCCAAAAATAGATTCACCAGGAAGATCTGTCACTTGTCACTGGAAAAGCATCGTTCCAGGCCAACCAAAGAAACTGAGCAAATTCTGCTTTTATCAGCAACAGGGCAATTAACAGAATGGTAAATCAGTTTCTTCCCCTCATTCACAAGATTAATTTATTTCTGGTAAAAAAAACCCCACAGCCTCTGGACTGACACAGTTATGAATCACAAAACAGATTTTTAGTCTTGCTATTCCTAAACTTTTAAGGAAGGATTTATTTCATCTAATGTCAGCTTCCTGCCAAGCAGGTACAGACAGCCAAACCAGTTTCTGCAGTTCCAAGTATGGCCAGTAGAAATCTAATCAATACAATATGTGGTGCAATTCATCTGCCTGAACATAGAACCTGCCTTAGTAAGAGCCAAATCACACCCTTCACTCCAATGACTGCATTGACTGACTCTGCAGGGGCTATAAACTGTTTCAGATGCAGGCACCCACTAGAGTCAGGTGAATCTGATCTGTAAATCAGTCTTTAGACAAGCTTCTCTGGGCAAAGGTATATTGACATAAACTGTCACACCAACTAAACAAATGAGTCTATTTATAACACTACATCTCTAATTGTTTATCCCTATATTTCAATTTCCCTCATTATAGAAATCTTTGAATAAAAATTCTTTAAAGTATATTAAATTATTTTTGAGAAAAATGGTGATAGTTGGCAACTCCACTTATGATGTCCTTTAATTAGCTTTATTAAACACACTTTGCTGTACACAAAAATATGGCTACAGGAGAAAATTTTATGTTACAGTTTTAATAAAATGTCTGGATCTCACAGAAATTTGTAGCATACAAAACAAGTGCAGCAAAAATTGTTATTTCTGCAGTTCTGATGTTTTGACAGTAGCCAATAACACAAAATGTAATACAAACCCAAAAGTACAGTGGAAAGAAAGTACTTGCTGCCAAGCCCAGCTTAGCAGGATAAAATACATACCTTCTCATGCTTCTTCATGAAGTTGGTCTTTCTAATTTTCCCATGATGCTGCAAACAATAGACAAGAGCAAAGGTAATTAAAATAGTCAATAAAGAATGTATGCACGACAAATGATAGTATGTTACCCTAGGGCTCCTTCTTTACTACACTTCAGTGTTTGCCTTTGATGTCACTACCAATCATTATTACTATAAGCCCTAAAATTACACTTGCCTAGCTTCTGCTTCACCCTGTCCCAAGTGGGGCAAAGCCAAAAAACAACATGCTAAAATCTTCTGTTGAAATGCATAAGCTGTTTTTTTTTTTTTTAATTTACTCAGGAACTGATGAGGTAGGAAAAATTGGTTTGTAATATGATGTCATGCTACCATCTTCCTCATATCCTCAATCATCTAATAAAAAAAGACAGATGATCACTATCAGGATTTTAAAAATGTATCCATGTATAAAATCCACCAGAATTTTCACCTTTTATTGACCCTATTTCAGAATTTGGATGCTACAAAAGTTGGCAGAATGACAACCAGGAATTTAATCAATACAATACAAAGGTAGTTCAAGGTTCTTGAGCTAAATGACAAAAGGAAGGAATAGGGGAGGGTGAGGAGTAGGGGTGGGTGTTGAAGAAATGCAATGTAATTTAAAGCTGCACATTTTAAAAATGGTCTTTAAAAAGGAAGGACTATGGAAAGAAAATAGCCAAGTGCTCTTGGCTATCAACTAAAAATGTGAGGGCAAGACAAGGGCAAAAGTACAGTAAACAATGTTACAAATTAATGGGTCAAAAAAAAAGAAACAAAAAATTCAAGAGAGACATGAAGGATGATGTGTAAGCAATGTAAAATGAGTGGTGTAATAATTGTTAAACGTAGTTAAGTGATATTTCTCAAAATATTACCTGATGAGTTTTTCCTTCTTCCACAGCCCTTAGAAGTATACGTTATTAATATACCTTATAGTCATGCTCAGTGAATCAGGGAAAAAACTCAAATAAAGGAATTATTTTTTCATTTAAATATTTAAAATCTTGTACTAAGTATTTGTGGCCCTCAATATTCAGCCACATCAAAATTATGTTAGTGAACGTGGCTTTTCCTGACTGACTTCTGCAGAGCTAAATGGTAGACAGAGCTTAGGTTCAATTCACATGATCTGTCTGATTAAAAAAATAGCTAATTCAGCTAATACATATCAAACACAATTAGAGACAGCAAAGCAATCATTTTATCATGCCTTTGAAAAAATTACTGCAGTGCTAACCATGACCTTTTAGAGAGTAAAGTGATCAAGCCTGAGGTTACACAGAATGCTTTGGATGGACCATGGCAAACTGCTTTCATGCATTTTACAGGTTATGCTGGGATCTCCATATGGTATACATGGTATCCTACTTCTGTTCAAACACAAAACCCCATGGAATTCAGAGATAATTTTCAATTAATTTTTAATGCTGTTTTCTATGAAGACTTCCTATATACATACTCTGATTTCTTCCTTGTTTTAAAGACTTCCAAACCAGCTTTGTATTTTTCTCTCCATCTATTGCAAAGCTCTTGAATTTTCACATAACCAAAGCAGTGGTGCCAACTATCACTTCTCCACTCTGTTGGGCTGTCAGCACCCCAAGCTGCCCAAACTGTGATTTTATTTTAGCTGTAGTATAGCCTA
The DNA here is from genome assembly GCA_024362935.1 of Setophaga petechia. Classification (NCBI taxonomy): domain Eukaryota; kingdom Metazoa; phylum Chordata; class Aves; order Passeriformes; family Parulidae; genus Setophaga; species Setophaga petechia. The sequence continues at coordinate 9,646,905 of JANCRA010000012.1, read as the reverse complement.
GCATCTATAGAGTAGTACAGATGAGCAACTCAATGACCATTCTGTTGTTTGCCTTCCTTTTGCTTCTTTTAATCAATAGTTAAATCACTCCAGAAGATACTTTTCTGTCATCTATTCTGAATCTCATTACAAACCTGATAAAAATCACATTCTATTTCCACTGTTCACATGAGTCATAAAAATACTAAGCTTGAAACCCTCTCAAAAGTGTTGGTTTTGTTGGGCTTTGAGATCCAGCTATTTCTGTAGTTCACTTTTAGACCTGATGAAGGGCTAACTGATACACATGGCACACAGGAAAAATGGTGACTTCTGCCTCACCAGTTCTTGGAAAAAAATACCCTATAGCACTGACAGAAATACCTTCCTGACCCCTGCTTCAAAAACCTTAGAAATTCATGTTTATTGTACAAAAGTTTAATACAGTTCATGTGCAAGAGTGGAAAATCATGCAGAGAAACTACAAAGGAGAAAGGAACAAACCTAAGTTGAAAAGGTTCAGAAAACACAAGGAAGATGTGGCACTTTTTGGTACATGCTCTACAGACTTGACTCTTGCATGTTCTCCTGTTTCTGTGTGGAAACATTTCTTCAGCAAAAACATCTCTAACAAAGAAAATGCTCCAGCCAAGTGCAAACAACAAGGCTTGCCCATTAAGAAAATTTGCCTATGTACACTTACTACAGGTAACCCTTCACTCAGGAAAGGACTCAATAGAAGGGTGAAACACGTATAGATTTCACTAAGATCATACCAGAGCTTAAACTGAAAATGTACTAACATCTCATCACTAGAAACTGCAGTAACTTCTCAAAACCTGTACCTATGATTTTTCTTTTGAAGAGGGAGTAATATTTTTACAAATCTGTCTTGTCCTCATGTTCTTTAATTGCTTACACCCATCCATCATGAATGCCATATATTTATACACACATGCATGTATCAATATATACTGCAAGAGTTGGTAAAATGCACAGAAAGCCCAACTGCCTGATCATTTTTCTGATACCTGTCTTCCCACCTACATTTTGTCAAATAACTCAAAATGAGGCAGGCTTGAGGAGCTTGAACATCCTAGGTCAGAAAGAGACATACAACAACAACCACATACAACAATGGCACCACAGCACTTGTCTGCAGTATGACCACAACTTAGCTCACAGGAAAAAAAGAAGAAAAAGAAGAAAAAAAACCCATCAACATGTACATGTCAAGAACTAACAGAAAATGATGTTTAGCCCAGGAGCTGGCAGTAACAATTAACACTTCATCCTAAAACATGCATTACCACCATTTCAATACAACACATACCAGCTAATGTAACCACACCTCCTGCAAAAGCAACTGCTTGTATGTTTCTGTTCCAAAAACTTAGAACTCTATAAAAAAACCTAACAGTGCTCCAAGTCATTTTATCTCATTAAAGGCCAAGGCAGTTTTGGTTTGTACCTTACTCTGGGAATTTAAGTGTAGCTTCTAACTAAGTACACTGTGGTCACTCCACTAAAATCTTGTCAAAACAAAGCAGTATCAACTTAGAAAAGTAAAGCACAGTGCTCATGCTACAACAGCTTTATGCATAATCTGACATGAAGAATTTGGATTTATTAGACATTTAAATCACTCAGTGATCATTACCAATCACAGTATATGTTCTACAGTAAAGCTGCTCATCAAATCAAATGAAGCACACACACAAACAGAAGTCAAAAAAACAGTTGAAGAGTTTTAAACTATGAAATTCAGTGTGCAGGAATCCAGTTAACAGCACTAAGAAATGAATTTTGTTACCTTAAGAAAGAATCTCTTATCTGTCCTAACAGGATTGTAGGAGGCAAGGTAAGCAGCTATTAGAAGAAATTTGGAGTAATAAGGAAGTTCCACATGGGTATGTGCAGAAAGTCCTATAAAATAAACAAACAGTTCATGAGTCAACCAAAACCCAGCCTGAACATCCACAAACTTCAAATTACACTTCCCTGCATTAATTTTCTTTTCCTTCTCTCCTGCTCTAGTGCCATAACTAAATAAACATGACTTTCTCAGCCCCATCATAACAGATGCAAACTCAGGGAAGGGCCAAGGAGCATGGCACAAAGCTAAACAAAGCTAACATTCTGAAACCTTTTCAGACTCTCAGCAACTGTACTTGAAGCATCAGGGATTCATAAATCTTCCTGAAAAAAGATATAAATATTCCAAGTTACTTTCATTTAAGGGAATTTTCCTGGCAAACAAGCAGATGAAGTGATACATTTAAATACAACTGCAATTTTTTTCAAGATTCAACCTTTAGACTCCTCTAGATCACCAAACAGCTTGTCCAGGAACAAGGCTGGCATGGTGAAGAAAGCAGCAGTGCACTTCCAATAAATAGTTCATCTGTGATCAGTGATCTTTAGCCACTGTTCTATTTCCTATAGAAAATGTTTAAAAAATTTTAAACTTCAACCAGTTGACTCTGCCTCCAAATATACATGTATACTTAATTAAGATTAAACACAGATATTAAATTCCACAAAAACTACAGCCTAGTGAATATCTGCTCCCCTCTTTTTAGGGGAACTCGAAGTACTTTCACTTTGTCATTTTTATCCTTACAGTCCCTTGCTCTTGTTTTACATGCTTATGCATAAGAACAGGATCATCAAACCACCCTTCATCAGCTGGCTAATTACAGAAACCATTAAAGGGTCTCTCTTGTGCCCTCTGCTTACAGTTTTTACTTCAACAGTTTCTTGTTCTGTGAAGCATCTGTACCCTTATGCTTTAATCCACAAAAATCAGCAAATAAAGATTAAAGAATTAAACTTGTTTAAAAGTTATGATTCAGGGCCCACAGTATAGGGAAAAGCATCCCAAATGACTGCTAGTAATGATTTCCTCTCACGTAAGCATAAAAGAACAGCAGTTTTAGTTTCACTTATAATTAAGAGATTCTCTTGTACTGCAAGCTATTTATAACATGCAACACCAAATAAACTCTTGCAAACAGACAATTTAGTTTAACACAAAAACATCTGGTTTTTCTCCATTCTTCTGGTCAGCCAATATTGCAGCACATACTGAACAATTTGATGATCTACACCTTTATTAGACTTAGAATTTTATTTATTAGAACAACTTCTTAAGTATGTTGCTATCAAATGCTGTTTTAACAACGTGAAATTTTTTCCTACTACGTACACTTATGAGAATGCATTTAAAATTAAGTTTATCTTTATGGGGTTGTCAGGTGCAAAATATTTCATGATCATCTGGGAGAGAGTTTAATAAGGACACTTTGAATCAAACTCCTTTGGTCAAAAATGTTGAAAATTCACGAATCATAAACAAAACATAGGAAACAGTCTGATGATTGCATTTATCTCAAGGAATCATCATGACAAATAATATAAAAAATGTTCCCTAAATACAAACTGGTCAAAAGACCATGACCAACTGATATCACCAGGAAAATATTTCAGTATTTCTTCCTAAATTTTAAATGAAGGCTGACAAATATATTAAGAGTCAACTTTCCACTCTCCCTAAAGTATAAAACCAACAAAGCTCTAATTGTCCAAGGAAAGGACATAGAGAAAGAACACTTGCACTTCTGACATTTCTCTTTGCAACAAATCTGGACCAGGACAGGTGTTTTGTTTAGGAATGTGCTAATTTAGTGCAATACACCAGGTACAACATTCTCTTCTCCCCACTTGGACAATTCTGCCAGTTGGCACACAGACATTTGACCATCAGGGTGCTCAGGCCAGTCTTCACCCATTCTGACATAAGAAATAGTGATGTAAAGAAGACTGCCTTTACCTGCAAAAGATACTAGGAAAGGTTACTCCCAATATATATGATAGGGAAAAAATACTCCTTTGTAGAACACCTTCTCAAAAAACAATGATTACCCTGAACTGGAAGTGAATACTGACAGGTAGCTTTGTCTGTGTGCTTTCTTTCACCTGTTCTCAGGTGACAATGACCAAGTGGAACCAAAAAGCACATTTCACATTTCACACCCATACACAGTTACTGTGTTTGATACCTTTCAGCTGCCCAGGCTCTTCACCATCATGCTGCAGACGCTCCCACTGTGAGCTGAAAGACAGACAATGCAAATACACAAAGATTTGCATAGTACTTGATAAGTCTTCTAGAGAAAGCTACTTGCTTGGTATATTCTAATTTTGTGACACTGGCTAGGATACAGTTAGTGAAAGAATAATTAAAAATACATGGTCTCACTGTCTCACAGGTAAATTTTAATAATCTGCAGGCCATGTATTTGAAAAAAAAAAAAGCAAAAAATAATGTTAGATTAAGGCATAAAAGATCTAATTGTAAAATACCTATTTCCTCCCATCCCACTACCATGAGTAAGCAAACATTCATAGCATTCCAAGTTTCAAGAATAATGCAAAATGATTCTTTTTAATCTGCTGAATAACTGCCTATATTTGTGAGAAGAATACTATGATTACTTCATAATGTAATTTTGAAGTCATCAAGATGGATTATTCTGCCATTGAAAAATGCCCCCAAGTAGTTTGGTGTTTTCCTAAACAATAGCAAAAGAATTCACTTTAAAACTCCCCTTAAGGTGACATTGCTAGCAATTTCATATTTTGGATCATTTTGTACAGCACAAGGGGATTAAAAAAAGATACGTTTGTTGAAGAAACTGCTTTGGCTTGTTTTTTAAGTTCCTCATAAACAGAGTTTATCAGCCCTAAGTCATAAAACTTATAAAAACAGTGTAATGGGAGCTCAGGTAATACTTAAATTACAATGATGACAAAACAACTCACCAGTAAGTTAAGGTTTTATCCAATGTCTATTTTACAGGCAGGAAAAAGGTTAATATTCCTTTCAGTTCAGGTAGCACAAAAGCTGATAGCAAAGTTCTAGCACCATAAATTACATGGCCAAGAAAAAAACAGAGTAAGCACAGTTCTGTGGCCAGAAAAACTCATATAGTGATTTTAATTCCTCAAGTATTTACTTAAATCCTAGAACTGTTAGACAGAAAGCTGGAATCTCTAATAAAAATGAAGTCAAGCTCAAATTTATAATCAAAGAACACTGTAGAGGGAAATTACTTATTTGGAAACAATTCACAAGCTATTTTGTATCATAATCTTTTACTACAACCTAATTAGAGCAGGCAATTACACAATATAAAAAGTCAGGAAGATCCCGAGCAGACTGTGTAATGAAGATCAATATTGAATATAAATAAATATTTGAGCCAAACAGTAAAATGCTGCATGCTACAGCGAAGTCCAGCTTGAAAAAAGCAAAATCAATTCTCTTTTTGAAGGAATGATCACATCTCTAGAATTTTAGCAAAGATTTCTACTACACATTCAGGTTGTGACCAGAATATTCTGTAGCGTCAATGACATTTAAAGGAACAAAATCAGTTTGTTTTTATCAAGATAAAGAAACCAAGCAATACTGAATGATCTCTCCTCACATAGTGTAACATCAGAATCACTCATCTTAAAGGTGGACAGAACATTAAACCTAGGCCAATTATTACCACTGTGAATGAACACTACCATCCTTTTTTCTAGCAGTCTGGCAGCTTACAAAATAAACAAGGAATCTAAAACAATACCAAGAACAACAGCCATTAATAGGAAACCAGATTTTAATGCTGTCAAAAATGGCAATTTCATGTAAGAAAAAAATTGCCCTTGGAAAAGAAAATAAGGGATCAGAAAGCACTGTCAGCAAACAAACCTGGCTCTATCAAACAAAGCTAAGAAACACAGATATTCAAAATCTGTAATGTCTCAAGAATTTTGAGGTTTGCACACATCCTTGGTACAGCGAGTATCTGGTGAGCTAACACACACAGAACTGTGTTTTAAACTGTGCCTGTATATTCTGGTGATGGATTCCCAGGCTTGGTAGTTTCATACATTACAGAAGATGGATCCAGCATCACTGTAAAGGAGAACAAAACCTGCTACCACTGCTTTACTTATTGAATCTATTATATGCTACAAACACCACTTTGTTTAAATCTCCTCCTGAGATATGCTACTTCTAACAGAGTATGGCAAGAAAGAAATGCACAAAAAGATTACATCCAGCAAATAGAAACACTAGCCATGAAACACAGTGAGAGGAACATAGTTAAAAACAGCAACTCCAGCAAAGCAAACAAGCCTGCGCCCTCCAAATTACCTGGATATTTCCCGGAGATAAACCGTCCTCATTGCCTTCTTCAAATGAGGTTCAATATTCTTCCAGAGCTTGCGAGTGTCGCGTTCATTTGCTGCAGCAAGCCAGAACCAACTCTGTTAAATATTTAACTCACACAATACTAAAACTCATCCCTGACACCTGAACAGTCACAGGCATAACAGTCTAACATCCTCACTCTGACATACTGCTTTAGGATGATGCACCATCACCATCCACCCAGCAAGCATATCCTGCCACACAAGGCTGTTTCTCTGTGACTGTTCTGAGATTATCTCAAGATAATCAGTTTGACAAAACCTCTCCTCTTGGTTTCTTTCTTCTCTTAGCCTTGACAAAGAAATAACTTACCCCATTACTTTGTCAAAGTCCTGATGGTTGAGTGAGGAGAAGGATTAATAGGAAGCAGGAAAATTTTCAGGGTATTTCCACCTTTGTTTCCTAAAACACCACCACCAAATACCACGTACTGCTTCTGCTGCAAGGGCTAATGACTGAGTACAACTGGGGTAGGCACTGCTGCTGTGACCTGAGACACCACTGTGCCACCATGGCACAAACATCAGAGCAAAGACCTCACCAAAACCCACTGAACAGCACCTGCTCTCTCACACACCTCTCAAATTAAAGACACAGCCTTACCTTCCCCTCTGACCACTGGCTCACAGTATTTAGCAAAATTGAGCGCTGCCTACAGAAAGCAGAAATGGAACACATTAAAGTACAATCTATCTGATCCAGCTACAGAGTATAACTAGCAGGGTAATTAACTCCTTTGCAAAGTCAACAAATCCTTTTAAGTCAATAATTATGCCACTTGCTTACAAACATTATACTGTCACAAATGGCATAATTTCTGTACCATAAAAAACAAGCAGAAGTAATCTATCACAGGTTACATGGCTTTGAGCTCAGCAAGATCTGTTTATCATACTCCGAGGTTGCATTTTTTTTTAAACTAACATAATAATTTATCATTATAAATGTAATAAAAATGTTTTAATGAACTTTTCTTACTCCTTTCATTTTCAGATAAAATTTTCCATTCCAGGAGAAGTTCAGCATACTTAAACACAAGCAGAAATTATTTATTTATTCAAAAATTATTAATTTAAAACATGCTAGCATATTCCATGTTTAAATTAACTCCTTTTTCCTAAAGTAAGATTAAGAGATTTTTGACAACACTATAATCTAGACTTTCTTCTAAAATGTTTAAATCAATATCACACAGAATTTTGTAAAATACCAATCCTCAGACTGGTAAAATACTAATCCTCAGATTTCATTCTCTTTTTGTCCTACTGCACTTTCATAAATCTCTGTGCTAATAAACAAAACTCAAATTGTAACTTCCATACATAAATCTAATAAAATTCCAGAATGTATTATTAAGAATCACACATGACAGCATACACATTTAGAGTGTATTAGACACTAACGAGTTGAGAAGGCTGCATTCAGTTGTATGGAACTATCTTCTACAGAAGAGATTTGCCAACCACAAAGAATTGAGGGTCCAATCACATAAGTATTTCCATAGTGTTGCACAATCAAATAGTGCATCTAAACCTAATGAAATTCTCATAAGCAGAGCCACTCAAGTACATGTCTGCAAGAACTGTGACCCTGGTTTCCATTTCTGTCTCCAGCAATCTTATTTACATATAAAACCTGTATGGTTTTATATGAACAGATAAGTTCAGCTGAAATTTAGCAGCACGTTCCTGAGGGAAACACAGGCAGAACATTCAGATCATCTCTGGAGCACAGATTTCTTCACTGATCACATCAAACTTGTAAAATTTCCTTGTACAGGTAACTTAGTAATAATTGGATTAAGATAATGTTTGTAATTGTTAATAAGCTTATACAAATGTCACCATCAAGTAACTTAATTCTCTTCTGCTAAGTTTGTTTACTATTACATTATGTGGTTAAAACATCTTTTTCCAAATACTTTAAATTTATTACCAGAAAACTACACAACACTGGAAGCCCTTTACAGCTACAAAACAACTGCAACATTTGTTATGGATTTTAAAGGCAGCTACATTTTAAGCTAACATATTCTCAGGAGGGCAAATTTACACTAGATATAAGAAAGACTTTTTTACTATGAAGGTGGTGAGACACTGAAACAGGCTGCCAGAGAAGCTGTGGATGTCCCTGGAAGTTTTGAAGGCCAGGCTGGATGAGGCTTTGATCAACCTGTAGAAGGTGGCCCTGCCCATGGCAGGGGAGTTGGAACTTGATCTTTAAGGTCCTTTCCAACCCAAAACATTCTACAATCTCTAGTTTTTCCTTTGTCCACATTCAACAATAAATCTAGACTTTCATTTGGCAAAAGACATCACAAAACAAAACAAAACAGCAGCTCTAAAGAAGCTCATCTCACCAGATGCCGAAGTTCCTTCAGGTCCCTACAGACCATGTAGAAGACACCAAGCAAAATATTGATATAGGCAGCATAGAAATCTGCAGAATATTCTGGGGGATGATCCTGAGACAAGATCTTCTGCAGATGTCCTGTTTAAACAAGAGTAAATTTTGCTGTTTTGAAGCCAACTTAATAAATCTACTACATTTGTGGAAAAACAAACAACCATCACTTAAAAAACCCCAACAAAATCCACCAAAAGCTACACTGATTTGAAGAACCAGCAAATGTAATGCAATTAGAACACCACTTCGAGATGCTCTGGAAAGTGGAAAAATACAAGATCTTTACAGGTTGTGTGAATACAGACTTGTATATCCAGTAGCTATTACATATTCTCATTCTGTGAAAGGCACTGATAAACCTGGAAAAAACTTTTGAATGTCCTTTGACAGAGTGTTATACAATCCCTGAAAAGCAGATTAAAAAATTAGATTTACCTATGCTGTAGTCTGGAAAATACATAGTGAATGGCTCAAAGCAGCCAGTGTTTGGACGGAAGAGTTCCCACACTATTTCACTGAGCAGAATGACTGTCACATTTCTGTCAGTCTACACAGGGAAAGAAAAAACCAAATGAGAGAGTGACAGGAAGAGAAATAACAAAAATCCAGTGCATGTTAGAGCATCAATCAAAAAAATATTATTGTGACTTTTCTGTTTCACAAAATCATTAAATTTACAGTTTATTTCTATGCTAGTAATTTGCATTAAAGCTTCAGCTGGCCTAATCAAGCAGATCATACATTTGCAAATCTTTAAAATTATATGGTATTTCTCTCCAACCCCTGCCATTTCACTGACATGTAAGCTTTCTGGGGTGATAGAAAATACCAAGTAGATTCCACCCCAAAATTAAGAGAACATTTTACTTTAGTAATTAAACACAGATCTTCAGAGCAAACAGAAAAAGTTAAAAAGTAAAAAGAAAACTCAGCGCCTCTGGAACCAAGATATCTTGTACTTTATTTTAAAGGCAATCTGGTCTTTAAAGACAAACACACAGACATCCCAAACCAAAAATGTAATATTACCTGTTTACTCTCTCAGCTGTTTTACTAGTTAACAACAATGGAGCTGTTCATAGTAACATATTTTTGTAATTAAGTTTTTATTGACAGAAGGCCTGCTTCAGATTGGATGCTTTGATCAATAGGTAACAAAATGCTTAATATTAAAAATGATATTGTTTTATTTTGTTAACCCTTCAAAATATTAGCTACTTAATATGAAGCTAAAACTACCTGTGAAGATCATGTGTCATTTTCCCTCTTTGCAAGGTTTTTGCAACCATACAAAAAATTCTGCCTAACAAAAGATGCTTTTAAATACGGTTCTTCAAGACAGACATTTGAAAACTATTAAGGCACCTCCACAAAACAAAAGGAAGGAACCTGATTGAATTGACAGTGCTGTGAATGACTTGAAAGAATTTCACTAAATTCCCTGAAATTTAGTGAAAATCTTCTTCTTTACTTACTTTTTTTTTCCACTTCTTGGTGAAGTGGCACCCACCCATATTCTTTACTGTTTCTTCTTCGTTTTTATGGAACATAAATATTTTCTTCACTTTCAACAAGTACCTTTCTGCACATCTTTCAGCTGGTTTCCTCTCCCAGAGCTCCTGATGTTCCAGCTGACCGAAGTGCTAAGATACATTCAGCTCACTTCCTGACTGATCATCCAGTATGAAGAACTTCAATACTTGTCAGCCCTCAGAGAAATCAAGCATCCATGACCTATTCTGCAGCAGTGACCTGCCAGTCCCATGATATCCTTCACCACTACTAGAGGTGTTCCTGGTCTCCTTTTACTCCAGGAAAGGAAGAGATGCAAGAGATTTGCTCCTACAACATTGCTCTGCAACACTGGCTGCACAACTGCTTTAGAAAGCCTCAGTCCAGAATCCAGACTTTAAGCAACTGGAATATCAGCAATCAAGACAACAGACTTGTCTGGAGGTTAGTTTTGAATCTGGGAGTGTTCCTCTGGCATATATAAATGGTAGTCTATGGGGTTTTGATCCCTGAACATCAATTACAGACCCAAGTTTGCCTCCCTTCCTTGCAGAACAGGTTGTTTCTGCTTCAAGAGCAGCCTAGTCCAGAACATGGGCAGATCAGACAAAAACAGACAGAAAATGCACCAGCTGTCAGGATTAAGAACACAGCTGTGAATCAGTCTTCATTCAGTAGAGAAATCAATGTGACCAGAAGATTAAGAGCACCACACAAAAGCTTGAGATAACAAGCATAATTTCAGCTATTTACATGTTGAGATATTTCAAAGTACCAGCATCTTACGGTTTTGTCTTCAGTTTCTTTTCAGGGAATGTACCATTTTTGCTTATTTCAAGGCAAAAGTTTTGATGCCTCAGAAGCAAGAAAGGAAAAGCACACTGTGGTTTACTCCAATCAGAAACTTACTGAGGCACAATTCCAGGAGAAGTGTGAGAAAACTCTCTAGCAAGTCAAAGCACATTCACAGCTGCTGAGCTGTGCAGCTCCAGCCAAATGAAACAGCTGGTAGTCTCCTGAAAATCCCATTCTTAAAAAGACAAATAACCTAGAAAAGACAGCTATATATTTGACACGAGCCTCCCAAGATTCTACACATCAAACATTGTAAATAAGACACCATTAACCACAACTTAAAAAAAAAACGAAGGGGCTAATAAAAATCTCCCAGTGTTTAAATTCTAGTTTTGTTTCTAGTTTTGACCACTGTTTTGAGGGAGTGGGGCTAAATTTTTCAACTTTTCTCATCTAAAGAATCATTTATCTTGATCTGGATGTACAGACACCACATGCAGGACACATACAGTAATTTCTTTCCAAACACTCACCAATTCTTGAAGCCTAAGAAATGCTGGCAGGATGTTTGCTTCCATCTCCCTCAGCTGCTCTGCTCTATCCAGAACCTTTTAACAAAACAATGATATTATATAGACAAACTCAACTCCCACCCTCACATGGATTTAAAATTAATTCTTAGCTGCTGGAAACTGAATTGGAGAGATTACTGCTTCAAATGTGCTTCCAGGAAGCCCAAGCAGCTCTGCATGTAAAAAAGCATACAATCCCTAGACAAGCAACATTCCCATGCCTTATGGCAGGAAGAATTACTATTTAAGTTCACCTAGGAATATCACAACAAAGTCATGATATCATTAACAACCACTGAAACCTTCATTTTTTCTCAAAATTTTTCTCATGTTACAAATTTTCATGTAGTACAGCAGCACTGTAACTACATGCTTACTCCAGGAGAGTCGTCTTTTCCTATCATCATATGATTTTTCAGAAACAAATAAGAGCTGGTATTCTGAATTTTGAGAGAAACTTTTCTTGCCATTGTTTGCACCCTAGGAATTTACAGGATTTATTGTATGCAAACCTCACATGGCAGTAACAGATGTAGCATATGTACAGCTTAAACAAGAAACATCTTAAGCAGATAACATTTTAAAGTATGAAGAATTAAAACAGAAGCATGAAGACATCCATGGTTACACTTTGGTAAAAAAAAAGTGTATTTCCAGCGCACCTAAAATCTTGACAGAAATGAAAAAAGAGACTAGAAATACATTTCTTTTGCAGCTTATTTACTACTTGCAATATGAATCTAAATTCTGAAGCTCATTACTTCTTTAGAATTATTGCTCTTGAAATATAAACCATAGGTCTGTAGAAAACTATATTTTCTATCCTATTACTTATCTTCTCTCCATCAAAATCTTACATCATCTATCATTTCTGTTGCCCACAATAAGGAAAAGAACTTTATGTGAACAACCAAACATTTTCTGAAAATATTATTTCAGAATCCCACCACACAAATCTGAAAGAACTATCTCTGCATTAATATCTCATACTTTGTGAATTTATTAAAAACTACAACATAGGATTTTATATTGATATCTGCATTTGGTTCATGCAATAAGTGACGGTTGCTGCAGGCCCCCAGCCAGGTAATAATTAGCATTGATTCCATGATTCTAGAAGGCTGATCAATTGCTTTATTCTGTATCATACTATACTTACTAAGAAACTCATCACCCTTACAGACAGTCCCATACAGACAGACCAGACTGGTCAATGAATCCAAACACCATCACCAGTGGCCAATTAAGAAATCACCCTTTGGTAAACAAATCTCCATAACACATTCCACATGTGCACAATAACAGGTGCAGCCAGTGGAGATAAGAATTGTTTCACATTCTTTTCTCTGATCTTCACAGTCTTCCCCAGGAAAATGCTTGGGAAAGTTGTGCCACTGCTCTCTGCAGAGAGAGCTGCAGCTACAAGTGACTTCAGGAATGAAGACTGCTTTACACTACAGACCAAAGAGTGGCTATGTATTTTTACTAATAAAATACTGCTTATTGGATGGACCCAGTGACATGTAGCTACTAAACACAAAGCTTTAAAGTCTTGATCTAAGCATACAATATTTTTTAGTTAAATGGGAAACTACAGTTCCTACATACAGCACAAAAAATGCACTGTGACTCTGGCTTGTGGAAAATGTCATGGTCTCTAAATCTGTGTGTTATGCTTTGGTGTCCATATAGACTTGCCACTCTTCAATTTTTTAAAAAGGCCTATACTTTCTAAAACTGTCTGCTCACTTACATTAAAAAAGTAGCTTGATACTTCTGTAAAGTGCTATATGTTGTAAATGTACGAATGACAACGAGTTATGTCTACTCCAGTTTTTCAGGTAGTTAAAATGAATAAATTCATTTTTCAGAAGTAATCACAAGCATTCAGCACCTATGCTTGGGTTAAGAGAAACATTTAGAATCCTTTGCTTGAAAGTAAACATTTATCTTGAGTAACTCTGAGTTAATTGAGCTGAAATATGACATTATTTACTACTGAAATGAAATGGAATAAGTCAGCATTGCCAGTTTATATTACCAGCATGCTGGTTTCCATCAGTCTCAATTTAAACCACTCTATAATAAATCCAGATGACATAGGTTAATAAACACGAATTGATTTCTCCTATTCCTGTCTGTTCCCACACAGACTGTAACTGAAATTCTAATTTAATACTTAATTCTTCTGAGGCAACAACTATTTTCATGATACAATTGAACCTTTGTAGTTATTTTAATGCTTTACTTTCTACAACCATTGTTCAAGAACTTTCTAATTTTCTGTGTGATGCCAATTTTCATAAAATACATGAAGAATTCTTTACTGATGTAAAATAGCTTTTAATCCAAATACTAATCTGAAAGAAAGACTTTACTGCAAGAAGTATTATGTGAAATACACTGAATGGTATTAGAGAGATAAATTTTGTGTTTATGGAATTGCTGAAGAATCTCAGTGTCCCTTTTGTGACAGTAAGCTAAACTACTTCTATTTATAACTTTTATCTGTTTTAAGCATTTGGTACATTATTTTCTTCATTCCACTTCTAAGAAGTATGTCAAATTTATTAACCTTGTGACATATAGGAAACAATGAGATAGTACTGTTTCCACCGAACACGATATGAAGTTATTTAACTCAATAGCGAAGTATTTTTAAGTGGGAATAAAACATATTTAACTATAGCCTGTGAAACAGAATGAAGAATGTTCAGTATAATTATGAACTTCTTGTTTGACTGCAAAAACACCCCAAAGCAGTATGGGCACACTGACAGCTTAATGACCCTGGGTAATCACACTGCATGTTTCTTACAGCAATCAATCTTACCCGTGTTCTTGTTTTCTTAAATAACAATTCCAACTCTTTTTAAAAAAAACCTTAATTCCTACTTTGGGCCTAAAATTTTTGCCTGAATATTGTGCAGGTTCACACTATATATATATATATATATATATATATATATATATATATATATATATATATATATATATATATATATTTGCACATCACTAATGTACAGCTTTCATACTGTCCTTCCATCAGACCTCCTGTATGACTGAAATTTCTTTCCATGTTCATCTCTCAGGAAAAAATGCTGTTACAGTCTGCAAATTTTGACTCCTTTATGTAGTTAAGATTATCACAGTAAAAACCCTGAAGATCTAAAGCAAATTCTAGTGTTCTAGTATTACACTGATTCAATCATATTATCCTTAAGTTCTATTCTAGCAAACCAAGCCTTGTCATTTTCACTCTCCATGTTCCCTTCTGGCCTATTCTCCACCTCTGCTTTCTCATTTGTGATGCTATTTTCACAAGGAAACAGATGAGTTACTAATAATAAAAAAATACAAGCTCTCTATATTTAAAGACTTTGTAACACTATTACATCCCCAATTTAAAAGTGTGGTATAATTTATGTTCATTATTAGTCATGCTATAGAGTTTGTGTGTAGGAAAAAACCTAAAACCAGGAGTACAGAACCTCACCTAAAGACTGTAAGCCCACACAAAAATATCTGTCAACAGGTTCTGAAAGAGCTCTACTGAGAAATTTAGTGCAAACTGCTCTATAAGGCACACATTTCACATACAAACTATCAACAGCCATCACTCACACCCTCTTAGCAGGAATGGGACTGGACATGAAAATGAAATTACTTACAATGTATAATGTTTGATCTTGAAGCTCCTGACTGGCCACAGCTTGTTTAAAGAGACGAACAAAGTCATTCAAAGTGTCACAATGCACAGGAGAGCTCTGCTCTGTGCCAGATGGACAGCTCTGCAGCTGGATGAGAATTTCTTCTAGCAGAAGTCGTGATGTAAAGTATTCCACACAGTTCACAAACACATGAGGAAGCTGAAGAGAACAAGAAAAATTATACAACTGTGTTTGGCTTTTTCAGTGTAAATACTCCAGGAAAGGTTTTCTCTCCCATATGAGAGAACCAAAGAAACCATATCCTGCCAACAGAAAATAGTGCAAGCAAGTACCAAAATAACTTGTTAAAAAAAATTATGTACCTAGTCAAAATATTATGTATCACAAACTGGAGAGAGAGCTGATGAATCTTCAAATGGAAGCATACCTTCTAACTATGTGTAAACACTGAAGCACAATGTATTCTTTAACTAGGTTGAAAAATTGTGAGCAGTACACCAAAAAAAAAATAGCATTTAGATCAAAGAAACTTAGACAACTGTGAGACATTACAGTATCATAAAATGGTTTATTATGAATTACAGTGTCTAGAAAACACAGACATCTCAAAGGACATAATCTCCCCAGCACACTCCCCAGAACTACTGTCAATGTTTTTGGCATTCAATGCATACAAATGATAAGGTGTAAGCTTCTGTATCAAACTCATGTCATCAGCATGATTGTGCAGAACATTTTTAGAAAACCAGATCTTTCCAAGCAAACAGTGAGTGAAAAAAACAGAGTATGAGATATATTATACATATAACTTTAGTAATATTGAAAATCTACAGTCATTTGTCTTTAAATAGAAGGCCCTATAACCCATAAAATACCAATGGTCAAACCTACCTAAGGCAAAAAAAGATAAGCTATGTCTTAAAAATAGGGTTGCTAGAAAATTATCTGCACAACTCCATAATCTTTGCTAAGGCAGATGCTCTTTTTCACACTGAACGTTAAAACCTCTGGAAAACATTAGTCACTGGAATGCAGGAATGTGGTTGCCTATAAAAAAAAAAATCCAAGACTTCATTCCAGTCTTCCTACTGAAAATACAATATGATTCAGCAGCTGTGGGGAAGTGTGGGTACATGCTGGCAATCCACTCACAGAGCATGTAACAAAAAGCTTTCCCATCATTTTGAACACCATTAAAAGGAAAGGGCTACATCACCAGAAAGCAGCTATTCCACGTGCTGCACCTCCATAGCAGCAGGAAAGCTGGGTGCCTCAGATGTGATTCACACCACCACATGTGGCACAAGAAGTTCTGCAGAGAGAGCTGCTCACACCAGCCACTTCCCAGGGCCTGGCCACACCTCTGCATATGGTGCAAGAGGGCAGCTCAGTGCTGTGAGCTACTGTGAAGGCTACTGCATGCAACAGGATCATAAACCCCTGCCTTCTACTGCTCTCCCTCTGCAGAACTGTTAATCAATGGGGTTTCTGCATAAAACGTACAGATAAAGTGATAAGCTCACTCTGGACAAGCTGTAAGTGTCATAGACACATTTTATGAAAAATCCTTTCCTTAGGATTTTTTCTCCTGAGAAGCTGAGAGGCCTCAGGAACAAAATGTAAACAATGGTTATCTGCTGCTGTGGAATGCAACAGGTGCATCTGTGATTGGGCTCACATGGTTGTTTCTAATTAATGGCCAATCACAGTCAGCTGGCTTGGACTCTCTCTCCGAGACACAAGCCTTTGTTATTCTTTCTTTCTTTTTCTATTCTTAGCTAGCCTTCTGATGAAATCCTTTCTTCTATTCTTTTAGTATAGTTTTAATATAATATATATCATAAAATAATAAATCAAGCATTCTGATATATGTCCTTGTCTCTTCCCTCATCCTAAGACCCCAGTGAACCCTGTCACATGAAAGTATCAGAGCTATAGAAACACACAACTAGAAATTACTGATTTAGGCATAAGTGAGCACTTGTCATTTGATTTAAATACCTGAATTTCATGATTGACAGAGATATTAACAGATCTAGATGGAAAATTCTGAAATGACACCCTTGAACTTAGGAGGACTTTAAAACATGTTTTGGATAAATTAAAACAAGGAGTCAGTGGAGCTACTTCAGGCTAAGTCATAAAGAAAAGGTGAAGAGTATTTGCCTCCTTTTTTGTCTTTTTAAAACTTTCTTTAAAAAGTTATTATGATTCGTATTATGTCTCAGTATGCACAATTTCATTTTATCTAAAGTGGCCTAGTGAGCAGAGTGATGCACTCATGACACAGTAAGTGGAGGAGAAGAATCAGGAAGGCAGAAATGGTTGAGGAAACCAACCATTTTGACAAAGTAGAGGCTATTTTGAGGAACCATGGTTACAAACTGTAAATTCAATATCCTCCATGACCATTCTTACCTGCAAGGTAGTTAGAAGAGTTTTCATCACATAAGTTTTTCCACTAGATGTGTGTCCATAGATAAAGATGGATGGAAAACTAAACTGTTGACGCTAAGGGGGAAAAAAAAAAGTTGTTGTTTTAACTCTTCTTTTTTTCATTCAACAGATAAAAGATTTAACAATGAACTTTCCGCCTGAAAGAAAATTATCTCCTAATTGAAGCATTAAATACAAAATACAGAAATATTATAGAATCAGCAATATCAAGTTTTATGTTACATCTTTGCTGAAATGCTGGGGGGTAAGTTGCAAGAATCAAGTACCACCTAACTGCCAATGAAACTGCTCCAACAAACAACAAAAACACACACACAGTGAGCTTTTAATTTAAATTAGTCAACTAACTGAAACAAAACCTTGACAAGCCCAAGTTGCAAGCCATACATTCCCCTAGCTTCTGCAAACACTACAAACTGCCTTTCTTTTCATTAGAACCAAACAGAAAATAATTAAATGGTGAGAAGGAGGAGATAGTAAAGCTTCCTCTTCTTTCACAAGGTAATATTTGATGTATCTATTTATGTAATGGTCCTGATGTTGTTAATTTCATGTAATTTTCTTAAGATGCAGGGAAATAATGGAATTACTCTTTTTCTCCATTCTGAACAGGTTTTTACCCAGGTGAAAATGAAAACACAGGTTTTTGTTTTAATTTCTAAGAATATAAGTATATTGACTTAAAAATGGATACAAAAAACCCCTGAAACTTTTTATGAAAAATAATAGTCAATTTCTCTAAGATGAAACACTCTTGTGCAAGACATGCAGGTTTGAGTATCTGTACATTGATCAAGAATTGAAGTATCTAATTTTAAGAAGAGTTGCTGCCACTAAGCTTGTAACATACATGAAACTTAAACACTGTAATTCGATGTTACTATTATTAGTATCCATAATTAAAGACAGAAAACAGACACTAATTTCCAGTCAGTTACTGAATGTAAGCAGACGTTCTGCAATCAAACTGCTTATAAGCTTGCAGATAAAAATCCCCATTACTTTTTACCACAGCTTTGTGAAGCTGTAACAGAATCATTTAACAAGCCAGTGGTTTCTAACTCTTACAACCAGCCTCAAAACTCCTAAGAATCAGAACAATTTAGTGTACTTAGAATTCTGACACTCAGATTAGATTAACAGCTCAACACCAAACAGAATTTCTACACTGACACTGAAAAAAACTACCCCAGAACTTTAGGTCTAGTACTAAATGGCAAAGACAGAATAGAGTTCTAGCAAAATCAGAATTCAGAGAGGCAAAGACACAAATAGCTCTAAGTTTGTTTAGGTCCTTCCAGCCGCAAGACATCTTTCAACCTTCCAACACTAATGTTAAAGACGGTAACAAAAAATAAAACTTCAGCAAAGAGGCAAGCAAAGCATGTTGACAGTGACATCACAAAAATACCCTCAAATTTCTGTTCTGCCTCTGAGACAGGGGAATGCCTTTGCTCTAGGCAGACACAGAATACAAGAGCACTACCTCGCCAAATATGGAGAGCAGCATGGACACCTGGGACTCTCGGCAGGGCACCAAACCCTCCAGGTGAAGCAGGTCAGCTGCTGGGTACGCTGGATGCTCCAGGTTGGGCATTTTGAAGTTCCTGCAGTTGGTCACCTACACACACATGAACCTTCTGAGGTGCAGAGACAAGAAATAAAGTGATCTGGAAAAGAAAAAGTTTTCGTTATTATTTGCTTCCACACACATAATAGGAAAACAAATGGGATTTGACAGAAAACCTAAACAGACATTCTAGCTCAATGTAAGGGTGTAACTATGACAGACTTAAAAGACTTTGGTAAAACTGCACTCAACTATGTAAGGCATTATACAAACATTTCCACACCAGACAAAATCCACAAAAGCAAATCAAAATGGAAAGGTATACAGTATACGAGCAAATCAATACAAGAATTACCCTAGTTTAAGTTAACTGAGGAATTACACATTCAATTCTGGTTTTATATACATTTAAAACTAGCAAGAGAATAAAAATGAGTAAAGTAGATTAGTCACAGATCACCACCTCCCTGAACAGTCAATAAACAAGGATTTACAAACAACAGGAAAGAGGTAGGACAGAAGGAAAGATAAGGATGACAAAGTAATAGATCTCTGGCTGCTAACAGGAATGCCAACCCCATCTTGGAAGGGGCACACGCATATGAGGAAAATCCAATTGATTACAGACTGGAAATACTCCTAAAAAATAATAGGAGTCCAAATCAGTTACATAAAACTAATAGTAATGCCAAAATCTACATTTTAGAGAAGGACTGGGTAAGGAAAAACAAAGGTCTTGATTGCTGTAACACTGGGAAGACTGGATTTTAGTGACAGAATGTAGAAAAACACCTCAAAGATAGTCTTTGTCTGCATTTCTAAAACTGCTGGAAAGATGGTGCCTTTACCTGTTGTGATGCAGACAACATGCAGAGAGAACTGAAATGACCCCAACAGCTGGATTCTGACTTTGCCAAACACAACATGACAATCAAAAATAAAGTCTGGAAATTTCACTAAGGCAATAAAGATATCAACTGACAGGATTATCTGTATGTTATCAACACAAAGATAATAAACAAAGCACTCCCAACTGTTTTAAATGTGAGTATTTACAGACAAATACATTATGCTGGTTATAAGTACAACAGCAGAGGAAAAAAATCCTAGGTTAGCAGAAGGAAATCAGGAATAGCAAGGTAAAGGGAAAACAAACTGTTC
Source organism: Setophaga petechia (assembly GCA_024362935.1). Lineage (NCBI taxonomy): Eukaryota > Metazoa > Chordata > Aves > Passeriformes > Parulidae > Setophaga > Setophaga petechia. Next base: position 9,626,514 of record JANCRA010000012.1, on the reverse strand, counting down.
TGAAGGAAAAATGCAGTAGTGGATTGCATTAATAGGAGAGCTACTGGGGTACAAGGAGGTTTATAAATATAAATGTATTTATGGAAATACCTTAAAATGGAGTTCCTTTGGGGACCAATCTGTGGTATTTCCATAAATAGATTTGAGAAAATATTTTTTCATTTGTTTTTATACTTTGCCTTCAGTGTCCTCTAAGATAAAAGCTGGGATTGTAGAATCAACAGAAAAATAAGTGAATTAATGAGAAAAAAAAAGGATATCCCTGATGACAAAAGTAATTCAGTACTTGTATTACACCTGCTTGAAAGTAATCACATCACACACAACAAGGACTGCTGTTAGATATCAAGAAACTAAGTCTGCAGTAACTTGAAAAATAAGTTTATTTATAAGTCAATCACATATTAAATATTGGAAATCAAAGTAATGCTGCTGTCAGGGGCAAAAAAAACCCAAACCCTACAATCATATGTAGCAGGCAAACTATTTCCTATACATAGAATCACAGAATGAGCCTTGGTCTATTTTACCAGCTTTAAATGGGTCTGTGCATCTCTCCACCGTATCTATTCAAAATGGAATGAAGCCACAAAAAACCAAATAGCTTGATTAAGGCTGCTATCTAAAAAGTTAGCTAGGTATTTCAAGGACGAAAAGAAAAAAATTATGACAGGAGCCTCTAAAAGCAAATGGCAAAAAAAGTGGGGGAAAAGTTCTAGAAAAGGCTGAAAAAGTTGTGTAAATTTAAGGGGGAAAAAAAAAAAAAAGACAGCCCTTTTTCTCCACTGGCTACAGGAGAACAGGGCTTGACTGTGTCCCAAATGTATATAAAGCCATAAAGCACTGCAGCTTTCCAAGGCCACTCCCAGGCAAACTTCCCTGGGAAAACACAAATCTACTGCTGATTTGTTCCATGTCTGCCAGCCCCGCCTGCTTCTCACGCACCCTTGCAAACAGCAACTTTCACCAAACACTTCACACATTTCAGCCCATTTCCACCTTTTCATTGCAGGATGAAAACCTGCATCGCTACTGGCTTTACGTAGGTGTCCTAATCTCCAAGCCCATGCACGAGCTCATAAGAGAAAGGATGCCTACAGCAACGTGTTTACAAAACAATTCATTTAGATTAATGAAAGGTAAGTATCAGCCAAAGCTTGGATTCAGGATGTTCCAGCCCTGGGAAAGTTGTACGTGTGAGTCCAGCCAGGAAGGTGCCAAAATCACTTTTCAGCTGAGACCGAGTAAGGCTGTTCAGAACATAAGTTAAACTTCATGGCGGGACTTCATTATCTACTAGGACTTCTCTCAACTTACTGGTCCCAAAATACCTACAGCTCGCAGCCTTTCCATACTTTAGCAAAAAAAATTACATACAAAAATAGCTGAACTTAAGAGATTAGCACGGTTCTGCGCCCTCTCAAGCCCTACAAGCCCCTGGCCAGCACGGGCGTGCCTTGGCTGAGGGGGAACGACGACCCCCGGCCTCCATCCGCGGAGCGCGGCTCGAGCGCTCCTTCCGCCACGCGTGTGTGAGCCTGAGGGTGCTCCCGGCCTAGGGGGCGGCTCAGCCCGCGGCGGGTTTCGCTCCCGCACTGATTCCTACGGAGAAAGCGGAGCAGAAGCCGGTCTGCCCCTTCCGCTCCTCACTACCCTCCGTCTTTCCCTCCTTCCTTCCCGCCCGTCCCGGCTCCTCTCACCGGCTCCGCTCACCGGCTCCGCACCCACTCCTCATCCGCTCCCGCCGCCGCGCGCGTCGCTGCCGCCCCGCCTCTTCGGCCCGCGCGCATGCGCCGTGAGCACGGCGGCTCCGCCTGGGGCGGGGCGGCCGTGAGAGGACTGCTCCGCTTCCCCCCGCTGGGTATCGCATGGGTTATCCTGTGTTATCCCACTGGGAGAGGCGCTGGGGCACTCTGCCCCTTCCCCAGCTGCGTATCCCACGGGATAGCCTGTATTATCCCTCTGGGAGAGCCGCCGGGGCACTCTGCCGCTCACCCAGCCGGGTATCCCGCAGGATATCTTGTGTTATCCCGCCGGGAGAGCCGCCGGGGCACTCTGCCGCTGCGGGAGCAACAGGGCTGAGCCGTTTCTCCCCCAGGGACAGGCTTGAGGGTGTTGCAAAATGCGAAACATGTAAACTTTTCTGAAGGAGGGATGTTATTTGATCTTTGCATACATTCAAATCCAATCAACAAGAAGGGAGAATTAATCTGTGAAACAGGGAAAGATGGTAATGGACACAGATGATGCAGAATTTACGGGCCTCGAGGACAGTTGGCAGAACACCCGAGATCAGCGAAAAACTTCAAAAGCCAACTGTGTTAAATCAGCTCCGGCTGGGTAAAAGGTAAAAGGTAATTCCGGCAGGGGCAGACGGTGACCATGAACCCAAGAAACCCCCAGATCCGAAAGAAGAGAAAGTTTGAGCATGCGGACTAATTAGCATGAGAAGCAAGAGAATCATTAGCTAATGAATATTGATTAATAAGAGAACTCTGTAACTTGTAGGAAATGAACACTAACTCCATTGTTTGCTAAAATGTATAAATAGTAAAAAGTTGCGATAGTTGGGGTGTTTGATCTCTGGAATATCACTGGGTGCCCAGGCTTGTGCAACTCCGAAATAAATAATCAATGTCTCTCTTGAGTGTATAATTATTGGCTTGTTTCATACCAGGTAACAAATCTGATCTTTGTGGACAAGTGGAGCCTGGCTTACACATATAAAGTGCACATAACTTGCATCTGTTCATGCACAAAACTGCCTAAAGCAGGTCTCTGGAGCCTCTGCTCCAGTCATGCTCTGAAAATACATAACCATAGATCCAAATTACAGCTGAAGTTATATTATGCATGAGCAGTGCACGCTGTATTAGAGGAATAAATGTGACAACTGCATGCTGGGTTATGAAAACTCAAGTGATAAACTCCTTCTGTACCCAGAGTTGGGTGCAATGTTAAATAAGTAAATAAGACTAATGTGAATCAAGCATGGCTTATTTTTAGCAGTCAGAGTTTTTTGTAAATATGCATATACATGCATAATCATCATGGCTTGGCCTGAAGAGTAGTTCAAATCTTTAGATATATGTTGTAAATTTATAGACTGAAACCAACCTGAATGGAATTACATAAAGAGAAGAAAAAAAAAAAACAAACACCTAACTGATTTATGGTTATCTATAACATATAGATAACCATATCTATACCATGGTATAGATACCATATATCTATAACATATTTGTGTAAAGTCTTGGGTTTTGGTTGTTCTTTTTGAATGGCTTACTATTTATCACAGTTTTGATAAAACACAATAATATGGTGATGTTATTGTTACTGCTACTGAATTTGCATATATGTGTACAAAAGTTGTTGTATTACTGGTTCAGTCCACTTCTTGAGTTGTGATAAAATCTTTATTTGGAGCAATAGGTATGTTTTAAAGTATCAAGGCCTATGCCTCCCAACAGAATAAAATACTTTTTTTTTTGTAGCTTTTAAAACCATGGAATCTCTTGGGGCAGATTGCTCTGCGTACAGGTGGACCATGTTTCAGAAAAAATCCCAAATATAATAACTGAAAGAAGTCTCAGTGAGTCCACATTTGTATAGTTATGTGGGAGATGAAATTAAATACTTTGGAAGCAGTTCTTAGTGATGTTTGAAACTTGCATCTTCTATGAATGACTACTGAGCAAATCTGAAATTTGGTTTGGAGTTGAGGAAGAATCCTAAAACAAGAGGTCAGCTTTTAAACATGTAGTTTTCAATTCAGTGGTTCTCTTGGAGAATCAATGGTTCAGGCTGGAGTGCTCCCAAGGTCACCTCAACATAACATAAATCCATTTTACCTCACAGAGGAGAGTCTCACTCTCCCTGTTGTGTCCCCACTTCCACTCATTTCCTGGTCCTAGGATTTGGGTGGTTTATAAAGAGAGATTGTTGATGGAACCCGTCCAGTTGAAATCAACCCAAAAGATACTTCAGTGATTTGAGCCTCACTTCCAAAATCTGGTTTATCAACTAGGTGGGACCTCCACTCCTGTCTTGTTTAGCTTCTAGTCTGCAGTTCAAGCAAAATACCCAGTAACAATTCTGTTTATTAATCCAGAGGGCCACCATTATTACTGTGAGATAAAACTCAAAAATTAATTTCTGCACAGCTTTAATAGTTTAAAATCATTGAGAATATTGTAATTGATTGAAATGATGGGACTATAATGCTATGTTTTTGTAGGACTTACCTGAAGTAACTACCACAGAATCCTGGACTCCTAAATCTGCAAATTAAAAACTATCACAGAAGACCACTGAACAATTCTGCCATTTACTTGGGCACATCAGTGTCATATATTCCTATAGAAAGTCTCTGCTTCCCAGAAAAACTGCTTAAATTTAATAAGTGTGACTTTTATTTTCATTCAAGAGGCCAAAACTGTTTAGTAGCAGTTGCTAGAGATAGATTTCATGCCTAAGTATAGGTGGTTATGTGCAGCATAATGAATTTCAGTTTAGATCTTTCATCAACAGTTTTCACTGATATCACTCAATATGCATTTCTGAAGAGCTTTAAATTATTTCTTGATTTATACTAAGCTGTCACATGTCTTTTTATCTTATTCTGATTATGAGTTGCTTAGATACCAAATATAAAATTAAGCAAACAGTAAACTGAGGCTTGAAACTTGCATGAAACAGAATGGAAGATAGACCTTTCTCACTGTATTTGTGGTCTGGTATTTTACATTAATACTTTTTTATTTGTGAAGCTTATTTTCAGTACAGGTAATGATTAATTTTCATTCAGGTTTTTGCGTCCACAGTTCCAGTTCAGCAGCAAACTTTAAATATAAAATATTCACTCATTTGGTTCAAATCACTGGGATTCCTCATTTTTTGAATTTATGTATTTAAGTGAATTACAGGATTATATTCTTTATATATGTCTTTCTATATATATAAATGGAACCATGTGTAGAACACATACATATTTATCTAGGTTCTGTATTCATGTAAAGCTATACAGAGGAAACTATGTGTATAGAATACATGCAGTATTTTTTTTCTCCCTTTCTTTCCAAGATACATTTTACCAGAGGTGCTATTGTATAGGGTGCTATTGAGACTGCATCCAGATTATTTTTTAGCAGCCTCTTCCTATTCCAAAAAGTCAATTGCAGCTGACAAAGGTGCAGAAAAGCACTTTGACAAAGAGCAGGAAGAAATTATTACTTTGGAAAGATGTTCACTTGAAAGCACCATTGAGATGGTTTAAGAAATGACTGCCACCACATTTCCTGCCTTGTTGGATGATACAGCTCTTTCAACAGAGCAAGTGGAAAGGATAGTGTCATTAGCTACCTCTACACAAATCATCCACTTAAATTCCCAAGTAAAGATTATTTAAAATATATATGGGGGGATTTTTCTTCAAAATGGATGAAATTTCTCAAGTGACTTATCTCCTGATTGTCCTGATAATGAAACAAGAAAGTTCAGGGGTAGTTAGGCTTTGTAAAAGCAGATTTGGATGAAAGGGCTTTGAGTTACATCAGGAGGAATAGTCCCTGGGGACAGTTCTGTGGGCTGTGAATGGCAGGAGCACAGTGTATTCCCTGCACATCTTTTGCTGACTCCCAGTCATCCCATCTCAGTGCCAAGGGGTAGTGCCAGTGGTGACCTGGCACTGCTCACAGCCAGCAGGGGTTCTCTTCCACCAGCATTTGGCAGCAGAATCAGAAACTGAGATTTGATCCATAATTCCTCATTAAGTTTGCTAAAGATAGACAATGATGAATGTTTAACAATCTAATCGTTAGTGATTATAATCACCAACAGTGGATTTTCAAGGAATTAGGAGTAATTAAGCTCTCATTTATAACTCATTAATATGAAAAACAGTAATTCTATGGATTAAATACTCCCATAGTATCTAATGCAGAGGATGTTGCAGACAGAAATATATGATGAACGATCTAGAGTTTAAGACTCCAAATGAGATCTGACAAAAATATCACCATAGGCAATTACTGCTAAATTTCAGCTGGTTGCTTAGACAAATCTATTGCAGAGTATCATAACAGTTTACTTAGAATTTAGGCCTCAAGGGAAGCAATCTGTTAAAGGTGAAGGAGAGGAAATAAATACCTTTCCTCAAGCTGCCAATAAACAAAGTCAATTCATACTGGAGATGTCTTAGTTTTTAGTTATATTTCAATTCATTCTAGGCATGTTTGTTTTCCAAATTATTTTTCTGGGAAAATTATGTTCTACCACCAACATCCTCAGTTAAATCAATGTATTAACTACTATGGTTATTTTTCTAAGAAGGTGCATAGAGGATTGCAGGAATATACTTATTCCTCACAGATAATATTTATCAGGAGTGTATCAATTTTGAATACAAAACTGATGAGGTTTGATAAGTTATTTTATATTCTTTATAAATCAGAAGGCCAAGAAGGATGAATGTCATTGTAGGTATGTAACCAAAACCTGTTACTTATCATTATATATTTAGATTATGAAAGTCATGCCAGAGTGATGCCATTTCTAGTTCAGGTTAGTTCTGTCTGGAAATTCTTGATTTACTTGCCTTAATGCCTGAACATAGACTGGATTAGTTAGACATGTGAGTTTGGACTCAATGAATTTGCAGATCCCAGTGTGAATTGAAATAAAACTGAGCTTGTTTTCATCTGTATTAAACTCCCCATAGTCCAAAAAACAACTTACACTACATTTATCTTTCTTCATATGCTGGGGTCCCCTGAACAGAGCCTGACAGCCTTGACTTCCAGCTTTACCACATTTACAGAGTCCCCAGCACTGGGACATGACATCCTAGCAATTTTAAAGTGATTTTTTTTATCTCTCATGACATCATCTGTGATGCAGGATTCACATTCCTAAGGAGCACAGTCTATTGCAAGGGTTTTGCTTTCCTTAAATTGGACATGTTGATACATTCATTGTGAAATGGTTTTCTTTCATGTGGGGTTGATATTATTTTGAAAGTGGTTGAGTTGATTGTTGTTTTATAATCACAGCAATATCATTTCCATGGGATTTTTTTTTTTTGCTAGCTTCCAATACATTATGAAAGATAGAGCACAACAGTTTTTTGTCAATATAGAATTGAAAGTTAATTTAATATTTAAAAAGAAAATCAACAAAATATCGAGTCTGCAGCAGAATGCAGCAACTGAGTCATCGCATTTGTGGACTAAACTTTAATATCACATTTTTAATCTAGAAAAGTAAAAAGCATTTAAATTTCACTGTGGTCAGATAGGCTATTTACTAAGGCTAGTAAGGAATCCTATCTACATCTCAGCTTGAACTTTTCCTTCAGCTTATTTTCCACGACCATATAACTGTCTTAGTCTTATACCAAACTCTCAGCAAAATAAATTTGGCATTTAGATAACTGCATTGGAAAAAAATTCCACACTAACAATTTTAAATAATCCTAATTAATCCTTGATTAGTGTTAGTGACAGCAAAAAAAATTATTTGCTGTTTGCACTGAGCTGAATTAATTTACTTGTAAAATGAATGCAATTAACCACTAAGACTAACAGTGCTAATGTATTAATCTCCCATTTCTATGCACTATATCAATAAAAAAGTGCTGTTTGGTAAGTGATAAGCAAAGAAAAACAAGGTATTTTCAGGTGGTGGATCTTTCATTGCATTTACCACCAGTGTGCTGTGGTTTCTTTCAACTGCAATAAATAATACATTTTTTGGAGAGAAAAGCTATACAAACCTTGGTAGATAAGGCATTTTTTCTTACAGTACCCTTTGGGTAGCAGTAAGTGACCATGTAGGACCAACCTCTTTCTTCTTCATGTCTTTCAGCTACTTTGTCAATATTTATGACAACCATAGTTTTCCTCAAAGCATTCTAGCACTTAACTTACACAACCTTTACTCAGCTTTTATCTATAGAAAAATCTGTTCTGCCTTTGACAACTTCTGCACTTGGAAATGGTTTTTCAGCTCTTTACTTCTAGTACAGTCTCATAGTCAGGTATGCCCTGTGCTTGTGACATACAAACAGCATTTTTGCTTGTTATTCTTTTAGTAGTCAAAATTGAGTGTTTAAAAATCAGCGTAGAAACCACATGCAGTATTTCACATACTGACCATCATATTCCACCTTCAGGCTTCTGTTTGGTGTCCCCATCTGTGGGTCCTGCAATTGCCTCTTTGTATAAGAAGTTCACAATCAACAGGCTGTTTATTGGCCTATATAGGTGATAAATATATATAAATGACAAGTATGTGTCCCCTTTTTTGGGTTAAGTGAAGGTGGCCCATTCATCTGTGTCAAAATGGGTAAGTTTTAAGCATGGGCAATTTACTCTGTCAGCACTCCTCAATGCAAAACAGACTTTGCCCAGCTACTAAGACTCTTCCCCACCATCCCCTAGGATCTTTGCATAATATTTCATTCCAAGGGATGATCACATGCTTCATAATTATGACCTGCATATTCTGTTCTGATGTGTGAGGTTGCAGTTCAAAAAATTGGGAACGCATAGACTGGAGAGAGATCAGGTTGATCACCAGAGTAAACCATAATCACAGTATAGCAGAAGCCTAATTATTGCTTTGTTTCTTCTTTTCCTTAGTATATATCATAAAAAAAGACAATATTAAGGAAAGAACAGGAAAGAGAAGAGTCCTGCTGGGATTTCAGATGTACAGAAGCATTTTTAACTGTAGATGGTGTTGACTGGAAGGAGGATGCTAGTTGCCACCATGAACTGACCAGAGGTGCAGGCAACATTGCCTGTGAAACAGTGAGGATGTGGTGTGTGGTGATGGGTTTATATGCAAAAGTCCTGCTCTGAATGAGACATTTCAGAGTAAAGAGATCCAAGATGGTGGTTGGGTTTACATGTGACCAGGAGGATGGAGTTGTTGCCCACAGGAAATCAAGAAAGAGTATTCAGGCAGGTTAAGAACTCTGGATTAGACACTTTAAACTCAGCATGACTCAGAGGACTGATGTGAGAAAAAGAGGCTGTGATTTTTTACTTTTGTACAAAGAGGACTGACTTTAAAAGAGAGAGTTATTGCTGAGCTAGAATAGAGGTAGGAGCTAAATCTGTTTTCAGAAGAGAAGATGAGAAGATTTAAAAGAAAAAAGGTGTCTGCTGATGCTCTATCAAGAAGAATTCTTTCAACTATGAGTAAAAAGAGCTTTCATTTGAGGACATTTCAACTGATGATTTCAAACTTCCAGACTACAGTAATTGTTTTCTCTGCAAAACCAGTGATTCTGCCAAGCCCCATCTTTCTGTTGATATGTATTCGCTGATACCTCAATTTTATTTGTTTGCATGTCTCAAGACACTGCATGTCATGAATTATGTTCCATTCTGAAAAGATCAAAGGCAAAACATTATAACAGCCACATCAATTATTTATTAATCAAGTCAGATGTTGGAGGAGTTATGATTAAAGTACAGCTATGGCTCAAAAGAGAATGCTGACCTCTTAGCTTAGCGTGATGAAGAAACTTGTATGTCAAAGCTGTTCATTTTTAAATTGTCATTGTTACCAGGACTGCCCCAGCAGGTAAAACCCAAGTAATCCTTGAATTCAGGCATGGCAGAAATGCCCAGTGCTGCAGACCCCCTCTCACTCCTGGTGGGTTGTCACATGTTCACGGAACACTCCAGAAGGCACTGCCTCCTTTCCTGAGAATGTGGTGCTGTTAGGAAAAAGGGAAGTTTATAGTTTTGTTGCAGCATTGTGTGGAGCCAGACTGGTGCTGTAGAATCTGTTTAGACTCTTGGCACCCTGGGCTACTGCACTGGGAGTCCTGAGCCTTCAATCCTTCATAGTCACTGCATGAGCAGCACTGGTTTAAAAGGACACATTTCAATCCATGACAATAAGAGATAAATCAAGAAGTAAGGAGACTTGGTACAAATTTCAGGGATGATCCCACACTCTGCATGCAAAGTTATTGATGGAGGATGAATACATGCTGCAAGAAAGCCCACTTGGAACATCTGTCAGGATTATAAATAGCTGCATATTCCCAGAAGATACAAGAAGGTTAAAAAGAAAAAGATATTCTGCTTTGTGCTTGCTGCTGCTAGCCAAAATATTCATTAATATGGATCACAAGGTAGGAGTGAAATCTGTAACCAGCAGCTGATCCAGGTGGAGTCCATTTCTTACTAGTAATTCTGTACTGAAACTCCACAAGCATTGAGGAAGCCATGGGGGAGCAGGCAAAAATAATTAGGGAGTCTGTATGTTTAGGGTAAGCATAAGTCTCCTGCTACTGACCCCTACTCCAGTGCTGTGCAGGGCTTGACAGTGTCTACAAGCTGCCAAAAATGTGCTGGTGGAGAATGGAAATAACATTATTCAAAACAAGTTTAAAGATCATCCTAACGTCCCTGTGCATCACCCCCAGCTAAGCTTCATTTCAGCACACATTATACAGAGCCAGCAGAGCCACTGGTGACAGAACAGGAAAATAAATTTCCTCATGTCTGTAACCGCTTTTCCCACTCTCCTGTGGTGGAGACTGTTGGTTTGGGCTTTGTGTCTTCCTTAATAAGTTCAGAGATTAAAAGCCTTTTGGAAATGAGCACACACTATGTCCCTCAGAACAAGTGATAACTTCCAGAATATGTGGGATAGCAATGCCATCCTGTCCAACCAGTAAAACAAGGAGCATGTATTTACAGCTCCAGCTCGGAAAACGTGAGGAAACTTTGCTCAGTTTTGTTAGAGTGTTCTCCTAAGCGAAGAAGCATTTTATCACATAACTAGATTTTCATTCAAGAAAGCACTTTGGCTTTCTAGTGTATCTCTGAAACAAAATTCAGATATATTGCTTTGGTATTAAATTTGTTTGGGAGCAGGAACTCCCACTGTTACCCCAAAGCTATATTTCACTTCTAAAGCATTATATTGAAGCAGAAAGATATTTGCAAATCGGTTTTTAAAACTATAATATTTTACTTGAGTTGCATTTATGAGGGGTGAAGAAAGAACCTCTCCAATGTTTTTATTGTATCATTTACATTGCAGTCAGGTTCTCAATAGCTCACTTGGCAACTCTTCAGTATTTCATGGTTTGTGCTGTAGTCTGCACTAACAAACCCAGACAGGGTGGGAGGCCACGTGCCACACTACTTAGGGATGGCCAGAGCCCTGCTCCTGGCCCAAGGTCTAGCTGGGTGCAGAGGGTAAAATCTGCCTCTGCTTTGAATGCTGCTTAACCTGTTCAGGGGCCATAAAAGCTGCTTGTTCCTTTCTCCTTTTCCCGGGGGTTCATCCAGGTGCTGCTGGTTTCAGGCTAGCAGAGGAGCACACAGCCCTGCCATGTTGTCTGTCCAGCAGCTATGGGTTGGACAGATGGCTGAAATCCACCATGAGGGCAAGGACTTTAGAACATGAGGCTGTCCCTATCTGCTGCCTCATCTGCTTGGTGTTCCTGTAGCAGAACTCCACATTCCTAATGTAAAGCATATGCTTAAATGCCAACAGGATGTCTGGAAAAAACTTCAGGGGGGAAAAAAAAAAGTGATCAGCCTGAACTGATGTGCAATAGCCTGTATTTGAAGCACAGTGGTTTCAAACACATTGTCAAATCCCCTGTGTGACTCTGGTGTATGTTTGATTTAATTACTGCATGTGATAGCCCTAAGGGGAACCATCTGATTTTTTAATGTACCGTATCAGTTGCTAAACCTCATGTGAAGGAAACCAGCAGGAACTATGTGCAGCATGAGAAAGACTGATGTTCATATTTCTCCTGTATCACTCTCAGGCTGTAAATATCAGCCATTCCTCCAAATGTAAGAGTACTGAAAGAAGCTTGTACAGCCCCTTACTGATGGAAAAATTAGGAGCCTTAAATTTGTACTCTGCCTAGCACCCCTGAAAATTCAAATCTTCATTAGAATTGAAATGGGAGCTGTGTGTTGGGGGGCACTCTCTTCTGGAGCAGAAAAACAAGGACTGCTTCGCACTGTCATTGAATCATTGAATTCACCAGAGCTTGTGTTACTGTTTCCATTAAGTGTTAAAACTTTCTTTAAAGAGAAATGGCTGTCCTCTTTAGGTTTTCAGTGTGTACTCTGCAATAGACTAAAAACAGTAATTAATATCAGTGCCACCTTCTCTCTTTCCATTCTGCCAAAAGCCTGCACTGGATTCTCCATCTCCTATGTTTAGGCTGGAGGCTGCTCAGGGCTCCTGCCCTACATTGCTTTACCTCCTTTTACAATGGCTCAGAAGAAGAGGGGACTGTTTCACAAGCATTACTACAAGAAGGATCTCTGGAAATTGTGTTGTTTATATCATTCAGAACAGTGCACTGCATGCCAAAATCCCTTGCCATTCTTTGGGTTTGTCCACTTAGACTGCTCACAGTCCATCCAAGTAGAGTAATTAACAAATCATTAGTGTGATGACAAGATACTTGCAATTTCATCCTTCTTGTTTTGGATTTCTTGTGACACAGGCAATTCTTCAGTCCTAGCTTTTGTTATCTATGTTATGTCCAGTACATCCATCCCTGTCAGGGAGAAACACACAAAGCACTGAGTGTCAGCCACTATTAAAATAAACTGAGTAAAGTAAAAGGCAAACCCAACCATTGTAATTTAATTTCAGCAGCTGTTTTGTTCAGCAGCTTGTAAATCTGTGTCCCAGATTATGTGGGAATACTTCTCACCAGTCATAGGAGAAGGATATATACCTTAGAGCAGAGCCAGAAGCAATATTTTTCAAGTCTACCTTAAGAATGGGCAGTTAATATAATACAATAATATAAAGAAATACTAGCATTTTTCATAATGTGGACAGCAAGTACTTAATCATCCCCTGGTCTCTTTGTGATAACATGTTATTCCAGTGCACTGCATGGCCTTAAATGAGGGTGGGTCCTGGCCATGGATGCTTTAGTTCTGACTGCAACAGATTCCTAATTTCAAGTACACTGACTGACTAATGCTTATTGCAGCTTTAACATTTCTTGCTTTGAATCTTTGATAAGACACAAATGACCAGGTGAGCTCCAGCCATGGCATGAACTAAGTGCTGTTCTTCCCACATTGGCAGCAGAGGGGTTAACCAGGCAGTATCTGAGATGTACACTGGCCCCCAGGATAAAAACAAAGCTAATGGCAAGTGACAACCTGCTCTCCTGCAGCTCCAGCTGCAGAATCCCTATGGCAACTTAGCCAAAATGAAACTGTCCTCACCCACGTGTCTCTGCAATTGCGGGAAGCTTTCTCTGAGTGCCCAAAAAAGCAAGTGAACCAGACAGCAGATATGCTCTCTTGTCACCACAGGGATAAGGTATATCTTCACCACTTTTTTACAGAGACCATCTCATCCAGATCATCTCTGTAACTAAAACCATGACTACTTTTCACTCTATTCTTAGCAAAAAGAATCCTCACAAAAATTCCTGCAATGCTCAGCAGTGTGTAATTCTCTGATCTCTGCAATAACCACAGATCAGCAGTAACCTGGTCTTTTGAATATATTGTTAGCATCACACACAGCATGAACAGAGACTCAAACAGATGAGCATACTAAGGACATTTTAATGGTTATTTTAAGTCCTCCTTAATCCACTCTCTGTACTTGAATTTACAGAATCCATGCCACAAGCTTTGTGTTTCAACATCATTACATCATCAAACACTTGCTGGAGGGGCCTCAACACACGGAGATTTTTAAAGTCTGAAAAATCTGAAGAAACCTTCAGAAAATATCAAACAACATTTAAGTGAGTTAGATTCCCCACTAGTAACAGGGAAGTTACCAGAATGTTTTTTGCCTGTAAGCTTTTTTTATTACTTTTTATTTCTATACTATCCATGAATAAAATTTGGCTGAGCACATAAATTAGCATTTTCTTGAATCTGTCTTTCCATTCTCTTAGCTCTTTGATTTTTTTTTCTCTTAACTCTTTGATATTTTGATTCCTATATCAATAAAAATCATCTCACTTTTATTTCAGTCTGTTTTCAGCTAAATATGAAAAAACGCTAATAAAGTTAGGGTTTAGTCTCCAAATTTAATTTTAAAAACAAAGGATGCACATTAGTCAGTTGTTCCTAAACCTGTAGAAGAGCAGCCCTTTCGACATTATTAATGGAGGAGGTTTTTGATCACTACTGGGGCAGATTTAGTCATTCAAAGCTGTTGCAACTACAGGAGGTATTCCTTATTTACTATTTATCCATTAAACATTTTGAACATTTCTATGGGTCTTGATCAGTGTCTTATTTTTTATATAAATTCATTCTGGATATTTTTTGCCAGGGAAGTAACTGTGATCCTACCTGCAAGGGAATTTCCAGATTTCCCCATATCAGAAAGGCATGTTGACTGGTGAAAAATTCAAGAGATACATGAAGATTTGAAAAAGGTCATCCTAACAGCATTAGAGCAGTACAGCCAGCTGGGACTTGGGCTGCAGCAGACTTGTTCATTTGTGCACCAATGCAATAGCATTTTAACCTACAGTTGCTGATCCAGAAACTCTGACATTGGATGTTTTGAGCCTCACCTTAATTTTCCACTGAAGGACAGGCAAGGTACTCAGTATTTCCCCAATTTTTTTTTCACTTTATGGAATTGTAAGTCCAGTATATGTCCTCACACCCTGGTTTGCATGGCTCTCAGTGGGTCTGATTCATACAGAGCTCTGGTTCACACTCACACAGCACAGTCAGCAGCCAGAGACAATTATCTTCAAATACCTGATGTCAAAGAAGAAGAATTCTTTAGACCTTTTCTTTCCCTTTTTTTGCTGGTAGACCAGAGTATGAAATATGAAAATTTCCCTGTAATCCAGACTGGAATATTAAGACATAACATTTGTTAGGTTTTTTCTGTCTGTAGAAGAAAAATGCTGTTCAATCTTTCTTCACTGCAAAGACCTGCTGCTGAATGAATCTACCTGTTTCTGACACTGCTGGGAAGTTGAGACTCCATTGTCTGAGGCTTAAGAAGGCCTCACTGGCATTCAATAGACTTTGATGAAAAATATTCAAGAAAAGAATTGTTTAAATAGGAGTCATGTATGTGATGATTTAAAAATATAAGGAAGGTGGGCCTTTCACAGCATGGTAAAATCCTATGGGGTAAAAGGGGTGTGTTTTTCATTCTACCCAAGGGGCTTTTGCCTGAAGGTGCTGCTCTCTGTTTCCAGCTGCATCAGGCAGTCAAATGGAGAGGTAACCTCTGCACACAAATTTTGTCACTGTAAGTAAAAAATAATGTCTCTCCTCGCCTGCTCTGATGTGGAATTGCTATAATTTTTAACTTGATTTTCTTCTCTAAACTCTTCTCACTGTCTGAGTCCAAGTGTCTTGGAATGATTTAAAAAATAACACATTTTTCCATACTCAATGTTCTATTGCCTCCCAATAGAAAAATATACCCCAGGTTTAAAGCAAACTGTCCCTCCATAACCAATACAATAAAACCCAGGTAATTTTTTTTTTCCACAGCATGACCAAAGTCCTCAGAGAAGAGACAGTGTGATTTATCAGTTGGAATGTGGATCACAGGTCAGGAAATTTGTCTCTGCTCCTTGTCTGCCCCTCAGCAACTTCACCATGTAGATAGGGGTTGGGCTGATCTGTGTCCAAGAAGAAACTGCACAGCTACAGTTCAGATAAGGCTCAGCCTCACACACATCCTGCCATGAGAGTTGCACCTGCCCTGGGTCAGTGCCATGCTAGCACAGCACAGGGCTGGCTTCAGGCTCAGGCCAGAAATATGTTTGCATCTGCCTGAACGAGAGCACACAAAGATCTTCCAGATCTTCTCTCGCCATCTGCATGGTCATTTTACATTTTAAGGAACAGAAATTTTTGCATCCAGAATGTTATGATAATGTTTACAGTTAAACAGTGATTTTCTTTGGGGTGATCCTATGGAAATTATTCATTTATATGCTACATTAGTTACTACTAAAAAAACCCAATCCTTGTTAGGTAGTCAGGTAAATAACTCTTGTCAGGTAAACTCTTGTCAGTACAAGTAGTCCAGGGAACTCATTATCATTATTTACCTGATGAATCTGGAAATGCAGTAGTACATGCTAAACAATGAAAAGATGTTCAGGTGCCTTTCCTAGGGAAATTATTTCTCTTCCCTGTTTTGTTGTTGTTGTTGTTATGTATTGCATAATCTAAGATGGTGATGCCTATCTCTTCTCCTGACTGATTAGAAACCTTTCTTGTCAGAATGTATTTAGAATATGGTTTGTCTTTCATTGCTTTCAGGTCCCAAAGCAATTACATCAGAGAGACTTAGGACTACACCAGTGTGATTTTTTTTTTTAGACAGATGAAGTTTTATCACTAGAAACCTACTATTGATGCATATTCTGGATGTGTGAGTGCCTACCCTGCCAGAATCATTATTTCCCTTATTATATTGAAACAGTCTCAGCAAGGAGGTGATGGTGCTGCTGTACCTAAGTCAGTATGTGTAGCATTGTTATGTTATGAATTCCAGTTTTAGGAAGACCTAAGAAATAGATACAAGTTTAGTTTGGAGGGCGCCCTGGCTTCTCATTGCTCTCTGCTTTTTATTCTGATTTCTGTACCTGACAAAGGACAGTGACTGCTCCGAGGGTGTCGGCTCTGGGTTGCCTACAGCCCTTACATGCAGAGATAATGGTTTCCATAAAGTGAGAATAAAATAAAGGATAATAAATAAAGCTATAATGGTGGCTGAATTGGGTGACAGTTGGTGTTTGTAATTATGTAATCTAAATTTGTTTGGCAAATCATCTCCAGTTGATAATGTAGTACAGTACAATTCCCCTAAATGGAAAGAACACTAATTTCTGAGCAGTCACTGTATCTAGCAAGAGCATAAATATGCAACTTACATTTAATTGTTTTAATTACATTAAAACAATTCAAAGTCTTTATTTTTAATTCCTCCTTGCATCCTAATGGAAGAAGGAAGAGATGGTAAAACAACAGCAAAAAACAGAAAGAGGACATCTGGCAAGTGGGTCAAGTTTCTTAGAGTAAGGTATTTTTTTGAAATAATATGAATTAATTTAAAAGAGTTGAGAGTGCAAGGGCAAAGAGACAGAAAATCCAGAGCATGAAGAGGAGATGGTCTAATCTTGCATCCTCTAGAACTGTCCCATAGAAGTTTACTGGCTTGGGACTTAATTTTGCAAAACCCTATCTTGGAAAAAAATCAAGCTTCTTGCAAGGCATCCAGCCCTGGCCCATGCTCTATAATTCACAGAGAATTAAGTTCACTTCTTTGGTAACACATTGGTAGGGGGTTTCTGGAAAGAACTGAGATTGACAATGGGACTGGAGAGGCTGAATGGTTTTGTGAGAGAGATGCAGGGATGAGGTGAAGAGTGCCAGCTCCACTCTGCAGTGCAGGGCTGAATTTTCATTTCCATTAGATTTAGGAATACAAAACAAAATTTCTATGCTTCAGCAGGCAGTTTTAAAACAAACACACACCAAAAAAGGCAACACCACTACTGGTTTGTTTTGGTTTTAGTCCATTCAAGCATATCTTCTGTCTCAGGCTGTTTATACCATTTTGCACCTTTCTGCATGTAATCTTACTATTTCTTCTACAAGCAATACACATTCAAATTTAGAATGCTGGTTTCTGTGCTGGCTTGGGATATAAAGCCAAATAGCTTTGAAATATAATAAATAGTCATCCATGGTCACTCTATTTCAGACAACTGTAGCAAAGAAGTCAGTAACTATCTCTCTGTGAGTGGGAGATAATAACTAGCTAGGCATTAAGAACCATCTGAAGATAACTTTGAAACAATAAATAAGCAGGCCAGTTTTTAAGGCACTACACAGCAGTCAGCTATTTCTTCCTTCCCATACGTCAATGTCTTTTCTCTTCTCTCTTTCTTCTCTCAGATCAGGCCCCTGAAAAGATAAGTTGTGTTTCTATAGTAATCTGAAGAACTGAGTACAAGAAAGGGCAACATCTTTCTCAGAATTAAATAGCCTGTTCATCAGCAAGACACTGTGCTCATGTGTTAAGACACAGTCCTAGTGTACCTTTTCCTGCTGTTTCTCTGGTAATAATAGCTCAAGATTTCAGACCTGGGCACTTTAAGGAGCATTAGCCCCATGTTACTTAGAATAATTGCAAATGTGCAAAATTACTTTCATACTTGCCCCCACAAAGAGAAGGAAGTAATTTAGAAAAAAATAATGTAGCCTAGAAAGAAAAGGCTCAGCTTCCATGTCATCAGTTTCGTGGTACTGAAGGTGAGGGAGGATCATTTCTGCAGAGTGCAGAGGTCCCCTGCCATTTGCTTCAATATTTGCAGGTGCTTTGGTAGGATTTGGGGAGGGCAATGGAGGTCTCTTTGATAAAGATATATTTCACACATGGCAAAATCTGAACAACTGCTCTGAGCACTTCATTCCGAGCTTTCCATGGGGTCTCAGCCTCTGCTGCACTTGGCTGAATGCATTCAATTTGGGCTGATTTCAGCAGTTAAATGTCACAGGCCTGTGTCATTACTCATAAACATTGGGTACCAGGGACACAAATGAAGGAGCTGTGGCAAAACCAGGCACAGGTTTTACACCAGGCTGTAAAAGCTGAATAAATAGCTGAAAACGATGGGGGAGACAGGAGAGTAATTTTGACCTTTCCCTTCTAAATGTGTCTTTCAGAGTTACATATTTATAACTTTTGATATCATTGACATGGCGGAAGAGTACAAAACACAAAAAGAGGAGGAAAATCAGAAGGTTACAGCAAGAGGAGACATCCTGAGGTGTTGGGATAGTGATGGATGAATACCCCCACAGTTCTTGAGCTGTTGCAGTTTTAGATGTCAGCTCAGTACTAAACATGAGAAATGGATGTGACATACACAGAGCATAAGAGCCTCACACAGGTGGGAGGAGAGACTGTGAGGGTCTGCAGTGACTGGAGGGATGGCTCCTTCCCATGTCTCCAGTTTGAAGGCACTCTGGCTGCCCTTCCAGGAGGCCAGCAGGTCTTATCAAGGCTGTTTCTGGTTCCCAGACTCATGGCTCCAGGCTGGCAGGCCTTTTCTGTGAGTATTTTTTCAGCAGAAAATGTCTTCTTTTTAGCAATTTTCCCTTTCTAAGCAGGTTTTCTTGCTGGCTGCTCACATCAAGGTTAGTTTCTTGTCTTTTTTCCATTGCAGTTGTCTGCCAGGTTTGAGTGCTTTATAGCTTCTCTCTTGTCCTTATCCATTTGACAAGGTTCTGGATCAGATAATCTTACCAAAATTAAGCTTATTATATCCAATATCCTTATCAGTTAGTGTGATTGGC
Source organism: Setophaga petechia (assembly GCA_024362935.1). Lineage (NCBI taxonomy): Eukaryota > Metazoa > Chordata > Aves > Passeriformes > Parulidae > Setophaga > Setophaga petechia. The sequence continues at coordinate 9,607,177 of JANCRA010000012.1, read as the reverse complement.
TCCCATCACTGCCTCATATATCAGTTGTTGTTTAGATTTGCATCCTTGTGCCTTCTTGCTTGTGGTTTTCTCTTTTTTGTGATTTTTGCATTAGGAAGGCCCTTGGCAAAACACCCTTCATGGAGCAGAGGCTCTCTCCTTCCACATGCCTTTACAATAATAATTATGATCTTGCTGAGCAGTGAGGAACATGCTACCAGCAAAGAGAACCAGTGTAACATCCAACATAGCCTGTACTAATTGAAGGACTTTGATCTTGACACAAAATTTCACCAGAAGCCAGTAGAGAGATTTTAAAAAGGGAATACTATGTTGAAACAACTGAGTGCCTAAAAGACTGTGAGCTGCTGCATCCTGAATCAGCTGCATTCGAGAGATAACATGGTTGGTAACTCCTGCAAACAAAGAATTGCAATAATCCAGCCCTGACAAGTCAAACCAATTCAAAATCCTCCCCCCTTAGGAAGGAACACAACCTCCTGTTATTTCATAGGCAGCACAAAGAGGGCCTGGTAGTACAATGCACACATATCTGTTGATCAGTCTGACAATAGTACCAAAGCTTAACTCTGGGAGATGGATTTAAAAGTGCAAGATGAGATGAATCCCAGGATGGCAGTCACATTCAGCAAAGGTCTCCAATATGTGCCTTATTTGACTCCTCAGTGATTGTTGTGTCTGAGGATTGACTTTCTCCTCTTATGTCTCCTTACAGCTTGGCCTCACACAGTTGCTGGTGTGACCTTTGTCCTATTCTAGATCTGTGTCCTTGCTATTGTTTTTTTTTTCTGTCTTTGATATTTTTTAACACAAAAAGCTCAAATATGCCCTTCACAGCCACTGGGAACCCTGTCAGACAAAATACCCATTAAAGGGAAATGGAAATGGAAACTGTTAAGGCATCTGCAGCTGTAATCATCAGACAAAAGATGTTTAACTGATAGCACTGAAGGATACCAAAAAGTGAAGATTCAAACTAACTGTTGTTTTTCTCCATTTACCTGCCAGCAGTTACAATAATGAACATGGAGTGGTACAGGGCACAGTGAAGGAGAGTTAAAACACCCATTTTTCTTTGTACAAAAATAGAGCCCCAGATCTGCCACGCTGCCCATACTCCCCTCTGCCACAAGAGCCTGTGTGCACCCCCACCACAAACAACACATGATGGCTTCTGCTCTCCACACTGCTTTCTTCAGAAAACCCTGCCTCTGTGGACTAAGACAGTGTTAATTCAGGCTGTAGGAAGCCTGAACCATTGCAGCTAAGAGAGCAGTGTTAAGATAGCAAGGGCAAAGAGGCACCTGCTACCTTTACATTAATCAACATTTCAAATCTATCACATGCCTTGAATTAATTTCCAGCCAAAATGCAATCATTTTTCAAGCACTTAATACAAACCACATGCAGAAATTAGACATGGCCTTGATTGATGATGATTTTTCTGATCAAAATGGTTATTTGTGACATTTTCAAATTTCATTTCAGTAAACTCCAATTTTTTTGTTGACAAAACTGAAGAGCATTCCCTTGGCAATTCCTGTACCACAGAAACCCCTCCTAACCTTGTATTTGAATATCATCTCATTGGCACAGTCAGACCTAGGAAAAGCCTCTGCTGCAGTCACTGAGGTGATTATATGGAACAGAAATGTGCACATTAACTCTGAACTCACAGGGATGGAGGAGACTGTGCAGCTCATGGAACACACATTAATAGAGCTCAGTCAGGTAAGGTATCACACAGTGCAGCATAATTGTGCAGTTCACTTCTCCTTCCTTCTCCTCTCAACCAAATCAAGCTTGATCCAATCTTGGAGCCAGCTCTGTCAGTCCTGTGGCAGCCACACAGAGCTCAGAGAGGACTAATTTAGACTCATCAGGAGAAAATACTTAAAGAAAAGAGCTCATTCCTTAGTCATCACTTTGAGAGAGAAGGCACAGAACTATTCATTTTGAATTGCCCTAAAAATGTGTGATTATTCCCTGAGAAAAGCTGTAATTTCAGCAAATTACCACAAGGCAGGGCTAGGATGAGCACAGTGGCACATTTGATACGTTATTGACTGATTGTACATAAAAGGCTCACGTGCAGAGCTCTCACAGATGGATCTCTAGAACCAGACCAAGACCTCAAGCCAGCGTCCAAAATCTCCTGAACACATCTCCTGGGTGCTTAGATGGGCTTTTTCAGTGCCCTGGCTTGGACTTGAGCTCTTATACCTTCTCACTGATCATCTGGAAAAAGGGGAATGCAGCTCAGGAATGGGATGCTTGTCCTTTCACCCTGGGATGCAATCTTGACCATCCCTATGAGACTGGGGAAAACAGTCCCATAGGCCAGTGGAGGAGACAGAATGGTCCTGCCCTACCTGCTGAAGCACATGACAGTCACTTGGTGAAGTGTCAGTCACCTTCCCCAGCTGAGCTGTCTGCAATGAGTCACATGCTGAGTTCATCCTCTGATACAGGCACACACCTCTGCCACACTCTTCAGAAAAAATTGAAAATTTTGAAATCAGAGGCTATCCAAAGTGATTTAGTATTTAGGAAGCTGTTTGTGGTGTTACAAGTGTAATTCACATAGCTCCTCCAAGAGGAATAACCTCAGAATAGATTTGGTTAGTGATAATGAGAAAGTACTGGTATTCAATTGTATATAGTTTCCACGCATTGAAAAAATACATGGAGTCTCATTAATCTGCTTTAACTGTGAGCCATTTTTCTTTTGCCTTTAATATTCTTAAGCTTAGGGAGTGCCAAGGGGAATACAGGACAGGCTGACTACAGAGGAGTTATTTCCTCTGAAATCATTGTCATCTGTCTGTCAGTAGCTCTTGAAACAACTGCAATAAATCCTGAATTTTTAATATGGTTCACAAGTTCAGAGACAGAAAAATCAGTGCTCAGACAGCTGGAATTGTGGTAGTTATTGACAATGTCAGGGTACACATGTTTTTGTAAAAGGAAATCAAACAGGAAACTGTACTGAAAAAAAGTGATCAAATATGATTAGAAAACAAAGAATGACTGCTGGCGAACAGAAGAAGATGGGTCAATAGAAATGAGTATGAAAGGTCAAGAGAGAAAATTGAGCTTTCTGCCTGATTCCTTATTGTTTTGCATTGCAGCCAAATATATGGGTGTTTATTTGCCAACACCATACATGTAAAGTAGCAGTACCCAAACAGTGGGGCACAGGCTGTTGTGTAAACTCAAAAATCCAGGCAGTCAAATCCTTGGTTGCAAACACAGCAAATGAGACAGATTTCTCTGGGTGGCCTTGCTGTTCGTGGATCACTGACTGGGAAATGCTGGTGTGGACTGAAATCTGTGTCCTGGTGCCCGCAGGCTGGGGATTGAAGCTCCCAGGGCACTCAGGGAGGAGCGGCTGCTGGTCTGTGTGGGTGCCCTGGCCGCACCAAGGGCAGGGATAGAGGAACCCAGGCCCCCCAGCCCACGAGAATCTGCCTGTCCTAAACCCATCACAGGAGAATGATTAAGCACTTGCCCTGTTCCAGAACCCATTTAAGATTCTCAACTGAAGAATTTTTCTCTACAGTGCTCCTCAAACCAAGGGGAACTTTGCCCAAAGGACTTATTATGGGTTGTTGGAGTGCACTGGATCTAATGGTCCTTAACAAACACCTACAATGCAAATGCATCTGCACAAGATCCTCTCTGTGGAGAGGTCGTCCTTGCAGGGCACAGTTGCATCTTTGGCTGCTGAAGATTAATTAGGTATTGGCTAGGTCAGTCTAAAACTGATGTAGAAGAATTTGGCAAGTTAAAACCTACATAACCCCCTGCCATTTCAACATATGAGAGATGAAAAGCCTGAGTAGGAGTATGTCCAGAAAGAGAAGGAGACCTTGGGTGACTTGACCTTGTATTTGGACTTTATATTGGAACCTTGACAAAATCTAGCAGTTTTCACCTAAATGGGGGTCAGATGAAGAGGCAGAGATAAGAAAAGAGGAAGAAGTACTGCTCCCACTAATGAAGGGTGGAAGGCTCCAACAAGGTCTGCCCAGCAGTGTTCCCTGGGTGGGATCTGTGCTGCTGTGCACTGTGAAAGCTGCCAAGGAAGGTCTCTCCACTGTGTGCAGACACACTGCCAACAAACACCTCCCTCAGCTCATTCATCTGCACGCAAATCAATGCTTGCACTTTGCCTACAGATAGCTTACATCCATCACAGCCGTGACAGAACCTGTGGCTTCAACAGCCCAAGAAAAATAGAGGCAACTAGATGGCACAAGCTGTTGCACAAAATAAAACAAAAATGGTGAAAAGCATGAAATTGGTTGGTAGGAGCTAAGAGGGAGATGGGTTAAGTACTACTGTGATTTCTGCTTCCTTACATATTCAGAAATAAATGAAAGCATATTGTGCACATACAGAAATATACTATGCAGATATTGAATTGCTATACAAAACTTGTTAAATGGTGCAGATAGTACACAACCTCAGAAAAATGACAACCAATGACTTATTTATTATATTCTAAGAACAACACAATGATTCTTGCAACTCCTTTTGCATGCCATGGATTTTAGTGGGTGATGCAACCAGTTTAGCTGTAGAACAATAATTGCAAACCCTCACACAAGCATTGACTGTGGATTGGTGGAAAAGGCCCCTTTCTGCCTCAAATGCCCACTTTCTGTGAGAGGAGCTGCCAGTGAGAACTGCTCACAGCCAGAAGGATGGCTCAGGGATGGCCTCCACACACACTGCTCACCCAGGACTTTCAAGTGCTTGATTGCCTGAAATGCTGGGTATCTGAAACCTGGTGGTAAGTGGCAGGTTTCTAGTGAAAACAGGAGTTTGATACTGAAGTGGAACATGAGGCAAGTGTGTGCAATGACAGGAATTTCTACAGCAGAAAAAGGTCCTTTCAGAATAATTTCAGAAGACCAGGGAAAGCTGGTTGCTTTGCATAGAGTATGTATTCCAAATAATAAATAAAAAGACAATCATTCTTCTTTTAAAGTTTCCATGGCTTCCAAGGCCTATTTCTTGATTTTGGAGTTTTGACTGGTAACTTTAGATCATGAGTGAAAACCTGAATCTCAACTCTTTCATTTGTCTCTCTGAAGTAGAGCTTAGGACACTGAGCTCTCATGCAATTGCTGGGATCACTGAAAGCATCAGCCCAAGAACATCTTTCTTTGCAGCATAGTGTACTTTTCTTTATCTGTCTGTAAAAACACAACATAGACTTAGACCCCTCCACAACAAAATTGGTGTACCTGTAGGAAGGAAACAGAATGGCAAAGAAAACCAGTGAGTGGGCATTCAAAATGCTTCTTGCATTTTGAAAAAATTAGGATGGTCTGTGGATTCCTTTCAGTTTTGTTGATCTTTTACTTAGTAGGCTAAGAAGCTCCAGTCTAAAACCTGAATATCCATCAATGCCACTTAGTGCTGTTTTGATGGCTTCCACTTTTTACGAAGATGTCCAGCACATATCACGAATTTACTGTGCTGCACAGAGCCCATGGCAGAGCACTAACAAAGCAAACCACTTGGCAGATGTGGCAGATTCCATGACTGCTGTTACTCACATCTCTGCATCTGCTGGTCTGGAGCCCCAGAGGGTCAGAAAGTCACTGCTGTCATCATCAGTTCATAAGAGCTGCATGAGAAGAGACACAAGGAGACTGCTCACTCTCAGCATCAGAAGATTCAAACTAGACTTGAACTGCAACCCATTTAGGTGGAAGTTTGACTATTACTATTTTATTAATTTCCTTTGTAAAATTTATGTTCCTCCTGTCTTTAAGTTCCATTTATTTAAAATCAGTTTAAAATCAGCATTGAGATAAGGTAAAGCCTCAGGTTTCCAGAGGGAAGCTTGGATTGGAAGTATTCCTCTGATGATATGTGAAAGAACCATAATATGATGATGTCCAAATAATAGTGGCATATTTAATGCCAAATGCAGCTGGCAAAGTAATTTTGTGTCTAAAAATACCATGGTTTTGTCCTTTGCCAAACATTTGCAGTATTTTTCAGCCATTTATATGTTATCTTTCTTTTTCTAACTAAGGCTGTCAAAAATGGCAATGAATCCATCAAGTAACCCTACTGCTGTGTCATATGGCCATTAGCTTTCCTTTAATTGAAAAATTTTTTCAAATTTTCTATTTGATTTCAAGACTGTATGCTTTTACTACTGTATTAGTGGCAACCCAGTCTGATTTTTGGTCCAGAAAAAATACCATAAACATATGTGATTTCAGTAGGACATGTGATAAGCTGTGGACTCATATTCCATCTCCTGTGCACTATTCATGAAACCTCATCCCAGTTAAGCAGCACAGATTCCATCTTTGCCCTTTTCCAATAACTTTCTGCCTATATTGTCCATGTGCAAAGATCTTTTGGGATCTCTCCCCATTCTGGCTCCATCACTCTGCTAATGTCAGTCTGGAGAAAATACTTTCCCAGGTCTGTATGGGCTTCTTACCAGTCAGGGAGGTAGTTCTGAGAGGATGCCAATACCTCCTGATGCCTGCCTGCTTGATCCAAATATTCCTGCTGAACACAGTTAATGTTCACATCTGTCATGGGCTGCCAGAGACACCGTGTCTGGGTGTAAGTGGATTAATCCATGCACACTGAGAGTAACTCTGCACATCGTCTTCCAACTTTTAACATCCAATTTTATTACTAATATCACAAAGTAATCAATGTAGTTAATGACTTTTTTCATATCTCTTTGCCCCCAGCACCATGATTATCTCATACTTTGCAGTGGTTCTTCTCACTATGAATATACAGGCACTGGTTTGCACTTTAGAAAGGATGTAATGGTCCTCCCCATATTTCCAAACCTCCTTTTAACGTCTCATTAAGGGAGATGGCAAAAGAGGAAAAATCATGAAGGACAAGAGATAAGACAGTAAGAAATCAAAAACAGTCTGTTTGCTGGTTGGAAAGAGAGTTGAAATCAAGTGTTGAAGGCAGAACTCACAAAGAAATGGGGGTCAGGAAGAGAAAGAGAGTTGCAAAAGTGGATTAAGAGAATGTGTGGAAGAACAAAAGATAAATTAGAGACCCTGAGACATCTTCCTTTTGGAGGAAGAAAGATACATCCTTCAGAAAGAGAGAAAGCAAAAAAGCTTGCTGAAAGTCTGACACAAAAAAAAAAAGGGAAGCAGAAGCGAAGAAGGGTTTGTGGGAGAAAAAATCAATTCCATAGCCAGAAGTACCATCTGTGTTAGACATGCAGTTTCTGTTATAGGAGAACCATAGATTTTCTGTAACCTGGGCATTTTTAGAAACACTGTGGAAGAAAGGGAAAAACTACAGAAGAGAGTCACAAGAAGTGCTGGTCTTTGTCTTAAGTAAAACATCCTGCAGTTAATTGCTCACAGGAAGTTTATTCATCCATATTGTGAAAAGGAATGTTAAATATTTTGGATGCCATTCTTAACCAAGAGTCTATGCTTGTTGCTTTTAAATTCCAGGGATTATGCCAGATGAATCTTTTCTGCTCTGCACACCTCTGCTGACCTCCACACTGGGGACTGCAGGTCACACTGCCCTACCCTTGGAAACACATGTCGGCACCTGAGTCTAACAGAAAAATAAACATTTTAGAACATGTCCAGGTTCTTTAATTCCAGGAGCTGGTTAGTGAAATGAGCAGGTGTGCAGACAGCTTCCCTAATCCAACTGTACTGCTGATGTCTGCAGAGGTAATCCATCTGGAGTGCTGCTTACCTGGATAACAGCCACTGCAGCCTGGCTCACCAAGAGAAATGTTTAAAGGGAATCCTCAGCAATGAGTGACCATATCTTTGAATTCCTCCCAGCTTTCACTCACTTAAGGTAGTGTACCTTCTTAATTGTCGTCTTAATTGAGAGGAAAATCTGATTTTGAAATTTCCATGACACCTGGCATGTGTGCATATTGTGTACAAAAGGCCATGGGAATGCAGAATAAAAATCAGGGTCCAAGAGGCAGAACGCATCACCAGATCTCCCCATTTTGCAGTGGGTACCAACTTCATAAAGTACTGGCACCTCCTTGCTGCAGTTACAGCTGCAGTGTGGACCTAGGCCTGTCAACTGCAGCTCAAACATAGCTTATACTCACTTGTTTCAGTGTTGGGGAAGGTTTTTGGTTTGGCTGCTTGCAGTCTTCAAAGCAGGAGATGGAATGGAATTGAGAAAGGTGAGCAAAATGGTTCAACTGTCAGAGGATGGAAATCTTAACTGAGTGAGTAAACTCAGTGAATGCTGCCAAAGTTCCCTGGCACTGGCAGGTCTTGTGCTGTGGAAGCAGGTGCTGAGAGAGGAGCTGCAGCTGGAACATCAGCTTTATCTGCAAAGCACATCGACCTTTAGTGGATCACACTGCAGTTTGCCTGTGTGCCCTGTCTCACATGTGTCAAAGGAGGAGGGATCAGTTCCCCTGCCTTTACCTAATTTTGGCTGCTGTCAAATGCAGCAGAGCAGCAGGAGATGGTCTGTGAAAACACATCCTCCAGGCAAGCCACCCTACCAGTGCATTCAAGTTAGCACTGCATCCCAGAGGACCTGTCTTGCACCTGCAGAACAGCAGGGGAAATCCTCTTACATCCTTCTGGCCTGCTGATGTAGCACCACATTCCAACATATCCTGTTCTGGGTGCAAGAACTTCACTGTAAGGCTTCTCTCAGGCTGGTCAAAGGGCACTTCCACCAGTGACCACGTGTTGCTGGCACTATGTAATGCTCCAGACAGGAGTGCACCATTTGTCTTCATTTGTACAGTAATATGGTTGGTTTCCAGCTACTCTGAAGTCCCTACTAATGGCTCTGCTGCCATACTCAGATCTCCTTTTGTCCCTCAGGAAATGTTTGTCTTTTCTGAAAATGACTGCTTCGTACGGTGGAGGTTTGATTCTTCATTTCATTTGCATTAGCATGGTACAAAGTGGCTGAAGTAAATCAGAAAATTTAGTCTGTGTCCTACTGTCTTTTTTTCATCTCCTTCTACCTGGACAGATTGCTTATCATGGTATCTATTATCACCTCCACTTTTCATTACCACTTGCTGACACTAGCCAATTTGAAATCTCATTCAGATAAGTCTATTCCCTTCCCCTCACTGTGAGCTGGGATGGATTCATTTCCCTGAGTTCAGCACCCAGAAATGAACAGTACATTCGGCAATTACAGGAGTGGTGCATCCCCCCCTGTCACATCCTTATTCATTACTTTTTTTAATAATTTGCTCACACATCTTAAGAAAAGCCTACCCTTCTGGAGTCACCCTCACCTGGAAAATGGACTTTACCCTGCTACCTGCTGCACTTTGCACAATTCCCATTAATCTACCTCCTAATAAACCACTTCTGCCTGTTTCCAGCTGTGCATCTGCACCTGCTTTCACCTTCTTCCTGGACTATTGCAAGCCCTATCAGTACAGTTTCAGGTTTATATTCCTCTCTTGAAAGACCTCTCTATTCCTACCACCTGAAAATCCACCCTAATCATCCCAAGTCCCCTTTTGGGGCTGATGTTGGTACCTGGGCATGGTGCTGCAGCCACTCTCTGACCTCTGGGCTGTGGTTCTCAGACCTCAGACCAGCAAGAGCTGAAACTTGGGATTTTTTTTCCCATCAGAGGATTCACTGCTGCTGTCACTCCAGATACAAATATGATTGTTCTTCATGCTATTATACACCTCCCTTATTAACACCTTGTCTCTTTCAAAAGTGCAGCTCCCAAATGCTCCAGTTTATTTTGCCTACAGTCATCCAGACCCCTTACTCCTACCAAAGCATCTCCTGGTCTATAGTCCTGTATCTCCTCTGATTTTATACCACTACACCTTACACCATTTTCCCTTGCTGCAATTATTGTGATTCCTAGGGGGTTTTATGCACAATACCTTACAAAAATAAATTTAACCCCTCCTCTATTTACTGTTTTCTATGCATAGGGAAAAGTAATGAATTTGTTTGAGGAATGTTGAGGAGGCACAAGCACTAGGTCAAAACACCTCCAACCTAAAAGAGATTACACTTTGCTGGAAGGAAGAGAGAACAAAATGTTTCTTCAAGGAATATTCTGGACATTTGGAGATCAAAGTTCAAAATAAAATTGGTTTGCATGTATTTCCCTTCAGTGTGTGTCACTTTATAATAATTTTCAAAAATGTCTCATTAATAAATCAGAAATAAAGCTTTGGAGAAGCCAATGAATCTTCACTTATTTTTCAAAGATGCTTTTAACTGGATAGCATCCCACAGACATGCATGATTTTTCTCTGCATGGATATTTATTACTGCTTCATCTGCCTCATGTGCCTTTTAATAAACATATTAAAGTGTCAGCTAGATTCATTGCATCTCTGGAAAGAACAATTTTGCATCCTTCACTTAAAAACCAGTTTTGAAGCATCCCAAAGCAGTTATTCCTCAGTGAATCATAACAGACATCTTGGTATTGTTAGAGAAAAAGTGCCTAAGGGTACTGCTCTTTTTTTCTTAGGAACCAGAAAAACAGCACTGGCACACTCACACCTCTGACCCCTCTGCTCTCTATGTCTCAGCCCAAAGAAACTCAGCTTTTACAGTGATGTCCTCAAAAAGTGTAAAAAGGCAGTTACATAAGAATGCAGGGGTGTGTAGTTAATGGCCAAACCTACACAGATTTTTACTCTGACTCTTAACAGCATCTTATTTCTCAAAAAATATATAATTTATTGCATCTTTTCACATCAGATACTCATAATGTAATCTTTCTATGAGATATTACATCAGTTGCTGCTCTCCTCTCTCACAACAGGAATTGTGCACAACTTCATTTGCAGTTTGTATTAATTACAGAAGATGGCAGTACTTAAAGTAATTATGATGCATGCAGATTGGAAGATTCCTTCATCTTTTATTCCCTCCCAGTGTGGCTTTAGAGAGGCTGTAGCACACCAAAGCTAGACTGGACTTTGTGGTAGAAAAATTACAAGCTCTGAGGCAAAAAGAAATTTCAGTATCTTCAGTGAAGCAGTGAAAATTCTTCAGGATGGACAGTTCTGAAGGTTACAACCAGTAACATTACTTAATGTATTTTTCTTTAATTAGCTTTCCTAAATCTACATAAAATACACAAGATGGTTTATTACTAGAGGATATTTTTCTTATTCGATCCTGTATATAAAGGGAAACAAAAACTGACTTCTGGGAATCACAGACTCTTCTCATAAGTAGATGGAAAAATTGCTATCTGCACTTCTGTTCAGAACCTTTAAGATGCAAATTCTGCTGTAAGTGCACAAAGCTTTACTAATGAGTCTGATGCAACATGCTGTAAAAATCTGAACCACCAAAATCAGAGTTTAGGCTCTTTTAATGTCCAAGAAATAAATCAAAGTATTTGAACTGCTTACCTGATTTCATTATTATTTGTGTCTGGACTTCATTATTTATCTTCTTCAATGCAGAGATCACATTCTGAGAGATAAAGACAAAAAAATCTAGTTTTACTACTCATTTCATTGAGAGTTAATAGCCCAGTTACTTCAAAAGCAATGGCACATAGCTCACCAAGCCTGAATTTGGTTCACAACATATAAAGTGAAATATGCTTATGCAAAACAAAATCTCATAAAAGTCTTAAAGTATGAAATCTCACAGTCACAGAACCCACAACAGAAGCAAGAACTGAACAGGAGAAATTCCAACTCTGCTACCACAAGATTTCACAATTTTTTGTAAGTGTGGGTAAAGTGATTTATTTCTTTAAGCAGGTTGTTTCTTTACTTAAACCTCCCCAGTCCTCAGTGATAAGCCTGCTGCAAATAACACAAGTGAGTGTGTGCAGATAATATTGAAAATGCTGCAGAAATGGAAACGCTTTTCCTCTCAACAGACCTCAAGTTCTTCATTTAATTTTTGGTAATACTGCTTTTATTAAATTATTTTCCATAACTTCAAAGTTAATTCCAAAAGGAATTGAGGATGGCAGAAACTACTTAAAGAACAAAGTGAGTAAGCCTACTTTACATTAACCTGCAAATTGAGACAGACAACCAACGATTTGAGGGAGAAGAAGCAACCGTGATGATCCACTTATGTGCATAACCTGGTTTCCAAGGAAAGGATATTGTCAAAAATCAGTACAAAGCAGAGGGGAAAGAAGAGAACTTCTCTGAAATATTCCTGGGATATGTCCACAGTTGTTGAGCAGATTCCTCTTCCTCCTGAATAGCTGCCTTTTTGCTATGTAGGTGCAAGTTGGGAATACAAAATGGATTTAAACTTGGTTTAACTAAATCCCTTTCCTGTCAATCTGTCTCCTCTGGAATAAATTACATGATAATATTTTTAATCAAGGGCACCTCAGCCCACAGTATCCAAAACCCAGCTATGCCCTGTTCATCATTGCCCAGCTCTTGTTTCAACTAAGAATACTTTGAAAAGTACCCTGCCTGAATGGCACTGCAAACCTTCCAGCCACATTAACAGGAGTCCAGTTCTGCAAAATGAGCACAAGATTGTGATCAATGGAGAGTAACTTGCAAGAAACTTTCCCTTTCCACCCTCTCTTGCTCTCAGCTGCTTACAGTTGCAGTCTGCCTCTGAATTCATGCTCCAGGATGCTCTGGGTCATTACTATGAGGCTGAAAAGGATCTACTTTATTAAGCACATCCTCTTGCTGGATTTCCACGGACACAGCACTATTCCATCCTTCCAGCATGCCCTCTTTCGTACATCTGCTGAGCATCAGACAAGCACAAAGTACACCCCATATATTTGTTCTAGCCATCTGATTCTCTCAATGGTCCAGTTCAAAGCACTCAGCTCTAGACCAGATCCTATCTGGCACTGCTTCTAGTTCTGTTAGTCTGGGTCCCAAATCTTCCCTGGCTCTTGGAGCCATCCAGTCCTTGGCCTCCTGACCATACTTGCACAGGCCATATTTGGCCCTAGCTAGGGCTTGGATTGGGGACTTAACAGTGAAATGACTTAAATATAGGCCATAAATTATTCATGCATCCAACCTCCAGCAACACAGAAAGAGGCTGGAGATCTGAAGCTTCAGAATGCAAATTTTATCAGGCAAACAAAAAAAGGTGATTGTGCTGTGGCAGTGCTTGGGGAAGTACTGGTGTGCACCCTCTATGTGCTGATGGGGTGTGAAGGCATCACAGGTCAGTCCAGTTTCAACTGGTGGTAAAAGAGGAAAAAACTTTTTAAAAGGGTGTTTCTTTATTAAAAAGTAAAGTCACAGGTGTCACTCTGTGGCTTGGGAAAATGTCATCAGCTATGAACTCTTTGTGTGATTTAGCACTTTCAGGTGATATTCAGTAAAGATGGTGAAAGTAGTGGGAATATAATTTAAATGGTTTCCTTTATTATAGGCAGAAAGCATCTATGAACAAGATGTGGGAGTGTTCAAGGATTTAACAGTGAAACCAGGCACCTCTTTGCTAGTCTTTCAGTAGTGAGACGCTCAACATACAAAACATTAACAGTTACATTCTTCTAGTTCCTTTTATTTAGTGATCTTGGAGTGCTTTGCAAAGCAGATTCAGCAGCCAAAGACATTGTATTGCTTCATGTTCAGTGTTACAAGGCCAATCAGCCTGGGAAGTCAGGAGCACGGTCCCAGTAACTCATCCCTGGGGTCTGTTCCAAATCTATGGAGTTCAGATTCACCGGGGTAAAAGTCATTATCATTTACCACAAGCATTGACTATCAGGGTGGAGTTTTGCATATCCTGAGAAGATAATGTCCAGTGCTGGCTGGTTTTTGTAAACTACTGTTTACAAGGCCAGACAATTAATTCTATTTTGTTTGGATGGGATGATGTTAGAATTCAGATACCAAAAAGTCTCTCCCATAAATAATTTTATACATTAGCTTTTCATTCCTGCTGGAAAAAGTCTTAACCCTTCACTGATCTGAAACACCATCTGCATTGACTTTATCGATGTAGTTCTTGAAAAAACTTCCACTATGTCCCCTTGAAGACTCTTTAATAAAAAGCAGCACAGCTCCTTTAGCTTTGCTTTGTAGCCTGTTTTGCAGAGCTAGTGTAAGCTTTGTTGACCTGGCCTGCACCCACTCCAAGGTAATAACAACCTACTGATGTGTGCAGGGACGGATGTGGTGCTCAGGGTTTGAAGGAGTGCTTGTCAAGTGGCTCACACACAAAAAGCATTGGGTTTTTTGTTGCTTGCCTTTTATTGATACAAAATTAGGTGTATTTTTCCTTCTGAGGCATTTGTTGACATGAAGATTCCAATTATTATTTTCATACAGACTCCTGGCATTATTTGATTGTTCCATTTAGCGCCTATTTCTTGGGCTGTTTCCTCCATCTTGGGCTAATTATTTTACAGAATTCTATGCTGAATTCCCATGACTGTCTGCTGGTGTAATCCAGCTAATGATCCATGTCCCCTGGAAGCAGATTGCATTATTCCTCATTGTTTGCTCTGCTCCTGGCTTTACCATCAGTCCCTTCATACACTGAGAACTTGGCTCCAACCTTGGCTGCTGATGAGGGCAAGGACAGCACAGGTTTAAGCAGATGTTAGGTAAGGTTGCCTCCAGGGGTGTTGGTGTCATCTCCAACTCAGAGTAGCCTGAAAACTGCCAGAATTGAGAAGAGCCACCATTGATCCCCCCAGCTACAATTATTGAAATACATAGATTCAACAAAATTGTGGGGGTGGTCTTACAAACTTTGTTCTAAATGGTGCCAGAGGAGGGGAGATAACACAAAAACCCACTTTGTGCCTATATGCTACCAATGACTTCTCCTACCAAGACTGACTTGATGGCAATTTTATGCTATCTTCCAGATGTAAAGCAGTTAAGTGCTGTCAAGATCAAGACCTTATTTTCGAATACTTTTTTTATCATTTTGATGTAAAATTGTTGAATGTATCAGGGCCCTTAAAACTGACTCAGAGCTATTCCAGCTGTAAAACCAGTGAGGCAGTAAATAGTTGCTCAGGATCAGAATGTCACTTTTTTTCTGTTTTAAAGACATACAGTAAAAAGGAATAATAGTAATAGAATTTCAGCAACCACTGATGTTTAAGCTCAGATTTTGGGTTTAACACAGCTGGTCATCCTCACTACTGTTTCTGTGGAGGCAGTTTCAGAAAACACATTGACCATCAGACTCCTGGCTGAATTAGAAAAACCCATTGAATAGGTAAGATAGTTTTCCTTACAAGCTGAACACTTGTCTTCTCAGGTATAGAAGTTACTGAAAGTATTCCTAAGATGTCTTCAGAATAAAAATCTACAGTAATAAAGGTTGTTGCAGGGTTGATGTTAGTCACTGGAAGGATTTTCTGTAGAAAGGTACCTTGATTTCCATGTATCTTCAGAAAGAAATACCTACTTTGTTTTCTGCTGCAGTGATAAACATTAAGGGGTCCATATTTGGTTTCCTACAAACAGGTTGTAAAATACGCTACAGTGACAGAAATATGAGGGCAAACACTAGTCAAGACCCTTGGGACACCCTTCTGAGATGGCAGTGAGAGGTGCAACTGTGTTCTCCAGGTGATATTAAAAACTGCACTACAGCAAAGGTGACCCCTAAATGGAGCTATGTACCAAAGCCTCCCCTGCATTATGTAGAGCTACTTTGCAGAGACTGTCTGTGGTGGTAAAAAGCCCTGAAAATGGTGAACCATGGCAAAGAAGGGCACAGGGATGGGGAGAAAGTGTTCTGAAAGGCAACCTGGTTATCCATACAATGAATATGTTGGATGTTATTTCTGCAAAAACCCAGTGAAGCACCACATCCTGTTAGCCCATCCAGGGCATTGCACAATTAATATTTTTTTAGAAGCTGTGATTTATATGATCTTTTAAAAAGAAGGAAAAGATAACCATTGCACATTGAACTGCCTGAGAAGGTAAAGCACAGATAAGAAATCAATGTTGCACAGAGGCTTTACAAAGAGAGTGCATCCTGGTCCCAGATGAGTCTGACAATGTTTGCATTCTCACAGAGAAGAAGAGCTAATCAAAGCTGTGACACAGTTAAATTCCCTTAAATTAGAAGATAAGGAGGAAGGAGAAGTGAGGTCCCCAGGAAATTATTTGATACTTCATTTGCACTCAAGAGTCAGCCCAACAACTGTCACTGTCAGAGGGGAACAGAAACACAGGAGAGATCCTGATTCCTTAAGATAACACTGAAGGAGCAGAGCAGTGCTGATTTGTTTCCTCAGCTTCTGTGCCCCAGAGAAATCTCACAATGACAAGTACACTGGAAGTTGCTTTTGTTGTTTATTGTTTCCCTTTCAGAACCTGATTTGTAATCAGGAATTTAACCTTTCTTTTATACATAGCTTGTTTCATAAATAAACTTGCCAAGCTTCTGAAATTGAGGTGAATCTTTTAAAGCTGCGCATGTGTGTTGCTTCAGAGGTGATGAATTCAGGGAGAGTGTAGCTTGCAGGTATTCTTTGAAGGGGAGCAGGTCTGGAAATTCAGAACATTGGATATTTTTGTGCAAAATCTGGAAAATTCAGGTTTGGGGTTTGCAGCAGCATGTGCCACAAGGAGAGATTGCCACTGGCAGAATGTTACCAGAGAGAAATATAGGGGCAACCACAACAACACTGCAGCCCTGAAGATTATTTAATACAAATAAATGTAACAATATTGTTTCAAATGTCTGACCCATTTTAAGTGAGCATTGAAAATTAAAACAGGTTTGAAGGTGGCTGCATTCTGTGAGCAAGAATATGTGAACCCCCATCCACTATAAAACAGAGTGAGGGTTACCTGACCTGCCTAGTTCAGGCTAAAAAATCTCCTTAAATGAACTCCATTTCTCTAGAAAGGCCTCTGTTGATTACCAGCAGGGTTCCTGCATGCAGGAATCACAACACCAACTCTCAAATCCTACCACTGCTTTTAAGAGCCTAAATGTAGCTGGAATTCATTTGAGGTCAATTTTGAGGCAGTGACTCATCATCTCAGTTCTCCTAATGGTAAGAAGACATCTATTTCTAAGCTTCTTTTGGAATATAAGAATGGATTGCTTGAGTCCTCCTGCAGCCTCATGTGTGCTAATCAGGTTTGGGGTGTGGGGTCTTCCAGATTGAAGCATGACCTCTTCTTTCATTGCTGCTCTGATCTTTATGTAAACCATTTAAAATTAATTAATATCCTCCATAACTGAGGAACCTGCATTACACATGACAATGTGAAATTACCAAATGCTCTTACTTGTTTTTCTTCTGTATGTGCATCCCAAAATCCCATCTGTAGAGTTGTTTCCCATCATTCATATGTGATGTTGATTCTTTATAACTTCAGTTTGTAAAATTATATGTAGTACTAAATTAATGTATTGATATTAAGTAATATTGTGTAAATAGCATTAATATTCCTCTAAAAGCAGTTACTAAGTTCTCTTTTTTTTTTTTTTATTTTTCAGATGTGTGTTGAAGGTTGTTTCAGCTTCCATTAGAAATACTTTCCAACTACAAAGAAATTAGTAACTTCTTAGGGAAAAAACAAAACCAAAAACACCCAACTTTTTCAGTCTAGACTTTTCATGCACTTAAATTTCCTTCTGACTAGCAAATATTATTATGTTATTATGTTTTTCTTTCATGTGAAGTGTAGGAACTTAAGAAAAGTCTCTCTTTTTTTTGGTGACTTGTCTGTCTTTGAACAGTTGCAGCAGGGGCTTTGTCTTCTTTTGGAAGAAGCTCCTCTTACAAAGAAGAAGCTTTTAGGGTTGTACTTTCCTTTGATATAGTTATGTATTAAAAATAAGATAAAACAATTTTGTTTCAGGAGTCACATTGCACAAAACAAAGTAAGGAGTAACTAGAGGAATTTCAGTAACCTTCTCATGCAAGATGAAATACTTAAACATCATATCATTCAAGGAACAGGGACATACTTCATACTGAGAAAAGAGGATCTATCCACAGACTTACTGTGGGAAATATTTAAATCTCTGCTTGAGGGGCAAATAATACCATACACTGTCCGTGTAAAAGAGCAAGGAAGAGGCAGCTGATGAAAAGACTTGAAGGCAGTCCCCCTGCAGGCAGATTTCTATGTGATTATTCTTGCTCTACTCCTCTGGACAATAGCCACGGGGGAAATAAAAACAAGAGTGGGGAGAAAAGTTTTTGCTCCTCTAAATTTTTTGAATTCATGAAAGAGCTGCTGAAAGGCAGAAAGGCAGCTCAGCTTGCTCCTAACCACGGTTTCTGTGGACAGCATTAAATCAGGTAAACAACTTTTTTTTCCAGTCCTGTTCCTGTCCTGTGCAGCTGTGTCGTGGTCCTGGAGCTGACAGCGTGACCTGCTCAGCCCTGCAGCCACCGTGGCTGTGCAGCCATGACAAAGTTTGGCTTTTGGGCAGTGCAGATGTTCCACATCTGCTGTGAGCAGCTGTGCCTGAGGGGACACGGGCAGGGTGTTTATTATGGTGAAGGCTGGCATCCACTGGCTCACATGGACGTTCAGGATTTCTGCTTTCTCCTGAAGGGAACTGCTGGGTAAGTCACAGCCTGATGAGGATGGACAAGGGTCTGCCGACAACTGCAAGACTGTGGCTGTTTCTGAGGGGTCTGCAAAAAGTGACAGGATAAGTGAAAAGTTGCTACAGGAGCTCTGTGCCTTCTCTGGGAAATGTTCATGGGTCTGCAAGCTGGAGAAGTCTGTGGCTCAGTGCACAGCTCTGCTGGAACCTGCTGGCTGTTCTGCTGCTGCACTACTGAGAAAACCATATTCATTCACCCTGCACAAGAAGCAACAAGTATGGATTCCCCAGCAGGCAGCAATTTGAGAGCCACAGGAGAAATATGTGGCAGTGAGGAGGGAATCAGCCTGTTCTCCAGGTGGCAGAGAATACGTGATGTGTAATTATTGAGCGGTGGCAGGTTCTGAGGCACAGCCTACTCCTTCTCCTGCAGACCCGAGGGATAGCTCAGGTTCTGCCTGTTATGAGAAGCCTGCAGCCTCCCTGTCCTCCCCCAGCTTGCCTGCTGCTCTTTCCCAGGATAATGGCACTTACTGGGTGCCACAGAGGCAGCACAGGATGTGCCACTACAGCTCAGGGTGTTGGGAGGGATGAAAGTTTGACAAGAAAGTCTCACAGATATGTATGCTTAGCAGAAAGATTTTTGAATGTAGAATCTGATGAAGGAATAGAAATGAAAGCAGGTTTTGATATAGAAGGAAAGAATTGCTGAGCCAGTGTAACTGGATAACCAAGGAGGCAAAGGGTGTGTTAGTTAGAAGGGGTTTTTATGGCTTAGAGCAAAGGATAAGCCCACCTCAAACAAGAAGGTGTTTTTACCAAGCAGAAAGATAGCACAGGCAAACTGCAAGTAGAAGTCAGCAAAGCTGCAAGTAGAAAAAATGTCTCAGAATTTTTCCCTGCAAGAAAATTGAAAAACAACTTCTAGCTTAAACTGCAATGTACTAACTTTTAGTGATTGGACAACAGTAACATGGATATGGTAATTATAGTAGTTATGATAGGCTATAGGTGACAGTTAAGGTATAGATTGGTTCTACTGTATTAAGATGCCAACAAAGAAAAGTACATATTGCATTTGTAACCCAAACTGAGGGTCTCCAGGCCTGCCTGCAGCTGGAGCTGACAGCTGTAGGCACAGGCTCTGTCACCCACGACCCTGGACTGCTGTAACTCTTGGATGGAATAAACTGCATTTTGGAGAGCTGCCTGGGGTCCCACATCCCTCGTTTAGGCTCTTACTTCAGGGTGTAAAGTCATCAAGGTGCTTGTTTGAGAACTACTGTGTCCCAAGATGAGGACACCTACTCTTCTGGAAATGACTTTCCTGAGCATCCAGATGGCTGGGAGGAAATTTGCTAGCAGGAAAAGGATCGAGAAAGTGCAGCCCTGCAAAAGAACAAAAATATCTGAGAATAAGGAAAAGCAAATGTACCGAGAAGGATAACAACTTAAAACACCCAATTAACCAACCAGAAAAATCCCCACAACAAAATCACACCCCAAAACAATGACAGCAAAACAACAAAAAACTTATCATACCCCCCCTGCCCCCCAAAACCCCCCAAGATGAAAAAAAAAAAATTAACACCAAAACCACAACTCCCCACCTTCAAAAAAAACCCCAAAACCAACCTCCCAAAAAAACCAAACCAATCCCCCCAAAAAACCAACCAACCAACAAAACAAAAAACCCCAAAAAATAACACACACAAAAAAACCCCCAAAACCCAAAAACAAAAACCAAAAAGCACACCCAAAACCAACCAAACAACAACAAAAAAAAGCCCAACAAAAACCCAAACCAAAAAAACCCCAAACCCATCAGACTGAAATCTGCCTCCCTGCAGTGCTCAGCACTGAATACAGAAGAGAGACCAGAAGCTGCAGGGAGTGAAGCTGTCAGCTGGGTCAGGTTTGCCATACAGAAGGGACAAGGTGTTACCTAGGGCAACAAAACATCTGTAGCAGCTTAGGAAGGGGCTGCCTCTGTGCAGCAGATCTGAGACTCTGCCTGCAGCAGTGGCCATCCCTGGCTGGCAGCTCTGAAGGACAAAGCTGCTGTGACAGGCAGCTCATCAGTCCCCAAGGCAGGGACAGGGCTGAGAGCTCAGCATCACTCAGCACTGCTGCCCTTTGAACCAACTCAGAGGTACCAGGATGCATGAGATAAACATCTTCATCCAATTTAAGCAAAATAATTTATTCATCGGTGTCTCCTGAGAAAGGAAGGCACACCTTATTCAATATTTTATGTAGCTGATGTGGTTTGCAAAGGATTTGTAACTGACAGGCTAGTAAACAACCTTTTTTAAGCTCCTACAGGAAAAGTGGGCAAATGCTTGCATTCAAACTCCTGCAGAAAACATTGGAAACCCAGGCACTGCCATGTCTTTTCCTTTAAACAGCACAGTATGTTTACAATTTTGCAGAATTCACAGGAAAATAATAAGAAGTTGGAAGCTGTTTTCTCCAGAAAGGCAATTATGCTGAAATGCATTTAAAGATGTCATCAATTTCAATTACCTTTGAAAGAAAAGATCATAAATATTCAAGGCTGAGATGCAGTCCTCTTTATGTTTAATTTCTTACCATTTTCTTTGTTGTTGATATACATAGATGTTTATATCACATGTTTACAATTTTTCTTACTTCCATTTGTGCAATTAAGCATATTCCAAAAAGTCATATCAGCATTTATGAACTGAATTGTTCTGTGATTTCAAAATTTTCATTTTTGTTATCCCTCAGCATAAAAATCAATCCCATCACCAATTCTGACCTTGGAGGTGGTGGATTGCACTCTGCATCCACAACTGTGCAACACAAAACATCAACAGAATGTCAGAAGGTCAGAGAAAATCCTACTCTGGGAGTTCACAGCTCCTTTTACTTTGTCGTGCACCCAGCATACCTGGGAGCAGACTGAAGGAGAAAAAATCTTAGTTCTGGTACAAAGAGTCTGTCTATAAATAATTGGAAGTGTTTTGTAGTGAGGACTGTAATTTCAAGTCTGTCTGTTTTATAGAGTAGTTGGGATTTAATTTTACTTGTTGCAAAGCTTTCCCAAGCTTTGTCTAATTCTTGAGATTACTGAGCCCATACTTAGAGCAGTAAATTCTGCAAACTTTATAGACCCTGGAAAAGTGGAAATTCTGTTCAAAACTGCTGTGGCATTTTTTAATCATGCTAAATGGATAGCCAGCAAATCATGGGTCAGTCAATGGTACAGTCATTCCTAGCAAGAGAATGGGAAATGGGAATCTTTCCAATTAGTGTGTTAGAGTGAGAGCTCCATAAAACATTTAACCTCCAACTGTGTGACATTTTGATTCAAAAATTAACACTGTCCAATATCAATATCGCAAGTACTAAGTTAGGATATGCTTTATTGAGTATTTGTTAGGAAGAATGCTTAAGAAAATAAAATATCTCTGTAAAGTTCTGTTGTTATGAGTGCCTGGCCCAGTACTGTTGTTTGGGGTTTTTTTTGTTGCTGTTGTGTTTTAATAAAGTTTGGAAAAATTCACACACTATCAGAATAGCAAATCATGGTAAGAACTTCTGGAGCGCTGTGTAAACTGAACACATATCACAGGGGAGAAAAAACAACAAAACAAACCAATCAACAAACAAACCCTACCACAGCCAAGACTCTTGCTGCCTTTGGAGGAGATAGGGTTTTACACAACTTGTTTTAACTGAGGCAGACAATGATTATCATATTTGTAAGCAGAGATTGCAGTTCTGCCTGTGAACACTGGGGCATTGCATCAGGATAAACAGTGTGAAAATATCCATAGGTCATGACATCCCATGTCAATCAGCAGAACAAAAGCACTGATGATCAGATTGTTGCAGGGCTGGACTGGGAAAGCAAGGACATTTTATCCTTCCTGGAATGGAGTTCCTGGCCTGAGCAGGTCTTGGAGCAGCCACCATGTCACCAAACAGCTGAGGGGTCCCTGGCCAGGTGCTCCATGTTGTCTCTCATTACTCCCTGGCTGGTGATGCTGAGAGCTGGAAGTAGATGTTTCTTCTACCTCAAAAGTCAAAATATTATTTATGAATTGGCAGAGGTTCAGAAGTTAGACAGGCAAGTAATCAAACATCTGGGAAGTGCATATTACAGTGATCTGTATCTTTGTCATCTCTGGCAGCCTGGCTTTTTCAAAGAGTAAGAAGCAACTTGATCAAGGTCTTTATGTGGGAAGACGACACCATCTGATGCATTTCAGTTCTCAGATCTATTAGAGAAAGGTACAACAAAACCTAATGCTTAGAAGCTGAATCTAGACAGATAATTACCATTCTATTATATCCTAAATTTTCTATGGGGTCTTGTCACAGACTGTCACTAGGCACTTTTCTGGACAAGTAAATCTGCAAAACAGGCCCAATATTCCAGTGTAGCATCCTGATCTCAAGGCACACATTTATCTTCTGACAAGTTACTGTCCTCAGTTCTTCCCCTCCCCCAGGACAGGCAGAGAAAGAAGCACCTCAGAGGAAACAACCACACTATTTTTAACTCAGATTTATTTTCATCTATGAGATTTGGTGGAGCCAAAGCCTGAAGCAGCTTCCCTCTGCCAGGTCTCCCCAGGCACACCAACCCTTCCCATCTCCTCGGCCCCAGCATTCCCATGGTGAGGGAGGGACAGGGATGCTGCAGGCTCAAAGCAAACACCTCAAGCCCCTCTTCTGCCTTCTGCCCACTGTGGGCTTTGGCAGAGGGACATCCTGCATGGCCCCGTGCTAAAAATCCCCATGGTACAGCAGGGAAGGGCTGCATGATGCTGATGGCTCTTCGTCCCATTGTCTCCATCCTGGTTGGAAAGGATCAAGGCAGTGCTGTCACAGGAAGGCTCCAGCCCATGGGAATTTCTGCAGGATTTTAACAAAACCAAATGGGATTTGTAGTTTGACCAGGAAAGTTCCCACACTGTGAGTTGTTTTCCTAAACACAGATCCTAAAGACCAAGCACAAGTTTTTGGTGTGGAGACACAGCGTTCTTGTTACAACCTGTGTTTTGCAAATCGGTCTGTTGTAGCCATTTCTCAAAAAGACACACTATGAATCAAAAATCAATTCACATGTTGAGATATTCATTTTGAGTAATAGTACCAGGGGAACAAAAACAAGCCAGAAGTGCTCTGTTGCAATATTTTCAAAATGAAATGGTCTTGGCTTTGTTATCTAATACTGTTTCATTCTAAAATTGATCTATGTTTAGTGTTAATAAATAGTAAAAATATGTGAAAAGTGAGTAATGTATCTGACTGGATATTAGTTTTCCCTAATTTATTTTCAGTTTGGCCACCAAACAGGAAAATCAATTATTCTCACAACTCTATTCAGTATAAGTAAGTCTCTCTCTTCCAACATATTGCTTTCCTCAGTTTTCTCCTCTGTGGAGACTCTTATTCTACCAGTTGTATTAACTTGTGGTTTTCCCCAGATGATGACTTCTGATATTTTCATTTACATAAGTTCCCTTTAAATTTTTCTGCTGTTAGTTGTGACTATAATGAGTTAGCCTCTACTGTACATTTCATTAACATAATGTTTATTGCCTCCTTTGGATAGTGAAACTATTAATTAAAATTGTATCTATCAAGGATCCACTGGGTGGATCCATTGGATACGATATATGACTAAATATTGCTCCAACATGTTTTTGATTATTTTCATTGTCTTTCAAAAGGTTTTCAGTACCCATTGTAAAGAATATATCCAAGCCACTTCAAAAATTTTGGACAAGATACTACAAAATGCAGTATCACATTTTCCAATAAAATCAGAATGCTATCCCACTTCCCTCTTACTGCCACTTAACTGTCAAGAACTATGTTGGATAAAACATATGCTGTGTAAGCTCCCACTGTTTACTGTATTTTGTTTCATTACCCTCTCCATGTTGGTGGCCATCTCCATCTATTTTTCCCATCATTGTACACACTGTACACTTTTTTTTTTTTTTTTTGCAGTATAAGAATGTTGCCTTTTTCCCATTGTAAAACTCTTCATCCTTTTTTTCAGAGCTATTAAACTGTTGGCTTGACTTAACAGGTCTTTACCTTGCTACTACTATTAAGATGAAAAACTCGTTCAGAGACATTTTTGGGCCAACTATAATTTCAGCAGTACATGTGAAGTAAATATTTATTCAAATGACTGCTTGGGGCTAAACAAAAGAGAGGCATTCCAGAAGTCCATTTGCATCAGGAGAATGACCAAAAGTCTACATAGAGTGTTGTTCTATTTCTCAGTGGAAAAGAAAAATTTATAACAGGTGACACAAGGACTTAAATTTGGTGGGATTTTTTTTTTGGGTTTTGCTTCCTCCTGGGTGTTACATTTGATCATATGATAAGTGCTTTTTTTTTTTTTTCCCTATAAAGAGCTGAAATTCCAGTTCTGCAATAAGAATAGGTTGAAGACCATGTAGATGAGTTTGCTTATCATGGAAGCCTGCAAAAATTACTGAGAGAATTGTAAATCTTACAGATAAGAGGCTGAGACAAAATTACAGTATAGAAGAGGGACAACAGGTTTTAGAATATTAGGAAGATTATAAAAGAAAAATGTAACGTCTGCATTTATAAAGGGATGATGGAGGAGTATGAACATGGAGCATACACAACTGAAGAAAAAACAGATAGGTAAGCTTTAATTCCTAGAGTAATATGGAAACAAGCAATGTTTTTATGGATACATGGAAAACAAAATCGGGCTGAAGAACACCCAATATAGATTTATCAAGGAATGATCTTGTAATATTTAATTTGTTCTTTTCTATTGCAGGGTAACATGTAGATAAAGGTATCCTCTATCTTGCCTCCTTTAAGGCTTTTGATGCCCTCTTAAGGAATATTTTCATAGCCAGATGAGAAAAGTTTTTAGGTGGAGCTCCTGGCAGGTGAATGTGTAGGGAGGTGGCAAGGAATATTTAAAAGAGCAGCTACTTGCAGCTCACTGATATATTGAATTTGTGTACCTTTAGCAGTTCCACACAAGTCTTCCTTAGGTTTGGTGTTGCTCAATACTGTTATTAATGGCCTGAACAGTGAAATAGGTTATATGCTTATTAAGTCACTAGATTATATTAACCTAAGTGAGCTGCCAGCACTCTGGAGACTTAAGCTGTGCCCAGGTTAGTATAACCTGCTTGTCATCAGGGCTAATTAATCACATTAACATCTTGCTAATGTGACCACACTGCTCGGGGTAGCTGTGATACCTCTGAATGGCACTGCATTATGCCACAGAGATTCTCTCAAAGAGAGGCATTCCACACTTTCTCCATTTAATCACATTCCCCAGTCTGCTCCAGGTCAAGATGCTGATTTACTGGCAGGTCACTTAGGTACATTTAAACATTTTACCATCAATCCTCCTGGAAACAGCAGACTCAGTTGTGCTGTGTTGTGTAATGCCAGAGTGAACACTCACTTTATGCTAGGATATCATCTTGTGCAGCATCAAAATCACACACTGCAGCTGCTGAGCTTCCCCTGCAGATTCCTCTATCCAAGTATTGATCAGGCCCTGTGTGTTAGAAAGGTCTGCAGAGTTCCTACTACGTACACTGGAAGAGTGGTAATTTTCCTGTTTTACATGAAAATATATTAGATTGCAGGAGGACTATGGCTCTGGCAGATCAATGCCGGAGGAGTTAATATCACCTACTTTTGCCTCCCCGTTGTATAGTTCTAAAATTAGAAGCAAGCAGAAACACTGTGCAGCATCCTAATTGGCTTGTCACTAGGGCAGAGTAACTGGCCAGCTTCTGACTTAGCAGAGATCAGAAGGTCCTCTTGATGCATCCTCACAGCTCTGTTGCTTAGCCTCTGGGGAAGAAATATTCAGAAATAAAACTAACATGTATTTAATTAATTAGAATTTTAATATATTTAAAGCATATCTATCTGGTGTGATGTAAAACATTTTAGTCGTTTTCCACTGTGGAAAAAAATTATCTGCAGACATTGTAAGTCACATCCTGACTGCAGTAGTTTTACCTTGTTAAAGGCAAAGAAGGGGACTTCACCACTGGCAGGTACAATTTTTGAGAGCAACATCAAAGTTATATTTAGCATCATATAATCCTTATACAGATGGCTGAATGTTTATGGTAGTGAAGTTTTAGCTACCTACGTGATGCCTGGGGCTCTGGAAAGGAAACCTAAAATGCATCTTGTTGGCAGAAGAGTTTATGTACTTACCTTAGACTAGGCTGGTCCAGAGAAATAAAAGTCTTTCTCCACGTGAATTTCAGTCTAGGAGACATACATTAACTAAACTTTTATTACATGAAAAACATGTCTAGACAGCAGCCTCAGCTGCACAGCTACCTTTGAAGATGTACAGCATATAGCCTGCAGCAGGGTATTTCACAGCACCTTTTGTGTTGAATCTCCTGACCCTCTGGCAAACAGCTGCTGCAGCAAGAGCAGCAAGATTCCCTCACTTCAGGGGGAGTCTCTGCTTGTGCCTCTGAACAGCACAGCACAGCACAGCAAGACACCTGAGAGCTCTGTCTGGGTTAATTAGCAGCACTGACAAGCAGGCTGTGCTCGTGAGGCAGAGCACTGCACGGCGTGGCTGCTGCTGGCACTGAGATGATTTGCTCAGAGGAGCCCCAGGTGCGGCGCTGGGCTGTGCAGAATGCCCCTGGCATTGTGACTGAGCTCCCTGGGCCTCAGGAGGAATCATTCCTTGGAGAGTGGGGACTGGAAAGCTTAGCTTCAACTGGTTCATAAAGTTTTCTATTTTAGACAGTGTGTTTCAGTCATGCTGCATCTCCTCCAAGTCGGAGAGGCTGAGGGAAGGAAGCTGAAGCAGGTCTTAGCTGAGTCATGTGTCATGGTGCCTTAAGATCTCTCCTTCCTCACCATGGATCTTAATGTTCCCACTTTCCCTGTACTTACTTCATCAGCTTCATCTGTACTCCCACCTGCTCTCCCCTTCAACAGCCACTGCTCATCCTGCTTTTGTCCAGGTGAACCTATCCTGGGTCATGAAGTCCAATCCTCTGCTGCCACTGGGAACCTGGCTACTTCACGCCTTTAGAGAGCTTTTCTTTCTTTTCAAGGTTGGTGGAATCTTTCCTTCTTTTCAGTCTCTGCTTCCACACACAGCCCAGGTACTTCTCACCTTCCTCACATTCTTTCCCTCTCAGGAAAGCCTCTGCTCCTTGCCTGACCACTATTCTCCCCCTCTATCTCTACTAAAGTGAGCTTCTGCCATTTGCAGCCAAGCACCTTGATTCAGGGTGGACTTTGTGGCTTTTTTCTGATGATTGCACACCATTCCCCAGTGCTTTGGGATATCAAGTCCTGTAGCCTTCTGGGAACGTGGTTCCAGAATAGCCACACTGTGCTTCCCAGTTCTGCCCTTATGGGTGCCCTACAGGTCTCCCCCCTTCACTATCACCACCACCAGTAGGACTAAACTCAAGAGAAATGGTGTCAATCTAAGCTACTCCCTAATTTTTACAGTATGCCTAAATTGGACCATTTCTGACTGAAACAGTGATGGCAAGAAGAGTTTCAGCAACATCAATAACAGTAATTCTAGCCAGCCCTTTGCTGTGCCTCTCCCACGGTCGTTAACACTACAGAAATAGAAAGAAATGCCATTTCCTACTCCCCAAGAAGGAACATTTAACCAGTGCAGCTGGGTCCCAGGAGAAAGAAAGCCAAAATGTGCAGAAACTATAATAAAATAAGACATAATGTTAAAGTTAATGCTTTGTGATAGACCACTGGCGAGGCTGTGGGTTGCCACAGCAACAGGACTACACACACCAGGCTGCACTGTGGGGCTGCTGGAGCTGCACTCTGGGGCTGCTTAAAGGTCATCATGCTGCTGTCCTGAGCAAACACATCAGCACCTGTTTGCAGCCAGCTCCAGACAACATGGGACCAGGGAAAAATCAGTCTGGACTGATGCTTGCCTTAAGATGCTGTCTATCAGCAGTTAAGCTGTAATCAAGCCCAAAACATGCATAGGTTATCCCAATCATCAGTGAAACAGCACACAAAGTCCTGCTTGGTCTTTAGTGTTGGCCCAGCTTTGGCTCACATGGAATGCTGGAGAGTAGGGAGCAGAGAGGAGACCTTATGATTTTTCAGCTTCTGCTCTGGATATCCACATACCCTTGGACACAAGCTGGAGAAGCCCCAAGTCTACCATGACTTGCCTTCCTTCTCTTCAAGACCCAAGATCTAGGCTGGCCCAAATTAAATGAGTCTGTTATTTGTACATATCTGCATCTGTTTTGCTTATGTAGCTATTTAAGTGTGGTGGGAGTGAAATTCTAGGTTGCTGGTAGGCTCTGGGTGAACACGGTAGCCAGTGAGCAATACCACAGAAAAATGGGAGGAAAGCCCCTGGGGGTAGAGCAGTTCATGAACCTTTGTGTGCAGATACAGATGTGGAAAAACTCCTGTCAGCCTAGACTTCTCTATGAACCAGGGGAAAAAACCTTCTGAGGCAGAGCTGCATTTTTAGAGGGTTGTATGGGGGACACTGCTCAGAGGGGTTGGCAGGAGTCAGTCATGTCTGAGCAGGGACATCCCTGTCATGGAGATTGGCCTATGCCTGTGTGAGCTTGGCCTCAAGTGCTCAACAATTTTTCCCAGTTACCTCAAATGTCATCAAAACTCATCATTAATTGTCTGACACTTTATTGCTATTGATTCATTGGCATGTAACTTCCTACTACCCTATTCCCCTCTCCCGGGCTTTATTTTGTCTAATTCCTCTCTCTTGATAACTCTTCTCCAACCATGCATTCACCTCTTCCCCCTTCTGCTTTTTTCTTCATTTCCCACCATGGGAATATCAAGAATTCCCAGATGTGCATTTCTTCCCAGACATTACCCATGGCCCAGCAACTGAATGCATCTGTTCTTATTACCCACCATGTCCAAGGGTTTCCTGGCACAACAAACAGCCTCTCTCCACCTTGCTCCAAAAAAAATATTCAGGTAGCTCTCCACCACAGCTCCACCACTGCAAGTAACTGACGTGTTCCAAAGAGAAATGCTGTGATTAGCAACATTAACTAAATAACTTTTATCATAACCTTTTATTTTGTGTTGTGTGTAATGATCTATACAAACAAAAAAGCCATGGTCAGCACATCCATGGTCAGATAAAATGGTCAGTAGTGTTCTCCAGGCAAATTTGGGGCACAATTTTACTTTGGAAATTGTATAAATTTGCTTTAAACTTGCCTTTCTTTAAACACACATGAACATGAAAATATTTTAAGACCAATATTATGGTTGGAAAATCCAATACTGAAGAGGATGTGCCAAAAAAAGAGCTGTCTGTGCCACTTGATTTACATCCCTTTGTTCTGCACTGCACGCTCACAGGCTAATTGGTAAACAGGATCCTGCCTTATCGGGTGTGGGAGACAGCAGCTGCTGTCCAGAAAGATCAGCATGACAAGAATCCTATTTCACCTGTTGAAGAAGCTTTTGGTGAAAATCCTGGCTCAAAAGACAGACTCTTTTAGATGAGACGAGGTGGCAGCCACAGGGCTGGGACCCAGTTAATTTTTAGGGAGAAAAATTGTGGAGGTACAATATTGTTGGAGAAAAAGGATAACCCTTGAGGATTAAGATGATGAAAGCTGTCCGGAAGAGCTGGGGACTATCCCTGCTTCTGTCACAGAATTCTTCTGTGATGCCAGGCACAATGCTTAAAACCTTTCATAGATGAGCAGCTCCTCAGTATGGCCCCTTCTGAGGCTTCATTTTCAGAGCTACTGCAACCAAAATCCATGCAAGGTCTGCTCTGAGAAATGAGGTCCCAGCTGCCTTTCAACCATTCATTCAGAATCTGCCAACTTTCTATCTCACAGAGACATTCTATTTTCTAAAGCTATGAAGCACACATATAATTGTGTTAAGAACCATAAAAGTACTTCCTAAGCCTGTCTTCAGGTATTCTGAAGAAATTCCAAAACCAAAAAGTGAGACTAGAGGATTTAAAGCTACAGAGAGGGACACAGCCAGAGATGTTCAGATGTCCCCAAAACCAGACACCAACCACTTTCCCATTTCCAATGCATTAAACCGAAGGACTTGTGAGTATCACCAAAAGTCCATGTGAACTATGTGCCCTTTTTGTGCTGGAGACCAGAGAGGACATCCTAGGACAACCCAACCAATCACTGCCAGGCAAAGGTGGTTTTTTTCTACAGTCTTTAACTCAGATTTTCAGCAGAACCTGAGATTCTTCCCCTGCTCCTGGCTCTTCCTTTTCTTGTCCAGACTGACAAGAGCAATATTATTATTAAGAGCGATATTATAGTTGGAAAATCCAGTACTGAAGAGGATGTGCCAAAAAAGAGCTGTCTGTGGCACTTGATTTACATCCCTTTGTTCTGCACTGCACACTCACATGCTAATTGGTAAACCCTACCCTAGTCTGATTCTTGTTCCCCAGTTTTTTCTCCAAACTCAGTATTTTGTCCTCATCAGCTCTGTTGGCCCATTTCTTCTACAAGCAACTCATTTCTCCTCTCCTGACTCCTTCCCGGGTCCACATCTCTTCTTCCTGCCATACCAGTTCTTAGGGTCATCTTTATTGTATTTGTGCATATTTAAAGGCCCACTAAACTTCCCATTTGGCACAGATCCCTTCACCACCTACGTTTTTTTTTCTTCTTGAATTCACTGAACATCTTTCCCAACCCTCCCTCTGACCTCCATTCCTAAATTGTCTTGGGCCACTTCAGGCGTCCTCCTGCCTTCTATACTTTGTATTTTCTGCACCTCCACACTCCACGGCTGCTTAGACAACAGTGAAGAGAGGCATCCTGCCCCGAACCCTGGGGCCTGGCAAGCCTCAGCCTGAAGGAACCAGGAGCGAGCACCGAAGAGCCATCACTCCTCCTGGTGCTCGAGGCTGGAACAAGTTCAGCCCCTCTCTGAAGGCAGCATGTGAGCAGTCCGGTCACGCACAGCAGCTGCAGCAGGAGCCGGACGAGGCAGCGGAGCGCACCCGGGCACCTCCGGCAGCCCTGGGCAAAGCGCACTTGGTGTGAACCAAATCTCCAGGGATTTTAGCAGCGCTTTTCACATTTAGACCCGCCTTTCTAAGAAAGCGAGGCGAATATTTGGTGTCTACACTGCCTATGCTACCTGTGTCTAACCATACCCATGCCATGTGTGCCAAGGGCCTGGCTGCACGGGCACGGCTGCCTTTGTGCTCCCACCCCTCGGCCACAGCTTCTCAAGCTCTGACTGTCCCCGAAAGGAGCGCGGCGGTCTGGAACTGGTACCAGGTGCTGTCCTTTCCTAAACTGCTCTGCGGGAACTTTGGGAAGGGCTGGCTTTGCGCTCCACGGGGCTGAGCCTGGTGAGTGGCAGTCGTGGGGTGGAAATAAAACTTTGCTTGAAACAGTTGAAAATGTAAGGAACGCCAGGAATCATTTCCTCAGGAGTCTCTCTCCCTCCTGCGAGCTCCAGTGTTTAAGTGAGCGCGGCCCCTGCCGGCCCCGCTCGGCAGCCGGAGCGCTCGCCCTCCCGAGCCTCCCGTCGCTCCTGCTGCGAGCTCGGGCTCAGCGCACAGGTCGGGGACTGCAAATCCAAGTGTCACTGGCACAGGAGTGATTATTACCAGATGCTAATTACTCTTTAATGTATGCTAATCGCTGCTGCATGCCAGCGCGCTCAGAGCACCGAGTGCCAGGCGGAAAGCGCTCGGCTGGAGCGGAGCGGCTCCGCAGCCCCAGCCCCGCGCCGAGAGCCGGCACCGCGCCCCACGGCTGCGCTGCGCTCGCACTGCGCTCTCTTCCGCGGCCGCCATCCCGCTCCCGAGGCGAGGAGCGGCCGCTGGTGATTCCTGACTCCTCCGAGCTCCAGGCTTTGCCTGGCGTAGGTTTCCTGCAGCCGGGAGACAGACAGGCGCCCCCGGCTTCCCTGTGCCGCGGCAGCACCGCCGCTCCCCCGCCGCAGGGGACCCGGCAGGTGCCGCCCCCGGCTGGGGAGGCGATGGTGATGTTCTGTGCGGGGACGGGAACACCACACACGCGTTCTAAACTTTAAAACCCGCTGCCTGAACGTGTCTCCCAGGAGAGGGGAGCGGGTCCCCTCGGCAGTCTCTGCCCCGGCCGGGAGAGGCGCCCGCGGGCCGAGGGGAGCCGCACACAGGGCTTGCCCGGGGAAGGGGCACCGGCGGCCCCCTCGCCCCCGCCTGCCGCCGCCGCCTCCCCTCGGGGCCGGCGCTGCCCGTGCCCGCCGTGGCTGCGCGGGGCGCGGGGACCCGCGGCGGGCGGTGCGCGGGAGGCGCCCGGCGGCGGCGGAGGGCGGGCAGCGGGGCGGGCGGTGCGCGGGGCCGGCGGCGCTGCGCTGCGCCCCGATAGGCGGCGGCGGGCGGTGTCGGTGCTGCCGCCGCTGCCGCGGCTGCTGGTGCTGGCGCGGAGCCGCTGAAGCCCGGCACAGGGGCTCGCCGGCTCTCGCACGCAGCGGCGGCGGCGGAGCGCGTCGCGTCGAGAGAAGCGAGCGGGGAGGAGGAGGAGAAGGCGGAGGAGGAGGAGGAGGAGGAGGAGGAAGGGGAGGGGGGGGCACCTTCTCGGAGAGGATGCCCGGAGCGGCTGCAGGGACGGCGGCTACAGGAGCAGGCTCGTCAGGAGCGGTAGCAGCGGGGATGCTCCCAGCTCAGGAGGCAGCCAAGATCTACCACACCAACTACGTGCGGAACTCGCGGGCCATCGGCGTGCTCTGGGCCATCTTCACCATCTGCTTTGCCATCGTCAACGTGGTGTGCTTCATCCAGCCGTACTGGATCGGGGACGGCGTGGATACCCCGCAGGCGGGCTACTTCGGGCTCTTCCACTACTGCATCGGCAACGGCTTCAGCCGGGAACTCACCTGCCGGGGCAGCTTCACGGACTTCTCCAGTCTGCCCTCGGGAGCCTTCAAAGCTGCGTCCTTCTTCATCGGGCTCTCGATGATGCTCATCATCGCCTGCATCGTCTGCTTCATCCTCTTCTTCTTCTGCAACACAGCCACCGTCTACAAGATCTGTGCCTGGATGCAGCTGACCTCGGGTGAGTGGAGACAGCGGCCCCGGTGTTGGGGGGCTCCGCGCCGCCCTGTCCGGCACAGCCCGGCCCGGCCCGGCCCGGGGGGCACGGGCGGCTCTGCACAAACTTGCGGCGCCGGGGCGGGAACGGCGGGGGGGGTGTCGGGGGCGGGGGTGCCCCGCGGGGGAGGCCGGGAGAGGATGCTCGGGGTGCCGCGACACATCGGCAGCGTCGCAGAGCGGTGCCCGTGCCTGCCCCGGGCCGCCCGACTGGGCGTGGGCCAAGCCAGGCTGAGCCCGCAGCTCCTCGCAGCGCTCCGAGGGCTGCCCGGGGATGCTGCCCGGGCTCGGTGTGGGACCGACCCGTGGGCAGCTCCAGCAGCCCCAGGGACTGCGGGCGGAGCGAGTGGGTGTCCTCCAGAGCGGGTCTGCTGTAAAGGTCAGGAGAAAATGGCAGTGGGGACAATTGGGGCTGGCGGCGGTGCGGGAAGGCAGCTGCCCGCCTGTTGAAGCTTAGTCCCGGTCCCACAGTTCCGCCTGGCCGAGGCAGAGCCCACTCCGGCTCCGTGGCAGGGCTTGGCGAGGTCTTTTGCTGGTGAACTGGAAGGGCAGCTGAGGTCGTTGGATGTGGCATGCATGAGTTTTGGTTGGGGTCTGTTTCACTTGTCCACAAGGTTTATTTCCCACTATGTGTTAGGAGTGTAAAGAAAAATAATTAATTTCAGTTGCTGATTTTGTTTCAGAAGATCTCCTGACTTCATTTGACTTTCCCCATCACATCCAGGGTCTCCCTGGGGAAAGTGTGTGGTAGGAAAGAGGGAAAACACCAGGACATCCCTTTCTGCATTTCCAGCACAGCTTTCCCTCTGAGTTATTGGAGAACTGGTTATTTGTGTGCAGCTGGGAGGGTCTGTAGAATTAAGATAGTAATACAAGCAGTTTTAGCGAGACAGAAAATATTAATTCTTCAATCATTTGGGGAAAAAAGGGGCTAAAATCAAAGCATACCTGTTACATGTCCTCCTGGTAAAACCTGAAATAGAGAAGATTTGGAATAAGCTGTTAGGGAAAAAGAGCAAAATGTCACCAAAATGGGCTCACAATCACTTTTTCAGTCCCCTTAATTGACCTACATTCATTTCAGTTTCTGAGCAAAAATTCTTTTGAGTTTTCTATTGAACATCTTCAGCATTATTCAGTTTGCCCTCTAGTCCATGAGGCTTGGTGGAATTCTCTGGTTTATATGAAACATCTCTAACCGTTTCTCTCTCTGATGATGTTTTTCTGTGTGCTATTATACATTTTTATGCTGTTTCCTTAACTAAAGTTTCCTTGTAATTTCTTTCTGTATCACTTGGGAAGTGATCTGCCACCACTTGAGGCTGGTAGGTTTTTTCCCAATTCCAGTGAGTTTAGTTTTGGGTTCATTATCTCTGTACTGGGAACCCCCTTTGATGCTGGTGGCTCCTCTGTCCATTGCTCTGGTTAATTGTACACAGTCATGTCACTTGGCTCTGGGCAGGAAAAACTGTTTCATCTTTGCACAACTGATGTCTCCTCTGCTCCATTAAGGACTTCTGCTTTCAGCTGTTTCCTCTTCTTATGGCTCTGCAGCTAAAAGGTGCCATGAATATTCACTGTTTTGATGCATTTCAGCATGTTTTTTTCATGTCCAGTATGCAGTAGGACAACACAATTTCCAAATCTCTTGCACTTTCCAACATCAACATCTACGTTTGCGCTACTTCATGCCCAGAGGTGCCACTGAAAGATAGATTAAATGAATCTGATTCCTTTTCTGTGTTTCTGTACATGTGAATAATAATGCTAAGAAACCACCATATGTGACTGATCTACTGGACTCCTGCATGTGTGCAGGTGTACTTGGCGATTTGTTTTCAGGCAAAGCAACAGAGAATTTTTGTCATCTCCAAAGCTGGTAGATGCACTGCTGGCATTAAAAGTCAACAAAAGGAGCTTTATGTCAGCAGAAGAATCACTTCTCAGACTGCTTCCCTCCCAAATTAATAAGGGAATGCATGCATAGCCAAGTAGTTGTTTGCTGTCTCTCCCAATTTGTACACAAATGCCCTGGAAGTGCTACAACAATGTTGGGTGTTGAAAGAACCTGACTTTATTGTTTGCTGAATGTTTTACCCTGATTCAATATTTACCTCACTGTTCATTTCTGTATTACTTTAAAAAGTTTCCTCAAAAACTACCAGAAAGTTCATATAGCTTTGGGTTTCATCCTTTGAAGAAAACAAAGGTGGTGGGACAGAAGGAAAACTTAGAGTAAAATGTGCAGGTCAGGAGTGTTATAATGATGTTTTCTCTGAGCCATATGATCTACTTCTGTTATTAGTTTACTGTTTGGAAAGTATAAGTAATAGATAATAGTAATCCTAAAATGCTTATCTCACAAAAAAGAAAAGAATATAGTAATGTCATCTACATATGCATATAGTTCTCTGTAGTACGGGAACAAAATTGAATCTGAAGTACTGAAATAAAGGAGCATGTGAATTTAGCTTTGATTTTGCTTGCTATTATGTACTTTCACAGTGTTAGCATTCAGTTTGGTAATATAACACTTAAAATTGATGTAATTTAAATCTTGTTAGAATCATGTTTCTGACATGGGATCGTGCTTGGTTTAGGATTGCAAATTAAAGTTTAGGAACTGATTTCTTTAGAAGAAAGATTTGGATCACAGTCTGTCCTGCATGAGTCATTATAAATTGTCAGCATGCTATAACTCTTGTTTTGAAAAGGTGTTTATTAAGTAAGAAAAAGATAAACAGTATCTTGGGCACATACACTTTCAGTCCTTGTTGCTGTCTAATCAGGTCTATGACTAGACAGGTCTATGACATGATAAAGAAGAAAAATCTGAAGAAAAAATGTACTTCCTGTGTGTACAGCCTAGATTAGATGGTCCTATGATTTAGCCATGGTATGCTGCCTTTTTTGTTGCACATGCATAATGCTGTCAGGGTACACTTGATACTTTGAGAGCCGGTGTTGGCAGCCTCGTTCTCCATCCCCTAACCTCCCCTTCTGCAATTGCAAAATCATAGGTACAAGCAGAATGCACTCACCTAATTTGAGCAGCTGCATGGTCACAAACTCTTGAAATCATTAGGAATTAGGTAATACTGTTCTTGGTTATTCTACATCTAATGTACACAGGAAACCTCACAAATAAAGATAACTCTTGAGATTTATTCCTTTATAGGTTAAGTAAATCAAGCACTTCCATTCTGTCATTGTGATTTTTTTTCACTATATTTGTCATTACATTTTTCCTTTACTAGGATGATTCAAGGTATTAGAAAGGAAAAGTAAGGAAAGCAGAGGAAAGGCATAGAAGTGTCCCATGGACAAGAAGGATGAAACCAATATATAGGTTTTGAAGAGATTCCTGAGTTTATGCCCTCAATAAGAGGATCATTGAACAAAACATCAAAGCTCTGTACTTTGGGAAACCACAGTCCGGTGAACTTTTACAGTGGTCTGTAACATGGCCCACCAAAGCTTCAGAGCAGCTAAAGCTCATTTTGTCCTCTGTATTTTTTGTTCTCCAGCACTCGTACTCAGAGATTTCCTCACATGGATCTTGGCATTTAAGAGCTCTTGCTGGATTTTTTTTTTTGAGACCTGTGTAAATTTTAGCATTTACAGTGCCCCAGAGCAAGGAGTTCCACAGATTGATACATGTCGTGTGAGGATTCAATGTTTTTTGTGTTCTAAGTCTTCTGCCTGTCCATTTCATTTGATCCTCTCAGCTCATGCATTGGAAGAGGCTGTGAACAGGGAACTTGGAGACACATTCCCTGTCCTGCCTCTGATTTCACCTTTGCTGTATCCCCTCAGTTACCTGGTTTTGAGACCTTTGGCTTCTTGGTCTGTCCTTAGCTGTTAGGTTGTAGTGAACTTGTGATGATCCCAGCTGCCCTGCCTATAGCCATTTCCAGTCTACTCTCTCTTTTCAGAGTCTGTGGGACCAGACCCACACACAATATTCAAGACAGACAAACCAGCCTTCATATAGTGACTAAATAATATTCTCTCTTTTGTTCTTTGTTCCTTTCCTAGCAATTAGTAATACTCATTTTTTCCCTGTTACTGAACAGTGAGCTGATGTTTTCACACAACTGCCTATTATAACCCCAAGATCTCAGTCCTGAAGTGGTAATAATCACCTTGGGGCACATAATCTTGTGTAGTTAGTTTTTTTCCCCCTTAAAGAAATTATTTCATATTTATCTACACTGACTTTAATTTGACTTTTTATTGCCTAGTCACTCAGTATTGCAAAGTCTTCCTTCACAGTCCGCCCTTATCGTAGCCACCCTGAATGAGTATCAGCAGCTAACTTTGTCACCTCACCATTTATCCTGTTTTCCAGCTCATTTATAAATAAACGAGTAGCTCCCAAGTTCCAGCACAGATCCCTGCAGGATTCCACCATTGACCTCTCTCCACTTGAAAAATTGACAGTAGTGTCCTACCATCTGTCTCCAATTATTTATCCTTGCAAGGGCATTTATTTTTATCCTCTGGGAGTCTAGGTTTTTTAAGACTTATGAATGATAGATTCATCAATTGTCTTTTGGAAATCCAAGCAAACATTGTTAATGAAAACCATGGTACATATGATTTTTTACTTCTTTGGAGAACCCTAGTAGTTTTGTGAAAAAATACTTAAAATAGGTGTATTGGTCCTACCTTACTTTCTTTCGTCACACAAATATGTGATGTTTGTACACATGCTGACATACATTGGGATTTTTTTGTAGTTCTACTGATCTATATGGTACAGGTGTTGGTCTTTCTACAGTTCCACAGGTTTTCCCTGAATTGTTTTAAACAGGTTCTTAAAACTGGTTTCCTGTCACTCAGCTGCCAGATCTTTGATGCCAAAACAGCCATAATGAAGAGGTTATTACATGACACAGTTAAAAGTTTGTTTAAAACAGGGAAATGTTTCAGAACAAAAAGGAGAAATTCTTCATTGCAACTGTGCTGTTTGCCTTTATGCTTGAAATCAGTCTGCAGGACCAGGTGACTTTTATGTAAGAGTCTTAAAAGGCTTGACCTTGATGCTCTTGGAGCTTTTGTTACTGCTGTTTGACAGATCTTGGTACAGGGGTAAATTCCAGAAGCCTAGGAAAAAACCCAGCCTTGCACCAGTGCTTGAACAGGGTATCTCTTGGAGTCAGACAAAGATCTTGTCCATGGCCTCAATATCCTTAAGAATTTGTTGAGAGAGTAATTTACATTTATGGCTCCTGAACTTTGCAGGTGGCATCAAAATTATTTATTTAATAAATGACAGTTATTTGTCTAATAAATTATAGTAAGGATAGCTGATTGCATAGACTGATTTGGATGTTGTAATAACATGGGTTTATTTCTACAACCTGTATTTTAATACACCAAATGCAGTGTAAGATTTCTAAGAATCAGAATCATGGAATCTCAGAACCACAGAATGGAGTTGGCTGGAAGGGACCTTAAAGATCATCCAGTTCCAACCCCTCTGCCATGAGCAGGGACAGCTTCACTGGATCAGCTTGCTCAGAGCCCCATCCAACCTGGCCTTGAACACTCCCAGGGATGGGGCATGCAGAGCCTCCCTGGACAGCCTGTTCCAGTGTTTCACCACCCTCACAGTAAAATATTTCTTCCCAATATCTAATCTAAACCTATTTCTTAGTTTCCCTGTGAATGCATTTCCCCATGTTCTGTCACTATGTCCCCTTGTAAATAGTTCCTTGCCATGTTTCTTGTAGGCTCCCTTTAGCACTGGAAGTCCACAATCAGGTCACCCCAAAGCCTTCCAGGCTGAACAATCCCAGTTCTCTGAACTTTTCCTGCACTTTCTGTCCCTCTAATGACCTTCATGGCCCATCTCTGGACTTGCTCCAAAAGGTCCATGTCCTTCCTGTGCTGGAGACCCCAGAGCTGGATGCAGCACCACAGGTGGGGTCTCAGCAGAGCAGAGGGACAGAAGAGAAATGACAGACTGTGTAGATGGACATCTGCAAGTGAGCTCTCGCTGCAGTGAAAAAGTCCAGTGGTGTCCCTACATGTGTATGCAAAAAATGGACTCCTTTGCCTGCAGTGATTCCCATGCCTGTTCTGTCTAGGTCAAATATCTTTCAAGACACCCTTTCATGTATAAAGTAGAAAGGATCTCAGAACTGATTTAAATAAATGAAAGAAGAAGAGCTGAAAGGATGAATTTTCTTGCTATTCAAAAGAAGATTAAAAATTGACAGATGATGGCATATGAGGACCTACAGGGGAAGATTTCAAGTCATGCAGTGCTCCTTAGCTTGACAAATGTTGTGTTTGGAAGCTGAAGTTACACAAATTTGCATTAGCCATGAGGTATGTACATTTGTAACCTTTTTAGTTGCATTTTTCCTTTGTTAATTGTTTTTACTAACTCACAAGAAGCAGAGGACCTTACCAACAATGTGAGTAGCTTTTGTTGCCACCACGTACCCCCCACATGTAAATTGGGGAGGCATATGGGAGGCAAAAGGGGCAGGAAGACAAGTCCAGGAGTATTGATCAGGTTTTTGAGCTTGACTTTCATAACTTGTGCTGATTTTGATAAAAGTGTTAACACACCCATGGCACCTGCAGGGTGAGGTGACTGAAGTTATTTAGTGGTCTCTGAACAGTAGTAGGTGTTGGACCATCAGGGAGAAAATTCTGAAAAATCTTGAAGGCTCTGATCATGGTGTGATGAGTCTTGCCTCTGCATTTTGGGGAAATGGGGTGCTGGAGCTGTGCAGGCAGGCAGGGAAAGAGCCAAGTGCTCTCCTTGCCCACAGAGGGACTGTCTCATCAAGCCTACGAGGACATCTAATGCAAGTGAGCCGGGTGCACGTGCTTCTTTTTCCCGGAGGAGAAATCATGCTGCCAGTTTGATTTTCTGTACATTCTGCTCCAGAGGAGAGTTTCCCAGTGAGTTTAAAAGAGATCCCTAGAACCTCCTTCTTCCTTGCCTAGGAATACCCCCTGGTAGCCTGTGCTCTGCTGCTGTCACACTGGCTGTGATGGGTACTGCCTTTGGGAGCTGCCTGTGTCCTAGTGTGAGTCAGAAGGTTGGCTGGGGAGGTTGTGAAAATTACCTGAATGTTTTAGTGGGTAGTTTTGGGTGAAGTGAATGATGGGGCTGTGCAGCTTTTTTGGTTTCTTTAGACTGAAGTAAACATTTTCATATGTTTCATGTTTGGCTATAAACATGAAAGTAAAAGGTGTATGATGTGAACCGTGGAAATGGGGAGAAATGCTGTGCCCAGTGTCTTGTCTCTAAGTAATTCCTTCCCCCAAACACTCTGTGTGCCCCAGTACCAAAAGTTCTCTTGTGCATCCCATGATGTTATGCCTTTGGTGGCCAAACTCTCCAGCTCCTCACAGGCTCCCTGTCCCTGTAGCTGACAAAGGCACAGCATGTGCTCTACCTGGCAGAAAGCTATTTTCTGTTGGTTTGATGTCCTCAAGTTGCCATCTAGATTTGTTAAAGGAAAAACTATCCCTGTCTTTCCACTGGTGGGAAATTGGGATTTTTTTCTGCTTTCAGCTTTTTCACAAAACTTGCAGGAATTTAGTGTTTTGAAGGCTTGTAGCATCAGTCAAATTTGGTTTAAATTGGTCATGAGGCTCAAAATCAAACAGCCACATCTGTCTTGATCCCAGAGGAAACTTGTCTAAAATGTATCATGTAAGAAGTGAATATCTTTTATTTGTATGAGTGATTTGAGATTTTGGTAGCAAAACTTGTTTTTTGAAGGATAAAGGTGTTTAGGGAACGGAGAAGAGATATTTTCTTTTGGTTTAGAGTGTAATAAAAATTTCAGCATCTTATAACTCTCCCAATTGCCTTTTATGAACATCCTGGGGGCTGTGGTCCACTGTTTGAAAAACAATAAGATAATACAATAGAAAATGCATAAAGTTTTCCAGGCTATTTGAGGATGAATGCCATTTCACTGGGAAAAAGTGTATGTGTGAGGGAATAAAGAAGGGGAGAAAGAAACTGGGAAAGATTTTAAAAGAGGAGAATATTAATATCAAAATGTGGGGAGCTGAGAACTTGGATATGGTTAGGAAAGAGAAATGGGACTGAGGTTTTGGAAAGAGTCTGGTGTCAGAGCAGCTCTATTGTCTTGTGCCTGAAGGGACATCACTTGCATAGCATACAGCTGCTGTTGAGTTTTTTCAGGGATTCCTCCTAAAAGTTTAGTGAAGAAAATTGTTGTATGCCAAAATGAAGCCAGGAAGAGGGAAACATAGGGATATTATCAGCAGTAAAAAGGCATGGAAGAAAAGAAGGCTAGATTACAAACATGAAGGTTATTTTACCTTTCGTGAAAAGAGCCTTTTTAGCACTGTGGTATAAACAGCATTAGCTTTGATCTTGCAAACATAAAGACAGCAAACATATCAGAACAGAAAATCTGTGGTATGATCAGGTGGTATGGACTCAATATTTGAAAACTAACAAGATCCAGCTGTGAGGAATGGGAGGGTCACAATATCGAGGCATTACTAAGGAAAACATAAAAAAACATTTTTGTTCAAAAAATGGTGAAAGAAAAAAAAAATGACATGAACAAGGCTATAGCCTGGAAAATCTGCAGAATTTGATAACATTGGTTGCTATCAGCATTGTTAAAATTGCAGTGGCAGCAGCATGACAGTGAATAGCTAGATTATGCATTACTGTGTGGAACAGTGTGCAGCTCCCAATTACTAAGAGAGAATTATGGCTGGAATCCTTAAAAAAGGCAATATAATAGACTTCAAGATCTGTGTATTCTAAGAAAGATATTATCCATCTTCACATTGGCATTCAGAGATGCAGAAGACTTGAAACAAGCCGGCCTTAGAATAAGAAGGTCATACTTATGGGGGAAAAGGTTCTTTTATTTTCTCCTTGAGAAGCCAGATGCAAATTTATGAATTTCATTGATTTTAAAAGGTAGCTGATGGCGTCTGTGGAGAGCCTCTTTGACACAAGCACATCATGTGCTATTTCAGAGAATATTATTCAATCAAGTAATTGAGAGTGCATCAGAAGGAGAAAGCTACGGAATAAACGGTTTGAAATAAATTGTTACAAACAGTTGATGAGTTGTCATGCATTCCACTTTCTTCATTTTTCTGGTTATATTTCAAAAGGAAAAGTTCATAGAGAAGAAGACTAGTCATGGTATACTTGCAAGGTCAAAGACAAATATTCTGAGTTCAGAGGTTCAGAAAACACTGTTAGTGAAACCTTGGGAGGTTCTTTTGTTTACTTCTAGAAGTCAAAAGTCAAGTGCCTTACTTTGCAGAAGTTGACTGAATAAGGTGAGTGATCTCATGCAATTACCATGGCCAGAATGTGTCTTGTCCTGCTGTGCTAGGCTGTACCTCTGCAACCTGCTATAGGTTATTGGTCACAGTGAACCTTGTGTGCAGCAGAAGTGTGAATAAAACAGAACAGGTCCCTTAAGGTCAGGGAAGATTTTAGCAATGTCTCTGCCTCCAGTCTGACCTTTTGCCTGTTCCTGTGGGATAACAGGCTTCTGCAGTGGCTGTGGAAGGTGAATCCTCCTCAGCTCCTTGGAGTTTCTTGATGGGGTAAGAGCCTTGAGAGCTTTGTTTTACCCAGATGGAACAGCTTGTAAGCATGAAATCCTGACATAAATGATCCTGTGCCTCTTGGAGAGAAATTTCTGTACTGACCCATCTCAGCTTGCCAGGGCCCAACAGAGAGAAGTGGTTGCTGTGCCTGTACCCACAAATTAGTGGGGTACAGAGCACCCCTCTGCTGCAGTGGCCAGTGCCCACACTGTTACATTTTTATCTTCTAAAACTGGGTCACGACTCATTCTGTTGGGAACCATTCCTGGCATGTCCTAACTTGCACACTGTGCCCTGGCAATGTTTTGGAAGATTGTTAGATGGAATAGACTAAAGACACTCCTGTGACACATGCTGAGGGACAATTCTAACAATTTAATAACATCAAGTCAAGTTTCAATGCCTGGGAATGCTTCCTGGTACTGCTTCATTTGTCTGTGTAGACATAACCAATGTTTAAGCCAAGTCTTAAAATGAGAATCTCAAGAATTAACTGTGCAGGAAGGTTAAGGTAACGTGGAAATTTTTCCCTTTAATTTGAGCAAATTTATAACTGCAACTCAGTGCCATAGTATAAATTTCTGATTCACTTTTTTTAAATTGTCAACAAATAATCTCTGGATTAAAAATTTACATGAAATGTAGTTATCTTTGAAAGCAGACTTAGTAATCACCGTGAAAAAGACTGATGTTTGTAACCTTTGGCAAGAGGAAGAAGTGATCAACAATGTAGAACAAAACATAAAAAAAAGGTTTTCACTTGGAGACAGCTGAAGAATGTTACCCATGAGCCTAAAAATCATAAATGAGACTTCTCTCTGATGTAGACTGAGTGTTTCAAAATCAGATTTCCCACAGGTATCTTCAGCTTGGCTAATACATCTTTGAACACCATAAAACTGTTCTGCATTGATACATACACTTAAGGGACATTCAGTGCAATTTCACAAAGAGTTAATTCAAAGTTTTAAGATTAATTTCATGAGGGAAGTATTAGACTTTCCATGAAAATAAAATTATTCATCCTTGTAGATTTATGTTCCTCTAAAGAAAGTTAATTATTACTTGGTTGCTGTATCTTAGTATTTAGCCTTCCTATTACTGGTGAAGTTATATTAGACCATCATTAAAATAACAAGTTGAAATTGCAATGCATGGTCATTGTGCTAGAAAAATACAGTCCCAAACTTTCCAAACTTGCAGATGTCTTAGCAGCCACAGTCTCTTGTGTTTAGCTGCTGTCAGGCATTTGTATCTGGTGGGATTCCCCTGTTGGTGTGGCAGCACCACATCAGTGTGGCTCACCAGTGTCACTTCCCAGGTGACACTTGGCTGTTTGTCAGCTTTGAGGAGCGAGGGGATGGTGCTGGCACTGGGAGAGCCTGTGCAGCTCAGGGTGGGGAGCAGTGGAGACCCTCACAGGCCTGAGTGACCTGCTCCCTGCTGGAGTAGGGAGGTTGGACTAGATGGACCTCCAGTGGTGCCTTCCAGCATCACCCATCTGTGACTCTGTGAGGGAAGAGGGGATGGTAATGGGATGCTGCTCTGGACAGGTCATGCATGGTCCTGGCATGTACTTTGTGAAATATTTCCAGCTGATTCACAGCAATGCTGACATAGTTAAGGATGCATTGTGATATTTCATGTGGGATTCTGGACACT
Source organism: Setophaga petechia (assembly GCA_024362935.1). NCBI lineage: Eukaryota > Metazoa > Chordata > Aves > Passeriformes > Parulidae > Setophaga > Setophaga petechia. The sequence goes on along the minus strand of JANCRA010000012.1, from coordinate 9,562,324 downwards.
GATGCACAGTTCTGAATGAGTAGCTTCAAAAAGGAAAACCAGTGAGTGGTGACATGTCTTGGAAAATGAAAACTAGGAAAGCTTGGTTAGTTTAATGTGGAAAGAGGAAGGTTGATGTCTGTCCTGACTAAAAACACCTGCAACAGCTAAGAACAAGAGGAAAATACAAGAACTGTTTGAGGCACTGATTTTTTCTTTGACTTGATTTGGTTTCCTGAACTTTTCCCAAAGGTGGTACTACATGTCATGTAGCATTGTTAGAACAAATCACAGCCTGTTGGCCTACTTTGCTATTGCTATTTGCTATTTGGTATTTTTTAAAAATCTCAGAAGTAGTTTATGAACCGTCTGGAATGCATGGACTGTAGAGTGAAAATTAATGGTTCTAAACTCATGGCTAACTGTGGAACAAGAAGAAATGGATATTATCTGGATATAAATCACTTCAGGCTGAAAATTACAAGGTGGTTTCTAACTATTAGAGCAGAAAGGTTCTACATCAACTTTCTGAAGGAAGGAGATTTGGTAAAATACTGAGCTATGTACTAGAAACATGAATATCTGAAAGGCATTACAAAATGCAGTGTTTGTAACAGTGCACCTTCTTCCTCTCTTTCTCATTTCTGAAAACAAACTCATCTGGGTGAATGCTCTTTTCTATTCTACTCCCATTTGTTCTGTTTTTTTAAGCAGTATCAATTCTATCTCAGTGACTTCCAGGATTAAAATAGACAGGGACCAAGATCTCTACATCTTTCAAGTGAGACTCATTCCTGCCTGGCATTCTGATCAAACAGGCAAGGGCTTTCCTTAAATTCCCAACAAAGGTGTAAAAATTTGGCAACATCAGCAGTTGCAGTGGTGTGCTTCATATTTTCTCTTTGCCTTCAGCATTTTCCTGCAACTTGGATATTAGATTCCATTAATAAAATACTGTTTATGTTATCTAAGTGCTGGTGTTCAAAAGTGAAAGTGATCCAGAAAAGAAAACTTTTAAATATTCTAAAATATCAATGTTTCAGGAAAATAATTTTACAAATCATCAGTTCTGTGACTAACCTGAGATGTAATTTTGCCTAGGATGTTTCCTGGAGAAGTTTTCTTTTGTTAGTTTCCCATGCACTGTCATTTTGTGTTGCCATGCTGTTACATAAACTATCTTTCTAAATAGTTAAGAAACTCATAAAATCTCTTCATCTTTTTGATACACAGCTGCACATGTCGTGTTTTGTGTGAATAGGTTGGTGTCAAGTGTGTTGGGTGTTGAAAGATGGGACTCTGAGTGGTCCTTGCTCACACAGGATGGGTAACAGGGCGATGCTGAGTTCCCTGCTCTGCCCTTGCTGCCTCTTTTCCTGGCTCCTGCTGCAGTTTCAGAGAGGGAGAGAGAGGAGGCAGCACTTTTTTAACAGGAAAAAGTGTTCACTGCATCAAATAACTGTATTTAAGGCAGACCCTGAGCTTCCAGTTGAACACTATTGATGGTGAGCATGTCTGTGAAAGCTCTTGCATGCAGTATGGATACTCACAAATGCTGTTCAGGATTTTGCACCCTTGGAGGGACAGATCTGCAGATACAAGGGTCTGGGTTTAATTTAATCTTACTGAATTTAGCAAGTTTATGTTTGAACCAAGATGGTATATATAAACTGAGTGTTAAACATATAAGACAGCATTTAATTTAATTTTAGCTGTATGGTACACTGGAGGAATTATTCTGAGGCAAAAGTGAGGTGGTCTGTGAAATTGTTACTGCGTTTTTGTTTCTTCACAAGAGATGTATTTTCTTTTATTCCCTGGGGCTGCTTTTCCCCACATCAAGTCTGGACCAAATGCAGATCACACTTGTACAGAGAGCTCCATTTTACTTTGCACCTCATCAGGTGATGGGTAAGCACAGATTCAAGAGCAGGAATGTGCCAGAAAATATGCAATGAAACACTCAGCTACACACATCTGCCTTAGCCTGTCAGACTGCAGAAGGGTGAAAGGACCTTGGCAGACCTACCCTGGCTGTGGCAGGGCCAGTCCAGTGTTTCTGCAGGACATCCAGGAGCAGTCAGGCCCTTAGGATATGATGTCAGTCTGTGGTAGCCATGCCATCAAGCCGTTGCCTACATCCAATTTTCTGGGATTAAAATGCCAGGAGGATCCTGTCTGACCTCTGATTTCTATTTCAGCAGGACACAGGACTTCTGTAGGTTCTCTGTCATCCACACACAGATGTCTCACAAACAGGAGAACAGCTCCAGTAATTAGGCAGCAGCATGCTGGCAAAGTGAATCAAACCCTGGTTCTACTCTCAACTTGCCTGTGTAGCATTCACTTGGGTTTTGCAGTGTAGAGCTGAATCCTGCCCTCTGGTTATGCTTGCTTGTGTCTTGAATTTATGAAGCTGAGTTTAGGGAGGATTGTTTCTGATTAGCAATATTCTGTCAATCATAGTTCCTTCTTAATGTGCTTTTGTCTGGGATTAAAAAAAAGCCACAGTGTCATGAACACAGGTATCAGAAAATGATAAAGGAATTTGAATTACCTGATGCTAAAGGGGATTAGTGGATGGTGTTTGAAGAGCTGCAAAATATGTATTGGCAATTGCTAAAGAAAGCTGTTGTTATTTATTGCTTCCATTTATCATTGTACTAAAAGTCAAGTTCTAATCATTTAAGTAAATACCTCAGTTCTGCTGAGCTTCAGTGATGCCTGGCAGAGAGGAACAAGTGAATGTGCACCTAACATCAATTTCTGAAAAATTTGAATGGTCTAAAATGAAATCATGTTGGTATTTTTTATGTCAGTTCTCCAGTGCCTTAGTTTTTGATGCTGTATCCTCAACAGGCATTGTGATAGGTCATTAATTTGTATGTGGATTTAGCCAATTGAAAATAGGGGCGAGGAAAGTCATTGTAAATGAATGCTCATTCTTTTGCTCTGTAAAATAATGTATTTAAATTGTGAATTCTCAAGTTCTCCTAGAGTACATTATGGTATTATTGTGCTGGTCTAGAATCTGTTACTGTCAGTGAAAAGCTGGTTGTTTCAACAGAATATATCAGCTGAGCAAAGGATTTATAAGCACATGCTTTGATGGGCTGGAAAGATGTTTTGAATGTTTGGCTTAATTGAAATCTGAAGAATATGCCCACCCATCTGAGGTTATGGATGTCAATCAAATATTTCCTGTGTGCTCTTTTACATTATTTATACAAATACATGCATTACAATAAATAATAGAGTAGCAGATCCCTACCAGAAAATTTAGGAGTTGACTTCCAAGGAACTTTCAGCAGTACTGACTTGGTACTGAGCAATCTTACTCTTGAAAATAATCCCATTGTGACTATGTCATTCAGTATTAGAGGAGATATTGATTATTGATTATTATTGATATTGAGCAATCTTACTCTTGAAAATAATCCCATTGTGACTATGTCATTCAGTATTAGAGGAGATATTGATTATTATACTAGACTTAGTAAGGCTTCCAAAGAGGAATGGCTATATGGTCATTTGGAACATAACATTCTGCTAGCATGGAGCCACAGTAGGGTGCAGTGAGAGACAGTAAGGTGGGCATTAATATATGTTTTACTATTGCAGAGCTTAGTAGCAGTCTTAAGTTAGCATGAGTGAAAGTAATTCATTATCTCATGGCTAGTGTACCCCAAATTGTCATGTGCTGTAAAATGTATAGGCACATATTGTATAAAAAGGTCTACAGCAAGAATTGCCCTAACAGTTGATTGGAGAGTTGTAAAATTAAGTATAGTATCACTCCTTAAGAAGTAGAGTGTGCTCTAATATTGGGTGAGTGCAGTGTGAGTCAGTCCCCTGAAGAGCGGGATCCAATTGCTGTCTCTCAATGTAATCAAAGACCACAGGAGTGAAAGTAAAGTATTTGTGCAATTAAAATGATGAAGATAAACTGCTACCTAAGTAACTAGCCAGGCAACTGTCAATAATGCATTTATATTTCTTGCTAGCTTAAATAATTTAAGTAATAATGTGTTTCCAAACTTCACAGTTATCAAAAGAAAGGGAAAAAAAAAAAAAGAAAAGAAAAAAAGAGACCTAACACTGAGGTTCCTGCCCTCTGTCTCTCCCTTTCTCCTTCCCTCACTTTCCAGTGCCACTTGTGTTCCCACAGAACAATGTCCCTACTGAGATGGGAAGCCCCCCTGGAGCAGGGACTGGATTTGATTTGGTGCTTGAACAGAGCCCAGCACAAGCTGAATCCTGATTGTGGCCTCCAGCTTTGACTGCCGTGCAAATTGCAGCAGAAATAATAATTATTGTTTGAATTGTATCTGAGTGGTGTGAGTAGCATAAGCTTGATGAGCTACCCAATTTGCAACAATAGTAACTATGTACTGAGAAGAGCCTGCTGTGCGACCTTGGGGAAGTCATTTCACCTCTCTGGGCTTTCCTGGCTATGAAATGAGAGCAAGATAATTTCTTTTAAAATGCTCTACAGGCATGGACTGTTATTACTGCAAAGAACTGATTGCGTGCTGATCCTGGTCTGCTTTGTGCAACGTGACCCCTTGCCCTCACAGAAACTCAGAGATCTCTAGGCCATCTTAGAAGTAGTCAGTGTAAACAAGGAAAAATGGTAATTACCTAAAAAAGGAAAAGGCAAAATTAAACATATTTGGGGATGTACATCACTGTGAGCAACCATCTGCAGAATGATAAATAGTGGCATGCATACATACATAAACACACTGTGTTGTCATTCCAAACAGCATATTCTGTGTGTTTATCTCTGCATTAATGAGGTACTCGGCTTGGCTTTGACATCTGTCACTTTGCAGTCATGGCACTGCAGATCTGAATTTGAGAACAAAATTCATAGGGGCTTATTTTAGCCTTTTATTCCACTTACTGGAAGAACTTGTGCTGCAACACATTTGGCCAAACCATGTTTTTCCCTTGGACAACAAGACCAGGGTGAGTGCATAACATAACCAGATGACAAAGCTTGAAATGCATCAGCTCAGGAACCCAAACAGGTACTGAGGCTGTCATCATCATGGGCAGGCTTCAGAGACTGCTTCCATACAGAGAGGAATGACTGACAGATAAGCAAGGTTTAGCTAATCCCATTTATTTGGTCACTTCAGCATTCAGCCAAGTGTTACACTTCCTTTTTGACTTGCTTTTTCCTTCAGAAAACAACTGCAGCAAAGCCAGATATGTAGCTCATGGCTCATTTACTCACAGTGCCAGCGAGTGTCTCTACAGTGATTCTCTTTTGAATGTACATGAGTGACAGATTGTTCAGACCACTGGTTCTCAGCATCCCCAGCACACTGGTGTTCTGCAGGGTGTTCTGTTGGCAAGAATTGCTGCAGGGAACAGATGTACACTTGATACACGAGGAGTTACCAAAGACAGTCGAGCCATATCCTGGGACCTTGCCGACGAGTGCACTAGCTTTAAATTCACACAATCTTTAGCATTCCACTTTTTCCTTCTTGCTATTCGTGTTCTGGTTGTTCAGCTGTGGCTGTTTTGAGAGCATAGGTGATGGGATGCAGGAAAGATGGCATGCATAGGGAAAAGGATCTGATTAAGGAATGACAGAGGAACAGCAGCCAACACTGATTTTCTGCAACCTCACCTTGATCAGAAGGACCAAATCTTGGAGACTTTCAGTGCACTGCACCATGAAGCAGAATTTAGTTTGTCTCAATAAGGAAGGAGGACTTTCTCCTTCTTCACCATTGGCTCCACTTAGAGAGGTATTTCCCTTAAAAGTATATTTGCCCCTTTTGAAAACAGTCTATGAAGTTGTGCTAATTCTCAACAAGGCATGTTGGTGAGAAAATATGGGTAGCACAGAATTACAGGAAAGGATAAGTAAGCACATTTTGTGTGGTCATGCTTGGTGGCTGCCCAAGTGAGTTCTACTGCAAAATTTTAAAAGATGGGAAGTCGTTTTGTGGTGCACTGCTGCAAGCTAGATTCCTGGTGTCTGAAAAATAAAGAACCTGTGAATTGTCTCTGAGAAATTCTCAAAGGCTGCTCGTGCTATGTATGCTCTGGTTGTCACTTGCAGCTCTGGCAAAAGAACTGATGTGAGCCTGGAAGTAAAGGGATAATAGTGAAACTCCAGGTAAATAATCCTTGTTATTGTACTACAAGTATATCTGTTTCTTCTCTAATGCCAATACCCATCTGGGAAGAGCTTCCTTCCAAAAAAGCATGAAACTAATAAGAAGATAACAGTTTTCACCCAAGGCTAGTAACCTGGCAAAGATCTGGGTACTGTTCCTGAGCTGTGAGTGTTACCTGCAGAGATGGTGGATGGATAATTTCAATCACAAACACTTTGAAAAATCTGACATGGGGCACTGTTCCAGGAAAGCAGTGCCAAGGATAATTTTATTCTTCAGTGAGTTTTTGGGTGGTACTTACCTTATGCACTGAGAGCCTTTTATGGATTATTTCTTGAGCCACATTTTGCCAATGAAACTTCTGCTCTACAGCCAGAGAACACTTCTGTCTGGGGGAAAAAATCCATAGTGTTGGCAGCAGATTTTATGACATATTGGGTGATGTCATTAAGGGAGCTGTTAGCAATCTGTCATTTACAGAGCAGCTTCAACTAGTCCAACGTAAGGGAAGTGATTTAATTCCATGTCTGCTTGGATTTCTCCTATATAATCGGTGGAGGCTCAGGAGAGTTAGGAGGCACAGCATGATCCTCTTCTGATTACTTTGCTGTCATTTCCAATTTATGGCCTAAAATACAAGAGAATAAAGTCTTCATGCCCAGAGGGGCTCATGAGGGGTTGGTACAGGGGCTCCCCCAAATCTTTTAGCTGTGGTGGCTGCACAGGCAGAGCACTCTAGTGCGAGGACTGAGTAGAGTGACTGTAGCTTCTGACTCAGGTTATGCAGAAGTGGTTGCTGACAAATGTGCAGGAGTGTGCACAGAGGCACATGAGGCTCTTCTGATGAAAGGCAGCAGATTAACCCAGCTTGCACCTATCCCCTGAAACTTGTTGTAGCTGTTGCAGCCTTCATTTCACCTGCAGGTAACTTCATCCTGTCTTCCACAAGTTTTGCCATGAAGGGGAAATAGATGTCCCACAAGGAAGATAACTAACTAGAAATGGAAACAGGGCATATTCTTATGCTGCCTCTTTGAAAGCTCCTCAGGTCGTCAGTGCAATATTCTATTTCTTTTGGATATTTGTGGTTTGGGTCAAAGAGGAGAACAGCAGAAGGTTGTCCTAAATTGTGCTTTGGACAAGCTGCATAGCACATCTAGCACCCTCCTGCTTTTCTTGTAGGACACAGGAAGCTGGCTTGGGAGTGCCATCATCAGGAACCAGGCTGGTCCTCCTTCCTGTCACTGCAGGATGCAGAGCATGGTGCTGTGATACTCCACCTTTTGCTGCTCCAGTTTGTTGCTAAGGGATGTGCAAAGCAGAAGCACAGGTTGCTTCAGAAAAGGATTAGACAGTCAAGAGAGAAGAGATGCAGTCACTGGTCTGCACATTTGTCACAGCTTCACCCTGTGGGGAGCAGACTGGTGGGAGCAAGGATGGTGTGATTGGGGAAAACCAAATTCATCGTTTCTAAATGTCTGATGTTGTCTGCTGTTGACAATGTCAATCCAGGCTAGATGAAGCTTTGTTCCCACCAAGGATATCCACTGTTGTGTATTAGTTGCTTCTCTGCAGGTAGGTTTAAGAGAGATTATTTGTTCCTTGTGTGGGCAATGACATATTCCAAGAGTAAGTGCCAGTCAGAGGATTGCCTGATCATCAGCATCCTGTTTTGAATTTTGAAAATGCTTTGGGAGACTTTTTCTCTTCATAAAATGAATTCATGGATCTATAGAGTTCAATGCCAGCCAGGTCCATTAGTCAGCTTTACTGGGTAGCACACACCATGGAGTTTTGCCAAGCTGTTACTGTACGGAGCAGTATGCTCATACTGCTTCCTTTCCTCTGCTAGAAACTGTGACGAGGTGCAGGGAGTGTTTGCTGCCAGAGCCAGGGTCATTCTTTTCTCTTTCCAGGAGATGGCTACTGAGTTTATTTTCTCCAGATATCTTATGATTTTAAAAATACTGTTGTGGCTGACTAAGGGCATAACATCTATGAACGAGACAAAGCTCAAAAGCAGGAGTAGTGTCTCATAATACACAGTAAGCATTTACATAGTGGCTTTCAGCCAACTGGTTCAAAATATTTTTTACTCAAGGATAGACATATCCACTCTCCCAGTTTGTAAGGACCCAAGGGCAAAGTGCTCTGCTGTCTGCCAGTTTTTGTGTTACATCAGGAGCAGAGCCCAGAATAGAATCCAGCCTCTTCCTCTGCCCTGTTGCTGTCTGGGTCTGGTCAGACTGGAGCCATTCAGGCCCAGCCTGTCGTAGGGCTGGTGGCTGTGCCAGTGGCTGAGCTGGGGAGGAACAAGGACCACAGTGCTGTGGCCGATGGCACTTGTGACATGCAGCTGCTGTGCTCACAGTCCTAGCAGGTGGTAGGAATGATGTGGTGAGGATGAGAGGTCAGAGGTGAGAGTCCTGAGGTCTGAAGAGACTTTACATAGTGGGAATCAGAATTGGCAGCCATGTGCATTCAGATGCAGCTGTGGACGATACACGAATTCTCAAATTTGATTCTAAACTAACCATGACTCAGCTAACCTCAACTAGTCATGAGCCAAGAGTCTCTAGAATAGAAAGTGTTAATGAAAATACAGCATCACAAAACCCAAGTACATTTTGGAAGGAATTGCTATTTAGAGTCATATCAGATTCAGATTCTCATCTCCAGAATTTGGTCTAGAACTCTGAAGGTTAGTGTGACATTTTTTGTGTTCACACAGATCTTCAAGAACCATCTCTCTAAAAAAATCACAAAAATTTTTAGATACTTGGTGAAATTCTGAGGGTGAGCACAAATGGGGACAAAATAACAATTACCCCATAAACTGCAGCCTGAGATTCAGTGGTAAAAAATTGCAAATATATGTTTTTTAGGATAGAGGAGTAGTCTTTAACCTAGTAGGAAAACCAGCTAGTGAGACAGAAATCTGGGGTTGAAGGGCTGAATGATGATCGTATTTTAAAAAAAGGTTTATGTAGAGAACAGAAAAACAGCAGAAATGGTAAATAAGTCTACAAGAAAATGTATGACAGTAAGTGCTAGCATGCAGAGAAGTGTTAGAAATTGGAAAAATACCTGAGAGAGATAAATTTGTCTGTGGTGCAGTGATTGTCTACAAAAACAAAGTTTAATACAAAAAAATCAATACTTGCAGGTTTTTTGAATGTTAATTGTATAATTTCTAATAAGATACAAGGCTTACATCCTTATCACACAATTCCTCTAAGCAGGAATTAAGAAAAGCAGAATGAGATTTTCAGTTTCCAAAAATAGATTGCCAAGAGCAGAGGTTTCTTCTTCTGATTGCAAGAGAATCACTCTGCAGTGTTTTACCAGAGAACAAGTAGTACTGAGTAAAAGAATAATTGAAAAGTGGTTTTTCATGGATTTTTCTACCTTTCTATTCTCTGTGCTGGATTTTGTTGTGCTGTCTAGATGAAATATTCACAATGGCACTGACCCCTTCCCTTGTGCAATTTGTCCAGTGTTTGCTTGGAGATGTTCAGAAGTAGTGGAGTAGAAAATCCCTTGCTACAGCCAGCATTTGCTGGGGATTACTCTTCACACTGGTGTATGTTGAAGGAGATTCACTGGGTGAAGTGATGAAATGGCTTCAAGACTAGAAATCTTTTTTGTGTGATCCAACCTAGAAAGCTGTGTTCTTTTTTCCCCTTTTTGAAAGAGGTAAAAATACTGAAAATGCTGAGCAGTTCTTTGAAATATGCATGTCTGAGCTTCAGGTTAATGTGAGAGGTGAAGACAGAGCTGCCTCTTCTTTTCAGTTCCTAGGGAGAGCACTCTTGGGGCTGACTGGGGCTCCTCATTTCCAGAAATATGCTGAGTATTTGCTTGTGCTGTGCTTGTCCATACTGACTTCACTGCATTGCACTGTGAAGGGCATTCTCAAGCATGGGGCTTAAGTCTCAGCTAATTGAGCTATCAGGATAAGTGTATACAGAAATACCTGTGTGACCTGCAGAGTGACCAAGGGATTTGTGTTCTCTCTTTGGATAATTGGTCAATTTTCTTAGAACTCAGACTGGGGAACTCATCAGAGTAGTGACTCCTGCTTTCTGAGCAGGGTGTGCTTCTCTTTGGGTATTCAGAGTCACTCAGAGCCCTCAATGACTTACCAACTTCTGCCCCATAGCCTGTCTCCATTGCCACCTGTATTGTCACCTTCTGCTCATTACAGACAGCTAAGGATGGCTGGCAGCAGAGCAGTTGCAACTTACAGCATGAATACACCTTTGGCTGCTGTGTTCTGTGTGTCAGATATGTTGCAGTGACCACCTAGCTCCAGTGCTGGCATGCTTGGGACCTGGAAACATCAGAGAATTATCTCTTCCAGCCTAAGTAGATGTGTCAGAGAAGCAGAGAGGACAGCATCTCATGTCCTGCTTCCTGCCTGAACTTCTCTTGTGTTTCCTAGGAGTCTCATATTTCTCTGTAAAATCCTTCCCAAAAAGTCTCATCTCTTTTTGAGTTTTTTTTCTGGCGGCTGACGAAAATGGTTTGTGGCAAACACCCAAGAGGACAAGTCTGAATTCAGCACCTGTGACAGGAACTTACTGCCTGTCTGGATAAAAAAGGAAAGGGCAGCTCGTTGGTGATGGGGGCAGTCAAGGAAGCTCTCAGTCACAGGCTTGCATCCACTGTGTGCATCTCCTGGGACTGTAGGCAGGTAACATTCCTGGTTTCATTTCTGTCAGTCAGCTGAGCAGAATAGGATGTTATTCTGGCAAACTCTCAGTTATTCCATGTGGTGGGGAGGTTGTTGAGATAACCAGGATGAAGGAGAAATACAGATGGTGTCAAACATGGAGATAAGGCAGCAGGAGCTTGTGCATGGAGAAGAGCAGGCCTGTGATGTTGCTGGTTGCATGAAGAGCAGCCTGTACAGCCATCTAGGGCAGGTACAGGGTAGTTCTGTGTGAGTGCAGCTGGCCTGGTCCCTGTGTGGGGCTCCCAGGGATGCAGCATGGAAGGGGTCCAGCTGGGATCTGAGCCCTGCTGTGCTGAGCCCTGTCCAAGAGGAACAGAGGCCAGTGTCCCCCAAAATGTTCTGTGCTCAGAACAGGCATGGCAGGAAAGGAAGCAGTTGCAGAGAGAACAGAAATGGTTTCAGCATGGTGCCTGGAGAGCTGGGGACCCAGTCTGCATCTCGTGTCTTGTGATCCAGTCCCAGCCATTGAACTCCACAGCCCAAAATTGGTCATGGGAGGGCTCCTTGGGCTCATATCCATGGATTGAGCTGTGTTTTTAAAGAATGCTCTACCAAATTTCACTGAGAGATGTTAGTGGTAATGGCATGTCATTTGCTTCACAGTGCTCATTTTGAATTTCTTGGTCTCTTTCTGTAAATCACTATAGCACAGCTTGGCTCTGCCTCCAGTCCAGCTCTGTACCTGTGCTTGCTAAAAGTTTTTATACTGAATAGCTGCCATAAATGTAGAGTATGAGCTTTTCTAATGTGGTTAACTCAGTATTTTTTTCATTATTTGGTTTTTACAATATCAAAAGGTCTGAGTGCTTTTATGGATGGATGACTAGAGAATTAATTTTTGTGAAAAGGATCTCTTTTTTAGTTAGGAAGTGATTCTAAAAATGCCTGAAAAATCCTTAATGATATTTATTCTACTCATATGACCTAAAAATAGCTTAAGCAATTTGAGTAGGAATGAAAAATCGCTTGCATATGGAGTTTCAGCTCTAAGTGGAAGGCAACCTATTCTCAGACCAAACAGTGAGGTAAAAGTCAGGATTTTCTAGTTTCAAATTGCAATTTTGATACTTTGCAGCAGTACTCTTAGTGGCTTTGAGCACATCACAGAGTTTCTTCGTTAAGTCAGCTCTGTGAATTCCTTGCTACTGATGTCTGCTGTAGAAATGTGTTAACACTTCTAAAAGTGCTCAATAAATCACATCATGCTACTTTGTAGTTGGGATGTGTTTGGATATAACCTGCAGCTTCATTTCATGTAGACCATTCCACCCCACCGTGTTGGCTGGGTTCCTTTGGGAATTATTGCTGGGGAGCAAGAGGTTAATATAGAACCTGATATATAACCTGTTTGGGCCTCAGGAAGAAAAGGTTCCTCTTTCCTGCTTTGCACTCTCTAATCACTCTCTGATCTAAGAGTGTTGGAGCACTTTGCAAACTCCCATGAGCTGAGCCTCTCAACCCCAGCAGCAGCAGGGCAGCTCTGCTGATGGTTGATGAGGAGAGAATTGAGGCTGAGAGGAACTTACACCAGCAGTCTAGACTCAGGTCTAAGTCTGAAGATGCTGGTTTTTTGAGACTGGCTCAAGGCTGCTTGGGAAGGATGTATCATGTCATGTCCAGGTCCATAACCTATAGCTCCAGGCTCTTTGTAGACAGATCACCCCTGCTAGGACTGCTAAACATCCCTCTAAATGGAGCTCCATACAGAGCTGCAACTGCTTGAACCTGGGGGGATTGTCACTGTATTAGAGTCCAGCCAGTGACCCTGACATGATGATATATCCTAGATCAACAAAAAACTTCATGCTGTGTTTTCAAAGAGGTAGTATTTAGTATAGAATGGCCTTTTCTGTCTTCTTCATTCTTTATAAATGGAGATGAATCCAGGTTTGTTCTAAGGCCATAGTGCTGGTTGCAGCTGATGAGAATGGTGCAGTGAAACTGTAATGAAAAGCCTGTTCCAGTGAAATCTCCCAAATGACAGTGCTCTTCTGTGCATGCAGGGATTCAGGGACCCCCAAAGTGTGGTCCACAGAAGTCTGATGCACAGGGGCTAAAAACGCTGCAAGCACACACTGTCTATCTGCAGTGCCAGGAGGATCCTGCCTTAGCTCAGTGTAAGAGCCTGGAGAGCAGTGTGAGATTGCAGTGAGAAGGGAGAAATGCCTTTTTGTTGGCTGAGACACTGTGCACTGGTGTTCAGGCTGGTCTCTGTGCTGGAATCTGGTGCAGAGAATGAGGTGCCTTTTCTTTCATCTGGAAATTCCATCTTCATTCATTTTCATACACCAAAAAGACAAAGAAGATTGCCTTGAACACTTAGTCTGACCTTCTGGCTAATGTGCTCCACAGGGCTTCCCTGAATTAATTCTGTTTTAAATTAAATAAAGAAAAAAAGAAACAGAATCTGGATTCTCCTGCCAGTTCACCAGGTTCCTAATAAAATCATATTTCAAAATTTCTAATATTGCTATGTCACCGTCATATTTTCTGAAAAATCTCTTTGCCCAGGATTGTCTCCTGGGAAGCTGAGAAGCCTCAGAGAAAAAATGGAAACAATAATTATCTGATTTGCTTCTCCTGTGTTTTGCTGCTTTGGAATGTGGTTTGGAGATTGTTTACCAACAGGTGATTATTACATTGGTTTCATGTGAATTGTTTTTACTTATTGGCCAATGACGGGCCAGCTGTGTCAAGGCTTTGGAGAGAGTGACGAGTTTTCATTAGTATCTTCTCACCTTCTGTCTGTATACTTTCTCTATTCTTTAGTACAGTTTAGTTTAGCATTCTTTAATATAATATAATATAGATCATAAAATAATAAATTAGCCTTCTGATATCAATGGAGTCAGATGCATCATTCCTCCCTTCCACGAGGGTCTCAGAAAACACCACATTACTACTTCTCCTGCAGTTACTATTTCTTTTCCAGTTTCTTTCTAGTTCAGATCTGGATCAGAGAACACCATTTTGTGTGTGGCTTTTCCATTCCTACCAAGGGCTTTGCATAGACATCAGGCTGTAAGGAAGAACTTGTTGCAAAAGCACTGGAGGGTTGGGTAGGGGCAGGATGGATTCAGTTCACTTCACTGAGGTGTTCCTGAGAGAGCTTAAGGGAGCAAAGCCACCCTGCACAACAGGCTGGCAGCAAAGGACTGTGAGGAGGCTGGGTGTGCTTACAGGGAGATGAGCTGGAATTCCTGTCCCTAAGACCTGGAGGTGTGGAAGGAAGCTATCTAAGTAGCTTGTCAGCTTAAGATTATTTTGATAAGCTTTGAAGCTAGTCAGCAGATGAGATGGCTTAGGAGAAAGATACTCCACAGTGCAGGACCGGCTGGGGTTCTGACCAGTTAACCCAAAACTCGTGGGCCTCAGAACCATGAAGCCAGAACCTGTGGCTCCTGCACTGGAGGAGGAAAGACAGTAGCCTCTAGGCTGTTTGCATCAGGTGTCTGTTTCCCATTTTTGCTCTTCTTTATGCCTTCTTCTCATGGAATATGACTCAGCAGCCCTTTGGGGCAGGGCTGCACTGGAGCCTGAAGCACGAGGCCAAGGTGCCTGCTCTGCTTGGCTGCTGAAAACCTCTTGGTATGAAGCAGCAATGATCAGACTGCACAAAGATCTGTAGTCTGGGAACTTTGTGAGGTAACTGTCTAGGGTAAGTATCTCAACATCTGATTGTTTGCATTATGAACATACTTCAGTTGCCATGTGGGGAACAGTTTTCTCCACTTATTCTTGCTTTCCAGCAGGGAAGGGCAATGTAAGCCAAAGCTCTCATAGATGGAAGGGTGATGGGAGCCCCTGTCCTGACATATCAATCATAACTAACTTTTCTTCTCTGATAGTTCAACATATCCTGAAAACACAGCCATTTTCTGCACCCAGTTGGGCTGCCAAAATTCTCTAGTCACCACCCCGGTGCCAAACCACTCACTCAAGCTGCCCACGTATCTGATTCACCCTGTTTCCACCAACAGTGATCTGTGTCCTCATTCCTCTAATCTACCATGGTCACTGAGCCACCTGCCTGTCAGCTCTGTCCAGCTGAGATGCTAAAGAAAAGTCCAACATTACTGTTGGTATTGTATAAAAATATTTCACCTGTCAAAGTGTTGCAGCAAATGCTGGCTTCTAAGGAAAACCTGATTTCTGTACAAAATTTGACTGCTTTTCCTGACTCTATTTCCAAGATAATAATTTCTTGCAAATCCCTAAAGCAATGAAAGGTCATTCAAAAAAGGCCACAGAATATTTATGTCGGAACATGTGTATTATTTTCTTTCTGTCAAAGTCTGTATAAAGAAAAAGAGGACTTTATTTAAGAAGCCCAAGGAGATTCATGGCTACCCAGCTTCAGTGCAGCAGATAAGAGAGCATTTGCAAATGGTGCTGAGAGAGAGGCAGATTGCTGGGGATTAGCAGAGTTGTGACAGGAGCACGTCTGACCTCTTCACTGGCTCTGCTCTCCAGTCTCCAGCCCTGCTAATTACCATGTAGCACAACTAAATAAATAATGCATGCTGCATTCCTCTGAACTTATAAATAGGCAAATGTTACACAATCATGTGGACCTTCCCATTAATGGTGCTCTGTGGTGCCCTCTCTGCTTGAGTAGACAATTTGAGAGGGCATCTGTCCTGCTGCTTAGTGCGAGGCTCAGGGAGAGGTGATGCTTTTCATTTCTGCATTTCCTAGATGCTTGCTGCTAATGCTGTGTCTCACATCCCTAATCCATAATGATATGGCTGGGAGCTGTTGATTTGCATGAATCACTCACATCCTGGCTTTGGCCACTATCAGTTCACATTGTAAAAGCTTTTCGATTCCTTTATTCAATGATAAACAGCAATAAGGAGACATTTCCACTGTCTGTTTATAGGATTTAGTGACAAGATTGGTTCAGAAGTAATGTATGCAAAGGCATTTTCAAATCTGTCCATGGAAGTATTTGGGGAAAAATTGGTTGTTTTCAGAGCTAACCTCATGGTGTAATTCCAAGATGAGCCATATAGCTGATTGGAAATTTTAATAAAAAGATTTTTCATTAGAAGATGCTGACTTTAAATTATCAAAACCACATGCAGCACTCTGCCAGTTCCAGCAAAACTGAAGGCAATAGGAAAGGCATCTCCTGTCTCAGGCAGGAATTACCCAAGGGAATACTCCAGGGAGTGAGTATTGTGTGAGTTGCTGAATACCCACTATCAAACATTTCCTTTGAATCAGAAAGCCTAGATACCTAAATCTTAGAAACTGTCCCCTGGCCACGAGGATGTCCTGTTGGTCACCCTGATGGCTGTCCCAGGATGCCTCTCCCGTTTATGGAAAACTCCTGAAAGGTTTTGGGTGCCATGTGAGGAGGAGTAGGCATCTTTCAGGTTTAGTAGAACAGCCATTCCCCCTCCAGGGTCACAGCACACACATGGCCATCCTGCAGTACTGGAATCCAGCATAAACCAGTTTCTTTCCTGTTCATGGCAGTGCACAGCAGCCTCTGAGGTGTCATTTGCAGAGCCATGGGCGTGCTGAGCCTGATGTGGTGTCCCAGGCTCTCCTCTGACCCTGGCTGAGCCACCTCCAGCTGGGCTCCCTCCCCTTCCCTTCAGGCAGGGAGCAATCCTGCCTGTCACTCGGGGGGAGCTCAGAAAGGAGGAATTTTCTTGCATGACTTGCCTGCTGCGCAGCTCCAGAGAACCAGGTCTTAAAGCTATTGTTGTGTTTGCCCCTTATGGAGAAAATAAATAGGCCAAATAAATAAATGAAACAGGCCAAAGGCTTTTTGTCGATGGCCATTCTTTAATTTTGTATGGTTCTTTTCCCCTTGTAACTTACAGGAAGGCCTTTACTATCAGTTGTCATAAATAAATGAATGAGGCCTTATTAAAGATCATGCATTCCTTTAAACTTTCCCAAAATTTAATATCTGTCCTTTCAGGCCTTTGTGAGAATTCAGAGTATTTCTTGGGGTGCTGTTATGATGTGTTACACTGCTTTCTTCCTGTATGAGGTTAATAAGGAAAGCTTGCCATAACCAATATTTCATCTGTCCAACATCTCATTACTGTTTCTTCTCAAGGAAAAAAATTGTAAAGATTTCCATCCCTAATGGAAATTAATTTTCTTGATCACAGAGAGAATAATTGTACCTGTAAATATATAATTAAGAGCTACAACCTTTAGCCATTTCTGGAAGCTTTTCCTTATCATAACATTGATAGCATTGTAGTCAGATTAACTTTGAAGAGGAATGTTTTATGCTTTATCCTTTTTCTGGCTGTGGATGTGTCATAAGGCCACATCTATATTAGTATGTTTGGCCTGTGGTGTTCAGTAATTAATTCAGTCATTATTAAAATAACTTGTTTAGATATTATTTTTGGTTTCAGTCAGTGCTTTCCCATTTGCATTAATATCTGCAAAATTTCAGATAAAAGTACTATAATGAATTTCCTGACATAATAGATGCACTAGGGGTGGTTCTAAGGAGCTCCAAAGTGAGAGTTACCTATTGGTGCATGAGTGACTATCTTTGGTTTTAAGAGTTTTTCTGTTTTGTTATCACTGCATATTCTTGATAAATAGACCAGATGGAAGGTTTTAAAAAAACCTCCACGGGCCTAACGGTCCTTAGCAGTTCAGATAATTTTCTTTGGCTGAATACTGATGTGGGAAATTTAACTGGAATACTCTCCCATTTACCAGGCCATTTGAAAACGTGATGGATTTGGAGTTCCTGTGAATGCTAGTGTGATTATGTGGCCCACACATTAGTCAGACTTTGTTGCCACTGAACTGTCAGCTACAGCACATTACCTTCTGTCCTTGTGAAGGCAAGTTCCTCATGGAGTTCATAAATTCAGGTGGCCAGTGGCCAACCTCTTGGGGTGCACCCTGCAGACCTGTTGAGGTTGGACACGAGGCAGTGTCATAAAATCCAACCTGCATAATTAATTTCTTCTCTTTCAGTAATGCCAGCAGTGTACTATGTACTGTAGGAACAGTAACTACACCAAATAGCTTATTTTTAAGTCAGCAGAGGGATAGAATGTATTTCCAAGGATGTTTTTTAAAAATATTTCAGTGGTTTCATTATTTCGCATCATCGCTTGACTATGTTTCTTGTGCGTGTCAGTAGAGAAATGAGTCTCAGCTGGGGCTCAAAGATGAGTCTGTACCCTTACACAGCACACTCAGTCTGCCAAACAGCCAAAGGATAGTGCCTTAATCACAAACATTATGTGTAGGATTATTTTTAACTTTCTGTAAAAACTTAGAACAGCAGACCTTAAGACATTTGCATTGACTTAACAAGGGCTAAGCATAATTTTGTTCTAGAAACAAATCATAAAAGTTTGCTTTTTCAAGTTTCTTTGCTGTGTTGGATTCAGACCCAAAGAATCAGTTATGGGCCTCCACGTGTAAGGTGGGATTCACTTTGCAAGTTATGCAAGTTTATGAAGTCTTTCCTTGGGGATGCCTGGGCAAACCAGTGCTTTCCTCTTTGTCTCTCTCTTATTCAACATTTATCTTGGGAAAAATAGTGGCAGCACTGAAAAGTGATGAGAATCAACCTCATTAGTGAGTAGAAAACAAGAAATCCAGCTCTTCTGGTGAGCACAGCTGTGGTGAATCATCACCTTGTGAGGGAAGTAGCACATTGCAGAGAAGGCTTCAGTGCCCACAAAACTGCTCATGCCTCAATGGACTCAGCTTCCCAGTCTCCCGCATTCACTCTTGGCCACAACCTTTTGTAAAACTTCTACTGTTGGGTTGGAACCTTTTGCCTGTTTTGGATCTGGCTGTTTATCATTAGCCTGTTCTGCATCTGCTGCAGTGGCTTGTTGAGCACAGAGGGGATGGATGTTCGTCACATCTTTCCCTAGGAGCTGCTGCTGCTGCCTGTTGATAAGGAGGATTCCCTCCTTCTCTCCTGCTCTTTTCTGCCTTCTGCAGACTTTGGGTTAATTTGCACTTTGTCTAAGCAAAACCTAAATCTATGGGACACAAGTCTGAGCAGGGACTTTTGGATGTCACATATGTGACCAGAGAAAGCCCAAATGTGCCTGTTTATTAATGTGTACTTTCCTGTAGTAAATGTTGCAACTTTGTGCTTTCCTGCCTATAACTGTTCTTTTCTCCTTTCAGTTATTTGTGTCTTTTTAATACAAAACAATTTGAATCTATTTCTGTTGCAAGATGGTGTAGGGTAATGATAGGCATTTATGGCATTCTTGGTTGAGCTGCAGAAAGTGTTTTAAAAGCATTAAAGCTTTCTTTTTCTCTTGGAATGTCATGCTGCTCAGAAACTAACATCTTAATCAAGACTCACTTATGAAAGGACACTGCAACTTCCTGTGCTCACTGACAGTCCTTGGAGCTTATTTCCCTCCCTGCTTTTTTCTGGAGACTCTATTTGAAGTAGGTAAGGTCACTGAAACCATGGAGAGATGTGAGAAAATCCAGAAAAATTAGATGGCTGAAATAACAGTGATTGTTTTTAACGCGATTTCTCTTTTTCTCTGTTTGCAGGCAAATGGGAGAAAAGGGTCTGTACTGCAGTCATTTACATGATTGCCTACTTTGTCCCTTGACCTGAGAACCTGGGTAGTGGTAGGTAGCATAAGTGATAGGCAATGAGAGGCCAAGTGAACAAGAGTTTTTCTCTGTTTAATGCATCCCTACTGCTTTTACTGAATACAGCTAATTTCTGTCACTTCCATACAGAGGCATTTTAAAGTTGAATAGTGATTAAAGGCAAAATCCAAGCTATCTGGCTTTCTTTATGTGAAAGGTCTGCATTAAGAGTTGATATTGTTAACAGTTCAAAGGCAGTGGATGAGTTTTCTGTATATTGTGTCAGCCTTTGTGGCAAATAAACATTTCTGCAAACACTGAAGAGCTCAAAAGATTTATTACTCATCTGAATTCATCTTTTTACCAATAAATGGTGGTGGGTGGGAGTCTTAGAATTGAAAGCAGAAGTATTTAGCAAGACAAATTTGAGATGACAGCAACCTTCTGAATTAAAAAAAAAAAGATACTGCAATAGAAAAAGTCACTGAGGAAAACTTGGACAAACTTCTTGGGAATAAGGAAGCTGGAAGAGAATTGGACAAGAGGATCTCTATTTCCCAGAAATCTAGGACAGGTTATGAAGCTGCTTGTGCAAACAAGTGTGCTTGATTTCATGCCTAATGCATGCCCAGAGGAGGGAGTGATGGAAGCAGCCCCAGCATGGCCCAGCTGCTGCGGGCAGAGGCTGCTGACTCCAGGGATGGAGCCCTGGAACAGGGAGCCTGCTGCTCAGCAGGAGCACCTGAGAGCAGCCCCGGGACCCTGGGGGGATGGATGGAGGGAGAAGTGCGCTGATCAACACGCTGTGGGTGTGTCCCAGATTAATTCCAATGCACGCCAGATCAGTGTGCAGGAGTACAGGAGATAAGCTTATCAGCTACAAACCAGTAATTCAGTGGTAGTTATCTCTCCCAGGAAGGTTTATGAAAAGGATTTGTTTTTCTAGCCAAGCCCACAGCTAAAAATCTAAGAGGCAGGTTGTGGGTTTTTAACCACAGAGCTAGTGATTTGTTGACTGCTTTAAAATAAGTTATCTAATAAACAAAGCCACAGTTTAATTACTTGCTGCTTTTGAGGTAAATGATGTGATCTAATATTAGAAAGCAAAAGACCATTCTAATAATTCATTACAACCCTTAAAATTGCCACCATAATTTCTTCTGCTAGGGCCAAATAACTTTCTGCTGCTGCAGTGTGATAATTTAATTACATACAATTCGTGACTTAGGTAATTTTATATAATAGCTACACACACAGACATGCTTGAATTTTTAAAAATAATTAGAATAATCTGGAAGCCAACAAGAAGAATTGATAAGTCTTTTAGATAATGGGCTCCTGTTATTTTAAGTCTGAATACAATTCTAAAAGTGTTCTGAAAATCTGGACCAAATAAGTAGAAGACATTTTTGGAGTTCAGGTAACGGTTAATTTTTTCAGTGTCATATCTGGGTACTGTGTAACAATTTTGGGGCTAATTTGTAGGAATCTTGAGGATTATTTTTAGGTACAGTTTTCTGAAAAACACATAAGAATCCTTCAGAATTTACCATCTCTGGGTGCAAAAGCACTCTGATGTTTGAATAAAATGATTGAAAGCAAAAATTACTCCTATCCTTCTTAAAGGCCAGGTTGTTTTGCTCATCAGACTCATTCATGAAGACATTGTGCAGTTTGCCACATTGCTAATTCCATTTATACAGTTGTCAAACACAATCTATTTCTAAAGATTTTTAATTACCTTGGAAACAGAATATTCTTTTGCTGACACAGCAGATCGGAAACCTGGAACAGTGGAATCCATATACAGTGAGGGAAGTGAGGATAGCCAGGTTCAGAAAGCCACCAAACACACCCATGGTCAAGAGGCAGCTCCAAGGCTGGGCAGGGAAACCCATCCATGAGGGTCAGCATGGCACAGGGCCAGGTGCTCCCATCCCTAGAGTATATGCCAATATAAAAAAAAAAAAACAGGAGAAGAGATCTAAGCCCTGGGTCAAGCCTTGTCCACAGATCCTTTTCCCACACCTCTCACAGCAGTCACACCCAAGATCACATCACTGCCAGGGCAGAGCTCAAAGGGAGCAGCTGGACCCCTGGGAGGAGGACAGAGGATACACAGCCTGGTGTGCAGTCTGCACATCCCCGTTCCTAAATCGCTCAAACACAGCTGCAGCTTGCACGCTGGGCTTCTCACTGCTCTCCTGCCAGGTGACACAAGTCCTGGGTGCCTCCAGGGCTGCAGTGGGGCTCTGGGGTTAGGTTACTCTGCTTTCCTCTCCCCAGACCTGCACCAGTGCCTGCCCTTCACCCCCATCACAGCAGAACATCTCTCCGCTGTTACTGTCAGACTTTCTGAAAAATCCCTTCGCCAGGATTTCTTCTCCTGGGAAACTGAGAAGCCTCAGAGAAAAAAGAAAACAATATTATTTCTTTTGCTTCTTCTGTGTTTTGCTGCTTTGGAATGTGGTTTGGAGATTGTTTTTCCAGCTGGTCATTGTTTGATTGGTTTCATGTGAATTGTTTTAACTTAATGACCAATCACAGTCAAGCTGTGTCAAACTCTGAAGAGAGAATCTCAAGTTTTTATTATCATTCTTTGTAACCTTTTGTAAATATCCTTTCTCTATTCTTTAGTATAGTTTTAGTACAACATAATATAACATAATATAATAATATCCTTCTAAAAACATGAAGTGAAATTCATCTCTCCTCCCCACAATGGGGGCCCCGAAAATACCACATTCCACCTTCATCTCTCCTGCTCCACCTGCCTGGCCCTTGGAGGTGCCCATCCCCATTGGAAGCCCCAGCCAGCAACATCATCTGGACTGATGGTTAAAATAAATGGCAATTAATAGTTGTGACTGCTGCTGCTTTGCATTGAGCAGACTTGTGTAACTCTCCAGCTCTTAATGGTGTTTTTTGGTTGTTCCTCACAACCACCAATCAGGGAGATTTTATTTGCCATCCTCTCTGGAGCACATTTTCAGAGATTCATCCGAGCTGATGCCTGTCTGCCTATCTCAAGGCACACACTAAGGAATCACTGTCTAAGGAAGATAAAACTGCTCAGTTTGTGGATACATATTTCACAATGGATTTTGATCATGATTGTGAATATGGTTTCCATCCCTTTAGTGAAAGGCTCTAGCTGTCTGAGTAGGCAGAAACTAGAAATGCTAACCCAGAAATAGTATCTTTGGAAAATAACTTTGACTGTCTTGGCTGAAAATGTACCTTCAGGGAGCTGATGAATTCAGTTGATGAGGACTTCTTTAAAGAGCAGATATGCAGAACAGGGAGTTTGTTCACTTTGTTCACAAGCATTATGGTGGTAAAACATGAGGTTTCTTAAAAAATGAACAGACCTACTCAGGATTCAGTAAAGAGCCAAGTGAATAACCATATGTAATTCCTTCCCACTGCTTTTCTAAGATGCTTTTCTTTATTAATGTGAAGTCAATCCAGGAACAAGGCTTGCTGATTAGCACTGAACACAGCTATACCAGGGAAGGACTGAATCCTGGCTTTTTTGGGAACTTAAAACTTACTTGGTTTTTTCCCAAACAGGTTGACATATTTTAGTTAAGAATTCAAATTTTAAATATAAGTAAAACTATATTTCTTATACTTCTGTGAAGTCTTGGGTTAACAAGGACAAGATGTAGTCAGATTTAGGCATTATAAAGATAAGAAAATTCTATGTACTGGGGCACTTTTTCTGAATGAAGACAAAAAGGATGCAGAGGAAATTACTTATAAAAATGTGCTAGCCCTGCAGACCTGAGTACACAGGTAAAATCAGTATGGAGTAGGTAGTTTTGTTCCATCAGTTTTGGGATGTCTCAGTGCTTCTCCATCTGATTTCTTGAGTTCTCACTTTATTCTTCCATTATCACACACATCCCAGTCCAGAGCAGAGCTGCTCTGCCCAGACTGGCCAAGTGCCCAGGTGCACCTTTGCAGATAAACTCATCTGGGGTAGGGCTAGCCAACCTCTTCCTTCTGTCTCAAAGCCAAAGCAGTGGCTAATTTTGCCACTTTCTGCAAAGTTTAATCCAGCTATCATAATTAGGGCTAGTTTTGGTTGTGGTTTTTTTGTTGGTTTTTTTTTTTTTTTGCTTGTTTGGTTTTTTTTTGTTTGTTTTTTGTTTTTTGTTTTGTTCTGTGTGGGGTTTTTTGGGGTTTTTTGTTTTTTGTTGGGTTTTTTTGCTGAACAGAAAGAAGATAAATAGTTCAAAACTTGAGAGGTGGAATTGACATGTCTGCATATCTGTCAAATGATTTCTTGTAGTGAACTCAAACAGTCC
The DNA here is from genome assembly GCA_024362935.1 of Setophaga petechia. NCBI lineage: Eukaryota > Metazoa > Chordata > Aves > Passeriformes > Parulidae > Setophaga > Setophaga petechia. The sequence continues at coordinate 9,538,577 of JANCRA010000012.1, read as the reverse complement.
CAGAAATCACTGAAACCTCTGCAGGTACTTTCACTCCCTGTTTACTACTCTTTCAGCCCCCAGAGAACAAGAAGATTTTCTTTTCTAGGTCTGCCAGCAGGTGCAGGAGTTGTCATGGTTGTCACACGGAGCATGGTACTTCATCATGAAAATGGAACCTAGCTAATACAGCTGACAGTGGTCATGGAAACAAAGTGTTAGTTTCAGTTTGGGATCTTTATCCTTTTCAAAACCCTCTTGAATTTACCATCTTCATGTCAATTGTTCATTTTAGCAGAGGCCCTCCTATCATAAAAATCCCAACATTTTCAGTGATTTTTAAATTTTGAAATGCATTCATAGTGTTGGGGTTGCACCTGATTTTGTGTGGCTTTTATGCAGCCCTGAAATACACCAGAATAATCTATCTGCTTTGGCATCTTGTCTTCCAGTCCCACTTTATCACCTGTGGATAAATCAGCAGCATTTCCCTTCCTGCAGAGTACAAGATGAGAGAAGACAGCAATTTTTTCCCAGAGTATGCTTGCTCCTTGGAGAAATCAGATTTTTGTTTCCTGCTTAGAGCAGTGTTTGCAATCTATCACTTCAGCTGTCTTAACAAGGCACCAACAACTTCCTCATGTGGGGCTGTGCAGTCACAGCGCTGCAGTTTTTCCAATTAAGCAGGTTTGCAGAATCTGTTTGAGGTGTGGTCAGGGTGGGTGCCCAGCCATGATCTGAGCAGCCTTATCTCCAGCCCAAGCTGCAAACAGTCTGACTGTCACCACTGTCAGGGTTTGCTGCTGGTTGCACAGTGATCTTCCCCCATGGAATTACCAATGCTGTAGATGGTTGTCATCCCCTTCAGCTCAGCATGCACTTTTGTCAATAGTTCTCCAAACTGTTGCTACTTCCCAAACTTTTACTAGTTTATTCCGTCATGAAGCCAATACTGGGACAATGACAGGAGCCTTTGTAACTTTGAAAGTGGTAAATCTGACTGCTGAACAGTTTCACAGTGCTAATTTGTTTTTAAAAAATATTATATAATAGGAATGTAGTCCTGCAAAACTCTACATATTTGTGAATGCTTGGGAAGCTGGGCAGTTCAGTGAACAACTTCTTTTCATTATGCTGATGGAAGTTTTATTTTTGTTGATAGCACACTTCCAATAAACATCAGGCCTTTGGATCGACTATCAGTCCTTTGTATTTAGGGTCAAATTAGCAGCTCTCCATTTAATTGAAACCTGTTTTAAATATCCCAATTCTTGCAGAATTTTTAGATGACCTTAGGGTATCATTTGCAGATAACCTGGGAGCTGAGAGAGGTGAACTGTTTTATGCTGACTCTCCAGGACTGTCAGAGGTGACAGGTACACTGCCCAAGCCAGAAAGGCCATTTTCCATTGCTGCAGTCTGTGTTCAGCTGTGGAAACACTGTTTCCTCCATCCTTCTGAACTCCACCTTGCCAAGACCATATTTTAGTTTCACTTGGTCTAAGTTAGGATATCATCTATTTGTAATAATGGATTAAGGTTATTTAAAATTACTGAAATTTTCATAGACTCATAGAATAAGCTAGGTTGGAAAGGACCTCAAAAGATTGTCCGTCCTATCTTTGATAAGGTAGGTTTTATTCAATTCTGATCTGATTTTATTTTATTTTTTCTAACCAAACCTCTAGATGAGCTCAGACATTTCCTCACTGACTAATGGTGCTTTTCCTCGTTGGGTATTGCTACGTGGCAAGGTGGCAGGGGAATGGGTTGGTGTCCTCCAGTCTCACATTCCCTTGCTGCCCCTCTGCAGGCAAACTGATTGGCATTCAGAGGATGAATCCTGGTTACTAACCACAAGCACCTTCTGGGCTGGAAGAGGTATCACAGGTTGTGTCTTAAATGACAGAGAGAAAGAGCTCTTTGCTCTTGCTGGGTATCCTGGCTGCACCTCAAAAACCCTCACTGGGGTAGCACTCAGGTGCCATGCTCACCAAGGGAAGGAAATACTGTTCCCTTGTCTTGGGAGCAGGTGGGCTGGGACTTTAGCCTGCCTTTGTACAGTTTATGGTCAATGAGCAGCTGATTCTTTGCAGCTTGCTACAGTGGGCAAGTCCTTCAATGATTGTAGCAATGCTTAAAACATTAACCACTTCAGTCTCTCACAGCTGTAAATTCTCATTGGCACAGGGCAAATTTTTTCCATCCTTTAGCTGTTTCAGCTCATCCTAGACAGTTCTAGTTTAGAGCATTTTCCCTGTACTGAAACTGTCTGGATGTTTCACAACTGAGAAGAAAGGCACAGTCCCAAGCTGCATCAGTCAGCCTCTTCCTGAAGCATAAATCCTTTATTGGGCCAAATGGATATCCAGTGGCTCTCTGCCATTCCTCCCTCTTGTGTAGCCTTTGATCTCTTCCCAGAGTTGTTGTTTGTGGTGTATTTTCTAATGTCCTTGTTCTAGTTCATTTCTGTTCCCAAATTCCAGATTGACAAAGTTTTTATCCATGTATAGGAGGAACTCAGTCTGCAGTAACTACACAAATGTCTTTTCTTTCTGTTCTGGTTGGGAGCATCCATCAGGTATGCCCTTGTGGCCATACCCTGGAGTTGTTTCTGTGAGATGTCCTCCTGTTTCTTTACCTGTAAAGTTGTCCTTCAACATGCATGGCCATGCCCTCCCACCTCCACACACACACCCCCAAATGCATATATTTGTATATGTATATATGTCCCAGCACCCCAAAATGCTCAACATTGTTATTTCTTCCAGAGCATTTGACTGGTTGCTATGCACTGTACCTAGATTTTAACTTTTAACTAGAAATGCGTGGAGGGAAAAAATATAAGAAAATAAAGATAGTGCAGAAGGTAGTCTCACACGTGAGGAGTTGCAGCTGTAATGATCACCAAAGATTAGGAACAGGCCTGCCCTTAATAGGCCACAGCTGTGTCCAATAGGAAGAGTGCTACAAAAGAGTGGCTTAGCTGGGTGAGGAGAGAGATGGAGTTTGTTGTGTGTGCCCTGTGAAGGGAGTTGGAGTCTGTTGGTTGTACTGTGAAGAAGGAGTCAGTACTGCAAGGAGCTGCCTATGAGAAATCACTGAGAAGGTATGGCAGCTTTGCAATAAGATGACAACAGAAATGTGTGTTTCTCTGTAATTTTTAATGATGTGAATGGTGGTAGCTAACCCTGCTGGTTTCAGTGAAGTTGAACCTGATTTGAAAATACCCTTTTAAGTTGAGAGAGTCAAGCCATGTCCTCAAAACTGGCGCCGCCAATTGTGGCCACTGGGGCAGCTGCATTTGAACCCCAAGTGTGAGCTGACATGGGATCAAAACATCTTCTCTCAAGCCAAAGGGAAGAAGTATTTTCTATTGAGAGCTGCAGTGGATGTGGTAAAATACCAAGGAAGTAGAAGAAAGGTAGAGGTAAAAGTGTCTGAAGACACTATAGTAGGCTCTGTAGATAATTTTTTCTGGAAGCACAATAAGGCAGTGCTATCTATTGATTCAAATATGATGAATATAAAGATGCAGGTGGGTAGATTTATTTTAAAATGCAGAGGAAAAGTCAGCTGTACATCAGGGTATAAATGAGAAGGTTTGACTATAAATGAGATGGCACTGTAAATGACAAGATCCATGAAGAGGAAGCTTTTTGGCAATGACAGTAACTTGTTTTGTTCTCTCAGTCTGGAAACCTGAGAGACTGAAAGAACAAAAATGTAAATGAGTGCTTGGAGTTTAGTGATGTGTACAAACCTCAGGCTGGAGTCTTGCTTAGCCTGGAGGTACCAAACTGAATTTTTGAAAAGCTGGAATAAGAGGTAATCAGGCTCTGTATGAAAAATCCAAGTTCATCATGACAATCTGGGCTTGTTGTAATGGATGAAAGCTTCACACCAGACAAAGATACTTCAGGTGGCAAAGGAGGGAGTTGGGAAAAGGCCATTTTAGCCAAGGAGGAGGTAATGTATCCAAACGTTGTCATACATTTTCTGGCTTTCACTAATGACTGTAAACATTCTTGTAGTGAGTCAGTAAGTGACTGCCATGGCCAAGTTCATTAGTACTGAGATCTGGAACATCTGTTTGCACGGGAAAATTAACACACACAAATTTTCCCTGTTGGTCCTACTGAGATCCATAAAAGTATTTTTCTGAATCAGAGTCTAGGAAAAGCAGTTTATTTTTTTTCCTCTCAAGTGGAATTCACATTGTAGGATGTTCTATTTAAAGAACCCAAACAACTATTATTAGCAGTTCTTTGCAATCTTTTTTTTCAGATGTAGTTCATGTGTAAATACTGATGGTGGAAGGAGGATTTTATCAGGCATGATATGGCAATGATGCTGCAAAATTCTGCTACACAAATAATCAATAATCTGGAATTCTCTTATTTCAGAGATTGTGCTGAATATTTTCTGCTTTTCCAAGGGAGGATTGTAATTCAGAAAAGACTTAAGTTTTTTTTAATTGCTGTTATTATTGGAGAAATTATGGAGATAAACAAAAACAAGTATGTAAGGTTCTGATTTGTGTATTTATGTTAGAAGTGTGGCTATGAACGGGATTGGAGGTAAGAGCTACCCTCTCCAGCAACAGAATTTTCATTATTTCCTTTGTTTCTGAAAAGGCTCTGCTGAGGAAATGAGAGCAGAGGAGCTGCTCATGAAATTTCTTTACCTTTTTCTTAATCCTTTCCTCTTCAGTGAGGTTGCTTTTCAGCTAGAGGAGAAATAACCATTGTACTGTTCTGTACAGAATGTACAGCTTGGAAATCTGCTTTTTGGGAAGGTTTACAGGCTGCTGCAGTGTGGGCTGAGGGAAACTTTAATGTACATGCACGAGATTGTCTTTGTATTTCCGTGAACATCATAGGTTATTGCTCCAAAAAGAAATTATTGACTGTAGGTTGCTCTGGTAAATGTTTGCCCTGAGGTCAATAAATCTTGATATTCATCTCAGCAGAAGTCAATACCTACTTATTAGTATTATTTTTTAAGTTGAGATTGTTGATAAGAGTACAAATGGCCAGGTGTGGGTGACAGGCTGCTGATAAACAACTTGAAGATGTCAAATGAGAACTGTTGTGTGACAGAGAGAGAGGCAGACTGCTAGTGTCCTGAAGACAGTCTAGCTTTTAAAATATATCAGCCACATCTGAAATGCTGTGAAACACAGAACACCAGTGCTTGCACCTCAGGCATCCAGGAAAAGAAAAAATTACTGTGTATTTACCAAATAAAATATCTTCATGTAAATTTGTTTAAATTCAGACAAATAGTAACATTTTGGATGCTTCATGCATTCAGTGGTATTTATTATTGTGCATGCTTCTTAAAAAGTAGCAGCCAGAGCAGCAAAGAGACATAACACCATCAAATATCTTGGATATGTGCTATTCTCCCCTATAATGTGGCACATACCCTATCAACAGATACTCAAGAAAATATTGGGCTTACAACCAAGAGAAAAAAAAGCCTAGAGAATTAAAAATGTCCCTAATGCAGTCTGCTGGCATTTCTAGGGGACCTTTTATTATTGAAGCTTTCTCAGAAGCAAGATAAAATTTCTAGTGAAAGCAAGGAAAAATAAAACAGGAGAAATAAAGAAAATAACCCTTCATTTTGCTTTCATCAATGAAGATCAATAAGATGCTTAGTTGGAGGAATTTATACTCTCTCTCCCCTCACTTTTTCTCAAAAAATTACAGAAAATAAGGGAAATTTTATGTTGATTATTCTTATTGTTGTGCCTAATGCTACAGCACAATAGAAACCAGAAATATTTACATCCAGATCCCTACTGTACAAAAGGCTCCATGTTTGAATTGGTAATAGTCACTCCAGGATAGCTTTCATGTCTCCAGAGCACAAACATCTCTAAGGGATGTAATAATTTTATTTCATTGTATTATCTCCATTTTTTGCTTTTCTTGCAAGTCACAAAGGAAGAAAAATCAAGGAAATAATGGATTTTTAATAGTGCTATGGTTCTGAAGATTGATGTTCTCAAGAAAATAATCCAAAGTAGTAGTTGAAGAAAACCGCTTCACGATACTTTGATAATGTAAGAAGGAGGAAAAATCAGATGGAAATAATTACTTGCTTTTTATAAGGCAAATAAGATAGAAGGTTCTTCACAAGAATGCAGGAATCAAAAGCAGTTCAAGTCACATAACTGTAAAGGGAAAACTTGCTATATACTCACTGAAAAGTGCAACAAATAAAACTGTCTGAACCACATTTTATGAAGAGACTATCAAAGCTGAACAAATTCCAGTTGGTCTTATGCAAGGAGAAATTGTGAGGATGAAATTTGTTAATTAACAACTGAAAGGATGTGATATGACAGTATTGATCTATTTAAATCTGCTTTTTAGCGTTCCTCATAATTGTGTATGTATCACGAAACAGAAAATGTATTGACAGAGACTGAAGGGGTTGTAAACCCTTTAAATTAAATTTAAAATCTGACAAAACCCCAACACTACTTCTATATAGTAATAGTCTGTAAAATTACAGACCTGTATAAACCAGGGCTTAGTTAAAGTTCCACAAAGATGCTCGCCTAGATGGATGCACTGACTTGGTGTCAGATGACTCACAGGAGAACAGGGCCACAGATGAGAATGGATAGTTTATTACCACCATCTCAAAAATAATAATAAAAAAAAATTAATTACTCTATATGGTGGAGAGAATGACCATGGCCTTGTGAGCACAGGGATGTCTTAAGACATCTCCAAGGTAGGCATCTACCTCTGAAGCTTCCTTTATAGTTAAGTAAGACAGAGAAGTTGCTCTTTTCTAATTTTGGATTAGATAAATATTTACTCCAGAACCTCAGAAATGTCTTGTTTTTTTCATTGCCTCTTTTTTTATGCCTCTAAAGAAAGTCTGAACAGCAATTCAGATAAACCCATTCACCAAACTGGAGCCTACATTTGAGCAGGTGAACCCTCTTCCAAATGCTTTAGACTGCAAACATATATATTTCTTAGAGCCACTTTTCAGAAAATATGTAATACATATTGGCCTGTAACCTTACAAGACAGCCAAAACCAGATGAGCCTTCACTTTATTGTATTGATTCACTGAGGGCCTTTGACTTTGTTGAGAGGCTGATTTTAAACTTTAAATATTCCTGTCTGTAATCCCTGATGTATCAGTAGATAAATGTTTTATATTCAACCTGAGGTCTAATTTTCTTTCAAAGGGCTACATTAAAGGGAAAGAGTATAAAGGTGATATTTTAAAAACTTTTATTTTTTGTGATCTTGTGTATCTGCTTGATGTTCCGAAAATGAAGTGTTGGACAAAATGACCTTACACTGAGATGACATTTTACTTCAATTTATGTAAGTTGTATCTTCTGTATCATCTCCCTTCTGTGACAATTTTTTTATCCAATTACTGAGCTACACAATAGGTACTTCTTAGAAATATCATTGCTTATACTGATGGAGACACCCGAAGTTCAAAAGTTTCATCTCATACTACAGAAACCACCACATAAATTATTTTTTAGATATATATGTATATGTTGTTTAAGAGACTACTTATTGAGTATTCCTCCATTTCTAAAGTGATCAGAGGAGGGGAACTTGCTGTCTAGAATGAAATACATGTACATTGGCTGGGCAGATATCATACACTACATATGAATTTTCTACCTCGTCATATGCTTTCCCATATGGGTCTAACACCTCCAAGAAAGTAAAAAAGGAGGTTGTGAGGCTGCAAATTGGACTGAAAATACAAGTTAAGATGAATATGTTCTGTTTTAAGAGTTGTGGTTTCTGAAATAAGGAAAAATGTTTGTGTGTTTCTGAGAAAACCATTGCCTTCCAGAAAGTATTTAAACTGCATTCAGTTAAGGCAGATAATCATTTAAGGAGAAATAAGATACACCCACCCCCTTGGGTTAGGAGAGAGTGGGCAGCTGTTGGGATAGTGGTGATAAAGCTTCTCCAGCCTTCCCACTGCAGCACCTCAGTTTGTATAAAGCTTCTTTTTGACACCGTGAGTTTCCTCTCTGATAGACTCACAGGCACTGTGTGGCACAGTGACCAGAGAGATCACAGGTAGGGGAGTGATTTACATGCCACAGCCTTTGAGGTAAATGGCCACATAAATTATGGCATCTGTAGCTGTCTCCCATTAAAGGAGATAATACTGTTGTTGTTGTCATTCTATTTGCTGTGTTGCTTTACTACAGGCATATGTGCACCAATCTGCTTAGACACTGCTTTTAGGTAGGTAGGAGCCCAAGCAAAGCTGCTCCTTTGTTAAACAGAGTGGATGTACCTCAATCTGGGGCCTGAGGCATTCAGGCACAGAGGAGCTGTGGCGCCCTCAGCTAAAGAGTAAATCAAGACACCTTAGGAAGTTTGAGGCTTCCAATTTGTCTTTCCAATTGAGCACTTCCAGCTTTCCTCTGGATGATTTTGGTGGAAATCCAGAATGAATAGGATTTATTTGTAATTGGGCTTGAAATTGCATCCTGAAAAATTAAGAGGATCAGCCTCACAAATCTTCCTCACTGGGTTGGCTTCTAGTGGAATGTTCCTGCATTGGCATCTGTGTGAGCTGTAGAAAGAATGAAGTGAACTGTGAGGGGCCTGCTCACTGCTCACACTGTATGGAGGGATAGAATGTAAGAGAATAGTGCAGAAGGCAGTCTCACACCTGAGGGGTTACAGCTGTACTGATCACCAAAGATTAGGAACAGGCCTGCCCTTAACAGGCCACAGCTGTGTCCCATAAGAAGACGAGTGCTACAAAAGAGTGGCTTAGCTGGGTGAGGAGAGAGCTGGAGTCTGTTGGTTGTGCTGTGAAGAAGAAAGAGTCAGTGCTGTGAGGAGCTGCACATGAGAAATCAGTGAGAAGGTATGGGAGCTTTGCAATAAGATGACAGCAAACACTGCTCGCATTCCTCACGCTGCTCACACGGGCCTCACTGTTCACATTGTTTACACTGCCCTCACTGCCCACTCTGCTCATGTTCCTCACACTGCTCGCATTTTACACTGCTCACACCTCTCATGCTGCTCACCCTGGTTCATATGCACACTTGGTTTATTCTCAGATCACTCTTTCCAGGTTTCTGACTGTGCTCCTTGCAGCCATTGCTGCTGATGGAGTTCTGCTAAGAACATCAGCTTGGTTGCTGGTGTGCAGCCAGGAACTATGGTGTGAGCACCTTCTCCTAACAGTTTCTTCTGCATACAAGATTGGGCACAGGCACAAAAAGCAAATAACTTCTCAGACAAATTCTGTCTACATCAGTGTGGTTTGTTCTCTTCCAGCTGGCATGCTACAGCACTTAAACTTGCACTTGGCTTAGTAAAACCTGCTCTGTATATCTGTTGATGATCTCTATCTGCAATTTCTGGAGAGAGAAACACTGACTCTTGCTTTTACTCTTTCAAGACTGCATTTATAATGCATTGAGGCACATCAATCCCTGTGGGAATCCCTCCATTAACTGTTTCTGTAGGAACAGAGGGTGCTGGGCTTCTCCCTGGCTCGCACCCCAGGGAAAGAGTTGAGCTCACCAGTTCTTGCTCACCAACCTTGAGCAGGTGGAACAAGTCTGTGGCCTTTGGAGGCAGCGCTGCAAACAGCCAATTTAGGTGAGAATAATTAGAATAATTATCCTTTTAATACTGGCTACTCAAAAGCATCCCAATCTGTACAGCTAAATGCAGGACTTCTGCTGAATATATTCTAATCTTGCTGGATATTTAATGTACCATTATATTTAATGACTGCCATTATTTGTGTTAAAATGGTGCAGAGACACTCAAATTTGGCATCTGTGCCTATCTTTGTTTTGGCATTTCCTGTCTGTAGGAAGCTTGGCTTTGCAAGCCTGAACTTATTTATACCTTGGGATAATTAGCATTATAGTTCATAGGGAACACAGCAGAATAAAGGATTCAACAGAAACTGTTACTTTTAATTAAAATAACAATTTAACGAATATTTTTTCCTGTAGTTTTGCTTGCATTAATAATGTTGGTGGGCAAGGTTATTGGAGTATAATAGCAATTTATGTGTTGAAATGGCTAATCGAACATAAATGAGTCAGATTCAGTTAACGCTACTAAAATAATTAGCCTTTTTTGAAGGAAAAAAGGACAAAAATCAATATGGAAGAAAAATATTTACACCATCCAGAAGGGTTTGAAAAATTAAAGGGGAAAAAAATCTTTAGAAAAATGCACTTTCAAGTGTCTTTGAGAAATAGATCAGAAACAAAATAAACAGCCATTGAATGTTCAGAAGTTCAATGTTGTGAAACTGAAAATCTTTAGTAGTAATTAAGGTGGATAAAATCTCCTTATATTGTTAACAGTAGAAACAAAACCTTAATCACAGGAGTTAGGCTTGATGAGGTAAGGATACCAGTGAGGGTGTCACAAATAAATCATTACCAGGCTGTGATCTTACTGTCACTCCAAAGATCAAAACCTTAATTTTTTAACTGGGAAATTCGTTTGCATGGGGGCTGCACAATTCTGCTGGATGGCTTTAGAATGTTTCTACTCATGCAGAGGAAGGAACATCTAGAAGCCTGCACGTAAAATGAAACTCAGTGGCATAAATAAAAATATATTAGAGATATCTTAATAGGAATTTCTTCATCCCCACAAAGACAATTTTGCCAAATTTTGATATGCTAAATTCATGAGTGGTCTTAAAAATAGTTGAACGTTGTGTGACTTTGGTTTGGGTTTCTTTTAAGATTATATATTGGTCAAAATATATTTCATAGCAAATGTAATGCATACAGCTCAGGGAGCATGTTCCAAAGAAAATCTATTCAATCGAGAGGCATCAAAGCATTCAAGCAAGACCTTGAATGAGTTATTAAACAGTAAATAGTCTGGGAATGAAGGTAGAGAAATATCTATGAAAGGGAAAGCAGTGAATGTGATGAGCCCTCTGCAGAAGCTGTTTTTTTCCCCTTGGCCTGTAATTTAGATATGAATTTATTCTGCAGTGGACATATTATTTATATCTCTGCTCACCACCTTTTTATCTCATGCTTTTGGGCTTGGAGTGACTTTAATGGGAGCAAGGAACAAGACTTAGCATAAAATAAAGATGTCATCCTGAGAGAAAGGCCAGGGTTTGGCCTCTGTGAAGATCAAGTCCTGAAATATTAAGGGTCATAACAGCTGCTGATTGCTTGCTGGAATTTCCCCTAAGTTGTTGCCTTAAAATACTCTGAGTTTAAATGGAAAGTGTCATTTTTCCTCAAGTAAGCTATTTCTCTTTAGCCATTAATTGGAGAAAGAATACTGTGAGCCATCTGTTATTCTGCTCAATTTCTGCAGGTTATGTTGCAAATTCCAGTGATTTTTGTTTTTCCAGTTCACTGATTTTTTTAGTGATACAGTGTTTTCAGGTAATTATTTCAGCTGCTAAAGATCCTTTATAGTAATGGTTTGCTATAAATGTCCACGTGCACAAATGCGTAGGCCAGGAGAGAGAATATTGGTGAAAAGCATTTCATCCCTAGATCATCAATATAAATCCCAGCCAAGCCTTGTGATTAATTTAAAGCTTTAAAATGGGCATGTATCAGCCTATCCAGCCTTGTTGAGGAGTCTTTTTGTCCAATAGCCTAGAAGCAGGAGTCTCTTGTCTACAGCATCCTTTTTATATTTGTTTTCTCTTTCTCTGTGAATTTTGAAACATTTGTTCCTGGTGGCCCATGTTTTTCTTTGTGGGCCCTTGTGGACACTGGGATTCATGATCATTGGTCTGCAACTGACCACCTCAAATTTGGGGACTGGGTAAAAAAGAATGTTAGTTGGAAAGGATTTTTAACTGTAAAAAGGAACTTCACCAGGAGAAGTTTTTTTCCAAGGGACATTTCATTACTGCTGCATCTTTGCCTGATAAATAGACATATTTGTAGAATAGCAGTTTTCAGGTTCTAAGAACTCATCATAATCAGCTAATCTTAGCCCCCAAATAGCACAGGCTATGTTTTGCTTGAATGACTTTAGGTTGAAATGGGACATATATTTTAGAGAAAAATTCTGTGAAATATTTAGTGTCTAGTGGTCTGAAATTTGTCAAAGAACTGGAAGATGTTCCAGTGGTAAATCATCCTTCCTATAGAGAGTATACACCATGTGTCTGAATGGATGCTCCTGATTCAGTTTCCGGCTCTTGGGTCTGTTTGTCAGACTGAAGAACCCTCTAAATCCAGTCTGTGTTTGACACTGAGTCTTGGACTGTGAGCAGAGACTTTTTGTTCTTAAATCTCTTGAACACCCTGACATTTTTCTCATGAATTGTGTTTTCCAACACAAGTCCTTTTTGATTCTTTGATCTTTTGTCCTGAACTCTTTGACTACTGAATACCTGTGTTGAGCTGTGGGCATCAAAGCTGGACACAGTACTTCACATCCCATTCAGTATTTCCACATTAAAGGACTGTGTTCGTTCATTTAGCAGAACATCTCACCCAAATGCATGCTCAGCTGAAAAACCCTTGGTTTCTCCCCAGTCCTTTGCAGATTTGCTGGTGCTCTTACCAGTGTGGTCTCTGCCTGCTGGAGTCTGTGTTAGTTGTGCTGGTTCCCAGAGCAATCCAATCCCCCCTGTACTGCAGACTCTGTCTCCTCATCATTCAGCCACTTCTCTAATCTTTATCCCGTCTGCCAACTTTATTAGTAATGATTTTTTTGTTTTCTTGCATATCAGGGATAAAACATAAGGAAGAGTAGGGCTAAGAATAGCTTTAGGACCCCACTGGAAACACATGTTCAAGAATAATTCCCTAAAGAATAAACAATAACTCACACTTTAATCCTTTTAATGGATGTCATGTTGATTTTTATATCATTCAGGTTAATCAAAACATCATATTGTAAGCACCATCTAGAGCAGCTTTTAGAAGTCTATTGTACCATCATTGTTACTTTTAGCAACTTGAAACCCCATAAAAAATCAAATTAGTTTGACAAAATCTGCTTGCTATGGGCCTGTGTTGATTGGCAGTAATTATATTAGCCATCTTTATTTCCTTATTAATCAAGTCCCTCTCAGCCATTTCATTATTTTCTGTACGATCAGTCAGGCTCACGAGCTTTAATTACCTGATCTGCCTCAGTTACCTGCTGAAAATACTGGTACAACAGCAGGTTTTTCTGGTTGTCTGAAGGTTTATGTCCTCATATATGAAGAACAGTGCCAATGGCACAAGGACCTCTTAAAATTCTTGATGGCATGTGGAGAAGTGTATTTAAAATGATGAAAAAAATTAAGAAGGAGAATATGTAGCATTTTTGCTTACAGAACATTAGCAATCAGGGCACATTGCAGGCAGGTTGAAAGATAGTATGTGGCTTATGTGGAAAACAATTTTCTGGTTCCAGAGGATTTTAACATCCATTTGGAAATATGAGAAACTTGATAAGTGGGAAAATGTTACATGAAAATAGCATTTGTAAGTTACTACGTTCTGAGCATTTTTACACTTATCTCTGGGTCTGTCAATCAATATTTTTTTCTCAGTCACTCATCAAAAATATAAACAAATTAGAAAATTGCTGAAGTTTTCTGCCAGAGAATCTTTACTAGAATTCCTTGCTTATATATATTCAGTTTTGAAAATAAAGTCTCACTCCAAATTAGAAACTCCTCTTGTTCTCCAACATAAGTAAAAAAGGCAGCTGCAGTTATTCATTATTCACAGATGCAGATTTACCAACCAAGTATCCTCAAAGAGAGATCCACTTTCTTCCCTTCTGCCTCTCCTGGCCAGAGTGCCCTGATCAGCTGGAGGGTGTTGGCAGGGCTCTCTGACAGGGGCATGCACAAGGGTCCCAAAGGTTTTGGAGCTCAGCATCCCAGGGTGGCTGTGTTGATGCTGTTCACACCCCGTCTCTGGCAGGGGTACTGGGGGTGTGCAGGTCCCACACCAGCCCAGGGAGGCAGTGCTTTGTCCCAGCAGATGCACAGCTGGGAGCTCACTGCTCTACTGGAGACTGCAAACACGGAGGGAAGAGAGTCAAGGGCAGGACCTTGGACAGTGTGTGCTGATCCTCTTGCAGACTGACAGGTATGAGGGAAAAATCATGAGAAAGCTTTGCTGTTCTTTCCCCAAAACTGTGTAGCTATGTACTAAAAAGTGCCCCAGCCCTGACTGTCCTCACCCGCCCACCACTGTCCCAGCCAGGGGCAGGACTACAGTCACCTTAAATCTGCAGCCACAGCATGAAGGTGAGGCTGGATCAAGCCCAGGCAGGAGATTGAGGAGGGTTTTTTCAAGACACAATACACAAAGTATCATGGACACAATACAGAGTATCATCATTCAATTTCAGAAGGCTTCAACCCATGCAGATTAACACTATTAGCACTCCAGAAGGCTTCAAGCATCTGTGTTCTTGTTCTTTAGCCCAACCTTTTATACCCCCCATGTTCATGCCCTGCCCCTGTGAGCCCTCTGTTCCCTTTGGTGGTTGGTCAGTGCCCCTGGGCACTCCCTGGCTCATTGCTGTCAGTGCTGCTCACAGCTGTGCCCACTGGGGATGAGGCTCAGCCACAGCCCCATCCCAACCACCACAAACTCTGTACCTACATTTTCAGACTCTTGGGTAATGTTTCCACTTGAGAGTTGGTGCCTGAATCCACCCAGTGGGGTGGCAAACCCTGGTGTGCTGCTGGGGAGATGCAGAAGCAAACCCTGTGAGTGCATCATCTTCCTTTGTTCTTTTTATTGTGCTGTGCTTTGTAGGTAGAGGAATTTATCTTGGTCTTGATTAGTTTACAAAGGAAACTAAATATCAAAGAAATAGCTACCCAAGTCCATTTTAAATACCTATGGGCATTTAAATTATTATAAATGCTGTGGTTTCTGTAGCCCTGCTACTGCCAGAGGACGCCTGAACAGAGGGATTGGGAAAACCAGTGCTTCACTGGGGGCATCAAGCAGTCAGGAAACAGGTGGTAGGAAGAAAATTGGCTTTCTAGACTCCTCTACCTCTTACAATACCTACTGCTGCAGTTAATGCAATACTTTCTTAATGCCTGAACTCTCATGCAGTTTTAGGATGTTTGAGCTGGAGGAAGGTGCTGGCCTCCTGTTGAATATTTGCCTGTATTTTTCCTTAGCTGATAGTAGATTTTTATTTGTGCAACAGCCAGCCAAGCAACGTTGTACATGGGGATTCACCGTGCCACCCTCATCCACAAAAGTCTACAAGTCTCCCAGAGGAAAAAAATGTACTCAGCCAAACATGGGAGCACAGTAGTGTTAATTAAATAGATCAATTATAATCTATGCAATAAGTGTGTTTCAGTGTTCTGGCACTCACAGATGTGAAAGTATTCATTATTGAATCCATACCAGCAATGAAGATATTGAGCTCTAGAAAAAAAAACAGAAAAAGGGTGCTTTTTTTTACTCTTAGATTTCTAAAACCATAGTTGTATAGTATCCTTACTGAAAAGACATCCTTCTAAAACTTCAATCCTTGGTCTTTACCTCACAGTTGATGTAAGCAGTCGCTGTACTCCCCTTGATCACCACCTTGGCCCTGTTAGCTGGTGTGTGAGCAAACAGTTGGTCAAAGTTAGAGGGAAAAAACACTCTCAAATCAAAATCACATATTGCAAGTCTTGTCTTTGCATCAGGATGTGGTGCTCTTTTTGTGTTAGGGGATCTTATTGCTGCTTCCTGACCTGTATCACTGCCACTCAGCAGCAACTGTGTCTTTACCATGACATTGAAGAATCCTTCTTGCTTAGAAAAGAGGTTTTATCACGAGGAGGCTAATTTACAGTGCAGGATCATCGTGCTTTTCCTTGTGCTAAATATTCACGTGGGTATATTTTTAGATACTTTAATTTTAAAATGTTCATTCCTATCTGAAACCAAGTTTTAATCCCTTATTATTTCTTGGGTTTTCTCGTATCATGCCCATTATTTTTTATCTTATAAATAAAATGTGTTTAGGGACAGACGTTTGCACAGATGGTATATCTTAATAGGCTTCGTATCAGCCTGGTATTAGATACTGTTGCCCATAATAGTTAACTTTCAGTTTTGAAATTCTGAATTTCAATGTCATTCCAATGACCAACCATAGCTTTTGTTACGGGTGGTCATTGGAATGACATTGGAATCCTGTAAAGTTTGTTATTATACTCACTGCTCTTTAAGCTAGATTTACTGCTTGTGCCATTTGGGGGTTTAGGTTATCTACTTGACATTTATTTGAGCACAGCTCAAAATGAGCAAATTTTATATTCATAAAGTAAAATGTGCTGAGAACTCTCAGGTTCACTACAGCTATATCTGAACACAGCATTTTTCTTTGCATCTCAAGTGAAGTCAGTATTCGTGCAACATACTGTTACAATGCCAATCCAACAGCTTTAGAAATCCATTTTTGTTTGGATTTCTAGCACCATTCCCTGTATCCCCCATTCTCTGGCTCACAGGCTGGCACAGCTGGAGGAGACAGTCTTGCACATCTAGAGTTTGCTGAGGGCTAAAGGAAAAGATGCTGCTGTGTTTGTATCCTGATTCCCATTGGTGTCAAGCAATTATTTCTTCCACTCCATAAATATTCAGAAGCAGAGGGAAACTTCTTGGCTTTGAAATTATTTGTCAAGTTATCAAAATTTACAGAAAGTATGAAAGATTTTTTTATAGAAAGTCTTCTGCATAATTCACCCATCTAATTTCTTATCAGATCTTGCCTACCAAATCTTTCTGCTGACTCAGGCTGGTGTGATCATGTACTCCTGTCAAATCTGTACAAAACCTACATTTTCAGTTTGTTGCAGGGAAATGTAGAGAGTATATTATGTTTTATAGAGAGATGGATTGCTGTTGTAAGAAAAGGAAATAAATTTCTCAGTGATTTGTCTTCATCGCCTATGAAAATGGTTTATTTGGCTTGATCAAATTCTCTCTGGAACCAAATCCAGTCCATTTTACTGACTTGTTGCTGCAAATGAATCTGATGAATTTACCTGTGTAAATGATAGGATATGAAGGACTTGGCCATAGAAACCTGGAAGACCCATGATATTTTAATAGCCTTGGGTAGTTTCCATCTTCTCTTTTATTTCCTACAAGCACCTGTGTGCTCATGATTTGTGCTGATGGGTGTGTAAGATATCCCTTCTTTGGCAGCATTTGCTGGGTTTGGGTGGTGGAGGGCTCATGGAGAGCAGAATTCCACAGGCAGCAAGAGGGATCTGACAGTAACCTCCAGGTCCACAAGGCTAAGCTAAGTGGTTGTTTGCAGTCATTTACATAAGTGCCTGCTCCCACAAATGAAGTCTGAGCAATGACTCTGGGGTCCTAGTGTTCACTAGTGTGGAAACTGGGCTTGTAGTGTTCTCCAAGCAATTCTTGTTCAGGAGGCCCCACATCTTTACCAAGATATCTAATAAAATTAATACATTGCAAGATTAAATGATCAATAAATCATAAATTTTGTTTTCTTACCACCTTCTGTGGGAACCAGTAAAATACTTTATTGCAGGCCAGACCTTGAAAAGCTGCCTTTGAATTTATTAGAAGAGAATGTAGCATTTAGACTCCCTAGATGGGCATCTTTCTATGATGTTTTACCTGGTTGTGGTGACTCAACAATCAAAAGGCATGGAAAATTTGTTGGGAAGCTCTCTTCTCTTTTTGGTTGCCATTACAAGTCAGAGGCTGCACGTGTCCTCCGTGGGTGCACTGGAGGAGGTTGTAGGTTGGAGGAGAAAGGGATGGAGAGTCACGGCTTCGTGACCAGAGCCCTCAGACATCTTCAGGCTGGTGGCACTGCACACAGCTTCATTCATGACAGACCCACAAGCAGGGAGCAGTGCACCTCAGTGTCACATCTTGTGTGCCTGAGAGCATGGCACCTGGGACTGATTCCTCTCCTTGTGTGTGAGCCAGCACAGGCAGGCACAAAAACAACCACAGACCAAATGCAAAGAATAAATTTATTTATTTTACCTCAACGACCTGGGGATCCCTGTAGCAGATGTTCCAGCTCTGGAAAACACTACATAGATTTTTAACCTCTGGTTCACCTTCCTCCTTCTTAGTGTTTAAGTCCTGCTTCCAATAAGCCTAATTGAATAGAAACCTGTGATGAAAATTAAACATTCAAAGCACGTGCAGGTCACAGCAAAATAACCATTATCGTTAATGGAGTTGTGTGAGCATACTGAGAGAAGGATTCACCACTTTGCTTTTAATTCCATGTCATTTAGAATGAATGAATGAATAGGAGTGTGTGTATCTGGGCTTGTTTTCTTCCCTCTAATGTACAGAAGATCAAATCCTAATTAAGGGGAAATAATTATCAGTCCATGCTCTCACAGTTCTCCTTCCTGTGTTACACTGAAATGGTTCTGAGTGTGTATAGGTGGAGTCAAAGATTAGCAGTGATTTGTGTCCAAATTCTGATTTTTAATATTGCAGCAGCACTGACAAATTCATAGAACAGTAAATATAATGGCTCCATAATTAGGCTGGTTTGTAAACAAATACTACTCTTTAGTTGATAGTGCAAAATGCTCTTCTGCAGCATTCATCAAATAAACACTTATTTGGGCATATAATTTGAAAAATGCAGGTTATTTAGTGGACTGAGATTTCCTGTCACACCAGAGCATGATGCTAGTTTGCTATTGTCTGACCAGTTTGTGCCTTCAGATGACTTCTGGTAGTGAGTGGAAAATGAGGTGCCTGAGGGACATCAGGTCACTGGAGGGTGCATCTGCAGGTGCCATGTCCCCATTAGGGCACTGTGTTTGCACAGGGCAATGCTCCTGCAGCCTCCAGAGCTCATAGGCAGCCTGAACCTGTGGGTGCTGCGCTCCTTCCATTTACAGCCCTCTTGCTTCTCCCTGGCAAATGCCAATCCCAGCCTGAAGCAAAGCTGAGACGTGTCAGTGCCTCTCCCTCCTTCAGGGGAGCATGGACACATGGGTGCCTCTCTCCCCCTGCCTGTCAGGGAGCAGGGACACAGCCACAGCATCTCATTCTGTCCATGTTTACATCCTGAGGCAGCACTGCCTTCAGCTGCCTGCTCCAGGATGAGTGCTTGAATAAAAATGATTTACAGCAACTGCTCTGTCTCACAGCTTTAGGAAGATCGTGCCATAGCAGGAGCATCAACATATGAAGCATCTCTTGTCTTGTAGTCACTGTACTAGAAGAGTACAAATTGCTCTGAAAAATCACTTTAAAAATAATGGATTCCCGCTGACAATTGTATATGCCAGTTTTAATGAATGTTTGTCAGTGAGCTGGAAAGGATTTGGAAGGAGATCTGTGCAACATGGGCCCCTTCAAAGCAGCATCAGCAGGGGGTTTTGCATGTCCCCAAATGGAATCAGGATGACCAGAATTACTTTTCCAGCCTGGAGTGTGGCAGTGGCACTTCTTTTCAAGAGGAAATTTGTTTATTGTTTTAGGAGAGCAAGGGTCAGAATTCCTGGAAGGGGAAGAAGGGGGGGGGGGGGGGGGGGGTCAGATCTTCAGAATTTCTCTGAGAAACTTCTAAGAAAAGCAGAGGGGGAGAAAGCTCACATTGCCCCTTAAAATGTTGTAGATGGCAGTTCATGGGAGAAAATATTCAGCTTGGTTCTCAGGTTGCAGTGAGAGTTTGCGAGGCACAGGATTATGAAAAGAAATTTGCTTTTGTACTTTGTGAAATGAGCATATTTAAAATAGAAGGAAAAACTTGAAATGCCACAGACCATGAAATGAAAATTTCAGATGCTATTTCAGGACAGAATTATGCATTGGATGCTGTGCAGTCTGGCAATTGTGCTGCAGTCCTGAGCCCCACAGCAGGACACCTGTCTGGCCACGAGCATTTCTGGCCTTCTTCAGCAAGCAAAGGTGTTTCGACTTGTGTCAGCGGTCTAGTGACCAAGCCAAAGAAGCCTACAAGTGTATTACCATGACAGCAGGGGAGCATTACAATGCTTTTGATATTTCTTTACTTAGGAAACCCTGAGAAGGCTGGAAGTGCAGTCTTCTGAGTGGCCCCGAAAAAAGCAGGGTGAGTAGTCAGCAGGTTAGCAGGGGGCTGTGCAATGTGTGGTCTCACATGGAAAGGTGAGCAGTGAGCAGCGTGGGGCCCAGCAGGATTTCAGTCCTCCTACCTGCTGACATTGTCTGTAGCTGTGTATGCAGCATGTTTTTGTGTCAGCTAACCCAGGAAAAGAGCATCTTACACTCATGTACCTCAGTGCCTTTAACTTGTCTACTGCTGCCACAAAAGCCATTAAACAAGATCTTAATTAAAAATTACCATTGTCTGAAGGTGGTTGTCCTTATGTGAAATTCCTCCAGTCTCAGCTGTCTTGTACATTTGAGTTCAATGGTCCCTCTGGAAGAATTAGAGAGAAATGTGAGCAAAACCTCTGTGGGAGCACATTAAAGGCAAGAGCATTTCCTCCCAGTGAGAGTCATGCAGAAGCCAACAGGTGATGTCACAGAGCGGGGTACACATTTGCTACTGCACTTAAAGTTATTTATAAAAGATTTTTTTATAGTTTAATTTCCATAACATCTAAGTGCCTCACTATCCTGGTTCTTCATCATCATCCCCTCTTGAAGAAAAGCAGAGCAGGTTCTATGTAGATGTACTCAGCAAGATGTAGAGGACTAGAAAACTACCAAAGACTAAAGGTTGGTGTTGTATTTAAGCATGTTGTGTCCTCCAGCCTCAGAGACCTCTTTAAGGTCAGATGGGATGGTCAGGCCACAGCAGGGAGCTGATCCAGGTTTGTAGAATCCTCAATCAACTCCTGGATTACCGTGGGGACAAAGCAGACAAGTTTAGAAATGCAGTGAATGTCTGTTTGAGCCTTATCCTGGTTTGATACAACAAATTTAGAAAAGATGGATCTTGGGTGCAACCTTTGATTTCATGGTGTTGTGATCAGCATATTTAGTACTTCTGATCTGTGCTGGTAACACAAGGATGGTATTTCAGAGATGTGAAACAGGAGGCAAAGTTTCTTATTTCCAAGCTATGTTTTATTCTTAATCAAAGCAAGAACAAATAGACCATCAAAATTCCTACTCTGCAGCCTCTGAGCAGAGAAACTGGAATGAATGATGTGCTGGTGATGAATAGGCCTATTACCTTGTAAATTGTACTGTATAGTACCACTTGTAACAATACAAGATGTTGCTGCATTTTTTTTATTTGATGATTTATCACATATTATGCTATTTTAGTTCTCATTCTAGTGGCAATGTGGACAAGAAGACATATCTGATATTTATCAAAGTTAAAGCTGAAAAGTTGGTTTCATATAACCATCTTCAGAAGAACCATGCTACCATGCTCTATATAAGCAATAATAATAATTGTCTAGAAGGTACACTTTTCTGATATCAAGTTTGGAAAACTTCAGTTAAAGATCTTTGTCCCTCTGGGATCATCCCTAGATGCAAACAGTAGAGGATTTTCAGGGCTGTGAATTTAGGATAAAAACTGGTGTTCTAAGCTAAAGTTTTGCCAATCCTAAACTGCTTGCATGCTCTCTGCTGTGAGATGCAATTGTTACAAATAATTCCAGAAAGGAATGCTAAATAATTCTTTCTATAGATGAGTGAGTGGTATTTTGGTCCACTTGTGTAACGTGGATGTGAGGTAGAACCAGCTAATTCACTGCATTTAGTGTAGGGAAGAAATTAGTACACTGGATAAAATGGCTAAATTCAACTAATTTCTTTCATCGGGAAGGTGGGGTTTCTGCTCCTTCAGGAAAAAAACCCTGCAAAATAACTTCTTTGTATGGAGTCATAATCATGGAATGAGGTCACATCTACAAGAGGTCACAGAGAAAAAGTCCCACTGGACATCAAGGCTCTCTGCTCAACCTCACAGTGGTGCTCAGGCACCAAAAAAATCCTCCAAAGGGGCCTCCAGCCCCCATGGTGGCTGGCAGCTGTCTCATGAACCTCCTCCTCAGCTCATCACCTTCTGTCTGAGAAGGAGCTGGCTTAGTGTCCTCACTGCTCAGTTCATATGTTGATTAGAAGTGCCCTTCTAAAATATATATATATATTTGCTATAAATCTGTTAGCAATACACTCAAACGTGTTTGTTCTCTTAGTGTCCTCATCTTGAACCTTGCTCTTTTTCTCCTCTGACAATAAATTCTTGCCTCTACTGTATTTATACTGAATAATCATCAGCTTTCTTCTGCCCATTGCTACCCAAACTACTTTTTTAGTCTCTTCTTGTACATCAAACACTTAATCCTCCACAGCATCATAAATTATCATAAATGCCCCATCTGTGTTCTTGCTCCACTCTCAGATCATCTTTCTTAAACATTGTAAGCAGTGCTGCATTTTCAAACCCAAAACTGGGGGGGAGGCCTCACCATTTCCTGTGCATACTGGTAATGCTTCCCCACATCTATGGAAATATTTCTTGCATGTTCTAGGACCTTTTTTTTTTTTTTTTTCTGCACTTGGAGGTTTGTTTGATTCTGTGGTCAGCCAGTGCTTCTGGATATCTAGAAGTATCTGTCTAGACAGCGAGGTGTCTGTCCCTTAGCAGCTCCAGATGATGAGATCCCTGCTTATGCCAGAAATACTCATTATTGGTCCTTAGCTGTATGGCCTTGCACTTTGCACAATTGATTTCCATCCATTTCTATTAATTCAGACATCTGAGGTCATCTGGTTATTACTGTGTGCAATCCCAGGTCTCTTCTGAATTGACAGAACTCCTCCTAACTAGGTATCATCAGCAAAGTATTACCACCCTCTTGCTTTTGCTTACAGTCTTTAATCAAATTGAACCCCAGAATGAATCTTTGAGGAAATCTTCTGGTAACCCAGAGGTCTGCTCTCAGGTTTCATTGGAAAGGCCTCACTTGTATCTGCTGTAATTTATCTGCATTTTTTCAGGTATCACTGTATGGTTTGTGGTAGCATACCTTATTCCCTCTTCAGGTTTCCCCTGCAGAAAATGTTCTTTACATAAATATTTAGACTCTGTCGTAACTTTTAATTTCACTGTAAATATGAAGATTGACTTAAAGTCAATACTTTTTGCCATAAATAGACTGCATTTCATGACAGGTACATGATTAACTTTTCCCTAATTAATTGTTGGCTGCTTGCCAAATTAGTTCAGTCACAATATGTATTATTTAGAATGATTCCAATCAAATTATTAGCATGGCACTTTGCACAATTGATTTCCATCCATTTCTATTAATTCAGACATCTGAGGTCATCTGGTTATTACTGTGTGCAATCCCAGGTCTCTTCTGAATTGACAGAACTCCTCCTAACTAGGTATCATCAGCAAAGTATTACCACCCTCTTGCTTTTGCTTACAGTCTTTAATCAAATTGAACCCCAGAATGAATCTTTGAGGAAATCTTCTGGTAACCCAGAGGTCTGCTCTCAGGTTTCATTGGAAAGGCCTCACTTGTATCTGCTGTAATTTATCTGCATTTTTTCAGGTATCACTGTATGGTTTGTGGTAGCATACCTTATTCCCTCTTCAGGTTTCCCCTGCAGAAAATGTTCTTTACATAAATATTTAGACTCTGTCGTAACTTTTAATTTCACTGTAAATATGAAGATTGACTTAAAGTCAATACTTTTTGCCATAAATAGACTGCATTTCATGACAGGTACATGATTAACTTTTCCCTAATTAATTGTTGGCTGCTTGCCAAATTAGTTCAGTCACAATATGTATTATTTAGAATGATTCCAATCAAATTATTAGCATGGCACTTTGCACAATTGATTTCCATCCATTTCTATTAATTCAGACATCTGAGGTCATCTGGTTATTACTGTGTGCAATCCCAGGTCTCTTCTGAATTGACAGAACTCCTCCTAACTAGGTATCATCAGCAAAGTATTACCACCCTCTTGCTTTTGCTTACAGTCTTTAATCAAATTGAACCCCAGAATGAATCTTTGAGGAAATCTTCTGGTAACCCAGAGGTCTGCTCTCAGGTTTCATTGGAAAGGCCTCACTTGTATCTGCTGTAATTTATCTGCATTTTTTCAGGTATCACTGTATGGTTTGTGGTAGCATACCTTATTCCCTCTTCAGGTTTCCCCTGCAGAAAATGTTCTTTACATAAATATTTAGACTCTGTCGTAACTTTTAATTTCACTGTAAATATGAAGATTGACTTAAAGTCAATACTTTTTGCCATAAATAGACTGCATTTCATGACAGGTACATGATTAACTTTTCCCTAATTAATTGTTGGCTGCTTGCCAAATTAGTTCAGTCACAATATGTATTATTTAGAATGATTCCAATCAAATTATTAGCATGGCAACCAATTGAAAGCACTCAAATATTAAAACTTTGACAGACTACAGTTTCCATTCAGAGGCAGGTCAGAGTAAAGCTGCAGCAACTTAAAACAGAGGGGCTTTTCCATACTTGTGTTAGCACCATTTGCTGCCCAGGACTGATGCCATCCTCAGAAGTTATGATCTAAGTCTGTAACTGGGTAAAGCTTGATCCTGGAGTAACTGGCTTCAGTGACATTGTCTCAAGGGTGAGTTCAGCCTTATCCTTAGGTATGCAGAGTACTTCCAGCATGATGTAGTCAGCAGTCATACCACTCACTTATGTGTGTTTGTGCCATAATAAATGATGTTAGCAGGCTGACTTCTGATTAATGATTGACTTCTGGTTAATAAAAAAAAAAAAAAAAAATTGGTACATCTTAATTTCTTTGTTTGACAATAATAGTTTGATTAGGCTTGGAACAAGACCCTTTCAGTTCGGTGCTGGTAAATGCAGGGCTTTCATTTCCCTGTTTCATTTCCACACTTTGAACTCTGACCTTGGCATTCCTTGCCCATACTCCTGTAGGGCACGGATGAGGCATCTGACTCCATAGTTTTAGTGATGGGTGCCTTTCAGCTCCTGGAGGGAGTGCTGTGTTTTCCAAGCTATCCCACTGGCAGGAGGGCTGGCACATGGAATGATGGAGCATCCCTCTCCAGCAAGGCTTGGCGCTGCCTCACACCCTGCTCAGGCAGGGTCCTGTCACCTTAGCTTGTTTCTCTGTCACCACCTGGGCACAGGGGCTGCTGTGCACTACAGGCAAAGCATTTCACCTGTAATCAAAACCATTTATTGCTTAGACCTTTCTGTGAGACTTGTCACAATCACTGTCATTTCATTTTCCCGTCATCCTGGAGCATTTAGGAAAGGTAATGATGGAAGAGGATTAGTGTAGGAGAGGCATTGTTGCTGCTGATGAGACAGTTACAGTCATTGGGTTTTTTTACTTTTGCACATCACACTGGAGGACAACATGGAAGAAATGCTATGGATTTGTATTTTCATGTAATCATATAATCATTTAGGTTGGAAAAGACCTTTAAGAACTCAACTGTTAACCCAGCACTGCCAAGTCTACCACTAAACCATGTCCCTGAGTGGTACAACTACACATCTTTTAATACCTCCAGGGCTGTGGACTCCACTGCTTTCCTGGGCAGCCTGTGCCAATGCCTGGCAACTCTTTCAATGAAGAAATTTTACCAAATATCCAATCTAAACTTCCTCTGGTGTAACTTGAGGACATTTCAGTGGCATTCACATTCTCTGGAAAAATCCCTTCACCCAGGATTTTTCTCCTGGGAAGCTGAGAAGCCTCAGAGAAAAAGGAAAACAATAATTATTTCATCTGTTTCTCCTCCATTTTGCTCATGTGGAATGTGTTTGGAGATTGTTTACCACAGGTGATTGTTCCATTGGATTCTGGTGTGAGTTGTTTTCACTCATTGGCCAATCAGGGCCAAGCTGTGTTGGGACTCTGGAGAGAGTCAAGAGTTTTCATTATCTTTTTAGCATTGAGTAAGTATCCTTTCTGTATTCTTTAGTATAGTTTAGTATAATATTCTTTAATATAATATAAATCATAAAATAATAAATTAGCCTTCTAAAAACATGAAGTCAGATTCATCCTTCCTTCCTTCATTTGGGAAGGCACAAATACAATACATTTTCTATTCTCATATCACTTTTACCTTAGAGAAAGGACTGACCCTCCACCTGGCCACAACCTCCTTTCAGGTAGTGATAAGGTGACTTGAGCCTTCTTTTCTCCAAGCACCTCCATCTCCCTCAGCCACTACTCATCTGACCTGTGCTCCAGACCCTTCCCCATCTTCATTGCCCTTTCCTGGATATATTCCAGCACCTTCATGTGTAGTGAAGGGTCCAGAACTGCACAGAGAGCTCGAGGTTTGGCCTCACCAGTGCTGAGTACAGGGGTCACTGCCTGCTCCTGCTGGCCACCCTGTTTCTGGTACAGCAGCCTGCCTGGGGAGAGGTGTGCTGGGTGCAATGCCACTTACAAACTCACACCTGTAATTGCCACTTACCATAAAAGGATGGTGAAATCTGAGCAAAATTTGGCACCACAAGGTGTCTAGAGGAATCAGAAACAGTATCCTGAGCTCCTGTGATCTCATTGCTAAAATGGGGGCAATGCAGGAGATGTCACTGCAGGAATCAACTATCTCTGGAGGAGAGGACCGGGCATGCACTGGATCTTGAGCTTTTCCTTGACTACGTTTTCATGGGACATATTGTCTAATTTTATATTTTAGCTGCCACATAGGCTTTTTTTGGTTGTTGTAGAGTTAATCTAAATCTGAATAAACAGACTAAACCACTGAGACCACTATTTGCAGTAATCTCTGCATGCAGCAGCTGCCTGTCAGAGTTGCAGTGTAGAACCTAGAGGAGGCTTTGTGCTGTTCTGTGAGTAGATCTATTGCAAAGCTGGATCATTAAAATACCATCAGTTTAAACAGAGCAAAGAACATCCTGAGCTGCATTCTGGTCTCTGCTGCCTCAGGGCTGTCTCATAGTCACACACTGTCCCAGGGTCTCTGAGCTTTGGTTTTCACCCCAGAGTGAACCCTCTGATGTCCACTGGCATAATGAGACCTACACCTCCAAGTGAGGTGACTGCCCATGGTGTGAGCCTGTGCTGATGGTGCTCCCCTCACCTGGCACACCTGGGCACAGTGGCTGTGCACCTCTGGGAAGGAAGTTAAGGCTGGCAGAAGTAGATGACTTCATGCTCTCTACTGAAGAGGTCTTTCTGCAGAGCAGAGACTGGATGAATTGCATCCTCAAAGTGTATTTAACTGTGTGAATTCCTATAGATTTACCTGGTTTGGTGATGGACATGGTTGTGCTGGGTTAACAGCTGGAGTTGATGATCTGAAATGTTTTTTACAACCTAGATGATTCTATGATTCTGTTATTCTAGAATCATAAAAATGGGTTAGGTGAAAATACCTGCTTTGTACCAGCACTGGGATTATGATAGAAATATGGCTTACATCTGTCTTTTCAAATACAAATTACTAACTTTTCAGGGCAATGCCCATCTCTTGGGGGCCATATAAGCATCTAGCATAGTGGGTCCCTGAGCTTATCTGAGGTCTTAAATGGTCACTGAACTGTATCTCCACCTATTTTGTCACTACTTCATGAAGGTTATTATTTTCATTATGTGATCAGTAGAAGATGTGATGCATTATACACTTGCATTCTGTTAATAAACATGTCAGTCTTCAGTTATAAAAAAATTAGGTTTAAAATTTTTAGTGAATGCTTTTTAAACTAATGTACTGCAGTGGTTCCTTTTTAGTTAGCCACTGTAGCATACATTAAATGTCAAATTTCTTTAGACTGTACAACACAATATGTCAGCATTGTGCAGCAGCTGAATGCTAGATACATTTTAGATGCCCAGCAAAGGAAGAGAGATGCTACATTGCTGGGAATTCTTCCTGACTTTCAATCAAATACCTGATCTGCAATGCCAAACACAAACTGCATTTCATTTAAAAGTGCTGCTAGGTAGTCCTTGATTGAACACTCTGAACCTGATCAGAATCTAATTTGGGTTTGCATTGCAAAAGACACTTACATTAGCACCTCTAGCAGATCAATAACAGGTTTTAATGCATACTAATAAAAAAGGTCCTAATTCCAAATACAGCTTTAAGTTTTGCAAGAGCAACATAGTTCTCACTAATCAAATCTTTGTTGAACAAGAAGCAGTGAAATGGAGTACTGTTTTCAAACAAATGTCTCAGAATTACACCAACTAAATGCCACAAAAGGAAACCACACTAATCTATTTTTCACAGTTGTGAGTGCAATTAAATGGCCCATTTTAGGGAAAAATGTTTGTTCATGGGGGAATCCTGACTTCTTCCTGATGGTTAGTGTGCCTGCTCTCAGTGTGTGCTGCAGTAAAAAGTTTCCCTTTATGACAATAAAAACTATCATTATCAGTCGAGTTAAGAAAATATAAAAGAAATTATGTCCATACATGATTGCTCATATAGCAAGTAGTGTATTGACTGGCAGAATGATTTTGCTCTAAGGACTTGCCATGGTTGTACAAACTCCATATTTAGCTAATTGATACTGAAGACAACCCTTTGTCTCTCTTCTATTGTACCCCAGCCAATGCTTCACTGGCAGACTGGAGCCCTAGGAGTCTGCTGCAATAATAACTGTCTGTCAATTTACTAATAATATTTTAATTCAAAATTTTATATAGACAGGGTGCAATTTGATTTTCCAGGATTCATCCTTATTTTCTCCATTACTGTGTTAATTACATTACTGGATTTGGTGAGCAAAGGCTCAGTGTGTCTCCCAGATCTCAGCAAAACTCAAGAAATTGATCTTGGCAGCTTCTGTGGTGCTGCAGGTGATGCACTGCGTGGGAGGGAGGGGAAGATTTTATTGATCCTGTACTGTCATTCTCCACACTTCTGTCCTCCTACTGAACTGACCGTTCCATCTCTGCTGCAATCATTTACGTGTTGCAGAGCCACACTTCTCTCTCTGGTGCAGCACCAGCCTCTCAAAGAAAGATACTCGTGACCTCCCTTCACTGAACCACATCTATTTCTTGGGATTTGTGTTCTGATTCTCTTGTGGCTAGTTGAGGTTTTGGGGGTTTTTTGTGAGCATATGTTTGTACTCACTCAAAGTATTGAGATAATTTTTGCTGGGCCTGCAGGAAGAATGACACCTCAATAGTTTGTCATAAAAGACACCAGACGTATAAGTCTGTATTTGTTCACCAAAGCAAACAAAATGTCCAGAATGCCTGGGGATATATTCATAACATAAAGGAGGAGGCAGTCTTTATGAATAAAAATCAAAATTTATATTCTGGAGTCCCTGCTTCTATAGTTTAGGCTTTTTCATTTTATGGGAAAAGCTACACTGATTTTCAATTAACAAGGCAAAATTATTTCTGCAGTTACATAATTAAAGCTCACAGCACAGTTGTGTTTCCATAGACAGGAGCTATGGTTAGTGGAGGCCTTGTGTCTGAACTGGGGAGTGACAGTCTGGAGTTGCTGGGACACAACCTCCAGAGCTTCTATTTCAACTCATGGAGGTTTCTGCTGTGAAAGAGGAGATGTAATATGGGATGACTTAGGTATAAAATGCCCAGAAACTTCCCTTCAGAAGGAATGGAATGCTCTCCCTAGTGCTGTACCAAGAAAACAAGTGCTGATCATCTGTGTTATCCTAATGAGGTCCTTCTGTGAGTGCTCTCCTTCCCAAACTAAACCCCCCTTCCCTCTGCAGCTGGCACTGGAGAAGGGCTGCTTGCACTGTTTTCAGACAAAAATGATGCCCAGCTCTTGGCTAGCTCCTTCATGGCACCACTGTGATAGGTGATGAGAGCTCCTGCATGGCATCACTGTGAAAGGCATCACCATGATGCTTGCATGGCATCACCAAAATGGTCTCTGCAGCTGATGGGAGAAAAGGAGGACATTAGGTCCTCCAGCCAGGGAAGCTGCTTACACATGAAAGAGAAAAAAGAGAGAAGGTCCCTGAAGAAGGTGTTCCTCAGGTTTACTTTGGTCTCCCTCCTGGCAGGTTGAAGTTACAGTTCCCATGTACAGTTCCACTGGAATGTGGGAGCTTTTGTAACAGGGCAAGCAGACAAGGAAGTGTATGGATTTCCCTAACCATGGTCCTTGGCAGTGCTGCATTACAGCACTCCTGAAGTGTCCACTCATCTCTAAATTTCACCTGCCAGGCTGTAGGGTATTTGCTACTGTGGGATTTGTTCTTCATATATGTACTTTTTGTCATTCTACCTTAATAAACACAACAAAACAATGACAGTAAACACATTCAACATGTGAAGCTCAAAATTTCTCAAGAATATTCAACATTATTTGCCTGCTAACTTGTTGTTTATATTCAGGAATGCAGTGTCTTTTTTGCATTCATAATTCATATGAATGAGAATTTCTCACTTAAATTTTTTTTTTGTTTCCCTCACTATTATTTGCTGTAGTAGAAACCATTTGATAAAAATAGGTTTTGATTATTGTTCATTCTATAATAACAAGCTCACTAATGCAAAGTGAAATCTAGATACAGTCCAGAAGTTTTTATTAGCATTTTATTTGCTGATATCTTAAATCTAGAAAGGTTATATCAAGTTTAAACTGCATTAGCATTTGTATTGAGCAAGAGCTAGTCCCTAATGACTTTAGAATTACAGTTTACTGCTGTGAATACTTAATCTTTCTTACAAGCTTTTAAATTAGAAGAATAAATGATGCTAAAAAGAAAAAATCAAGTAATGTACATGGTAGAGTTGCAAAACTATACTGTATGATTAAATAAGCTGTAGTATTTTGATTTAGGACTCCAAGGACACACTTATCTTTCATGGAGAACTACATACGGAAAATAAATAATTCTAAGTACAGTTCAGCCAAATATAATTCAGTTAAATGGGGAAGAGAGGGGCCATGAACTGTATCTCATCGCTTTTTGGAAGCACCAGATTCTTAGCTTTTATTATTTCAGGCATATGTGTTGTCTTAGGACCCTGATGCCAGGCTTGTCCGTGTCCATCTGCAGTTTGGGAGCCTGAATTCCTGGAAGGCAGTGCCAGATTTCCCCAGAAAAGTGTGGCTGTAGTTTCACTCTGCCAGCAGTGTATCCTCAGCAAGGATACTCAGCAAGCTGATGCATCCAAGCTACAGAAAAGGTTGCTTGAAATCCTCCTACCAGATTGTTAAACTGGAAGGCTTGATAGGTGCAAAAGGAACCCACATTAGATATAAAGCTAAGAATGTAGTCTACTTATAGTCTAAAAATCTTAAGAGCTCAATGAAAGCAATATTGTTACTCCAGTTATGATGATCACAATGAACACTAGTTCAAACTGTTAAAATTATACATATGCAAAACTTTTTAATCCAATCCATTTCTCTGGTGGTGCGCTTATCCTTCCATTGCTCTACTAAGATCTGCTGCCAGTGTCTTAAATCTTGGAGTACAGAGCATCCTCAGTATCCACATTGCATCCTATTTTGATGTTCTTCCTGGGATCCTCTTGGGATCATTTTTGCCTTTACTAGCATGACTGCAATTTGCCTTTTCTTTGCTGGCTTGCAGTCTACAATAGGTCAGAATCTCCTGTCTGTCTTATTTGTGGGTGTTGTTTCATTACTTCTAAACCCAGCTCACTCAGCTCCCACACTTCAGTCCTTAGATGACCAGCAAACCTCTGCTGGTGAATTGCTTCTAGCCCTGGGTCTGCCAGTATTGTTGCTGTTACAAATTTGTGATCATTTGGAGGGAATTTTAAAGAATGTTCCTACTTTTAAGTGAGCTACTGAGGGATTGCTGAGAAAACTGATGGGGTTACTTTGGTAGGGAAGAAGAAACCTTAAAGCCTGGAACATTTTGAAACTTTAATTGCAAATAATTCTTGCAATGCTTATCAGGTGAATTGTATGTATTATATAATGTGAAACACTGTGCTAATCATAGCAGTGATTATTATGCAAAGCCTTTTTCCAAGGTAGGTCTTGAAATGCCCTAAGGACACAGCAGGGAAGTGCTGGGGAATTCAGGATACATTTTTACACTTTTATTCTATTTTATTCCCTCACATTTCACAGCACCTCATGCCAATCATTTGTTAAAGAAGAATAGGGACTTTCCTTGTCATTTGTTCCTGAAATCACACCTTGCCTTTGAGATATACACTGAAGGAAGAACTCACCACTCAGATGTTGCTCTGCTTTCCATCAACCTTTGTAGATCAAATACAAAAAGAAGGTGACCCTGAAATACAATGACCTTCTTGGTGCTGTAATCGCAAATCAACAAACATAGAAGGAAATAATTAGGAAACACTTTTTCAGTATCATAAGGCTGTAGAATTCAATTTGCTGTTTTCTTTCCAGTGAAAACTTTGAAAATTATGATAAAATGATGCTCACATAGGAAAAGCAAAAGTAAGAAGGTGCAGGATAATAACAGCATTATATTCTAGCATCTAGATTTCACATAAATTGGAGTATTCCACAGCATCATCACTCGAAATAGACTATTTGCTGTACCAGAAATGGAAGCCTTCATCATGCTGGTGTGCAGTAAAACTCAGTACAGGTCATAATAGTCAAAGCTGAAACTCAGGATAGTGCAGGTTCTGCTTTCAGCTCTCTCCTGGTACTGAGGAAGACCCCAGTCTTTC
Organism: Setophaga petechia; assembly: GCA_024362935.1. Classification (NCBI taxonomy): domain Eukaryota; kingdom Metazoa; phylum Chordata; class Aves; order Passeriformes; family Parulidae; genus Setophaga; species Setophaga petechia. The sequence continues at coordinate 9,506,003 of JANCRA010000012.1, read as the reverse complement.
CCCTACACTTTTTACATTTAATGGCAGTATTATGTATATTTAGTAACAAAAAATTACACTGTTGCATGCGTGTAATTTTACTGTCTGCAGCACTTCACAAATTCATACTTATTCTGAAAACATCCATGCCAAATGACTGACTGTAAGAAGATGATTTATTTGCTTACCCAGTGATGTCACTGACATAGCAATGGAGTTGGTTCTCTGGCCAGTTATTTATCAGAGTGAGTATTTAGGTACATAAAGAATAGACTGTCAACCATTAACTCAGTGTATTTTGCAGGGCGTGTGGTAAGTCAAAGTTGAAAATATGTAACTTTTTTAATACTGGGGATTTTTTTAAAATTGTATCTCCACTTGCAGGATGTTTTTTATTTAGTTGCTCAGTTGTTGAAATGGTAGTATTCAATCCTAGTATCTGTTTTCATATCCCAGCTGTCGTGGCTTTCAGTGACGTCTTCGCCTGAAGGTGAGGAGTGAATGTTTCTCACAACAAGCAGGGGTTTGCAGGCAGAGTTTGAGGGCAGGTGTTCCATCTGCCTGGAGGTCAGTCAGCCTGTGGGCTGGTCAGACTCACATCACTCACCTCCCAGGGAAGCTTCCCCTGCTCCTTCACTGTGGTTGCAGTGAAGCCTTTGGCCCTGTGGAAAGGTGGGAGCTCAGGTCACCTCTGCCTTGGCAAACAGAGACAGTTGATGTTTTGGTCACTCTCTCTGCTCCAGTTGGTCTCCAGTTACCTCCTGCCAAATGCCAGCATTTCCTATGGGGTAGAGCACCTTCTGTCTTTTGAGAATTGGATTTCCATCAAGTCTCCCTCCTTGGTCAGGACTAGTGCTGTCACCCATGATGTTTCAGGATGGGGGAGAAGTCAGGAATGTCCCTGACCCCACCAACATGAAGCACATTCCCACAGAGATACCTGGACATGTCTGCAGTAGAGAGATCTCTCCAGACAGTGTAGGTCAGGTGCATCCAGAGAAGCTGTCTATCTACATCCATCTCCTCCCAGGGCTGGGGAGGGTCTGGCTGAGGTCCTTGGGCGTGGTTAGGTCCAAAGAAGGCACTACCTGTGCAAATCAAATACAGAGCACTCACTGTGGGGAACAATTCAAATGCAGGCACCTCTCATGGTTTGGCCTGATGTTGAATATTGCATCTGTGGCCTGAGACACAGAACTCCAACAGAATTCCACAGTAGCCACCAAGTCCTTTTGTTACTCTGTGCCCAATCCAGAGCAGGGCTTGAGCTTCCAGCTCTCACTGTAACCCCTGCTGTCCTCCTAACTCTTGTGAGGATGGCAGGCTGCCCAGGCTGGCATTAGGAGCCCTAACAGTGATGTGGCTCATGGCTCCAGGTAATTAGCTTCCTACTGGAATAAAGCAAGAGTTGTTCTCCCCTTCCCAGTCATACACTGACACTGGAGTGTGAGTGTCTCATCCATCTTCCCAGTTCTAGATGGGACAAAAATTTACTCCAGCATTTAAAGCCAAAGTAGGGAAATTTATCAACAAGATCACGGAGACATCCATCTTCCTTTGTCATTGTGGAAAATAAGTCTTTTAGATTCCTCAAGTTGTACTTTGTATTTTTTAATAGGCCCAGACTCCCTTTTTGTTTCTTACCTGGACATTCTTTTTTTTCTTTTGCTGTTTCTTTTAGCCACGCATGCAGGGATGCTGTGGGATGGTAACCATAGTAACTGCAGAACATGGAAGACATAATTTCAGCCCCAAAATGCATATTACTGGGTTTGTGTTCACTGGACGTGAATTGTCTCAATCCCTAAACAACAGAAGGAAGTGAAAAGAAGTTCCTCATTTCACAGCAATTAAGTGAGAAACTCGGGCACTTAGCAGACACTGGGAGAAATATGCATTAGGTGTTGCTCTGTTAGCTAGAGACAGATAAGACCAAAACAAAATCTAACTTCTGGTTTTATATATCTTAAAATATATTTAATGACAGTATTATGTATATTTAGTAACAATAAAATGATCTGGTCTAAGACTTTCTTATCCACACTGGGCATTTCATCATCATTGTGAGCACTGTCATGTGGTCTCAGGGGTCAGCTGTGCAGGGGCTTCACTGATACACCACCACGGCCTTGGCTCTGTGCTCCAAATGATGGGTAACTTGCTCATTCCTCCACAACAGATGCAGCAAATAGAGCAGTAATGGGGCTCAGCCCCTCCTCTCCAGTGGCCAGCTTTGAGTGTTTACCCACAGAAGGGGAACTCCCAGGTTTGTCCCCAGGTGATGGAGCTCAGCACCTCAGGAAATCATCCTAAGGATGGAGGCCCCAGGGAGAGGAAAGGGAAATTGGGGAGCTAGAATTTGTTTCATGTGATTTAAAACTGCTGGAGAGGAAATAAAAGTGTGAAATTATACTAAAAAACACAAGAAGGGATTCTGCTGTACTGATATCTCCAGTCTGATAGATTTGGCCTCTTATGTGACTGGTCAGATAAAATGTTCTGTGCAGGAGCAAAACCTTTTCACTTACTAGACAGAGATTCCCATTTGACCCAGGGGGATAGAGGACATTGCTGTAGAATGCTTGTTGCAAAAACTCTAATGCTTTCTCTCCCATTCCCTTTCTCCATTCAAACAATCCTATTTCACCTGGGCACAAGTGTCCCAGAGCAGGCAGCTCTGTGCCTGCAGTGGTTTCTGTTTCCAGCTGCACAACAGATTGGGGATTTTAGGGACCAAGCCAAAATCATGGCAGTATGTAGCAATGTTGGGTGTAATCATTTGTATTGCCCATGATAGCACAGATATCTGCATCTATTGCTGAATAAAATGACTTATTATAAAAGCACTTCAGTACTAAATAGTTCTAGGGATTTATTTTTATGTGCATTTGAAAATTAGTGCCTTGATGACTCACAAACCAATAAACAGTTTCTTTTCCTAGAAATGTCTTTTTTCAGGGGACTGCTAAGCCTTGCCCTGAGGAACTTAAAAAATTACTACACTGCTTAGGCTAATGAGATTATATTTATAATACCAAATTTGTAATAACTTAAAAAATAAATTACCCTTTGCTTTTGAACTGATATTTACTTTTTCTTTCTCTCAGAGGGAAACAAACTTTAAAATGAGAGAAACTGAGTTTTACACAGTAATAAGACTCCACAACTCAAATATTAATGAAAAACAATAATGGTGAGAACTGTTGACTTAATAAGAAAAGAAAAATTAGGCAGCTTAGTACTCCTTAGCTGGTCTAATGCTGAAATTGGATTTACTTATTTATCTTTTTAGGAACCTCCTCTCTTTATGACTTTCCACAGCCTTGATATTAGTATTAGTATTTTCATTGTATGGAAATACTTGTTTTCCTTCATTATGTCAAAAAAATACCTGGGGACAAAGAGCCATTTTTGCAGCAGTGGAGAAGAAAAAGCAAAGCAACAGATGTGTAACAGCAGGCACCTTTCATGGCCACACTTCTCTGCACTTCCACATGGATTAACAAGGGCACATATAACTTTCCAGTGAATGTTTCAGTGTTTCCCATGCTGTGTTTCTTCCCTGCTTTGATCACATTTCTCATGAAATTGATGGATTTTTCCCCAGGTTTTGCTCATGGGCATGAAAACAATGAGCTAATTCTCTCTTGTAGAGCAAAGAAAGGAGGATACTGCAACAATTGCTGCAAGTTTAGTAACAACAGCAGTAACAACTACAACAGCAATAATATAAATGTTTATTAACTTCATAAAACAATTAAAATTAATTAAATTAGTTAATTAAACAGCTAAAACTAATTTTTTGTCTGAAAGAAGGAAAAATATCCCATAGAAGACTTCCAATGTACAGTGGAGAGTAAACAAGTCAACAAAAATATTTCAAACATATAATGATAATCAATGAATAAATTGATTACAAGAAAAAAATATGCTTTAAAGATTCATAAATAAATGCAGCTAACTGAATCACTCACCATGGCAATTAGCAAACCATGCCCGTATGAAAAATGTATTGTCAAATGTTTTGTAAGTGAAATCAGTAAAGGAGGCTGTCTCTTGTACAAAAAGGAAAGATTAATTGGTATTTTTAACTGAATTGAAGAGTATACTTTATTCTCAGAAAGAATTTGATTTCTTACCTCAAGCTGCAGACCTGTTCCCTTTCAAAAGGTTGTAAAAATATTTTTTCAGCATTCAAAGGATGTCTTTCTGCATCCCTTTCTCCCAGCAGAAAAATAAGAAAAACATCTAAAGTTCAGATGTTTAGAAAAATATTGCCCTGAGGTCTGAAACCAAATACAGGAAATTCCCTGCTGAAAGTATTCATTCTCCCTGCAAGTTGGAAGCTGTGACAGGTGTATTTATTTTAAAGGGAAGGTGCCCCAGCCTGTCTGAATCAGAGCTTGGGGGAAAACACTAATAACTCCAACTTCAGTGGCTGTGGAGAAGGAGACTTCTCTGGCAAAGCAGTTCCTGTGTAAGGACTGATATCCCAGGAGGAGCTTCCCAGGCACCCACTGCAGGTGGGGAAGCAGGGCCTTGGCAGGTTGGATGTTGGATCTGCTGCTCAGTTATTTGCTTCTCTTTCTCAGAGCCTGGCAGTGAACAAGCAGGACCAACCCTAGCTTTGAAGTGTCTGAGGAAGCTGCTAATCCTGATGGAGGCATTCATTTCAGTGGCATTTGTCTCTTCCTAGATGGCGTTGACCTGTCATGACTAAAATGGGAGCTCTGGTAGCTTTTCTGTGCCTGCATTGGTTGCCTTGGTTGCCTACCATACACACCTGTTGAACATGAGGTGAAGCGTGGATGAGCAAATATGCTCTTAACATGTAATTTCTCATAGTAATTAGGAATATCCTCAGAGCTCCTTGATTTTGTGAGCTCTCCAAGCATGCCTTCCCTGCTGGCTTAAGACTTCATGTTCAATTTATTTTGGTTTGCAGTGTATCATTTGTGCTGACACGGTTTGACTTGGTTTTGACACTGCATTATTGTCTTCCCAGCCTTGTGCTGCTGGCTGTGTGAGTGTCTGATGATACTCAGTGGCATGCAAATAAACAGACAATTACAGTTGGTACAAGCATCCACTGAATCTCACAATGTGCAGGCTCTGTACTGGATTTCCAAACCTGAACATGTGTAAGTGGTTTCAATATGCTGTTTTCTGAAAATAAACATTACTGTCAATCCCAAGGAAAATATCCATTTTAAATGTCTTTATTCTGCAGTCAGTGCTTCATTGGCCCAAAAATCTGAGAAGGGTCTTGCTTACCTGCTGGGGGGTGCACTGCTCCTTAAGCATCCATCTCTCATTTGGGTGCTTGCCCACAGGCCTTGCATCCATCCCAGTAGATCAAAAACTTACAATATTTTGGTATATTTCAACCCATTTGTAGTCTGAGATTAACCCAAATCCTTCCTCATATGTGCCAACCATGTATTGGATGATAAAGAGCAGAGTTTTTTCAGTGTTTAAATATCCAGTCCAACATGCCAACAAGTTTTTGGTTTTTTTACCACTCTGAAGATGTAATGCATGCCATGATATTCTCCATGCTGAATATCTGATGGCTTAGATCCATTATACAGAATCTATTTCTCTGCCTCTGTGCAGTGCTGCCTTTGGCTTAATGTAGGCTCTCCAGAAGGGCAAAATTAGCTCAGACCTTAGTCTGGATGTCCCTGTAGGAAATATTCTTCTGTGTGCTGGTTTTAATTCCTCCAAGAATCTTCAGTTTGTTAGGGCATTTCCCATGTGTTGTGAAAAAGGTAGCATTGATGACAGAGTTAAGAGAGCTGGGGAGTCACTCCTGAGTTTCCACTAGCACCAATGTGTTTTTTCTGCTTGCTGTAAATAGTTTTCCATCCCACAGCTACTCCTATCCATGCTAACAGTAAGTTGTGTAGATTGAAAGGGAGTCATTTTATGCCATGGTTGCTTTTGGTCAGATTGTCTCCTGTTTATCAAGTTGGTTCCAGGTGTCAAGAAGCAGGAGACACCCTTGAGTGCTTTCCAGCCCCTCTCATCATGACCAGGTGCTCAGTCACAGGTGCCCATGGGGAGCTGATTCCATCAGAAGCAGCCACACCAGTCTGAATGGCACCTCCCTCTGCAGAGGAGCACCTTTGCAGTCTCTATACAAGGTGGATTTGAATGAAAAGAACTGTGAAACCACTGTGAGGTAGTGTCAAAATGAAGGACAGTCATGTACAAACACACTGTGGACTTGCAAACAGACATTCATGTTTCTTTCCTGTTAGTCTAGGTTGCAAACAGGACAGATAGGATGGACATCTGTGTGTGTTTGTCACTGCAGGTTCCAGAGGATGCTGTATAGAACACTCATGATCTGAGATAAATAAGCTACATGAAATAATGGTACTGTTTTCCAGTAGACCCCATCACTTTTTCCCTAGCAGAAAGTGTGGAAGAGAATCTGACTTTTCTGCATGAAGGGACCAGCTGTTTTAGAGAGTACTGCCAGGAAATTGTAGTGTTTGGTGATGAGATTCAGGAAGCAGACTACATGAAATTTCTGTGCTATCCATCATAACTACATGATACAGCCCATCTTTGAGCTGGTTTTATTCCTGGGCTTAGCAGCATTTAGCTGAATCTACTCATAAAACTTCATGGATCAAATTATCTATTCCACATTCAAAAGCTGTACATTCTCAGAGAGATAGAATTAGAGCAGTTAAAAAAGGCAGTTGATTGAAATGTGAAGTCAAGTGATTGAAGAGCTGTATTAAAGTTTCACATTTCTGGAATATATCATGAGAAAGCTCATACAGGTCCTCTGGCCTACAAATCCTGCTACATGCCCTGTTCTCCCACTCCTGTATGCAAGTTTAATTTGCTGTAAGTATGAAGCTTAGGTCCATGAAGCTCAGTTTACTGACCACCTTCCTCCCACTCTGTCTGTCCAGGAACAGGAGCTATCTGCTGATCTGGTTGTCAGTTCAAGCAGCAGTGAGACAGCTAGCTGGGACAAATGGCACTGGTTGACTCTTACTTGTCACTCAGCACACCAAGATAGAGAGTGTATGAAGGTGGGACAGAGATTTAACATGAAGGCAAAATTTACTTTGAGCAAGCTGTGTAAGAAAACTGAAGATTTAGGTTGGTTAGTTAGAGAGAAACTAACTTGTGTCAGAGAAAAAAACTCACAAGCATGGACAAATCTAGCATGGACAACTGAAAAATTGTGGAATTCAAGTTATGAATGTAAAAATTACAATGGAGTAAAAAAAAAAGGCAGGACCAAAGCAAAAAGGAAAAATGGAGGAGAGAAATAGTAAAAAGCACAGAAGAAAACTATGTCCTACTTGCAAAATAAACTGCTGGAAACTAGAGTAACATACCCTTACATGCAGATCTGTATCAGTTTGAGTAAGCTCATTTAAACATTAAACCTTCCTCCTGGTTCTGGACATGATACTGAATCCAGAATCCTGGGCTGTTCAGAAGGGCAGTGGGACTGACAGTTTGTAGTGTGAAGGCAATCTTTCAACAAAACTAGTTAATTTCAGTGTTTGAAATTAATGATTTTGAAGTAATATGTTAAAGTTTCTACTGTGCTCAGTGCTAGATTCTCATCTGTGCAATAGAGTAGCAGGAAACAAGAAAACACTTCAGCATAAGTCTCTGAGACTGGAATTCAAACAGAGCATTTCCATGCTTCTGCACTCCATTCCCTCCCCTTTTAGGTCTAACAGACCTAACAGAAAATTCAATAGTAATAATTGTTCCTATATCAGTCATTAACCACATCAAAGAAACAGTTTATTACTAAATAGGTGTTAGTTATAGACAGGTTCACTGTGAATTATGAATCCCAAGAACAGTGGCAGTAATGCTAATCCTTGTTTTGCAAATACTCCCCAAGGCTTTTTTTAGTAAAGGATTTAAATGTTCTCCTGTGAACATCAGGTCCTCTTTAATTTCTTCTGTCATTTTCCCTTCTGTTATTATAGCCATAATCTATTTTCAATTTCCTAACTATGTGCTTAACCTAGCTGTATTGGTTTGAACTCTTTATGATGGGTTTGTAGGGTTAAATTTAGCAATTACAGACTGAAGTCCCAGTAGTGTTGGTAAGGCACTCTGAGTGTATATTTGTGATTGTTTACACTGAAAAAGTTATTTTTAGAAGAAAGAAGACAACTATTCTTGCCCTCTAGCTTACTGTCTCCCTGAGAAATACAAAAGAGTTCTCCTCAAAGGCTCCTCCAGGAGCTTTGCTCCTTCTTCCTGGGGAGGAATTTGGCAGGGATCTTGGAAGAGACATGGTAATATTCATCATTTCCATTACCCCCATGCAAAGAGGAGATGGCTGTATGGAGGTGCAATTTCTGCAAAGTATAGCTGTGTAATACCACTCTATAAAATCCATATTGGCCCCTAGGATCAACTATATCTGTGTTGCCTAAAACTTGGGGCAGTATCCAAGACTTAAAATACTTTTCTAGTCATAGTCAGAAACAATATTAAAAGTGTAATATGAGGTTGTAGCCTCTGTTGATAGCTCATTTTTAAGCACTGTGATCTAGAAAAGCAGGTATAAATGTTTGGGTATTTCAGTATTCATATTAGATGGACTTTCCTACTTGATCATAAAGTCATAATCAAAGCTTATGCATGGTTGCCTTTTGGGATATTGATCCATGGCCATGCAGGCAGCCTGGCAAGGCTTCTGCTAAATTAATGCAGCTTTCAAGAGTGACTGAGCAAAGGATTAATGTAGAAGAATGTTAATCAAATTAAGTGTTTCCTAAAATTCTGTAATACCTTTTATGCACGAAGGAAACTTTGGTAAGAAGTCGTTATTACAAAGAAATTATTTTTTCTATTGTATTTCATAATACCAAACGGAAATTTATTCTTTACTTCAGTGAAATCTGGTGTTCAAACATTATAGCATGAAACTTGGAAAAAAGCCTGTATGTATAACAATTTCCAGCAGGAAAAGAGTAAGCACAATATGAACAAAAAAGTGAAATGGAGGTTTGGCTCTTGTTTCGTCAGTCATGTATCATTTGGCACCATCACAACTACCTCTTGTTGACAGCAGAGTCACAGTCACCCTGAATATGAGTCTCCAAAATTGCCCTCTGGCAGTCTGACACCCTTCCAAGTTCTTGAGAGCACTCTGGGCCCCAATGGGATCTTCCAATTCTGCTTCTCAGCTGTTGTGTAATGTTAATGGGACATTGTGATAACTATGTGTGGATTAACAGAGCTAGTAATGCTTGTCTGGTCTGGTGGGTGGATTAAGTAATGCCTGTAAAGAAATGCAAAAATGAAAATACTATTCAAGTTCTAAGTTGTAATATTTATGTTACCAAAATCGTAGGAGGTGTATAATGTTGCAGTGTGTCTGTGTGGGCTGAGACTGTCTGTGTGGGCCAAGGGGATGACTCAGATACATCACAATTCTGAGTGCACAGGGAGTTCTGCATGTTCACTGCAGACATGGGTGAGATTTTCATGTGCATCAGGTTCGTGCTTTTTTATGCTTTTGTTTTTGCTTTTTTCACTCCTAATTTGCAACATTTACTCCAAGTCCTGTTTTGATAACTTTTCCCAAAAAATGCATTGGACCTTAGGAAGAAAAAATCAGGTATGTGTAATCAATAGACTATTTGCATATTAAAAACCACTTATTAATTTTAAAGAGTCCATTTGATATCTGAATAATTCATAATATACATGAAGTTTATGTAATTTAACAATTACATGTATCTGGGTCTGGTTTTGAGAAGCCTGACTTATTTGGGCTGATAAATTACAGACTGCATTAAGTAATTGGAATGATTTAAGACTATTCTGCAGAAGTGCAGCTGAGGGAAACTACAGTAAGTCTTTTTATTTTTAAAGTGTATATTTTAAGAGCTTAAATTGCTACCATAAATGCTGGTTTAAACTTTAACCAAACAAGTAGGTCCGCTTTCAAATACAGCCATTTATTTGTCTAGTGATAAACAATAATTTATGATACTCTGTGTTAGTTTTCATTTACTCCCCATCTCATTGACAGTGATATAATGCTGTTTAGTTGCTCTTGTAAAAAAAGACTACATCATTATCATTTGTGTTGTTCTGTGAGACAAAAATCCTTCCTGTGTTTAACATACAATGGTTTGAAGGTTGGAGGGAGGCCTGGGATTTATTTTGGTTTGAAAGTTCCTGTCCATGGCAGAGGTCTTTTGGATGGCTTCACTGTGGTTCTGTGGGGGGCTGGAGAACAAATCCTTCTGCTCCTGCACATCTCTGGGGAGATGGGATGGAATCTCAGCAGTTGGAGCAGGTCTTCTCACAGAGCATGCAGGGGATGGTGTACCTGGCTGTGGTTTCTGAGGGCTGTTTTAATGTCTGAGTGCTGGCATGAGAGTTTTTTCTTTGATACATAAACTACCTGATAAATTGCATCTTGAATGCATGCAGTATTTCTTAAGGTCAAGTTACGGCTCTGTGTAATAAAATACAATCAGTAACCATTGCAAGAAGCCGTAGGGCACTGTATCATTTATCTTGAAACCTTCTGCTCTGAATAGGAATCCTGAATTCACTTTTCAGTATAAATTGTGATCTCTCCTAGCTTCTGCCAGGGATACCATAAAGTATGTCATTACATTAATCAAAGTCCCAGCATCCTGGCATCCAAACTATGAATTATTGCTGTAGTAGAAATGCTCCAGGAGGAGTAGCACGTCTTATCCTAGCCTTGCTGAGAAGTGTAACATTTACAGTGTGATGGCAGAGAGAGCAGGAGACTTTGTAGAAATGCTAATTAAACCCTGTACCTGGAGATTAGACTGATTTGATAAATACTTCTTAACACTTATTTATCTCTTTATTACATGCCCTTAAACCATTTATGACCCTTTATAATGCTCTATAAATAAACTTATTAAATATTTCCTATGTACTTGCTGAATACACTCATGAAACTCCTGAAGTTCGCCAAAAAGATTTACAGACCTTGCTGCATAATGCAGTACTTGATATTATAATTTAAAATTTTTTCAACACTTGAATAAATGTTCAAAGGAGTTCCAGGGCAAAATCAGAGTTGTAATATTTGGAGCCAAACCCTCCTCAGCATTTGGAAAAGACTGAGCTAGGATTTTCTGTGAGTGACTGGTCTCACAAATTAAGTCTCAGCTTTTTACTTCATTTACAGGGATTTATCTTATTTAATTTGTGCAGAGAGCAGCTATGTTAAGCATTTACGTAGGCTCAGAAAGGATCAGAAAAACACAATAATGTGTTTCTGCGTAAATATTTTTATGAACTGTGAGTAGACTGCATTAAAGATTAGGTAGGAAATATTTGGTTAATTCATTTATATATTTATGGAGTTCTTTCATGTGTTTGAAATGGATTACAGAGGGATAAAACAGTGTCAGGAAAAAGCCAACATCAATTTGCCTTGAACAAATCGTGTCAAAACAAAATAATTCCCTCCTAGGACAAAGGCAGGAGACTGTGGACAGAGGGGAAAGCAAAGGACATCACATAAGGCTTTCAGTGCTGTCTTACATGGGGATCTCAAAGCAAGCTGGAGAGGGAAATTTCATCTGGGGGAAAATGGTAGGGCAAGAGAGCACCAGCTCCCATAGCCCTGCTCACAGAATGAAGACCATGGTTTAATTTCCAGCAGGGACATCCACATGGGGATCCTGAGCTTGAAACTGCTCAGTGCTTACATCAATTATAGGAATGGAGAGCTCAGGAGGGTGCTTATAAAATCTACATGTAACAAAGGAGCTGTAGGACAGATTAAGAGTTCAAAGTAATCTTGTAAATTGGAGCAAAATTCTGAGATATGTAGCATATTCTGAGATTTGTAGCTGGCAAGTTTCTGTAACTTTTTCTCCCAGCTTCCCCTTCCCAGCCACCAGCTGTGCAGCACATTGTTCACCTTCCAGACACAGGTGCCTTTCCCAGGTCCTCTTTCTAATTCAGTTCATCCAGGTAAGGCACAGTCTGCTCACAAAAAACCCCAACTTGGACCCATCACTTGGATTTATTTATCCAGGCAATGTGGTGAGGGGGAGCTTCCCTCTCTGAAGGAGACTCACCAGAACACACTTGAGCCAAAATGCTCAGGAAACAAAACCAACCCCAGCCACAGCTTCCCTTCCTAATGAGTTCTGATGAGTTCCATGTATGTTGTATCATGCATTTCTCTCATGTCCTTTTATCTGCTTATCTTTGTCATCCACATTCAATGCCTGCAATCCCCAGCAGGACCCACGCTGCCTGCTTGGCTTGTCCAGATTGCCCTGATGTTTGAGCATTCCCCAGGAGCATGGCCCTCCATACAATGATATGTGTGTCTGTGTAAACCTGTGTCAGCCTTTTCATACACTACAGACACCCAGCTTGTTACTGGATGATCCAGTGGCACAACTGCAGCATCTTTCAGCAGGAGCAGCAGCTCTCACAAAGCACTGAGCAGGATCTGCTTAACTGTGACTTTGTTACACAAATAGTCCAAAATGGGGTAGAAACTGATGTAAGAGATGCAGTGGTTTTCAAGCAGAACACGAGTCAGCAGTGTCATCATTCTCCAAAAAACAAAAGCAACCACCATTGCAGGATGCAGTGCCATGATATGTAAATAAGACATTAAATAAATAATGGAAGAAATGTGCCATGAGAACCAGTGAAAACTTAGCTGGAGCAATCCCCAGACTTGGGGGGATTCCAGAAACAAGTGGGCTACACTGGAGAGCAGCAAAGGCAAACAATTGGGCCAATCAGAGATTCAGAAAATGTGGTGTAATAGGAAAGCTTGAGAGAAAACCAGTTGTGTAGTCCAGTGAGGAGATGGCCCATGGAGGCCAAGTGTCACTTCACACCAGAAAACTTCTCTCCCCTTGTCTGCTGCCTCTACCAGGAATGAAATGCTCTGTATCCCCCATAAGCTGGATGAGAAGCAATTTGGTAAAATGGAGAGATGGAAAAAGGTTTTATTTTAAAATACTGAAGCTTTGGAGGAGTGTGCTGAGGAGCACTGCAGTATCTCCATCACTGGACAAGTCCTGATAAAAAATCAAAGGCACCAGTGTGTTGAGAATGATTTTAAGTACCATTGGACCTACCTGGATCTGGCAGAGATTAGCCATTTCTCAAGGACCTCCCCTTCCTCTCCACAGGAAAACAGTCTCTATCCTAAGCAAAACATTTGTATTACCAGAACTTAATTGCTGCTGTATTTATCCTGAGGTTTCTTTTCTTGGAGGAGCAGGCCATTCCAAAGCAAACTTTTAGTTTTTTTAAAAATGAAGATTTTTGTCATTTTTATTTTCAAGGTTGTGCTTTAAAAATGAAAAGAAAGTGCAATTATCAATAGAATATTAGCATGGTAAAGGAATCTTTAAAATGTAATCGTTTTCCAGCTAGCATTTTTCATGGGATATACTCACAGGTTTGGAGTTTTGGAGTTGATAGGCTTTAATCTGATATTGCACACAAAAAGGCTTCTAATCTGATATTGCACACAAAAAAATCCGTAGTCCCAGAGTGAAAATTAGAGGCAGTATCACTGACTGAGAACCGCTTTTGTGTGACTTGGGTGTTTGCAGAATTAAACCCTTCTTTGCAAATTCCTAAGAACTGTCATCCATGAACCCCAAAGCAATTTAGAAACATTATTTAATGTTAAAAATCAACTTGGCTCAGGCCATAACCGAGTTCAAGCAGCTTTGTGGAGCTGGCTGCTTTTCAGTGGAGAAAAATAATCCCTTTGGAAAGCAATTGGGATGAGTGTTTGTAGTATTTGGAGTGCTAAAACAAATTTAGGGCAGATATTCTTAGATCCACACTGGCAACCATCTAAGTCAATTCAGTGATTCAATGAATCCTGTGTAACCCTGTCAGGGGTTATTCCCTGTGCTGGGGTGTTGACCCTGCCTGGATGCAGGTACCCACCAAAGCTGCTCTATCCCTCCCCTCCTCAGCTGGACAGGGGAGAAAAAATCTATTGAGAGGCTCACAGGTCAAGATAATGACTGGGAGAGTTCAGTCCCCAGTTACAGTCACAGGCAAAACCAATGACTTGGGGAAAACATAAATTAAACTTATTACCAAATCAGAGTAGGGTAATGAAAAATAAAACCAATCTTGAAACACCTTTGCCCCACCCTCCCTTCTTCCTGGGCTCAGCTTCACTCCTGCATTCTCTGCCTCCTCTGCTCAGTGGCACAGGGGATGGGGAATGGGGAATGGGGGCTGTGGGCAGTTCATCTCACATTGTCTCTCTTGCTCCTTCCTCCTCAAGGGGAGGACTCTGCACCATTTACCTGCTCAGCATGGGGTCCTTCTCACAGGATACAGTCCTCCACAACCTTCTCCAATGTGAATCCTTCCAGTGGATTGCATTTCTTCACAAATTGCTCCAGTGTGGGTCCCCTCCACAGCACGCAATCGCTCGGGAGCAGACTGCCCCAGCATGGGTCCCTCTCATTACACAGGGACCTCAGAGACACTGTGGTGAAGGCTGAGGCAAAGAAGGGGCTGACTGCTGCAGCCTTGCCTCTGCTCACTGCCAGCACATCACCAGCATTTGTAGAACAAATGGTTTCCCTCCATCAGCCTCTTGGGTTAGGAACAAAAGGTGCTTCTGAGTATGGGTGGATGTCAGGAATGAATGAACTGCTTTCAGGTAACTGTGACTTTTAGAGGTGTTAGGGGCAAGCCTGACCCAGACCAGGTGTATTCTCAGCTGGGTGCTCTAAAGACTTAGATTATTTGGATCAAAATTTAACAGGCTTGATGTGTATTTTCTAAAGAATTTCAGAAGTTCATCCTTTACTGCTGCTATGGGTTTTATGATTTAAATACCATTGGGAAGAAGGACCATTTTGTTTTTTCAATGCAGATTAATGTACTGAGGCTGGAGTTCACACATATTACTTCCCCCCTCTATAGCAAGCACAACCATGTAAAGCATTTGAACTGTGTAAATTACTAGTGTGCACTTGGAGTCTGTACTTAGTATGCTGAATACTCCTTAAACAGAGCTAGAAGCTACAGGGGCTTTCTTTTTATACAAGAGTTAAAAGTAGAGGCAGGAGAAACTGCAAGAACCAGATGTTATCCCAAAAACTTTACTGTGCTGATATCCTCTGGCACATGCTGTCCTGGAACAAGGTGAATAGTACAGTGGTGTGAAGCAGGCCCTGGAAAATGAATGAAAGGTCTAGAAGAGACTGCCACAAAGCAGAAGCAGGACATCAAGCACTTGAGAACCAAGAAAAGCATTCCTGGGGAAAAAACATGGGAAGAAACCTGTAATTCTTTTGTATGAAGAATTTACAAAGGAAAACGTGATAGTGATAACAAAGGGAAAGAGAAGCTGTACTCATAGGTGCAGATACCAACAAAGTACTCTGGGAAGGAGTATGTGTAGCACTGAGATCCCACCAGAACACCTGAGAACCAGGAAAAAGCTGGAGTGTGCCTTCTGGCAGTGTTCTTCAGACTATCCAGCAGTAAAATGATCCAGGAATATATGCAAACTCAGACTGGAATCCTAAAAAATCTCTAAAGGTAAAATTTCCCTAAATCAAAACAGACAAAAAATATAAATTTATAGCTTCCTAGCAGATAAAAGTAGCTGGAAGATGTGCTGAATATGACTGCAAAAGTATGCATGTGTGGATTTCTGTGTTATGTCCATCACTGTTACACAAAAACAGGGAATTCATCAGAGTTTCATGACAGTACTTATTTGAAATGAAATTATAGTTGTGTTTCTATAGCCTTTTCTGAATCTCATGAAGTATTTTGAAGGATAAGTCTTGGTGTGCCCCTGTTGGTCCAGAGTTTCATCACCAGAAAGCACAACTGGCCAAGTCTGTTATGGAGGGGTTGGTGCAGGGAAAAGAACCCCATATTCTGGTAAAACACCATCACTCCAGTACCTGTCTGTAGGTTACAATTCAATTTTTCCCAGAAAAATGACAGCTGTTTGCACTGAGAGCTATTAATACATTATTTCACTCTCCCATTGTCCCAAATTGAGTGTCGGTCTTCCACACCAAATTTTCACCCAAAACACCTATCCTGGGCTGCCTTTTAAAAGATTTCTTTAGCTATTATTTATATTTACTGCCTTCCCTGACACTTCTTCTGGCATTGAATTAGTGTTGACTGAGATTCCCAGCATGCAGAATTTGGAGAGCTTTGTCCAACCACCTCAAAGACACATTTCAGCTTCAAGATCAGAAAAAAATCTCTATGAAACAGACCTGTCACAGTTAGACCTGTTGCAGTCTAACTCTTTGGGCTGCAGATTAAGCTCACCACAAATCTGACATACCCTTGCCTTTGTTCTTCTTCCTTATTGTTCTTCCTTCTGTTATCTTTGTCAAACATTGCCTCAGGCCTATTAAAAGTGAAAAAACATTTCATGCTGTATTGAAATGGCAAATTTTATTTGTTTGTCATTTAACAGCAAGGAAACACTGCAGAGAATAATCCTACGAAGGATTACAGAGTATTTTGACAAGTAGTAAGCTCTGAGATTCAGCTAAAGCCTCCTCCTTTCCAGGCTCCTCAATAATCCTGGTTTAGGCCAGCAGAGTAATTAAGATGTTGCAGGAAAACAGAGTCCTCAAAAGGAAAGATACAGATGAATTTGTAAAATTCAAGAGCAACCGCACTGTGAGAAGTAGCAGAAAATGAAAAAAAACCCCAGTGCAAGTCCTGAAGAAGTACTGTTTGAGGGAGACAAATTGTTCTGAAAAAATTCAGAAATCCTAAACTCTTTAATAGAGCAACTAATCCTCCTTTACACCAGCACTAAAATTCTGAGTGTTATATACAATAGTTATTAAAGAAAAAACTGGGTTTTTTTCTCTTCAAAATGTATGTTGTATAAAGGCTGAGGGAAGACACAGATATCACCAAAATAATTCTGAGAAAGTCAAAAAATCTGCCTTTATGTAGAAATTTGCCAAAGGAAAACATGCATTTGGAGCTCTTTATCCCCAAGTTCTGGTTATGGTATTCATCCATTCTTGACACATTTTGTAGGGGTTACTTCCAAATAGGAAGATCTGATGCTAGATTCAGCATCAGATAGCTTAGAGTGTGATTACCAGTATTAAAATAAATTAAGCAGGGTTATTTCTTGGGAAGCTGAAGTTATATCTAGCATCTGGACACACTACTCTCATTTGACTTTTTCATGCCCTTTCCAGTTCTTCAAAGAATCAGTGTAGTGTATCATTATTGCTGCTGGGAATAAAAATGATGAAAAGGGATAAAAGTATTTCTAGAAATCTTTCCTTCATTTAAAGCTATAAGAATACCAACAAACAAACAGGAAAGAAGAAATAACATTTATGGTCCATTACGGTCTGATAGCTTCCACTGGCTTTCATTTGAGGGAAGATATTTCCTGACTTTTTTATTACTGCTTATTGGTAGTGTTTGATAGCACAATAACAAGAGTCACTGGTGGTGTGTAGCATACCCAGAAACAATCAGCAGATCAGTAGCAGGGTTGTCTCTCCTGCAGAGAACCACATTGTTTTTCCAGAGAGCACATAAACAGGCATGCTGCTGCTCTGATGAATTCAGCCCATCACCGTGGATCTGCCTGCACTCCTGGTAAACTTGAGTATGATGCAGGTCCAGTAAATGATCTGTGGTGCCTGGGGACAAATCCTCTGAAAGTGAGGGTGGTGCACCTTGCCAGGCCATTGGGGGGTCCCTGGATGGCCCAAGCATCAGTGACTAAGAGAAATTGTCCTTGACAACCTTTGGGAGATCTGCTTGTCAAAGACTATTAAGGAAAATCTCATATGAAGGCATTAAAGTCTATAAGGGCTATTCTTTCAAGGGTTTTATTTTATCAAAATAAAATAGGAACAATACAGAAGACTTGAAATGGCAAATAGGAAGGCATAGTTGAGGAACCAATGAACCTGAAGGAAGGGGATTAAAAAGAGAAACTCAGAAATATATTCTTGTATTGTAAAAAAATTAGAATTTACATTTCTGTGCCATTAAAAATCATTGAAGCAGAGTTTAGTAGGATCCAAAACCAAACTGCATGTTTATGTGGAAGAAACTTGGAACAGTAGAACTTTGGAATTAAAGGCTAACAACAAACAGTTGGGAAACTGCAAATCATGGAGTTTTGGGACTTGTTTTCATTGCCAGGAGGAAAGTTTCTGAGGAGAAAGATCATCTCATAACTCTCTCTTCAACATCAGGCCCCCTTGTAGGTAATCCCTAAACATCTGGTACTCAGTATTACTGTCAACAAGATTTCAATGAAGTGAGCAGCCATGTGATGTAAAGTGGGAATTTGCATGAGAGGAAGGAGCTCCAAAAGGTGTTTGGTCTTATGCATGCAATTGCAGTTTTGGTGTCAAATTGCCCACGTGACTTGGTTTGTCTGGCCAAAGTGATAGGTAAAAAAACCCCAACAAAACCCCTCAGTGGAGGAAAGGCTGAGATTTTAATCAGTTTAACTTGATTCTTTAAACATGTTTTGCAGCAGTGTACCCATCCCAGCTGTATTGGCTCTGTCTGAGATAGAGTTTATTTTCCCACAGTAGCCTTCACAGTGCTGTGCTTTGCAGTGATATCTAGAAAGGTGTTGGTAACACACCAGTGCTTTGGGAACTGCTGAGCAGCAGCAGCAGCCACACTGTCTCCCCAAAATTGCCTCCATCAATAGGCTGCAAGTGTGCAGAGTCCTGGGCAGCTGACCTAAGTTAACCAAACAAAATTTCCATCCCAAATGATGTCAGCTAAGTTCTAAAAGCTAAGGAAAAGGGGAGGCAGTTGTTATTTACAATATTTGCCTTCCAGAGCAACTGTTCCCCCTGCTGAAGCCCTGAGAAGTGGCTGAACATCACTTGCTAACAGGAAGTAGAGAACAATCCTAGGTTTTTTCTCTTTGCTTCTGCACACACAAACTTTCGTGTTTGGTTCAGTAAACTGCCTTATCTCAACCTGTGAGTCATTTTCCATCACATTTTCTTTCCCCTGTCCAGAGTGGCTTGGTAGATGCCTCGTGTCCAGCCAAGGTCTACCCCTCACACTAAGCTCACAGGCCAAGCTGTTCACAAGCCACTGTGTTCACAGATCAGGAGAAGGTTTTTCACCAGAGGGTGGTTGGGCTCTGAACAGGCTCCCCAGGGCAGTGGTCACAGCACCAACCCTGACACAAGAAGTGTTTGGACAATGCTCTCAAGAACACCATGTGGTTCTGTGATTCTGTGATAGCAGAAGGAAGCTGTAATAGAAGCAATGGCTTGCAGATGAATTTAGAACTATGTGAGACACAGAGCAAACTTTTCTTGGGAAAAATTACTTTGATCTTTGCATTGTAATATTTTGCATTTTTGGCAAATGCGGCAGTGTGGAATATTTAGTGTTGGCTCCTGGAAATGCCTCAGCTCATGCTAGTCAGAAGAGAAGATTTTAGTTTATATTCCAAATAATATAAACTAAACTCTTATGTAACTCTTATGTTCTAGTTGGTTTATATTCAGGCAAAACTTGCTTTGTGAATAAAACCAGTGGTGCCTAACCAACTCTTAACTTTTACATTTACCTCTTCACCTGAACTAACATGAGATGTTTGGAAGTTTATAAATATCTGCTCCCAGCATTTTCTTCATGCATCCTTTTAATTCAGGCAGTAGTCCTCTGTAATATTCAGGTCCCACTTGTACAGCTGTAGCTTCTTCAGATCACTGGAATCTCTCTCATGTACACATCTCTTCAAGCTAGTTCCTTATCCTCTTCCTTTGGCCTCTGTGTTCTCTGCCCTTTCTCTGTCTGGCAGAAGCCTCTTTTCTCTTTTTTTTGTGTGTCTTAAAGCAGCAAGCTCTGCTTCATGTAGGTCCACAGTCACATAAGATACAGAGGAACCTTAGGGAATTTAGGCAGATTGAGTTCCTGGGTTCAAGGGTGTAAATCTTCTTGTCCCATCTCATGTTTTCTGTGGGTCTCTCTGTTAGCACTTGAGTTTTTAATGCAATTTCACTGAAGTCAGGAACATGTCTAGAACAGCTTCAGTCTCAGCAGTGTTGTGCAGTTTGTGCCCATCTGCTGTACAAAATGGGAGACCCATAAAATCCTTGTAGCTGAAGTGACTGCAGGGTGTACCGCACCTTGACATGGACACCTGCTTCTGTGGTCTCACAAGGGTTCCATTTGTCTTGGTTTGTTTTTTCCTGATGTAGGAGGTAATGCTGCCATCCTTGAATCCAACCACCCAAAAGCTCAAGAATTTCCCAGAACTTCCAGTGTGGTCCCAGATGTTTTATCTTCAGGAGAGGGTTAACCCACCAAGCACTGTCACCACCGTGGCTGTGTGGCTTTGTAGCAATGAAAGGAGAATTGGTTCGATCCAAGGGAGCTCCACTGCATCCCGAAGGAGGAGATGCCTGCCCTGCCATCCATAGGCTGCTTCCATGAGGCAGTCCCTGGATGAAAGGCAGGTTCCTGAGGGGCTCTACAAGCAGGGTCATACTGATGGCTGAGAGCTGCTCTTGCTTGTCCCTGTCCCTTTGTTTAAAGCCTCCACCTCCCTGCTGCTTGGCACAAGGAGCGTGAAGGGCAAGTCTGGGCCTTTGAAATAACATCAGCACTGAAGCATGGGCAGGACTAATGCCTATTTTAAGATCTGTTTTTATTTTAAGCTTTTAATTGGGTATTTTTGACACAGTGAAGGTGCATTGTTTACAGGACTGATAAGAGAAAATTGAGTCTCTCACCTTTTGCATATGAGCATGATTCATCTTTGAAATTGTGTCCTAAAAAAAGGACACTGCATTAGGGTAATGCATGTCACCACTCTTTTAAAGGCTCAACTTCTGCAAGAGCTAAGTTTTAATTTTAGAAGAAACTTTTCCAGTACTGAAACTGTAATGAAGGATTTGGACCAGATCCAGAGGAGAAGGAGGCATCTACCAGTTGAGTGCTACAGTGCTCATCTTTTAGGGTGCATGATCCAGGCAACCTGGTCCAAACCACAGCCCTGTAGCTCCAGTTCCTCTGCAATGCCTTGCAAAAGACAGGAGACATGAGGAGATGTGACCGTGTTCACAGGGAATCACGGAACAAGGATCTGACTCCATGTATCAGAAGGCTTGATTTATTATTTTATGAGATATATTATATTAAAACTATACTAAAAGAATAGAAGAAAGGATTTCATCAGAAGGCTAGCTAAGAGTAGAAAAAGAAAGAATGAATAACAAAGGCTTGTGTCTCGGACAGAGAGTCTGAGCCAGCTGACTGTGATTGGCCATTAATTAGAAACAGCCACATGAGACCAATCACAGATGCACCTGTTGCAGTCCACAGCAGCAGATAACCATTGTTTACATTTTGTTCCTGAGGCCTCTCAGCTTCTCAGGAGAAAAAATCTGAAGGGAAGGATTTTTCATAAAATATCATGGCTACAAGGAGAGACATGCTTAACACTCTACCTACACTAAAATGTCCCCAAGGTTCCACTTCTTCCTGTGGAAACTCTTTGCTCTAAAGAGAAGTGTATGAGAGGATGTAATGTGCAACAGAGAACAATTTCTCTGCAGGAGGTTGAAATCAGGAAAGATGACATTACTTCCCCTGTAGTTCAGCACCCCGTTTATGAAGAAACCAATTTTTCATCCATTATATCAGATAGCTCTGTCAAATTTCCATGTAATGTCCTCGTCCTTTGCCAACTTCTTTGCAGGGACTTTGTTATATTAAGAATCATCCTGAATTCAGATAATTCAGATCCAATTTAACGAGCAAAGGCAACTCTGTGCAAGATGATGAGGAAACTTTCCTGGTGGGTATTATCTATGCTCACAGGGCAGAGGATCATAGCTGGAACCTACTTCCTCTATTTTTTTTTTAACTTCTTTCTTTTATGCAGTTTTTCACAGGTCACAATCACTACAGAATTTATTCTGTAAAAACCAGTATGAAATGTATATTTCTTCAAATTTAATAGAAGCTGCAGTTGCAGTGGGACTGTGAAGAGAGGTCAGAGAGAAAATGAAAGGGTGAAAAAGAGGACATAGCAGCAAATGGAAAATGCAGGGGGAAAAATAAGAGGAACTGAGTAAACTGAAGGACTTTGCAAAGGCAAAAGAACAAAGTCAATTTTGTAGGCACACTTAAGTTCCACATCACTGAATTATGATGAGACTTAGATGAAACTTCCCTCTTGATTTCCATCTCGCTTAGTGCCCATAATGAAATGGCATTGAGGCTTCAGGAGGACCATTTGGGCCTTGCAGGGAGTTTCTGGCTCTTTCCTGTAGACACTTCATCAGCCATAACATTACTGCCAGAAAACAGCCTGGGCTGCTTTCCCAGAAAAAAAATACAAAAACTGGAACTTTTTGGGTGACTTTTGTGTAGGTAGAGCATCCTGAGAGCTGAAGCATAAATTTAGGGACATGAAGATTTCTATCTTCAACAGCAATGGCACAGCACAAGAGTGGTATTTGTGCCACCTGGCTGGGCTGCACCCCACTGCACAAACCTGTTAGGAAGGGCTCTTCCTACCATAAGGAAGCAAAAGCTCGAGGTTTAACACTACAGGCAAGAGCTGAGGAAGAGTAAGTTATCAGGAATCACAGTGGGGGGAAAAAAACAAACTGGTGCTTCTCAAATAGGGATGGTATTTATGCTGGAGTGTGTGGTTGGTGTCAGGGGCCAGGTGAAGGAAGCCTGTGCCTCAAAATTCCCCTTGGATCTTGTTTCTTAAGGCTTGTGTGGTATTTCTACAATATGAGAAATCCCTTTGAATTTCTGTGTATGTGTTTGCTGCAGGAGTGTGACAAAAAGATGCTGAAATTGGCAGCCCAGCAGGGTCAGAAATGTTCCAGGGCAAATCTAACACTTGAACAAACCAGCTGCAAGAAATTTATTTGTGCAGAGTGAAAAGGGAAGGAAAATATTGTCCTTCTCAAGGCTTTTGGTAGAGTTTTTTCCCATCTCTTCACTCATTCCTGTGACTTACATTCATAGGTTAAGATATTTTCCCTTTCTAGAGCCCTGCTTTTCACTTTTCCTTGGGTTTCATTTCATTCTACACTTTATTTTTCTAACTGTGATCAGACTTTACCTCTGACCATAGACCTCAAAATCAAACTGTTTTTCCAAGAATAAAGCACTTTTCATGTCTGCTCCAAGGCTCACATTATGTTTAGCCTTCTGATAACATGCAGCTTACTAACTGCTATTGAATTAGTACAGAAAAAAAGACTAATATATACTGTGAAGTAAAACATGAAGTTTGTCTGTCTAAAAAAAGTTAAAAATACAGATATGGCCAGCTGATAAATTCTGCACAAACTAAAAGTAGACTTAAAAGCATACATAATTTCTCTTTAATAAAAATGGATATGGGACACTTCATGAGATTTTAGCTCCCAGTTGACTTTAGAAGTTAAAAGATCAGTTTCATAACTTCAGAGATGCATTTAAACCCAAAGGATGACAAGTATATTACAGTGCCTTAAATCACAGGAAAAGCTCTAGTCTGGCCTAGGACTCCTAAGCGCTCAGACAGAATTTAAAACTGTAATGTGAAGCATCAAAATTCTTCTTGCTCTCCAGAGGTTTGCTTTGTTCTGACATCCAATTTGGGTGGGAGGGCTACCAGCAGTGGGGAGGCAGAGTCCCACACACCTGATTCAACTTTAGTATCTGTACCTACCAAGGTAATATCAAGGGTGAATGTTCCTCTTGCTGTTCTGTCAGCTGGAGTTTTGAAAGGTGGTTTTAAGGCTTCTGAACTGCCCACAGAGAATTAATCAGGCTGTACTGCTGGGGAGTCCAAAAGTCAGCAACAGGGAAGTTTATACTGAATACAGGTTCACCCACAGCCTGTGACATAACAGAGAAGTTGCTCCCAAGGATTGGTAATTTCTGCCCTGCTAAAATGCTGTGTTTCTGACACAGCTTGTTGTTATTTCTTGGCTTTTCTGCTGTTCAGGGGAGCCCTAATCACACAGCAGGACAGGGTACTGCACAAACATGGGGCCTAAAGGCAGCCAGGTATAATGCAAGACAAGGCTGTGGATGACTGTATTCAGAGGACTACAAAAAGCAGTGAAATAATTTAGTTTATCCATTGCCTTACTGCTGTCAAGTCGGATTTTTTAAGACACCCCCATGAAAGGAGAATTTTGCCTTGTCTGGCTTGGATGATGTAGTTGTAGTTGTGCCTTGAACTGGATGTAACTGTCTAAATCACCTTCTCTCTGTAATCCATGGAGATAAATGGAGCAAAGAGTAATTGTCTCTCTCTGGCCAGTGCTGAGCTGCTCAGGACGTGTCTTAGCCAGGGCAAGCCCAGAGCCATTTTGCAGGGTGGCTTCTCTTGCAGTGAAAAGTGTTTTTCCTGTGTTGTCTCCCATAACTGAGCTGCTGATGGTGCCCTGTGAGTGAATGAGACTCCTGTAGCAGTAATCCTGCAGTACTGGGATGGGATTGGGCAGGAGAGATTCCCACCAAGGCCAGCTATGCTGTTCATCTGCATGCACAACTAACCAGCCTCAGTAAATGGCTCTCTCACAGAAAATTGCTGAATATCCAGGCTGTTTTCTGTGGTTTCCAACTCCAATTAATTCTTGTGAGGCTGTGATACTATTTTTTTTCTGCTCTGTAGCATTTCACTCTGGCATCTCAAGTGTGAAAATACAAACATAAGAAATGCCATCCTAGGCAGAAAAGGGGTTTGTGTTACCCCATGCTCTGAGCTCTCTGGTGGCAAAACAGCTTGGGGAGAGCCCGTGAGCCTGGCCACTCTCTCCTGCCCCTGCCTTGAACTTCTCCAGCTTCCCTGCCTACTCCCATGCATTAATGATCCTGCTCAATCCTCTTTTAAACCTGCTGGCGCTGCCTGCACCCACCACATCCTCTGCACAGAGGGACGGGTCTGACCTCCCAGGGCCTGAACTGAATGTCCTCCCCTGCTGTGGTGGCCTTGGCAAACAACAGCTCTGCCTTCCCCTTCCCACGGCTGTGCCACTGCTGTGCCACCAGCGCAGGCACGGGAACGTGTCCCAGCAGCTTCCATCTCTTCCTGCCTTGGGCCCTGTCCTGAACTTCACCAGCCCCAAGCTCCTTCCTGCAGCTGTCTGAGCAGCAGCTGAGAGTGCCCCTTGTGGGAGATCTCCCCAGGGGCTTCTCAGATTTGCTCCATTTTCAGAAGATGATGTGATAAGTTCCATTAGTTGATGTTGTGCCTAAATGTCTAAGATATCTGAAACTGCAGCCTATTTATTTTTACAAAAATTCAACCCTGCAACAAGAATATTCAGTGGCAGCCTGAATGAGATGTGTTGGTAGTCTCAGAGTACAAAACTCAGCTATTTTCCCATTAAGTGGTCTTCAAAATGGGCACATGTAAAATTCTCCTTCTTTTGCAACACCACCAATATAAAAAAATTACATGACTTTTAATGCAAGCTGCTCAGGTTCCATGTCTGATCCAAGGTAACCATTTGATCTTTAGCTTTGTTGAACTTTACCAGACAAGAAAACATTTGTGAACAAATTGAAATAATTTGTGGAGCAAATTGCACAGCTCACCTGTGCAAGGTTTACAGCAGAAAGGAATGGAGATAAATCCTATAAATTAATCAGGAAGTCCTTTTAAATTATTAAAATATTCTATGCTTTCAATTGCCTTTTTAAAAAAAATTATTTAAAAGCTGCAGAACATTTAAATAACGAATGCATTTAAATTAAGGCATAATTTTTCTATTTACACATTCATTTACAAGCCCCCTGATATTGAAGCTTACAATAGTTTCTAGATTCTTGAATAGCTTTTCAATGCTATAAATATTTTATTGTGTTAGTAATAAATATTTGTTTATATACTGGGAATTCACCTGTGTATTTAAATGCTGTCGTAAAGATACAACTAATAAAAATGCAATTTTTGTGCTTTCCTCTATTGTCAGGAGACTCAGCAAGCTGTTGTGCTTTTTTTAGTCCTGAATACTGATTTTCACCCTGGCAAAGACTTTGTTAAGGAAAATCAGTTTGGTGTCAGTGCATGGGAAGAGCTGGCAAAATGCTGACAAAGTGAAATGCATTTATATTTGAAAAGCTATATATTTTTAGATAATGCCATTATTCTCTGAGGCCCAAAGATTTGGAATCAGGGAACATTGCTATCCTGCTTCCAAGCACAAAAAGACAACAGTTACTAAATTTAGCCTTTGGATTATGAAATATCAACACCTTACTTGTAACTACAATTGAGATGATAAGATGCAGAGCAAAACAAAGGGAGTCCTTTTTTAAGTTTCTAGGAAAAAACAATTGTTCTTAAATAAAATGCCCTATTTTGTGAAGCATTCAAAGCAAAAAATCTATGAAGAGATGGATGTGACAGGGTGTGACATTCACGTGTCTACCATCAAATGTCTTCTCCATCATCTTCGCTCCCTTTTTTTCTACTTCTTGGGTTATATTTGGAACAAACTTTCTTTTTGTCAGTTTGTGTGTGTATCTAATGCTCAGAAAAGGCAGATTAAGCTTAACAGCATTCTCTACTATAGTATAGATAAAGAGCTTTTAATGGTTGTTGGAACGCTTTGTGGACCATCAAAATCTGCCTTTGTAGTTAAGATGAAATTCTTAGGTGCATTCAAGTGAAACAGAGAGAACCAGCCATCCCAGCAGAGGTAAATGGAGCCATTTATTTTTTACTTTAGATGATGTCTAAATACAGGCATCCCTTAATGCACCCATATCTTTACCTGAGGGAACTTGCAGAATATATTTCCACAGAATTTATGCATGAGTTTGGTCAGGGCTAAAAGTATTTTGGGGTCTAGTCAGTCCCAGTGACACCCTTGATAAGGTCTCTCATATGAAGATGACCTGGGGTTCTTTTTTCTGAATATCTAGTGCTGGAAGTATTTGTATTCATACCTTTCTCTCTCAGATTCCAGTAGTGGAGTGCAACAAATATCTGCTTGCCTCTTACAGCACACGAGCTTTAAAAACCAACAGGATGAAAAATAGATCTCAACAAACAGCATATTCTGAATATTTCAGCTATTTGTAAACAGTCTCTCAAATTTTAAAGTGTTGGTCATGGATGAAGATGTTTTGCTAATTAACAACCTGTGCTTGTTTTGCAGCACAGTGCAGCTGCTGCATAAATGCTTCGTTACCAACATTTTGCTCATTTTCCTGCTTCTGGCTCTCTCAGCAGTTACATGCATCTGCCTTGCATCCAAACCAGCTTAAAAACTCTTACTTTAGATGAGATTGCTTTCACTTTAAGGGAGATTAGGTACACTTTTGTACCTCAGGACCATGGTTTATTTTCCTCACCCATCTGGACACAAATTTTTGAAAGCGATTTTTGGTGTCAGTTTTGCCTCCCTTCCATATATGCTAGCTTGGATTTTGGTGTTGTCTGCAAGGTACACACAAAATGTACCAAAAAATCACAAAAGGCATCAAAAACTATTATGCTTTGTGTGATACTACTGTTACCCAGTCCATCATCTACAGATATTCAACAAATAATATTAAAACCAGGTCTCACTCATTTATCTTCCATTACAAAAAGCCCATCTGCTGTGAATTCCACATCTAAATGTTTTAAAGTTGAAAGGAGTGTAGTAACACTGGTAACACCCATGACTCACGGCGTAGCATTAAAAAATAATAATGATGCTCAAAGATGTTTTAAGGGAAGGATTCATTGCTGGTGTTGAGGCTGTGGAGAGAATGATAAACTGCCTTTTCTAACCCACGCTGTGACCAGGAGAAACTGGCCCATGGTTAATTTATGTGGTGTGTGTTGAGGTAGCCCAGGCAGTAGTAAGGGCTTTAGAAATGCAGGAAGTAATAGCAGGTAAATTGAAAAGTGTCTGTTCTGACTTACTGGAAAAGAAAGAGATAAAAAGGAGAATGTACAAATGAGGACATACTCTGTGAAAGGGGGTCAGCCACAGGGTGAGTTCTCGGTGTCACCGTGGGTGCCACCAGCCTTGTGCCAACAGTTCAGCCCTGGCTGTGGCACCTTCTGCAGCTGACCCATCTCCTCTGTCCTCCCCTGTCTCTCTCCAGCCCACTCTTAATACAGACCCTTATGAAATGCGTATTGGAAGTAGTATTCTGCTGTTTCATTTTGGTCTTCTTATATTTTCTTTCCCTCTGTGTTCAAGGGAAAACTTTGTTGCAGTGTAATTTGAGTGCCACGGCAGCTGGAGCTTGAAAAAAGAAGTATGTATGTGTATATGCACTTGAATTGGCGAAAAAAAGGAGACTGATTTGCACTGGAAATAAGTTTCCACTCATGAAAATATTTATTGATAAATCAGATGTTACAAATATCATCCAGAGTTTTTCAGGAAGACTCATGAGCATCCTATTTTTTGAATAAATTGTGTATTCTCTAAGCATGCTATGTAACTCTCACAGTGTCTACTTCTAAAAAAATCAGAAATTTCAAACAACATTGAAGTTTAATTAAGATAATAGTGTTCTAATTGTGCAAACTTGCCATAGGTGTTTCTGTCTGTAAAGGTCTGACGCATTACTATTTCCAAGACCTGACTGATACAGAAAGATGTTACAGAATAATAGAAATGCAGGCATGGGAAAGACTTAGGTCCATTTCACTGCACTGACAGAGAAAATTAATGGCCTAAATCACATCAATTAAAAATACATTTTATCAAACGAAGCAGTATTATTTATCCAAAAATTCCTCTCTGAAGTTTTTTGTACTTCATTAATTCACGATTTAGACTGGTCCAGTTAGGAAGCTGAAATAATACCATGCAGCTTAGTCAGTGAGGTGCACATAATAAATAAAGTATAATTATTCATTTTGATGCTTTGCTTTATGGCAGCTGGTATGTCTATACATTCAGGTGGATATTGAGCACAGTTTGAAGCAGGCAGACTCTCTTTTGGAATAGGGCAGCACAAATACATGATGCCATTTCCTGAGGTGAAACAAAGCCAGGCTGACTGGTGAGAAATCCTGGCTTTCTGTAGGTCAGTTTCCCTCATTGATCTAACAACAGGATCATCATTAGCAGATGTTTAATTGGCTTGTAGAGATAGCAGCTACAAGGGTAGTTAGAACACCCACAGAGGGTAACAGAGGGTGGAGCTGAAACTGCCTGTGGGCAGCTGGGGAGTGCCTGAAAACTTCGGGGTTTTATTGAACTTGCACCACCAAGGCTTTGAGGGTTGGTCTGTTTGCTGGAGTGGGGCCTTCACACTGCAGACCCACAGGTCAAGCATCCCAGCATTCAGCCAGCCCTGTCACCTTGTGCTCCTCTGGTTGATGGGCACTTGGTACCCTCTGTCCCAGACAAACCACAGTGCATAGGCAAATGAGTGAGTTCTGGAGGAAGAAATACTTATTATCTCAAAAACCTAATGTGGTAATTGGTGTCCATGAATCCCTGTTACCACTGAAAAGTTATTCAACATAAATATGACAACTAGATTTTGGTCTGACTTAGCCCCCTCACCCCAATTCTATAGCAAAAGGAAAAAAAAAAAGAGAATATAATAGAAGAGTTCAGTTGCAAGGGAACTACAGTGATCATCTAGGCCAATTATCTGGAATATGAGTATGAATTTATCCTCTGTAAATTGTTCTGTCTGGTCTATTTTCTAATCTGTATATTTATTTTTACAGCATTCTGCAGTGTTGCATTCACAGTTCAATTACTCATTCTGTAAGGGGGGACAGAATCTTTCCCTATAAACATCCTGCTTGATGATTTCCCAGTATTTCACTTCACGTTTGTGTGACTAGAAAAAGAAAAAATTTAATTCCCTATGCACCTTTTTCATGTCCTTCTGGATAACATTGTCATCAGTCTCAGCAGCACAGGAGCATTCCCAGTGCTGTACCCAGCCTGGCTGTGAGATGAGGCACAGGCTCTCCTGCAGCACAGCACAGACAGACAGCGAGGGTGGGATCCTCCTGCTGAAATGCAGCTCCTGAGCAGAGCACAGGGACCTGTGCTAAAGCTTCTCACATTTTTCTTTGAAGCTGGACACCTGCAACCTTTCTAACCTTGTCTGACACAAGCAACTAAACCCCAGAGATAAGGGAAATCCCTGATACAAGGAGAGGCAAAGCCCCCAGCTACTGCCCTCTGAAAAGTCAGTGTTGTGTGTAAGAGTATCACAATGCTGGATAATGTCATGGTCCTTTTCTGCTACCTGAGCCATGAAGAACACAAACTTGTATTTATTACTCAACCTCAAACAAGCCACTCAACTCATCCTTCCTCTAGCAGCTCTGCCTTGCTGGGCTAGCAGTTTGTCTTTGGAGCTGATATGCTTTGGCATGGGTCAGAGGGATGGTTTCTATGGCTGTTGTCTCTCCATTAACTCCTTTTCCTTGGGAGATTTCTATTTCCACTGCCCTTCAACATATGCCATGCAAGGAACCATGTAGCCCTAATTCACTACTCTAATCTGTAATTTGAGCCTTTGCTAACATTTCTGAAATTTTAATGAACATTGCTTTCTGCTACCCTTGAAGTAGTAGACACAGAAAAGAGCTGTTGCTGGTACAGCCATTGGACCTGCCTAAGGAGGAAAAGGGGGAATTCTGCTAGAGAATTGCTATCTGCAGCTGCTTGCACTGGGCCATTAATGCAATACATTGCTGCTCAGTAATGCTATGACTGTATTTTACTCCATTACCATCCTCACCATCCTCCAGGACTTCAATTTAAACACACCAGCATCAGCTGTATGTGACACCACACTGATGCTGCATTAGCATGCGTCTTCATTCTCCACAAAGTTTTGAACTTAGGTGAAGTCTTTACATGTTGATTCTTTTGGCAGGCTATATTGTTCTACAATTTATCAGTTGATAACTTTTGCTGCCTCACAGACATTGTGTTTTCCCAAGTGAAGAACCTTTGGCTGAGCTCTGGAAATATATGCGTTTCACAGAAATGAAAAGTTATTAAATCAGTACTGTGGGGGAATGCAGAGGAATGATCCGTTTGTAATTCTGGGAAAAACAATTTAGAATACTGTTTTTAAAGCTTAACAAAATTACTTAAAATCTTTCACAAAAACAACCAACCTTTTTCATCTGGTCTCCAAGGATTTTGTTTATCTTTCAGATCTAGTTGCTGCAAAATACTGATAATGCAGAAATTCCATGAGGCGTTAAATCTCCATCTACCAGTGGCTTGCAGAATTAATCAAATTACCTTTTAAAGTTAATGCAGTCGGTGAGAAGAGTTTAATGATATTCAAAACCTTCATGGTAATAATTACAGATGAAGAGGGTCAGTCAGTTGAGAATTAATGCAAAAAGTGCACAGAATGATAATCTGCATTAATGTATCAGACCGTGCAGAAGGCATTGGGAGAGTGAGCCATGAAAATAAAATTCATTTGCTTCCATTCAGAAGAGTGAAATAAACTTGCTTCTGTGAGAATTTGAAGTAAATTATGAATTTGAAGTTCAAGCCATGCTAGAGAAGAGGTGGCAGGCTGAGAGAGGTGAAGGAAGGGAACACAAGGAGAAGAGGGAATGAACGGGAGTTAATCTGGATCATCCCACAAAATTTGAAGCTACCAGTCTTTCTATTGGAACTCAAAGACAGAAGCTTTTTCACAAATTTCCTTTACCCTGAGGCTCTTAATCTTTTTGATTTTCTGTATTCTGCATTCATGACTTTTCCACCTTTTTAGAAATGATCAAATATCCTTTGAGGGCTGGGTTTTAACTGTCATTTCTTATGCAGTTCATAGCTCTTTTGATAACAAAAAAGTGGAACAATCTCAAAAGGAAATTCTTAAATAATGTGTCCCCACTTAAACTGAGTCTGGGTAAGCTCAGGCTGCTCTCAGGTCTCACAGAAATGTCAGAGGAGCAGTCTGTGTCCCAGCAAACGTGGAGCTGAGCACTTATGTGACCTGAGACAATTACCTCTGAACACCTTGTCCTTCTGGTGGCTGTCATCAAAAACCACTGTCACTGAGGGTGTCACAGTTCCTGGTATGTGGTTTGAGATGCTGTACAGTGATGTTGCTGTCAGAGAAGGGTTACTCTCTGTACTGTCTGAAAACAAGCCTCTGTTGCAACTTGACTACACCAAAATTTTTCAAAATTATAGTCAATTTTTGAAAATCTTGAGCATCTTGATCATTTATTTCCCACTTACAACTTTCATCATGTGTATGTGACTTAAATGCATCTGTTTGTTCTGTTCCTCTGAGAGACAATGTCAGTTGCTATCTTTTCCATACTATTAAATCAGCTCAGACATCATATTATAAATGCTTCCAAAAACTGAGGCAGTGTTGCTTTTATGGTTAATTGCATATTGAACTTTCAGTGTTCTGTTTTCACATTTCAAGCTTCACTGCATGTCAGCCTTCAGATCCTTATTTTGCATGTAAGAAGGGACTATTGAGTGTGCCTGCTGGGTCCCCTGTGGAGAACCTCTTTATATAGCACTGTATGATTATGTAATTGGGCTGTGAGGGTGCAAACCATGTTCCTGCATAACTATTGCACTCTTCAGATCAGCAGTGCTCTACTTGCAGCAGCCAGAAAGTTGTGCTGAAAGTGGATATTTTCAGAGGCCCAAGTTGATCATGGGTGTTTTCTTCATTGCAATCCCAGAATCTTTGATTCAAGATCATCTCGTTCAGCTGTTAACCCAGCACTGCCAAGTCCACCCCTAAACTGTTTCCCTAAGCACCACATCTAGATGTCCTTTAAATATCTCTAGAGACAGTGACTCCACCACTTCCATGGAGAGCCTCTTCCAATGCTTGACAACCCTTTCAGTGAGGAGACTATTTTTCTAATATTCAGTTGAAACTTCCACTGTGCAACTTGAGACCAGTTTCTCTGGTCCTTTTGCTTGTTACCTGGGAAAAGGGACTGACCCCCGCCTGTCCACAACCTCCTTTCAGGCAGTTGTGGAGAGTGATAAGGTCTCCCCTGAGCCTCCTTTTCTCCAGACTGAACAACTCCAGCTCCCCCAGCTGCTCCTGAAAGGATCTGTGCTCCAGCCTTCCCCAGCTCCGTTGCCCTTCTCAGGACTCACTGCAGCACAAGAATGTCTGTGTTGTAGTGAGGGCCCCAAATCTGAGCACAGGATTTGAGGTGTGGCCTCACCAGTGCTCGGTATGTATCCAAAGGGGGAGTGCCAAGATGGAGCCAGGCTCTTTTTGGTGGTGCCAACCAATAGGACAAGAGTCACTGCACAGAAACTGATGCACGGGAAGTTCCATCTGGATATGAGGAAGAACTTCTTTACTGTGCAGGGCACCAAGCACTAGAACAGAGAGGGTCTGGGGTCTCCTTCCCTGGAGATACTCAAGTACCATCTGGATGCAATCCTGTGCTCTAGGACATCCCTGCTTGATCCCACTGTGGTTTTTTCCAGCCTGGCTGATTCTGTGCCTCTCAGTAGAGTAGGACAATCAGTGCCCTGGTCCTGCTGGCCACATTATTGCTGATACAAGCCTGGATGCCATTGGCCTTCTTGGCCCCCTGGGCACACAGTGGCTCTTGTTTAGCCACTGTTGACCAGCACCCCCAGGTCCTTTTCCATCAGGCAGCTTTGCAGCCACTCTGCCCCAGGCTGTAACAAATCCTGAATCTGTATCAGCTGTGGCAATGTGCCATCATTGCAACTCTGGTTCACCTCTGGAAGGTGCTTTAGTGCCCATGTTGTTCTGTAGGGGACCACTCTTTTCCTGTTGCTGCTTTTGTCCCCCAAGAGCACTCCAAAGAGAACGCTCAGGGGCTTCTTCCAAGCCTTCCACAAATCTCACAGTGTGGCTGTGCCTCACCTGGGGCTGTTTTTCCTGCTTTATGGAGCAACTGAAGGACAAATTGAGCACATCACACACTGGCTTTGTGCTTCAGTAGTCCCAAGTAGTGACATAAGGACATACATAACTGCAAAATCAGAGACTGAATATGGTTCAGCTTCATTCAGCAGAGCTGACCTTGCAGTAACACCTGACGTATTGTCCCACAGAGAGTTTTAACCAAAGCACTTAACAATGCTGCAACCCTTGTTTTTCTGCAGCATTACAAAGAAATTTGGCATTTTCTTTGCTTTCCTGCAAATATTTTTGTTTGCATGTTTGCCATTTGAGAATTGCAGATAATTGGTTTGGCTCTGTTTGATCTCAAAATCTGGCAAATAAAAAAAGTTAAAGAGTTAAATTCCCATGGTGTAAGCATTTCTTTATGAACTGCTGAGAAGCAAAAATTATTATAAAATGTTACAGTTAATCCCTTAGTGATCTTGACATTTGCAAAAGGAACAAATGCTCAAATACTCTTTAAAGTCCTGTGATTAGGGAGCATATTCAGCATAGGCAGAAGTTGTTTTAAAAATACCTGTTGGTGCTTTGTGTGACAAATAGCTATATGGACAGAGGTTAACTCCCTCTTCTGTACAGATTTCGCCTGAAAGATCCAGTAAGATTTTCCAAATAAAAATTTGTTATTTCCACTATCAAGTCTAAAGCCCTGCTTTGCAGGACTACCTGTAAGATCAAGATTTTCCTTTAAAACCATTTTCCAGTAGGCTTTTACCTGGGCTGAGACTCTGATGAAAACTGGCTGTAGACAACATAGAGTCTCCTTTAAAAAAACTGAGCATGGAAATAGTTTTAGCCAAAATTGAAAATTAAATCCATATTTGTGATGCTTAATCCCAAGATATGCATCAAACTAGTTAGAAACACCTCCTTCCTCATTCTCCACTCACATCACCTCCTTCCCAGCACTGTTTTGAGGTGAGTAAGTCAAGGAAGAGCCTGTGCTGCAGAGTAGTGCAGGTTGGTTTGGTGTTCTGGTCCTGTGGTAATGCAGGATGTGAGGTGACCAAATACAACCATCTCCAGATATGTCATTAGCAACAAAGAGTTGATCTATGAGAAATTAGGTGTTGGCAGATGGTGCCCATCTTCTCTTTGCTGCTGCCTGGATGGTGCTTTTCCCAGGGCAAAGCACTTTGGTGGTGGTGGGGGCGTAACTTGCACAGAGAAGTGGCAGCAGCTGCTGTGCAGCCAATTGGCTTCATGTGCTTCATAACTGTGTTGGAGAACCAAAGATCAGATTTAAGAGCTTTAAAGCAGGTTTCAGAGTTCAGTGCTCTTTATTAAACGTCCCCAGTGCTTGTGAGAGGAATACATTAAAGACAGCCTTACACTTCTGTTGAGGAGGTTCCCTAGCTGCCCCACAAATTCTCCTCAACAGCCCTTTGTTCTGAGCATGGGAAAGAAGAAAACTTTCAGCAATTTGCCTCTGCCTTAGAAAAAAGGTCCTGCCTTCTGAGATTGCTTTGTGGATTTAACTGCTGACTTTGTGTCAGTTTTTTAGAAAATGCAAAGGTAATGCTTTTGGCCAGGTGTTTCTCACTCGTGCCCTTTCTGTCTCTCATTGGGGAGTTTCTGTGCATCCCAGGTATGTTACAGGGTGGCAGTCCTGGCACATCAGGCAGGTCTGTGCAGGGAGCACACCCCAGGGTTCATAAATCCCAGCCAGTTCTTGGCTAATTCCTCCCTTCAACTGCAACTGGAAAAGGACAGTGAACATCTGTCCTGAGAAAATCCATCCAACTCCAGCCTTCACAGATTTTAATGGTTAGCTCAGAGTTCTGTAGCTTGGTAGAAAGTCACAGCCTCAGCAGAACATCACAGGGCTATCAAAGTTCAGGTGTGCTGGTAGGGCCCTGGAGGGGATTTTGTCTGTTCAGACACAGAGTGGGCACATTTGGATTTATTAGTTTCTCAGTTTCATTTCTGACTTGTGCATGGCCATGACAGCATGTACACTTTGTAGAACATGATGCAAGCTCTTTTAACACTTAAACACTTTTACAGTGTGTGTCAATCTTGCCCAGGGCTGAACCTGTAATGAAAGCAAAACCCATAAGCTTTCTTCTACCTTCCCATTTTTCATTTTCAGCAGGTGTTTGATCCCAGCCTGCCCTTCCCCAGTGCCATCTGCAGTCCCTGTGCAGCTGCTTCTGCTGCCTTTCATTTGCTGAACCTAGAAAGTCCATTTTCTTAGTATATGATACATATGCCTTTTGGCACCATCAGAATCATCGATTCATAGAATAGTTTGGCTTGGAAGAGACCTTTAAAGGCCATCTAGTCCAACACCTCTGCAATGAGCAGGGACATCTGCTAGACCAGGCTGCTCAGAGACCCATTCAGCCTGACCCTGGATGTTTCCTGGGAAGGGGGATCTCCACCTCTCTGGACAACCTGTACCAGTGCTTTGCCACCCTAATAGTAAAAATATTCTTGCTCATGTGTAGTCTGAATCTGCTGTCTTTTAGTTTAAAACCATTACCACTTGTCCTATAGCAACAGTCCTTACTGAAAAGTCTGTCCCCACCTTTTATATGTCTCCTTCAAGGAGGGGTCTTTTCCAGCTGATTCTGTGATTTGATGTCTAGCTTTGCTATTTTATATTAAACTTCAAGAAATGGTAAATAAAACAATTGATCTATGGAAAAGAATACAGAAAATACTCATACACAATATTAACTGAAACTTAGCTATGAAGGGAAAACTTAGGTGGTTTTTAACTGGTAGCTGATGAACAAATTGTCCAAGCCTGCTGAAGAAATGATCTGTGGGTAGGAGGGATAATTAATTTATACAAGTTCAGAAATTCCTCCTGAGATGTCAGCTGGCATGCTGTGCTACAGCATGAGATATTCAAGCTGTACAGTTTCAAGAACAATCCTAGAAAGTCACAAAGGGCCCAAAGGATGAGGTAGCTGCTCACTGGGCATTGCTGTATTTCACATCATCTCCAGTTTCTGCACTGGCAAGACCATGCTTCTGTGGTGAAGGTGTGGCTGGGCTGCCCCAGCTGCAGAACCTGCCAGGCCAGGCTTGGAGACCTGAGCACAGGAATGCTTGATGGTGGCCAAGAGCATGAGGGATTCTGAATTGATCCAAGCTCTGGTGATGTGCTGGATCTCTCACTGCTGCTGTTGTGCCAACAGAGACATCTCTGGAGCAGTGTGCAGTGGTGGGCTTTCAGGTCTCATGCACTTGCATTTCCATGGAGCCAGCAGAGCTGCAGGCAGGTTTTTTGGGAAGCAGGTCAGACAGTCTGGAGCAAAACATAATACAGGGTTGATAGTCTGCATACCTTGGGTTCCTCAGCTGTAAAAGGAGGAGAATATCTCCATCACAGGAATAGTTCAAAAATAATAAAGCTGTAAACCTACTATGGAAATTTCTAGAATAGAAATGAACATTGAATTGTGCAAAGTACAGCTTTCCATGTCCTAATATCCTTGAATTGTGCTATTGACATTATTGCAGAGAGAGTTTGTGGTAGGGCAGTCTCTGTGTTGAATGACCATGTTCCAATAGTGCCTGCTCAGCTGGCAGCTCACAGGTTTCAGGCCTTGAAAAACAGCTCAGGATTTGTTTTCATTCCTGTTCCAAATAGTTGTCACTTTTTTCATCCATGCAGATCCAGTACTTACTCTTAGGGAAATTGCAACAGCTCTGTTTGAGGCATCCCAACCTTAGCTACCCTGGATGATTCCCTTCCACTCCAGCACTGGTTTGCCTGAGCTGCAGAGGTGAAACTATAACATAAGTCATATGTCTCTAAAGTGCTTTCTCATGCTTTGTCTCTAAAATCAGGCAATATCACCAAACTCTTCAACATATGCACCTCTGAATCTCTAGATGTCCATACAAAAATAACAATATTGTTGGGGGTTTTTAAAGGCCTTGGCCGTATTAGGCTTAAAAAACCAGAGTTGCTTTTTGCAATGTTGCAGCAAGTGGACTGCAAATCCCAAGAGAAGCCATGATTTTACAGGTAATGATGCTCCAAAGGTCCTTTCAGGCTTGAGTCTGTTGCTATAGGACACAAAATAAAACAACATGCAGGCTGAAACCTCCGAGGTAAAAAGAAGGGAAGTTTATTTTCTGACTCCAACATTTAATAGACTATGAAAAGTGGATTGAAGGATGAAAGTGCCACCTCTCCAATGACACTGGACAAACCAACAATCCATCAAGTTTCTCCTCCTCCAGAGAAGAATGTAAAACAATTTATATTTACATAAAAGCACGTGAGAAAGTTCATTACAAGAGTGTAAACATCAGAAGGCTTAGAAGACCTTAGAAGAACAGGGAAAGATGAGTCCTCCCACCCATCCCTAGAGGAGGAGGTTGTGGCACTCCAGCCTGCTTGTGCCAGCAGATCATGAGGATTCACAGAGCTGCATGTTGGACACGTGGCTGGAATGACAATTCCCTGAACCACAGAGAGCTGTCTGAAACCAGGGCACGTGTGCTCTGGTCACCACTGCTCTGAGCCAGTCTCTTGTTAAGGAAAGACAACTTAGATATTTCCAAGATCCCCAGAGGCCTGGTGTTGTCCTTACAACTGCTAAGGCTGTTACATGGTTGGGCTATTGCATTTCCTAGGAGTATGGGATAGGGTTTAATTGCTCTGCTGTACCAAATACTGAGAATGTACAGTGTTCAGTATATAAAAATATATATACACCATGTTCTGTACTGTATACATATATATATACAGTACAGAACATGGTGTTTGGTACTAATAGTTATAGAAAACAGTTATATCAGTAGGTAAACTTCAAAATCAAGTCAACAGTCTGTGCTTATATTTTTTTTTCTTAAACTAAGAATAACTGTTCTAACTGTTGGGCATGCTACAAAAATAAGCAGAATAAAAATGCATGCTTGCCTAACACTGAGCTTTCATCCTTATCTCTGCATATTGAAATTATGGATTCATTAATTCTCCATTGCCAGGTTTTAATTTATTTTTGTGAACCATTTATTGCTGTGGAAACAAATGCCTCTTTTGAAACAGAGAACTGACAAGGATTACCAATGACTCTGTGGATTTCCCCAGTATAAATTGCCAGTCAATTTTAGCTGCAATATTTTTGATTAACAGGTTATTTAGCATTCCTGCTCTTTTGATCTTTGGCTCTTCACTGACATTGTCAACAAGGCTGCAAGAAAAGATCACTTACAGCCATGTTATCAGGGGACCATTGTATTGGTAGTAAATAATATACTAAATAACACCCATCTGGTACAATGGCTGAAACAAGAAATAGCCTATTTGTCAGAATAAACAAAAAGCATTAATTCCAGTTCCTGAAAAGAAACAACTGGAAATTTGCTTTGTCAAGGAGAGGATCTCTGTGTTCAGGGGAGATGCACACAGAAAAAAGGAACGTGGTGGAAAATTCTTCAGCTCCTCCCTTAACCCCTTCTTACTGACTGGGAGCCCAAGTGCCACCACCCTAGCAACTTAAATAGCAGTAATTACATTGTGGTGAGGTTAAGTGGTGTGGGCAAAGAAAAAATAAGGAATTTAATCAAAGCTGTCACTTTTCCCCTCCCACCCCGTCCTGGGTGGGATGAGCCCCCTTATTGTTGAGGTGCTCATTTCTCATGTCCCTCAGTGTTACATTTTCACACGTGCACCCTGGCTACAAACATGCATTTGAGGGATTTCTTCCTTCAGGATTGCAAGAAGGGGCAAGCTGTGAAGGACAAGAAAAATGTTAGGGGAGGTACTAGAGGTAAAAGTGTGCTTGTAGTAAACCTTTTCTTATGAAACTACATGCATAACACCTTTTTTTCTGTGAAACTGTAGAGAATCAGTTTTCTCTGCAGATCACTTGTGGTTTGTATGCATGAAAATGCAATATTTCTGGTGCAGTGAAGTGCTTTCCTGTGTAGTTTTACAAATTGCTTTGTTGTATTCATGTCTTTTTTTATTGCTTTATTCTCTTCTTAGGAAGAGAAATAAGGAAAGTATGATTCCATATAAGATGCCCACAAGACTCCTCATAGGATGCCCACAAATCACAATCTGCAAACCGCAGAATTTTCTCCTTTTGAGTCCTTCATGAATCTCAGTAACTGCAGGCTCATGAAGCAGAAGATCTTTTGTACACAACCCAGTCACAAAAATGTCATGTTATGTCTACTCCATCCATGGATCCTGTGTTCCTGGGCTATCCTGCTTTCCCCATTGAAAATGCATTAGTTATTTCTACTCCTGGTTTTGGCAGATAATCATTTACTGGAATTAAGACGAAAACTCTTAGAGCTACAATGCTTGCCTCAAAAAATGAAAAAAGAAATAAAGGAAAACTAAAAGAAAAGAAAAAAAGATGGGACAAAAATCTCCCAATTATGTGCATGTCTGGAAGCATGGATTAGAAAGCTGCTGTGGCCCAGGAGACCAACAGGAACAATAGATACATCCATGTGCTCCTCCCTAGAGAAATGTTCTCATATCCAGTGTGAGCATTCCTCCATCAGGGCCTCCTCATGGACATGTTTTTTGTGGCTTGTCAACTTCCAGGGGCAGACAACCAATTTTTGGAGCAGAATCTGCATTTTGCAGAAAATATATAAATAATATGTAAGTTCCTGAAAATATTGTGTTTCCTGCCTTTGTTATATGTGCTTAAATTCATGTTTACTGGAATCTGCAGTCACTGGTTTATCCAAAAACCCTGACATCCCAGAAGCATGTAGTGAAATGCATGAACAATGCTGTTTGGTTAGATTGACTAATTGCTCATAAGCTACCTAAAAAACTCCCCCTTCCCTGCTGGATTCAAGGAAACACATTCTTTAGTATAATTAAACCTTTCTGTTTTCACAAAATTAGATCAAATAAATTCATACTGTCTGCTCAAGCAGCCCTGTCTCTCTTTGGCCTGGAGGAGGCTGAGTGGTTCTTTGCTGTTAAATGAGGTATTGATTTCCTATTTCTGCTGGCTGACATCCTGTCATAAGAAAGACTTTAATCAATAGATCATATGTCAGCTGTAGTTATTTCACATATCGTATTATTATTAACATCATCATCATTTTTATTAGTTTGCATTTCTGCCTGAGCTGCTCTGGGGTACAACTGTGTCTTTCTATTTGCTCCTTCCTCCAGCTCCTTTTCAGCACAAGAGACCTTGCAGCATAAACTCCCAGAGAATAAACTTGTGCTGCCTTATGCCGAAGACAGGCAATAAAATGAGGGATTAAAGGGAAAAGTGCCCTTCCCCAAAAATCTCCTGCTGCCATAAGCTTTCTGTGTCACCCTGAGTGAGCTGTTCCACCACCCCTTGCCTGGGTTTTGCTGTACCAGATAAAATGTGAGTTTCTCTCCTTCACATTTGTGATTGCAGAACTTCTCCTGGCAGGGTAAGGGTGTCACCCTTCTCCTCTGTGGGCAGAGTTGGGTTCCCTGCTCCTCTCAGGGGCAGATGCCCACTTTTCCCATTTTTGCTGAGGCCCCAGATCTGATCTCACCACAGAATTGCTGCACTGGAGCAGCCACACTCGCCTGGGTTTTCTGTACATCCTGCAATGTAATTAACCACAGGACACCTTCCCCTTTGTTCTTCTCTCCTTCATGCTAGTTTTTCACACAACTGTTGGCCTCACCTGTCTGTTACACAAAAGTGGTTGAGAGCTGGATCAAGTTTACATTTCAGGAGAGAGACATTCTGCTGCCTGTACTGTCAACCCACACGCCTCATTTTTCACAGGATCTGTGGGAACTCCAGGCTGCTCAGATTTAGCCCATGTAATTTGTCATATCTCCTTTTCCCAGGCTTTTCTGTAGTGATGGATTTCTGTTGTGTCTAACACTTTTCTGTCAACTTTCAGGTCCTTTATTGGCAAAAGGCACATTTGGAATCTCTGGCAGAGGAATAGGACACAAAAATTCTTTTCTACAGTTGCATTCTTTTTAGCTATGGTGTTCCTCTGCACATCTAACACATAATTTATGGCAAGCAGCTCTCTTGGAAAAAAGTTAATGTTTGGTTTGGGGCATTTTCAGAAGGTATGGATATTCAGTGAAAAATTATTCACCTTGCTTATGTTTGGGGTTTTTTTTCCATGTAAAGGTTTATTTTGGTTAAGAAAACAGCAAAGGCTCATGTTAGGATATTTGTATACTTGTATAATTAAGAATGCCTAATTAAATCCTACATTTCTATTTTAAAAATTATTTGTGGATTTC
The DNA here is from genome assembly GCA_024362935.1 of Setophaga petechia. Lineage (NCBI taxonomy): Eukaryota > Metazoa > Chordata > Aves > Passeriformes > Parulidae > Setophaga > Setophaga petechia. The sequence continues at coordinate 9,463,948 of JANCRA010000012.1, read as the reverse complement.
ATTCAAAATAAATTAGCTGCATAATGGATAATTTTAGGACATCTACTGATGGGTTTTTTAAGTTTTTTGCTCATAGAATCATAGATATTTTGGCTCCTAGTTGATGGCAATTCTGCTTTCTCATGCTTCTAGGAGGGCAATGCATAGTTCTCTGAAATACAGAGAAATATTGCACAACATCTGATCTTCAGGGCTTGAGAGACAAAGTTATCCAAAACATAAAGCTTTGCACCAGAACCCTCAGCAAGTCTTATGATGCAGAAGCAAATCCTTTCATTTTGCTGTGTGCAACCAATAGTTTAATGATTAAATATTTTGGTTTTGGGCTGTTTAAAATTCCCATTTAAATGACAGAGAATATAGGGATTTTAAATTCTTTGACTTAGGAAGAAAATAGGAGCTAGCAAGATCCCAAGTTATATCCTAAGAAACATTAAAATGGTTATACATAATAGAGATTTTACTTTGTATGTGAAACAGTACATTATGTACTCATCCTACATTTTCACAGTTTGTTTTCAATATTGGACTTCTGTTTCAATGCAGTCGTGAAAAACTCTCTATCTGTAATTTGATGTAATTGGGTTGTGATGAGAGCTAATGGACAGATAAAATACCTTTTGACAGCTTTTCAAAATTCATGGAGAAGGGAAAATACCCATTCTTTTTCTGCATATATTCATCTATGAGTAACAGTTTTGATTATGCTACTCATAACTGGGGGAGATGCTGCCACATCACATACACCACAATTACTCCCAATGAACCTTTACAAGGAATTAGTCTCCCCAGGCTGGAAAAGGAGTCACCTGACATTTTAGATTTTCAACTTTAACTCAGCTTTCAAAATTATACCTTCACAGTTTGCCTTCTAACTTTGCAATTAACCTTTCCTAAATGCCCTGAAATTCTTCCTTTCTTTCCACAAACTGTTTACTTGTGAACATAAAACCTTTAATTTCTCCCTTTTCAGAAGGCATCAGAAGTCAGCCAGTAAAGTCACTAAATACTGGTATGAAGAATTGAATATTGATGTGAATATTGGCATTAAAAACGTTGACTTTCTGAAGTCAGTAGTTGTAGGCACACAGTTTGTGGTGATTGGGATGGGGCTGTGGCTGAGCCTCATCCCCAGTGGGCACAGCTGTGAGCAGCACTGACAGCAATGAGCCAGGGAGTGCCCAGGGGCACTGACCAACCACCAAAGGGAGCAGAGGGCACACAGGGGCAGGGCATGAACATGGGGGGTATAAAAGGTTGGGCTAAAGAACAAGAAGGACAAATGTTGCAGCCTTCTGAAGTGGTGTTACTCTGTGTGTGGGCAGTCCAGTCCAGAGTGGTATGAGAATAACCAGGAGCTGGTCTCCAGAATGAGTATTTTCCAGGTCTGCTGGAAGTATATAGGTAAGCTAGTCAAGATCACTCAAGATGTAGAGAAGTGTGGCACATTTTACCAGGCCTCCCAGGGCAGAGCTGTGTAGCTCTGGCTGAGCCAAACCATGCTTCCTTCTCCAGAGGCTGCTGCTGGAGCTGGTGGAGACCCATCCAGTTTTCCTAAAAGATTTGCAGACTGACCCTTTGGAGGATGTACCTCTAGAAACATTTTTAGCACAGAGATGAGTTACAGGAAACAACACTCAAGCTTTCCTTTCCTTCACATCTCTAAATGTTTTCTACTCCCATCACCCTTTTCCAGACTGAGGACTTTGAAGCTGCTTCTCCCTCCTGTGAATCTGCTCCTTTCTTGTACAATTAGCACCTCAGTTCACCTGCTAGACGTGTTCTCAGTGCTGCTTTTATTCCTCGATGTCAGGGAAGATGAGGTTGCAGCCCATAAGCTTTGCTTTAAGGCTGGCTCTCCTTGCTGCATGGTGGGGTTTGTTTTCAGTCTGGGCCTGACTGCCCCAGCAGTCCCACAGCTCCTAATTGAGGAGGAACAACTTTATTCATCTAAGGGTTTCTCCTCCCTAAGGTACTCAAAATCTTTCTTCCCCTGGATCACATGGGAGGCCCAATGTAATATTCAATTCAGTTTACAAAATTAGTTTGGCTACATTAAAAAAAATACTTAAGAGCATACTCAGGCTAAGCTTTGTATTTTCTTCAAGACTCTGCTTGCAGTAAACCAAGAAGCAGTTATGATTGTAACTTATTTCTCTCCCCTGGATATCAGTCACTTCACAGTGGGTTTCAGGATTATGTCTCATTACTTCAGTGCTGTCTGGGAAACCGAAGCATGTGGCATATGCAGGGTTAAACTGAACCATGTGCTGCTTTTTAAGGTTTTCCTTAAGACTGCTTGATCAGACTTGCTGCAAAAGGGCAAAAATCTTCCCCAATTAAGATTATAAGGATTTTTTTTTTGTTATCATAAACAAATCTATCTAAATACATATGAAAATTAAATTAATTCATTGCAAATTTTTTCTCAGAGTCACAGAAGCTGTGGAGGAACCTCAGGGCTACTCTACAGCAGTTTTCAACATTAGCAATCCCTAGCACATACCAGAGTTTTCAGCCTTTGGGAAAAAACAACATAAACCTTCATCTTTCTATGTTGGTATTAATAGCAGGAGGAAAGGAAACAGAAATCTTGTCTCAAAGCAGCTACACCTAATAAGTAGGGTTTGTTATGTTAGCTCAGACTGGAGCCTTTTACTATTTTAGAGTGAGACTGTTGGGCTAATTTCAGTTAGGTACTCCCATAGGAATGCCCCTATACCTCCTGATTGATGGAAATCTATTTCCTATGCAAAAAAGGTTATAAGAATTGCAAATTTCTCTGTCTATGTCTCTGGAATTTTAATAGTTTCTGTAAGATCTCAGAGTTCCTCACTCCCTAGCTGTCCTGCAAAGCTCATAAATGCTAAAAGAGCAAAGACCTTCTGGTCCAGGTAGCATATAATGCCATAAATTTTATAGCAGCAGGGAGAAGTGCTGAAGGAACAAGTCTCTCTCCTACTCCAGCTTTAAAAATGCCACTGGTGTCATTAGCCTGTTAGGTGTTCCTGTACCTAGCCAAAATAAGATCAAAGAGGGATACCTTCTGGTACTGAAATATGAATATATTTTTCTCTCTTCTTGTTTTCTCAACCCTGAATTGTAAAATGTCAGTTGCACTGGAAAAAAAAAAAAAGCTCTGTCTTTCTAATTTCCTACACACAAAAAAAAAAAAAGAGATTTCATGTGAAATCAAAGTAATGCATGAAGAAAACACCCATTTGTAACAAAATGTTTGTGTAGGATATGGGAATATGGATTTGTGTTTTCATCAAGTTCCTAAACAAAGTGGTACATTTCTATTTTCAGAAGAGACAAAATTAAATAAATTAGATAAGATCTTCTGGAACACCCTGGGTTTTTCAGGTCCATTGCTGCCCTTGTCCCAGCTGCAGATGGGGCCCGTTGGGACACACCTGAGCTTGAGCCAATGTAACATAACAGGGATATCCAGGACAGGGAAGCTGCCAGAGCACAAAACCTGCCTGGTGCAGGCTTGGCTATTTTTATAGGAACCATGGCAGAGTAATACCTGAGGTAGAGACTACCTTCTTAATTTTATGTACATCACTTCCTTTAGCAATAACCAATTTAAACAGATTCACATTTGACAGAATCCATTCAAAAGGGGGATATGTATTTTGTGGAGTTGAAAGCATTTCATCAGTACTGTTTAAAAAGCAGGATACTACGCTCTGTAATTTATCAATTTAAAAGGAAGTTGTGCTCTCCACAGAGATCCAAGACAATTTGTTGGCTTCAAAAGGGGGCTGTTAAGAGGAAGAAGAAAACAGGTTTGGGGTAAACCAATTGTTATAATAATTATGTTTTCTGGTGAGATAGATCACAAGAAATTAAAAAAAAAATGTTCCTGGAGCTTGATTGGCTTTCATTACATATGATGCCATCGCTTTTGTTTTTAGACTTCTTACATTTGGCTGACTTCTTATCTCTCTGGACCATGGTACTTTCTTACTAGTCACACTTAATGTTCACTTATTCACATAGCTACATTTCTATGCTCTGTTGTATCTGTCTGTTTTCAAGCTTTTTAGTACTATTTCAGGTCTCTGTTATTGCAGTCTAGCTGCTGGAACCCCTAAAAGATACTGGTATTCTGGAAATCTCAGTTAGAGGTCCATAACCTATTTTTTAGCCCCACCCTAATCTCATGCCTACCTGTGCTGCAGTACCAAGGGAAAGTGAATCACTCCATGCACCAACACAACTGCTTCAGTCTTGGCCCTGCCTCTGTCCAAGTGGTGTGCTTTTTGTGGGAGGAGATCTCCCATCATTTGTGCACGCAACTCAAGGAACCAGGCAAAGCCAAAAGGAAGGCTCTTTTCATATGATGTGCCTTTCTTGAGAATTGTGTGCTTCCCCTTTACTCAGCCCATCCTGCCTGGAAACTGCTCAGGAGAGGTCCTGTGTCCACAGCACACCAAGTGCAGCCATGCCCTGGGTCTGTGCATGGGAAATGGTGATTCTGTCACCTGCTCCATCTAGGAGCATCACCACCACCACCACAGAGACCCTCAGACCACCTGCACTTCACACCATGGCACCTTTAGTGAACAGAGATACAAATCCAGCTGACTGGTGGAATCCACTGCGGGGCAACACACTTGAAACACACTTTCTTGAAACACACTTTCTTGAAACACACTTTCTTGAGCTTTTCAGGCATAGCTAATGTAAGGGAGGGAAGACAAAGCTGCTTTGAAGGCTGAGAGATGGTAGTTACTTAAATTATTTCTGAAGCAAATACTTTGAAAACTGGAACACAAGGAAGAGGCAAAAATAATTGATAAAATCAGAGCTGATTTCCAGCTGAGCTCCACAACATGTGGGGAATGATCTACCCCACACAGGGTAATGCAGTGAGGACCACAGCCCTCAGTGGTCTTTCAACACCATGTGCTCAGAATAAACAGAGGGGATGTCCCTATATATAAGGATCAAATAATAAAATGTGTCCTTTAAGGTACAGCATGAAGTGCTGTGAAATTATTCCTTAAAGACCTGCAGCTTCCCTAGAAGTCCCTGGCCTCATTCTTTGCAATCAGAAGGTTTCAGAACAATTCCCCCAGGTGCCTGCCTTGCTCTCTCTCCAGGGATCCCAAGGGTAACAAACCAGCTGAGGTCTGGCCAAGCTTAGTGCCTGCCTCCAGCTTTTAGTAGCCAGGTAAAGGTTATCCCACCAGCCATAAAGCTGTTCTGCAAGAGCAGAACTCCTGCAGCAAGCCTTTCAGGGGCTCAGAGGGTCAGGGCTTTACCCTGGATAAAATCTCTCTGCTGCAAAGTAGATAAACTTCACTTCAGCTTTCTGCAGGGATGGGCTCAGACATCATCAGCCACATAATGGCAATTGGTTAAGTCAAAGAGAATCACAGAATGGTTTGGAAGGAATCTTAAAGATCATCCAGTTCCCACCCCCTGCTGTGGGCAGGGACACCTTCCACTAGACCACATCATTCATGTCCCATCTAATCTGGCCTTGAACACTTCCAGGGATGGGGCACTCACAAATTCTCTGTGCAGCCTGTTCTAGTGTAGCATTGCTCTCCTAGTGAGGAATTGTTTTCTAATAAATCTTGAATAATTAATAAATAAATAATTAAATAGCAACTAAATAATAAATAGTAAATAAATAAATAATGATGCCTCACATCCTCCATATGCTTTCACAAACAACACTATCAGGTCCACCTTGGACTAGAAATGCCACAGCTGAGAGGCATCTGTCAGGAAGAGAGAGAGAAACACAAGAGTTCCTGGCAGATCCTTCAGGGGTGGTATCACATGCTCACTTGTACCAGCGATGCATTAAAACTGTTCTTTTTGTATACAGTGAACTTCTAGAAAATGAGTGAGCAAACCTATCAGAAAAGCACTCTCCTGGCTCCTGTGTGACTCTGGTGTGAGCTCTGAAAATCCTGCTTTTTAACTGCTGTCTGTAACAGGGGGAGGAGAGGTGAGGCCAGAGGTCTTTGAGAAACTGAACAACTTGCAACCCCTGCCCTGGCAGGTGCCATTCCTTTCTCCTAGGAGATGGCTCCAGGGATTTGTTTGGGGAAACAAATCCATATCTGATGTTGCACAAAAATTGCAAGCAAGGTTTCTGGTTACAGGAAGATCAAGGAGCACATGAATGTGATCCCTATAGTCTCCTTCAGATCAAAGTAATGTGACCTGTTCCTCATCCCCATGGACTCAAGATCAAAGGGATCAAGACTTCACCTGAAACCTCTAACAGGTTTCCTAATGGGCATCACCAACAGAGAGACTTCAACAGAAAATTGTTCTTCATTAAACTGAAATGCAGATGTGAACCCTACTAGGATTTTTTAAGTCAAAGGGGAGAGAAAAGAGATGTTTTGCACTTCAACATGTAACACTATTTCATGCACTGACAAAAATAATCTAATTTCTTGGGTGCTAAGGGTGAGCTGCAGGCTGGTTTTGAGCTGTGGGCTGGAGGCTGGAGGCTTTTCCTTTCCCAGGCATGGTGTTGGAGCATATCCATGTGACCAAGGTCAGCATGGCTCCTCCTGTTCAAGGAGCTACCAAGAGAAGAAAATCAGCTGCTGGCATGTGATATCTGAGGAAAAGGGCTAAAAATACTGACAAGATTCCTTGCAGTTTCTGCCTGGGTTTGGGTGGCAGAGCTGGTGGTCTCCAGCTGGGTACAGGGACAGCTCCCTGGGACAGGTGGGACTCCAGCCCTGACCTTCCTTCACCTGCGTGAATCACACTCCTTGTGCTGCAGGTGCTTCTGATTCATCTCCAGCCATGGCCAGAGATCTCTGGGGTTCTTCTCAAATTTGCCTTGCTACGAGGTTGCAAGCAAAGCCCATCTCAGTTTCCTCCCCAAAGTCCTTCTGTCTTTTTCAAGCTTCTTTGACTGAAGGACTTTGCTTTTCACAGATGGGTTTCTGGGTCAGCATTATCAAATAATACTGGTACTGAGGGCACATTTTATTCCAGTAAGATAACATATATCAGTTTCACAAATGAAACAATTTTTAGTGGCAAAGAACTTTTTCTTGTGGAACTATTTCTGACCTGATTTTTTCAATTGTAAGAATAGTTTTCTTTTGCACTACCACTTGGTTCATAGCAATAATCATTTGAGCTCAACTGAGGTGAATAGTCTTTCTAAGCTTTTTTTTTATCAGAAGCAGCTGCACTTTGGGTATTTGTCAGCAAATTTCACCTATGCATGAAAAAAGAAAAAAACAGACAATGCTTCAGAATGTGTTTCACTTATCACAGGATAAGCACACCAATTTGATCATCATGTTATTTATCAATATTCCACAGACATAGATTTTAAATGCACTTGTTTGCTCTGTGTGGCTTTTTGTGAAAGGGAAGGATTTTTTTCCTTTCTGCACCCACCCTGGAGAGTGGCAAGCACAACTCCTCCAGGCATATCCCAGAAATGTGCCTGGCAGCTGTAGCATTCAGAAACCTGAAAACTTGCAGATTTCTTAAAGGCCACAAAGGTCTTCAGGTGACTGCAGGCCACTGAGAGGCTGCTGTCACTGAAGTCCTAAGGATAAAACCTCTGAAATATGCCCAGATATTTAATTCATTTCTTCAGACCCTTACAACTGTTCAGCAGCTGCAGGACCCATCAATATCCTTGCAGCAATACTAGTGTGCTTATAATGTGCCATAAAAGGGATGGGAACCTCCTGCACTCACAGGCAGCATTTCCTGGCTGCTCCAATGATTGTGTGAAAGTGAGAATCTGCATAATTTCCCCATCCGACAGGGAAATGGTACCTGGAGAATAATTTTGAAGGCATAGTTTTTAAAAGTAAAATCTAAAAATATTTACTTTAAAAAGGGGGTAACATTCATCTAGGTGCAGGCTGCCCAGAAATTTAGGCTTGGTTTCTGAATCCCATATATTCTTCAAAATACATGTTCACTCCAAATGAAGCCATATCTTCAGCTTAATACATTTTTTGTGTTGAGCTCAACCATCCATCTCAAAAATTGAATACGCTAATTCAGAGCATTCAAGATTTACTAATGTAGCTCTCAAATTGTAATGCAGATAACAGTGCCTCTCTGTGAAAGCATTCAATTTAGAGATAAAATAGAAAAGGACTCTATTCTGCATTTCAGTATTGATATAATTTAAATGCCACAACAGTGCAATTCATTCTTGCATGCCTTTGGCTAACTGCCATCACAAAAACGGTGTGGCATTTAAAAATCTTGTGTAGGGACAGGGAGAAAGAGAGAAGTTATTATATAAAAGTATACTGGGAAAAGGGTGATTTTCATGGTAGGAACTGTACCTGTGCTATTACTTTTGTTGCAGAGCTCCAGTTACACTCTGGCCATAAATTGTCAACAGGGAAGGCTTGACCCATAAAATACACTAATTTTTAAGGTCTGCCAACTACTTTTCTGTTACCATTTCTGTAATTATTGCATTTGCAAGCAAAGAAACAGTAGAACTGAGAACTGAGAAGCAAGACTGTCAGAGATTTCCTGGGTTCAAACATTCAAGCAGAGTTACCTTCAGTAAATGGTTTTAATGCACTGAGGAGGTTTTTACCTATGTGTGCTGCAGTGCCAGGAGTATCAATGAACCAGATGTCTGAATGGAAGAATCTGGGTATTTTGCACTCAGATTTTCTTGGCTGTATGGTTTTAGAATTGTTTTCTCACATTAGAATTAGTGGGAGTAAATTAATTTTAACTAACTCTAAATATTTTGACTTGTGCAATAAAGAGAGTCGTGCACTTGAACTTTAGCAAACCTGAGAAAAATCTCATAAATATTAAAGAGGGGTACATTTTGTGCAAAGTCCCTTTAAGCAAGCCTGCCTATTTCCATAGGGCAATGGTGTCTCAAGCCCATTTGAATAAAAATTGACGATCATCTTTCTTTTAAAATAAATAATGCATTAAAAGTTTCTGAAAGAGCTCACTCCCAGTATAATTCACCCATTCTCAAGCCAACACTGTGGTCCAAAACAAATTTTCAGGTCATCCACAATGTATTTCCATCAAAACAGCAAAACAGCTGTCAGTCTTCACCATCTCTTTTCTTACATTAATTCTTCTTTGTACTTGAATTCCCATTTCACAAGTCTTTCTCTTGTTCAGTGACAAGCTGGTTTCTGAAGTCTGCCAATGCTGCTGTGTTGTTCATTTAGAGGAAACCCCTATGAATGTGATCATTTGAAGTTAGCGTATTTTAAGAATATGCTAAGAACTGAATTCTAAAATATTTTGGCTGTGAGGATTGCAGCAGTGAGGAAAATAAACTGTAAAGGGATAAAATAGTAGAGCCAAGTGAGGGAGGTGGATTAGTTCTGGTTGTCCCTCAACAGAGTGACTGCTGTCTGTGTTCAGAGGTAGGATGACTCTCAACATGGTGTTGATTTCTACTTGCAACCACAGGAAGCATCATATGAAATAAGGCTGGTCCTTATTTCCTCATAGCCCAGCCTGGCAGGTGCCCATGAGCGTGGAGCAGGGCAGAGTCAGTGTGCAGCTGGGGCAGGGCAGTGCCTGCTGGCCAGCAGTGCTTTTAGCCACATTTGCACTCCTTCACTCTGGCAAAGCACAGCACAGCTGTGGCTGCACTGCACCTGCACCAAAGCCAGGAGCTCCAGGGAGCGCTGCCCTGTGCAGCAGGAGCACAGGTCTCTGCTGGTTCTCTTGTTTTTCCATCATGCACCACTTTGTGGTGTACATTGCAGGAAGCCACAGAAACTGTAAACATCTTACAGTGGTCAAGTTAATGGGTAACTTAAAAAACAGATAGAAGTTTGTTTTTCTATTTAATTTTCTCTGGTGTCAGTGTGCATTGCTAGCACTACAGGCGTTTGATCCTCTTGTTTACTCTGTAAGGCTCTTTGTTACTTGATACCTTGAAATAAGGATATCCATGGGCTATTAACCTTTCTGTTTTTTAATTTAAAACATGCCATTTCCTCAGATGTAGATAAGTGCTGCCTTCTAAATTCCTCAAATGTTACTTTCCTTTTGATTTACAACAGGGTAAAAAACAATTTTCTTCAGTATATCTGCTTTTGTTCACTTGTTCTCTAAAGAGTCACAGTCTTTTCAGTTTGTCTCTAAAGCAAAACTTATTTTCTGCCTTTATTGTGTTGTATGCATTAGTATTTTCACTATCCCTTTCTTTCGAGTTAAACTCTATTTTCCTGAGATATGAAGCCAAGAGTAGACATGCTGTTGAAAGCAAGGGTGAGAATTTTGTTTACTTTAAGACTTTATGAGTTAAGAATTTTCTGTCCTGTTGCTTTGGCATCACAATGTTTTGACTGTTTCTGCACACAGAAGTTCATACTTCTACAGCATGGACTCAGGGCTTTTGTGGCTGCATTGCATTTCCATACCAGTAATGCAGAGGAGTCATTCAGACCACTTCCCTCACATTTGTCTGTTTGACAACTGTCACATTGTTTCAGCAGGATCCTCTTGAGGAAATCCTCCTGGTTTTTTCCTAGTTTTGATTCATGTAAGTAATTTTTTTCTATTTGTTTATACTCTGTTTTTCTCAGGTCATATATAACTATATTAATTAATACCCCAGTTTCAGTCAGGAACTTCCTGCTCAAGTGTAACTTTTTGTCTAGAGACAAGTGACCCTTTATTGATCCATCTGTTCCTGCAGTGTTTACAGGCCACATGACTGTTTATCTTCCATGCCATGATTTACTTATATTCTCAACTAGAACTCTGACAGTGGCTTTTTGAACCTGCTGCTGAACTATGTCAGCTGCTTCTGTTTCCATTGGCTATTGTGTAGGGTGGTGAAAAATGAAACTCTTTCTCCGAGTCCCTTTCTCTGAGCAGCAGTTTAAGCAGTGTACAAATCATAACTGTGACCAATCCATTTGGCTTTTGTTTCTGTTATTCTAGAAAAGGACAGCTCAAAATCTTCCCTGCTACAGCATTTGACTTATGCCTTTCTTGTTGACTGATTCTCCCTATTATACCCCTGTCTCTCTCTATCTTAAATTAAATCAGCATTAGATATCATTGAAGCCAAACATCCTTTGAAACTTCATGCTGATCTGCAGAGGCAGATATGGCTAAGCAGCAGAATCAACTTAAGGAAAGGAAGATACAGCTACTTTATAAATGCATTTTCTTTTTTTTTCCTTCATTCTTCCTTGTGCCCCTAAAAGGGAAGTAGCAGCACTCTTTGATCTTAGAAGACTGCAACACATTGATGAGTGGAACAAAACCTCTTTCTTGCCTGTTATGAGAAAAAAGAATTCATTTTTTCCCATAATTTTTGGTGTTAGATTGCTCTGAAAATTGCAGAACAAAGCAGCTGATATTAAAAAGAAAGAAATTATCTCAGCTTTTTACAAGATTCTAAAAGGACTGGAGAAATGCATTGCATTAAAAATCCATTCTGGCCAATAAATGCTGCCTCTGGCTGAGAAGCCCCTGACCTGTAACACCCTGCAGAGTGGGGAAAGATCCCTCTGTACCTCCCCTGTGCAGTCATTCCTTTCCCTCTGTGCAGTCTGCTCTTCTCAGCTGTTGAAGGAAAGGTATGGGCAGGACAGAGACCTCTGTGAGCTCCAGCCCTCTGGGGACACACGGGAGGGACAGCTGATGAGTGCTGATGTCTGTGTGGGTGTGTGTGGAAAGCCAGGTTTGCCCCAGAGACACAAGGCTGAGCCCCTACACCTCCTTGTAAGGTAGCTGGGACTGCTCTCCTGCCTTACACAGAGCACAGGGATTTGGAACTGCTGAACAATCATCTGATCACTTTCTCACTTTTTGCAAAAGCTTCCATAAGAAGACAGGCACTTCAATACAGAGGGTATTGTTGCTTTGTGAAATTCTTTATGAAGATTATAGAAACTGTACTCAGCATCTTTGAAAGATGATGTCTTTGAGCTGTGTTGCAAAGATGGGCTGAGGTAAAAGAGGGAGTGAATGCATGATTTCTTTTAATTAAAATGATTGATTACTACAGTGTGGGATAGTCCAAAACTGATTAATGTTCTTAATGAATTACTTTATTTGTGGATTTCTTTGTAAGTCTCTTGTGGATATACATTATCAATACCTTCCTCTGCTACAGCAAATTATTTTTCCTTTCTTTTTTTAGGACACAGGCACACTCAGAATTACAGACAAAAAAAAAAAATCTGAGGTTGCTTATTCATAGGCAGGAGATGTAAGTTATTGTTATCTAAAACATACGACCTTCTAATAACCTTTCCCAGAAAGGCAAGATGCAGAGTGAGACAGAAGTAATTAGAGAAGTCACAAATGTTAAGTTACAGCTCCTGAGTAACAGTTTAACCACTGATTAGTTCATGCTGGTCAGTGTTTTGCCCTTTAGGAGGACAAGGTGTAAATCCCACTTGAGGGCTGACCTTATTTTCCCCCTGCCAAGCCTGGTCCTGCCAGGGCATCCCCCTCCTCCCTGGTGCTGCCCATGGTGTGACAGTCCTGCATTTCCCCCAGCCTTCTCAACAGGCAGATGCTGAGGCATTGGGGGCTTTTTTGGAGGTTGCTGCTCTCAGCTGAATCAAAAAGAGATGACAAGTCCACACCTAGAGTGGCAAATTGGTCACTTGATTGATAGTGTTTCTGCTTGGCTGGGAAAGCATGAAGATGGCACATCTTCACTTCAGCCTCTGATCCCAGCACACATCCCATGCATGGTGGTAGTGCTGTGCTGTCAGACAGAGGGTCCCAATCTCTCTGGGATTTCTGACTCTTTAATGGAAATTGCCAGAAGAAAATATCTCTTAAATCTCAAATTTAGTAACTCTGGAACAAGATTTTGGAATTACACAGGTGCTTAACACCTGGCTAGATACAGCTCAACTGCTTGGCAATAATCAAATCACCTTCATCAGCTGGACTTGGTGCCAGTGCCAGTCTCCCTGAGCTGCAGCCATCAGTTATCACTGGTCCCTTTCAGAGATCCCAGGAGATGTCTCACTGAAGGGGCTGCCTTGGGTCAGTCATTCTGGGGAGGACAGAGGATTTTTCCTGTAATTTTTTGTTTGTCAATCATCCTTCCTTCCTAGAACCAAGGCACCTCCTCCTGTGGGGTGCCAAAGCTCATCTGCTGGGTGCTGGCAGGAGCCTTTCACAGCACAAGAGTGATGTCTGTGTGACTCTGGGCCACTGTGACTATGGAAAGAGCTGCTCCTTCTGCAGGGGGGTATCCAATGGCTCCTTGGCTGGAGGCAAAGGAGCTGGATCAGCTCCATCCATCCAGAAGGCTTCAGCAGATATCTGTAATATCTGTAGATATTTCTCTTCTGCTTTGAGTTCAGCCTGTGAAGGTATTACCCCTACAAGGGCAGTGCCCAGGGCATGACAAGTGCTCGTGTCCAGGGCTGCACTGCAGTTGCCCATGATGTGAGGCACTTTAGGAATTTTATATGGTGAGAAAGTAGGCTGCTGGTTTTTTTTCCTAAGTTCTCCATGCTCATCAAGTTTGAAAGCCTAGGGCAAGATTAATTAAAATCAATGGAGCAAAGCAAATTAAGCACTTTAAAGTGCTCTTTGGGGGCTATCAAAACTAGAATAATTCAAAATAAATAGTCAAATGTCTGGGGCTTGTTATGAGACTATTTTATCATTCTGCCCATTCATCTGCTCTATCTCTCTCTTATTTCTTTATCTGTTTTTCACAGAGCTCAGCAGATGTTTTTTCCTCAGCATTTCACACCAACATGTTTCTGTGCAATCTCAGGACTCTGCTCCCACACACTTAAAATAAAGTTCACACTGCAAACACACAGCCTAATCCAGCAACTTTTACTCACACTAGTAAGCCTTGCAGATATATAAATAGCACTGTTCGGGTTAATGGAATGTTTTTTGAGAAAAATAGAGTAATTTCACAATTATAAGTAATCACGGGATGAAAATATGCATTTTGCCTTCACTAGAAGAGGCACAATTTTGCATTATGTATGATTTTCAGGAAAAACCCTATCACTTGCAGGTATCTCCTGATTCCTCAAGCTATCTCCCCAGCTGTCCTCCAGATTAAGACCTGGACTAAACTCTACATCCTCCATACAGGAGGAGTTCTAAGGGTAGATATTCACTCAGAGAAATCTCAGATGTGTTCAGTTTTGGGTTTTAACTCAGTCTGTGCTTCTGTGACACATGAGAGTTCTTATATGGCCTTGTTTGCTAAGAAAATATGCTAACTAATCTATGGCTGCTCCTGCATGAGGTCTTAGTGACTCTTTTTTGGTGATTCCAGCTTGTTCAATGCTTCCTAGTGTAATTCCAGATGTTATGGGGGGACTGTGAAGGCAGTCATTGAAATCTCTAGCAGAGTAATCATTGCATTAAGCTATATTCAGCCTGATTACACAAGTTCAGCTGCAGCATTCATAATTCTGATACCTATTGAGTAAACCTGGTACTGCATTTACCACTTGAAGGTGTGGGAATCTGGAAGTAAATCCTCTGGATTAGATTGTGCCTTTGGCTCCCTGTGGCAGGGAGTGGGTTCTGAGTCTGCAGGCTCCAGGCTGCTTGGCTGTGCTCTGAGCCCCAGGCTGCTCCCCGTGCCCATGCAGTGGCATCCCATGATGAGCAGGAAACCCTTATCTGCTGCTCTTGTTATCTGTGTGGCAGCACAAAACAGATGAACACACATTTCAAGCAACCACATAGGGTTGTTACTTCAGATCTGGTTTTTTTAACCTTTTCAGTAATTTTCAGAGCTCTCTCCCTTTAGCTGGGTGATTGGAGTGACACTGGAGGGCACTTGTTTCCAGAAGGCTCCTTTGCTGCCTGAGTGTGACAGATATTGCTACCCACAGCAGAGCTGCAGGTCCTCTGACTCCTGTAATGGTTTTGTGAATTCTGGATACAGATTTTTATTTTGAAAAAATAAAAATTTTTTGGCAGTTTTCTCTGCCAAAGTTTAATTCCTGATAGTTTGCTCAAATCAATGTGGAGACATCATAAAAGCTGTGTGCCCAAATGAGCCATTGCATTGACCCAGGACTTCATTATAAAGATACTACAGGTTTGATTCTTACTGAGTGTCTTTTTGTCACAAACAGATATCTAAAAATGTGAGATGCAATTTTTTATGAAGATCTAGAATAGGAAATAGACTGAGTGATTAAAACACTGAATAAAATGTATGGCCTGGGTGAATGGATATATACACTAAATTCTCCTAGAGACACACCAGTCTAAAGGTTTCAGCTCAATAATCCACAACCAGCAGTTTCTGGATGAATACACTTCATCACAAGGCCTGATGGAAGACTGGAAAGGTAACCCAAGTGCTTGCAGAGATTCAGCATCTCTGCTGGATGCTAAAGTTGTTGGCTTTTGTTGGTATAGTTGACAGACAAGAGAAATAGAGGAAAAAGTTAACTAATTCAGATTAAAACCTTTTTCTATGGCAAATTACAGAGCTGTTACTTTGCTTTTAGGACACTTTGATATAAAAATTAACAACTTGGTAAAAATAAGTGGAAACTTTCAGGGTTTTTATTGCTGGAAATTGGGAGAATACTGAATCTGTCTTCACAGACTTTTTCCTGTAATTCCCTCTACAAATTATTCCAAGGGTTATTGCAAACAAAGAATACCTTGTGGTCCTTCTGCATGGGAGAGAAAAAGGCTTTTTGCCTTTTCTCACTGCTTTTAAAACACAGATAGTTAAATATAAGCAATTTAGATGTATTTCTGCATTGGAAACTAACTTTTTCGAGGTTTGGGTCTTGGTTTGTTATCCTTACAGTTGAAAAGGGAAGGGCACACTAAGGATTTGCCTTCCTGAGGAAAGGTTTGATTCACTCCAATTAAAGAAATTAGTCAAACATTACAGAAAATTTCTTTTTGATTGATTTATAGTTTCAAACACATAATCTATTTTGGGCTGACTTGTACTCATTGTTTGCTTCTTGTGAATATTTGAGTGATGTGGTTTTGCTGGCGTGGACACTCACAGCAAGTGAATACACACTCTATTCAATTAAAATTACTTGCTTTCACATAGCAATTAAAGGCCCCCACTGGGACTGGAGCTCCAGGGAAACAGTTTACATGAGGAAGTGTTCAAGACCCACAACCTATAATTCATGGTTTCATTTTTAAGGGTTTCTGCCATTCTTCTCTAGTTCCACATTTGAAAAAAGGTTGCAAATAAAAAAATAACAATAAAATCCTTTTGTCCTATGTCTTGTTCAAACCTTGCCATGTACCTCTTTCTCTATTTTAATATTGGCATAAATACTTGGCATCTTTGGAAAATTTTAATTCTGAAAACTTAATTGTTCAGGTGTTTGTAGGGCAAAATCTATTTTATCTTCCACTGTCCTCTGAGGTGATATAAATATTATAGTCAGGTAGTCATAAAGCTGCTGTTCTCTCAACTAATAAAGAATAACATAAATCAGAAAGGTTTCATTATATATATTTGACTCTTTCTAAAGTTTTATAGACTGGTGGCTTCCTCAGATCAGCAAACTGACCAACCTTGCTCACAAAGCAGTTTTCTGTAAGTAAATGTCCTAAAATAGGAGGTGTAATACAAAGGTTGTGGGAGCCCTCTGTGTAGTCCTGTAAATTCTGTGTATTTCAGTGCCAATCAAACAGCTGATCTTTTGCTCAGCAGAAAGCTAAGGCCTAAAGCATCTCAGCAGGCCTTGCTTTCAGAAAGTTAATGTAGTATAAACTGGACTTCTAGGCTTCCTCATCAGTGATGGAGGGAGTGAAGGTCTGTACCTCCAAGGAGAGAGTTTGCCATGCTGGGATGGGTGCCTGAGCTGCGCAGGGTGTGTCACTTGCCAGGTGTGCTTCTTTCCTTTCACAGTCACAGACAGCAGGCTTAAAGGAGAAACTGTGCTCCTGGACCTTCCTGTGAGGCAGCACAAATGCCACTGAGCAGGGTGATCCTTGCTGGGGCTCTCCACATTGCCAGGAAGCACAGCAATATCTCTGGTTCCTGCCAGACAGGGAGTGGCACAATGCTGCTGCTGAACCCCAGCTGCTCACAGGGTCACAGTGCCCAGGTCAGGCCCCTCCACAAACTGATGACTGGGAACTGTGAAATGGTTGGTAGGCAGCCTGTAGAGGCAGGAGAATGGATGTGGACTTTTGTGTCAGCCCTTGGAGAGGAAGAAACTGCTGGGAGGGGTCTGTCTCCTCTTCCCAACACCAGCGGATCACTGCAGGAGGATGTCCTTTGCTCACCAAGAGAAGGATGAAATAATATGCTGCCAATATGCATTATTTTTCCCAGTCTTGCTTTTCTGGTTGTCAGGCTGCTGCCAGTATTGTTGCCTGGGTGCATGCCTGCCACAGGAGAGCATCACTGGCTGTGGACAATGCTCTTGAAATGCTGTCAGAGCAGGGCTTCATCCTTCCCTGCATTCCCAGCTGTAGAAGAGGCTGCCAAGAACATCTCAGATATATTCTCATGATTCAGTTGCAGCTGAGGAAGGAAAAATACACAGAAGGAAAATGGCTCATGGTGGCAATCCACAGCTCAGCTCCTGTGTCTGTTAGCAGGGGACTCTGCTGTGAGCATCATCCCCACACGCCGTCAGACAAGGGCGTCATCCATCATGGTCTGTGACAAAGGCATTTGCACCTATAGAAAATCCCATCCACTTACAAACTGTACAGCCAAAATCACCAAAATGCTTGCCTTTGAATGCTTCTCCTTAGGTACAACATTATTCCTCACCATTAAAAACAAAATAAGTTGCAATGAACTGCTATTGTTCAAAAGACAGTATCCTATAATAATCATATTAATTCTCCTCCCATCCATGCTTTAATGAAAACCTGTCCATGCCACTGTTTGGTTTCCCTGGTTACTGTGACTCTCTGTGATTCAGGTGTGAATTTCTGATGTTAAACATGGTGTCTTATTGCTTTTTTTACTGTGATAAAGAGGGGATCAGTGAGCTTTTGTCTGAGGAAAAAAAATATATCCTTATCAATTGCATTAAAATGGCAACATTTCACTATGTGCATGTTTGTATTTTTTAAACAATTAGAGTATGTCATGGTTTTAGCCCAGACATAAACTGATCCTCATGCAGCCACTCACTTGTTTTCCTTCAGTGGGATAGGGGAAAGAATTAGAAGAGTAAAGCTGAGAAAACTTTTAGGTTGGATAAAGACCATTTAATAATGCAAAATAAAGCAGAAGTCTTATGTACACAAACAAAACAAAACATTTCATTCACCACTTCAGGCAGGTCAGGCAGGTGTAGCTATCCCAGTCAAAACCAGCACAGAGAAGAACTCCATAAAACAGAAGTGAAACTGAGAAGAAATTATTGTACTTGAGTACTGAAGATACAAGTTTTGTATAAAATTTGATGAATATTTGATTTATATCTTTGTAATCTAAAGCAAAGTAATTGGATATTTTGAATACATTGGAAAATTTTACTTTGAGGGGTCATAAGTTACGTTCCATCTTCAGCAACATCTGATTGATGGCAGCTTTCCTGCCTGTAGTAGCTCAAGTTGGGGTGGTTAGGGAACAGTTTCAGAACCCTCTTTGCCAGCAAAGCAATGAGAGCATCTTGCAGGATAAATAGTCTCTTGCATTTATACCTCCACCCACTGCTTCTTTCAGGGCTGGTGTGGATGCAATGATTTCTCTTGCCCAGAGGCTGTATTTAGACCATCCCATTTTAGAAGGTTACTGCTGAAAATACTACAAATTTCATTCCTTCTTTCCTCTTGTAATGTATGCTTAATATACATTGAGTTTCGCTCCACTTGGACCATGAAATTGGTTACATGGAGAGTTTTACAGCTTCTACTCCAGCACTGTAGGAGAATGGTTGGGAATAAGTATCCTTAAGTGTTGGCACTGTGTGGTTCTTTCCATCATATTTCCATGATAGCATTGCCTTGGCTGGCAACAGTTTCTGTACTTAGAGATTGTGAAGTTGCTTATTTTACAGATACTCTTGCTGTGCAAAAGAGGAAAGGCAAAAGGGAGTTTATCATGAGTTTTTATCAAATTAAGTTACAGAATCCCACAAAAGACAGAAATTAGTCTCTTCAGTTTTCTCAATTACTTTATGTATGGTATTCTGACACCAACATTGCCAATATGTTCTCTCCTGGCATGTGTATGTTGTAGGAGACAGAAGCTGCCATTTTAGATCAAAAAGTAATTTCCTTGTGTCTGGTCTCCTTTAACAGAAAAAGTATAAATGAAGATGAATAGGCCTTCAAAGAATGTGTTGCTTTGTGATTTTTTTTTCTTACTTAAAATAGAGCAAGGTGATCTCTCTGGATTAGAAAACATTTCAAAATCTAGGCCTGGAATGGGGTTATTGACTAATGATTGTTTATTTTCAGGCTTACATAAAAATGTCCTGTCCAGGAATCATAAGGAAGTTTTTCTATGTGATGGATCAGGAGTTGATAACCTTTAACTAATAGATAACTCCTCCCCCCTGAACAAAGGGGTTTTGTCTGAGCAGATACCACAGTGAAAAGTGAACTGTCCATCCCCTCCATCAAAGCAAGCCTCTGCTCTGAAGGCATTCCAGGGGTATGGACACGTTGTTCAAGCACTTCCATCCTGGGGATGCCTTGAGATACTCTACACAAAGTAAAACCCAGCATGATGTTACACAGAGATGCACACTGACAACCTGCACTGCTCTCCCTCTCAGAACTTTAGCATTATCTGGGGAAACCCTGCACTTTTTGGTACTGGGTTTCCCCAGATAATGCTAAAGTTTTTCCCAACCTACTTGTGCATACCTTGGGAGAAGTGTAGATGTGCTTCCTGACAAGTAACCTGCAAAGCAACTGCAAAGCTTCCCTGACCAGGCCAGTAGAAAAGGTGCATCTCCCATTGAGAGTCACTGTTGTCCTGCCCCATTTGCACAGTGGAATTGGCAACCCTCATATGCCCAGCTATGCTGGGTTGAACTTCTCTCAGACATTGCCTGATTTCTGTGAGGTCTCTGTGACTGCATATCTTTGTGTTAAGTGGTGCTCAGAGGAGGTTTCAACTGGAGAGCTGGAGGGAATGGAAAGAACAAGGAGATGGTAGTAGAGACAAAAGCATCTCTGGAAGCAATCTCTCCTCATAGTCTTCAGGAGGCATAAGGAACATTGCCTACACCTAGCTGTCAAGATAAGAGCCTTACAGGTTCTTAAAAAATCAAATAATAGACTTTTAATAAATTAAAGCCATAATGAACGTATAAGTATTACAATAAAAGGGTACATCAAATTCCTTTTTCCTAGTTGTGTCTGTGTAGCTGGCTCTCTACACGGAGGGCCAGAGGAAGGTACTTGCAGGGTGATTTATTCAGGGAACCTCTGGTTTGGGTTTGTCAACAAGCGCCCATCTAGGTTATCACATTCAGATTATCAACATCATTTGATCCTGTGAGAAACACATGAAGCTCTGTTAGATATGCCACGTTAAAAAAAGAGATGTAGAGAGCTTTCAGTTTAACTTTGTGTGATATTTAACAAAATTACCCTCTGTACTTCTTTGTATAACAAAATTTTTAGCTTGGCTTCCCCTTGAAATGAGGCATGAGCAATCTTGATGTCCATCTGTCTGTCACATCCTTCTCAGAAATGTTCTTAGCAATGGGCACATTTCAGACAGATCCAACACAGGAGAAGAGACCCAAATGCCACATCTTCCTGAGAGATCTGACACTGGCTGGTTCCACAAAAGAGTCCCAAATTAGTATCATCACTGGTTGAAAAACAGCTGTGAGAGCCCGTGGCTGGTGGGCGACAACCTGTGTGCTGACAAATCAATAAACACATGGTGCTCAGCATGGAGCTGACAACCAGTTGCAGCATCTGCTTTGTTTTATCTGGTCAGCAGTTAGAGGATAAAGGAGTGAGGAGATCTCTTTCTGCCTGGGGAATTTGAAGAGAAGGAATAAGAGACTTGGTGAGGTCTTGTACCCGAGTGCTGGTGATATAGGAGGCAAAGCTGTAAAAGCATTGCCTTACTCTGCTACTCCCTAAAAAGCCCAGGTTTTAATACCACTGGATTAAATACTAACCAACATTTTCACTTCACAGCACTAAGAACTAACACCCAAATACTAATGTTTATAAGGTATTCTCAAATTATCCTCTTTTGTCTGTATGCACATTGTTCACACTGAATTCTCTGAATTCAGCATCTGTCCAGGACATGATTACTTAAATCACTGCCCATTTACCAATTTCTCAGTAGAACCCAAGTGTTAATATTTTCCAACTTTGAAATGGTTGAACAACATGATTTACAGAGTCTATTGAGCAGTTATCATTTCAGTTCTGTAACTGTGGAAATCAAAATAGTAAGACAGGATAGAAAAATTAATGACAGAAATGATACATAGATAATACACAAAAATGGTAATAAGTGGGTTAAATACAGGCTAAAAGAGCAGAGTGGTAGAAAGTGTCAAATGGTGACTCAGCTTCCAGAAAGAGCCATTATTTTGCTGTTCAGTTTGAAAAGGGGATTCTCCATTGACTTAAAAATTGAGCCATGATATTGCCAGGGTATTCCTGTTGGTATTTTACTTCTCTTTTGCTGTTCTTGAGTACCCTCTTGTTAACATAATATGTTTTATATTTTTCTTTTCTGCCATATACCTCCTTCCAGCTACATTTCCTAGGTTTCTTTCACCAGTCTTCTCTCCACCTTTACAGCAGAGCTTCCTCCATCAAGACAGCCTCTCATTCCTCCTCCTTCCTACTCTTCCCAGTACAGCAGCATCCATTGCACTCTCAAAGGCCAAAGGATTTGTCAGCAGTTCAGCTTTTCCTTTCTTCACTCAGTGCCCTCCTGAGCCTTCATTTCTGACATTTTACCTATGTAAAGTGAGAGAAATATAAACAGATGTGACCATATTTTCATGCCCCATTGAGCTATGCCATCATCTTGTTGCCACCCTTTTCTGTATCAGCTTTCCTTCTTCCATCCTCCTGCCTTGTCTTGGGTAGGAAATCACATGCAGTCCTATGCAGCAAACTCTTTGAAGCAGCAGAAATGTCTTTCCTTTTCAGTGCTCTTTGACAAGTAAGGTACATGAGAGTCCATGCTGCTAACTACTGCATATTTCACAAGCTCTGAATTGAATCAATTGACACCAGGGAAACCCACTTTTTTTCTATTCCCTTCACAGTGTGTTTAGACTTTACTGTTTAATCAAGTGATGCATAGCTCATTTGAACTGCCTGATGTACAATTCTCAATTGTCAATTCCTACAGCCTAATCAACAGCTTAATAACAGGGGATAAACAGTCATCACACTTGATCCCAGCAGCACACTGCACATTGAGGCAGAGATCTTGAATTCAAGGATGAGACTCATTCTGGGTCCAGCCTTGTTGGGCCAGAGGAGAAACCAGGAGGAAAGCTGGCCATGTGGTACAGTAAATTGTAAAATTGGTTTGGGGGTTTGGGAGTTTTTTTAGTCAAAGAGAAAATTCAGCAAAAGTTTGTTTTCTGTGAAAAAAAAAACCAAAAAAACAGTACCCAGAGGTAGTTGAATGAATGCTAGAGAAAGTGGCTGTAGCCCAGTAGGCTTTATAAGGTGTAGAACATTTTGTGAAAAGTCTGTTTGGAAAGTGCTGATGAAGAGAAATGTAAGAGTGGCTTCTAAAGCTTGAGTTCATCCAGTATCCTGATTAGAGATACCAAATTGGAAATATCTACCACCCCCCCTGAAAACACTTTAAGTAGCTGTTTCTTTCCATTACAGCATTAACTAAAACATCTATGTGAAAATATTTTAAATTATTTGTAAGGAATACAGCTCTCAAATTTGCTCTGACTTCTCAAAATTTCAATTATAAGTCTAGATGTCCTGAAGAATAAATTCACCATATGGATATATCAGTGACACCATGATGTTCTTTTATGTGTAAATCTAATAATCATTGTGCTATAATGACATCAATGCTAGTAATATCCTACTGAAGAGCATTATTTGTCAAGGGACTAAATGTACAAATCTACAGGTTAAATTTGCCATTTCTGTAAGCATGTCACACACGTAGCATGGGCAGAGCTATGTGCTTGTAGCTGTGCAGGTGCTATGGGCAAAACACTGCCTGCAGTAGCTCAGAATCTGTGTGTTATGGTTGGTGAGTTAGAGATGTTGCTTGAATTTCAGATTTAATTTTCTAGTTTTGAATTACAGTCAAAATCATAATGTTGTGGTTAATAACTAGCATCAAGCTAGCATTTGACAAATTGCATGACAGACTTTATTGCCAAGATAAATAATTTCTTCTGACTGGAAAACAGACCACTCATAATCTAAAAGAATTGTGTCTTTTAGACACAGGAAATATATCTTTTAATAGGAAAGCAGCACTGGTGTAATGAGTGTATAATTACTTTTTTAAAAAATTATTTCCCAAACTACTGTCAGTAGGGCACATCTGTTTGTCTTGGCATCTCTGTGATTTTTATTGCTTAAGTCCCATCCCTTGGAGTTACCTTTGCATTTTTCACAAACCAAAATTTCTTTCTATTCGTAATTTTCCATTCAAAGAAAATAAATATTTATCAGAAGAAAATTATACTTTTTGAGAACGGAAACTGAAAAAGTGTTAAGAAATTTGTTTATGGTCTCCCCATCTGCTGTAACTTACCTCCTTTGCAATTTCAGTGCGCTGTGCTTTATTGTTTAAATTTGCTTTAGGATTTGCTTGTGATGTATCCAAGATACCATGAATGGTTTGGTACTAATTAAAGAGAAAATACAATTATATGAATGGCTCTAGGGCAGTGGAGGAAGATCAAAAGAAGGAAAATCCAAAGTTCACAAAATTTTTCCACTCCAACTTTGATGATATTTCTGAATTTGAAATTAGCATACAGAGTGCATTTGCATTTTAAATGTTTGGACACAACTTATCCAGAAGCAAATAGTCGTTTGGGGGCCATATTAACAAGGCTGGAGGATAACAGAATATATCTTGCACTAATATACATCCTGCTTAACTCCATCAGAGACAAAAAAACTTCTAAAAACACTGGGCCAATGCCTGCAGTGATGTTTTTCTTTTCAGCTATGCTACACTGAAACAGCACTTCTATATTAGAAATACTGGCTTAACCAAATCAAATACTAAAATCTGGTTTAATTGATACTGCTTCTCATGAGCACAACATGTAAACCTTTCTAATGCATGAGTATAAGCACACAGTTTATTACACAGCAGATGATCATACATTTTGTGACAGAAATCTGTTTGTTGCCTGAATATCTCTGAGATGTCTGTAGGTAGGTGAAGAGGACTTTGACCAGAAAAAAAAAGCAGTAGCTGAGCAAAAGTACCTGAGATACCCCTTGGCTGACAAAGCTGATCTTCATCTTCTCCTCTCTAAAGCTATCTGCCTTCTAATTCCTTCCACCTACATCAATTTACTGTAGCCCATATTCTGTTAACATTATATTAAATTTACTTCACATTCATTATTTTATTTAAAATATTAGACTAACTCCACTGTGACTGCACTGTGTGAGATCAGATTTCTGTAAGGTTGGTATATAAATGGAAACTCACGTACTTTGGAAACAGAAATGCTGAGGGAACTGTGACCTCTAAAGACATAAAAAGAAGCATATTTAAGAAGGCTTAAGTAGGCTTTAGTTATAAACCTTTTCTAAAAAGATTAGACATGCTGAACAATTATTCATAAATGGTAAACTGTCAAAAAAGGCAATGCTATAAGGTAAAAACTCCAAATGGAATAACAACAAAATCATAGATTCATAGAATCACTATGGTTGAAAAGGACCTTTAAGATCAGGTCCAGCCATCAACCCAGAACTGCCAAGTCTACAACTAAAAAACATCCCTAAGAGCCATATCTACACATCCTTTAAATACCTCCAGGGATGGTGACTCCACCACTTCCATGGACAGCCTCTTCCAGTCCTTGGAATTTCAGTTTTAAAAAATCCAAACCTCCCCTGGTGCAACTTGAGGCAATTTCCTCTTATCCTGCTGTGTTACTTGGGATAACAGGCTGAGCTGGCTGCAGCCTCCTGTCAGGCAGCTGTAAGAGTGCCAAGGTCACCTCTGAGCCTCCTTTTCTCCAGGCTAAACACCCCCAGCTCCCTCAGTTCTCCTCCCAGGACTTGTGCTCCAGATCCTTCCCCAGCCCTGTTGGCCTTCTCTGGGCACACAGCAGCACTTCAGTGTCTGGTAGTGAAGGGCCCAGAACTAAACACAGGACTCAAGATGTTGCTTCACCAGGGGAAACATGGTTCAGCCCTGGTGCTGCTGAACACACTGTTTCTGCTACCAATTCCTTCTAATATGATTATAGTTACACATTAGGGTATTAATGATGTATCCAGAGCATAAGAATATCCAAATCCTGGCTACACAGTTTGTTTACCAGAGCAGAGACAACATTTTTAACACAGCTCAGCCAAAATATTTGTTTCCTTTTCAATGGCAAATGTCTGCCTTTGTTGCCTGGCCTGTTGCTGCTACAGCAAAGAAACATAAATCCCTATACTGTGGAATGGGAGGCAGAAAAGGCATGGCAAAACCTCTTAGGGTGATGACTAAATTTCTTTTTAATTACAAAACAGTTGATTGTTCATGGGTACTTTGGCCTTTGTCATCTACACTTTGCACTTATGACTTCCTCCATGGCACTTCATGCAGTTTGGATTCACACTGCAGAAATATTGTACTAGACAAAGACCAAAAGCTAAAAGTATCTTCTAATTCACTGGCATACTTCAAAACGTTTTTCTCACTTATGAATTGCTTCAGATAATTTGCATGGATGTAATCTAGTTGATAATCCTTTTCTTGACAAAAATTTGATTCTGCTCCAAACATAGTCAGAGCTGTCCCTCGTTTGCTCACATGCAGTGTTGACCAAAGCAGGGGAGATGCACAGGGCAGGATTCAGCTTGCAAATTAATACTTCAGTTTACATGTCTGTGTGTGGAGGGGCACATTTGCACTCCAGTGTCCACTAAGTCCCTGTACAGCTACAGAGGATGCAGTCAATACAGCCAGTGGGACCTGAAGAGATGTCCAGCTCACCTGCAAGCAGGCACATTCAATTGATCAGTGAATTGCCAGCCAGGCACCACTGACTGTATTGACCAGATCTCCATGGACTGCAGTTGAAGTGTAAACAGTTCAATTTATCTGTCCTAATCTCTGTGTACACTGATGATATGATTGCTGGTTGTTCTTACTCACGTCAGATTGAATTACTGAATGGAGCTAAAAGAAATCCTGAAATCAATCCTACTTGGAAATATTATGAGCAAGAACCTCTTATATAGCCAGGGAGTTTGGCTGCTTAACCAGATCTGCCTGAGTGTTTGAAGCACCCAAAACTGAAGTACTTAAAATCCCCAGTTGTAATTTTGTGTATTTCCACACCTTATTTCCCACAAGTTTGAAAGAACCAAAGGACCATAGTCATCATGTACTCCGACTCTCTGATTAATAGAAATAATTGCTGTGTCAGTAGATCAAGGGGAAATATTTTTAAAGCATCCTTGCCCCTAGTCACTTCCCTTAATGCAAGTAGATATGGATCCACTCCAGGTCATGAGCCCAGGAGAGCAAATGCAGCTGCATATCCATGTACCTGCAGCAGAGGTTATGGCCATAGGCTATAGCAAAACCCTCCACTCATGGAACAAATACTTATCAAAAAGCTTTTAGTCTCCCTGTGCTGGTTTGGGGAGGGCATGAAAGTCAGAACTGGGACAGTCACATTTGAGCCTTTAAAGCTCTGGTATTTGAGACAAGGATCATATTTCTGCAGCTTGAGCCTGGATGCTGAAGTGCCAAAAATGTCATACATGTACCCATGAATAACTGTTCATCTTGAATATTTTTGGGTAAAGAAAACTGCATTTTATAACAATTTTTATATGAAGTTTATAAACCAAACTCCATATTTCTTTATAATGTCTGCAGAGGGACTGACATTGGTGCCATTCAATCAATTTTGCACTTGACTTCAGTAGAAGCAATGATGGGCCCGTGGTGAAAACAAATCCAGAGGAAATGACACCCAGGTGCTTTTCAACTAAAAGTTTATCCAAGTCAAAAAAAAAGACCCAAACAAACAAACAAAAAAACCCACAAACAAACAAAAGAAAGTTTCTTTATTTTGAGAAACTGTAGTCTCAGTACCTCAGGCTGGTTTATACATATTGTCTTTCTCCACAATGTGTTTACATAGTAAAATCTGAGATCAGGTGCAGCATTTGATGTTGAAGGACGTGTTTTATACACAGCTTTGCTTAATGAATTCCTTCCCAGCCAAACGTACTGAAGCACTGCAGTGTCACCCTGTGAAGCACAGTCTGAGTGGTTAATATTACCTGGAGTGTATAAGGGAGAGAATGTTTTAACAATATTCATGCTTGCAGCTTTTAAGGTCTTGTGCATTTCTATTTACAAACCTGAGATATCTTGGATGTATTTCATCAGTGTCAGCCCTAATACAAATCTTCCCTGAGCAAATTACACAATATTATCTACATAGTAAGTAAAATGTAGTGATAATCTGGAAATGTTGCCTGGAGTTTGAAGCTGTTAAAGCATTATGATCCTAGACACTATTATTAACCTATCAGGGTGTTTAAATATGTCACATTAGAAGTCTGACAGCAGCAGGCTGGTTCACATTCCAGGAGGAAAAAGGTGTGTGCTCAAACATATCTCCTTACATAAGAGCTTTAGAAGCAGTGTTATGTATGAAACCTGAAATCAGTCAGCTCAGGTCTGGGGTGCTTTAAAAGAGCAGTGAGTGAGCTTCATGTGTTTGAAAGTAAAGTTGTGATAACACTCTTCTTGATTCCTGTCCTGCACACCTGCAGGTCCCCATGTGTCCTGGGTGACTTTATGATGCTTGTATCCCCATTTGTTTGTTTAGCCCAGAAATAAGTTTTGCACCTTTAAAATTGGTTCTGAGAGAGAAGGGGAGAGAGAAGAAGCACAGAGTTTGTTTTCAGACACTGCACTTACTGCTCCACATTCCTGCTTCTGTTGTCTGCAGAACAGACAGACAGCAGGACAGAGCTCTCCTTTGCTTCTAGTTAGGTTTTAGCTGGCTGAGGCAGAGAGGTTCCCTGGACAGTGATTTTCCTTTTCCTTGGAGCTGTCCAGCCCTGCTCTGGAGTGAGCACCAGCAGAGCACCTGGGGCTCACACCTGGGGCTCACCAGGGCCGGGGCATTTCCAGCTCAGGAGGGGCTGGGGAGAGACTGAGCCAGCTGAGCTACAGCCACAACAGGGACTTTCTGAGCTTGCCATCTCTTCGGAACAGAGAGAGGCTTTATTGTTTAATATTGTTCATTTTTGTACTGGTGAATGCTTTGCCTGTTAAATAAACAGTTTTTTCCACTTTTCTCCGAGGAAATATTTTTCCAAACCAGCTGGGGGAGGGGCTGCTTGAATCTGCTATCTAGAGGAACCCCTTTAGAGGTTTTTCTCCCCAGTTTGCCTTAAACCAGGACACCATGGTAGTGGCAGAGAGGATCTGCCCATCCTGAGAAGAGGTTGTGCCTCCAGGGATGACTTTTCCAGGGTAGAACTGAAACATGATCTTTTAAATGATGGGTCCATATTGGATCCAGAAAGTTTCCTACCATAAATGCAGGAGTTTGGGGTTCAAAACAATGGTGACCTGAAGGTTTCCATTTCTAAACAAGAGTGGGATTTGGGAACAAGATGTAGTACATAGAGCAGACCCTTCAATGTGGCTGCCCGGTGCTACTGCCCAGAGAAGGAAAGATGATCACAGTGTCAGGAGTGCTCTGCTGCTGGTGCTGAACATCTCATCCACAGGGAGACCACCCTGGGAGCAGGTCCTGTGTGCTTTGGCCTCAGCGTGGGTCCCAGCAGAAGGCTGGAAGTGCTGGATTTGTTTTAATTTAGTTTAAATGATTGGATCTGCATAGGACCCTTCAGGTGTGCTTTCCATACTTCTTTTTAAGAAAATGTCAAAATCTTTCACATGGAGGTAACTGTTTAAGCACACTGTGAGATTCACAGTGGAAGCCTGGGAGCTGACAGCACAGACACAGAGTGTGGGGAAGGAAGGCTGCTGCTGCACCCTGAGGGGCTATGCCACAGCATTCCCATGTGTTAGAAACATCCCATGCAGTCAGCCAGAGGCAATGTTTGAAGGCACCATGATTCTTATCCAGCAGGAAGAAATATATAGTTATTCTCATGCTCTAAAACAAACATTTCACTTACCAATGTGGCTCATAGAATTTACAGCTGCTGCATCAGCAGAGATAAAATGCAGTGATTGTGGACTAAAATATTGCATCTTCTGTGACAGGGTTTGGGAGAGCAAATTTACTGATTTTTCTTGGGAGATGCAAATACTCAAGATCATCTGAATTTGCAAATCTTCACTATGACATAAGAGCAAATGGAGCATTGGGCCTTTACTAAGTTCAAATATTTCCCTCCGAATCAGCCCTACAGCTGTAATCTGTGAACTCTGGAGCATGGGAAAAAAAAAGACAACTTTAAACTCTGGCAATCTGACTTTTAATTTAAGCATAATGAGGGAGAGAAAAAAAAATAAAAGAGCAGAATAGTTTTGAGGAGCATCTAGTAAAAGGCATAAAAACTACTAATCCTTCTGCAAAAAACATTAGAAGGAGGAAATCTGCCAGAAGTCCAGGAAGATGATCAAAGAATAAAGTCTCTGAGAAGTGTATGATAAAAGTCTCAGAAAAAGTCAGAGATATTCCAGGAAAACAATCTAAAATAAATCTTCTATACACACAGTTACTTTGGAGGAGTTTGAGGAGGTTCCCACACTGGAAGTCTTTCTTCTAGGAGATTTATCAGATGCTCTTTTTCAAACTGAAATGGAGATAACAAAGTTCATGGAAAAATAGATTAAATGCATGATAACAGATCAGAAGGATCAACAGTAACAGGGTTTTAAAGGAACTTAAGGATGATGTATTCAACATTTCAACAGCACTGTCTAACCTCTTATTTAAAACTTCTTTGGTACTAGAAGCTGGAAGATAGTTAATTTTATATCAGTTTTCAAAGAGTTTAGAGGAGAAAAAAGTTACTGCAGAACAAGAAGATGGTGGCTGTATTGGCAAAGTGATAGAAATTTTGATTTAGTGACCACTTGAAAACATGACATACATAATGGGGACAGTCAGCATGGATTTTAGAAGGGGAAATTATGGTTCAGTGGAGTAAATCTGCAAAATGATCAGGCAGGGGTTCAGGGATAAGCAGAAGCAGCAAATCTCTACAATACCAGGACAGCTTGAGGGGGCCAGGACTCTTCCTCCCCACAAAACCATGACATACCAGATACAGGGCTTGGATAAAAGTGGGAGGTACATGGGTAAGAATATTATTGACTGTAATTGCCAACCCAGGAATTAAGAACCATTAAAATAAACTAGCAGGTGATAATTTTTAATTTTTTTTTTCCTTCTGTCATCAGATGCATAACTAAGCTGTGGAGCTCTTTACCTCAGACCTCTTTATGGACACTGAAAGTTAACAAGAATCAAATGGGGAAATTAGTTGAGGAAGGAAAAATTCATTAAATGTCCCTAAGTATAAAGATATCCCCAGTGAACTGCAGATTGTGTGAGACTGGCAGAATGCCCCAGGGATGTGCTGCTGCCCACAGCTGGGGACAGGGTGTGGGGACATGGGAATGAGAATAATGATACAAGGATAAAATGCTGACCTAGTGCACCTAAATTTCTATTGCTATGTTCTTTTGAGCTTTTCAATTAGACTCTTTCTTGGCTGTCCACACACAGATATGTGAAGAACCTGATCAGAAAAGATATTTGGGTTACCCATTCCAGCAGATTTTCAAAGGAGCTAAGACAATCAAATAGAGGTAGGCAGCTAAATAATATATATTCATTTGCTGTCAAAAGAAATTCTTTTTCTTTAAAATATATCATCAGAGTGGCATTTATTCAAATGGAAGCTTACAGACCTTATCTCCAAGTGTTACAGAGTCTGTTACAAAGGAGTTTCATATCAGCGAGGGCTGTTGCTCTGTAGAGGCTGGATGTATTATTGGAAGTGACAGAGCTGTGATAACCAATGCTCCTGCCTGCTGGCACTGGAAGAGGGATGTCCTTGTAGGACCCCTTTTTGCCCTCAAGGTGAGCAAAAGTGAGGTGCACTAATAATTTGAAACAAAAAGAATTGCAATCTTAACACAAACCGTCAGAGAAGTGTTTACAACTTATATTTGTTACTATAGTAAAAAAGGTTTGTGAGAATTTTGATGCCTACATAATTGAGACTAGGGATAGTTAGAGTGGCCTGGGCCACAAAAGTGTAAACATGTAAAGCATTCAGATACCGTTAAAGCCCTGCAAACTCCAAATTAAGCAAATTAAAGCAAGGTTCCAACAGGAGAAAAAATATGCATCTGCAGCTCACTAGAAAGGGAAAGCAGGAATGTGTCTGAGTGACTGACAAGGGAGCAGTCAGCTTGAAAATGTTGCTGATATGTTCAAGGATGAAGGAAACAGACAGAAGATGGAGAAATATCTGCAGGAAGGATTGACTGAGAAGTGGGGAAAATCCTCGCAGGGAAGTTAGAGGAAACACTTGAACAGAAAAAGGAATGAAGGAGTAGACTGGAAGACTGAGAAGAAAGAAATGAGAGGTCAGGAGCACTTTCCAAAGTTGGGATCAGATGCCACCTCTTATTCCACCCTTCTCTGGAAAACTCTAAATATATTTAGTCTAGTCCCATTTAAATATCTTACATCCTGGGTCCACACCAGTGCACTGTTGTTCATCCCAAAACTGTGGTAAACTGTTCATTTTTATGTTCCCATTCAGCTCCCTTGGGTGGATGGAGGTCTTGCTCCAGGAGCTGTGGAAACCATGGAAGCCGCAGTCAGCCAGTGCTCCTAGCACATTACAGGGGCACTCCTGTACTGGAGGGATCAGGAGAGAATCCTGACTGGTTGAGTTTGAATTGCAGTTTCAACTGAGTTTCATCCATGAGGCACAGCTTAAGTGAGTCTTCAGCAGGCATTTGTTCACACTGGAGGCTGCTTCTCCCTTACAGATAAGACACAGATACCCAAAAGTATTTAATACTGGCACCCATTTCCAAGAAAGAAATTTCACTTCCCCATTTCAGACAAATGTATAGGTAAATGTTGAACCTTGAATATAATCTGTCTGTCGTGTTGAGGACAATGTATAAACCCTACCCATTGTGTGCTGTGGGGAAAGAGGATTGGCAGAGAGAAAAAATATCCTGAGCAACAGAAGGTAGGTGACGTGATAACTGTCTGAGCAGTGGTCACCTTAATCTAATTAGTTTCCTAATCAAGATTAAGTAGACACCAAAGGCATGAGAGAAGGTGAAGAACAAACCTGTAATCAATAAAACAAATACAAGATGATGAAAGACATGCTGATGGATAGGATGCAGGAGTGGAGGGAAATCACAGGAAAAATTATCATATGTTCTGTCAATGTGAAAACGAAGTATTCAGACCTTGCACCAGCCAACATGAACAGAACAGGAAAATTGGGCAATGTTACAGGATTACAAACCATTTTATGGATAACAAAGGGACAACAAGGATCAGCAAGTTAAGCAAAAGTGGTGAGAATAATTTTAAAAGTATATAGGAATTTGATAAAAAAGAATGGTGGCAAACTTGGCAAGAAAAATCAATTGCCAATAAAACTCAAATAACACCTTTTCTAGCTCTGATGAAAATGTGCTTTATTTTTGAAAGATTCTCAATAAAAACAGAGCACTTACAGTTTTTCTCAGAAATGCTTTTGTGTTGTATTCAGTCAGTAGAGTTCACACTGATCAACCTGAATGTTTGAAATGTTCCCACTGAACCTGCTGCACTCTTTATTGGCAAAAAGTTTCAGATGAAATGTTTCACTCAGTACTACCAAAAATGACAGGTACTTTGACCTGGTAAGAGGAAAGACATTATAGTTGGCAGCCCTGGCCAACAAAGGATGTTGAGGCCACATATCTATATTGAGAGAAGCTGGAATCCAAGTAAGGGAAGCTATTATTGTGTCTTTCTGCACAAGGCTCCAAGTGTGGATTTGCATAGGATCTGACAGAAAGTCTGCTCACATTCAGATCAGGTTGGTTACATTCAGCTGGAATAATTACTTTTCTGAGGTTTGTTTCTGACTGGCCACAAGGATTTTATTACAGAAATAATGGTTTGCTTAAGCAGAAAGACTTTTTTATTTGAACTGGTGAGATAAGGATAGTTATTTGCCCTCCTCATCATAGCCCTCCCAGGCAGAAGTAAGATACCCCCAAGCTGGTACAGGGACATCACAGGAGTCCCACAGGCACACAACACAAAGCTCCAAAGAGCCAGTCCTTAACTGTGCCTTTTAAGTAATTCATATATTCAGCTTTGGGATCACAAAAGTTAACACGTGAAAACATGATTCTTGAATACACAAATTACTTCCACCAAATTTATAGCAGCACCTTACTACCTAGTTCCCATGGTCACACTGTTATTAGTACAATTCAACATAGCACTTTCATGCTAAACAAAAATTATTCTAGCAATGAATCCAAATAAAAATACTTTGCTCTTATTGTCCAGTTTGCTACTGGGCAAGGTCAGCCTAACTTCTCTGCTCAGTGAGGTAGCTCTTACGTATTTTATTTATCAGTATTGAATATATAGAATATACCAACAGAATATATAGAGTATACCAACAGCTGAGGTTACTTTTGTTTGACACTGTTAGATGTCCATTTATCTGGTTTCAGGTTGCTGCAAAGCTGTAGAGTCCCATCTTCACAGGGCTCTGCACAGGTTACCTCAGCAATTTTTGTGTTTCTCTTGTTGGGCTCAATGAGATGAAATTTGTGACATGATATTTTGTCTTCAATACCAAATATACAGAGTCCATACAGAATGACTGCTGCTGTACAGGTTTTAAGGAAGTTGGGTTTTACTGTCTCTGTATTTGGTGTCTCTGGATTTGCATGGCATCTTGTGCACTTCCCTTTATATTTCTGGAGTCCCTGTGTTTCAACTGGACTAAGAACTCCATCCTTTCCTTTCCTTCATACTTTGAATTTGGACTTTTGGAGAGAACTAGAGAACCCGTTTTCAATAGGCACATGTCTTCATCATCATGATAAGGGGGTTTGTCAGCAGATTTAAGAATGTGCTGCCCCAAACTAAAGAGTTCCATAGAAATTTTCATAAACTCTGAAGTACATTTGGTTTAATTCCAGTGCTTTTGTTTGGGATCAGTCAAGAGTTTTCAACCCTGTCATTTTTCAGTACCACTTTCCAATGCAAAGAGACCTGTGAGACTGAGAAATGAATTCATGGGTGTCATGGGTAATAGAGGTAGGAGAGATAGGAATGATGCATTAAAGATTGCTGAATTACTGAAGCCAGGGGTGATTCTGATGGGATGAGTTCTTGAAGTTTATGTCTCATCTAGACATTTATTTTCAAAAAGCAAGTAATTTGAATGACAAGATACTGGATTGTTTACAAGGCAGATGTTATATTTTCTGTACATTTATTGAAATGCTCTAATACCTTTTATGCTGTCTTTCAGTTGCTTGCAGTGTAGTGATAGAAGCACTTGCTGCCTGATGCATTTGGGAACATTTTGAGCTGCTTGTGGAATTGTTTTTCTGATGCCTACCAGAGTGAAACTAAAGCAGTTACTTCAGGAAACAATTTCATTATACAGATTTTCAACCATTATTTATTTATAGAAAAGGACATGGAGCTCCAGAACCTAGGAACATTTTTGAAGGAAGACACAGTTATTGCAATCCCAGTTAAACTCTTCTTTCCTCTGGCTCCATCTCTGGATCCAGCTGGGTTAGAATCCTCTTACTCCCTTTGCAAACAGCACATCTCTTGGTTCCCTCCTCTAAATCAGCCAGTGGGCAGCGTGCCCTTGAGGGGTTCCACAGGTCACCTAGCAAGCTTCATACTCAACTTTGCAAGGACCCACTCTGCTTTTCTGGCAGACCATGTCAGTCTCAGTGGGTTTTGTGACCTTGTCAGGTTTTCCCCCTTTGCCTTGCACTGCTGCTTTCCTTATATTGTTCCAGTTCTTTTAATGTCTGACCATGCATCATCATTTCTGAGGCAGAAATCACCAGCAGTGGTATATTAATTGGCATATGTTAGAAGTTTTAAGTGGAGGGAGACCTACTTTCTGTGACTTCTGGGCATCAGTGCTGAAAATCATCACTGTTGTTTGCTGTGGTTGTTTGCTGGGTTTGAAGTTTACCTCAGAGGCATTGGAGCACTAGAATGCCACATGTTCTGGACTTCCAAAATGTTCAAAAAGATACTAAATGTGGATATCATAAACCTGGTCAGGACTTGAAATTGCCTGTGCATACACATAAGGATTTTCTGAATACTCTACTGGTAAACTTTGCTGTATAGTGCAAATCTTTAGGTTAATTGACAAGAATCAAATTACAGACACAGAAATATACTTCTGTAGAAGTAAAATTCCAAAGTTAACCCTTCCAGTTAGGAACCAGTAAGAGGTATCAAGTTTACCAAAGCACCGAGGCAAGGGCTGTTGTGGTAGTACTGAACAAAATTGGACACATTACGGATCAGACTGACTTGATAGCAAATATAAGATGAGATGTGCTTTACAATATGGAGATATTATTATAAGATATTTTTAAAAATCATGTAAAATTCTTCTATTTTTTCAAGTATTTCAAAATTTATCAAGACTGCCATGCCCAAAGCAATGAGTTTAGAAGGCTCAGCAATCTCATAGGTTTGGCCCTAGGTAAGAATAGATTTCCCTCTAACAGGAAAAAGGCAGAAGACAAAAACATCTCCAGAGTTACCAGTCTCAGTCCCCAGGGCTCTCCCACCATGCAGGGCTCAGATGCTCAGTGGGGGAGGCAAAGCCCCTGATACCTCTGCTGCCTTTAGGCTCTATAAGACATTGGCTCCTGAAAGGCAGCAAAGTCCTGCTTCCAAATGTCAGCTTGAATAAAGAGGCAGTGCAGTGGTCTCAGGGCCTATTGTCCATTTCTCTTTTCTTCCAAGGAAAGCTGCTAAGGGATCAGGAAGAGCTGTAGCAGAGATAAGTGAAGAATAGCACATGACAAGCTGTGCAGGCATAAAGACGTATGCAGGTGCCTCAGGGGCACTGAAAGGAGCTATACAAAAGTCAATGCCTTTATCATCTGTTCAGAACTTGTCTTGCCTCTCTGCCAGCCCATTTGCAATATTGGCTAGCACTGCTTGGGAAATCAGATTTAAATGATTGTAATGATTTTAGTTAAATCTTAGCTGCCTCCTGCCTCCTTCCACTTCCACCTTTTTCTTCAGGGAAAACTGCCCCATATTGCTGCCTTCCAGCTCCCTGTCTCCCCCTCATATTCAGCTCATCCCCTCACCAGGCCTTCAGCTTTGCATTGCCCACCCCCCTTGCCTGCAGCATAAAGGTGCCTCAAACCCTGACCCACTTCCTTCCTATCTCACAAACCCCTCTGAGGTCCAAGGGTGGGTCCCCTCATTCAGAAGAGATGGGGAGCAGGGTGGAGGCTTGCTATGGGAAGGGTGCTGATTTTAAAAAAGGGAATGAAACCAGTCTGGGAGTAGATTTTCCCATGCAGAACTATCTGGAGCCTTCTGGCACAGCATGGAAGACTTCCCAGCCCAGGGACAAACTGGTGAATCCTGACCAGATTTAATACTTGGATCATTTGTCCCAATAGTCTTCTGCCTACTGTCTCAAAAAGGGCGAGTACAGTTGCTGCATGTCCAGGAAAGCATGGCACTGGCTCAGCTGTAGGGCATTTCTTAGCAGAACATTAATGCTTTGCAAAAGACAAGAGAAGCAAGAGCCTTCCCCTTTCTCCTCCCATGCATTCAATTCCTTCTTTTTGTCTAGCTCATGACAGAATATTTATTTGTCCATCTTATCATCTTTCTATTTTACTTCAGTCACTCCTCCTAAAAAGTCACTTTCTTCACTAAATATATGGGGACACACAAAGCTCCAAGTGAGGGCACAGAGTGTGATTGTCATGCCCACAGACAGGGGTTGAATGCCTATAAATTGTTAATCTTAAAACCCTTCTCATTTCAACATTAAATCATATTTCCTATCATGATGCATTATATTCTGGGAATCACAGCCATGGTTTGGCAGACAATGTCACAGAGGCCATGAACCTGCACCTTGACTTACAGTGGGGAAATCTCACCAGTGGCCAATGACCTTAGCCACTGCCAAGAAATTTCTTGAATCTTTCAATCATCTTCTGCAGGAGGGATTTCTCCTGTTGGACAGTGCCCAAGAGCAGGCACAGACACATCTGCCTGGCAGCTGTTTGTGCTGCAGGTGTTTCACTGCTCACACCTTCCACCCAGTGTGCTGAGCCAGCCTTCTGCCCCAGGACCCCGAGGGCAGCCATACAGAGGAACAAGTGGCTCTGAACCTTTAGGAAAACCACATTCCCCACCCCCAACATCTTTTATTTCATTTCCTCTTGCAAGTGGTTTTATTGTTAGTGTTCCTTTCATGGCATGACAGCAAAGTGGGGGTCAGGTAACAATTGGTTGAATTCTCAGTGGCAGTTTTGAGTTCCCCAGCTCAGCTGTTGAGCACTGGCCTGTGCTATTTCATGTACTGCATGGGGTAGTCACCCCACTTTCCAAAAACTCCTAACTATGGCTGTCAAGCCCTCTCAAGTGGTCATGCAAATGAAACTGTGAGCACAGCCAGGACCTCATGGCAGATGTTTCTCTGAGCAGCAGTCTGTGGGGGCTGATTCCTCAATGCATTACTGATGAGCTGCTGTTGTTAGTGGCACACGGCACATACCAGGTGAGAAGCAGACAATCCCTGCAGCCCAGGGTGGCACTGCTGTGCATGGAGTTTGGTGACAGTGTCAGGAAGCCCTGCTGGTTGTGAACCCTGTGGTTATGCAGTGCTGAACTGGTTTCACAGAGTGTAAGTGCAGGAGAGAAGTCTGCAAGGGGCTTTGCTACAGTACCAGGCAGGGTTTAGCCAGATAGAGCAGAGAGATTTGATAAATTTATGGACAAAAGGAAATACATCTGAAGCTTTTCTGCAAAATGCCCATAATGCTCAAGCCTGGAGCTTGGCTTCAGTGCTGCTCCTGCCCTGAGGCTCAGTTGAGTGCTGTTTGCACTGTCTGTGTGTCCAGCTCTGCAGCTATTGCAAAGCTCATATCCTGAGAAAAGTGATGATCCGGGGTTTCTGGTGTCTGAAGATACTTGATGCAAGACCTCTGAGTTCTTGCAGTTATCTTAAAGGTACTGAGTAGTCAAATTTAGCCTCACAGCAAAACACATCCTAATAATTTTTTAATGCACTGATCAAACTCCATGTTTAATAACTCTTTACAGCATACACTTGGACAACTTCAAACTTTTTTGGCATGGCCACAGCTACTGAATTTGTGCCAGAACCTATCCCCTGACAATTCAAAACTGCCTTCCTCTTTACAGCCTAAATGTATTCCTGGATGGTTTATATGCATTTGTTCAGATGCCAAGACTGCCCTTTCAGTTAAATAGCTCTTCCCCCTCTCTGGGACCCATTCCCTTGTGTTTATACTGAGTAATCATAAAATTCTTCAGTTTACTGTAAGGCATGCAGATCTGTTTTCTAGGTAACATTACCACAGCTTTTTAAAGGTTTTCACCTCCCTTTTTGCAAATGAATGTTTAGTGGCTGTGAAGTTGTTCATTTTCAGAAACAAAAGACTAAACCTGGTATTTATTATAGATGCCACTATAGGCTTAGATGTAGAAATTTTCTTTTTAGGTTAATATCTTTTGCTTCTTCATTCTGTTTCTACCTTGATAGCCTGCAGAGTTCTGCCATTTTTACCCAGAAAACAGGGGCTGATGCAGTCCCAGACTTCCTCTCTTGCCAGCACATTCAGATTTGCTTGCATTTGCAGTAATTTCAGAAACAAGTTGGTGGCATGCACTGCCCAAGTGTAAAACCAGGCTGTTGTAGATGCATGGTGTTTGTCAGGTCAGCTTGGATGAGAGCTGGCAGGAAAAGAAAATAATTTTATGTGTCTCTTCTTTCTTTCTTTCTTAGCTATTACATTTTAAAACCTTTAATAATGGAGGGAATGACAAATATGTATACAGACCATAGTGAGAGAGCCCAGCAGTGAGCTGATTCTTTGCCTCTTACCCTCATTTATTCTGTTAGATTTTCATTTCAGTTTGATTTAAAGAACATTTATTTTTGTTTTGTAGTTCCATCAAGCTCCTAATTGTTTGGCTGCTCTTCCCCCTAGGTTTCATTCTTTATTAATTTCAAAGATTATTTCTCAGCCTCCTCATAAGAACATAGGCCAGGAAAAGAACTACTAAATCCTCATATCTAGTCCTGTTATCATGAGCAGTTACAGCTTCATGCAATATGTTTCCTAAAATGCCTCCTTACATCCTAAAATAACCTTGCTGTGATTAACTGGTCATTGCAAACATCACTCTTCTAAAGGTTAGAAACCACCAGCACCAGATGTCTAGGGCTTACATTATGCTTTAAAAACTCTCCCTAGTACTGCTAAAACTCTTTTCCATGGGTTCCCTTGACTGGTGTCCCATGGTCCTCCAAGGCATGACCAACACACACATTGTCTCCATCATTGGTCCTGACATTGCATTGACAGTGCCTCCCATCAATGGATTTAACTACCAGACCTCTACTCTTGCCAAAGCTGGTAATGAAAACATGAAATGATTGACACCCAGGCTGATCCTTGAGATGCCCAGTGTATCCTCACAACAGCTGGAGGCTTTTCTTTCAAGCAAAAAATGACAGCTCCCTATGAACAAAATGTATAAACACCTTAAATCCTCATGTTAACCTCTTTTTTCCAGTTAGTAAGTGTTTCTGTGTGACACAGGATCAAATGCTTCATGAAAAGTGTGTTGCTTTGTATTTCTTTCCATGTCTTTAGCTATTCTTTCCTTCAATAATTGGCCAAAGAACTGGGATAAAATTGAATGACGATTTGTTGTTCCAATTACTTTTCAGTTCTCAATTTTGTATTTTTTTTAGTAAAATGTAGATAATGCATATGCTTCTTCACCACTATCTCAACAATGAATTCCATTTTAAAATCCTTCCTAACATCTTTGCAGTTTCATGTGTTGGTTGTTTCAGTGTTTGGGGTTGGGAGGTGCATTCCTCCAGTTTGAGCACATTATGATCGTTTTTGATGCTGTGGATTTGGAGGCATGAGTTTCCATTTCCAAATGCTCACACCAAGCAGTCACAGCATCATCCTCCTCTTCTCTATCATTCTCTTCATTGAAAAATGAGACAAATAATTAGGTCCTAATTCCTAATTCCCAGACCAACTCCATATCTGCTTTTCTTCTTTCTTTATTAATCTCACTGAAGATTATTCAACTATTTGTTTCAATTTGTCTTAGAGTTAGCACAGCTTGACTTTTAGAAAGCTATCTTTTATAGCTGCATTATCTAACCTTCAAAATGTATCTTTCTTCACTAATAATTTTCTTTTCCTGGAATTTATAAGGTCTGCTCACATCATTTTTTTTCTCAAGGCTTTTTTTGGGAAGATAGGTAATGAGGGTAGAATGAAACAGAGTTTGTTAGTCATCGATACAGAGCTGAAAGTATCCCTGGAATCTCATTTGTCTTGTCAAGATACTTCAGAAAATCTATATCTTTGTCCAAATAAATTCAAGGTTTGCCCCACAATTAGTATGAACTTCTTCAGTCTAGTTAACTTGTTAGTAGTTCCTTTAGGCTTTTAATAAGTTCATCCATCTAAAATATGCATTAAAATTCAGGTTCAGAAACATTTTTGTTCCCATATTATTTAATATATTCTCATTTTATTTAAATTGAATTGACTCATGGTCATTGGAAGTGAGGTTATTTTCAGCTCTTCCTTGTCTTTTCCAAAATTGTGTTTAAAATATCTCCTCTGTTTGGATCAGTAACTTGTGGTGGAATGTCAGCTGTACATATCTCAAGAAATTCCTAGCCTATGCCATATTAACACCTATTCTCCAGTCTGTCTGTGGTAGCCTACACAGTACTTCTGTTGAATTTATTAATTAATCAGATTTAGTGCATGTCAGTATGCCATGATATTGTTTTGGCTGATAAACAGGTTCTACAAAGAGAAGTTAA
Organism: Setophaga petechia; assembly: GCA_024362935.1. NCBI lineage: Eukaryota > Metazoa > Chordata > Aves > Passeriformes > Parulidae > Setophaga > Setophaga petechia. The sequence continues at coordinate 9,422,737 of JANCRA010000012.1, read as the reverse complement.
CATTGAAGTAGAAAGATGTAGCACTCCTTTGGGACAGCACTCAGAATAAACACTTTCAGTGGTAAGTCTGTGTGAGAAAAGTGCTTTTTGGATATGGCCACAGCATCAGACAACCTGCCTGCGTGGCAGCTGAGCCCAGGCCATGGCCCCCAGCACAGGGGTTTGCCTTTGTTCCTCCTGTGATCTCTGGGCACGGACCCCAGCTGACACACAGACCTCCTGACACACATCCTGTGGCACAAAGACACATGATAAAAACTCCATGGGTTGTGACACAGTTTTCATGTTATTTTAGATACTTTAAAGAGAAAATGAGAAAAAAAAAAGCCCGCTCATTTTATCCCAGGCCCTTTGGACACCACAGGAGGTGACACAGCATGAGTGTAACTTTTGACATATGCCCACCTGTGGGTTTCCAGCTGTAGCCAGCTGTACTGATTCATCCTAAGGAAGTATTTTTATCTCTGGTTGTATAGGATTTCAGTTTCCTTACTCTTCATCAGTTAGTCATCTACCTCTGCTACAGCTATTAGCTATGTGTTGTCATGACCTTCCTAAGGATTTTTTGCTCACATAGTGATTAGGCCTGCATCCTTTAGCAGTTCCCAGCTGCCATATTTTTCCTGGACAATAAATACCCTTTGCAAATAACCATGGCTGGGACACCAGAAGTTGTGTTCTTTCACAAGGAGTTATATTGGCACCCACCTTGTGGATCACCTGCCACACACACTTATAAAAATCTATTATGTTCTTACATTATTTTTATTCTCCAGCTAATATAGCTGTTGTACTAACTAAATTATTCATAGAACTACATTAATCTCAAAGTTTAATTATCGTGGCTAATGATCAAAACTTGGAAGTTAAATGCTCCCAAGATGATACAACTCCACACAGAATTTCTGTTTCTATCAAATCAAAGAATTCTCTATCCAAACATGAATCCAACACATGAGATCTAAAACAGGTCCCCTTAGTGTTGTGAAATTTCTCTCACAGTTGACTTAACTGAATTAGATTGCAGTATCATTGCTATTCTTTTCTACTTGTTTACAGTTTAACACATTTCTTCATATAGCATTATTTCACTTTCTCAATTGTTTCCATCTTTCTGAACAATTAATGTTCTGTAGTGCTCTATATCTTTCTATATCTTTGGATATAGCTGTTAGTCATCCCTATTTCTGTTATGTCCAGCTTCACATCTTGCAACAGCTGATCAAATTATTCCATTTTGCTGCCTAAGTATAACTAGCAGGCATCAAAATATCTGCTAACTGTCTACTCAGCCAGTCTTCTCCCCCTGACCATGGCACCCACCTCACTACCACTTTCCACAATACTATTTTCTTTATCTTTACTGTCCAGTAACTGAATGTTCAGTCTTCTTTTTCCCTTTTCTTAAAATCACATGTGAAATACACATATCTTCATATATATAAGTATATATATGTATATTCTTATCAGTTTTCTTATCAGAAAGTCCAGGCCCTAATAAGTCAAATGGCCATAATTGCATCTTGTCTTTAATATTATCACAGGAATGCAGTAGAAGATTCTCCTTTTTCTCCCCCTTAGCAGTGTCTATAAATATTCTTAATCCTGTGGAGAGACTCAGGCTTGTCTATATTACCAAGCAAGATGATGTGAAATAAGAGAATAAGTAGATTAAAGTAGTTACTGCTGAAGCCTCTTGAATCCTCATCACATGGGACTTTAGAGTTTTGCCTCAAATCAGAAATAGTTCTGTTTCCTGGACCCAATGCCCCCATTATACATATTGTTTGAAGTTTTTTGAAGGAAGATTAACCCACTTTGCTCCTTCACTTTTGGGGAAAACATTGTTGGGAGCATCACATCAACATCCTGAAGCAATTCCACAGGGCACCTTCCTCATCCTGCATGGAAGCTCAGGTCACGGAAGTCCAGATGGGATTTTGTCATTCCAGCTAAGAACACTGCCCTTGAATCTTAAATTTCTTCACACTTTTCTCACTGACTGCCTCATACCCAACAGCAGTCATGTGGCTAGCAGCCATCTATGAGCACCACCAGGAATTTTCAGTCTGCTTATGCACAGACTAACAGGCTGTGTCATCTCCTTGGGCATCCAGCTGGCACCTCTCTGAAGAGCCTTTTCAAAGATGGGCATTGTACATGGCAGCCTTCAAACACAGGATCAAGTAAGAGGTAATACATGACATTTGCCTTTTTGTATTGCACAAGGAACTATTCCAGGTATTGTGGAAGCTCTCCATAGTTCAAGAGCTTTCTCTTAGGCACAGATTTTTGGGTGATGAAGCCCACACATTGAGCCAGAATTTTAAGGTCCCCACTCAGTGTTGAAGAACTTTTCTAAATGAACTTCTAGGCTCTTCTAGAAATGCTCTGCATACAGCAGAACTATTTCTGTGGATGGAATCAGTAAATGGAGAGAATCATGGCATTCACTTCAAAATTGCACATTTCCTCCAAGCCATGACATAAATGTAAACACAGAGGATTATTGTCCCACTCAGAAGTGCAGTCCACATCACCTGGATCAGTCTCAGTTGATGGGTGTGTAGCTTCTGTCTTCACTCAGGATTGTATTTGACCCTGTATCTTCAGCCACCTCCAGTGTGTCTTCAGCAGCCTCCACTCAGCATTTCCTTTTTTCCCACTTCCCTTCTTTCCACTCAGCATTTCCTTCTTTTCCAGCTACAAGCTCCTGAAAGACTAATCCTAACCACCAACATGGCTGGCAAAAACTCTATTCAGTTTATTGGAGATTTAATGGGTCACTGTTTTTGTAAATACATTTGGGGGGCGGGGGGATAAAAAGGGAACAAAAAGCCTCTTGCAGTTTGGAACCAGAGAGGTTTGAAGACTTGCACATGTGGGCATGGAAAGAAAAGAGATGGTCAGCATAATTCCCATTCCATTTTTTTTATTCCTTTATCAGGAAACTTGCCATCTTCATACTCTACAGGCAAGCAAATTTGGTCTGTTGTCAGGAAAAGAATGAAGATGAGAGAGGAGTCCTGCCAGTGGGAATTTCTCAGCACTGGTTTCCTGCATAGCAGTCAGCTTTTTTTATAAATAGAACCTCATTTCATGGAATGATATAATATTAATCTGTCACTGTGTTTGGCACAACCATAGGATAGTGAACTGCTTGTTTGCTAATTACCATTTGAGCTCATGCACAGAGCACAGTCTGTGATAATATTAGCTTGGTCAGAGTCACAAGTCTGTCAGTGCCAGCAACAATTCACTGTCTGTTTCCAATCTCTGGAAGTGTTGTATCTGCATCCTTTCATCCCACGAGGTAAAAATCCTGGCTCTCTCTCCTAGTATGAATAATTTGTCTTGTCACTCACAGCCCTAGAGGAAAACCATGTGACAGTTCCTGTTAGCTGTTCACACAAGAAAAAACTGTTTAAGAAGAAAAGCAACTATATAAGGCATGTTTAATTACTTTTATTAATCACTTTTTAAAAGTTTTAAAAGCTCCTCCAGACTCCAATATGTGGGAGAAAGCAACTGTTTGGGTGATGAGGCACTAGAAGAGGTTGCTCAGAGAACTTACAGATACCATCCCTGGAAATGTTTAAGGCTGGATTGGATGGGCTCTGAGCAATACAGTGAGTGAACTAGATGTCCTTTAAAGACCCTTCCAACACAAGAGAGTCACCTTGTCATCACAGGAGAGGAAGAAATGGAGGAAACCCCGGGCCACCCTTACAAAGAGAATAATCCTGGCAGGAGCTTTGTCAAGCAGTCAAAGGGAAAACCATGTGGATGTGATTCTTGTGAGTTTTGCAGTTGCCCAGATGGTTCTGAATGGTGTCAGTGACACGAGTTAGTCAATTATCAGCTCCCCCCTTCTGCCTACCATGAAGGCCCTTGGTTAGCTGTAGAGGTCCCAGGCTGGGCTGTCTGTCAGGAGGCTGGTGCTGATCTGATGTCCCCAGATCACACACAGAAGGCAGCTTCCAACCAGTATAGATTTAACTTTTTCCTTACTTGAATCAAAGAGTTTGTAGGGACTGATGGTTTAAGGGTTTTTATTTAGTCAGTGAACTTTTCAAACCCAAACACTATTACTACTTAGTAGCAGAACAGCAGTAGCTTTTGTGACATTTCCATTTCAGTAACATTGCCATTACAGACAGTGGAAGTTAGAAAAAGACATGGGAGCCATGTCAGTGTTATAAAATCATCTCTTAGCAGTTTCACTGAAATTACATAAATTATTTCCATTTCGCAAATTTGTATAAAACTGAAAGTAATTTCCTTTTAGAAAAAAGCCTTCTAATCCTCTGTAGCAGAATTCAAATGAAAATTTCTAGCAATGCAAAGTAGGTCTGTAGGTGGATTTCATATCTGTCTTTTCAATCTTGTAGCTGATAAAAGAATCATTACTTGTTTATATTATTGAGCAAGTCTGTGTTTTTAAAGGCATTCAGTACAAAATATTCCCTCAACAAAAAATGACTCAAGGTTGACTAATCTTACTTATGTTACCCTCTACAGGTAAGGTATGATTTCTGCTCCTGAAGATGTTGACTAATAGTCATCTAATAGAAAGCATCTTAACTGCATAGGGAAAAGAGAAAATAATAATAACCCCTCCTTGATATCTGTCTTTATGCAAAGGAATCTAGTCCACACATTATTTACCCATGTGTCTTATTACCAAGAGAAGTCCAACTGCAACCAACAGAATGACTCCAGAAATTTAAGCAAGTATATCAAAGAATGCAGGAACAGAATTCGGGAAAGATGAGTTAATTGGAAATCTGAGGAACACAGCTGGGAAGCTGTACTCTGAATTCCTGAGATAAGGGTCCATTTTTTTAATTACCTATGTGCAAAAGAACAAAGTTAAATTACTTTTAGGAAGTACTAAGAATGTGTCTGATGTGCTATGTAATAAAAAATCGACAGAGATGTTGGTATTTGCTAATTATTCATGCACAATTAGCAGAAAAATTTCACATCTATTGATCATTAACTGACCATTAAGCTTTTTCACATGCTGAGGATGATTAATAAAAGTCAACTGGCTTTGGTGTTTGCTGTTATATAGTAAATGAAACTTTGCCAACAATTAGCTGTGTAAATATGGACATTTTCACGACCACAAGAAGTTTACAGATTTGCTGCATTGTTTGAGTGGAGTTTTTTGCAAGTCTGAGGGAAACTCTTAAATGTGAGGGCAACTCCACTTTCTGGAACTGTGTGTAACCAGCTCAAGAAAATAAGAAAATAAATTGTTGTATTGTTTGTCTCTAAGGCCTTTGAAGGATCTTATGTAATTGTGTAAATGAGTTAACGCAGACAATATATAATTTACAATTTGTCCAGCCTTCATGTTCTGAGTAGACTGGTCATTATCTAATCTCCCATGTTTCTAAGCCTAACTGTCCTTGAAAGTATCATGAACTGTTTTATTTTCACACAAATGAGCTGTTCAGGAGGAACTCATCAAACACCTTGGGTGCATTTTCTGCAGACATGCTTTCAGGACATTGTCTACAGCAATTTTGTAGCTGTCAAAAGGAAACTACCATTCCTGAACTCTCTTTACACATCCCTCTTCCAGTATTTCATCATATTGATCCAGTGTAAGTCTGTTTTTATTTTGTGGGCATTAGAGGTCTGTGAAATGATAGTGCCTGTGCTTGTCCAGGAAAGACAAGAAACCTGTCACAACAAGAAGAAACCAATCCCACAGTGACAGCAGCTGCTGGTTGCAAAAGATACTTGGTGTATAAACTGTCATTTCCCAACAGAAGTCTGACTCAACAAAAACTTAAAAGGCTGAAAGCCACACAATGCATTCTTTTCAATTAGCACATTCATCTGCAATTTTGAGTATATTTCATCAATACAATATTAAGACTTATAAAAGAAGGTTTAGGATCCATTGTATCTCATCAGCCATACTAAGATAAAAGGGCTAATGATGGAAATGTGCCTGTTTCCAAGTCACTATGGGTAATTGAAAGGTATTTCCAAGTCACTAAAGGTAATTGATGAGGTAACTGAAAGCATATGGATTTTCTGATTCTCTTAAATGCAATAAAAACTGAAGAATGAGCCCATTCAACATAATCATTATTTTTAGAATTTTCTTATGCTACTTTATTTTCGTATACTGTCCTCTCCTGCTGAAGGTGACTCTACCTGGCTTCAAGACAGGCATCACCAGAAAAATGTGGAGATTTTTGGTCATAGGTCAGTTTATACAACACCAAGCCTGCTGGCAACAAATAAGGTCCACTTATCCCAAAGAAGGGGAATGAGGACATAGCCAGCCTTGACAGACGTAGGATATAGGAAGAACTATAGAAACCACTCCAGTAACAAAAGAAGGCTTAAGAAAGAGCATCTCAAATCACAAGCAGCCAAAGACATAACCACAGACAGGACTTGGGAGATCCCTTTCCACCCCTGCTGGGATACTGACACAATCAAATATTTCCATAAAATACCTGTACACCAATGTTTGCAGTGTGGAGGACAAACAGGAGGAACTAGAGGTCTGTGTGAAGGGCTTTGCTCTCACTGCAATGACAGATGTGGTGGGACAGCTCCCATGACTGCAATGTCATCGTGAAGGGCTACACAGTGCTCAGGACAGACCAGGCAGGCTCTGGGGTGGAGTTTCCCTCCGTGAGGCAACACCTGGAATGAATCAAGCTCTGTCTTTGGGTGGACAGTGAGAAAGTCCAGTGTTTATGGTTAGGATAAAAGGGCAGATTAATAGAAATTATAGGTGGGGTTTTTTCCTCTCTTTTAAACTGGTTGTTTCCCTGACAACTTGACAGTAACCCAGTGTTACCTTTGAATATCCAGGTTATTATCCATTTTCCCTTTTGGTTTTGTGTGGTCCTTTCATATTGCATTGAAGAAATTGGTCCCACAAGGAAAATGTTATTGTACTGATGCAAAACCTGACCAGGGATCCAGGATGTAACAGCTTTTTAAGCAAGGTGTGCAATTGATGTTGCATCTTAGGTTTTTATATTAAATACTTAATCGCAGCATGTAATTCTGTGACTTGTTTTTTTCAAGTAGCCTAGCTTTGGAGTTCGGGATGAAAAAGTCTAATGCTTTAATGATAACTTTGCAGGTTCTCAACAAAATGAAAGCTTGGTCTCATTATCCCATTGTTTTCCTTTTCTCTTTTCTCCAAGCTGCCTGTCTCGTCCTGGGTTGTATGATTTTTCCTGATGGCTGGGATTCAGATGAGGTAAAACGGATGTGTGGTGAAAAGACAGACAAGTACACGCTGGGGGCTTGTTCAGTCCGCTGGGCATATATCCTGGCAATTATTGGAATCTTGGATGCCCTGATCCTCTCATTTCTGGCATTTGTGCTTGGAAACAGACAAGACAGCTTGCTAGCAGAGGAGCTCAAGTTGGAAAACAAAGGTAGGACTGCTTTAGAAACACTATTGTTGGGTGGCCTGAAGGGCAATTGCTTAAAAACAATAATCAGTTTCAATTTCATTTCATGTTATGCTTAAAAGTTGGCATGCTGGCTTACTTCTTACTTTGCTGGGAAAGAATAAATGCAAGGGGTGAAGGAAGTTTTGCATTTCAGCCTCCAAAAATCTGAGAAAGCTCAAATTTGATGTAATTTCTGCCCTATGCATGAACTATCCTTAGTTTTTAGAGTTGTAGATGGGATGTTATTGTGTTACTCACTTGTACAGTATTTCATTAGCATTTAATTTTCACTGTCTCCATTTTTTCCTGTACCCCATGCAAGATTTGCTCACGTGGTTCCTTTAGGATTTTACAATGTAATATGAATGTCAGTAATATGGCATGGGTGTTAGCACAGTGCCCAGTAATGGGGCAGTGCTGGGGGTGGCAGTGACCTGTGTATGGGACTGCCCATACAGCAAGGAGCTGGTGGGCTGAGGATCAGAGCCTGGAATGAATAAGGATCCTAGTTCTTGCTTGAGTGTGTTGCTTTGAGCTCATGAATCAGCTCATGGGAGTCTAGGCTGCTGCAGTAACTGAATACTCATGCAATGCTTTGGGGCTAAAACTCATTTCTAGATTAAGTACATGAAAATGGCTTGGACCAGTAATTTATCACACATTTGCAGGAATGGAGATGTTTTTTAGTGAGTGTGTACAAGCCTGGCTTATTTCTGCAGCCCCTTCCCCTTGTGCTCCCCTGGCATCCCAGCTGAGTATGTGATGGGATAGATACCACAGAGGGCATGTCCCTGCCTTATCTTTTTAATGGGCCTGTTGTCCCTGAATCTGTCTAATCCCTTCTAAACCTGCTGATACTGTCAGCTTCTCCAGCACTGCATGGCAGCAAGTTCCTGAAGCTCACTACTGACTGCTAAAGAAGTACTTTCTTTTATCTGTTTCGAATTGATCCCCTGCTAGTTTCACTGACTGTCCCTAAGAGCAGGATTCTGTGTTCAGCTCATCTACCACCTTTGTAATTTTGTGGGCTGCTTCTAATAATAGCAGAGGTATCAGGAGCTTTTCACCACTCGATTGCTGTTTGGCATCCAGTGTTGTGTGAAAATAGCTGGTCTCAGTGCTGGTCCAGGAGAACCATTATCTGTACACCTGTACAGTGGCCCCTGCTTGCTGGATTGCAGTCAGCACACTCAGCCCAAAGATAAATGGACTTGAAGATTGAATACCACATACAATTCCAGACCTGGATGGAGCCTACTAATGTTGTGAGTTAAGGAAAGTCTGTGTCACTTGCAATTGCACCTGTGCATCTGTCCTGCAGGTAAACTGAGGGCATCAGCTTCAAGGACTATCCTGTGACCCTGTCCTGTAAGGATATTATTAATCTGCATTTGAAAATCAAAATACTTGTCAGAAGGGCATTCACAGCTATGCCACAAGTGCTTTTGGCATCACCAGTATGTCTGATTTGTCTATACCATATAGAGCTCATGTACCCAACACTACTTGTATCAAAGAAATGCATCTGTTTTGGCACCTTGTGAACAAAAAACAGCTTCTGGAGCCTCCTCACCTCTCACATTGCTGGCACAAACCCTTGCCAGAACATTTGGTCCTCAGCATGTCAGAAAAAATCATTCAGCAGCTCAATTTCTTTGGATTAAACACAGAAACATACCACACCATTGGCTTCAAAACAAACCAGAACTCAACAAAAAGGGACCTATCCTCATTCTGCCCTTCACAATCATGCCTAATGATCACCACTTTTTAAACTTTCTAATTAAGTGAAGAGGAGTCAACTTGGCCTCTAAAAAGGACATTCTTGTCACAAAAAGCTTCTGCTAAGCAACAGCAGGGCAAGTCTAAATGCCCCTGAGCCCTCAGCATTTACCCACCAGGCACAGCCTCAGCCCTGAGGAGACCCAGCAGAACACAGCAGTGGCATCAATCTGTGCCCCTCTGCACTGAGCACACATGAGTGCTTTGACACTTACCCCATAAACCACATCCCCTTGCCCCCTTTTAGCCTAAGGGATAGTGGAGAACTACTCATCAGCATTAGTTAACATGCAGAGTATCCATGCATCTCTTGGAAATGGTCAGGATGTGAAAATACTGCTCTGTGCAAATAGCACTAGCATATCTCCCATTCAAACAAAAAGATATAGAAAATTCTAACTATTGTCTGTATGGATATAGACAATTCTACCCTCAGCTTTCCAAGCTGCTCCTACAATGTGAAGTCAAAGCCCTTAAAACAAGTAACCATGAACCAGAACTTGCCAGCTGGTTGACTCTTCACACCCTCCTTACTCTCCAGGTTGTTGAAGGCTGGCTTCACACATCTGAGCTGCAGCCACTGCAAAATAAACAGGCTTAAAGACAGAAAGTAAGGGAATATTGTTTCTTGGTGATAAAGCAGCATTAAGTAAAAGGAAAAAAAAAAAAAAAAAAAAAAGTAGTGTTGCACAGAGATTTGTGCACCTTTAGCTAGGGAATCCCCTTCTCCATACAGGAATAGCTTACCCATGGGATCACTGCTGCAACAGGAAAGCTCCTGCAAAGGCTGTATGTGAAGCTGAGTGACAGGAGCTCACCTGTCCCATGGAGGGATGACAGGACAGAGTGCTCATCAGCTGTCATCCTTCAAAAGGAAAATAGCTCAGGATGCAGTGAACATGCAAACTGCTGCAAAATTGCAAAGCCCTGCTTGTCAGCATGTAGTTTCCATGGCATGCACTCACAAGGATTCAGACCAACTTGTACAAAATTAGGTATATCAATATGAATATTGAGACCAAATTTAAGTTTTCACAGATAGCTACAACACATAAAAGAATTACCAGCAGCTCTGGTAGTATTAATCAGTACAAATGCAGACAGAACACCATATATACCCATGTTCTCTGTCCAATATAATTATATAGTCCCTTTTCTGTAAAGTTATGTACCCGCAACTCCTCCTGATATATAAAAAGTCAGGGTATGTTCATTTTCATTTCAGTTAGGGTGTACATCACAATAATAAAAACACTTTCAAAAATAAAAGGCAAGATTTCAGTTGGTCTCTTCCCATTTTTCAGACTGGTGCTTCTCTTCATGGTGCTCATGCCCTCCCTCCTTGTCTAAAGAGTCCAAGAGTCACCCACTTCAGACTCCTGCTGCTTTGATGTGTGGTTTTTTGGTCAAAGCACTTAAGGTGATTATGAACTCAGAGCAAATTCAACCACTTGAATTCCCATTTGAGAAGGGAAATACCTGAGAAGCTCATTGGGGAGGGATCTATGATAGATTGCTATAGACAGAGGAACCTGGGACTATGTTAAAGGGTTTATCATCTGCCTCAAAATAAAACGTATTAAGGCACACTCTTTTCAAGGGCAAAATCAGACTCTTCTTTGAAGCCCACAATCACAAGTTCCAAGTTGGGAACTCCTGGCCCTCATTTCCATCTTAAAAACATGATTCCCTGCCATGCCATCCAAGAACAAAGTTTTGCCACAGCTGTGAAGAGCTCACATGCTCTCTTTGAGCTTCAACTCTAAGTGGCTCATCTAGCATAGCACCACTGCAATTAGATCCACTTGTTAATTTCCTTGTTCAATTACAACCTATTTTCCTTCAGTTATCACCTCCACACTGAGCTCCAAGTAGTTATGAGTAAAAGAACAGCAGACAAGCAGCACCAAACATATCTCATCTAAAAACCTGCAACTAGAAGCCAAACTAACAGATTTTTTATACTTTTCCCCCAAAATTTTCTTCTTTAGATAATAACAACCATTTTCCTGTGATTTCTACTATATAAATAATATTGGAAAAGAGAAAATATAAAGATAAAAGTGGAGATTTTATTGTGTTTGGCATCAAACAGAATAAAATCTCTCCAGAATGAAGGTAGGATCTGGGCCCACGGTATGAAGTTTCATCCAGAGAGTATTTGAGCAGTCATTGGACCACATCCAGAACTTTACTGAGCAGTGTCTCAGTGTCATGCACCCTATTGCCCAGTGTGCATGGAATTCTGTCAGCACCAGCCAGAGGATTTTTGGCTCCCTACTCCACAGCAGCCTACAGAATGTGGTGTACACTGATCTTCTGCTCCCCTTGGTTTGGGGGTGTTCATTCCTTAGGTAAAAGGTTTTCAGATTCCAGCCCTGGTCTCTAATGACAAAGTATTTTGGAGGTTTTAATAGAAACTGAAGGGAAGAAATGGGAGAGTAAGATCAGTAGCTGAGTGGTTTTGACACAAACTTAGAAGACACTTTAAGGTTCTCCTTTTGAAAATGTCTATTTTTGGTTTTATGAGCTTGTGGGAAACATATGCATATGTATGCAATAAACTACTTAGATTTTTCTCCTGGTATTGAATGGAACTAAGATAAAAGTTTTGGAGTGGTATTCAGAAAGCAGAGTTTGATTCCTGTTTCTTATACTGGATCTGTCATCTGACAAATGACATTTCTCTGTCTTTTAAATGGGAAGAAATGAGACTGACTTTGCTGATATGTTGTTTGTGGTTTGTGGTTCAGCAATAAAAGATGAATTAGAAAAAAGTAAATTATGGTGAAAGTATTATTAAAATATGTATTCCAAGATTAAGATATGATAAAAGTATTTTGTCAAGGAACTACTTTGCCAGTATGCTAAATGATGATACTCTTAAGGGGAGGCAAATGAGGCATCAAGACTAAAAGTCAAAAGCTGATTAAAATATCTTATTAAATAAAGGTCAATCTTGCAATAGTACTGATTGATACATCAGCTGATCCAAGAGTTCCTTTCCAGCTCTACTTTCTATGATGAGAAAATAAAATTAGTCCTAAACACATGCATTAATTACTTAACTACAGAAGTTGGAGACCATTAATAAAGAATCCTAGCTCCCTACTGATTAATGAAGAAAGAACATAGTGAACTGTTTTCTGTCTCAAAGGAAGATGTATCCCACTTGCTGTTACCCTCTGTAAGGACTCTCATACAACAACCCAGTTAAAGAAATTCTCTTTCCATTGGATGAGCTCTGCTGCTCTGGACTTAAAGGATGGACTTAAAGGATGGTCTTACAGGAAAGCTTGCACCAAAAAGACTTAGGCAGCCTCAAAAATGCTTCTTAAATGATATAGATAATTTAATGCATTGAACAGGCTCTGTGCTTAGCTGAAAAATTCTGTGCTGCAGCAGAGGGGCAGGGTGCCTGGGAATGGGGGATAAAGACCTTAGACAGTGCTGCTACAAGCTACAAACAAATCTCCAGCCTGGTCCAGACAAGTCCATAGTGAACCTGGACAGATCTGTGTTGTTAACTTAAAAGGAAGCCTATGCCCTATTGTAAGTAAGACCATGTTTACTGAGCTAGAAGAAAACAAGTCTGACTGTGCCATCACTAGCAGCTGCATTAGAAATGGTGTTTTGAAGCCTGGAAAAAAAAATCAGAGATATTTCACAATATAGAAATATAAAAGGGAAGTAGCTGACACATATTTCATTCTAGGTAGGATTAGTGACACACAAAAGTTATGATACTCCACAATCCCTCTTCCTTACTGACAGGAACAATATTTGTAGGAGAAACATCAGAGAATGCTCATGACTCAGCTGCCCTTGCATGAATGTTTTTCAACAAAGTGTTCATGCGGACAAACTAATGAAAGTTTGTGCCAAGAATCTGGGCTATGGCTGGGAACTGCTACTGAGAGGACATTTCTGCTGTCCAGTCCAGCCTGCCACTTCCAAGAGCTGTCTGGGCTGTCCTTATGTTTCTACCAGCTCTGATGTCTTGTCATCATACACAGCAGAGACCTGTAGCACTGAGTTATAATTGTTCCTTCTTGCAGCAAGTTCCAGTGGTTTTCTTGGAAATCTTTATCATGATTTAAAAAGCCATTCATTTCAATATCTCATTCCACTGTGAACTTGTTGTGATCCTTCTCCAGCAGTTTCCTAATGCCAGAATTATTTTCTGTCTGCAAGCAAAACACCTGAAAATAATTGAAGGTAACCTCCTTCTTTCTAGGCCTGGCATCAACAGAAATAAAGGCTGTTGTCAGTAGTTTTAGAATAAAGGAGCTATCAAAAAAATCCAAATGAAAGCAAAGCAAACAGCACTGTTTCCTAAAATTATATTCAAGGAGACATTCAAATCATAGCTAATGAGATATTTGAGATATCTGGCTCTTCCTGATTTCCCTTGCAGGTACAAATTACCACAGTATAAAATAGAAGTTGACCTGTTTGGTGCTAACAGTGTAGATCTTTTCAGCCAGTCATTGGCTTTAGTCTGGACCCTTTAAGATGTTCATGTTATTCCTGGACCACTTACAGAGTTGATCTGGACTTTCTGTTGAGTCCCTCATCTTCTCCTGACAGACAAGCTTGGTGAACTCCAGTTTGCTGTTCCCACTGACCCCTCCCTGGATGCCTCCCTGGCCTGGGACAGGCCCACACTGGGGCATACACAGATTTTAGTTCCTTGGCTCCAGTATGACCCTGCTTAGCCTCAGTTTGCTGCAACTGAAATTTAGAGTTGTGCTCTTGACTTCCAAGGTCTCTGTACAGTTTTGCTTGACAGAATACCAGAAAACAGCAGTGGAAGAGGAAACAGAGATGGGATATTAATGAGAAATACTGCACTAAGATTAGTGTAGGTATATCCTGGCTTCATTTGCTAGAAAGATACACAATTTTTAAAAAGTGAAATTATAATACAAAGACATTTTAACAAAGTCTTTTTTTCCTGTCTCTTATATCTGGAGGTTATTTTTTTATAATTTACATTTTTAAAATAAATTCATTATTTTGTTCATATCCTGTGGTCCATGTTATTATGTTTAATCTTTCAGACATTTGGCATGCAAGCACTCCAATTGTCAGAAATATTTCTGTGTACCTCTTTCAAGAGCATTACCATGAAATATACTCAACAGATATGGTAAAACTGAAAAGAGATGTTTAGATGCAATCCTGTTTGATTAATATATTTACACCACCACAGCAGATTTGATTTTACAAACCATGTTCACCCTAGTTTTGTAAATCCAAAAATTTTCAGGATGATAATGAGCTGGCATGAGGACATCATTGCACACAGCTATTAATCTTAAAATGTTCTTTCATCTCCAAGCACTTGCAGCCTTCCAGGTGACAGCATTTGACAGGAAACAGCCATTACTCTGGTTCTTATATGCTATTTTCCTCAGTTCCTACTTTCTAATATTCCCAACTGATTCTCTCCTAATCACTGCCTGTATTGTTCCTCTCTACTTTGTTCACACTGAAAACAAGCCTCACTCACTGCTCCTCGTGTGACTTTGTGTCTGATAGAGGCAGACAGGATCAGCATGGCCATTTCAACCACACCCCAGGATCACACAGGCTGTAGGATGCCCTGAGCCCCCTCCAGTTTATCAGCACTGTGTAAAATGTGGAATCAGAGCTGTTCCAGGAGTTGTTCTGTGTGCCCAGAGGAGTTCCAGCCCCTCTGCTCCTGCTCAGCCTTTCCTCTGGTGCAGCCCTTCTGGCTGCAGCACAGCTCTGGCTCCTGCTCAGCTGGCATTTCCCCTGCTCTCTGTCTGTGTGGGGCTGTTTTCTTACTCCTTGATGTGTTTTTGTGTCAGACCATGCTTATAGAATGAGCCCTTTGCCAACACACCTGAAGAGTTCCTTGGTCCTCTTCTGCAGAAGCTGAGAGAGAAAATGGACACTGCCCCTGGCACCCAGTAATCTGGAGAAAATCTGGAGGTTGTAGATCTATCTCCTCCTTCCTAGGAGATGCAAAGATGCACGGGAGAACAGCAGCCACCTTCTCTATTTTCTGCATCTGCGCTGAATTCAGACACAAACCTAGTTCTCAGAACTAACAGGGTCAGGACACTTTGTGCCTCCCGTAATTTTACTTTGCTCTCCTACTTTTCCAAGGGTTTTGTAACTTCTGGCTGCCTTTGGAGAGCTCAGTCAATAAAGGCAGATCTTTGCAGTGTGGATGCTCCCTTCTGTCTGGTACAGCTGGGGACCCTGAGTGCCCACTGTAGGGTCTAACAGGTGGACAACAATCTTAAAATATTGAGGAAATCCACCAGCATTGCTAATGATGCATAAAGGAAGAAATATTCTTGGTTCCTCAGCAGAGAGACAATAATTTAGTAGTAGTTTTACATTTCTACCATAACAATATATGTGAAAGATGAGAGCACACCAGATAAGAGTTGAGAAAAGTAGCAGCATTATGTAAATGCCTGCTGAAATTGATGCATCTGGAATCTCTGCAGAGTACAGAAATTCTGTAATTTAGTGATTACTTCAGAAAGAGCACATTCTGAAACCAAATTCAACTGGCATAACTAAAATGGACTCATTTTATGGAAAACGCTTACTAGTACTTTTTTTATTCTTGAGTAGATTATTGAACCAAAATCCTCCTTTTTTTTCCACTGGGCATTTTGAAACTGATTTTGCAGAGGAGAGGGGCAGGCTTCATCCTGTGAAACCAGTAAAAATTGTAGAGGGTGAGAGTAAATTTTAGCCATTAGAGCAATTTATACAATTTTTAAATGGTCTTGAATCTTACTTATACTAATTCTCGACCACAGAAATTCAAAACAACATTTTTCAGGTGTTTTATTGCTTGATGTGTATCAAATACATCCATATTTCCTTTCAAGAACTATCATAGCTGATAATAACATCTGGCTGACCCCTTACAAGTAAAACTGATAAAGCAATAAAGATCAGACATCATATATCCTGCAGAGACAAATATTGGTCTACTAGAGAAAATAGAAGTGTGCTAGAAATCATTCAACGTGTTTCAAATGTTAAGGAGAAGAAAAAAATTGTCAAAGGGCTGATTGGAAATTCAGTACAAAAGCCATGCTGGCAAAGTAAAAAGTGCTGTACTTATAGAAACAGCCACAAAAACAGTGTTTGCATCCTTAATAGAAATTCTGGATTTAGCAACATGGAAAGAAGTGATTCCAAATGGTTAAGGAGCAGTTTGCTTGGGAGAATAAAAATTTGTATCAGTGTTAAGGGGGTATTTCTATGTCCTTTCAGAACTAGCCTGCAAAATCCTATTGTTGATTTTAAAAAGATGGTTGAAAATCTCTGATTATTCAGTGCTGTGTAGCCTCAGCACTTCCAACAGAGGCAGTAACTGTCTGAAGGGCAAGACTGCCCTGCTTTATGTGCCTCAGTTTTGTATGGATGCTCCCTGCTGCTCTGTTGATGTTAATCTTTAGCCCACATGGACAAAGATGACATGTTATTAAGTAAAATAAATCTTCCCCTATAACCATCAGCCCTACTTTTTTCCTGAAGAGGACTGACAAGTTTACCTTAAATAAATCCCTAAAAAGGCTCTGTGAAATGATTAGAATTTGTATGTTTACAATGATGCCAGAAGATGAGAGGGTTTATGCACTGATCAATCATTTATACACTAGTGAGCAGCTGACATTCAAGCCTGTGTCTGCTCATCTATCAAGCAGTTCTCACAAAGGTTAGAGGCACTACAGCTGTACTCAGGCACAAATACAGGTATAAAAATGTTATAAAAATGCTAAGTATGGAAGATTACAGCATGAACTGATAGGATTTCATTCTTCTGAGTAATTCCTATATAAGATCCCTGTCTCAGACAATTTGCCAAGGTGTCACCTTCTTCCCTAAGTCCAAGTGGAGCTCATCCATTGCCTTTCTTTTAGTGCACTTAATGTGCTTGCAGATATATACAGAGTATGTGCACACCCAACACAGTCTCAAAAACCTCTGTAGGCAGGCTAACACTGACCTCTGCTCTCTGTACTATGGAAGCTGTGTTTGAAAGAACAGCCTGGGAACCTCTGGGGGAGTGGAGCTGCACTCAAAGAGGAAGTAAAGGCCACTCCTTGGCTCTCTGGCTCTCACAGGGTGTCTGCTTTGGAAGGGAGCCCATTTTTAGGCAAAGACTAGACCTGACTTAATGAAGAAATATGAAGGGAAGTTTAGAAAAGGAAGTTCATGGTGCTGTGAAGTCCAGTAGGAAAAAGACAACCAGCAGTCTGAGTCTGGGTCCAGTTGGTTCACCTGAAAGGATTAGTGGCATCTTCATATTATTTCCCTTTCCACCCAAATCCTTACCTTAAGCCTATGGCTGTGAGCACACATGCTTTGAGTTGCACCATCTTAGCTTCTGTGCTTATCACTTCCCAGATTTCCCTCTGTGGAGTGCTCCCACAGCCCTGAACTCAGGGACCCAAGGAGCCCTGGAAAGGGCAGCACAGGCACAGCTCCCTCAGCAGGGAAGTGGGTGAGCACCTGGTGGCAGGGGACATCAGTCCCACCATGGCACACTGTGAGCTATTTAGATTATTTTTTAATATTCTGGAGCTACACCTAAAACCCATCAGGTTGGTTCAGCACCATCTGTCCCAGCTTCAGCTGCATTGCATTCTGTCCCATTATTCTTCAGAATGTTCTCTAAAGCTCTGCATAGCATTGAAATCACAGTTAGCAGCCTTTGTTTGTCTAGACCTATAGTTAGGTTGCCTTCTGATGTAAATTAAGGACTCCCATCAAAAAAGTTGGAGAGAGAAAGTAAATTTCTTTCAAACTAGACATTTCAAAAATAATATTAAACATTCATTTTTCTTCTCCTGTCAGATTTCCTGGGCTGTGCCTCAGTTCCATCTTGGTTCTCCTTTATTCTTGTTTTTCACTGTCTTTCTCACCTCTCTTTTCATAGAGCATGCCTTTATACACCATTTGTTTAGCAAATATGTTCATTTCAATTTTTTTTAGTGGGATCTTCAATTTTCATAATGCCAGGGCCAGGAGTTTTCTCAATATATGCTTTCATAATTAAAGGGGAGAAAAAAAGAGATTGTATCATCATTTAAGCAGATGAAAACCAGAAGTTAAAGGGATTTTTTTAAATGTATATCTAATATTACTTTCTAAGTATTACCAGTAAAAGTGTTAAAAATTATATTGTTTTGTTAGCCTGCTTTAGGAGGTGAATGATACCACATAAAAAGTGTATGTGGACTGTTTTAGCTATTGCCCACTGCATTGACTAATTCCATTTTTTTAACAGGAAAAGAATGCAGCAATTCATCACTTGTCCAGTCCACTTAACATTTTGTGCCTTTTTATAGGAGCGGAATTTGTGAACTGGATAGCTTTGACAGTTTGAGGTAGTTGGTACTTTTCATTTCTGGATCATTGACTCAAGCACAGCAGATATTTGACAAAAATTGACTGCAAACTGAATCTGGAGAATGACTGGTTGCTGAAGTATGTAAGAAAAGTTTTTTTCTGTGCCACTCAGAGTAGACTAAAAATGCAATAAAAAAAAAAATAAATGTATCTTAACCCTGTGCTAGCAAACTTTCCAGCTGGGGAGACTGAGAAATGCAGAACACATGTAGGTTTGGATGCCTTCATCCTTGTTCTGCGACCTTTAGCTACTACCTACGGCCAGAAAAGGAATTTACCTGGACATCCTCTCAAGTCTCCGAACACCAGGCTGTCAGTATTGGATATGATGCACCCAAAAAGTGAGCTCTCTTCTGAACAATGTTCATGGTGTGCTCCTGACAGGGCTGTCCTTGAAAACTGGGCAAGTGATGGACATGGGTGCCATGTAAATACGTCAGGAGAGAGCTGCTGCATTTTGGGCAGGGCTTTGTGGGAGAGCCAAAGGTCAGCTTTCCTGAGCCTGTGCCTGCCTTGAAGAGTACAGCAGTCGCTTGGCATTCCCACTCCACCTGCAATTCTATTGAATTAGTCAAGTGAATTGACCTAGTACATGACATTTCTTTCTCCAAGTTTCCAAGAAATTTAGTCTCCAGTGGTTATGATTTTCCTTTGTCTGCCATTTTCTAGTGACAGAAGGACTATTGCAACAGCAATCAGTACATTCAGAAATTTGACTTCAGTTTCAGCAATTTCCCTGTGATTCCTTCCAACATGATATGCACCAGCTAGATCTTAAACCAACATAAACCCTAGAATGGACCCTTTTTTAACAAACTGCAATTTCAATGAGCAGTAGTGTTTCAGGAAGCCTTTTAATGGATGGCTCTTGAATTTAAGCTTTGCTTTAGTTGGATTTCTTTTATGCTAGTACATTTCATTTTGATATCTGAAAGCAAAAATTCCTAATTTCCCCAACAGAATAATTTTCTTATGCAATTACATTGCTTATCTGCCCACTTGTTTATCAATCCCCTTCTCTAATAACCTTTAAACCCATTGTCCAATTTCAACGAAATTTAACAAATTCTAAGGGAAGGCCAGAAAAGATATTCAGCCCTTAATAGCACTTGGTTAACCAGGCCAGCATAAATCTCATGTCAGATTTGCCACCCTTCCTGCCTTTTCTGGGTCATCTGCCATGCTAAATAAAGTAGGTAGGGTACATGGAAAACATTGCACATGTGTGTCTGTATATAAATATATATTTATACATACTTAAAAGTGTAAGAAAGTGAAAACAAGTCCTGTAGCAAAGAGGGTCTAGGAGACATTTGTGGCATGTGGGAAGTATGGGAGTTTGGAAACATCTGGGGCAGGAAGGGAGTCAGTAGTACTAGTGAGGGATCTGAGGACATGAGAAAGACAAGAATCACAGGTAGAAGGTGCAGGAGTCTAAGGGGAAACAGGGTATTGCTGTGGAGGTGTCATGGGGCTGTGACAAAGGAGCTGGGTCATTATATTCTGGCCATGTGGGAGAGGGAGCACACATGCTGCTCATTGAAAGTCAGGCACAGATTTCTTGTACCACTCATGCAACATTAGGCTGTTTAAAGCTGACCAATAAAAAGGTTATTCTAGTATCTAAGTAACTCAAAAAGTATTTAGTGAAAAAATTCAGTTTAACCTTAAAGAAAGCAGTACAATGCGATGTCATGGGAACTCCATTTTTCAATAGAAACTGTAAAAACTCTGTTTCAGTTCATCCCCAAACTATTTTTTCCACTGCTTGCTTCAGCCATTGAACTGAAAAATTGGCTATTTACCTAACAGTTATGCTTTAAAATATTTGCAACACAGGCACGGCCAGTACCTTTCACTCAGAGCTTTGGTGTGTGGGCAGCTCAAAAAATGTGCCAGGGAACTGGCACTGCCTTTTGCATCCTGGCTGATAAGATCTCAGCCTGTGCTTCGGAGAATTTGTTCCCTTGTTCACACAAAGATAAACAAAGATAAACAAAGTAGAACCAACAAACTTTCCTCTGCAAATGATAATCTTCTAGGAGATGCTATCATTTCAGCAGCTGCTGTAAGAAACTTTCCTGAAGGCTGGTGCATACAAAATAATCAATTCTCATCTGCAGATTATGGTTCAAATCTGCCAAGTGCTACCTGGGCTTATGCTACCAGGTTCATGAGATGCAGTCTACAATACTGATTAAAGATGGAATGTTTGCTGCACCTGACAAGCTGAATGGACCATAGATCATGTCTGGGGACCCTCTGGCTTCCAGAAAATAGGTATTATCTGTTTCTAATGAGCAATAGGCAAGCAGTGCCCACAGTATAAGTGGTTTGTAGATAAGCAAAAAGCTATATTCACAAATCCTGTCAATCAATCCTTTGCTGCAATTTCTTTTAAAGGGTAAAAGATAAAGAAGAGCTGGTCTAGGAAATACAGCATTTTGAAGAAGCAGCATTTCAGTAGTTGTGGTTAAGGAAAATGTGGGATAAAATATGTGCTGTTGCTGAGCTGCCTTGTCAGCACTGGTCTGAAGTGTGCTGCCTCTGGTCCAGGCCTCAGTTACCTTTTAATCTGAACCCAGACCCAGCTGAGTGAGCATCCAGGATTAACCAACATCACCTGATTCCTGCTGTGGCTGCAATAACCTTCAGCCCTTACAGAGGTGTGAGCAAGATTTGAACCAAATCTTCGTTACGAAACTATTAAGCCAGGTTTTTTCTCCTGAAACAAAAACTTCACTGTGCTCTGTCCAGCTGAGTAAACCTAGAGATCAACCTGGAGATAACTCCTGGTTCAAAGTATCTGAAAATAAAAATGGGCAGAAAGACAAGTTATTGGTACCCAAGGGAAAAGTCATCCTAATTCAATTGCTGTACATGCTGAGACAGCTTTAGAAGAGCATTGGTACATCTAAACTTGGCCTGCAGCAGCATATTCTTCCAGGCACATGACTCCCTGGGCTTGGAAGGAAGGGGGAGCAGCACTGTGGCACCATGGTGGGGTTTGGAGCTGCTGGCCCAAGGAGCAGGGTCTGTGTCAGGCCTGGGGGCAGCTGCAGCAGCGTGGCTCCCTACCAGCCCCAGCTCCAGCTGCCCTGTGTGTCAGCACAGCCTGGAGCTGACACAGCCATCCTGGGCTAGGACTCAGCTGTATCTGCACAGCACCTTGTGCCAAGAGAAAGTGCTGTGAGCTGCTGTTTTGGTCTCTGCATTCCAACTCCTGTGTGTTGTTTCCTCCGGATATTGCTGAAATGCTGCTATATAGGAGCACAGAACAGCAGAATTCTTTAGGTTGGAAGGGACCTCTAGAACCAAGTCTAACCATTGAGCCAGCCCTGCCAAATCCACTTAACCATATTTCCAAGTGCCACATGTAAACGTTTTTTAAATACCTTTGGGGATGGTGATTCCCTGACCAGACTGTTCCAGTGCTTGACAACCTTTTCCATGAAGAAATATTTCCTATAATCCAATCCAAACCTGTCCCAGAGCAACTTAATGGACAACAGGGCAACTAACAGGAGAGGCTGGTGTGGAATGCATCTTCCACTGAATAGCTGTCCTTTACCATACAGCTCTCACCTGCACAGACATTTCCTTTATTCTTTTACTAACTCCCTGTTTTGGTCTGGAAAGGAACATTTTGAATATTTTTATCTTTTGTGTACATCACTTAGTGTAACAGTGCACAGATCCCAAAGCTCTCAGTAGCCCACGCAGGGTAGAGCTTGGCTCAGATTTTTACAGTCTCATGGCTGCATTATTGCAGTACTGGTTGAGCTAAGAAACCCTGTTGACATGCATGATTTATGGGCTTCAGTGGAGAATTAACCCCCCTGTCACAGCTGTGTCCCCCCTTTCAGACACAGGCAGCTGCACAGGGACCTCAGAGTTGCGTTACTTTGTGATGAACAAACACCAAGTGTCCCCCAGCATCACTGCCCAGTCTGTTTTGTGGAGAGCTTGTCTAGCTCTCTACAATCAAAAGAAATACAGTTAGGGACAGGGAAGGAGAAGTAATTCACTGCTGAAATGACTACACTTGGCTGCATTCAAAATGAACAGTGTATTTGCTCAAAAGCACCCAAAAAGCAGAACGGGAAGAAGCTGGAACCAGTCCTCACCTTGAGGCTAGAGGAGGAGGAATGGGCAGTCAAAAAGCTATTTCCAGTTCTGTGTGACTTACAAAGCACTTTACTGCTCCATGCCTCAGTTTCCTGCCTGCTCTGCAGAGGCACCAGCACTATTAATTTGCCTCCAGCATCTTCTGTAAGGATTACTCAGCTAACACTTCTGAAATGATTCAGCTGCTCTTGAAGTAAATACAATAAAAGTGTATATTACTGTAAATAAACAATTTGTTAAAAATAACTCTGATCAAACTGAGGAAGTTGAAAAGAGGTGCTGTTTTGTTCAAACAACCTAAGAGAGAGCCAAAGAGGGAACAGCACAAATCTTGTCCTGCTTGGAAGGACGAGGCCAAGAACTGCAGCTGCCATGTCTGCACAGCGTGGCTGTAAATCCCAAATTGCCTGGTGTGCCTCTGGCAAGCACAGGGGTGAGGTGTGTCTGTGTATAGCAGCAGGTCAGGTGTGGTGGGAGGATGGTGGTGCTGCTGGGGGTGAGGTGGCAGCTGTCCCTCGTGGTGCTGAGTGGCTCAGCTGGAGGCTGCCAGGCAGGATCCAGGCAGGGCTGATGGCTGCAGCTCATTACTGCCATGTTCTCATTAATGTCATGCCAGGCTCCTCTGCACTCAGCTCAGCTCAGGGCTTTTCCTTTCCCACTTATGCAAGCAGCAGCCCCTGAATCTGTGCAGCACAGGGAAATGTGTCCCATCGATCAGCAGGTTGAGCAGGACTGTGCATGTTGAGTGATTGCCATGAGAAACTTCAGCTGCTGCAGCAACCGTGCTGGCTGAGCTGCTGGAGATCAGCAGTAAGAAACATTCACCAAGACACAGAAATAAAACTCATGCCACTGCTTTGATGTCTCAGCCTGTGTTTGCTGCAAGCATTCATAGCAGTGATCATTTAACTCGCAGCAAATTCCAAGAAAGAGAAAGACCAACCAAAATAGTTGCACATAATGCAATTATGATGCAGAGGTTTTCTGTTCATCATGTTAGTAAGAAATGTTTAATTTTTCTTCTTCTCTTTTGCCAGAGGTTTCAGATATTTGATAAGGAAGAAGAAAAGCACACCAGAAGAAGATACAAAAATATATTAAATTCTTAGAAAGTGATTATTTTTGATACATTGCAGCATGGCTTTTGGTCTGAACCACTATTCTTTTCACTTTGAGGAGAGGGGAGGCAGCTTTTTCTTAACAGGAGAGAGACAAAATTAGGTTTTAATTCTAGTAACTGAACTAGAATAGGGATTTATTGTAAATCTATTTATCTTTTATATACACTTTTAGTCTCCATTAGAATATATAGTCTCCATTAGCAATTACTGTGTTGTGGCACAATAGGGTGCTTTGGGTACTCTGCTAATGATATGTGTTGTATAGCAGCTGATCCAAAAGCTCATCACCACCGAAGGAAGGAGGTCTAGCTGCCTTCCTCTCCTCCAGCCTCTGCCCCTGCCTGCAGGCTCCATCCTCCTCCTCATGGCTGCTGAGCTGCATGCCAGAGCTCACAGAGGAAGAAAAAAGTGAATATATTCCTGTGTAGCGATTAATTATCAGATCACAGAAGTGTCCTGCAGCTCCAGAGGCACCCAGGCTGCTGCTGCACAACACATGGCATGTTTGGGGGGGAGTGGCAGCAGGGAGGGTCACACAACCATCTTGGTGGTGGCAACAAGGTTGGCGTGGCTGCTTGCTGACCTGAATTTCTCAGACCATTTGAAAAGACTGGTGCATCCTGAAGTGATCAGTACATATTGTAAAGCAAGTATTAGCCAGTTGTGCTGTTTCATCTGACATTAGAAGGGGTTTTCCATTCAGGTAAGTGCACAGAAACCTTCCAGCATTGGCTCCTGTTTGCATTAAATGCTGAATTCACTGTAGTTAACTGCGATGCCAATGTGTGAATGAAACTGGGTCATGCTTCTGCAAAAACTAAATAAGACATTATTAACATGTCCATCAACTCCTGAGGATGTGATATGTTTTTCAAACTGTTCATTAATTCTGTACAAAAGCAGTGACAGGTACAGCATTGTTTTCACAGCTGGGGGTGAAGGATGTCGTGTACAGAAACCTGCAGCATCTGCCTCATTTGGGGATTCACCATCCTTTTCTTAAAATGAGCAAAATGTAGATGAACACTGGAGACAGTCACCTGAACTCCTCAAAGCCAGTCAGTAATTACTAACAATTAATCCCATTGTACTTTAATTCTGTGAATTGTAAAACACTTCCCAGCATGATGGAACAGATTGTCTGGTCCACCTGGGAGCTGATAAAACTTAACACCAACAAACTCTTTCTTTTTGAGATACATTGCTCTGTCTTAGAAAAGTGCTTGAATCCAAGGGCATTACAAAGGCTGATTTTGCCAGAGCAGGGGCAAGGGGGAACAGAATAAGGCACCAATTTTCCATGGGTACATGAATCCCTAGAGCCTTTCACACCGTGGGGTGAGTCTACTGTGCCACAGCCACTGGGAGCTTTTTCACTGGCCTGAAGGGAGAGCTGGATCAGTCCTGCATCCAATTCCACCATGAGAAAAGGAGACTCAGGCTACATGATAAAAGCACCATTATTCTTGCCAATAAGGGCAACCATGAAGGAATTAAGTGTGCTTTATAACCACATTTTCAGCTAAATTCCCTTGTTTTTCCTTAACATCTGCCTTTAGACATGCCCACCTGTGCACAACCATTTCATGTTGACATCACGAAATTTAATGGAGTTGATTTCCAAAAATAATTGGTGCCTCCCTGGCAGTCTTATAACAGCATATATCCTTGTATTTAAACTTCAGTGATTGCACAAGAATATATGTAAGGAAATATTTACAGACACTCTGGGACTCACAGTTATGATTTTGGAGTTATATGTATGTTGGGTTTTCTTCCCCTGTGTTTAAAAAAGGTGCATAACTGCACTACAATATTATTACATGTTGTAATTACACAGCCTAATTACATGATTATATGTCTTTACACTAATTACACAATTAAAAACCATTACTGAAATGTTGTGAATGGATTTGGATAAATTAAATTATTTTTAAACCCACTGAGACAACTGACTAACAAAAAAACCATCAAGGGGTAGCAAGCAAAGCCAAGTACATGGGAAGGCACCCTGCTGGGTGTTGTGAGAAACACCTTGGTGCTATTTCACTCTCAGATGAATGGGAATAGGGAACATCACAGGTAAATGTTAAAAATAACCATTTTGTGCTCTGTGCACCTGGAGCAGAACTTTATAACACCTTCTAGCATGGTTGCTCTACAGCAAAAGATTTGTGGCCAAGGTCTTGTGCTGATGCTTTGAGGGTCTGGGAAAGATAGTTGTTAATGGTGAGTCAGGCTGCTGATTCACTGGATGGAACCCAGCCCTGTCTGTCATTGCTGGAACCAGGTAGGAATGCTGTGAACAGGTACAGGGAGCAGGGAAGGTACAGAGCAGGGCTCTGCTAAGAGACCTGGGCAGAAGCCAGACAGCCTGTGAGGTTTGGTGCCACCTCACAGCGGGGGAGACAGAGCTGGGCTGGGCTGGGCTGGGCTGGACTGCAGGTAACCCTGCAGTCAGGCTGACCAGGGCAGGATGCTGGAGGCTGTCAGACAGGCACAGCAGAGCAGGAACACAGGTGTGCATGTGCATCCTCTCTGTCCTGCTGAGTCTGGGTGCCCAACAGGACCACAGCTGCCACCTTGCTCAATTGTGGAGGGCCTAAGGAAGACACAAGGATATTCTCCTCGTAACAATAGGCCCTTGAAATTTTCCACAGCTGCATCTCCTGTGGAAAATCCCATTTTCCAGAGGACATCAGGCAGCCTGTTGGTGGGAAATTGTAGAGAAATCTGTTTCTACTGGATGTGCTTCTGCTCTTTGGAAACAAAGACTTAATTTTTCAAGACTGTGAATGTAATATTTTCTGTAAGCACTAAACTCACCTGGGAAGCGCTGGGACACTTTCAGAATGAAAGGGGTTGTGACCAGCTCATTAATGCCAAACCTTGCTAAGAAACAGTCTCATTATGATCACAAGGCATAGAAAACAATAAATTATTTGGTTTGTCTGTATCTTGCTTTATTTGTGTCTATGCAGTAAGGGGTATTAATGCACTGTCAGGATTTTTGTATAGATTAACAGCAGATCAGCAGCATAATTGATGCAGAATTAGTCATAAGTTCCCAGTCCTGTCAGGAGTGAATAAGTAGGTATTTTTCTGGCATGAGTCTGCTTTGGGAAATCCCACTCCCAGACTTTATGGCTCCTGTTTATACAGAAAGGGAGAACATTTTTTTGGCTTTGATAAGCAATGTCTTCTACCCGCAGCATAACCATTAGAAGCTCAGCAGATGTGTTTCATGAGATATATAATCCTTTCAAGCTCCTTTTTATCCTAAAGGCACAATAAAACCTTCGCACAAGATAAAGATAGTGAGTTAACTTGCATGGTTTTGTTCAGCCTCATGTAAATTTGTTCTGTTTGTGGTTCATTTTGTAGTTTCATTCTCCATTCATTCCATACGGTTATTTTTAAATATCTGTGTTGGTGTTTCCCTGTATGCATGTCCCACTCCATTCTAGGCCTTACTCTTTGCTTTCCTGAACAGCAGGACTGGTCTGTTCAAAAAGCTGCTCATTTTTCCTCCTCATTTCTCATCATTCCATTATATTTTAATGAGCTTCAGAAGTAACTCTGTATTTTTCTGAGAGTGACTAAGGTACATCCCCCACAAGTTCAGGCAAGGCTGAGACAGCAGTACCTGACATGGTACAGACATGGAGCCCACACACTGGTTTCAGGCACATCACACCATCAGCTCTATCCTTCTTGGCCAAGACTTCATACATCCAGCAGGGTCAGCCCTGCTTCTCTCCCTGTTTGATCCAAGCAAAGATGCAAGCAAACTCCATGCAGAAGGTCCAGAGTTAGCTTCAAGGCTTTACAAGTCTTTACAAAGCTTGTAAAGGCAAGGCAATAGAGAAGGAGTAGCACAGGCTAAATGTATCCATAAATAAATGCATTTGGAGGCTGGAAAATACAGATGAATGATGCCTACATCATTGCACCTACCACTGCTGCAAGCCTCACTAAGTAGCAAATAGGCCACAGCTATCCCCATATATCCTTGATTACAAGCTGCAGTCACTTTATCAGGTAGCTGTGACATAGACATTTCTTTGTTTGGCTTTGCCTTTCATCTCAAGGCTGTCTCTTCTGCAGCAGTGTGGCCAATGACAGCGCAGGCACCAGCACAGTTCAGGTGGAACTGGCACCCTAAAGACACCTGAGCACAGGTGCTGGCACACTGAGGTACCCAAGCTCTCTCGTCACGAGGGAGATACAATCAGCATTTGTCAGGGACAGCAGAGTGTGGAGTCAGCCTGTCCTTCAGGAGATGCATGTTAGGTGCCCACAGTTCAGGCAAGGCTGGGGAGGCAAGGATAGGTGCTGCCATGCTGTGCCTCTTGCCCTCAGGAATAGAGAGGAGAACATGGTCTGTTTTCATACACTGCTATAGGCATAAGCCCAGGCACCACCATGAAAACCTGGCAGGGTGTGCAAAGGCTCTGTGTGCTCCAGTAATCTCTGCTGATGGGTGTTTTCCTGCTGCTCCTGCCTCTGCTGTTTATTACCCATCCCAGCACCCTCTGGTAAATCTTCCTCCACATTCTCTCACATCACTCCTGCTCAGTCTGCCTCACAATGGGAAAAGATTTCCATTCCAGCTCTACCTCACCACAGTCAATACACACTGTGTGTGATGTAAATTCATCCCTCCTGCTGGAGTTTCCCTTTGTTTACTCAAATAACAGCACAACATAAACCTTAATCTGAAACTCCTCTTGACCTTTGCAGTTTTCAGTCTTTTCCCCTACAGGGCTCACAATGAGCTGAAGAAAAACTTAGCCTTTCAGGCAAAGCCAATAGGCACTGGAAACTGTAAATTATTAAGTATATTTAGCAGTCTGGCCAGGATTTGGAAAAACAAATGTGACAAATAATTGGAAATTAAGCAAAAGAGCAAGATCTTGTGATTGCATCTGTCTCACTGAAATAAAGACATGTCATAAACATAATGACATGTGGAAACCAAGTTAAACTAGGCATCAAATACCTCTGATAATCTATTGCTCCAAAGAAAATTGAAAAATGGAGTTTCAACTGGCACATCTTCAAATGAGAAATGTAGCATTTTGTCTGGGGATTCCTGTTTGCTGTGGGGTTTTCCAGGAGCAGGAGAGGGAGCAGGGGAGCTGTAACACTTTGCAGCCATAACCAAGGGCTCTGTCCTGCATCCCTCATACAGAAAAAATTCCCACAGACAATTTTCTAAGTAAACAGAGTCAGACCTTTCCTTAAATATCTGCCCTCTGCTGAGTCATCAGAGCTGGAGGATGAGGTCCTTTCCTGGATGCAGCAATAGGATTAACACCATGGCTGCTCTCAGCCCCTCCTGCCACCGTTCATCCATCAGTGTCAGTTCTGCTTTTCCCCCAAAATTAGATTAATCTGTCATTCTGGAATTGATAGTTGAAACTATTTCCATAAAGTATTGCTGCAAAGAAAATGTCTGAAGAACTTCTTTCTCCACTGGCCTACTGTAGTCCTTCACTTTGCATAGGTGATTACACCAGGCTGCAACCAGATCCGTTCCATCTGTGGGATTGCACTGATTGCATTAAAAACAGATTATTGCCCTTTTTAGTTCCTGAGAACCCCAGTAAAATTTCTTCAAGGGTTACATTGTGCCATTTACTAAATATTCCATAACTAGACCAGAGAGAAGTCTAAATGATTAAGCCTCCAGTAACTTTACAAGGTAAACTTCCTCCTTGGCATCACATCAATTGAATTCCATAGAAAATGCCCCAATTACATATTTGACCTGCTAGTGAAAGCAGTTCAATACAGCTGTAGTTGATTTAACCTGTGTCAGGGCACAAATAATCTTAAAATTTCTGGTATCTGAGTAACTTGTAGATTAATTTTGTTCACCTTGGTTGAACAAATTTGGAAAATAAGTTCTTTAACCGCATGTCTGGCCCTTGGTTTGGTTTCTGCAGGCTGCCTCAGACAAGGTTCCCAGGCACCTCTCTGCGTGTCATGTGCTTCCTCAGTATGTGGCTCTTGTCACAAGCCACAGGTGGTTGAATTCTCCCACAGAAATTGGGTACTTGAGCAAGAGATCATGACATCAAACAGCTCATCCTGTCAAGGCTGCCTGACAGAGGAGACAGCCCACTGCTGACCTTCTGCTTTTCATGGGTTTTCAGTGCTCCATGAGTGTGTCACACACATGGATCATAGACAGCATGGCTTCCAAACATGGCCAAAAAGGCAAAAAAAATTTAAAAAAATAGTAAGTGGAAACATTTTTTTTCACATCATTGGTTCCTGCCAACCGTGTTATAAGCTTTTTTGATTTTTTCTTTCCTGCAAATACATTTTTTCCAGAAGAAAGAAAATGAAAACGCTCATTTATCTTGCTAAATAAACATAATATCAAGGGGATGATGCTGTCTGAGCACAGTAAAATAAAATCAAGCTTTACTTTCTATTAGAGGAAGAAATTATAACTGAGGAAGAAAGAGTTTTGCTAAACTCTAACTTATTTGGATATTGTCAGCTATGGTAAGGTTGGACAGTATGTTAGCTACTTAAGGTCAGAAATTCATTCCTTGCTGACAGATTATTGTTGGTGGTGGCAAACAAAGAGGGTTTACAAATCATGACTGATTTATTGATGCAAATTATTTTTCTTTTCCAGACAAAAATATTTACATTTCAATTTTGTTCTTTTTTCCCTTATTTTTAATATATTCACATGCAAAAGCTATCAGCAGTCTAGAAGAATATGCAGAAAGGTTAGACACCTCAAGGTTATCTTTATATGTGTATTCTATTATTAATGTACATAATAATTTTGGCTTTATTCTCATATGTTAGCATTCAGGAGAAAATGCACTGGAATGTAAAAATTCTCCACAGTTTGCAAGAAACAAACAACAAGATTTTCTCATTGTGAATTTGGGATGGAGAAAACATCTCAAAATAAATTTTTAATAACCAAAGGGCCCAATGCTTATTTCGATCCCCTGTCATTCCTCAGACTGAATTGAAGCAGAAGTAGCTCCAAGTGTTCACCAGCCTGATACAGCACTTTGTATTCCAGGAAAAGGAAAAACCCACTTTGAAATTTCTCCAGCCTGAAACTCTAAAAAAGGACAGGAAAACTGTTGGCTCATCAAGGTCAAATTGGGTAGATCCCAATTCACAGCAGTAAACACGCAGTGTTAGGGTTGTGGGGATTTATGAACACTTGCAGCCTGACCTCAAAGGCTGCTTGCACACTGGTCTAAAATGAGCATTCCCAAGCTTCAGGACATGCCCATCTTCCCTCCAAAAGAAAAACATAATTAGTATGCTTAGAAATTAAAGAAATAGGACCTAACCCAAAAAGAAAGTCGTAATGCGGCATTATTTAAAGGAAGAAGTACTTAATGAAATGCAAATGCTTTGTATTGGATGGAACAGAAATCTGCTGGAGGAGGAGGACACACAGAGGAGGAGGGAACTATGGAAGGGCCTGTGACATTTCCATGGCTGTCATCTCTGGATCTTCATCAAAATGCAGCCCACTGTGCACAGGGCCCTGAGGTGTACCTGGAAATGTGTTTGAGCTCTCTTAGAGTCACCTCGGGTCAGAAGAAGGTGCCACAGAAGAAAGGAGGTTGGGGACAGGGTTTGTGACCTGGTCCTGTAGGCCCACGGTTTCTTTGTGCCCCAGGTTTGTCTGCTCAGCAGCACAGTTAGGAATGAAATGCACATTCCTGAAGTTTACAGTGCAGTGCTCTCCCTAGAAAGCTCCTTTCCTTTGTGTCTCTGTCCTGGTTTGGAGCAGATCTGGGAGAGAACCCCAAAGGGGCTCCTCTAGGAAGGCAGATTCAATTGGCCCCTCCCCACAACCGGTCTGGGAGAAAATACCTTCTTGGAGAAAAGCGGAAAAAACCTGTTTATTAAACAATAAAACCTAAACAATATTAAACAATAAAACCCCTAACTGCTCCAAAAGAGATGACAAACTCTGAAAAGTCCCTTCCCCGGGTCTCAGCTCAGCTCACTCAGTCTCTGATCAGTCCCTCAGTGCTGGAAATGCCGCGGCCCAGGCCCGGCCTGGTGGGCCACAGGTGGAGCTGCCGATGCTCTGCTGGGTGTTCAGGCCAGAGCAGGGCTGAACAGGTCCAAAGAAAAGGGAAAAAGAAAAAAAACACAGTCCAGGGAACTTCTTTGCCTCAGCAAACTAAACTAACTAAAAGCAAAGGAGAGTTCTGTCCTGCTGTCTGTCCATCCGCAGACAACACAGTCCAGGGGCAGGAATGTGGAGGAGTGAGTGCAGTGTCTGAAAACAAACTGCTGCTTCTTCTCTCCCCTCTTCACTCTCTGCAATAAGTCTCAGATGTGCAAAACTTATTCAGCATAAACAAGATGATTGGGGATAAAAGCATTATATAGTCAACCTAGGACACTCCCTCTCAACGGGTCACTGAGAAAGCTCTGTGTGTTTCACCTTGCACAAAGGGGTCAGTAATGCTGAGGGTGGGGGTGTAGGGATTACACAGAGGGTGTAAGGAAGAAATGGGCTGATGCTGATGGATGAGAGAGCCACCAGTAATATAAACAGACAACAGGGAGCGCTAAAATTGAATGAAACTACAGCTTGCTACCAGACAGTGGGAGAAACACAGGGTAGCTTGAAAGGAGGCATTTTATGGTTGCTTTGGTATGTGCCAAATGTAGGGTGACCTTCAGCACCTTGGTGCCCCAGCCCATAGCACTGGGCTTAAGCTAGGTGATCTTTGAAGGTCCCTTCCAAGATAAAGCCTTATGATCCAGGGTTCAGGAGTCCTTTGCTGGGGATGGGGTAGGATGTGTCTCCACACAAGGAATTAAAGTGTTATGGCTTCATCCCACTTGTACAACCAGGTTCCATGTTGGGCAAGCAGGGGGAGGGAGAGAACCACAGTGCTGGTGATTCAGAGCTGAGCCCTGTGGCTGCTCCAGGGACAGGCACTGCAGCCTGCCCAGCCATGGGCAGCCACACCAGGAGCCTGCCCAGGGCCAGAGCTGTGGGACTGCCTCCACTTCTCCTTCATTGGAACCCTCTCACTGGCCCAAAGAGGAGCTTGCAGTGTTGCAGCACATGGAAATCACTCAACAGCAGTGACTGCACTGAGCCTCTGCTGCCCCAGCTGTTTGCAAATCTGGATTTTATGAAGCCTGATCATTCAGTGAATGACCTCTTGACCCTGGTGTCCATCCATCACACAGAGCAATGTGTTTGCCAACAGGAATATCTTCTTGGACAGTCAATGATTTAATAAGCTTTTCTTCCTACACAGAGTTTATTGATTTTTGCTTTTAGTGAGACCAAAAGACTGTATTGTCAGAGTAGGTGTTCTGCAGTGCTTGCATCCTCTCCTCATGTATACTTTGTTATATTTCCCTCTGTATGATTTCCATCATCCCTTATTGCCACAGATATGCTTCCTGTCATCTTTGTGGCCTGAAGCATCTCATTTTCTTTTCACTCATGCCTTGATTAATGTCCTCATAAGTTCTTCTTTCCTCTACACTGGTGTGGTTGCTCTAGAAGGTACTTTTCTGAGAAAACCTTTGGGATTTGGGTTTGCTTTTTTTTGTAATTGTCATTAATTTCCACTTCTCCATTTGTCTTTGGAAATTCTAAATATTTTATCCTGATTTCTTTCTTGATTTCTTTATTTTTCAAGTTAGCAAAGTGTTTTTAATAGTTGTTAAATCAGCTGATTTAAATGCTTATCTCTACAAGTCAGAATTCTGTGGTTTTAATTCCCAAGACTGTGAATGTGGGCTTTATGTCTAATTTGCACCTCCTTTCTGACTATTAAGTTAGGACAATTCTAAAAATATCAATGGATTATACCATAGCCAAACTTGTAAATGCTCATAACAGTGCAATCATATCTTTCAATTTTGCATTAAATAACTCATTCTTCATCCTTCTGAAAACACATCACTGACACAATAATTTTCCTGTTTATTACCTCCCTCTACATCCTTAAAAAACCCAAACAAATAAATCAGGAAATATTTCTGTGCTTAACCGCACATTAAGGAGTTCTATTTCTCAAGAAACAGCTTTGTCCATTGTAACTCAACTGTTTTCCCTAGAAAGTCACAGGAAGAAAATATGTGTGGGGTCATGCTGGAATGAGCCTGGGCTGGGAAAAGAGCAGGATCCTACATTTCTGACTGTGTCCCCATGAGACCAGGCAGTTGCCTGCTGAGCAGCAATGATTTGCTGCTTGTCAGTGGATATTCCTGTCTGGGAACTCTTCAGAAGCTGGAGGAAAGTTACGCCCTCTAAGGGCTGAATACTCAAGGATCCCAGACATGGGATCTGTGTTAACACAAGGCACTGCATGTTCAGGCTCAGTCCACATATCTTTTTTCTCCCTGAGCTGCTCCATCACTGCTACCACTGTTCAGACTTTCACTCCTCTATAGTAACTATATGAAGATTTGACAATTTCTTTAAATGCTGAGTAAACTACTCTCTGTGCTAAAAAAGTCTAGAAGTACCAGGATAGAATATCAGCATTGTCTTTTTTTCCCAGCCTTGATCTCTCTCTAAAGAGCTGCATTTTGTCAAAGATAAATTGATGAAAGCCTGAAACATCATTGCATGACGCACTCACTTTCCTGTTGCAAAGCCAAGCGTGGGAGTTAATTTTTTGCCAGCTTCTTGCCATGAGACTGACAACTTAAAGGAGTAAAAAGTAGCTACAATGAGCTTCAAAGAAGCTGGGGATTATTGTTTTGCTACAGGTGAAATCATACCCACCTTATTTTGAGCCTTTTAGCCCTGTTGAGTTCAATCTCACCATCAACTGAATATTCTAAACATACTGGGAACCATTTGCTGGCTGCAAAGGCAGAGCCACAGCACAGCATTTCTAGTCCAGGCTGCAGGACTGATGCACAGAACTTGCACAGATGAGCTCACCAACTAAGTGAGGGTGAAGCTCTCTAATAGGCATTTGAAGGCTGTTGGTGCTCCACTGGGGAAAAAATAATTGTTTATCTCTGGAAGATGAAGAGAGAGAGAAAACAGAATGAGGATATTTATTTTAGTGAAGAAAAAGTATTGAGTTTCAGGTAGAAAACCCTCTCAGGATGAGAACACAGGCTGTTTTCTTGAATGATCCCCCAGATGAAGGCAGCACCCACTGGAGTGCTGGAAGGGGAGAAAGAGCAAGGAGGGGCCTCTTCTCCCTGCAAGACCCCAGCTGGCATGTACACCCCTGTGTGCCTCCAGATACAAGGTCCCAGAGCTTGAAGATGGAAAAGATAACTGGATAAATATCACCCATTTGTGCCAGGGATGGACTGAAATGTAGCATGTATTCAAGAAAATTGTTTCAGAAAAGCATTGAGACATCTTCATCAAACACTGCAGACTCCTTGTCTTCTCTCAGCAGCTTGTTTTAAACCCCCATTATTAACATGTTTTGCCTAATTTCCACTCTAGATATATTTGGCTTCAGTTTTTAAGCATTCATCCTTTTCCACCAAAATAAAGAGCTCATTTGCCTCCGTGAAGAGTTTTTCTCCCTAATCAAGACTTTTCAATCTTTTTGATAAGCTAGACAGACAGTGCTTTCTAAACCTCTCTCCCCCCATTAGGTGCTTTCTGTAGTCCTTGTCCCCTTTTGCAGTTCTTCTCTGCCTCTCTCCCAGTTTTTCAGCATCCTCAGTGGATACTAAGACACAGATAGCACTGTTAGCCTTAGCTCCTGCCTCCATCTCAGCATCCCCTGTTTAGCCAGTCAAGGTCTCATTAGCCTTCTGAGTTATTAGAGAACTTGAGTTTTTGTCTTCTTTTTTGGCCTCTAAAGCCTTTAGAGAAAAAACAGCACTTAACTAGAGCAGCTAGTATTTCTTCTTCTGTGGAGTTTAACTCTCAATTTGGCTGTAGTTAAAAGCAGTGGATTTGTCTGACCAAGCAACAGGTCTCGTATCGCTGCCTCCTCTTCATCTTTTAAACATAACATCGATTCTTTTGCAAGCTGCAGATTTTATCAGCCACGATCCAGTGTAGCATCTGCACTGCTGATGAGCATTTTTAGGTCTAGGAACAATCTCTGTACATCCCTACAGTACCCCATGTTTAATGATGATGGCTTATTGCCAAATGGTGCTCAGGGAAAGCAGTTCTTCATTTTTGTTTCCTATGTGCTTTATTAAACCTACATAGTGCTCATGTTATGCCCTGGAATATCAAGTCAAACACCTTAGAAAGTCTTTTAAATTGCACATAAATTGCATAAGTCCACATTTTATGTAAACCAACTTGAAATCTGGGGCAGTAGCAGAATGTTTGTCTACACTGCAGGCCTCACTCTCACTGTGTTAGTTTGGCAGCTGGAGGCAACCTCCAGCCATAGCCTCCAAGAGCCCTGCACAAGCTTATTTACCCTGGCACCCTACCTGCCTCCTTAGCAGCACAGTTACAAAGACAGTTCAAGAGAGAAACCCTTTCACATCAATTCACTGAGAAAGTGGTGGCACTGTTTGAGAGAAACAAATGTCATTTGTTAATCAGCATTTTTCTGGCATTTATAAAGGCATTTACTCAATAATTCTCTTGTCCACACAGAGAGAGGACCTATCTGTAAGAGATTTTTATTTTGGCCTGGATGGGAGACTTGGTGGTGTCTGGGGAGTGTTCCTTCCTACTCAAAATCTTAGCACATTGTCAAAGGAGACAATCTTGGCTGGGAATGAATACCCACCACAGACCAGATCAAGACTTCAACCCCTCCTGGCATTGCAGAGGTGTCCAGGGTAGTCCCAGCAGACTTTTCATTGTGACAGCCACCTGGAAAGATTTAATACAGTAGAAGGGAGGACAAACAATAACTGTCTTCTTGGAATACAAGAGTAGGAAACAGCAGGGGTCCACAGAAATGCTCTTGAGTAGAAGCTCTCCACCCACCAGGAAAGCTGAGCATTTCCTGTCTTTTCCATGCAGAGCTCAGCAGTCTTTCATTTCAAATGCCTCCTGGCCTCTATCACAGACAGTTTTTCTGCATAATATTGACTTTCCTGGATCCCAAGCTTAGGAACCCATCTTTTTCCTCAAGCTGCAAGCTCCCTACATACATCCTGCTTTGTGACTGCTCTAGGAGGCTTGGGTCCCTGAAAGGTGGGCGTTGCAATATCATGACTTCACACTATCACCACTTTGTGGGTCTAACACTCTGCATCTGCAAAGGAATAGCAGGATAGGTCTACACTGATATCTAATTGTCAAGGATTTTATGACTGATTTTCACAATCAAAATAAAAAAACTCAATCCAAATACAATTTATTTAATATTTCAATACTACTATGACAGCCACAGGAAAGCTGATGAATTTTGTCTCCTCTTGGAGTCCGGAACTCCTGAGGCAGTGACACAGGTTCTCAAAAACTGCTGAACTGCTTTGCTGAAACTTTAAAGAAAAAAGTGCAACCTGAGGCAGAAAGTAGTCACAGAGCATTCCAGTGCAAATTATTAGCATTGCAGATATTAATTATTGACTGCAAATGGGAGTGTGCAAAGCACTCAGCAAATGGCACAGCCCCCAGCCCAGCACTCATGCAGCTGCCTCCCCACTGCACTGGGGCAGGGCTCCTCCAGCACCCCACTGCTCCTTCTGCTTGCTGGCTGTCAGCCACTGCCTTCTGATGATAAAGCATATTTTAGGAATCCTTTTGTTTAAAGCAGTTGGCTTGCTGCAAAGAAATAGGTGAAGTCTTTACCTAAGGCATTCCCACTGAGCTGGATGCAATTTTTCTTTAGGTTCCTTTGAAATCTTCCTCTTTAATAGCAGAATTTCAGACTAATAACTCTTCCTTTTTCAGCCTTTCCTGCTGGAATAAGGACTTTTCTCCTCCCCATTCTGTCAGCAACGTGGTGGCTGTGAGGAGGAATGCAGTACATGAGACTGGCAGTGGTCAATCTTTTCAAAAGGACTTTTGCAGGACCCAGTTTGAGCCTACTTTCAGGAAGAGAATGTCCAACAAAACCAATTCCTGTGCTGAGGAGTTCAATGCACCCAATATCATTAGGTATTTTTCAGAAATGGGGTCCCAGCATCTAGCAGAAGGCAAAGGTGAGGCTCAGCTCTTCCACCCTGCGTGACCATCCTCCCACCCAGCTCCCCAGTGACCCCAGCCTGCATGTCTGTGTTGAAAGATGGTCCCATTGCCCCATACCCAGGGTTTTCCTCATTGCTGTGGCTGTGCTGTACTGACTGGTTATCAACCCAGCTGTGCTGGGGTGACCTTTACTGCCCTGCACTGTGGAAGCTGTTCCACTTTTTATAAATACCTCAAAGTTCACTGCATGAGGGTACTGCAGCTAGGGCTTCCTCCCTCTGATGCGAGGAGTAGGAGCAGCTACTTTGAGTTAGACTCTTTTGTCTGCCTCCACTGGCTGTTACAAATAATGATATTTTTCTTCCCCCTCCTGCCCACAGGTTGGGCTATAGTTTCTCTGAATGCTTTATGTTGCAATTTTACCTTTGAAATATGCACCTTTTAGAAGCCACTCTAAATTCTGATTATATCTCTGTTTCTTCTGAGGAGATGAGGGAACACACTACTTGAGTCCAAATTACAGAGTTAGCTACCCAGGTGCAACACACATGCCAAGTTGGATGAATAGTGGGAAGAGGAGCATGCCAGCAGTCCACAGTCATTGCTGTATATTTCACTCCCTGCACTGTTAGTATATTAAGTTGCTGCTTGCAGAGAGCAGGAATGCCCCTGGAAAAAAATGCAAGGAGGGTGCAGGAGTAGCTGTGACACAGCCAGCTTCTGGCAGCTCTTTAGACTCAGTACTCATTCCTGTCCACGCATTTCTCCAATTTGAGGGCAGCTGCAGCTGCTCACCTCAGGGCTGAGTTTGGGTGACTGTCTTTGAATGTTTCTGATGATTTCCCACCACGCTTGATAATGATAAGTGCTCCGTGTGAGGGAATTTACAGGCATGACTTTGCTGCATGCAGACAAGGAGCTTGGCTGTGATCAGAGAGAGGTGCTCTTCTCTTGATTGCTGAGTCCCTTGGTCCATGCAGCAAGAGGCTGGTGTCAAACAGTGCTGGCAGCTCCAGCTACTGCCAAAGAAAGCAGAAAGACTCTGGTGGTGCTCCAAAATACAAAACACTGGAAGGATGTTCAAAGAACCTGTGCTGGAATGGCACAGGGAAGACGCTCACCCTGCACAGAGGTGCCCTCCGTGGGCTGTGCCATCCAGAAGAGAAGGACCACAACAGTAGTGCCAGCTTGAAGGCATCTGTTGTCATGGGCTGCAAACTCCCTTGATGTTAATTACAGGGGCCCTGGCATATACAGTTACACATGAGATTTATTCAATATGCAGCTTTAAGAGTTTATCTTGATCCTTCATGGCTGTGATTTCTGATTTATACTAGTTTGAGATCTGAATCTGACACCTTATCTAGTGCACTGCATACTGATGGTTAGAAAACCTAATTTGTCCTAGAATAGCCTGGTTTTGCAAGAGGACATTGCACTGAGAGCCTTTTCTTGTATAATAATTTTGCTTTAGAAACTGATTACTCATGGTTCCTATCAGATCTGAATTGCAGATATCTGGGGGAGTGTAGCACTGGGATATTTTAGATTGAAATCACTCTGCTATCTGCTCTACTACAGCTCTCTTCCAAAGTAGGCTTTATGTTATAAATTACTTTATAGATTTGTAAAGCATGACATAGAAACATTATACACCCTGTGAGTGCTTTAAAATTAATTTGTTCTTGAGCGTGTCCATGTATGAATGAATTTGACATAAGCTTTTCAATTTTATGCTTCACTACAGAAAGTGCACACAGTACCAACTGTAAATCAACTGCCACACTTACTGAAATAACTACTCAGCTATGAAAAGAGAATCTGCCCAATATTTAAAGAAGATTTAGATACAAAAATAATAATGTGTGCAAGAGAGCTGGCATACCACCTTGGGACTTTCAAACCTAAACCAGTGAGATTAGTAAGGTAATGTCAGTGTGCAGATCCTTCAGGTTAGGGCTGTCTGACAGAGAGACCAGGAATTGAAGGAAGTTAGCTGAAATCACATTATTGTCTTTCCTTGAGCTGAGTGACTCACAAGGATTCACCAGCACCTCTCCTGTGTGTGCAGGTAAAGATCACATGCATGGACTGTCACGGAAAGTGGGATTTTCAATGTGCATGATTGATGTTCAGAAGGGATGAGCAGTATTTAGAAACAGCATTTTTCATTCTTTTATTTAAAAAATGCAATTTTGGATCATAACAATTTTTATGAACTTGTGTCAAATTCAGCAATAGTGGTTCCAGCCCTCCCTTGCCTGGGAGAAAGGAGCCCCCATAGCCCTGCTCCAGGACAGCTGCTGCTCATCCAGGACATTCTGGGGAATGTGGCTGAAACCAGTTCTTTCAGTGTGATCTAATTCAATGTAAATGGCTTCACTGGCCTTTGCCAAGCTAAAACCTGATGGTGCTGTGTCTCAACCATAGGTTGTAGCAGACTCACTCAAATATGTGCTCTGCTCTACTTAACTGCTGAGCATTTGTACAGTTGCAATGAAAAGTAAAATAGTCACAGCAGGAGAGCTGGAGAACATCTTATTTCAGGTGACCTCTGGCTGGAGCTAGAGAACATCTCTAGTAAAAGAAGGGCTTTGGCTCAAATCTCTGCGTGTGCAAGAGTGGGTTTTGACCTCAGTGAACATCTTTTCCTTTGAACACCAGGTCAGGGAAGAATAGCTGTCATGCCTTATTCTTCCACTTTGTGATGCCAGGCTTTTTTCTTCGACTTTTATACCAGGTCCCTCAAATCATGTATTTTGCTGATCTGAAATTAATTTTTTCAGAATTGCTTGTCAAAAGGTTGACAGAAATATTTTTTTTCCTGTTTCTGCTACTGACAAAAAAAATCAATGATTCTTACAGCTGCCATGCTGAGAACTCTCAGCTCATGCTGCTGTGCTGAGAGTCTAGGGAGACCCACAACAAAAGCAGCAACCTAAAAGAGAAAGAAACAAAAAGAAACCTCACCCAGCTGCCATAGATATAGGTATTGAAATTCCTGTTGGCTGTAGTGATTCAGCAAAGAATCTTTGTCCTGTATACTACAGGGAAGTTTACTATATAAGACATACACCTCAGAAGCAAAACCAAGCCTTTTGATGGGTGAAATAACTTCAGGAACAGACTTTTAAAAATCATGCATATGTGGTAATAATATAAGGGATGAAAATTGAAGGTGCATTTAAACAGATTAAGCCCAAACTTTGTTGCTTCTCTGAGAAAACAGTAGAAATAAGCTTCAGTTGGGAAAACAAGTAAGAAGAATGATTTTTATTTTCAATAGGATGTTAAATGCTGTGTTCTTATAATAACAGGCACAACATGATGCTTTTAAATAGCTTAGGTAAGGGAGGTTCCACACCCCTGCATTGTGTGATTTACATATAATCACTGATATGTTTTGCAGACAAGAGCTACTCAAATGCAAGTATTATTAGTAATAATACCAAGTTCCTACTAAAAACCCCAAAATTATTTTTATATAGGTAAGTATTAATATAACTACAAGTTATTCTCAAATAAATCTAATATTTACACTACTATTAAGAGCTGCCTGCATAAAAATTGTTGTTGGGTTTTTAGATGTTTCTTTTTTCAAAAGTCAGTGGGGAAAACTTTTCTCCAAATGTTTTTATTAAAAAATATGACAGAGCTACTTTTCAGCTCAGCTTTGCTATTAATTCTCCCCATGATGCTGTGGGTTCTGGGAGGTACTCAGAGCCTCATTGCCCAGTGCTCTGATGACAGCAATGCACTGCAGAAACCAAATCAGGGCTCTCTCTCCTTCTTTTGCTCTCCCCTTTCCCTGTCAGCATGTGAGAAGGAGAAAAATGTCTTCTCCTCCTCCTTGCAGGCTCCAGCAATGAAGGTGGTCTGGCTCTGGAGTCCAGGTCTCCATCCAGCAAAGCTTTTAAGCACACAGTTAATCCATCCCCATTTAGAAAAGTGCAGCTGCAGCTGCATTTTGCCAAGTGAGACCCAGGAGCACAGGCCAGCCAAAAGGCTCTGGTAAGTGCTTTGGTGAGCAGGGATGGGCAGTTGGGAAGGACCACAAAAGGCAACAGCAAAAAGGAGCAGAGAGGGCAGCTCCAGTGGTGTTGGAGCAGCAGGGGCAAGGAGAGCTGAATCAGGCCATGACTCAGAAAAGCTCTCTCCAATTTCAGTGCCTTTGTTGACTCTGGTGTCACCTTTTCCAAGCCACTTCACTGTGCCATTAGAGTTAGCAGCAATCTCTTTGACAACATCTTTCTGAGATTTACACAAACAAAGGGCCCATTGTTAAAGCCAAATGTTAATGTTGACATCTTTGGTGAAATTACCTGGTTTCAGAGGTAATTTCCATTATCTCTCTAGAACTTGCCAAAAGTTCTTGATTCTGACCTTGAGGACACATCTGTGACCTCACATCTTCCACTGCTTCACACTTCCATAGTCAGGATCCTGTTAGGTCAGGCACAAGGAAAGAGACATGAGTCAGGGCAAAATGCTCAGACTCATTCTCCAAACATCATGGGCAGATTTAAGAGCAGCCAAGGGAAAGTAACTCACAGCCCCCCTGCTTATGGAAGTCTACACATGCCACATTCATCAATGACCACAGGGAAAAGAGCAGATTTCAGGCAAGTTAGTTTCAGGAATGGGAATAACTGAGTGTCTGGGAAGGAGGGTGAGATTTTGGTTGCTGGGAGTAAAAAATTAACACGTTAATAAAAAGCCAGACCAACTGAGAAGCCCCTTTTCAAGAGGCTCTATGCACTGCCTGGGACCAAAGCCCAGCTCAGCTGAAGAGCAGGGCACAAATCCAGATGTCCATGCTCAAAGTAGTCCCCAACATGCCATGACAGCCTCTTCCCTTTGGTACATGGGCTGTTAATTTACTGGAACGTTTGAAGCACAGGATGAAAATGTCTCTGATGATCTCAAATGGGAAGCACTTATTCAACAAAACGCTTCACAGGAAATTTTCTTTTTGGAGAACTACATACCAAAAAAGTGCTAAAGACTGCATTGTTCAAGACAAATCTAAGAGTTGCTGTCATCTAAAATAAGCAGCTAGTGCACTTTGATGTACAGCAGAAACTTTTTGGATGTTACAAAAATAGCCCCTTGTATTAATCTGACAGGTCCAGCCCCCTGGAGGTGCACAAAGCAAAGCTTTCTGATGCCTTGCTGAGTCACTACACCACCAGCTCCTGACAGAAAGCCTTCTTCTAAATGTGCCCTGTAGGCTTCACTAATTGCTGTGATGTATAAAATACAGCCTGTAAAGACGATACAGGTTACAGAGGCTGAAAAATTATGTTTAATTATAAGCTACAATATCTCAGCATCATAAAGATTGTTTCTGTTAGTGATCTGTCAAGGCTTCCTATACCTTACTGCAAGATGTCTGTGGCTTTAACTCATCAAGCACTTCAATTTTCCCTCAGAAATAAGAGAATTTCATCTTAAGAAAAAAATTTAACAACTACTTTTTATACTAAATATGCTTAACCTAAAGCTTTCTCCCTATTATTTCATAAACACCTTGAGATTATAGAGGCTCAACTAGCTTATGTTGATGAATTTCATGTGATCCTGGGAATACAGCCATTGCATTAGTAATTCTTCTTTTCCATTGTGTTAGGCTTTTTTGTAAATAATCTGCATGATTAATGAATGGAGACTAATTAAGAAGAAATGACATGCTTTACTGTACTATTAAAACCTGTTTATTGCCATAGGCAAGATGTCATCAATATTTCTAGCTGAAAATTAGTACTTGTGATATAAATCATGCAGAATTTTACTGTAACCATTAAAAAAAGCTAAAAGAATATTTTATCACTGGGTACAAACAGCCATATGCAGATTTAAAACTATGTGACCAAATGCATAGCACATCAATGTATAGGATACTTTGGAAGAAAGTATCCTATACATTGATGTATGTATGATGTATGTATGTGTCAAGTATGAACTTGATTATTTCACAGATCTTTCAAAAGACAGAAGAATCTCTTTAAACTACCTCCAGAGCAAGGTTACTCTATACATCCAAATAAGACCAGTCAAGCACTAATATCAGTTGTTTCACTGCAAATATGCGCTTCCTTTATTGTCTTTAACAGATTTTCCTAAATTCACAGTGGTAACAAAACAGTTACGACTGCCCCAAACAGCTGATTTATATGCCAAAGAGCATGGTGGAGTAAATGCCACTCAGGACCAGTTCTATCAACCTTGTTCGTACAAACAATCACATTGATTTAAATAGGATCAATCAAGTCAGCAGGATTCAGTCAGGCAACATCTACATTAGCAAAAGGA
Organism: Setophaga petechia; assembly: GCA_024362935.1. NCBI lineage: Eukaryota > Metazoa > Chordata > Aves > Passeriformes > Parulidae > Setophaga > Setophaga petechia. The sequence goes on along the minus strand of JANCRA010000012.1, from coordinate 9,378,461 downwards.
GCAGCACTGCAGGAGGAAGCAGCTTGTGCTGGGGGCCCAAAGTCCATGCCAGCAGTGTGGTGGAGAGATGGTGTTATTCCAGCCAAGCTCCTGCTTGGCCCCACAGTTGCCTATTAGCAGCTGGAACAAACGCAATAACTGGGAAATTCACTTCAGAAACATTCTCCTGATCCCAGCTGAAATAAGGATGTGGGCACATCCCCAGGTGGCCACAAGCCTGCCAGGATCTCACATGCACCATCATGGTTTAGCAAAGAGAAGTCCCTCTGAGTCTTCTCCGTGGTGGTCTGTAGTAAACAAGGAGACCCCCAACCAGGAAATGACTGGAATCTGACTCCTTTTATTCAGAGTGCTGAACAATTGCTTTATTACAATTATATTGTATTATATACTATAATATAGAATAATAAAGAATACTAAAAGGATAGGATAGGATACGATATGAGACAAGGATACATACTAAAGAAAATATGTCTCCAGACAGCCAGGACACAGCTCTGACCCAATTGGCCAATTAATATAAACAACCATCACTGGAGTCCAATTAAGAACTCACTTCAGGTAAACAATCTTCCTAACACATTCCACATGTGCAAAAACAACAGGAGGAGCAGCAAGTAGAGATAAGAATTGTTTTCTCGTCTTCTCTCTGTGCTTCTCCAGGAAAAAACCTGTGAGAGAGAATTCTCTCCCTCTGCTCAGAGAATGGGAATGCCATGGTGTTCCAAGGAAGGGGCTGCACATCCCATGTGCTCAGGTGGCAGCACATACTGTGTGTCCTGCAGGGTTGGACAGGCAGGGACATCCTTGGGTGATCCCAGGGAAAGCTCAGGTGTTTGGGAGAGCATGAGGTGGATGGGAACCTTCATCAGTGCTCGAATGAAGACTTGGTTTTCCAAGAATACTTCCCAAGGGTATCCAGTTGGTGTCATGCTCCTGAATTTTAACGGCTGCCACCCAATCTGCACGGAACAGCCTCAGTTCCACTGAACCAGGAGGTGCCAGAGGAGGCAGGGAGCCGAGCATGAGCACACCACTACAAATTCCTGATCATTTGCTCTCACAGTGCAGAAGGACCAAAATAAAATGGGGGAATAGGAAAATGATATCCCTATTACTTGCTTAATAAGATACTTTACCTCATTTTCCCCCAGCATTATAAATGAGACAGCTGCCTTGCTTTGTATCTCAGTACTCATCCAGTGTACCCTTCAGCACCTCTATTTGTTCTATTTTTCATTGCTGAAATAATGATAGAGATAAGCCAATGGAGGCACTCCAGGACCAGTATGCAAAATCACAGCTTCCAAGACAGACAGAAATAAAATTCTTTTTTCAAAAAAATGTACATGCACACATGCACAGATTTTTTTTTTCCTTGCTGCCTACTGTGAATCTTTAGGAAAGTCATTGTGCTGATTATTTTCAGCAGGGACATACCAATCACATGATCAATACATTTACATTATTTCCTGCTACTGTATGTCATTTCTCTACTGTATTTTGCAGTTCTTCTACATTAGACCCAGCTAGAAAATACAGCTATGGTGGTAGTTTGGCTCTATGTGATTTAGTAAAGTCCCTAAATTCTTTTCAAAACAGTTTTCAAGTGATAGTGGAACTATTGCTGTGTGTTCTTAGTTAAGATATTACTGTTTTGAGATGGTGTCTCAAATTTTATCTATGTTAGTATCTCCTTTCAGGCTCCCCTTGAACAGCAGAAGTTTGGGCCAATTGATTACTCTGCCACTCTCTCAGGAGATAATTGTTTTCTCCATCTTGTTAGGGATTTTTATCTTCAGAAGCGTAAAGTGTAGATTTGCAAGTACTTTTTTTCTTGATACAAATCCTTCAGCTTTCAAGTGACTTAGTATCTGCCCTCATCAGATATGAAAGGTTTATGCCCTGTGCAAAGTACCGTAAATTCACAATAAATTACAGGAGTAATTACAGGAAAAGACTGAAGCTTCTTTGAGATCCAAAGTACTGTTAGGTTCCCCTGGGTTCTCTCAGGCTAGCATGGGCACAAGATCTCACCAGAGGAGGCTTCTGTGGATGCATAGCTGAAAGCACAGTGCATGGCTAACCTTAAAATTAAAACCAATAGGAAAGTTTGTGCATATAAAAGGATTTGGTAGGCTGGGTCTTTCAAATGGTACCTATGATTTTGGAAGTATAACCAAAACTGAGGAGCAATGTATCAACAAAATCTTGATGTATCATTTTTATTACTGTAATTTCTCACCTAGAATAAAGACTTCTACAGATCTTTCCATATTGAGATGAGAACTGATACAGTTTTATCTTTGGTCTAATTCATTGTAATGATTTGTAGGCTTTTTTTTAAATTTTGCATCTTTATTCAAATATTTTTGAAGCAGACAGGCTAACACAGTGTTTAAAATTGCTCACCGATCAAAAGGTATTACTGAGTGTTTTGATTCTGACATGACAATAGAAAAATGTATCTTACTGACAGCAAAATTATTTATTTGTTTATGTGTTTATTTATGTTCTGTCACTATTTCTTCCTCTGTTAATCCCAGTTTTTTTTTTCATCTGTCTCCTTAGTAATCCATTGAATCACTTACCTGGCTTTCAGAAATTCCCTGTCTGGATAAGTTGAGGTAGAAGCCTGAACCATTTACACTCTCCACACTACATCCAATAAAGAGCTTGTTTACAAATTATACTGTGATGTGCAAGATCTCACTTGATTATACCTTAACTATTCTGTTTTTCCCTCCCTACCTCACAGATGATGGAAATGCTTAAAGCAAGTTCAGGTAGTATGACCCAGACTAACGTAAGTGTGAGCATGGCACCCAGGGACGAGCTGTGAAATGTCTGCGTGCTTCTGCCAAACGCGTTGCATGGCTTTCTGCTCTTGTCTCGTGTTTCTGATGTAGGCAGCATGTTCAGCAACATGTAAGCGTTTCATTTGATATTTATATTCCAGCTCAGCTTTGGTTTTGTGGAGTCTTAACATTCTGCCTTTTTTGGTAGCTTGTGGCAGTTGCTAGTGGCAAATCTGCAAGCTGTGTATGTCATTCCTAAGAGACCTTCAGAGGTACCTGCCAGGATCAGGACCCCCCTGGATATGGCTGTTTAGAAATGTGTGGTAGAGGTGTGGAAGTGTGCAGTTCAAATGGGGCAGGAGCAGAACCAGCCCTCCTGTGCCTTCCCTGGGAGTCCAGCCTGCTTGTGGTGCAGCTGGCTCCACGGACAGCTCTGCTTCTGCCAGTGCTTTGTGACTCTTCTGTTGTCAAACTCTTGCTTCATGTGGCAGATGACACATCTGAATTACAAATGCTGTTTGCACAGTCTCTGTTTAAAAAAGGCTGCTATGAGCAAATACAATGTTTTCCTGTGTTTATATAGTCCTTTTAATCTTAGTGTATGTAAAGTTTATAAAGGTGAGACTAATCACAGCAGCTTGAAGCATACTTACCCACATAGGTCTTGGGGTGCTGCCTGGTATGGAGAGTAGAACTCAGTTATTCCCTTCCTGGGTTTCTTTTCTCATAGGATTTTCATTCATATTTTAAGTGTGCTGGTGGGGGTTTTTTGTCATGAGGCTAGTAAAATATTGACCAGGTTTCCCAGCAAGGTGGTATTGTCTCCATCCTTGGAGATCCTCAGAACTTGACTGGACATGACCCTGAGCAACCTGCTCTGTTTGGACCTTCTTTGAGAAGGGAATTGCAATACATGAAGTGCCTTTCTACTTAAAGTTGTCCATGATTCTACAGTTTTGTGACTGTACAGATGGGGAATAGAGTGAAGCCACCAAAATAGCTTTAAAGCCATCATTCAAAACCCAGAGATCGGTGTTCTGGTTACTGGTCCACTTTCCTGGATAATAAAATGAAGTTTGTTAAATGCTGGTTATTACTCTCAGTATACCCAGTTCAACTGAGCTTACACAGATAGATATTTGTTGTTTTCTTATTATGCAACAAAAAATATGTGTTGAATAGCACGTGTTGTGTGAGATCGAGATGACTTATCAGAAACACCTCTACTTTTGAATTACTGGAGCTATGCCAGCTGACACTGCCAGCTGTCTACATGATGTTTTTATAGCTCTTCTCAAGTTTCCTGTGTAAGATCCCTACCTCTGTTCCTAAGACATTAATGATTAGACTGTCAGAGCTGAGAAAATCCACCTACTGAGCAAGGTCACCTTCGCTGTTCTCAGTAACAAAGGAAAATGCCAGGCTAACAAGGCTCAGGAAGTCCTAATTAACGTCAATGGAAAATTCAAAGCCAGAGAAAAATAGGGCTGGCAAAACAATTCTCTCTAGAGCTAAGATTTTACCTTTTTTTTAGCCATTGTAAAAGAAGCCTGGAAGCTGTATTTTCAAATATGGTTAGTGCTGGGGATGGGTTGCAGAAAAGAAAGGGAATCAATAAGGGGTTTGTGATTCCTGCCTCCTTTTCCTCACTGAGTTCCTGCCAGCAGTCAGAGCTCTGAGACTCAGCTGAGGCCCTGAGGCAGGAGTGCTGTACATCTCGGTTCCCACCTGACAAAAAGTCACCATGCTCCTTCTTCAGTTTGGCTCCCAAAATTTGTGTCTCCTCAGGGATGCTGGAGCCATGACATACACAGAGCTGGCCCACCCCACAACCTCCCACCTCCTCCCCTTGCCACCAGAAGACCCAACTTCCCTCATCCTACACAGCAAAAAAAAAAAAAAAAAAAAAAAACGATGGTCAATATCTACCCACAGTTTTTGGGTGAATGGGTGACCACAGACCATATTTTATAGAAGACGGCTCACAGATCTGTCTCTACCACCACTAAAGGATCCTGAATTTGTCTTTGAGCTGTGTGAAATAGTCCATCTTCCCAAAGTACCCTATTAAGCATTCTTGCTCCCATTTTCTTCCCCCTAAATTAGTCTTAGTTCAAAATTCAGATTCCCTGAATTGGGCTAATCCTCTTGATTGCCACCTCCCTCCTCTCAATGCTCTGACCCTCATTGCTTGATGGAACCAGCTGTCTCTCAGACACCTTATCTGGCAGAGGTCTGCTAAGTCCTGCAACATATTCATCTGTATAATCTGTTTTTTTCATGCTGATGTCCTTACTCAGCCATCTCTGGTTTCTGTTTAAGCCCATTTCTGCCAGAGGAAGCTTGGTTTCCCCACTGATTTCCTTCTATGCCAAGGATGTCCCCATCTCAGTTCTCTTATTTTAGAAGTGTGAGGGAGCAGTCCATAAATGAGAGTGGTTTTGGTTTCCAGTGCCTGTATGTGGGTAATAGCACCTGAAACCATGTTTTAAATTCCAGAAAGAAATATTCAAATCAAATATGATGAACAAAATCCCCACAGTCTTTTCAGCAGTGGGGAGAACAAATAGAGGAAACAATTCCCTAACGCTGCTGTGACTTTCCAGTGCTGGAAAACCCTAGGGATATATTATTCAGCACCATCAGAAGTGACATTGATGCAATTAGCCTGTCTTGGGACAAGAAGTGGTCCACGTGACTTCCTGAGGTTCCCTCCTGCATGTGTTTGTATGATGCTGTTATTTTAATGATGATAAAAGCCTCAGTGAAAAAATGCAATCCTGGTTCTAAATTGTGTGCACGTATGAGCAGCTGACAGCAGGACACAAATTCAGTGGTAAGGGTGGACAGACCTGAAGAACCACTGCAGACTGTGGAATGTCATCATCTCCCTCTTGTGCACACACAGACACACACACACGAGGGTGTGAGTCCACTGCACTCTGCTTCTGCCCCTTAGGGTGACAACAGGCCAGTGTTACACACCCAGCCAGCCCCAGCAGCACCCACAGGGACAGGCACTGTGTCCCATTGGCTCTTGCTCCCACGTGTTCCTCTGCAGACCCTCTTGTCTCAGCTGCCCTCCTCCTCAAGCCTCAGAGCATCCAACCTCCACCAAATCTGCAACACAGGGTTTACCTTCCCCAGTTACAGCATTCTGAGCAAATGACAGGAGTAGTTTTTCTAAAGACCTTCAGTGCAGTTTTATTCCCTACATGAAGCTTAAATCCTCAGAAAATTACTCACAGAATGCCACCATTGATCCAAATGGTCTCCTACAATTTCATTCACCCTTCAGCCACATATGTTTTTGACCATGCCAGATTAGGAGACTGGTTCCTTGCCCTGGTGGCTTCTCTCTGAAGTCTCAGCTACCATGACACCCTCAGTGCTTCCCAGGCAAGCACAGAGCTCCTCACGCTGATGCTGGGTGGCCTCAAATATCTCCACACTGCTCCTGCTTGCTGCTTCATCTTCCCCTCAAGAGCATTAAGCAAAAGTCAATGCTCTCTGAAAGGGTCACTGCCTGGCTCACTTGCCAACTGTTGAGTTGCCTCTGTAACCATGTACCACAGAGCCAGGCATGCCTTCATCAGGGCATTTCTCCTCTTATGTCCCCATCCCTGGCTGTCCTTTTCTGCTAGACACTTATGGTATCTCTGCAGGGTCTTCTGTCCTGACATTTCCATTTGACCTATCCCTCATTCAAGCTGTGGTTGCAGTGCCCCCTCTGGGGCTCTGGGAGCCATCCATAACAAGAAGGGGAACACACCACTTCTTCCTCTGCCCCACCTGCTGTGCTCAGCCATGTGCTGATCCTCCCCAGCACTGCCAGCTTTGAACTCAAAGTCACATTATTCAGGGGGCAAACAGGTGTCTCTGTGTTTATCACTGGAATTGTGTGTAGGCACAGCTCTCCCTCCCCTGAGGCTGATGCTGCTCACAACCCCAAAGAATGGTGCTTTTTAACTTCAAGCAGAAGCTCACTCACTCGTTCACTGCTGAAAGTATGGTTATACCTCAAGCAAGGAGTGCACTCCTGGGCAGAATCCCCACCCCATCCAGCATATTAATATGGCTACAAGGGGTGTGGAGGAGCTTTATGCATGTGGGGACTTGAGACTGAGCCCAGCAAAGCACATTGTTTCCTGGAAGTGCATAAGGAGCCCTAGCGAATTCAGCAGGATGATCCATGGACTGAGAGGTGTGCTCTTATCTAAGTGCTTTCCTGGCTGAGGGCCACAGACCAGCTTGCTCCTGAGAGCCCATGGGACAGCTGGGAAAGCAAAATCTGCCCACTGGAATACCAATGCCTCTCAAAGACTATCCTGATGTGTGAAAATGTGTGAAAGGTCTTTATCAAAGACATCAAAAAGCTCAGCAGACCTCAAGCTTCCTTCCTTCAGCAGAGCAGTTTTAATCCTTCATTAAGGCTGGCCAGCCTTTCTGTATCATGTGTCCCCAAAATGCCAACATTTCCCTATGTCCAACAGCCACCAGAAGATGAAGATCTGAAGCAGGACAAAGACTTTGGGGTTGTTCACAGACAAGAGCAGAGTCTCTCTCCCACAGATTCTATGGAGGACAGCTTGGCTGGGCTAATGCTACCCCAAATCCTGCCCTACCACACTCCAGGGACTCCAGTGTCAGTGCCATGGGGACCACAGTGCTTGGAAACCATAGGTGAACTACTCATCCAGCATAGCCAAAGGATCTGAAATTATCCAGAGTTGAGGGTTGGTTTGCCTGTATACTGTAGGCTTCCTTCATAATGGCAGATATGACATCCCATCTCTGCATCCAGACCACACAAATACAACAGGCAGAAACCCAGACAGACCAGGGGCATCACACAGCCTGGCAATACATTAAACTGGGAAGTTATTACACATGAGCTGAGCCAGAGCAGGCTGATGCTCCTGCACACACTGCCTTGCCTGTCTTCCTGATGCACAGCTACTTTGGATTTTCCAGTCATTCAACATACTCATCTGTAAGAACATTTTCTTATCTCTTAAGATGCAGTCCTCTTTTGTAGTTCTATTGACAATCATGCTATGAACATGAGACTTCAAGCACTCATCTACTCAATCACAGCATTTTCAGCAGTAAATGATCCTCTGAAATTCAGACTAGAGACAAAAAAGACTCTCTACTGGTGCTCATGGAATCAGTTTTTCTCATTACAGATTCCTGTTTCATATCAAAATGTGCACTGAAAAATATACCTCTCACTCTAGGAACCCATCTTTAACAGATTTGAAGTGGTATAAAGGGTAATTAATAGGTTAGACCCATCTCTAATTTCTGTGACACAATTACAAATATTGCAAAATCCAAGAATATTCCCCTGTTGACAAATCTATCTGTCATTAATTTTGGTCCTGCCTAGAGAGGCAAGTGGGGTTAAAGGCCAGGAGGGCATATACCTTTGCAACTCTTTTTGTCAGCCAGCAAAAAAAAAAAAAAAAAAAAAAAAAAAAAGAAAGAAAGTAGGGAGTTTTTTTCATTTTGGAACTGGCTTGGGATACCCAAAGCACCACTATCTAGATGTTGAGGAAATGGAGAAAAAAAACTTCACTGAAAAAAAACTTCACTGGAATGAAGACATAGAGCTGTCTTCAGTCTATTATATATTAAGGGGAGGGCAGTCATTCTCCAGAATGCCTGAAGCCAGCTCTGAAGGCAGAGCTCATATATCCTCAGAGGTGTTGAACTCAGATCCACTTTGAGGGGGAGAAAATATTGCCTCTATCCAGTTCATGCCAGAGGAGATCTCAAGAAGTAAATCAAAGGACACTAGGGACAAATCTTTGATAAAGGCATATCAAAACTTTGTTTAATTTGTTTGCACTGCTGTTGTAAAGCAGACTCACCAGAGACAATATGATCTACAAATGGAATATGTTACTAAATCAGGACACAACTTACTGGAAGGATGAGTAATGATTTCATCTAAGTCATTACATCTTCCTATCAATAGCATATCTCTGCAGGGAACATGCTCACCTCCAGCTGAATATCATATAATCCCTGTAGGAGAGACTTCAGGTGCCTGACTCAAGGCCATGACACACCAGACCGTCCCAAAAACCAGGGGGGCAGATGGTCCCTTGTTGAGATCAGATGTGCATAGAGATGTACACTTTGTGGTGTGTTCAATATCCAGCACATATCCCCTGCAGTTTGTAAAACTTGCTTCTGCCCAGGTAGGTGGGAAAGGGCCACTTGTTAGGACAGCAGAGAGAAGGGGTGATTGTCCTGGAAACAGGCACAATCATAGACCCTGTCACCTCTGAATGTGACACCCACCACTGGGGTCACTGTGCCTTTCAGACTGGACCAAGTGAGCAGGTGGTTCTGCACATGCACACCTCCATCCTGCTAAACTTCCAGGGCAAACATTAAAATCCTCAAATGCTGCCCAGGCAGCTTCTCTGAACAGAGCAGGATTGATGGGTTAATGCTTGGACTCAATGGTCTTAGAAGCACTTCCAACCTTAATGATTCTGTGATTCTAAGAGTACATCTGTATGGGGGCTGCACTGGGTGAAGTATCAGAATCACAGAACGGGTAATGCTGGGAGGGACCACAGTGGGACATCTGGTCCAACCTCCCTGCCCAGACTCTAGCTACAAGTGAGCCCCTTATCTTACTTCACATGCCTACCCTGTTTGACTGTATTGGTGAACCTATTAGCTTCTGTATCCAGGCAGCACACACCCCCAGTGCTATTTTCAACATTATCACCATCCTCTCTCTTCTCTCCAGACTGATGCTGTCATTTAATCCCACTGACATTCCCTCAAGAGCATCCTACAAAATTATCTATTACTATTTGTTCCCACAGTAGAGCCATGATAACTTCATCCTCAGTTTTCACAACCTTCTCTGTTCTGGCCCTCTTAACGCTCACCTTGTATTCCCTCAAAATGTCACAACTAAAATCAATTCCTAACTTCAATTCTTTAGCAAACCACACTAAATCCTTACACTGTTTCACCTTCATCCTTTTTGTCAGATTTGTGGTCCAACCTCTCAAAGTTTTCCATAAAACTACTTCTACAGCTTTTCCTGCTTTTCTCCTCCTTTTTCCTGAGATGCTTGTTTCCTTTTCCTCTTTGTGTTCTGCCAGGCCTCCTGCAACAAAAAACCTCCTCCCTGAGTGCCAGCACAGGGAAGCTCAAATACTACCAGTTTCCAAATTTTCCATAGGTTTTCTCAGAAAAATCAGTCTTGTCTGTGCTATTTTCAAATCATCCCTTGATGTCCCACCCACAGCTCCTGCCTCTGGCATCGAGGTGTTGCCTTCAGTGGGACATGAGCAGTGTCTCTCTTGTTCTCTACTCCTCTGCTCCAAGTACAGGCAGCTGGAGGAGGAATCCATGCCCTGCCCAAGTTTAGCCTTGCTTGAACTCAGCTCCAAGTAAACCAGAGTCAGTCTTTGTCTGCCATTCATTTTTGTAGCACAGGATCTACAGCCCATCCTGAGTTAAACCCATCCTTCTGGGGAGGAGATGCAGCTGCTGCGTGTTTCCTGCCTCCATTCTGTGGAGGAGTATTTTATTAATATGAAGAGTATTTTAAATGCCTGTGAAAGACCTGGCATTACATTAAAGTTACATTGAGGAAAATTCCCTTTGGAAAGGAAACTATGATTGAGATTTGGGTAGGGAAAGTGTCTGGCTATGTCTACACCCAGATTTTATTTTTTTCTTCCCCAGTGGAAAAATAAAGGAATGTGACCTGAGAACCACAAGATAATGTCAGAGTCTCTTGAGCAGAGGGCACACCATCCAGAGGATATAAATTCACCTTTACCTTGTGTATGGTGCTCAGGCTGAGAATGAAACTTAAAAATATTTACCATATCCAAGCAGTTATTTCAGCTCTCTGACTTACAGAAAATTATTTTCCTGACAGAAGCCTCCTCTGAAGCAGTTTGTAATTAATACATCCATTTTCATATTCCTTAAAGACAACATTCATAACAGATTAGAAAGATCAGAGATGCCACAAAGATTTCTAAATAACATGAATTAGTTGTGATTAAGTATATTACTGTAGGGTAACAAATAGACTTGTCAATTGCATATCAAAGTTAATAAACAAAAAAAATGGTACTGATGATTTAAGAAAAGATGTACAAGAGTAATTCATTCTGTAAACCAGAGTACTGGTAGGTAGCTGGCAATTTTTGGGTGCCCTTCATTAGACTTAAAAGTTGAAGTTTTTAGAGCCTGGATATTCATGTGGGTTTTCTGTTGGGTTTTGTTGTTGTTGTTGTTCTGAATTTTTTTGTTTTGTTGATTTTTTGTTGTTATTTTTGGGTTGTTTTGTTTTGTTTGGGTTTGCTTTTGTTTTAAGATGAAGATGCTGCAAAACTTGCATCCAAAATTAGAGGGCTTGGAAGGGCTAAATCCATTTTGCCAAAGTCACCCATAATGGACATGATATCCTGCAGCTAAGATTGTCAAGCCAGTTGTAATAGATTTTCAAAAATGTTGCAATGCATGCACAAGTAATAACTTAACTGATCCTTGTAAATTCTATGACTAATTAATTATAACTTGTATAAAATAATTTGATGCTCTGTTCACATGCTTAGAATTTAATTAATTTGTAGGTTATATGCCCCTAATAATAAATGTTTCTCCATGATCTTGGTCCAGAGCCTTGTAACAGTGCACAGCATTTCATCAGCTCTAAAGGCAACTCTGTCACTGGCAATGGTAAAGTTTACTGAGCCCTACAAAAACTGTCTGCTTCACATAACCTTTGATGAGCACATTGAACAAACAGCAACAGGCAGTATTTATAGGCTGCCCATGACAGGGAAAGCACAGGTAATGCTCAGACTGCTTTGTAAAACCTACAAACCAGAGAGCAACTCACCACTGCTGGCCTGGGGATTCACATGTGTGCACTAAATAGCCAATGTCACTTCTCAGGTAGAAAATTAAAAACAAAATTCATACTAATTGGCTGAATATAGTTCATCCTAGTGATGTGCTGGGCCCTACAGTGTCCTCTTCCTACCTGGTGGCTTAGGAGCTGTTTCTCTAATTAGATAATCCTAAAGATTTAATCCAGCCTTTTTCAGGAACAGTGAACTCAGTCAGCAAAATATGTTTTTAACCATGTTGGGAAAAAATAGTATTTTGCTCTGAAGAATAAAAAAATAGGGAACATATATTCCTTTGGTAGGATTTGATAAATTGTGTGCCATCATATAATAATACAGTTTTGTTTCCTGCTAAGCACAGCAGCTGTCTGGAGGAACCCAATTAGGTAACTTGGCCATTTACTCAGCTAGTCAGTGATCCTCATTCCTATTTTTCCTCATCATCCATGATGCAGCAGAAGGTGCAGCAAACCATTTCCACAATTCTCAAAATATTTCCCTCTCTGCTTTAGAACAGGGCACACACAAGGTCACAGCAAACAATGCTGGTGAGATTGCAGGAACAGCCTTTTTTCCCTTCTAAACCTAAAGCCACACACACCACTTGAAAAATTAATGACTGACTGGGTGATTGTTGTCTCCTGGGGAGTTTGAAGCGAGGTCAGTGCTTATTCACCCTCAGGAGAGGGAGATGGTTTGATGGATGACACAGTGCCTCGGGCTGCAGCTTCAGGACCCTCAGGCAGCCACATCCTGGGTGACCCGGACTTCACTTGCCTCTAGCTCCCTGTCTGGGATTTTATGTGCTAAAAAAGGTCACAAAACAAATGGATATTCATGGCAGAAAGACTTTCAGGATCCTTACATGCAATGATGTCTGTTGGGCTCCCAAAATCCCCCCTCCAAATTGTTGCATAGTACATAATTTGGAGGAAACATCCCTATGGCTTTCCCTGCCCTGCCCTACATACCCACTGCCAGAAAGGGGTATGGACTGAGGAAACTTCTGGTCTGACCTTACATATGGAAGGTGAGAGCTTTGTTTTCATACCTGCCTGTTTTGGGGAATGCCTGTCTCCAGGCTCCTTTGGCCACTCTGGAGTTATGCTTTCACAAGCCCCCACACTCCCCTCAGCCCTGTACTTACTACAGCATTTATTCCATCACAGTTATGCCTCCATGATGCTTCCCACCACAGAGCAGGAGCTCCCAGGAGTGCTGGCTCAGCACATCGTGCTTAGTTCACAAGCCAAGCCAAGGTCCTTCTCGCTCCCAACACTGTCACTTCTTTCTTGTGCAGCAGAGATCTCTTTTTTACTGACCTGCACAACACACAGGATTATTTGCTGGAGTTACAAAATATATGAGCTGATACAACAACCAGCTTCTACCAAGGCTGGAGGGAAAAAGGCTGTAACTAGCTGTAAGAGCCACAAGCTCCACCAGAATACAGAAGGTTCCACATAAGGGAAGCACGACACGTAACCACTTAATAAAACAAGCCCAGCCCACCAGGGAACCAGCAGAATTTACAGACATTGTGCTGGGAACAGAAATCCAGCCCTCACAGTCAGCACAGAACTATTAGCAAACACACAGAGCAGTTCATATTTTGAGCTTGTTCTAGCTTTATTTGTGTACCTTGATAGGTGACATTTCCAAGACACTATGAGACTCTGCAGAGCTGGGCTGATTATTAATAGTGAACATGCAGCTGAGCTGATATGACAGAGAATAAAGAAGTGAAGTTCACATAGTCATTTATGCAGGGAAGGTTATTCCCCAAAGTTTTTTAGCAGCCTTCCAGTCCCCTTCAACCAGAGACAAATGCCCTGTGCTAACCCTACACAAAGCAGAGCTGTAAACCTACCTCTGATTTGACTAAGGATGCTTTTTCCCAAGTCTATTTTCTGATTTGTTTCTGTTATTGCGGCTAATTAATGTAGGTGGGAGTTTTCTTCTGGGTGATGTTCCCAGCAGGTATTAACCTCCTGTGGGGTTTTGTTCTTCAGTGGCTCACTGGCCATCTGGCTCTCAGCCACAGGGAAACCCAAATGGTCTCCTGATAGCACTCCAAACAACTGCAGGGCAATCATCACTGTCCCTTCTCCCTGTGAATGGCTGTGGGCAAGAAGATTGCCAGAGCCAGGCCTGCAAAGGGATAAATGAAGACATTTGAAACACTGAAGTAGGAACTGGACAACAGGTTTCATTAAAACCACAGCTGGAGCTGCTGGTGACTCGGGTGGATGTGCCGACTGTTAAGAGAGCTGAGGGCTCTGGGATGACACCTGAATGGGTGAAAGGGTGAATGGGTGTCCTGAGAGCCCTGCAGACAGCTCAAGGGAGGGACAGCCCTGATGGCCACGTATAGAAACAACCTGTGTGCTTGGAGCCTTATTGCAGAAGGTACTGAGGCCAAACCCTCCTCACCAGCAGAAGCACAGGGAAAGCCCAGCAACTCTTAAAGCTGCTGTAATCCAGAACGAGACAAATGGAGGGAAAAATGCACTAAACTGTTGTTTCAGCAGCTGATTGTTTTTGGTTTCTTAGCAACTGTGGGAAAAGAAGCTGCCTGAGCTCTGAGCTGTCTGGTCAAATCCAGCAGGCATCCCTCTGTGGAGGACAGCCCTCCTCCTCTCTGCTCATCTGCAGAGGGAAACCACAGCTGGTGGAAGCCTTCCCTAAACAGGGAGACAGCAAACAAATTCACCAAAATAGATGGAAAGACTTGTCCCCTTGTCCTTCTCTCCACTGAGGGACAAGGGAACAAGCTGGCCAGCAGAGTCCTCAGGGTGGTTGTTTCAGATTAGAGTCCTCAGAAGTGGACAGGTTGTTTCACATTAGACTGCTTTTCATTTTAAAGAGCATGGGAAAATGAGGGAATCTTGCACTTACAGCTGCAGTCAATGGTGTTCCCAAGCTGCACCCAAAAAAGGAACTGCAGGAGAGATGTCAGGTTCTTCTGTGCCTCAGTGTCAGGGCCAGGCTGGAGGGGAGCAGAAGGACACTCCTGTGGCTCCAGCCATCACTCCAACCGTGGCAATGAGCCTGCAAATGAGCCTGATGGGGGTGCAGGGGTCCTCAGCTCCTCTCCTGGCAGTGCAGGTGGATCAGTCACAGCATCCTTGACAGGTTCTTTTGAGAACACTGCTATTGAGTGCATGAAAAGCTGTGTATGGCTGTTTTCCCTGTGATCAGCAGTGTCAGTCTCTTGCAAGTCCTTGGAGCAAATCACAGAGAGAAAGGGCTGATTTTTGCCAAAGGGTTTCACATCTCTGTGGGTGTTTGTTCTGGAGGTTTCAGCACTAGTGCAGGGTTTGTGTGGGTCTCTGTATTGGAGCAGCCGTTTCATTGTTTTGGTTTTCAGGGACAGTGTTTAAATCACTTAAATTCGTGCCTGTTACTGACATACTGGCCATGCTCATTGCTAATAGCTTATTTCCCTCCACACCAGCACTATCTCATTCATTCAGATATAAGTATGAGGATGTTGACCTGTAGTTAATCCTACACGTCCCTGACTGTTAATTTAATGACTATTAAATATTAATGGGAGCAGAGAAGGGAAGTCAGATCACCTTTTCCACAGCTTAGTGCCCCTGTCACCAGGCTACAATGTCATCCTTGATCTTGCTTTTTATATTCCCTTTCTCCCCAGTTTCATTTACAGGACAACGAAAGATACATTTTAGAAAATGCTTTGTAGTCAAGCAGCTATTTCAAGGATTAGAGCTGCACCAGGATCTCCCATTCCTAGGCAGATGTTCAAATCACCATGCTGTTGGTTAAAAAAGGAGGCATGTTTTTTTCCCTTGAATCTGGGAAAGGGCCTTACACCCTGGCTCAGAATATGCTAGAGAACATGCTAGGGAAGGGGAGGTTGCTCAGACACCCGTGACCTAGATGCTCCTCCTGGTGCTGTGCAAAAAATAATTCATCATTCAAGGAGGGATGTGGAGGGTGTCTGGTGGTTACAGTCCTCCCCAGGGCAGGGGAGCCCCATGGATCTGCCAGGGTGCTCCTGTGCCCTGTCCATCAACCAAAGCACAGCCCAGGACCAAGGGGGACCCTGAGGCTCTGGTGCAAGCCCCCAGCAGTGCCACTGCCCTGGGGTGTTCCCAGCCTGTGGGGGGAAAACTCCCCTGACTAGCCTGGAGTACAGAGGGGAATCCCCCCTTCCAGAGGAGAGAGTTGAACATAATTTATCAGTTGCAGATGGGTATTACCATGTCAAGCATCATCACTTTTGGTCATGCTTCAACACAGAAAGCCATGTCCCCTATGTGACCATCCACAGAATATTTCACTTGCCCCCTCAGACAGTGGGGATCAGGGATGGTGCTGCAGAGATCTCCTTCTCTTCTTTCTCTACATCTTCTCATGCCTTTTTTCCTCATGGTCTTTTCTTTTGCATCAGGCAGTTGTGACTGCATCCTTAAAACAGGCATGTCTAACTGCTGGAGGTATTTGTCTGTGCTTAAATCTATGTATCTTCATATGATTATATTTTCCTGATTATAAAGCTAATGAGATAAAGCAGAAATCAATCAAAGTAGCTGGGCTTGAAGTGCATTAATACTTAATACTACCTTTTACTATTGTAATTATGATTTATTTACTTTTTTAATTGCTATCTGGTTTGCTTATCTCTATGAGAGACACTTCTCAAGAGTATCTTTCTGACTATAGTGTTTTATTTTTACAGAAAAATTCAGGCATTTAGTGAGATGGAAATTACTTCCTTATTATTTAAAATTAATTCAGCCTGTCAAAATGAGCTCATTGCCATGCACAGTGTTTCCTTTTTAATTCAGTCTCAGCCTTTCTAGAAATTGAAATTCTGTGCTGAGACAACGTACATAGCAGACTTTTTATACATATTAAGCCCTACATATTAGGAGGATTAAGGCCACATATACATTTTAGAATAGGATAGGATACATAATTATAAAACAAATTTTGCAGCAGGGATAAAAGAATGTCAGTTTTCCATTGGTCTTGTAAACTGCTTTGCTAGCCAGGAATGGAGCTGCAAGAATGCCTGATGGGAATAAAAGGGACTCTCCTGCCTGCTCCTTTAGGACTCTAACTTTTGCTAAATCAGGACAAAAGTAGAGGAAATATTTGCATATAAATAATTAGGATGCCAGTGCTCCCTTCTTTGCTCTTCTTGGAATAAAAAAAAAGAGAACAGAAAGCAGAAAAGGACAGAGGAGATTGAAACCTGTGATGGGTATAGGAAAAGATAACCTTAATAAATGGGAGAAAATTGCCTGTCACCTGCAAAGGGAGCAATGGGAATAAGGGGGGAAGGGAGACACGTTTCTGACAGCAGCATCCCACAGGAGTTTCTTCAGGATGAAGAATCGATTAGGGAAGGGAGAGAGAGAAGAAAAGGGAGCTTTAAAAGATCTTCATACTTCCCACTCTGTCCTCTGAGCCACTCTCAGAGGCCACTGCAGCCCCTTCTCTCAGCAGCTCAATGGGCTTGTGGCAAAGGTTCAGGCCTCTGGAAACAGCCCAGTGTGTGGGGAAACACCCCAGGGACTCAGCTGCACTGGGCTGGTGTCCTGTCACACTCCCTGGAAAGAGAACAGCAGGAAATGAAGAGTTTGGAATGGAGGGAACAGTCAAAGAAAACTGCTGCTGGGGAAGGCACCTGGAAAGATTGCTATTCCCATAGTAAGAAGATAATCATGGAAATAATTTTGCATTCACTAACTGAATTTAAAAAGTAGTTAAATAATTTCAATAGGTTTGGGCATACCATAGACAAGACATTCAGTGTCACTCCTATCTCCAAGAGGGATGATGTGGGGAGCAGCACACATGGCAGTGTTTCCTCAGTCCTTGGGTAGGTCATGGAGTAAATAGTCCTGGAAATCATTTCCAAACACAAAGGACAAGAAGCTGATAAGAAATAGTCAGCCTGGACTTACAAAGGGGAAATCACACCAGAGAAAACCTGAAAACCCTGTACAGCAACATGACTGCCTCAGTGGTCACAGGGAAAGCAGTGAGGGCATTGTTCATCTTGACTTTAGCAGGGATTCTGAGTGCTTGCCATAACTCCACAGACAAGGTGATGAGGGGCTAGGTAACTAGACAGTCAGATGGACCAAAAACTGGCTGAAGTGCCAGGTTAAAGGGCTGTGAGCAGTGGCACAAAGTCCAGCTGGATGATACAGCAGATGAAGAACTGGGAGAAGTGTTGAAGCAGCAGAGGGTAATGCTGCTATCCAGAGGGACCTCAACAGATTGCAGAAATGGGTGGATAGGAACCATGAGAAGCTGGGATAACTCCAGTCCTGCAGCTGCAGAGGAGCAAGCCCACACACCAGAATGTGCTGGGGACCACCCAGCTGGAGAGCAGCTGATAGGAAAGGACCTGGGGTTCTAGAGGGCACCAAGATGCCTGGGCCTAATGATGTGCCCTTGTGCCAAATCCATTCAGGATCCTCCTGTCAGCTGGTGACACCTGCAGTGCTGTGCCCTGTGCTGGGCTCCTCAGTGCAGGAGAGATGTGCACACACTGGAGAGAGTCCAGTGAAGAGCCAACAGAATGAGGAAGGGACTGGAGCAACTCTCCCGTGAGAAAGGGACTAAAGGGCTGCTGTGGTGGTGTTTGCAGGGGTCCCAGAATGAGGGAAGAGATGAGAATCTTGACTCCATGTTTCAGAAGGCTGATTTATTATTTTATGATATATATTATGTTAAAACTATACTAAAAGAATAGTTTTTCCTTCATCAGAAGGCTAGCAAGGAATAGAAAAGAATGATAATAAAATCTTGTGACTGCTCACAGCCTCGACACAGGTGGCTGTCATTGGTCATCAAGTAAAAACAATTTCACATGCTGGGTAAACAAATCTCCAAACCACATTCCAAAGCAGCAAAACATGGAGAAGCTGAAGCTTCTCAGCTTGTCAGGAGAAAAGATCCTAGCAAAAGGATTTTTCATTAAATATGTCTGTGACAAGCTGGTGTTGCTCAGCCTGGAATAGAGAAGGCTCAGTAGGGACCCTGTGAGTGTACAAACACCTGATGGGGTCCCAGTGAAGAAGACAGAACCAAACTCTACTTGGTGGTACCTGGGCACTGTATAAGACACAACAGACACCAACTGACATGCAGGAAATTGCATTTAAACTTTAAAAAGGAAAACTTTTTTCAGCAAGCATTGTCAAACACTGGAGCAGGCTGCCAGAGAGGTGCTAGAGTCTCCATGGTTGGTGGCTGGAGATGACCCTGAGTGACCTGCTCTAGCTGACCCTCTGAACAGGGCCTGGAGCAGGTACCCCAGAGGTGCCTGCTGACCTCTGCAGTTCCCTGAGTCTCTGACACCAAGACAAGAAAACTGCTGGCAACTGGCAGAGAGAAAATACAAGTTTTGGTTTAATGATTTGAAGCAAAAGAGCAGTAATAACCAAGGGGTTGATCTTGCCAAAGAGATGCAGCAGTGAGCAAGGTGCAAATAGGGCATCCCACAGGATCACCCCTGTGGCAGGGGAGAAGTGCAGCACAACCCACATATGGATAAATCACAGCATGAGGGAGGCATCTCCCACTATGGCTCCCTTAGTAAGAACTGATGCTTTATTTGCATCAGTAAAACAAAACCTATTGGCAGGAGCAACCAGCTTCAAACCCAAGTCTTGGCCCTTGGCAGCAGGCACCAGTGCTTGCACATTGAACACAATTCTTGCAAAGAACAGCTGAGGGAGCTGGGGTTGTTTAGCTTGGAGAAGAGGAGCTTGGGGGTGACCTCATCACTCTCTGCAACTATCTGAGAGGAGGTAACAAGTGACAGGACAAGAGGAAATGTCCTGAATTTGCACCAGAGGAGGTTTAGATTAGATACTGGGAAAAATTTCTTCCCTGGATGAATGGTCAGAAATTGGAACAGGCTGCCCAGAGAAGTGATAGAAACACTGTCTCTGAAAGTGCCCCTGTCAGAAACCCACTGAAAGTGTTCAAATGTGCGTGGATGTGGCACTAAGGGACATGGTGTAGTGGTGAAAGTGGTGATGATGGGTTAAAGGTTGAAATAAAAGATCTTAGCCTTTTCCAGTCTCAACAATTCTATGATTCTGTTATTCCTTATCCTGGAATTCAAAACCTCAGCAACTCCAAGTGTGCTTTAACTTGGCTGTTTCTGATGAAAAAGGCACCTGGAAATGCCTAATTGCCAAAACTGTAGGGATAAGAGACATGAGAAGAAGTCAGAACTTGTTTTCTCCACGTTCAGAGCCTTCCTTGTGCCACCTGCTGTGGCATCCCCCAGCAGCACATCTAAGGTGGGAAGCACACCTGGGCTCTTCTTTCTCTCTCTCTGTATTTTGTTTCAAGTATTTGCAATTAGTTAAGGATCCTGCCACCAAAATATTTTGGGGACAGCAAGGTGTTGGTTTTTGCAGATTTGACACAAGTTACTGTGACTCATCAGGAGCATTTTATGGATTAGGTTTCTGATGTTAAACAGACTGTGTTTTAATTTAAAGTATTTCATATGTACATTGCAAAACAGTATAGAAAAACGCCCCACATTTTTCAGATAAACTAGAAGACTTTTATTTTTTTTTTAATCTGGCAACTTTAAAATACCGTTTAATGAAGGAACCTAAATCCAAGTTATTCTTTTTTTCATTTTGTACATTTAATAAGGGTTTCCACCATATTCCAATTTTACACTGTTTTGAATTATATTACAAGTATCAGTAATTAATTTTCTTAGTAATGCCACAGATTTTGAAGTTACCAGAGCTGCTTTGAGTGAGCAGGTAACTCTAGATACTGCAGTCCCCTCTAGTGGGGAAAAGCAGACTGTGCCAGTTTTGCAGGACCTACTGCATTAGCAGTGGCTGGATATGAAAGATGTGCTTTCCCCTCATATATCCTGAGGACTCTGAGTCAATTTTTTTCTTTTTATGGTTTTTTATTTATTTATGGTACATTATTTTTGTTCTGAAGGAGAGAGGGGCATGTGAGGCTCAGGTTCAGTTCCTACTTGTGAACCTTCAGAATAGGAATTCACTGCATCTCCTACAAATCCTCCTGCCAAAAGACAGTAAGTTTTGCTTCAAGTACCTTATTTGCACAAAACATTTGGGAAGCTGGTTTTTTTTCAATAAAAAGGAAACTAAGGGATTTATAAAGGACATGTTCACCAGTCATCTCCTGACTTAGCAGTTATCTAAACCCATTTTAAAATCCTTCTGTACTGGCATTTTCTGATTGAGAATTATGCCCTTGTAATACTCCCCTGTTCTGTGAGTGAGAAGAAGTGATGTTTAGGTTTTAGGAAGCCATTACCATCAATATAATAAAGAACAGCCCTCCTCAGGAACCTTATCTGCTCATTTGTTACACTTCTGTTTCACTGCAGTTCAAAGGGAGAACTGTGTCTACCACCCCACATCTCTTTTTGTTTCTCTCTTACATAATTGTCATCATGTTTTTAATTAAGTTAAATAGGATGTTGCACTGAGCTCCTCAGGAGCTTCCTGAATTTTGTGATCTATCCCATCAATTGAAATCAGAGCACTGTCTCTGCTGGTACCACGTGCACTGAGTGCAAGTCACAGATATTTGCATGAACCAATTTATCTCTTAAAAATATTTCTTCTTGACTGAAGAATAAATTGCCTTTACCCTAATGCGCTAGGTAATGAATTGCATTTGAAATGTGTTTATTTTTAGCAAACAAATGCTAATGGCAGCTTGCTGTTAAAAATAGACAGTACAGTTGGCACAGAAATATGGGCTGGGGAAGCATTCTTCCCTGATCAGTGGAAATGCCCTCTGTGTAAGTCACCTGGGGAGAAAACATGATGTTCCTAAGTCATTTAGTCCCTCCAGCTGGAGTGAGGGTGAACAGCAGGACACCACTGTCCCTGAGCCCTGCCTTAGGAATTGCCCCTGCAGCCCAGCACCCTCACAGGGCTGTGTCCCTCCTGTGGGGCCGAGGCTGTAGGGTGCAGCTGTCACACTCCTCTTTTCCTGCCTCCCTGCTGTGTGTCAGTGGGTGCAATGTGGGGTTTTCATGTGCCTCAGCCCTGCCTGGCTGCAGGGACTGGGGCATTTTGGTGGGGGGGCACTGCAGGACCCCAGCATTGGCAGCTGCCACTCCACCCTCAGCAGCTGCCCCCCAGGCCAAGGGACGTTATCTTGGGCAGGGTTTTCCTAATGTCTGTGAAATTCCCCTGGCTGCTCTCTAGGTCCATTACTTGTCACATTCCCATGATTTATTCCCTTCATCTTCCAGCAGCTTTTTTTCATAGTTAACAGTGTTATGTCCACTAAGTCTCCTTTCCTCTAGATTACACAGTTCAATTGCCCATGTTTTCTCTTGCATTAAGAATTCCAAGACTTCTGACACTCTTGTTGTTCCACTCTTGCACTCACCAGGTAGGTACACTTCTCCCTTACAGTCCAGAGCCAAAAAGTCAACCATGCAGCTGAGGCCTGGCTGAGCAGCCTGCTAGACTCACTTTGTGCATCTTGCAGATAATTTTTTCTGTTTCTTCAAAATGGTAGGGCATTAGTCTGTTTTTCACAACAGAAGGGCCTTGTGGAGTCATGTAGCTATTTGCAACTTTTATTCTGTACAGCTCTCTCCTTTGCCCATGCATGTATTGCTATTGAATTGTCTCCTGTTTTCCAGATCATTTCTCTGACTCATAAATGTTGAATACTCTTCTGACCTACAATACACTTGGAGCCCCTCCTGACCCACAAATGGAGGAGGAAATACTCTATTCCATTGGAGATCCTCTATTCCCCTATCTAAGTGGCTAATGACAGTATTTTAATAACATCAGATCTAAGATAGATGCCCATGAAATTCTAATAAATACAGTCCTTTATTCTAATAAATTCAGTCCTTAATTCTAATAAATACAGCTGGACAGTGAGCCACTAATCATCTCTCTAACAGTATGTTTTTCCAACAAGTTTCGTTGGAAATTTGTTTTCATAGCAGCTTATCTAAATAAACTTTTCTAAATGCTATAAGAATGCTTTTTAGAGTTTTCAGATTCATGGTTCAACTCTTTGAGAAGTCTGGCTTGTAGAAGTGGAAAACAGATAACCTTCCATGCACACAGAATTTGTACCAGACACAACCCCTACTCAAGAGCTTACAAATCTAGTTTTGAACATTGTTTTCCAGATTTTGCTAGAAAGGTAGGTTCAGTGTCTTTGAAAGGTAGGGCAGCATCCCCTACTTCCTGCCAGAAGATCTTACATAGAAATCTCCAGCCAAAAAAATACTGTCTTCATTTGACAGAAAGGACCCAGTAGGACCAACAAGAAAGCCCACACTGAGCTGTTGCTGGTTGAAAATTACATAAAAAAACCCTAAAAATTATAAGCTTAACCAGAAAAAAATGCCAAAATCCTGAAAAAAAATCTAGTAAATATTATTTATTTCATACATGATGAAGAGAAGGTTCTTCCCTTGGGGAAGAAAATCACAACGGGAAGTCCTTGAATGATCCTTGGTGCTTCTCATTATAATATGATCTTAGGAATTGGCTTGGTTCTACTGAGTCAAAAAGAAACCAGAAAGGTCCAAAAGGGTTTCCATCAGATGAAGATTTTAACATAAAATGTGGCTAGGAGTCTAGATAAAAAAACACCAGTTAAAGAAAAGTAGAACTGATTCCTTATTTATAGCCTTTAGTATTTCTGGGGACCAAGCCCATTACTTCCTAATTCTAGACTACAGCCTAAACTGGAATTATAACAATTAAAAGTCAGGGATTCAAAGCAAGGAAGATTTAACCACGGTGGCATGTGTTTCATTAGCAGGTAACATGAAGAATCAATATTTTATGACCTGTCACATATTTGAGTCATCTGTCATGTTTTATCCTCAGATGTTGCAGTTGTTTGACAGTTCTAAAGTAGAAGGAAGCAAAACAGAAAAGAAGGGTTTTTTTGCTGGTGTCACGCTGTCAGAAAAATTTAACAGGTAATAGTCTACAACAAGCAATTAAAACACATTGGTCCCTTATTACAGAACAAATTCTATTCTGTGGGGCCTGAGGGAAATGCATCTCATAAAGTTTGCTATTTTTATGTAAGAAGCCAGCACAAACTATACTTTCCCTGCATGGAAAAAAAAAATCAAAAAGAAGCAGAAATGCTGCTATTTCACAGTGCACAGATGAATACTGATTTGGAGACCTTACATAACAGGGAAGCAGAAAGATTCATCTGCAAAACCTCAGTTTGTTTTCTGCTGAGGTCCAGCTACTGATGCCAGAGTCAGTGCAACCACAGACCCATGGGGGAATGTTGTATTGTGTTTTTATAGCCATATGGAGGGTACAGTCAATCTGTTGTCCACATAAAGAGCACAGCAAAGGAAGGCTATTAGTTCAGATGAAGACAAGGAAGGGATGAAGATGAAATGCCTGCAGAATTACCTCCAGCTTTAGAAGTGTCACAACTGCTCATGCTTTCTGTTTTCCAAGTTCCAGTTCTGAATCAAGTGTTGTACTTCAATCTCAGCTTTAAAAAAAAAAGATGCAAACAAAACCAAACAAAAATCACCCTTCTGTGCCTCATAATTGCAAAGGAAACCACCAGCTCTCAGGAAATAAGAAAGAAATCAGACTTTTCACAACTCATGTTTATATGTCTGCCTGGTTTTTGAATGTTTATGGTTCATTAAGTCTTTCTGGAAACAAGGACTTTATTCCGTGAGCAGCACAAACAGGATGAGTCTTCTGTCTCTTCCAGTGGGGTTCAAAAAAAGGAGACATTTTCATTTTTACTTGTTTCTATAGGTAGTTAGTCCAAAAGTATCCAAGATTTTGTTTATCAGAGTATTTTCTTTCATTTTCCACATCTCCCTAGAATACCTCCTTTCATGTATTAAAAAAAGAAGCATCCGAGAAAATTTCAGTCTCAACAAATTTGTATTTTGCACTGAAAAATCCTTCAATATAAAGTTCCTATGGGTAACACCATAAAAGTCCCAGAGAGTGAAGAAATCTGAATTGTAGCTTTTTGTCCTGTCTCAAAGAAATTGATAATAT
This sequence comes from Setophaga petechia, assembly GCA_024362935.1. NCBI lineage: Eukaryota > Metazoa > Chordata > Aves > Passeriformes > Parulidae > Setophaga > Setophaga petechia. Next base: position 9,353,708 of record JANCRA010000012.1, on the reverse strand, counting down.
GAGACTTTGCCAGCAAAGAGGTTTGCATATCACCTCAGAGAAGAAAGAGGATGGACACACAGCGATGTAAGGGCTGTAGGAATGACCAGCAAGCTCATCTCCAGGGTTCAGTGCCCATCACTTTGGGACCACCATGAAACCAGCACAGTTACCTGACTACTGCCACAGCTGATGCTGTCCACAGTGCTGCCCAGGTGGAGGGAGCCAGCACACATGGCAGGGGCTCAGTCCATGGTGCTGGGTGCTCAGCAGGGTGTCCCAGACACAGAGACCCTTGATCAATTGCCCCTGGTCTGTACAACAGAAGCTCAACTGCCTTACCAAGCCCATTGGAAGAAAAGGAAGTTTTTCTTTTTCCTTGAGTTTCTGCTTATTTCTAAACATGCCCAGACTGGCTCAGCAGCTTGGCTGGCCCTGGCTGCAGGGACTTTGCTGCCAGCAATGCCCAGCCCTGCAGCCCCTGAAACCCAGGCAGGCTCTGCTCTCCCCCAGGGCTGGGCAATCGGAGAGGATGTGACCTCCAGAAAAGGACACCAAATTAGGAGCTGTTTCAGTGTCTGAGGCGATGAAATATTTAATCCCTGCTCTCCCTGGGATGTGCATCATCACAGATTTACTTATCTGCAGCTCGGTGACAGCAGCGGCTGACAGGGACGATGACAGCTGACACACATTAACCCAGCTGCAAACACAAGCTATCACTCCAGAGCAGAAATCCATCATTATTATTTCAGCACAAGGAGGTGACTCAGTGCCAGATACCAAACACAGGCAGCACCTGCTCTGGGAATTCAACCCTGCCAGGATCTCTAGAGGCAAGGGAGGCTCAGCAGGACCCTCAGCCCCAGCAGGACCAGCAGCAGTGGCACTGCTCCCTGAGCAGCCCAGCACCAAGGGTACACACAGGGTCCTCTGTGCCCCCACTGCTCACCTGGCTGAGGGACCAAAATGAGAGGGAAGTATGGACAAATAGTACTTGCTTAGGGGTGGGAGGGTGGAAGCCTTTCTTGGAGCTTTTCTCCAGCTGCAGATGGAGCTGTGCAGATGCAACTGGACCTGACTTGCTTCCCCAGTCTAAGCTGCCCCCCTTTCTACAGATGAGCTTCTTTCTGAGCAAACCTGTATCAGTGTCTTCTTTATCTAATAGGTTGTTCTGAATTATTGCAGTCTTGGAGAAAGTAGTGACTGAACTTTGAGGAATCCTGGTGAAACTGGGGTTTGGTTTGGGATGGTGAGCTGGAGATTTTCCCCCTTCCTGTTAGTGTTTGGTACTGGATTGGTTGCTGCTTGAGACTGCCCTGCTGTCTCTTGCTGCTACAATGGCATCCTTACATTGAAAAGTGCATTTTACTCAAGACTTGTCTTATAGTCATTGGTGGGAGTAGCCAAACAACAGGAAAATTGTCCCTGTGCACCTGTAACTCAGGGCTCCTGCAAACCAGCCTGCCTTTCTGCATGCTCTTCAGCTGGCAATTTCCTAACACAGCCTCCCCTTTCCTCTCTGGGATGGGTTGTTTTGTTTTTTTTCTCTGCACTGCTGATTGCAGTTTGCCTTCTCTGCTGAAAGCTCTTCAGGGAAGGAATCTCTTCTTTTTCTTTTACGAGAGTGACCTTCACACCTCTAGAGCAACTCAAGAAAATGTTTAAGGGAATAGTATAAATTAATAGCAATAATAAATACTTACAAATTGACCAAAGCCTGCACAAATTGTGTTTGGAGCAAGAAAATGAAGATGACAAAAAATAATGTCTTCAGGATCATGAGCATTGAACATTGTCCTTTCTACATGTCAGACAAGTTTTCATGACAGATGGTATTCACCAAAAACTCACCCTCTCCCTAGACCCTGGCTTTGCCAACTCCCAAATCCAGACTCTCTTCCAGCAGGGTATCATCTAACTCCACAGAGATTGTTTTCAGTAGTTTAACATGTAATTTCATACCTTGGAAACAATTGTGAGTATAATCTACAGTTCCAAACACTTCCTATTTGCCTAGAGAGTATACAGACAGTTAATTAACATTCCTGTGCTTGGTAAGCTAATCACTAAACTGCAGATTTGAAATCTCAGACCAAAGCTGCTCCAGATCATTATCTTTCTGTTGCCCACAAACATGTAACTTGGCACCTGTGTCTTTCTCAAATGGGATCAATATTTGCAGCTCATTAGCAGGTTTGGGTTGAGACCCAACATCAAGCAGCCAACCAGTCTGAGAGGAGTGTGACAGGATGAAGGACACACAGCACAGCCTTGGACAGCCCCTGCCCCAGAGGTGCCCTGGACAAAGTCCTGCAGCTGCAGGACCATTCCCCTCCACAGTGAGCCCCTGAAGCCAGAGCCCCACTCCCAGTTCCAGCACAATTTATTAATCATTTCTCTCTTCCCTTCAGCACAAGTACATACAAAGAGAAAGCTTGGAAAACTTTTGGAAATCCTTGGATGTGCCTTTGCTCAGCATGGATTTGTGCCATGTTCCCAGATCACACAGCTTTGGCACTGGCCAAAGAACAGGGAAATTCATTTCACACACACGAAAAAAAAAGAGATTTTAAATGTTTTTATTATTCTGCAGCATTTAAGGCTCATCAGCATTGATATTTTTCTTATTTTCTTTATTTAAACTTCTTGCAATGTTTTAGTTATTATGTTAAAACAAAAAAATCATGTTTTAAGGAAATTTCATTCACAGAAATGTCATTGGACAATGTGCACATTCCAATTGTGTTGGAATGCCCAGAGAAAACTGTCAGAGCCCTCTTCGTTTCTGTTAGGAGGAAACACTCACTGTAGGAATTGTGAATTCATCTGGAGAAATGCAGTCTGTTGAGAAAAGAGCAGAGCTCCCTTTCTGTCACACCACTGAAATAAGCCCCATCGTAGCAGCTTCCTCACACAGAGATCCTGGCTGGCACCTTCCAGGATCTGCTTCAATATTTTGGCTTTCTCCCAGCACTGAGCTCCCGCTCTGTCTGTGCTCACAGGAAAGCAGCTCCAGCCAGCCCGAGCACACAGTGCAGGCACTGAGGGGCTCCCCAGGCTGGGCTCACCCCCAGCCCCAGCCCACGCTGGCCCTGGCTCTGCCTCCTGCCTGCCCCGATGGCCCAGCCCAGACAAGGACAGCTTTGTGTCAAGGGCACCAAGGTTTGTTTTCCCAAACCAAAAAACGTGCCAATGTCAACATCTAACATTGCCTAGCACAGGAAAACTCTTGGAAGATATAATGCTACTAAAGGTAAATATAAAATGTTGCTAACAAAATAAAAAACCAAAAGATTGTACGATGCCAGTCCAAACATTTTCTGGCTGATATGCCCAAAATCTTGTCAAGATACCTCACTGACATGGCTGGATCCTCAGAGAAGCTCCCTGTAAACAAGTACATCAATGTTTGTAACAGTTTTTAAATACAGACAATGAAGAACTTTTTGAGCAGTCTGATCACGCAGCTTGGAGGCTGGAAAAACAAACAAAAATACCTACAGATCCTCTGGGTTCCAGGGGAGAAACTGAAAAACAGCTACAGCAAATGGGCAGAATATAAAGAAAGTGAAACATTTTCTCATTAAACAGTTAGAGAACAGGAAGAGTTTAGGAATCACCATTCAGAGACTCCTGTTTAGTGACAGCAATTTATTTGACCATCTGGGCAAAGAAAGACTCCAGCAAACCACATGGAGGAAATAAAAATAGATGAACAACAAGTGACTGATTTTGCTTGACTTGAGCCTACAACTCTACAGAGCAGGAAGCTACTTCATGTGAAAGACATTATTGATGAAGGCATTTCAGCCTCTTGCCAGTTCTTCCAACAACATACTAGATCTCCCATGCCAGCAAACCTGTCTTGAGACGTGACTCCCATGCCAAACTTGACAGAAACACCACCAAGTACAAAAGACAAATTGATGAGCCTTCTGGAAAGGGACCACCAGAGGAAGGAACGTCTCTGTGATGTTCCACAGTAAAAGAAAACTCTTTAGGAGAAAGAATAGGAGGCTTTTTGCTGTGTTTGTTCATTATGATAAAAATCTTCCTTTTCACGACAGAAGCAAATATTGAAATGGAGGAAAAGGCAGCCCAGTGTTCAGCAGGATCTGATCTCGACATCCCAGTGTGCTGGTTCCCACTCAGGCAGACACAGAGCCCCCTCCTGTGTCCAGGGCACACTCACTGTGCGTGACAGCAGCAGGGGATGGTGATGCCTGCCCTGGAGGTACAGCCATGAGCACCAAGCTGCACAGATGAGGAACCCAAAAGCTGTTTGTAGTGAGGCAGGGCAAGCAGAGCCATCACCCAAGGGAGCCCTGCTTCTACCAGCCCAGACTGGTGCCAGCAGATGACAGAGATGACAACTACAGCTTGATCCATCCTTGGATAGGTCTCTATTCCCTCTGTCTGTCACTCTTCTCCTGTCTTTCTCACCAATAAATACACATATGCTGTATTCTTGGAGCTGAATTCAAACCAGAGGAAAGCCACCCAAGCCAGGGATTAGGAAGGGTGGCAGGGAAGCTTGAAGCCTGCCCATTTTCAGAGTTTTAGAGCCTGTCACTGCCACCTGGCTATATTTAGTAGTTGAAGTAGGGTCTTTCAGAGATAAGAAAACTGTCAGGCTCTAAAGAGGTGCCTTCTTTAAGCTACTCTAGCCCCATTTCACAAGATTTTCAGTCAGAATTCACCTGCTCCTTCAGGCACAGTCTCACTGACAAGAGAGCCAAGCTGACTGCTGTATGTAACCTGGTTCATGCCTTCCCATCAGGCTGGCCTGCTGCTTGCATCCCTGCCCAGTCAGTCCTCAAGCTGTTTAACTTGATCTCACTGAGCCTCCCTGACCTGGGGTTGGAATCTCAGACCCAGCTTCTGCAAAGCCATTTGCTCACCAGGAAGGCAATCCTGGTGCACAATGGCACATCCCAAAAGAACCAAAAATACCCATCCTTAAGCTGTGCTCAGACAAGGTCGCTGATAGCTTGTTACAAACAAGCCTAATCTTTCAGGTTTTATTACAAAACTGCCTAATTTGTTGATATTTCAGGCTGAAGATCTTCCATGCATGGGCAGCAGCTTCCCTCTTCTTCCATGCTTGCAGTTAATGACTTTGTGCAGGGTAATTATAACTGCAGGATTCACACACCTCACTTTGTCCATCTCAGATTTAGGCCTCCCATCTCATCCAGGTCTACAGACCCACAAAAGCCAACAGCACTCATCCATGCTGGGAACCATCCTAAGATTAAATTAGTCACCCCAGGAGGGGCCTGTCCTGCTCCAAGGACTTCCTAGAGCCTCACATCTGATGTCTGACTGTGAGAGAGCTGATGTTATGTGAGATGCTTCTCCAGGCCTAACCTCTATCTGATCTCTCTGCCCAAAACCTCTTCTCACCTTTCTCAAAATTTCTATCTGGAAGAAAACAGGAATTTAAAGAAGTCAAGACCACAAATGGTTAGGCAGCCCTGACCCACTCTGGGCTTCAGATTTAAGTTCCCTTTGTCTCTCTTCATGTCTCCTTTCATACCTTGGCACAAGGTGGGGACACTTCATTGCTCAATGTCTTTTTTGTGGTCAATTCTTCTTGACAACCAGATTTAGTCCTGGGGCCTTTTGCTTATTGTCATAATAGCTTCAAGAAACATCCTGCCTGGAGAAATCAACAATGCAGAAAATAATTCATCCCTGCTGTGTCACTCTTTACTGTGAGGGTGGCGAGGCCCTGGAACAGGTTGCCAAGAGATGCCCTGTCCCTGGATATGTTCAAGGCCAGGTTGGATGGTCTTTGAGCACCCTGGTCAAGTGGAAGTTGTCCCTGCCCACGGCAAGGGAGTTGGAATGAGGTGACATTTCAGGTCCCTTCCAACCCAAACCATTCAATGATTCCATGATTCTCCCCCCACAGCATGCTGTCTGCAACCAAACAGCCTCTAAACCAACATCCATTCCCTGCTGTCATGTTTCAGTCATCACACACAACAGAAAAGCGGGGTGGAAAATACAATGTAAGATTAAATTGGATTTTAAAACTACAAGACTTGCCCAGAGTCTGTCAGGGAGGGTAGGACAGTTGCTGAGTGCATTAAGTATTCAAGGAGTGTAGCTTTAGGTCTGACAGGGTTTTTTCTTGTGAATGACAGCCTGTAAGCTGACAGCAAAGTTCTGTCCAGCTGTGTGTTGTACACAGATGCTGGAAACCTAGCAAAATTGATTTGACTGGATCCTTCAACATTTTTCTATTTCTTCTCAGAAAACAATGTCTAATAAAACAGCATTCTGTCTGTTCAGCCTGCCATTGCCCCTGTGGCCCTGAAACCATCTGCCACGGATGGAAGCAACTGCACTTGTAAGAGAGAAGCAACAATATACAAGAGAGAAGCAACAATGTACTTTATTGATATAAAACAGTGATTTGACAAAGTTCAATGGTAAATGCGACAGTGGTTTAACAAGATTCAATGGCAAGATTGTTTATTTACTGCATAGAGGACAAGGGCAGACAAAACTGCCAGAGACCCTGTCATTGAGCCCTGAGGTTCAGAAAGAATTCCCTTGTGTTCTAAACCCCTTCTCAAAGAGGAGTGTAGGTGTGCCTGAATCCCGTCCTGGTCCCAGACATGTTCAGTGGTTTATGTCTGAGGGATTATATCTGCACAATCAATCCTTTATATCACTTAGCTAAGACTTCAAAATTCAGTGTGCTATTAACCACTTACCAAGGCTCTGTTGCAGTGAGGGATCTCTCAGCTTTGAGGAGGAACCTTGAGAGGTGACCCTCCTCAAGGGGACATCCTGGCATGCAGCCCACTGCTCCAGACAGCCCTTGGCTACCAGGCTGACAGCCCACCCCAAAGTCCAGAGAAAGCTGGATGCAGCCATCAGACCCCACTAGTAGTTAGGGCTGAAGCAGTGGAGGGGAGCACACCACCCCAGCATCCTGCCACATGCTAGAAATGTGCTTGTGCAGCCAGGAACTGAGCCTTCTGACAGCAAAACCACCAGAGACACACATTTAGAAAATTCCTGCATGCTCCTGAAACCATTTCCTACTGTCCTAGAAACACTTCCCACAAGCCATGCCCAGCAGTTCAGCTGCTGCCACTAACAGGGTGAGCAAAATACCACCCAGCAGACTGAATAAGCCCCACTGTTCCACTCAGCTCTGGTTTCACAGGGCTTGCATACTGAATTGGGAAAAAATCTTGTCATTTTTTATGTGATTCAATTCTATTTTATTGCAAGGAAGTGCTGCAGCAGAAGAGCAAGCTCACACACCTTCTGCTCAGATGAGCTTTTCCTCTAATGCCATATGGACAAAACCGTCACACAATTTCAATTCCAAAATTTTGTAAAAGTTTTAGTAACTCCTCAAGGTTTACTGTGCATTCTCTTTAACCCCTGCCCTTTCAGGTAGTCTTTGGTAGCTGTGAGTGATGGCAGAGCAGGCAGTTGCCAGATCCTGCCTGCTTGTTTGTCAGGAAGAGGAGGAGACGCCTTGGGCAGCTCTGGTGTGGGCAGGTCATTAATCACATTTTGTTGAGAAGGTGCTGAACAGTGAAACACTCAAAGAGCATTGCTAGCAAAACAGTTGGGGAATTTCTGTCCATTCTTCTTTCCATCTCCACAGGGCAGCCTTGTACCCTCCTTACTGTGTCTCAGCTGCAGTGCAGATGTACACAGTAATGTGTAAATGTGCACCATTTATTCTCCTCCTGGCCATACAGCTGTTTCCAGTATGATCTCTGCACAGCTTCTCCAAAACACAGGCTGGAGTTTCAGCTTGGACCATCAGGAATCTTGGAGAGGACCTGAGTTGGTGCCTGGCTCATTACTGAGAGAACAATTTGCCCCAGGGTCACTCTCCAGGTGATGGATAAACATCTCCCCATGAGGCCAGGGCAAAGGATGCTCAGTGCATCAAGAGGGAAAAGGCACCCACAGCAGGTAGGGAAATGGGAATATACATAAATCCTCTCTCTCTCATAACGTGAAAAATAAAATAATTCTCTCAGACCACTCAAATTGGGTTTGTTATGTGCTTTAAAGAGACTACCTTCAAGGAAATAAGAGATAATGGGTCATTGGTTGCTCTGTGCAGCTGGGCATCTATCTGCCTTTCATGCCTATTAATTATATACTCCTGGATAATGTCCAGGCCATTAATACATGTTCCTGTTTGAATTTCAGGCTGCAGTGGCTACAATGGAGTTTTAACACACTTAGCATTTCACCAACCCTGATGTGAGCAACAAAACCATCTACCTGTGGTTATAAGGAGCTGACCCAGATCAGTGTGTCCAAAAAGGGCAACAAAGCTGGTGAAGGACTCAGAGCACAACTCCTTCAAGGAGCAGCTGAGGGAGCTGGGGATGTTTAGCCTGGGGAAAGGGGGACTCAGGGGAGAACTTATCATGCTACAACTCCCAGAAAGGAGATTGTAGCCAGGTAGGGGTCCCTCTCTTCTCCAGAGTAACAACTGACAGAATGAGAGGAAATGGCCTTGAGTTGCACCACAGGAGGTTTAGATTGGATATTAGGAAAAATTTATTCACCAAAGGAGCTGTCAGACACTGGAATACACTGCCCAGGGAAGTCTTGGATTCACTGTCCCTGGTGGTGTCCAAAAGATGCGTGGATGTGGCACTTGGAGTTACAGTTTAGGCGTGAGCATGGAAGTGCTATGTTAACAGTTGGAACTGAAGGTCTTGGGGGTCTTTTCCAACCTTAATGATTCTGTGGCTCTATAAGCAGAAAGGTGAGAACTCCAACACCTCATTAAAACTGAACTTGTCCAATTTTTTTTGGCCTACAGCCCAGACAGCAGTGTTATCCAAGGTGCCTCAGCATGTCTATTTTCAATTGCAGAGCTTCAGAATCAATGTTTCTCTCATCCTTCATCGCCTCCCATACACTCCCTACAGTGCAAGCATTCAGCAGAGATGATGTTTAGGCTGCAGGAATCCTGTGGAGGTCCTGGGAGGAAATCTCTGGTACCTCATTAACCCATGGCTCTCTGCCAGCTGATGTGGTTTTGTAACTGTACCAATTTTGGTGTCACCACAAATGCCAGTTGCTCTTTAGCAAAGTTTAGTTGTGTGTGTTTTTAGTTGTGTGTGTTTGGAGTCACCAATAAAAGATGAACACTTGGAAAGGTGTTATTTTCTAGATACCAGTCAAATACATGGCAAAGATCATTTCAATATGGTTGGTGACAATTAGTGGTGTAAAGTGTTAAGGTTGTCTGAGACAATATATACCCAAACCTAGAAGGTCTGCCTTTCTCTCCATATTTACTGCTCATTTTACTGACTTTACAGTAACAGCATGAAAGGGACCATCTGAATTTCAGCACGTTTTTTACACCTTGTCAGAGAACAACCTGGAAATCTCCCTGTGATTCATCTTTACCACAAACAAACCTCAGTGTCCTCTTTCTGAAATGTACATAAACACAAAAATGCTATAAATCCCTCCAGGCTGACTGTACCCCAGCTCTGCAGTCAGCAGAAGTGATTGCCCTAATTGAGTGTGTCAATTATAAGCAGTAACCCCGTTGTGGTGAGGTCAGCCTAACAGGCAGCCTTTAAAGACTTTAAATAGGGAACTTAAGAGGAGAACACCTGGGTGGTTGGGTAATACAGCTTCCATGAAGACTACTTTCATTAACTGGTTTCTTGGCAGCAGCACTGTAAGTAGCTCTAAGAAAACAAACTTCAAAAGCCTGTGGTGTGATACAAAACAGACTGAGAGATGTTGCATGTGAATAACTTATTTATGTCTTGTCAACTAGGCACCTATGGCATTTGTTAAATTTCATTTCCATGTGTATAACACCTGCATGCAAAATTTGTCCAAAGAATTAATGAAGACCTTAGTATGTTACTGCTGAAACACTGAGTGCTGCTGGAAATCCAGTAAGCATTGTTTTAGGGGTTTGAATAACATACATGAAATTATGACTAAAAATAATTGAAAGAAATAGCTCATTCAGTTCTATTAATCTTCGATTGTTCCTAGGAGTATCAGGGCATGTGTTCCTCACCACTCAAATTTATCTTTCTCCAGATTTCAGTTTCACCAAAATGGATTGTTTAAGAGCCTCACAAAGTCCCCTAACTCAGAAAATAAACAGATTAGAGGCTCAGGCACTTTTTCATGCACTTTATTTGGTAGTGCTGTTTACCTACATTACTAATTACCACTCTAATAACATTAGTAACCACATTTATAAAATACGCCAAATTTCCAGACTCAGATCGTATTGAATAGATTTTATTTATTGCAAGTATCTTCATTTCTCATCCACACTTTATCCTTCATTTTTGCTACATGTTTCAAAAGGTAAAAGGAAGCTCATGGAGGTATGAATGGCAGGGTTTTTTACAGTTGGAAACTACCATCCCATTACATATTCACATCATAAAAATGTTTTTACCACAGTGAACATTATATTTCATTTTAATTTTTTAACACAAACAAAACTGACCCATTTCTCTTTTTCAGTTCCCTCCCTAGTTCACATTCTGCTTCTTACATACTTATTTGCTACTTTCTAGTCTCAGCAACATCAATTAAAAATGTCTTGTAAAATAAATCTGGACTATAGATACATGCTGAACAAGCCTGGAATTTTCCTCCAAAATGAACTTTGCTTGAAAAATGTCAGTTTGTTGGAAGTTGATGGGGAAGAAGGCATTCAAGGTCCATGGCAGAAGGGCTTACCACCACCAGGCTCACTGGTTCTTGGTACCACCACTCCAGGCTTTAAGGTCTGGGTATCCTGCCCTGGGGAACCATGCTCTCTGGGTCTGTGGGTGAATTACCTGCAGGCCAAGGTGACCACAAGAGTCAAGAGTGTAGGGAATTTGAGGGAATGGGAGAAGATGGCTGCTCTGTGTAATATGGGGGGAGGAAATGAAATATTTCAGTCTTCTTACAGTAATATTTTTAAGAGTTTCTAGTCCTGAAATTCTTTGTTTGCTTTCATTTCACAATGAAATTCATTCCTTTTCTTTTGTTGTGACAAAAACCGTGATTTACCCCTAGTTCTGCATTCCAGCAGTCTCTTGCAGAGGCCCCTGTGTCACGATACAAGAACTGGGGTTGTGATGATGTTGGCCATCCTCTCCCTGAGGATGTGGCTTTGTAAGACCTCCTGAGCAGTGACCCTTTCACAGGAGGCAGTGGAGAGGCTGCCTGACAAAGGATTTCATGGTTTGTCTCAGGGGTCTGGGACAGTCTAGCTAAGGGTGAACTGGCAGAGTTCATTTGGTGCAAGAACCTTCTGCTCACTGCTGGGGCAGCCAGGTTTCCACCTTTGCCTGTGTGTGGGTTCTTGCAAATAGATCTGCTCATTGAGCCCCAGCTCCAGGGGTGCCCCCTGAAGCACCAGCTCGGGGGCTGTCACCTGCAGCAGGAGGGGGAGCTTTGTCACCCTGCTCCCAGGCCCTGTGCCCCTGTCCCCTCGCCCCGTCTGCAGCTCTGCTGAAGTGGAACCTGGGCAGTGAGAATTAGATTTTAAGGGAGAGTTTGATTTGAAAACACTCCCACACCTCTGTCCTCACCTGAAATTTAACACAAGGTATTATTCTATCATGTTTGCAAATGTGGGTTGTGTCCTCGAGGGAAAGAAGCTTTTGATATGGAACAGAAATGTCAGGATTTTAACTCAATTCATGGTATTCATCTGGTAAATGTCATTCTTGTCCCATATGCATTGTATCTTTATTTTCATATTGCTCAAACTTTAGATGAAATAATCTCATTATTTTGACTTCCTGTGTCAATTAGCTGATGAAAAATTATTTTTGAAAATTTCATGTTACAAATCCTACCTACAGATTAAATTTTTCAGTTTTCATGACAAATGGAAATACATATAATGAAGTGCATTAGAATATTGGTCAGAGGCTTGCTCTAAGCTAAGCACAGAGTGAACATTTTTGTGTTTGCTGGCAGTAAACCAGCTTTTCTCTTTCTCTGTTTTGCACAGTCCTACTAAGCCAATCCTCACTAGAATGAGCACAAAACAAATGAATAACAGCTTTTGTACATCAACATTAAAATGGGAAGAAGCTTGGGAAAGGGCCTCCAACAGAGAAGAATGCTGACAAGTGCAAAAATGCCTGATGGATAAGCACCACCTTCTAAACATAGATCAGCCAGACATGGAAGTGATTTCAGAAGAGAAATGCAATCATGGATTACACACCAGCTCATTAGAAACTGTTGCTGAATTCAGCATCCAGAAGACATGCATGAAAAGTCACATTTGGGGAATAAATTAAAAGGGGTGTAGTTGTTGCTAGATAAACATATGTAATATATATGCATTGAAGAGGTTTGTAAATGTCATTTTTTTTATTGGGACAGAAAGCAAAAAGCTTTAAAACCTTTCACAGTAGAGAGGCAGTTAACTTCAGACTATTCCTATCCCAGTAGCCAAGAAGCTGTTAGGACATCTCTCTGAAATTAGCATTTATAGACTCTGAATGTTTCCATCACCTAGTGGAAAAAGCATAACTTTTACTGCTACATTGCTGCACTTCATTTACTTCACTGTATAATAAGTTGACTAAAACTGTAAAGCTTCTCAATTTTTACTGCATATGTGTTCCAATTAATATGTCTGTAACAAACTTAAGACTCAAAATTATTTCTGACCTATATTCTAGTTCTATGAAGCATATATACTATAAGGTATGTCTGACTGAATATCATAATGCTATAACTTCCCAAGATGCATAGAATTGTTTGTATTTGAAGTGACAAAATAAAAGCCCTTGATTTCTTTTTTAATAGAAGAAAGTAACTTACCCCTTAAATGTAACCACTGCTGCTCACTTCAAGGGCATTTCTTTTCCCTGTTCTGCCATACAATCGTGGAGTGACACTCTCTGGCCCATGCTAATGCCAATCAGACAGGGTGATCTAATGAGACCTTCTGGCCTTAAGTTTAAACTCAATACAGCTCAGTAAACCCCTGAGTTTAAACTCAATACAAAAATTAACAGACTAGTAAGCAAATACATCTTGCAAATAGCCATGTGAGGAGGGCTGGATGCAAATAGCCCTGGGGCACTGGCAGGGAAGTCATTCCCTCCCCAGGTCCCACAGGGTGCACTCAGTTCCAGAAGCCACTGAGAAGTAAAACAGGAGAAGGCACAGAAGGAGCTCCTGGTGCAAGGCAGGGATGCAAAGGACCAGGCACAGAGCAGCAGAGGGAGGCAGGGACTCCCCCTCTGCTCCTCTCTACCCTCCCACCAGGGCACACGTCTGTCCTGGCTCGGCGCTGGCCATCGCTCCCTGCGTGCCTCTCCTGTACCACGGATCAATCCAGTGCAAAATGAGCACTCCAGTGCTGAATCCTTCAGGGCTTTTAAACCCTTTTAAAGCCTGTTCCTTCATTTTTTGGCTTTCAGGGAAAATGGCTAAAATAATGATTAATTGCTAGTGTTGATCCCAAATAATGCAAAATGCTGAAGACATGAGGAAAACATGAGTTAAAACTGCTTTTTAACTACTGACTGCACAACAAAAATTATTCCATAATTTAATGCATGAATCTAAAAAAAAAAAATTATTTTACTTTTGAAAGAAAAATTATCTTTAAGCAAACTGCCAGTAAACAAATACAGGGAATTAGATAACTTTTCTATCTAACTACCAGGGTACCAATGTGGCTCTGACTTCACTTAGATGTCAGACAAGTAAATTTATGTGTGAATCTGGGCAGCATTTAAAAAAAATAACTTTTTTAATCTGAAAATGTGCTTGTAACTGGATGTAGAAAATTCTTCTGACTTCTAAAGGACCAGGACTAGCTGGTCAAAAACCCCATCCAAATCAGTCAATCACCATAAGCATCTTCCCCATACCTGCTATTGACCTGAAGGGGATGGAAGGTAAAAACCAAGTAGTTCACACATGAGGCAGCATAAACTCATTCAAGGGCCCACTTCAGACAGGTTTTTTAATCTCTGGTTAGTCCAACCAGTGTCAGCTGGAAAATGCACATCCTCAGGGGCCAGATGCATTCAGGAGTCCCTGTTAAGTGGTGTCTCAGTGAAGCCCATCCTCATTCTCTGCTCTTGTTGGCTCACAACCACACCCACACCTCAAAGCCTGTGAAAGGGTTTGTTATCTGGATGTGCTCTCATATCACCATCTTCATTTGCTCCTTGAGTTTACCTCTATCCCACATTATTGCAGTCATGGCACTTTTGCTGTGACAAAAATCACCAAAACAGGGTTTCTCTGTATTATATAATTTTGTTTTTCATCGTGGTGATGTTGTAATGTAAAAGCCCTTTCTAAATACACATAAACATTGCAAAAGAAGTGCCATCACAAGGCATCACAACCCTGCCAGGGCAGCTCAGTGAATATGTACAATTTGTACACAGTTAGAAGGGAGAGACATACCAGGATGTACATCATTAAATGTTGACTCAGTAAGAATAGTATGTCTTATCTTTTTAAATGTTACCACCTTCCCATCCCACTCCATTGTAACTTGTCAATTGTAATTTCTTTTTAAGTCAAAAAACTGTAAAGAAAACTGTTGAAATACCTGATTTTCTGTAAAAGTAATAATAACAATAATTTTTGTTACTTCAAAGTATGCTTGGTATTAAAGTACCTAATAAAGTTCAACAAAGACTTTTGTAGCATACTAAAATAAAGTGTGATAGTGCTTTTCTCCAGCTCATCTGTGATAAGGGCAGCTGTTGTTGGGATCACTGCTCTCCTAAACACAAGCCTGGACATCTCCTTCACATCTGTACCTACAGAGGTACATCAGGTATGTCAAGTCCAGGCAGAAACAGATCCCTTAATGAGTGCAGGGATTTGTATTCATGGGTCAAATTCCTAGGAGAACCTTGTTGGTAAGTCATCTCCACCCTCTGATACCTGGCTACACAGCCATATATGGCCAACAATATAAAGTTCCTAATTACTCTGTTTGCTACAAAACTTGGTTTATAGTAAGAGAAAGAAGAGTGTAAATTATTTATAAGTTAATTATGGTTAAATAGAGAACTGCCAGGTTTGTAGCATGCTGTTCATTTTTATGGGCAATGCATTTCAGTTATTTATAAATAGATTGGAAATCCCAAACAAGTGATTTGGATGGCACAGAAAAGCTCAGAAGTTGACCACCCCCTAATTTCACCAGATGAAGGTACACTGGAGCCATCAGGGGCTGTCACATTGTTCCAGCAGGAGGTAAGTACTTCCTTGTCAGAGAGATGCTGGATTTGCCTCCATGCAGCTGATGCAGTATCTGCATTTGGAGTTGATCTAGAAATTATTGTGACTGGGGTCTAATGATGCCCAAATTGCCAGGCTCTGACACATTTCAATCAGAATAATGGATCAGCTTCCCTCACACTATCCATCTCTGCCTGTTCTAGGGAGGAAAATGTAATGCTGGACCCAGCAGCTTTCTGGGTGTGTTTTCACTGCCAGTGCAATATCCTTCAAACATTTAAAAGTTTTAGTAGTTTCATCTGATTCTCTGAGAATTTGAAATGGAATAAGATCTAGGCAGTTTAAAGTAAATAAAAACCCCACCCCAGTTTGTCCTAACTAGTTTACACATTGAAAGACAGCCATATGCTGAATAGGTTCTGAGGTAGAGCTAGAAAGTAACACTTTTTTCCCCATGTACTAAAGATTTACACATTTCTCCTTCCAAAGGAGCTCTATACAGAATGGAATGGCTTTGCCTGCTGTTAGAGTAACTGGCAGTACATGCACACATTAGGCATGCTTGCAGCCATTCCACCTTGGTCTGTGATCCTCAGCAGCCTGCATTAATAATTTGAGTAGAGACTTTCACAGAAGGCCTGGAACTCTGCAGAAGGTAGAATATGTAGTTTAAAAATCCATTCTCTTCCCTTTAGATCAAATAACATTTGTGTCATGGTGCTGAAAACACAAAGCCAAAGCTTGCAGTGATCTGATACTGATGTGATGCTTTCTATTACCCATCTGTCTCTCTTAAATTTTTGCTTAGAGTTACTTTATGCCTTTGCCTTCTGAAATGTCTTTTGCATTTTAAAAAGTAAAGTGATATATGCTTCCTTTCTTCCAGATAGTCTCATAACATGGAGGGGGTGGGGGGAGATGGGGAGGGCAGTTACACAGCTTTTCCACTTCACAAAGGGACGAGAGAAGTATTGCCTCTGCAAGAGGAAAATCTCCAGGGAAAAAAGTATAAGCAGACACATTATGCTCATCAACTCCCAAGAGAAGATGTGGCCCCTAATTGCCTATGAGACACTACAAAGCTCTTCTCCTTTTGAAACAGCTCCAAATGTTGCTGCAAGCACTTCCTGAGATCACCAGTGTGTGACCACCTCCAAGGTTGAGCATCAGCTCAGTCACCTGCATGTGAAAACAGCCTGGAAGTGAAAATGCTCCAAAAAGCTAGGAGGTGGGGCTGAATTAACATCCACCAAGCAATTTTAAATCTGAATAACAAGGTGATAACTCCTGATTTTGTCAAGTGCAAGGTAGCTTTATATTAGCCTAGTATAGCTGCTAGCATTATTAATAAGCAACATTATATATTATTGTAAGTAATTTCTTAGGGGAAAAGTGAAATAAAGATTGTCAAAATCCTATATGCTAGGATGAAGTCTCTTTGACATGATTACCACATATTTTCAAAAGTATTTCCACAGTTTAACACCAGAAGGTGCTCTAGATCATCAGCTACATTACCAGTTACACAGACTCAGGATTGCCCTGTCACATCCCAGCACAGGAAGGTAGGAATTTTGCTCTGCCATAGCAAAAACCAGGAACTTCATCACTTTGACAACTCTCAAGCGTGGCTTTCGCACAAGATATCAGGCAAGACTCTGGGATGTCAGCACAAATGTCAGGCTTACAGGTATGCAAGTAGCACCTTGATTCTCCTTTATATAACTTTAAGCCAACACAATGAAAAATAATTAGTAATAAGCTAGATATTCAGTCTGAAAAACAAAATTAGGTCTCCTCTCCATTTGCTTCGATTTTTTTTCCATTAAAGAAATTAAATTAGCTGAAGTATCGCTGGAATATTCTGAGGTCTAATAAGAGCCTGCTGTATTTGTTGAGTTTCTCAAATGGCAACAGAAAGTAATGTAAAATATTATGCTCCTGAGGCCATCAGCTGAGATGGTTGGTGACAGAGCTTTCTAGAAGAGCTTTTAGGTGATAAGCTACTATACATGTCATCAAGAAAGGAGCTATTTTAGTCTGCATAGCTGAATTTATGTGTGCTTGAGAAGGATAAGGAATAAAATAATTCAGAAATTCTGAACAAAATTCAGGATTAATAGATGCCATCACTGGGGGAAGGGGGTAATTTTTATTTTATATGCTTTAATATAATATGAAAATCCTCATTTACAGGTTTCAATTTATTTTGCTTTAAGTAATGCGAAAATTCTTCACCCACAAGGTACCTTGGGGATGCTGAAAGCAGTGGGGAGGCTTTCCTGGAGCAGCACCAGGCACGATGGATGTTGTCCTTATCTGTGCTGCCATCTAACGGCGCAGCAGCCTCTGTGGCGTCGTCCTCGGGAGCTGGTTACTCAAAGGCAGCTTTGCATTTCCCTCCATGGCGATCAAGGTAACAAAACCAGTGCACGCCTTACCTCCCGTGGCTCCCAGAAACGGGGCAAAATCCAAGAGATGAAATCATCCCCATATTAACTCACACTGCATAAATCATATCATATCATAGTTTGATACAAAGTTTGAGAACGTCTACTTTTTTTTTAATTTCTCAAGACTGAGGAGAATAAGTTTTATCTCTGTAAATGTGGATGAGAACTTTGCTTAACATTTTAAAAGCATTTTCCAGACCTATTGAGCCCAACATTTCCCAGGAGCAGGCTTCTACACTTCCCAGATATGACAGACACTAATTTCTATTTACCCCCTCTAAGAACCATTTAATAATAGAATGGTTTGGGTTCAAAGGGGCCTTAAAGATCCTCCAGTTCGAGCCCTCTGGCATGGGCAGGGACACCATCCATTAGACCAGGCTGCTGAAAGCCCATCCAACCTGGCCTTGAACACTTCCAGGGATGGGCCACCCACAGCATCTCTGGGCAATCTGAACCAGTTTTAAACCATTATCACCTGTCCTGTCACTAGGACCCTGCACTTGGCCTTGCTGAAATTCATGAGGTTGCCATGGGCGCACTTCTGGAGCTTGTCCATGTCCCTCCCCGTGCCATCCCATCCCTCAGATGTGCCAAGTGCACCACTCAGCTTGGTGCTGTCTGCAGACCCACTCTCAGCTCCAGCATAAGCCAGGCAGGCTGCAAGCTATCAAAGCTCTGAGTGGTGTTTGGGAGCATGGAATTGAGAGATAGAACAGCAGAAGTAGGAGGCACCAGAATGAATAGGAAAGTTGGGTAGTTTAAATCAGACCCAGGAGACAACCATAACTGGTCAGCATTCCTCCAAATTGCTCTAGCTGAAAAAGCAGAGGTTAAGGAGGCTACTGAAATAATGACTGAGATGATACTGAGTGTGGCATTGATGAGCTATGATCATGCAATAGGAAACTATAAACATCTTCAAAGGTGACAGAACATAGAAAATTGATGGTCCCTAATGGAACAGAACATCAGATTTAGGTCATCCTAGATAGCATTTGCTCTGAGAAATGCTAAAAGGATGAAATCTGATTATGGATTACCAGGCTGAGGGCTGGGAGCAGCTAAAGCCCCTAATCCCAGAGGAAGAATGCAGGGACTCTAGAACCCATTAATACATTGATCAGGAGAAAAAGCAGGTTGTGAGGGTGTAGTGAGACCCAGGCTGTGCCAGGAATACCAGTAACAACAAACTCTTCCTGCCTGGTAAGGCTGTGCAGCCTCCCAGAGAGATGTCCCCAGGCCCTTACCACTCCCAAAGGAGCTGGAGAACAGGAACCAGAGGCAGGAACATCATACACAGGCACAGCCTGAGGAAGGAAATGGCTGGGGATACAGCAAAGCCCAGAGAAGTAAACTGGAAAAGGTCCAAAGCCAACACTAGAGTTGGGACAGGATTTTTGGCAGAGAAGCTCACAAAGCAATAAGAAAGTATCACCACACACATATATTTCATGCATTTCATACTGAGGCACCTGGTAGTCTTCTCAGAGGCCTTAGACAATGGGTCTTCAAAATGAATTTGTTAAATAACATGGCATTGCAAGTATGTGAGCACACTTACTAACTCTGCCTGTTCTTAAATAATAACTCTGCCTGCTGCTTTTGCAGAACAGGAGTCACTGCTTGGTGTTGAGCTCTGAGGAACTACAACAGCAGGTGATACTCAGATTTCCCAGTCATTTCTGGACTGTGCTTCTGTACTCACAGGGAGAGCTGTCATCAAATAAAACATATATATTTCCTATATATAATTATATATTCCTTGTACATTCCTTCCCTTTTTTGCTGCTTCTCTACCCTTATAGGCTCCTATAAAGCAGAAAAGCAAAATACATATATATCTGTATTCAGAACTCTTTAAAACTTCACAAACACATCACATTTTACTGTTTTTCAGTAGCGTGTCTTTTTTTTTTTTACTTTTTACAAGATTTACAAGAGGATGAAGAACCTCAGCTGAACTTTTACAGACCGGAAAGTGCAGCTAAGAAACTCAAAATCTGAGATCCACGCTTGAGAAGCATGGGGTCATAGTACTGCAGGAATACTCATACTGAAGTGGCTTTGGATGGCCTCTAGTGCAATCTCCTGCTCCATGGGGTCAGGGCATTATCCATTCAGGTCCCATAAACATCAGGAGTGAAAAGCACATGGTGTTTCTGGGCAGGTTGCTCCAATGCTTCATTAATCTCACAAATGCATCAATAATTAAGTAAATATCAACGTGGAGATGCTGACACATGATATCAGAGCAGCTGCTATGTGTGTGGCTACACTCTTAAAGGGTACCATTCCCATCTTCTTACCATATGTTTTTAACTCATAGGCATGTGCACTGAGGCCACATTTTAATGTACCAATAGTGCTAACTTGTCCTTGGTACTAAATTATTTTCTTGCTGTAGTTGGAAGGGATGTATTTCACCTAAGCTTATCCATTCTACCCCTAAGAGGTAAAGCCAGAAAGTTTTATTACTGTGTTGAGAAGTAATAAAGCCATATAAACCAACTGAGAAATTATTGGTGTGTAACCCTCACATTTGTAGCTGTGTTTTCTCCAGAATTCCCCAGCTAGAAAAAATCAGGTTGAGCTAACGTGGCGCCCAGACCTGTGCCTGCAACCCGGACAGTACACTAAACAACTCTGCCAGCACACAGCACTTCTGCTCCATGCTGTACAAAAACACCAGGTTTTGTGAAAATTGTTTGCACTGCCGGGGTAGATTGGAAGATTTGCAACAGGTTGTCACTGAAAACTGGAACGCGTTGTTATGCAAAGGTGCTGCAGAAACCCAGAAGGAAGTGAAAGAAGTTAAGCCCAAGTTCCTTGTGCTGGTACAACTTGGTGGATGTAGGAGCACACAGGCTGGCTTGGTGGTGTAGAAGACCAGTGTTACAGTCAGTGGTGTCTTTTTCCAGACTGTGAATTCTGTTCATCCAGGACCCTTGTCTGCTAGTGGGAGAAATCTTTCCAGACACTGGGAAAATACTCAAAATCTGGAGACAACTGTGTGGTGTTACCTCATCACAGCCCCTGCTTCTTACCAGACTTGAACAATCTCTTGAAGGTAATGAGTCTTCTTCCCCATTTCTGTGAATTTTCTCTTCCCACTATCTCCCTTCTCCTTTCTATTGCTAATTACCCTATTTTTTTAATGGAGAGTTTGTAATAACTAGTGTTAATCTGAAAACCCAAATAATTTATCCTGGACTTCTCAATAAAGAGATATGGATGCATTATTTGTTTTATTTTGTTGGGGGTTTTGTGGTTTTGGTTTGTTTGGTGGTTTTTTTCCTATTCTTAAGGTGACTTCTGAGCACTCACAGTCAAGGTGAAATTCAAGAATTCATGGACAACACATATTGGAAAGTTTTTTAACCCAGAAGGCAAACAAAAAGTACTCAAAGTTCAACTGCACTTAAGCCTCATTATTTTTAAGCCAATCTCATGCTACTTTGTAGTCTAATTCACTGTATTTTAATGCCAAGCACTGCAGTAACTAGCTAGAAAGAGCACTCCTCCAGGGGTGTGGAAAAGAATATGCCAGCCAGATGTCGTCCCAGGCCAGAAAATGACGCAGGCAGCACACAGCAGGGAAAACAGGCTCCAGGTCTGAGCTGCCTGGTGCAGTGCCTGCTGGGCATTGTGCCAGAAAACAACAGCCTGAAGCAGTTTTCCCAGTTCTCACTCCTGTTCTCTCCTTTTTTTCAGCATGTTTCCATGTTAGGATTTTACAGATGAAGCTTTTGACTCACAGTCCAGCACTCAACTTGTTGTCTTTCCTTTGTCTTCTCTCCCCCAGATGCCAGATTGTTAGTAGGTTTTTAAGCAAAGTGATTTATTTAATACAACAGGAAGTAAAGGGAAATGACTTTCCAGAATGACAAGGGAGGAGAAATATTTATGAAGACAGAGTATTCCAGAGCCCAGAACAAGATGAACATTTTGCACACTATGTTGTTAGGTGAGAAGCTCAGTGATACCTTCAAACCCCAAAGTCAAGGGAAGATCAAGTCAAAGACACTGATATGCTGCAGCTTTGTTAAGGTTTTGGAGTCATCACAGAAGGAAGAGACACAGAATCCAGGGAAAGCCAGGATTTCAGTGCCTGAGTTAAGGACCAAATGTGCAACTAGAAAAACTACGTACTTGGTATGCTACAGCTGTGAGAGATCAGTAGGATCCTTTTCTTGGAACTGGTCAGAAAGTTTAACTAGGAGAAGATCAGCAGATACATTACTCAAACCAGGTGTAATTTCTGCCTCCACATATGTCCTGCCCCACAGTTTGGTGATCCGGGTTCTTTCTTGTGGCATGGATTATTCCACCCTGTGTCCAGGCCAGCTCCATCAGAACTACCAATTGTCCCAGTATCCCAGTTATGCCCTCTTTACCAGACAGAAGCAGAAATTTGTCTGCTGGACTCAAGTCTTCATCAGCTTCATCAAAGCATGAGCCTCAGCCACATTTTTACCTTAATTATCCAAGATGCTAAAATCCCAGATGAATCACTGAGAATCTGGTGCCATGGCTGGCTTATGTCAATCTAAGCATGAGCTGCTGTCAAGAGGAGCAGCCCTGCCTGCCCCTGCCTGCACCCATCACCTCCCCAGTACCAGTACTGGTCCTGTCTATGTGCACAGTCAGCTTCACCACTGAGCTGCTTCAACCCACTCTAGGATGCCAAACTGCATTGAGGAGCACCAGCTTGGGGCCTGAAAGGGAAGCCTGTAGTGGATTGACATATTTTGTTCAAGCACCCTACACCATAACTGGGTGTGCAGAGTTAAGTCTGGTACATCCTGATCCCATTGGTGACACTGTGCATAGCCTGGACTTGCACAGCTGGTCCAAAACACCTCATGTGCCAGACATGAAGGACACTTGCTGTGAAGTTCATCTCTGTGTGACCACTAAGACCACTGAACATGCAGAGACTGTACTGGACAAGTCTGTCCACTCAGCAGGATGC
The DNA here is from genome assembly GCA_024362935.1 of Setophaga petechia. Classification (NCBI taxonomy): domain Eukaryota; kingdom Metazoa; phylum Chordata; class Aves; order Passeriformes; family Parulidae; genus Setophaga; species Setophaga petechia. The sequence continues at coordinate 9,331,073 of JANCRA010000012.1, read as the reverse complement.
ACTGGATGTGCCCATGGCTCCCAAGACACAGCAGGGTCTCTCATCTATCTATGGGAATGGCGGCTCCTCCTAGGACAACACCACCTCCACTCATGATTCTGCCTGCAGCATCCCAAATTTCCTACGTGTAGATGACTGTCCATTCTCAGAACTGTCCTGAAAGCCACTGCCGTGCCATCAGGTGAGTCAGACACAGATGAGTCAGCTGTAAATGCTACCTGAGACAGGGAAGAGAGATGACTTTGACTGCAGAGGTTTTTAATCTGACAACAAAGCCTCCCATACATCTAGAAGTTGAAGCTGCTCAAATAAATATGACAAAAATGTGTAAGTAGGAGGGCCATTCATTGTTAGCAAGCTGCCTCCATTTCAAGTTTTGAATCAAGATTTTCAGCAAAGCAATATTTGGCCTTGATCGAGGCATTTCTGAGTGCAGTGGTATGTGTACAGAGACTGTGTATCACAGCATGTAAAACCCAGACAGCCCTGAAAGACAGGCTTGAGCAAATCTTCCTGCTGTTATTCACAGAGGAATTGCCTCTAATTCTTTCCTGCACCTCCCTGCCAGGACTTGGAGAGACTATCATGGGGGTCACAGAAGGGAGTTTACCACTTAAATTTAAAAAGTCATGATTATTAGAAACTGGCAATTAGGAAGAGTATACAGGGTCATCTAGTGATTCCTCTGAGAGCATTAACATCCACAGAGAAATTGGGAAGGAGGGGAAGAGTCACAAAAGATTGAGGAGGGAGAGGAAGAGTCATGACTTGGGAAAAGCAACTTAAACTGAAGGAAGGGGACTTACTTATTTAATTTACCAGAGCTCTCCAGACAGCTCACAAAGCAGCCTGGCTTCCAGCTGATGCAATATATGTTATGCAAATGCAGTATAATTAACATTATTTGAACGGAAAGGAAGTATTTCCAAGATTCATTCGACTTATAAGGAAAAAAAAAATTTAGATTTATATTCCTGAGAAAATATAGAATTGTGGATTCAGAGCTGATGTTTGCCATGGCAAGTTATTTATGTATAGATGCTAGTGGAATTACTTGAAGGAGGCAGGAGAAGCAAACAACCTTTGGCCAAATGTAAAGCACATGCACTGCACTGAGGACTATGCTTCCCTTAATGTGTTCTGCATTCCCTCAGTTTCCATTTTATCAAAGCTTGATTGAACTCAAGGCTCACAAGAAACATGGGACTGAATCCCAGCAAAAGGATATTTCCCCTTGTTTTCCTGTGCCGTATACAAGCAGGAGGAGTGAAAACAATGAAAACCAAGCTGCACCCTTTTGCTCTGCACAACTTCCTGAAATTTCTCTTGAGCCAGATAAACCAGGCTACAGAAAAACACAGGTCAAGGTTAAAATGGCATCTGCTAGGATGCTGTGGAATTTGGGAACGGTCATATTTTCACACCATCTGCTTCTTTATGATAAATTACTTTGTGACCCGGGTGTATAATAAGATGTAATGGGAAAATTTAAGATGAATATCCTTCTAGCCTTCACTAACCTCACCAGAGAAGCAACAGAAGTCTTGTTTTAAACTAAGGAAGGACAAAGAGCACTAAAAGCTGCATGGGAAATGGCCCAGAACTGCAGAGGATTTGGACGAGAAGCTTTCAGGGCTGCAGGCGGAGGAGGCCCGGCTGGGGACGGCAGAAGCAGCCGCTCTGTCACTGCCCCGGGGCGGCAGCCGACCTTCACCCAGAGCACACATGCGGCAGCGCCGCCAGACCGGCCCACCCGCTCGGATTAACCAGTTCCAACTGCGCCTTCGGAATAAACCGCAGGAACTTTCCTGGAGGGGATTAGCGAGCGCCTGCAGTGCCTGTCCTGACCTGAACGCAGATCTGCGGGCATCCCTGGCATCGCAGCTGCAGAGAACAGCTGAGCAGGGCTCACGTCCTCGTCAGGCACCAACCAAAAACCCGGCAGACAGGACTCTGCAGAGAGCCGTGCCAGCTGGAGGCTGTCATTGCCACCACAGTTGTCACAGCCTGAGGTCACCACGCTGCTGCCACTCGCTTCTCCGGTTGCCCACTGAAGGAACAAAACCAGGGAGCTGTGTCATGGGATGGGAGGAAGGCCATCGCTCTGTCGAGGCAGCAAAAGGACAAGCCACTGACAGAGATCCAGAGGGAGCCACGACATCCCAGAGAGGATGTCTGCCCACAGTCCAAGAAGAGCCCAAATCTGTTTTCATTTAAACCAGTTTTACAGTCTGGACTGGAGTGGGACTCAAATGCATTTTATGTGGCCTACACAAGCCGCTCTGCCCGGCAGGAGATGAGAGACAAGCCAGGAGTGGTTTGCAGCCTCAGAGCGACTGCAGATGCCCAAAGACCAGGGCGAAGCCTGCTCACTTCTTGCTTTCTGTGACTCTTCCCATGCCTGGCTGGATCACTTGGTGGTTTCTATGTTCCTTCCCTGCCTTGAGGCAATGTCAGCTTCTCCATACAGGCTGAACAGGCTTCACACATTTCTCTGGAGTCTGGAGCAGCTTTATAAACCTTGGAGCTGTGCAAAGGTACAGGAAATGTCCTACTGGCTGCTGCCACCACCCAGGATGCAGGGTGACGGTCTGTGAAGCCAACCAAGTGGAAGGTGGTGGTGGCAACCTTCAGAAGGAAGCCTGGGGAAGGGGGGAACATACTTTCTACCAAACATTGCAGCATCTCTGTGGTTTTTCTCTCTGTTTTCTCATGTTTCCTGCTTGTGTCCTGCTGCCACCAGTCTGTGCAATTCTATAAATTAAAAGTTGGATGATTTTTTCAGGTTAATCTTGGGGAGTTAGGATCACAGCTCACTGCAGCATAATTTGCTCAGCCCAGAACTGTACCTGTGGACTGATGACCACTGCGCATGCACGCTCATGAACATTGCAGCCTGCTGACACATTGCTCCTCTGTAGCTTTGGGACAGGAATACGTTAGTGCGCACCAAAAAAAACCAGCATTAAAGGAAAGAGGGATGTTGCACTTAAAATAATGTTTGGGGTCATCCAAAGGAAGACAGACAGGATGGAGGGCAGGTAGAGCATGTACAGCATATTCTTTATTATCCTCTTGTGATGTTCAGCAATTTACAAAGGTACCAAACCAATGCCAGAATCAGACTGTCTCACCAGGATCTAACACGTTACAAACCACAAGGTAAAAAAATCAAACACAATGGCCTCACCTTCTTGATAAAAATATGGGAGTGGTTTCTTTACATCTCATCCATCCTTAAGAAAAGAGATACAAGGTCTGGGGCAGCAGAACTGGAAACTGTTCCACAGGAAGTAATATAATCCTAAATCCTATGTATTTTCAAATTGCTCAGCCCTGCCCCCTCATAAAGCAGGTATTTTAATATGTGGCACTCGTGTTAACTGAATGCCCTCTTAAATGCAAATGAGGAAAGCCACACTAAAGTCTCTCAAGGTTCCAGATAAGATCTGCAGCTGGTATAAATAAGCAAAATGTCACTAAGGCCAGAGGAATCTCTCTGTTCCTCCCTCTGCAATCCCTGAACTTGACCCTACATTTCCATGCCCCTGCAAGGAGCGGAGCGCGGAGCACGCGGCGGCAATGGCTGCTCCCAGCCCCTCACGCAGCTGCGGCCCTGGCCCGTCCCCAGGGACACGGCGTGTCAGGGAGGGGAAAAGCCAGGGAGTGTCTGGCCAGGCCGGGAAGGGAGGCCTGAGTTCCTGTCATTTCCTCTGTGATTATTTCAAGATTTTTTCAGTAGAAGTCTTTACAGGATGGGTTGGGCCGTTTTATCAGAGCCAGATTTTGGCAGGCTCGTTCCCAGGGAGGTCCTTTTGGTCCCGCAGCCCTCGGGCAGAGCGTGCAGACCGAACTCACCTCTGCAAACCCAGCACAGCCCGGCCCGACCGACGGGTGGATTCAGGGCCACTGAGGGAAACAGCAGGGACTGCCAAGCCTCCCACAGGAGGACAGCCTTTAGATTTCATTTAAGAAATAACACTCAGACCTTGGATGGTGACAGGCAGTCCCAATGCTGCTAATATAAATCTCCAAGTCACTTGCTTGACAAGGGCAAGGTTAATCCTTCATAAGCAAGAACACTAGAAACTTTCCAACCAGACTTTGCTTTGCCAATCTGTCTCTTTTCACCTCCCATTTTAAGCAGAACAAGAGCCAGCACAGCGAGCAGGAAACAACAGCTCCTTCCTGCCACACAGCCCCGGCCATGCTGCAGGGAGCCCGCCTGCCCTGGGGCTGGGCTTGGGTGTGCGCCAACGCTGACCAGCATCCCCTCTGGATTGGAAATGTACAATGGTTTGGGTTAGAAGGGACTGCTAAAGGTCATCTAGTCCCACCTCCTGTCACTGTCCTGTTGCCATTAAAGCTAAGTAAAAGACTGAGAGAGAGATTATCCCAGCTGAATGCCAGTAAACAGCAGCAGAGCAGCAGTTCTGTGGTCAGTGTGATAAGGATTTTTTGTTTAATCATTTCTAAATTCTCTACACTTCACATATGTGTTCCTGTTACCTTCAATGATAGGAGAAGGGGGGATGGTTTTAAACTAAAAGGCAGTAGATTTAAACTAGATATAAGGAAGGAATATTTTACAACCAGGGTGGTGAAACACTGGCACAGGTTGCCCAGAGAAGTTGTAGATACTCCATCCCTGGAAGTGTTCAAGGCTGGGTTGGATGGGTCTCTAAGCAGCCTGGTCTAGTGCAAGGTGACCCTGTCCACAGCAAGGGGGTGGAAATAGATGCCTTTTAAGATCCCTTCCAACCCAAACCATTCTTTGATTCTATGAGACAGCTTCTGTTAGGGGAAGGAAAGGTCCTGTGCCAAAGATGGACTACAACAGAGAGCATTTATTTGAAGAGAAATAAAATAGTGAAGCAATTACATCAGGAAAGTACCAACTATTTTCAAACAGAAAAAAATTTACTGAGAGAACTCAAAACACAGTGGATTAGATGTTTACTCAGCATGAAGGAGGGAGGGAGTGAGGATGGAGGGATGACAGAATTACAGGACTATAGTGTAGAAGAGGTTTTGACATCCACATTAATTTTATTGTGCACATGCATCAAAGGTCCCTATGAAGATATGTAAAACGATGTGTCCTGATTGAAGAGAGCAGAGTTGGCCTAGATCCCTTCCCCTTCTCCATGGGCTAGCATTTGGAGTCCCACTGCTACATTATACTGTTTTGCTGGATGCTCTTTATCTTGGCTCTTACAAAGCCCATGTGGGAGAGCAATACCAGGCCCTTTGGTATTTTCTGGGCTTTCCCCTGCCCAAGGGTGCACTGTTTGTGAGGATGCCAGAACTCCTCTTGTTCTGTCCATAATACACTACCTGAAGGGTCTGGCTCTCTGCCTGGGCAGCTGCAAAGAATTAGCCCAGCAGAGGTTCAGGACAAAGGGAGGGAGTGCAGACAAGGCTTCTTTTTTTGCCATTCAGTCCACTCAACCTTCAAGAAACCTTGGAATTCAAAGTCCTAAGTACAAGTGTTGAAATTAACTGTAAGGTCATTGCTGCCTGTGGCAATCTTGGTTTCACTGATGCAGATTAGCATCACTTCAAAAGTGCCTTGAGAGGCCCTATTTTTTATTTTTGCCTTGCATCCCATCCTTGGGATGTCTCTGGTGGTTCATATTAACTTACATGATTTCCTAAGAGTAACTGTGTCTTCTTTCATTACAAAGAACTTTAGGTATTCTTGCCAAGGCATAACCTGTTTGTTTCAGGTGGCTTTGCTGATTCCCAACATCAGTTTTTCCTAACATGAAGCTAAATAGCACTTAGTGTGCAAAATTTTGCTTTCTACTTCCTTTTCTGGCTGTACTGGTACTCACAGATTTTAAGTATTTGTTTGGACTAAAGCATTTTAGAAAGTACATTTCCCATTCATCCTCAGTTCATTGGTCTTAATTTTTCACAGTGCTTCCAAAAGTTGTAACAATTTAATATTGGCCTTGAGAACTTCTGAAGTGCCCAAATGCTCTGGAGTTCCAGAAAAAAAAAGAAAGGCAAATTATAAATCACTCCCTGCTGAAAAGGGAGGCTCTCTAAATGAGTTCTATAGCATTATTCTTAAAATCATACCTTTAAAGGGCCTCAAAAGAATCCCAGGCCACTATCTTCCCCAAAACAAAGTCAGCTATGCACTTTAGATATGTTAACCTCTTAGCCAGTTCCTGCAAGGATAATTACTTGCTGATGACCAAGTCAGAAAGTATTTCTCCCTGGACAAAGCAGTAGATTATTTATTTCATGCCCTGTTGTTGCTTATTTTTAGTAGTTCTCATGTTTCATTTTCAGAGCTGACAGGAATTGATTTGAGGTGAACTGGATTATTCCTGCATACAAAAGGGTTCAGTTTCATGTCTGGCAGGAAGCGATATAAACTGGAAAAGGAAACCTACTTGCAAATGGAGGGAAATACAACCTTTGCTACTTCTTCCACTGTTTCTTCAATATTGATTATCAAGGACACCTCCATCTTTTTGGTAGTCTTCTAGAACTGATGCACAAATCTGCCCCGTGATTTGTCCCTTTGCCAGCATCCATGTACTCAGGGCACTCTTGTTCCCTTCCTGGGGTCTTCTCAGAGCTAATACCAATACAAACCTGGCTCTGAGGAACATCACCATTATTAACACCAAAGAAAAAAGCAAAAGATGTATTAGTAAACAAGATGGGGAGAAGTGCATGTCCTTGCATTGTCATGGAGAAAGTCTCTGTAGTGTTCTTGCTCCTACTTACCATTCTCCTGGTGAATTCATCCACCCTTACACAAATAATCTACAAGCAGCAAACAAATCCTTTCTACTTGTCTGTCGCTTTACAGGAAATAAACAATGGCACAATTACTCACTAATATCTCATAGAAGTCACGCTAATTGCTTCTGCTGAAGCTCCAGGCTTCCTTATCAAACCTGCCAGGCTGAAGTAGCTGAAAGTCTATAAAACAGTAAATAATTAACTTTGAAGATTTCCTTCTTGCATCTCCTGGTGCCTGTTTTGCCTGCAACAGTGAATGGCAGAGCAACAGTTCACAGGATTTCTGTGGAGAACTTGTTTGTTCTTTGTGCCACCTTGATGTGTGCTTTAAATCAATTGAACACTTGCAAAGAAATTAAGCATGTAAAAAATAATCAAGAGAGCAGGGTCTGGACATGCTGGGGACATTCCTCCACCCAGCTCCTGCCAGGGCAGGAGTGAGGGCTGCCAGGGCAAGGGGGCAGTACCAGCCCCCCAACCCCACTTCTGTGGGTAGGTTTGTTTGTAACACATCTGCATCCTTGTAACACATCCTGCATCTTCTTGGCAGGAAGATGCCAAGGGCTGACATTTGGGCCAGAGCTCCTGTCTGAAGCAACGACTTCTCTCTGATCCATTGCAGTTGAGTCCCATGAGGAAACACAAGATGCTCTCCTTCCTGAGAAATATCTGCCTTGTCCTCCTCTCTGTGGTATAATTAAAGCATTTTAGCAATTTCTGCTCAGAAGTTTCACCCTGCAGGAACTCTGTCAGCTCCAAGATTTTGCCTTGGGAGTGTAGCCATTTTGGGTGTTTGCATGGGCATCAGGGCCTACCCCTCATTTACTTTTACCAGCTCAAACATGCTTTAACCCACAAAAACTCCTTAATGAAGCTGCACATTCTTAGCAAACCCAGCTCCTTCAAGACTATACTGGTACTTTATCATTCCAACCATCTTGTTTTCTGATAGGGCCCCACTGCCTGCCTGCAAGCATGTTTGTTTACACAAGGGATGCTGGTGCTCTGCAAATGTCTTAGTCCTGACTCAAAAGAGGCACTGCAAAGGTACAGCAATGGGAGGTAGATGGGGTTTGTACCTGGCAAACAGTTCATGTGCTTATGTGCACATATGCAGCCATAGGCACTGCAGCCTTTCCCACCCTGCCAGCATGTGTGGGTCAGTAGTGATGGGATCATCACAGACAATAATGCTAAAATATGCCTCATGAGTGACCTTCATCAGTGATTGACACATGGTCCACAGCTGGTCTCCAGCAGCACAGACACAGGACAGCAAGTCTCCACATAAGGTCTTACTCCTTTTGGAAAGGTCTCCCTTCCCTCACTGAAGCTGATCTGTAGCTGGGGCCTCTGGCAGGAAACCAACAGCACGGGGTAACACTAATGTATTTGGGTATTGATACCACTCCTGCAATGGCCACCCTGCTTCCTCACACCTCTGTTTGTTACCAAACTACTCAAAATTGGGAGCAGGAGACACTCTCCTGCTGTGCAGCAGCAGAGAATCCATGAACACCAAGGAGATCTGAATTCCCTGGGGCAGGAGAAAAGCCAAAGCAGCTGCAATGCCTGCCCCTCTAAGGTTTCACCCACACTCCACAGTTCCATGTATATAAATTAAAATTAACTTATTAAAGTGAATTAAACTTGACTGAAACCATTCTCTGGCAGAGAATGGCCCACACCCTTATTGTTGAAGTCTCAGCCTCTAAAGCAGCATGGCTTCACCCAGGCTAGCCAATGGAAAGGGCACCTGGCATATGCTAATTCCCAAATCTTAGCTCAGCCTCGTCTGGGTGACCATCTTTGCCTCAGGCCAAAAGCAGGCTAGGAACCACTGTACTGGTATAGATGGTTTAGCTCCATGCCACACAAAAAGCTCCCTGATGGTACTTAGTTTGACACAAGACATTTTTCTCAACCAAATTTACCTCCCTACTGGACTGTACAGAGATGACATTTGATCCTGAATTCAGTGACACTCTTAACTGTTCTTAATGAAGAGAAGGCATTTCTATACATGTATGTTCTTAGTGGATTTCTCAGGTCAACCTTGATCTTAAAAACATCCAGTTTAATCAATCAATATGACCAAACTTTCCTTCCCCTAAGATACTGCTTTACATATAAAACAGCCCACCTGGTGCTCTCCACATTTGGGACAGAAGCAGCTTGCAACTGACCTATAAAGCATGTTATAAACTTACACCTTTTTGGGTTCTCCAGAAACCAGTCTCTTGGAGTGCAGACCTGCCACAATAGATGTGAGAATAGCCTGTGGTGCCCTGTGTTCCCCTGGGCTCTGCTCCATCCCATAGGCAGCTCCCTGCACATGTGACTTTGCTTGCAGAAGAGGGAGTATCAATGCCACAGAAAGCTGTTACCCATTAGTAAAGGGTGCTTTTAATTGAGGCATGAGAAATCATTTCAAGTAAGTTACAAGTGCTGATCAGTGGATCTTCTAGCAAAATCCTCTAAATGAGCTATTTCTAGTTTGTTTCAAATGGTAGTACAGACTTTCAAAGCACTGAATGCTGAGAAACTAAAATACTTAAGTGTAACTATGGGTTGCATTATTAAATATATTGATATTTAATCAGTTATTATAAATCTCAGAAGAAGTGCTTTAAAAAGCTAAAAATAAAAAAAGAATAGTCAAAGAATGTAAGAAGGGCTGTCTTCACTGTTTTGTGTACAGCACACTTTAATACTAAGAAGATGCTGCTAGATCAGTATTCAGCATGCTTTCTGTATACTAGTGATTACACAGGTATAAAGATGAAGGGAATTAATGTCACCAAAGGTTTTCCCTTTTCTCCACAGAGAAACAGCACAAGTTCTCCTTTTTTTCCACAGAGCTTTCTGTCTCCTGTGCCAATTGGACTTTGCAAAGGGCTGAGAAACTTTGCTGGAAAGCTTCTGAGGGAATTTATTTTAATAAACAAGTTTAATTTTTAATAAGGATGGTAAGAAGTTTGGTAAATGTTGTGGGCAGGCAAAGCAATGGCATGAAATCTGAGAAAAAAATATACACATATATATATCAAATACCCTCTGGTAATAGAGAGGGAGGAGAGGAATGATTTTCAGTAGTATTTGGGTAAAACCCCCAATTATTAAGAAAGGCACCAAATGACTAACACTGACTCACTCTCTTGGCATGGTGTTGGTAGATTTCCTACTGTTATTTGTAGTTGTGTTCTGGTCTGGTTATGACATGTTGTCAGTAGAGTGGTTTGAAAAGTGTTAGCCTGGGGTCCAATAGTTCTTTTGTGCCATTGAGTATCCTAAAAAATACACATTATTTTTCTAATTTCCTCACATACCTCAAAATTCAGCCACCTGTTTTCTTCCTGCTGTCCCCCATCATCACCACAGTCCCTACAATTTGGCTTACTAGCACTAGTGGAGTTCAGTTTGTAGGTTTCTTTCCCTGTTAGCTGCTGGGTCCTGTCTCTTCCTGGCTGCTTGCTCCAGGAAGGGCCTCTTCCTTCTCCTGGCTGGTAACAGGAACCCTTGTGAAACACAGAATTTATTTTGTTTCGTCTTGCAAATTCACAACCAAAGAAGCAAGTTTCAGCACACTTTGTTTGGCTTGCATTTCTAAAAGTGGTCAAGTACTTTAGAATCTATTTTTGTGACTAAATTTTTTAAAGGAATTAGGTGCTTACAGAATTTTTAGGATCTATTTTTGTGACTAGATTTTTTAAAGGAATTGGGTGCTTACACAGTTTTTAGGATCTGTGGCCCTCATCCAAAACAAAAGAGCATCTGTTTTGGCATTGGGACACCCAATGTGGTTAGGAAGACTTATTAAAGAGCAATGCTATGTTTTGCTTCATCTTAAAAGAGCATAGTAAGGTATTTGTATGAGAATTAATTATTGACTAAAACAGAGATAAATATAGGACATTTTATGTTAAAGTAAAATGTTATACAGAGGACTTTACCCAAACAGAATATAGAGAAAGAGCACCAGAGCTGCACCTAGACTTAGGGGAACTGGATGCTCTGACCTGCATGGTACCTGGCCAAAGAATCTCTTGGTGGCCAGCATGCCTAGGCTTCCTACCCTGGGGAGCCAGCAGAGATGGAGGGGAACATTTAGAGTATAGGCCTGAAATTTACTGAGGGAAATACTAGAACCAGAAGATGAAAAGTGCTTAGGTGCTCCAGTATGTATCTTGGTATGACAGATGAATAAACACAGTGAAATTGAATGCAAGCCAATTACAAATGGCAGATTTGTAAGAGCAGAGGAAGGTGACACCTTAAGCCAAGCTACAAAATCCCTGTCAATAGGTATTGTGGAGAGTTAGGTTCCAAAGCATCACTGGACAGTTAAGATGGTGGTAAGAATGTTTGATGTTTTTTTGACCAGACTGAAAAACTGCTAGAGGTATAAACCACAATGCTTCAGAGCCCCATCCCTCAAATGCTCAGAGGTAGAATTCAAGAATATTTTATACTTGTCCTCTAAGGAGCTTCTTAAACCTTCTGCTGAAGCAGCTTGCACTGACTGCCCTAAAAACAAAATACTGCAATCTATGCATTGGGTTGGATTTTAATCTCCATTGGAAATTACATGAACTGCTGTGAATTGACTGACCAAATTCTGATCCAATATTTAAGTTAAACAGTATTCTAGATAAAAAGGCAGAAAGAACAGCCTGTTTTTTGTAAGAGTGGTGCACTACAGCATCAGAGGATAGCATCCTGCTAGATACAGATGTGAGATACAGAAGTGGAAACCTTGTGTTTTTATCTGCACAAAGCTGATCTAGCCCAATCCATCTTTGAATGACAAAAGGCCTATTTGCTCTGCTACAGTAAGAGCAAACAGGATTCATGGATTGACTGTTTAATTAAGCATCATGGCTTCAAATAACTACTTGTCTGGTTTTGGGAATCAGTTTCAAGGTCATTTAGCAACTGGTAAAGTCACAGAAGAGAAGTTCAGTTCAAAAGCAGGGAAGGCAGTATCTTTCTCTTGTCAGTAGATTAACAAAGAAAATGTTGATAGAAGGCAATGACACACTGTCCTGAAAATGCAGATGAGTCTACATCATATTGGGCTATGGAAAGTACAGTGGTGTTATCAGGACCACTTGGCACCACCATTTTAGAAATTTAGGTGAATTAAGGCCATGTAGCCACAGAGAGGAAAGGCCAGGGCAAAATGTATTGAAATAAAGTATGTTTAGTAGATTGTGGGTAATTTCAGCTGAGTCACTTGGACAATAATGGAGTAAATCCCAGCATTGTGAAGAGCAATCCCACCTACATATTTTGGAACTGTTCCAGTTTGCTTAGCACTTTCCACAAGGCATTTAGCAGGGGTGCCCTTACAACATTTTGCTACATGAATCTTCTGCTTGTGCATTTCAGTCAGTTCCCAGAATATAAATCTTAAGTCTCAGATGCTACATTTATGCTACAGTTTGTTTCCTTGGGGTTTTCATGCAAGATTTAATAATTACAGTGATATTTAACACTGTAAAAATCTGTGTCTTTGGGAGAAATTCAAGGCTTTACAGATTGTCACATGGAATCATATTACTTATATGGTTTATAAACTTACTTCCTCTAACTTCTAGTTCTACTGCCCAGAGGGTAAAATACTAGGGTTAATTTAAAACTTTTGCTTTACTGCATGCTAACTTGTACCATTTGAGAAGGTCTAGCATGTGTTGCTGGTTGATGAGTTCAGTCATAATTTAGCTCCCTATTGTAGGTCTGACCTTATTAATCAGTATGTCGTGTTTACATTCTGTTGGAGAACAGTTCTCATGTGAAGCCTTTATAACTCAATTGTCTGTCAGATGAGATTCATTTGATCCTCTTCTTGGAAACAGAACCTCCACATAAATTAGATCTACTTGGATGCTAATGAAATTATAATAAATGTTGGCATGCAGTTTCTCTTATTTTCTTTGTAACGACAAATGTCATAGAAAGATAAGTTTTTACATAATTGCTTGTACTCATAGTTGACTAGAGTAAGAGAAAGAGCCTAACTTTTTTCTTTTTTTTTTTTGGCAAGCAATTAGAAATCCAAACCTGTGTTACAAAACTTGAGATAGTTCTATCTCACCTAATCTTGCAGTACATGAAATGTTTTCTATCTCTTCTCCTGTCCAGTATGACAAGAAAAAGTTATAGCTGTTTAGTAGATTTAGTATTTCCATCTTTGTTGAATTTAAACTCTCCTCAAATCCTGTTACTGAATGCAGGTCAATAAAAGAGGTCACAGTACTGAGCAGTTTGGTGGAGCTTAGACAACAAATTATTATTCACCTACATCTGAACCTTCCCTGTGCCTCCTCAGCTGCTCTGAAGCACAGGGACACTACATTTTATGATGTTTTATTTCCCAGGATCATGATTTGATGGAGTTGAACCTGGAGCAGAGCCTTCTAGAACATGCCTACAGGCTTAAAGCAAAGACCTTATTCAGCACAGTGCGCCCTTGACACCCCAGCGATGGGAGAGGCCATCACCTGCATGCAATTACCTGCTGTAAATCTGATCAGTGCTGGGCTTTGAAGGACACCACCAGCCTGCCCTGTGAGTGTTCTGGTCTTCAGTGCTATCTGTAGGAACCTGCTTTAATCCAGCCACAAGTATTGTGCCCGATGGCATGGAAAGCAGCAAGGAGGGACAGAGAACAAGACGGAGGTCTGTAGGCTGGTACTGCCACCAGAGTTACCACATCACCAACTGAAGGATAACTTCTGCTCTGCCAAATTGTCCCCTGAAGCATCCAAGGCGTGAGACACTCTGTGATCCCCGCTCCACAAACAGCATGGGCATCTTGCTAATGGTAATTTCCCTGTATCCCAAGCTCTGGGGCTGGAATATTTAATATTTCAGTGTGGGAACGCTTCTGGAGCAAATTCAGCTTTCCTTTTGCTCCATCTGATGACATTTTAGATTGAAAGGGTTTGGAAGGATTTTCCTTCTAACCATATTGAACAGTTCAGGGTGAGGCAGGGGTGGAGAAAATATAAGAAACAACCAGAAATTTTTCTCATAGGATTTCTTACTTTCATCCTACTTTAAAGTCTCCCTAATAAATAATTCTTGAATCCAACCATGCCAGGGTGTTTCAAAAGGACAAGCTGATTTTTTTCTCATGCAACAGCAATTGAACACCATTTTTTGAATACACTTAATCAATGCATGCTGATATCTTACTGTATGCATCAATCAAATATTCCCCAAGGTATATATGTCAGAGCCAGGAAAGAAGAATGTGCCTTTGCAGTCACACAGCCAGTGAATCCCTTTGGGTTTGTGCCTCACTCTGAAGCACATGTTGAAAGTATTACTGTAAGACAGATGATCCTGGGAAGTCAAGAAGCCTCCTAAGGGTACATGGCAACAGATGTATTTTTTTATACCAACTTAAGAGTTTGAACGAATCCAGGCTGAAAAGTTCAAGTGTTTGCTAGATTGGAGTAATCTAGCAGGTGAACAAGGACAGGACACTTCCATTTCTGCAGTTAACCCTGTCCTGGAGGAAAGAGGTTAATATGGCTTCCTTGGACTTAACTGATCCCAAAAGACCTCTTCACCTTCATTGGTGAGGGGCAAGCAAATGAAGCCATAAACTTGCACATCTGGCTGCACAGTGGGGGGCTTTAATTATTCTGCTTCACCACCCTCTTCTATGCAGAGGAGTGTGTTCACAATGCCAGCACAGGGACTCACAAACTCCACGTGTCACTGGATTTATCTTGTTTAGGAGACTGAAAAGCTGAAAGCAAATAAACCAGATATTCTAGACAGTCAATAATTTCCTGTCCCACATGAAAAGTCAGCTTTCAGGTGTTGACTCCAGACTGCTTCTCCTACATAATGCTTGCCAACTGGGCTTCTTGATAGCAGATACCTGTTGAGATGGCACTTTTTTTTTCCTGTCCATTGCCATATGCAGTGTACTTCCATGAATGCCAGCCATTTCAAACCAGGTTTAAAACTGGTTTGTGCTGCCAGAATCAAGTAAAACTTGTTTACAGGAGTTTCAGAAGATCTGGCCCAAGTATCTTCATAACAGGGCCACTCCCTGCAATGATCATCTTCAAAAGCAAATTACTTTTAATAAAAAAAAAAAAAAAAAAAAGAAAAAATATAAAGCAGACCTTGGAATCAGTGCTATTTATAAGGCTGATGTCTTTGAAGGGAAAAAGCTGCTCACAAAACTATTCTGTCAGAAACATTCATGTCTTTTCTTTTTCCCAGAAGGGTGATTTGCTGTGCAAACTTGTATAGTTCAGGAGACTCAGATACTCAGGGTCCCACTCGTGATAGCAGCTCAAGCTCCAGATAAGCTCATGGGAATTACCAGGCTGTGAGTTCTGCTATGCTCTGCTTCCTTTTTCTAATCATTTCTCCAATCTTAAAATTACAGGTCAGTTGACTGCTGCCAGACTCATCTTGTGTTATTTCTGAAAGCTTTCATTTGTTAACAAACCACCAGTGAATAGCAACCGCTGATGCTTTAATAGGCCTCAGTGTATTTCATTCCTGATAAAATAGGATGATTATAAACTTCTGCAACTCTCAGAACTGAGAGAACAACTAACCTTTATTTACTTCATAGATCCTGACAATTACTGGTGCAGTTACGCTGGAAAGTTCGTCAGAGGCCTCAATTAGGCTTGCTTACAGCTGTGCATCTTCATCCCCATGAGAGAAATCTGCCCACAACTCTGTCACCCCAGGCTCTGTGGACTGATGAGCTTTCACAAGCAAATTAATTCCTGAGCAAGAAAGCTCCAGGTGAAGGTGTTTCTGGGAAAGCTGCACTAGGGACATTCTTCTCCACTGCAGAGCTGAGTCACTTGCCTCAACACGTCAGTGGGAGCTGTCTGGCTGGAGCCTCCCTCTCATGGATGACATCGAAGGATAATTCTCCAGGCACCTCAGGTGTGAAACTTCTCTGCAGCTCTGCATGGTTCTCTGTATTTCTACAACCCTTCTCTTGTAGCCAATACCTCTCTGTTCAGAACTCCTAAACCTACCATAACAAAGCACAGAGAGAAGTGGAATATGGTGACCTGATTTGCACAGCAGCTTCTGCCAAATGCCAAGTTTCATGTCCTGCCCTGGAGTTAAGTTGCTGCCACTCCTGCCCAGGACAATGATCTGCAGGAGCAGCTCTTTCAGCTGTGTAAGAAACAATCCCAGTGCAGTGAAAACCTGTGTGAAAATGGAACCAACGCTGCTATGAGCAAGGATAAAAATACAAGCCACATGGAGAGCAGGCAAGTAACAAGAGAGGGGGGACTGACACACTGATAGGTAACAGGGCAAATTATCTGAATCACAACTAAGGTAAAAATCTCCCTTTGGCAGCCTCCCTCAAGGAGCTATCTATATTGCTGGTGTATCTCTATACCAGCAATCCCTGTACCAGTCTTCCCAAAGGCCTAATCTTAAAAATATTGCCTTAAGAGTTCTCTCTGCATAGGATAAGAAAAAATATAAAGCACATTTACATCCAAAAGCTTATGAGCTTCAGAGCTGTCCCCCAAATCCTTGTAGAATACAAGCTCCTTTCTTGGTCTTTCTCCAGCTGCTAAACCAGAATAACTCATGGGTGGAGAGGACTGGAAAAATAAAAGCAGACCACTTAATGGACATTGCACTCAAATCAGCTCTGTTCTATACATTCCTTGTGTTGTGATAGCAGACTGTGTAACAGCTGAAAAGATATGTACAAATGGACAATATTCTACAACCAGTCAGTCATACAACCATACCAAAGCCCATGTCTCCTTCTACTGCTGCTTTCATGATCTCAAAGGCTGTCAGACCTGTGGAAAGCACAAGACATCACACGTGCCATTGATCAGTTCCCAGCTGATGAGCACAGGGCAGTGAGCCTGACAGCTTCACTGAGGCTAAATTGAAGAGAAGTTCCTTTATGGAGAAAGATGGTTGGACAGCAAAATCACTGCTCAAGTACACCACGTGGAACATAAATTTGCAATAGAAAGAGGAGCTTGAAGACAACTGGTTGAGCTACATGAGCCTGTGTGAAAGAATCAGTAGGGCAGCAGACAGAGTAAGCAACTCTAATTTTGATCATGAAGGAAGCAGGGGCTCTTTGAAACACCACCTTAGCTAGAAACAAAAGGCTGGGCATGGCCACGAAGAAAAGTACTAATTTTGGTGTACTACATTCATAGATACTGCATAAAGACATATGAATTTATCAAAGGGTATATTCTCCTCCTCAAAGAACCTGGGTAACTGTTCAGGCCAGGAGAAAGCACTGTGACTGCAAGACACGTACACTGAAACACTGCAAATGCTAGTACAGAAAAGCAGCCCTTCCCTGATGCATTATCAGACCTTAAAATGATACCACAAAAACTGCTCTACAGGTACTAAATGGCCTGTAAAATCAAGATAAGGTATTTTCCTAAAATACAAACTGCAGTTGAAAGGGAAATTACTGACTTAATGAAGAAGTTAGTGAAGAAGATTCTACAGATTATACTGTTTGGGAAGTAAGAATAAAATCATACTTGCACCTCCTGATCTTAACATTTATGATCAAAGTAGGCATCTTGTCAGAACAAATATTTTGTTTACTCCTTTAGTTTTTCTTAGAGAAAATATGCATAAAACCCAGTTGATCTACACTGTGCCTAAGGGGCTGTTGTGCAAAAGACATGAACAGGAAGAGATGCATCCTCTCCCAAGCATGGCATGGGGGAAGACAGCTTAAAAGCAGAGGAGTTACTGATACAGTTATTGGGAGTATAAGCCAAATTTGACAGTTCCATGAAAAAAGATGAGGTCATTAGTTAATACTTCATACCTCATACAAAGTTATTAACACAGTTTTGGGTAGGAGATTTGGGGTGGGTTTTTTTTTGTTTGGTTGTCTCTTTTTCGGGGGGGGGGGGGGGGTTGGTTTGGAGATTTTTTCTGTTTTGTTTTTTTGGGGTTTTTTTTGTTTGATTTTGTTTATTTGGGGTTTTTTTAATCCTTTACTAATCACCTTGCTTGTGTGTGCTTGTGAATGGCTTTCTGTTGGGCTACCTGCCCCAGAGTCCAATAATCTCATTACCTTGGCAGTGTTGCATCCGTATGGATCAGGACATAGCTCCATAGCCATGATTTAAAACAGAAGCAATACTGAAGGCAATGCCCACACCTACTCCATCCATTCCCAGCCACAATTACTTGTTTCCTTCCATCTGCACTAGTCTGCAGACACTACACAACCACAGATCCAGCTGTAAAATAACACAACCCTGCAAATAAAGAGAGTCCTTTTCAACCAGAACACAGGAAGAAGCACACAAGCTCTAGAGTCAGCACCACACTAGTCATGTGTGCCTGCATGGTGGGGAAATGATGGGCAGGAAATGTAGAGATGTTAGATGCCACAGACAGATTGTGCATATAAAAAGCAATATCCAGGAGAGGAAACAGTGCATGGAAGAAATCAGCTTTCCAGAGCCTGCGTGGCAGCCACAGTAAGTGTAGAATAAACAGGAGACATTCCTTTGAACAGCTGGTTAATTTCTAAGATTTCATACAATCAATTAATATCCTCCACATTCTCTGCTTCAAGAAAAGCTCAAGTAGTTTTTTTATTTCATTTTTTCTCTAAGCACTAGAAAAGAAATTATCAATTTGCAGTGCCAAAAGGCAGATTTTTTACCATTAATGTAGAAGAGATTACTTGCATCATGGTTGGGTGAGAGACTATCTTACATATTACAACACTTGGAGGTAGTCCTGGACCTCTGTATGTGTATGGCTTATATATATTGCCTGACTGAGCTCTAGAAGCTCTGATTTGCTCATTAATCTTTAATGAATAGTCCAACTTGCCAGAGTACTTAGCAGGCCAAATTCCATCTTGTTTTTTATTTCATTATAGTGTAAAAATTCTTGGAGTCACCAGAGGGCATCATTACAGAGTGCTGTTTAAGTTCACTATAAATGATGCTGTAAGAATGTAGATTTTGAGAAAAGTGCCTGCTTAATAGTCATGGGAGTCCTTAGAGAGACTGTGGCATTTACAGGGCAAGGGAATATTTCTGTTTGCCCTTTCCTTAGGCTCAGCACAGTACCACACATAGTCTGCATTGCTGCAAATACTCCAAAGAAAAATTCAATTGAAAATAGTTTAGCCTAATTACAAGCAGATCCAAATCAAAGAATTAGCAATGGAGCAATTAAAAATGTGTGTTTCATTTTCAGCCATCTCTTCCTTTCCCCATCTTCCTCATACATCTTGTTTTAGCTGATGAACCTAAGAGATTATGACAACCAAAAAGAAATCGAAATCTTACATACCTTATTTCACTTGAGTTTAGAGATTTTATTTCCATTCAACACTTTTTTTTCCCCTCGATTGTGGCTTTGCCTCACAATGTGTTTCATCAGCAAAGAAAAATCATTTACCTTCCTTTACCCAAAGGGACTGAAAAATGAGGAGTCTCCTATCAGTAGCATGCAGCCTCCCAGCTCTCCTTGCCAGCAGGGAGTCTGTGCAGCTAATTCCCACACCTCTTCATGAGCTGTTGCTGCCAGACCTGCAGCTATGTTAAGAATAAAGCAGTTCCTTTCCAAATACATGTTTTCAAGGACTTGTATATTTTTGTACAGTATCAGACTTTGCATTATGACATCCTTTCCACTGATTATTGATAGATTCATTTGAACTCTATTCATGCTTATCTGGAAATATAATCTCGCACGCAAGGACAGAATGTGGCAATAGTCAGAGCTCAGAGTTGGCTCCTGGGCACATCTAGGAAAGTGGAATTAAACAACTCATTTTTTAAAAGGCAGGAGTTAACTGCTGCAACACTGAATAAGGATTGCTGCAAGACAGCAGCTCTGCTACACACTCTCTTGCCTGCCCCCTGCCTTCTTCCTTTAAATGCAAGATGCTACTTTTCAGTTATGTCATAAATTGTGTAATACTAAACGTTTGCATTCACAGCATCCTTGTTGCACTGATGAATTTGGCCCATTGAGAGCACTGACCATCTTGTCTCCTACATCACTGTATATTTTAGGGGAAAGCATATATAGACACCTCCTGTGAAACAGAATAGGATGTGATGCAGCAATTTGAAATCAGTCTTTTACAAAGTGTTGCTCTTGTACATCACTGATGTCAGTTCTTGTACATGCTCAGTGCACACATTTGAATCCACAGACTTATCAGGCTTATGCTAATAGGAGCATTTCTTAATTTTATCAAAACATTACAGTATAGCTGACAGTCTTCTGCAAATTGTTACTCCATTATTCATTGAGCAGTAATTCAGATGCTCAGAAAAACAATGAAGATGACTTACTCCCAAGACGCTGGATTTGTTTGAGCATTTTTTTCTCCTTTCTCATATTTTGCTTCATTTCACTGGGCAATTTGCGACTAAATCCGTGAATAATCTTTCCTCAGCAGCTACATCAGACCTGGCACTGCAAAATTTTTAAACACTGACGTAAAGCTGTGCAGCCACAAGGAGTCTTTTGTTGATATTTTAAGGTATTTAGGGTTAATGGAAGACAACAATGACCACACACTTTGCTCAAATTATTAATGACAACATTCTGTTCTCAGGAATGGCTGATTTTGCTTGGGAGATTTGTCCCTGAATTCATTTACATTAGCTATTTTGCTATGCAAACCACACAAGTGAAGTTCTGTGCCTTTTGAAGAGCTTCACAAGGTTACTTCACAAAATACCCAGAAAAACTACTTAGAGAAACTTTTCTCTCTTAATCTCTGTCTGAAGACTTTCCCCATCCTCTTCATAGAGACAAAATATAAGCACAAAGACTTCAGAGGCAAAGGAAGGTTACTTCCCCACCACTCCCCCAGTAACACTCCAAAGATTCTGAAATGTCAGTTTGGATTATTTTTCACACAGCATTAGATATGGTCGTGAGATAGTCCTTCTGAGGCAAATAATTGTTAAAAACAGGAGACAGGAGACAAGATAGTCAGTGCTCTCAATGGACCAAGTACATCAGTGCAACAAGGTTGCAGTGATGGCAAAAGTTTAGTATTAGCTCAGTGAAGGACTGGAAAAATCTTGGGAATTAAATCTATCAAGGTTTGCTAAATGCACAAACTGCACATTCAGCTCAGGACATGAAAACTGTTGGAAGCTGGGACAGCAGTCCAGGAAGAAGCATTTATACCTGCTCTCTCAGGCTTTTATCAAGGCACCAGCTTACAGTGTCTGCTGCAGACAGGATCAGTATCAGATAGATGGGCCTCAGCCAGGCCCAGCACAATCATTCTCCTTTTATGTTCTAGCTGCTGCTCTGTGAAATGGTCATAATCCTCAGGAGCTTTCATGCAGAGAGAAATCTGATAGAAACTACTATTTTGCAATAAATGTTGTCACAGAATGACAGGTACCCCACTCTAAAAGTGCTCTGGGTCAGTAAGACTGAAATAAGAAACATCTTTAATCTCCAAAGAACCACAAAAGTGCTGGCAAGGCACATGTTATGCTTAGTTGTGTTTGCATCCTGGAGGTACCAGTAAGTTTGAGACTTTGCATCAGGCCAGAAAAGTGATGATATTTGCATCCTTGGAATGACTTTGAGCTCTACATATCAAAAAATGGTGAAACTTATTTCTTTAGGCATTAAGTCACTGAAGACCCATGTTTTCAGATCTGACATAGCTTTTTAGTTGACTCTGGAAATCGATGTACCTCATTTACTCTGAAGTTTGGACTTCTGCTTACAGTCTGGTATCTGGAGAAATTAGGTGTTTTCAATTGCAGTGAGCAATCTGAAAAAGCAGTGACTAGATCTAGTATGTGACTAGCTCCACAACTGACTTCCAAGGAGATGCAGCACATTTTCCTGATACTATTACAGCCCAAAGAGGTGAATGATTACAAACATACAGCACAATCTACCAATAAACAAAAAAAATCTAAACTTGCATCATATTATTAACAGTCAGTGAAGTTTGAAAGCCAACTTAAAATCTGGTGCATCAGAGAAATTTAGTACTTAGCAGACATGGTTACTTCTGTGTGATTTTTGTCTTTTGGAAGATAGAAGTTTAAGTCTCTTTTTTCCTGTTCAAAGCTTCACTTTGAATGGCCACACTGTATATCTAGAGTGAAGTTTGCAGACCCATCAACAATTAACTCCTGTACATCAGAGCCATGCTGGACCATGATGGGTGCCAAAGCACACACCAGTTCCCCCCAAGCTAAACTAAAACCAAGGCTGAAGCTTGCCTCTGCTCCCAGGAAGCTGCTCACCTTACACTGCTCTCAGAAAAACGGCACAAGAGGGCGCCTAATGCCTCCAACATCTCGAGTCCAACTTCCAACTATTGCAGACTGTCTTTTCTGCAATAATATGTCATATTTCCAACAGCATCACAAAAGCCCTGAGCAACACCATAGCTACATATGGTTTAGCTTCAGTTTTGCTACCCTCCTGAAAGCATTTAAGAATACTTTCATCATCTATTAAATAAAGACACGATTCTCTCTTAACAATTTCAAAGTCTGTATTACTTTTTTTTTGGGTGGGGGGGGAAGGTGTGAGGGGAGTGCAAATCCTGCCACTGGTGAGATTTTAATGTTAGGAAGCAAAAGGAACATCTCCAGACAACAAGACAAAAGCCAAAGAGGCAAAATAATTTTATGTCAAATTTATTTTGGCAACCACCCCAACACGGACTTTGGCAGATTGCTTGTTGGTTATAACAGAAGCCACTTCCTCTGCAGCAACAGGCATATCAACACCATTGTCTGCTTCCTGGGGATGGGCTTAGGGTGTTTCAAGCTGCACAATGTTCTAATGTGGAGCTGAGGGACTGAAAAACAGAGCCACAAACCCCCACCAGTGCCCCCGTGGGGAATTCTCCCATGCATACCTTGTTAGGAAACGAACTGGGCTATTTCTTCTCCCTGCCCTGGCTCCAAGCACTCTGACAGCTCCATTCAGCAGTGGGGAGGAAGGCTCTGCCCAGGGCTTCTCCACAGCTGCAGATGACTCATGCTGGAAGAGCCCCTTTGAGCCAGATTGAAGTTTTCCCAACTTCATTTTAACACACTGATTTCTACCACTTTAAAACTCCCTGCATAATTGCAGCTTGCACAGCACAACCTGGCCTGAGCACAGGTACAGACCTCACCAAGCAGCAGACCCAGGCTGCTCCCCAGGGCTGCAGGGCCACCTCTTGAAGCCACATTCCTCCCTCTCCAACAGCAACATCCCCAAGGACAAACTGCTTGATCCGTGCTGCCTTCTTGGGACAGGCAGGAGAACCAGAGAAACAAACCCTGCTGCTCTTCTGTCTATGAAAGAGCACTGGGCAAATGGGACTTTCTCAGTGCTTTCCTCCCATGAGCAGGGCTGCCTGGCCAGAGGAGCAGAGATGTGTTTGAAGCTCTCATTCCTGCTGTTCACTGCATTGTTTGCTTAGGGAAGGCATATTCCCTGCCCCTGCCTTCTCTTCCACAGCTCCACTCAGGCTCTGGAGGCACAGAGCTACACAGGCTCCAGGTGCTCACCCATATTAGGTGAACACAGATGTTCCTGTAAGTCGCTTCCTACCAAAGATGACACAACACATCTCCTGCTGCCTCCTCCTCTTCCTCTGCCACCCACTTCCATCCAGGGGAAGCTGAAAAAAGGGATTTCCATTTGGATTTTAGCCATCAGAGCAGAAGCAAACTATTTCATAGGGGCACGAGAAAGCTTTTCTTGCAGGAGTCGGGGCAGAGCCCACCACTGTGCTCCTCCCCAGTGTGTGTGAGTGTGACATCATTATGCCAATAAACGAGACAGGAAGTGCAGCCAAGCAGAAAAACCACGGAAAGCGTCTGTGAAGTTCTGCCAAGAATGCTAACAATGGCGCTAACCAGAAAACAAGAGAAGGGTTTGGTTCGTCTAATTTCTTCCAGTTTTAGTAATCTCTAGTGTCCCTTGTAACAGTAGATAGTAAAAAGCCAGGTCCTTGGAGAGATATTGCTTAGGGCCTTTTTTTTTCCCCAAGGTGATGGTGACCTTCTACTGTCTTACCCCAGTCCACAAATTTCACAGTACTTTGGCACCAGTCTAAAGATCCAGATAAACTGGCTGGGATTTTTAAATCTCCCCCTTTTACTTCTTCCCCCATGCTATAGTTGGCAATAGTGCATTACCAATGTCTTGGTAAGCCATTCCTTTATCTGTCTTTCTGCTGTGTGGATTCCTTTATTTTCCAGAACATTGCAGCTGCCCAGCTCTGAGCTAATGCTTCTTTAGAGTCACGTATTTCATCTTGTAATGTGAACACACAGGCCCATTTGAACCTGATGTGTCAAGCAGTTCTCTTTCCATCAGTCCTAGAAATCTCTAACCAGATCCTAGAAGCTCACAGCCAGCCAAGTCTGTGTCCCCCACCTACCTTTCTGTCAAGCAGCTGACCAGCAGTGCCAGTGCTCAGGAGATGGGTGGCACTTGGCAGCAGGGAAGCAAAGCCTTCAACAACCATGGCTTTCCAGATAGTTGCAGATGTGGGCATAACTTACAGACAGGACTTCATGAACTCATAAAGCCAATCTGATTGCCAACTGCTGCCAAATCAGGAGATTGCCCCTCCTGCTTCCCTTGCACTGGCACCTACTTGACTCTGTAACAAGTCATTCACAGAGCTACAAGGCATCAATCAAACACTGCAAGGAAAGTGAGGTTTCTCCTGACCCAGCTCACTGCAACTTCACCTTCCCGACACCAGTGGTAAGCAGGTGGACTGCAAAGGGAGGGAAGATCACAAATACTCTGAATTATGATACAGTGTCTGTACAGTGTAATACAAAATATTGCAGGCTTGGCAATGTATCATTCCTCTCAAAAGCGTGTTCCTAAACTGCCATTTTCTACAACATAAACAATCCCACACACAAATTAAATTAAATACAAGCAGGTGCTACTGTTATTGACATGACATTTTCAGTTTCCTGCAGTTATAGCTCTATCATCTCTATTTATTAAAAAAATACAGGATTAAGTAAGTTGGTACTTCCCCTCATAATTCAGCATGTTTTCCTAAAACCTGCAGGTATTAAAAATATTAATTAATCTCCTTGACCTTCAGAAAATTTTATTTAGTAATCCTGTTTAACTCTCATACAGTTAAGATATGACAAAAATATCAATTAAGATGTAGCAAATGACAGATTTATTCAGAACCAGCTCTTGAATGGGCTCTGGTACAAAATACACCCATATATCAGACTTTCCAAAAACATCCCAACCTTAAATAGGATTAAGCAGTCTTCAAATAACCACTACTCTTATCAACAGTCTGCCATGAAATTAAGTCAGCCTTTCTTTCACTTATATCCCACCTATAGATGAGGGCAGAGAATCTGACCCTCTAGAAACAAAAGCTGTGTACAGCTGTGACAATGACATTACTCCTGAGTGCAGCCACCTGTGGTGTGAGATACAGGCCCCAAATTTACCTCCCTTAATTTTGTAAGCATGCTCCCCATTAAAGCAAAAAGGCTTTAAAAAGAAACCAAACAAGACAAAGAATAGAGACTCCTGATTTAGAACCCATAGCAAGTAATTCTTTGCTTTGGTTACAATAGGAGGTACACAAATGAATGGATTTGCTACCTTTGACAGCAGCAGGAACTGGGTTGTCTTGCCTGTTCCCAGGGCTGTTCTACTTCTTTGTACCAGGTGCAGAAAAAAAACCCCAAGAATTTCTGATGTATACAATTCTTAGATAATTGAAAATTCTCACTGCTGCTATTGGTTCAGAGCTTCACAATTACAAGAAGTTTAACAGTTTCTGTTCAGAGTCACCTCTAAAGAAAGGTAAAGTCAGTACAAATAAAGCTGTGCTGACCAAATGCAGAGAGGGCAGTCTTCCACTCTGGAGAGATCTCTTATCATATTCCTCACCAATACCCAGTAGCACATCAAGGACATCATAAACACAGGCCATGTCTGGAATACAGCCACCTAAGGGAATATATGAATTCCTGCTATTTTAAGGACAGTATTTACAATTGCAGATTTATCCCTGCACAAAAGCAGCCGTGCTGTGGTACAGAGCAGCACTTGCAGGAAGCCAAGACAAAGCCACCAGCATCTGAAGCCTTGCTACTGGCAACAAGGAGTCTTCCAGCATACAAAGGGAGCCTACAGAAAAATCAGAGAGGGACCTCCTACAAGGGCATGTAGTGATAGGACAAGGGGGAATGGCTACAATCTGAAAGAGGGCAAGTTTACACTAGGTGTCAGGAAGAAATACTTTAGTGTGAGAGTGGTGAAACACTAGAACAAGTTATCCAGAGAAGGTGTGGATGTCCCACCTCTGGAAGTGTGCAAGGGCACACTGAGTAATGGGGCCCCAAGTTTGTTCTTCTGGTGACTAGCAGCCACTGGAGAGATAGAAGGACAACATCAATTTGTGGCAAGTTCTTTCAAAATATGAAACACAGCTACAGTGAAATGAATACAAGTCTGAAGGCTTTGTGCCCTGATATCCCACACTGCATCATCCTGTGGAACAACAATGACAGCCTGACTTATTTAGGCCAGCATGGATGGTCTGGAAATGTTCCCTGCTGAGACCAACACAATTTAGTCTCAACAAAGAACTCATAAGTAACCAAACTGCAGACTGAGCCTGCCCAGGTTGTATACTTTCAACAGAACAGGCTGAACAGGACCATGCAATCACAGAAAGATAATATTATCCACCAAGGTATGGTGGATAATATGCTTCTATGAAAGCACAAAGTTTTTTATCTCCAAGCAGCTACTTACCTTTGAACACAACTCACAAAAGCATTGGACTGCTTCAGCAATACTGTGCAATTAATGACTGCTACAGCTGTACATTCACTGCAGATTTCTGGCAGCTATAGCTGCATCATGAGACTGGCCATTCATTGTTACACAGAGACACTGAAGAGACACAGAAAGAAACTCTCACTTGGGTGTGTCCTTCCAAAAACACTGCAAAGGGGGACTTTATTGTGGCAGCCAGAAGAGACTAGCCCCAAAACATGAGGATGGCCTGAGCGCTCTCCCACCCTTGGGGTCACCAAGGGAATTCACTCCAGTGCCAGGCTACAGCACACAGGAGCTCTGCATGAAAAAGCAAATCTCATCCCAAGGGAACTTCTGTTTACTTGAATGCCTCCCCTATAATCCCATTTTATGGTCCACGTGTTTTGGGAATGCAGCACAGTCAGGAGACGGGCAGAGACCAAAGGGAAGTGATTCCTTTCAGAGGACTGTAGAAAAGCAGGGCACAACCTCAAACACTCTGATGGCAGCCTTCTGCTTAGCTACATCTGTATCATCATAACAAATATTTTAGTCTTAAATGGGTACCGAACTCTAGCAAAAAATAAAAGCTGTTTCTTTTTTGAAGTAAGAAAAACATAATTCAAGTGGTTTAAAATTAACATTGGAACACTATTCCTGTTTAAAAGTTAAAAATGAAAGCACCTCAGCCTTTTAAAAATAACCTCCAAGATGACAATGCACATTCAAAAAAGGGAAGAGTGAACAGGTTTTAGTGTTTTTGACTTGACAGCTCCCTTCATGGATAGGTCCATTAGCTTGCAGGTTGAAAAACACAATCCAGCAACAAGCATGGGGTAGAGATTCAGAAACACTAACCACTTTCTGGTGGGTATCAGATCTGGACACCCCACATTCTCTCTTTCTGCAAAGGAAAGAGGAAGACTGAGCAGAGGTGAATCAGTGTCATGGAGAACTTACCCTGCTTGAAGAAAACTTCATATCCTGTAACTCCTACTCGAGGATAATAAATACTGGCATGGCAGCACACAAACAACTTTCAGGTTGAAAGTATGTCAATTATCAATTGATTTACTCACCTGATAAATACTCAGCTACTTTTAACAACACAAACTCTTTGTTCTCTAGCCAGGGAGCCTAATGTTTTAATCCCAGTTCCCCAGCCTTCTGTTAAAAGCACAGTGCTCAGTACCTGGCAGGACCAAGCACTTGTTAAGCTGCTGTGGTTCCTTTGCATTAGTATTTTCCATACAATATTTTGAAATAGAAATGAGGCACAAAATGCAGTGACTTATAACCCTGAAGAACAATGAGCATTTCTGTGAGCTGGTTTTCTACACAGGATGTGGGCTGGGCCTCCTTGAGTTTGTGTAATCTGTCTGGAAGTCCAAAAACCACACTCTGAAAACATGCTTTTCCCTTAACAAACAGTCAGTCACACACACACACAGAGTCTAACAGTAGTTTACATATCTGTCATCCACCATTAAGGAAAATTTTCATTAATGTTATTTTTTCAAGCATTTTTTACATCACATTAGGCACACAGACTGTACATAATTAAAATATATAGTCTTTTTTAATCCAGCAAGAACTACATCTAGGGATGGAAGATTCACTTATTTAAAATTATGTCAGAAGTTGCACTTCTGATAGTGCTTTAGGTGACAGTTCACATCCCAGGATCGTTAGACCCAGAGACAAAAACTCAAAGGCACTGGAAACATTATCATGGAATGTGCTGGGAAGGATTATCCTGTGAAGTGGCTTTTCTAGATCCTCTAAGTCATTACATTTAACAACTTTAGGCAGTCCTCTCAAATTCCATATTTTAGATACTCTGCTATAGATCAACTCTTTAGCTTTTCTCCAAACAGCACCAGAGGACAGTCCACCAAATGGAACTGTTTGCTGAACAAGGACTGGACAATGTACAGCAGAGGTTAAAACACAAAAGAGAAATGGTTTCATGCAGAACTCTCCTCTAGCACTGCAGGGCAAAAAGACAGAACAGTTGAAGTCATTTCTGAAGAAAAAGGATACAGGAGTGTTGCACTGTTTGACACTATTCCACATTCAGAGAGCTTAACTCCAACTGGAGTTGATCTGTCTGAAAAGTTAACTACCACCCCTCCATCCCTTTCCTGTTTGCCTCTTGGAGCTGCAAGACTTGGTTTATCAAAAACAATTGCTGAAGAAGTAGAGTTCATATGAATTCTGTTAAGGTTTGTCTTCATAGTAACCGTGCCAATCTTATACATGACACTGAAACTCAGTCCTGTAACAAGCTGGTGGAATACTTTGCTTCTATGAGGAAAGCAAGCTGTATGAAGCAGGTATATATGTCAAAATACTTGGTATCAATTTACTACCATAACTACCAGGATTACATGTTTTTAATTCCTAGTGAAGCTGATAGTAATTTAAAACTCTATCAGATTTCCAGTGCTCACAGTATTTTGTTAATATTTTAGAAGCTATAGCAAGTAGCTGTTCTTTTTTTGAGTGGGAAATCAGAAAGAATGGGAGTTAAGACTGAGCAAGTGGGGAAAAAACCCCATGACTACTTCAGCATACTGAAATTTATTTTTGCACACAATCAGGTTTCAAGTGGCTAGAAAATATCAAGAAATCTTTCCCCTCCACTTTCATATGTTAATTCAGATTAGCATCTCATACTCATTTAGGCAAATTATGAAAGCATAAATCCTCAGCCATGTTTAACACAGCAGTTCCTGCAACAGCCTATGATATTCTGACAATTACCACACAATTTGAGTCAGAAACTATTACATTCAGCACAGAACTGGCTGGCTTCTGTCTTCATCTCCAGCAAGTTCCTGCCTTAGAACATGCACTATGCAAAAACAGCTCCTGCAGCCATGGAGGAGAGAGCTGAAAGGAAATCCCAAAACCCAGCAGGAAGTAACATCTCTGTGATTCAACATGTTGAGTCTTTTCTCCTGAGAAACCAGCAAAAAAAGCACAGCATTAACTGCACAGAAAAAAATCCTTATCCTGTCTACATTACAGATTCTGGAACCACTGTAGTTTGAGTGACTGAGCCTGTCTCCCTCTTCAGATTTCAGCAAGTCTTCCTTTAGTGTACTTTCACCTAGGGCAGCTGGAGAAAAGAGAAAGACTTGTTAAATGTTGCAAAACAATTGCATTTCACCTCCATCAGCTGTGCAAGAAGAGCAGAAAAAAAATCTGAATGGATTAACTGGTTTTGATCGTTTTACTTGGAAAAAAACCCAGAACACCCCACAAAAAATGTTATAGGATTATACCACAGTCTGTCACTGCAATGCAAGTAAAGCAACACATCTCAGTGAAGGCTTTCAGTGTGCTGAGGTAAGTGCTGTAGGCTTCCACATTACAGAGACTGGACAGAAAGAAGGTACAAGTCATTTTCTAGGCAAAATAACAATAAAAATACCCAAAGAGTTTTGTTAACATCACAAGCCACATAAGAGAAATAAATTCCATTCTGCTCCCTGCCGTTCCCATCTGGTTTCAATTTGCTAGAGAAGACTGAAGCCTGTATTCAAAAAACAGACTGAGTTGTAAACATTAGCCTCTGCCAGCATTACTAGTAACTCATGAGGTTCCAGAGTTACCATGGAAAGGCAAGGGGAGGGTAGGAGAAAAAGGTCTATGAAAAAGCAGGACTTACTCTGTCATTAAGCTCATTCTATTGCATTGCTTTAATCCATGAAATGAAAATGAAAAATGTTTGATGCTCAGAAGACACACACTTGCAGAAAATCCAGTTCTACTCATTTCTGTTGTTTTGCAGCATTATGAAAACAGGGGAAAGTTGAGAAAAGAAACGACTGCCTGGGCCACTGGAAGCCCTTGTTTTATATAGCTTGTAATTACAGGCTGCATACTGTTGCCCAATTTATTTCTTGTCGTGTTATCAGTAAAAGATCCCTCCTTCATTTCCTGCAGGAATAGTTTCGTTAAATTGTGACAAAACAATGAAACTACAGCTGAGAGTGTCTCCTGGTAATATTTAACAATATGCCTTGAACAAGACTTTGCCCCATCTCAAGCCAATAGTTTCTAGTTAACTGTGCCCCTGACACGAGGCACTGATGTGCTTTGGAAATCCACTCTCATGGTTAAACAGTGAAAAAAGGAAAAGGGTGTTTCTGCAGCAGTATGGGCAGAGATTTTGCAAGATGTGAAACACAGTCCCTCCAGGACTCTATTTTGACTAATCTTAGGTTCACAGTCAGTCCCAACTCAAAAACTGAATATAAGAATAGGAAGAAGTGATCTCCTTATTAAACACATCAGTCCTTTGTTCACAGCATAGTCACACAAATGATCAGCAACTGTGGTGATGGAGAACTACACTGTGCTATCAGAACAGCCCATAGGACTAGTAAAGAGCAACTAAAGAGAACATCTCAAGCCATGATTGCCTCTGGCATCCACAACTGCCCCAACACTTCCTAGCAGAGGCACATTAAGAAGCTGTGTTTCAAGGCTGAGTTGAACTCCAGTCACCTTGATGAACATGGCCCTGCTGCTAATCACTCATTACTAAGCTGGGTTACTACCCAAGTAGTTACAGTCTTTTTTCCAACCACCTACCACAGGTCCATGACTCCTCCTCCAGCCCACACGTCAAGCTGAAAACCCCACCAGCTGTCTCAGTGCTGTTTTTGGCCATCCCATGATTCCAGACTTCTGCACTGACTCCCTGATGACAGTTACCATTAGCTAACAGACATTAACTTTCAGCAGGTTCTCATGCAAGGCTCCCTGTTCTTTCACTATTTCTAAAAATGGCTCTCTTCACTACAGGCATTTCTCTTACTCTTGGATTAGCTCACCACACTTTTCTTCTTCATATCATCTCACCTCACCAATTCCCCCAGCCCCTTTCCTCTAGCTTTCAGTTCCATCTTCCTAACTGGAAATCCCTAATTTCATTCTTAATGCACTCCCTTTAGCCTTACTGTATTATATGTCAGTCTACCACTTGCATCCCATTACTGATTCTTCAACACCACCAGAAAGCTGTAACAACAGTGTTTTCTTCTTTCCTTTCTTCTCAGATGTTGGTGCAGTTACAAGTAACTACCAGTAATGCATGTTCATACACAGATTAGAGCAGCTCAGGGTGACCATCATATGAAGAAGTCACCCCAGCCTTCTAGATCTAGATAATGTTATTCTCAGCCTCCAGAGGATACATGCCAACAGGCTACATTATACCAAGCTAAGTCACGTGTTTCACACATGTGAAGTATGTACAATCTGACCAGAAGCAGGAATTGTGAAAGGCTTATTTTGAAACACAAGCTTCTTAAAACCACACCCCCCACCCCACTCCCCACACACTTTCTTCCCACGAAAGGCTCACAACTTGGACAAGGTTTTTGGTGAGCTCTCAAATAAGCAGCAAAAGGCTTTATTCTAAAGCATCAAACCACAAATGGAATGTGATTCACCTTGCAGCCTCAATTCTACTATCCACAACTTCATCAAGAACCAGCCCTCCTTATGTTCAGACTGTTCAATATCCGCAAAGAACTTGGGTGCAGTGTGCAGACCCTCCTGTGTGAAAGCAGTGGATATTGAGTTATGCCCATCTTTCATGTGATTCACCACTTCAGCTTACATTTATATGCTGTTTAACAACAAAGGCTCCTTTCAACTTTTGATAGGGATACTCTTACCAATATTTAACTAGCTAAGTGTTCACAAAATTTTATCATTCATTTTGTATTGAATAAAACTGTTAGAAAATGGGAATCCCCTGCAGAGCAAACTGCATAGGTCCATAGAACTACTGACAAAAAAGTTTAACTAGCATCAAAATTAAAAATACATCAGCAAATTAAAAAGACATTTGAAGCCAACTGGAATTGCTTAACTTTCTCACTAGTCAAGTAAACATACTCTGCTATAGCTTCTTAACTGAGTAAGTATAATTCAGACATCAGATTAAGATTTGACTGCTTGTGCCTAATTAGTGATGCAAGAGGTTGCAAGTCTCTGCAGACACTCCATTTTCTCCAGAATTCAAGATATTGAAAATTGCATTCAGCTTGTTCCCTCTCATACACAGTTTGTTTCCCAAAATATGATACCACCATGAAATTTTTGCTTCGGCAGGAAGGATCAAAGTAAGCAGCAAGAACTGTTCAGTCTTCTAACATCTTAACAAAACCCTATTCCTAACTGCAAACCAACATCCCCAAACACAGCATAAGCACCACTGCTAAATAAGTGGAAAACACCAAGAAGTCTGAAAAAAAGCACAGCTCTGCATAGTAGTGTAGCTACATTTCTGTGTAGCTGCTGGAGGAGCATGCTAGGACAAGCCTGGTGTTTCTATCCTGGCTCCACACATGGGGACACTTCTGCATGCCAAAGCTAGTATTTTTCTGCTTCTTGCCTGAGTGATTCTAAGCCTGTTCTGCACACGCTGCACAGTGCCAAGAAGCTCTGTACTCCTAGGTGGATTGCTGCAGACTGGTTTTTGTCAGGAAGAGTGATCACTTATGAAGCATATGTGCACACTGATGGCAAACGACGAGATTCATACAATAGGCCCAGACACTTTTTCTCCTGAAGTTAACACCTGTGTACTGCTGCCAGTACTTATGCAAGAAGAAAAGAAGCAATTATATTGTCTTACACAATTTTTACAGTAACCAGGACCAAATGCATTTTCTGCCTCTCCTTGTTAGGAAAAAAATCCAAGGCACTGCTATAGCTTTTTTTTTGCCTCTGGATCAAAGGAACAAAAAACCCTCTGAACTGCCAAGTGAAGCAGTCTGGTATATCTTGAACTGAACAAGTACTATTACCAAGTTATCACATTTCTTTGTTTTATAGCATGGATATGTACCAACACCTACAAGTAGGATGAATTTGTAGCTATGTAGAAGAGAAACAACAGCTGATATGGAGATATTAATGGTTATTGCCTAAATATATTAATGTTACAATAGCTAAGAGGAACTGAGGTATTCAGTTTCCCTGACTTCTCAAGTTAGTCATGCTTGTGTATAGCACCAAAGTTCACATAACAGTAACTAGAGGACTAATTCTAGTTACAAGCTTTAGTAGTTGTTTTGGAGACTATTCATATGCAACTATGAAGTAAATTGTGGACTTGTTTCAGTTGAAACTCTCTATGCCTTTGTGTTGGTTCAAAAGGCAGAATACTGTCTAAGTGGCTGTACTACTCCTTCCACAAAGCAGGTCAGGAAATGTACTGACCTTGTTCAATAGGAACTGGTAAACCAACTCAGGGGTTGCTATATTTCTTCTCCTCATTAACGTACCCAAGGTTCCTGGGGGAGGGGAAGACAGGAAGCAAGTACTCTTCCTGCTCCCCCAACCTAAAAATAACTGAGACGGTCTTTGTGCAACATTTAAGCCACACAAGCACTCAAAGCCTGAAATATTTATACTCTGGGCAAACAGTCAGAGAACTCTCGCATTTTGCCCAGTATCTTTTTATCATTATCCAAACAGATCTGGACATTGTGGCAGAAAAGTTTACTTTTCTGGGGGTATGCATGAGCCTGTTGCCAGCTGTGCTCTTAAACTACAGCTTTTTTCCTGCCTGTCAGTTAAGCTGTAACTACAAGCCCATTCTGATTTGTGAACTTGAGCACTAGCTTCCCCTCTTCAAGCACCTCTTGCTCTGTTTTGAAAAATCTGCAGTTTAGCTGAGTTTTTCTTTCACATTAGAAACCAAAGGAAATAAACACCTCAATAATAAAGTTGAGTACAATGTTGTGGAAAAAAAATGAAGCTAAACACCATGAGAAAATTGACAGGAGAAACACTACATACATTACAAAATAGGTAGAAAACATTATCTATAAACATGGAAATTAAATTCCTAGCAATTCAGCATTGTAAAACACAATACTGACTGTGCTATTCAGACAAATGTAAATGAAAGAACATTTGCAGGATTTGGGAGGCATGCATGCTCACAGGCCTCCTTACTCCAGTTCTCCTGCATTTAAAAAGGCAACTGATTTGGTTGTTAGAAATTCTTCCCTTTCAAAAAGCTACAAAAGACAACTGGGCATGAACATCTAGTTCCAAAACTGGATTCAAAGTAAAACGTGTATCTAGTTAAAGATAAGCACCTTCCTTTCTGTACTGCAATCCCTCATTCTTCAGCCAGTATCCATGATTTTTTGATGTACTTCTCACAATCTGTTCACTGCATGGAAAACGTGCAAGCTGATTTAGGCAGTCTGTTTAGCAGGTGAACACTTCAGCATAAAGCTTTGAGCAAGCTTTCAGTCTAGCATTTTCTTTTGAAAATCAGAAATAACAATTTCATTCAGACACAGCAAAACTACCTGAAGTCTTGAAAGAGTCCTTAAGTTTGAAAATAGGAAATCTTAACTCTTACATGCTATACTGTCAGCACATACACACTACGAGCTGACCATGACATACAGAGTGTACCTAGTTGAACACATGCAGAAAGCTGGGGAAGGAGACAATCATGGAATGACTTTCTACTTCCACAGAAAGAAATCTCCCAGTCACCCTCTCCACCCTGAGACGCCAAAGCTTACTCAAATTTCACATATGGGCAGGAAATCAAAGTATACCACACGGCCAGAAATCCGTAGTAGTTCAGACGTGAGTTCCCAAAGGGAAGGAAGTTATAGTTAAATACAAGTCCAATCTGTGTTTCCCTCCACAAGCTCCAGAGGATGAATGGAAAAAGGCTGAGATTTCCTGCTGCACAACAGCCAGGAATCATGTGATGTAGGATGTAGCATAACTGCTTGAAATGTTACTTACATGCAGATCCCCTCTGAACTGATCTTTCAGAATTCCATAGTTGCATACGCCTCTGTTTTCATAATTTCTATGGTCAGTAGATTACAGACATACATAGCCTTGAGCTGCTTGAAAGCTGTACACTGTTCAGGAACTACAGGTTAGGCCTGCTTATTTTCCAACAAAGACAGATTTCAGTCAGGTTCCCTTCTTACAATTCATCTTGTTGCTGCAGTTAGGGGCAACCCCTCCACTGATGATGTATTCAATTTCGAGCTTTTTTCAGTTCCCTTTTTTTTAAATACTATGTGAACAACAGCTTAGAGAACCTAAAACTGCTGATAAAAATACTGGTTTAAAAACTGTTCTCTGGTTAACATCAGGAGTACACTTTTGGTTCTACCCACCCCTCTAAAGAGCTGCAGTTACTGGTAGAGGCCTCCATCATCCTCCCTTTGTCCATCTGTAATCCTGAGCACAGTCATTCACATATACTGGCATTTCACACTTTCACTGGTTTAGCTTCGCTGTGCTGAAGAACAGCTAAGCAGGCTAAATGGACCTTGGGTATATACTGTATATATACCCACTATTTACAGAAGAACATATTTAATTTTTATTTTTCCTTGGAACAGGCAGAAAGACCAGGAATCCCCATTCAAACACTTCCAGTTGAGAATCAAAGCTAAAGGAGTTTCAAAAAGGAATCACGTGTCAGACATGCTACTGCTTAATGGGACTCAGAAATACATATTAAAATAAATGCTTACATTAGACTCACGTAACAGAAAAGCAAATTAACTTAATGAAACATGTTATCTTCATTTATTACATGACAAAGAGCATTTCAGCTTATGAACTACAGTAGAAGTGTTTCTTAGTAGTAAAAAAAACCCTCTCCTTCACTCCAGTGCCAACTGGGCACATCCAAAATTCAGATTCAACCAAGAACTTTAGAAACACACAAAGAAAAACAAGGTCTATTGGACCTGCTTTTTTTGGACACCCAGTTCAGTTTTTGCTCTTTGCTGATCTATTTCTATAGTAGGGACTGATGATGCAGAAGGATAATACCAATACTAAAACAATACTCATTCTTGCACCATGTAAGAAAACCCCACTACATAAACTGTTACTTCAGATATCCCTTAAAGGCTTTGGATTTGAAATGTGATCCAAGACTGCAACATGCTGCTTCTAAAAAGATGAAACAGATGTTTTACACATATTAATACACATATTCAAAACAGAATGTAGAGCTTACTTTTACTGAGTGCAATCAGTACATAAATCTTGCTCAACGCTATTCAATCAAAAAGAAGAAGCACCCAGAGCAAGACACTTTGTTCAATACACAGGTGGGCTATGGGGAAAAAAAATCTAAGCTTAATGCAGCATCTACAGACACACAGAAGCACCTTTCAGCAAGTCACTTCTATATATAAGGAGTGTTATGAACGGAGTTTTGTTTAGTGAAAAAAACTGAATTTTGTTAAAACCAGAGTTGCTGAGGCAGAGCTGCTAGCCAGAGTTACTTGTTATGTTAACTATAAGTCGTTAGAGTTGATAGTTCTCTTTGTATCACTTAACGACCTAGCCAGGGCAGGTAAAAGCCCTATTTTGTGTTACTGGGGAGGAGAAAAGAATTACCATATGTAGATTCTGAGAAACCCAAAGTACCATGGGACTTATTGAACTTATAAAAACCCCAAAACCAACGAGCCAAATATAAAATTGAAGAATTGGAATGATTCGTGGATGTGAGGAGTGGAGTGCTGAACCTGCAGAGATGTTAGGAGACCTCAGTGCCCCCTCGCCCTGACTAAAAAGAAGCTGCCTGGGACTGGGACCTGGAGCTTGGACGCAGGGAAAAGCGAAGAAATACCGGGGTCCCACCCAGACGTCCCTGTGAGGAGTGGACCCCCAGCTCTGCCCCTTAGTGGACAAAGCTGCACCTCCTCCTCCTCTGAGCCACGCTGGGAAGACGACAGAGACGGCCGCCTCGTCGAACTTCCTAATCCTGAGCTGATCACTTTAATAAAGGCATTAAAAGGAGAAATAAAACTCCTGCCCTGTTGAGTTTTATTTCAGTTGGGGGCTCGTCCGGGATCCGCCACGCCTG
The DNA here is from genome assembly GCA_024362935.1 of Setophaga petechia. Classification (NCBI taxonomy): domain Eukaryota; kingdom Metazoa; phylum Chordata; class Aves; order Passeriformes; family Parulidae; genus Setophaga; species Setophaga petechia. Next base: position 9,293,593 of record JANCRA010000012.1, on the reverse strand, counting down.
CAGAGGACACCAGGACCGGCCATCTTGGAACCTCGAGGATAGCTGGCAATCAGGACCAGAGAAGAAGATCGGATCAGGACCAGTGACGCAGAGGAGCACCGGATTGGTGAGATCTGGTGACGGGCGAGGGAGACGAGTGAGTGAGTGTGTGAATGAGACGGAGGCCGGCAGCCGGACTTCCGAAGCGATTGTGGACCCCTCAGTACCGCGTTTCTGGACTCCTGCGAAGGGGCCAGCCGGGAACAGGGGGAAGCGTGTGGAATTGGCGTGAGTGAGTCGTCTCCTAAGGGGGAAGTAGGGCACCCCCCCTCCGGGCGTGCGGAGGAAATAGTGGTATGAGTGGCACGGCACCCCAAAGGTTCTGACGAAGGATGTCAGGCAGATTGTAAGTCCCGAAAGTCCCACGAAGGATTCGGGCAACCTCACAAGCCCTGCAGGCATATTAAGTCCTGGCGCAGGGGGCCAGGCACAAATAAGTCCCGAAAGTCCCACGAAGGATTCGGGCAACCTCACAAGCCCTGCAGGCATATTAAGTCCTGGCGCAGGAGGCCAGGCACAAATAAGTCCCGAAAGTCCCACGAAGGATTCGGGCAACCTCACAAGCCCTGCAGGCATATTAAGTCCTGGCGCAGGAGGCCAGGCACAAATAAGTCCCGAAAGTCCCACGAAGGATTCGGGCAACCTCACAAGCCCTGCAGGCATATTAAGTCCTGGTGCAGGAGGCCAGGCACAAATCCCAGCGGAAGCTCGGTAGGCTGGGAATTTGTTTTTAAGTCCTGATACGGTGTTGGAAGGTTAGGCACACTACATCAGGCAGTGTTTACAGTATAAAGTCCTGAGCTTCAGGCAGCTAAATTTTTTGAGATTACCTGTCGGTAGAGACACCTTTGAGATCTGAAGAGATGGGAGGGTGTAATAGTAAAAAAACAGGCAAGAGACTAAGGAATATACCTCTCGGTAGCCCCTTAGGGGAACTGTTAGAAAAATGGGATTTGACAGAGGACACAAAGGGATTAGATAAGATAAAGATGATCCACTACTGTGTAGAAGTCTGGCCAGAATTAGAAATGCAAGGAGGATGGCCTTGGTGTGGGACAAGAGACAAGTGGATATGTCAGCAACTGAGTAATTATCTGACAGCTCGAGGAGATACTGATCCTGAGCAATTACTGTATGTAGATTGCTGGTTAAAGAGTGCTATTGAAGACAAAGAAATACGAATTTATAAAGTGCAGAACAAAAAAGATGGGAATGAAGGAGGGGAGGCTGAAATTGGTAAAAGATGGGACCCCCTAGATTATTTGCCTCCTGCTGCGCCTCCACCTTACAATCCTCTTGCTCAGGCACCTCCGATGGCAGGCCCGGTTCTTCCCCCGGCTGCCATCCCATTACCGCCCCCTCAAATTCCTCCTTCTACTCCTTCTGCAACACCACAAGTGACTACTCCACCTGCTGCATTCTCCACCCCTTCTCTAACTCCGCCTAATAACTCTTTTCCCCCTGCTATCGCTGTCCCTTTACCTCCTCCTAGTTGGGATACAAATGCCTCCTTGTCCGGTACACCTGCTGATCTGCAGAAAGTTCAGGGTAACTCGGATATCCCTCAAACTAGTTTGGCATCTGAAGATGGGCCTTACTGTGGTACTAGATCCAAGACCTCTAAGGCAGAGAGACTTTTTCCCCTCAGAGAAGTTCCTATGGGAGGAGCAGTGGGAGGTGTTGGCTTTGTGAATACTCCTCTAACAGCTTCTGAAGTGAGGGGATTTAAGAAAGAGTTGGGGCATTTAGTTGAGGACCCGGTGGGCATAGCCAACCAAGTGGATCAATTCTTAGGGCCAAATATCTACACTTGGGAGGAGATGAATTCTATTTTAAATATATTATTCTCCTCAGAAGAGGTACAGATGATTAGGGCGGCTGGCATAAGACTTTGGGAGAGAGATAACCGTCCAGGACCCCAGGTGCAATCCGGTGAACAAAAATTGCCCCTAACAGATCCCAACTGGAACCCTAATCAGGAGGAGGGGAGGAAGGCCATGATGGAATATAGATCTTTAATGATTCGGGGGATCAAAGAGTCAGTTCCCAAAGGAACTAATACCAAATTGGCATTTGAAGGTACACAAGAAAAGGATGAAACTCCTGCTGCTTGGCTTAATCGCCTAAAGCGGAACTTCCAGTTATACTCTAGAATAGACCCAGACACCATAGAAGGTCAAATGCTACTGAAAGTCCAATTTGTTACCAACTCTTGGCCAGATATACGGAGGAAACTGGAAAAGATTGAAGAATGGCAAAACAGGGACATTATTGAGTTATTAAGGGAGGCATTGAAGGTGTATTTAAGGAGGGACGAAGAAAAGGCAAAGGCCAAAGCTAGAATCATGGTCGCTATAGCTAGAGAATGCGGGGGAGCAAGCAATTCTATACCACGATCCAAGGTAGTAAAAGAAAGTGTGAGGTGGGTGGGTCCACAGCCAGGAGGAGGCAAAGATAGGCCTCTCAGGCAGTCAGGTACAAGAGAAATGGAGAGACCTCAAACCCCTGAGAGTGAAAAGCGCTGCTCTTATTGTGAAGAAGCAGGACACATCAGGAGGTTTTGTAAAAAGCTCAGTCTCGATGTGGCAATAGCCAGGGAACAAGATAACTTAGAAAGAGTTCTTAGAGGTGATGATTACGGGTATCAGACAAGAGAAATGGAGAGACCTCAAACTTCTATGAGTGAAGAGCGCTGCTATTATTGTGAAGAAGCAGGACACGTCAGGAGATTTTGCAAAAAGCTCAGTCTCGATGCGGCAATAGCCAGGGAACAAGATAACTTAGAAAGAGTTCTTGGAGGTGATGATTACGGGTGTCAGAGGCTTTACACCTTAGGGGACCCAATGCAACATCTAGAAGAGCCCTTGGTAAACTTTGAAGTGGGACCCCTAAATGAAGAATTTGAATTTTTAGTTGATACAGGAGCAGATAAGTCCTGTCTCAACAAAATACCGAAAGGTATGGAAATTGGGAAAAAATTCTGTGAAGTTTTAGGTGCTGAAGGGAAACCATTTAGAGCATCAGTGATTGAAGATGTAAAAATAATTGGAAATGCAAGAGAGTGGGAAGCTAATTTTGTTTATCTGCCTAAACTAGAAAAAAGTTTGTTAGGAAGGGATCTGCAAGTTCATTTGGGGGTCGGGATTGTTCCAAGAGAGGGGAGGATGGTAGTACAAGTGATGAAGTTATCCCAAGGCGATGTTGCAGAGATAAACCCCGAGGTATGGGCTGAAGGGGGGAAGCGAGGCTCATTGGATATTCCACCCATAACAATAAAAATGCAAGATGATACTTTACCCATACGGGTTAAACAGTATCCGCTTTCCCTAGAGGGAAAGAAGGGGCTTGCCATAGTTATTGAACAACTGTTGCAAGAGGGAATCTTGGAACCCTGTATGTCACCACATAATACCCCTATACTGGCAGTCAAGAAAGCAGAAGGGAAATATAGGCTGGTACAAGATCTGAGGGAAGTCAATAAAAGGACCATTGCCAGACATCCAGTTGTGCCAAATCCATATAGTCTCCTAAGTCGGATTCCAAGGGAACATGCTTGGTTCACTGTTATAGATTTGAAGGATGCTTTCTGGGCGTGTCCTCTGGCAATAGAGTGTAGAGATTGGTTTGCCTTTGAATGGGAAGACCCTAGTACAAAAAGGAGGCAACAGCTGAGGTGGACCCGATTGCCACAGGGGTTCACTGAATCCCCCAATCTCTTTGGACAAGCTTTAGAAAGTTTAATGGAACAATTTGTCCCTGAAGAAGAAGCGCAGATCCTGCAGTATGTTGATGATCTGATGGTGTCAGGGAAGGGAAAGGAGGAGGTCAGAAAAACTAGCATTAAGCTTTTGAATTTTCTGGGGGAAAAAGGACTAAAAGTTTCCCAGGAAAAATTACAATTTGTGCAATCAGAAGTAACATACCTGGGGCACATAATAGGGGGAGGGTATAAGAAGTTGAGCCCTGACAGAATTTCAGGTATTTTAGCTCTCCCAGCCCCAAAAACAAAAAGGGATGTGAGAAGACTCCTGGGCCTGTTCGGATATTGCAAGTTATGGTTAGATCAATATTCACAGAGTGTAAAATTTTTGTACAGTAAATTAGTAGCTCCAGATCCCCTAATTTGGACAGCTGAAGATGATCAACAATTGGAGAACCTAAAAGATAAATTGTCTTCTGCCCCAGTCCTAAGTCTACCAGACCCCAAGAAGAGCTTTGACCTGTTTGTGAGTGCGGAAGGAGGTATAGCGTATGGTGTACTAACTCAGGAGTGGGGAGGTTGCAGAAAACCTGTAGCTTATATTTCTAAATTGTTAGATCCAGTGGCTAGAGGCTGGCCAGTGTGTATACAAGCAGTAGCAGCAACTGCAGTTCTGATAGAAGAAACCCAAAAACTGACCTTACAAGGAAAAATTAAAGTGCATACTCCCCATGATCTTACAGCAATACTGAGACAGAGAGCTCAGCAGTGGTTAACTGATGCCAGGATACTAAAATATGAGATAATACTAATGAACACACAAGACTTAGAATTTATCACATCTAATGCCCTCAATCCAGCACAATTTTTAATGGGAGAACCTACAGAAAATTTAGAACATGATTGCCTTGAATTGGTTGACCTCCAAACAAAAATAAGAGAAGATTTAGAAGATCAGCCTCTAGTAACTGGAAGAATCTTATTTATAGATGGCTCTTCAAGAGTAGTAGATGGAAAAAGGGCTTCAGGTTATGCCATTGTAGATGGAGAAACATTACAGATTAGTGAAAAAGGGAAACTATCCCCAGATTGGTCAGCCCAAAGTTGTGAAGTATATGCCCTGAAAAGGGGATTAGACTTACTGGAGGGGGACCGGGGAACCATTTATACGGACTCCAAATATGCATTTGGCATAGTACATACTTATGGGAAAATATGGGGAGAGCGTGGGTATTTAAGCTCAAAGGGAAAAAGCTTAGCCCATGAGAATCTGGTTAGATCTGTATTAGAAGCTCTGCAGAAACCTATAGAAATAGCAGTGGTCCATATAAAAGGGCACCAAAGAGGAGACAGTCTTGAAGTCAGAGGAAACCAACTGGCTGATCAGATAGCAAAAGAAGCAGCTTTAGAACCTGGAGATCCAGTAAAAATTTTTAAAGCAGGAACGCTACCTGAAGAAAGAGAAAGAGGAGAAGAACCCGTATATAGTGAAAAAGAATTACAGGCTATAAGAGATTTAAAATTAATCCAAGGGCAACGAGGAGAGTGGTTAACCTCAGATGGGCGGGTGTTTTTGAATGAAGCACTGGCTCGGACAGTGCTAACAGAACTACATAAACTAACTCACTGGGGAGTCCAAGGACTATGTGACCATTTCTTAAGAAATAACATATGCATAGGAGTATATAGCCTAGCCAAAGCAATTACAAGAGGGTGTGTCATTTGTCAAAAAGTAAACCAGAAAGTAATGAGAAAAGTAGCACCTGGAGGGAGGGAATTGGCTTTAAGACCTTTCCAAAGCATACAGATAGATTTTACTGAGATGCCCCCGGTGCAAGGATACAAATATCTCCTAGTTGTAGTAGATCATCTCACCCATTGGGTAGAAGCCTTCCCAACTAGAAAAGAAACAGCTCAAGTTGTAGCAAAAATAATCCTAGAGAACATTATTCCCAGATATGGAATGGTGAACACTATAGACTCAGACCGAGGCCCACATTTTGTGTCCCGAACATTGCAAAATATAATTGAAGCATTAGGAATAAAATGGGAATTACATACTCCGTGGCACCCCCAGAGTTCTGGGAGAGTAGAGCGGATGAACAAAACTCTCAAAAATGTATTAACTAAATTGATAGAAGAAACAAAAATGAATTGGCTAAAATGCTTACCCCTAGCGCTTTTGCGCATCAGAACAAGACCTCGGTCTGACATAAGAATTTCACCTTATGAAATGATGTTTGGGCTGCCATTTCTGTTAACACCATATAGTACGGGAGACTATCTAGAAGGGGAAGAAGCTACAAGAAAGTATTTGGAGGTAATTGGAAGAACTCTGGAAGGACTGAGAAAAAAAGGGATACCTCCCCCAAACTTCCCCTCTGGACACAAAGGTTCATAACATTAGCCCAGGAGATTGGGTTTTGATAAAATCATGGAATGCAGGATCATTAATGCCGAAATTTGAAGGCCCCTTTCAGGTACTCCTCATCACTAATTCGGCTGTGCGGACCAGGGAAAAAGGTTGGACTCACATAACGAGAATAAAAGGGCCAGTTTCACCCCCAGGTACGGGACCAGATACGACATCAGCTTCTCCCTCTGGCATTGGGCCAGACACCACACCACTCTCACCTCCGGGCACTGGACAAGAGTCAACCACATCACAAGTGGATTTGCCTCAGTATACTGTAATAAAAGGACCAAAAGATTTAAAGTTGACTCTCAGGAGGAAGAGTCAAAAAGACTGAACGGTATGAGAAAATAATTGGTATTGGAGTTATAACATAGCTTAAGATGTTAAAAATGTTTCAAGACAGTTCTGTATGTAAAATAAGTTTGTGGAAGGTTTGAAATGGTAAATAAGCAATTCTAGTTTACCCGATTTAAAAACTCCTAGTTAATCCTCTGCAGAGCACTCCCCTAGGAGAAATCAAAATTAGCAGGGAACAGACCAAGAGGGACTTTGCCAGAGAAGCAGGTAAAAGGGACTCTAAAGAGCTCGGAAGCTTCTTCTCAGTGAGATTCCCCAAGAGGCAAGGCCGGGTGGGCAGGCTGTGCAAGATGACCCATACCGGACTCTTGGGAAGGGTAGTAATAATGGCTCTGATTGCTGGTGGTGCTCTGGGGAGCCCAGGAGAGCCGTGCAGTGAGTGCTACCAACCCCTTCATGAAGAGAAAGAAGTGAGCTGCTTGCATAGAGTCCACATCAGTCCTAGCCAGGTGGTGACCTCTCTCAATTGGTCTTTTATCAGAAAAATAGAATAAATTGGATAACACAGAATACTGCCACTTTTAGGCAGTCACTCCTGGGAGAGGGCCCTGTAAGAGAAGCTTGGTTGTGCTTTGAATATGATGCTGCTGAAGCAAGCTCAGTAGATCTGGTAAGAAAAATAGTTTGTAACAGGTATTTAGCAGTAAAAAATTTGGGTACTCGGTGGATTCCAGGAAGTCTAAATAAATTAGACTCTGTGGAGAAAAGAGACAAGTGTACCTACCATGAAGCACATGAAGCTCATAAGTGTACTGAAAAAAAAAGGTAAACCCCGTTAAGAAAATGAAAGAACTGTGTAAATACACATTTCAGGACAACTCTAAATACCTGGTTTTGACCTCTGACCTTACAGCATACACTGAATTGTCAATAGACTGGTCTAGCAGCTATGCCGCTAAAGAAACTGGATCAAGTTTAGGAGTTCCTATATACAACAATGTTAAAGAGCAAAGTTCAATAGAAATTGAAAAGATCCAGAATTGTAGGGGCCGGGTTCAAACCCCAGTACCTATGTTAAACAGAATTATCAGGCTCCAAGCAGTATTGGAGATTAAGAATGCAATTATTAGAAACATTTCAAAAGAGGTGAGAAGATTAACATGTGTAAACACTCAAAAACAAACTCCTACACCTGATTCCAGTTGGTGGGATAACCTAGGGATTTTCAAAAAAGAGGTATGGGAAAAAGTAGACCTTTTCCATGTGAGTATACTTGTAATATTGCTCTGTTTACTATGTTTATTTTTGTGTTTTATTAAAATAGTAGTATTAGCTGTACAAACCAACCAGAAAAGGCCAAGGAAAGTCACAAAGTTAAATAACCATGATTACCAGAGTGCTCTGGAGATTTTTGATCAGTTCAAATTGCAAGTTGATGCGAGCTTTAACTCGATCAAAGTAAAAGAGGGGGGTCTGTTATGAACGGAGTTTTGTTTAGTGAAAAAAACTGAATTTTGTTAAAACCAGAGTTGCTGAGGCAGAGCTGCTAGCCAGAGTTACTTGTTATGTTAACTATAAGTCGTTAGAGTTGATAGTTCTCTTTGTATCACTTAACGACCTAGCCAGGGCAGGTAAAAGCCCTATTTTGTGTTACTGGGGAGGAGAAAAGAATTACCATATGTAGATTCTGAGAAACCCAAAGTACCATGGGACTTATTGAACTTATAAAAACCCCAAAACCAACGAGCCAAATATAAAATTGAAGAATTGGAATGATTCGTGGATGTGAGGAGTGGAGTGCTGAACCTGCAGAGATGTTAGGAGACCTCAGTGCCCCCTCGCCCTGACTAAAAAGAAGCTGCCTGGGACTGGGACCTGGAGCTTGGACGCAGGGAAAAGCGAAGAAATACCGGGGTCCCACCCAGACGTCCCTGTGAGGAGTGGACCCCCAGCTCTGCCCCTTAGTGGACAAAGCTGCACCTCCTCCTCCTCTGAGCCACGCTGGGAAGACGACAGAGACGGCCGCCTCGTCGAACTTCCTAATCCTGAGCTGATCACTTTAATAAAGGCATTAAAAGGAGAAATAAAACTCCTGCCCTGTTGAGTTTTATTTCAAGGAGCACTTGTAGATAGCTCAGTAACTCTAAGTTGTAATATGCTATCTACAACTACATTGGAAGGCTGTGAGCATCAGTCACAGGAGCAATTTGAAACACAAGGCACAGCCACCACACTGAACAGAAAGTATATGAGTGTATTCTTGCTAGGTTCCAGAAATATGTGGGATTAATGAGGTTTGTTTTAAGTGAGTTAACAGTTCTATAGCCCATTTCAGTGTCATTACATTACTGAAATTAAAGGGCATCTTTAAGCAAACAGACAAAAGGTACCATACCTTTCAAAAAGATCCCCTGCTTTGTTCACTGTAGGATGAGCTTAAAATAGGCCCAATGCTAAGTTCCTCTCCTCCTTTTAAGCAGAAACACTTGCCCTACAAGGCAAAATTTAGGTAGCTGCTCTTCTCCTTGGTTTCTGTTAACTGCCTCAATTTACTTAAAGGGGATTATGAAGTAGTCATACCACTGAAACAGAAGACAAGACAAACTGATTTAACTAACAGCTACACTTATAAAGCCACTAATATTTGTAGCACACAATCTGTGAGAAGTGTGGAATAAGGGCTTGTCTATTCTAGAAAAAAAGAAATCAGAAGACCCTCCACTGTCAACTCCTAGATGTAGAGTAAGCTTGGCTACAGCCCTCAGGCATCAGTCCTAATAATGCCTTGAAATTACGATTCCCTCCCATCAATTAGGTCTACACTAGCAATTGCAGGGTCCCAGGAGTGTCTTGAAAGTTCTAAGGCACACAGAACTCAGTATGTTAATTTTGCTCTGTATAATTCATTTTATAGGAGCATGATTTTTTTTCTTCCTGTTCATAGTAGTTTCCCTAGTTTGAAATATCCTGCCTGCTAGTTTTAACAAACAAAATCAAGTCTAAATGCTTGATTGGTATTCTCCATTTTTTGACCCAAACTACAGAATACAAATTCTCTGAAGTAGTCCTTCAATTCTGGACTTCCCTCTCCAGCATAGGAGTACATGAACACCTATATTTAGTGTCTGAACTTCAGGCCTAGACTAAAGCAGGCAATGTTAGACACAGGGAGTAAAAGCCTTAAAATACTAGTTGCCTACAGAACCAGTTGCATTTTTATGCAGTTTTCCACTGTTAGTGAAAATGTAAAGGTGGCATACAGTAGTGTCACACAATTATAGTAAGTGGGCTACCACAAATCAGTAGCAGATTAACCAAGCCTGTTGTGCTCAAGATTCATCAGGAGAGATATCTTTAAAGTATTTAAAGCTCTCTCCTTACACTCTCTGGAACATAGCAAGGCAGGTGCTCTGATACTAGGCATCAGCACTCCTACTGAAGTTTGGCTAGGCTGTCAAGCACCACAGATCTACAATCTTTAAGATGCCAAGTTGGGAGGGATCCATCAGGATTGTGGAGTCCAACTCCTGGCCACATGTAGGACACCCTAAGAACCACCCCATGTGCCTGAGAGCACTGTCCAAACACTTCCCAAACTCAGGCTGGTGCTGTGACCACTTCCCTGGGGGAGCCCATTCTAGTGCTCAACCACTCTCTGGGTAAAACACTTTTTCCTGATACCCAGCCTACACATCCCCTGCCTCAGCTTCATGCCATTTCCTCAAGCCCTGTCACTGGTCACAGGAGAGAAGATACCTGTACAATCTTTTATTGTTTGTACTAGACCCAAGGAGTCAATAGCCCACCACCACTATTTCCTAGTGATCCATCATCTCCCCTCTGCAACAGCAATCAGGGCAGTTCAATTTTACTGTCACTGAAGAGGAGACACTCAAGTTCCAGAATTACTGTTAGCTGAGCCCAGACATGATGGCTCCTGCATAGTCTTTCCTATGACTATGCAGAGATAGGGAAGCAGAAGTGTTTCTCAGAAACAGTTTAAAAATAGGATCTGACAACTGCCCAGCATGCCTTTATAAGCTTTTGAGCTTGTTCCAGCATATGTACGCTGGGGTAATGGAGGCACAGCTTTGAAGATGAATTTGAAGTAGCACCACTCTGATAAAAGCAATAGTTTTGTTTTATGAAGAGTAGTCTTCTAAATCAGGATATTTGTGACAATGACATTCAGTACTATTTAATAAATCTCTAATTAGAAGACCCATAGTTGTTCTGGATGGAATTTGAGACAGCAAGCTTACCCTGGCTCAACAGAAAAGACCACACTGCACAATCTATCATCAGCCTGACAAACTGGGCCACAAGCACAGTGGCCCAAAATGAAGCAGCACAACCATGGCATAGCACGGACCAGGGAATGCAGCTGGTAAAGCACTTCTTAGGCCAGAGATTAAATTACTATCTCAGTATCACGAGCAGCCACAGTCTCTTTGAGGGACTGTTTTATCTACATTAATAAAGTGGCACAGTTCTGTACCCCCAATTTTTTTTTACCTTACTTCACTAAAATTCAGGGAATCATATGACAGTCCCATGTCATGACTAACCTGCTAATAAAGGCAGGAACACAGAAGGAGGGAGTTTAGCATAAGAACTGGATGCTAATGCTTGTTTCCCAGCCACCTCTTCAGCTTAAGTTCTTGTGCCCTCTAGTTCTCACACGTCCTATCTGCCACACAAGCTAGTTTTGGACTTGTATTTGGTTCATCTATAGCAGTTGTATTAGCACTGGATCAAACAGCTATCAAAAATCCATATATGACAACCAGCTGGACAGAAAGATACTAACTTCTGTCAATAAAATACTAAAAGAAATTATTCACTATTTACCAATCTACTGAAGCTTGCTGGAAACAAATCCATTACTATAATCAGTGGTACTCAATGTCAAAAAGCAGCCATTCTTAGTGCAGCTTTCTGCTACCAGACACCATGGAAGGGTTTGGGTTGGAAGGCACTTTCAAGATCATCGAGTTGCTAGCCCCTACCATGAGCATGGACAACTCTACTTGGCCAGGCTGTTCAGGGTCCCCATCCAATCTGCCCCTGAGCACTTTCAGAAGTGGGACATCCATAACTTCTCTGACAACCTATTCCAATGCCTCACTATCCTCTAAGCATCCCTTCCTAACATCAATCTAGATCACTCATCTCTTAGTTTAAACCCATCTCCTATCACTACCTGCCCATGGAAAAAGTCAGTCTGTGTTTGATAAGTCACCTTTAAACACAGCAAGGTTGTAATGAGGCCTCCCCAAGAGCCTTCTCTTTTCTGTGCTGAAAAGCTCCAGCTCCCTCAGCCTGTTGAGTATTTCTGTTTTGCACCTTAACAGACCACACTGAGCAGGACTGCAGCAGTCTTCACAAGCTAAACCTTTGAAGAGACATGATATACTGCTGCATTTCTACTTTTGAGTAACATCTACTGCATGACCATGCCACATTAACAAGCTCACAGATGGAGCAGTCACAGTAAGAAGCTTCAGTGCAGTTTTTTTTCTCCAATACTTAACAAGCACAAAAACCCAGCAGCTACGATTTGTTTGGTTTCTGAGCTTACAAGGAACACAAACTCTTGCCTTCTGTGACAGGACCACCTTCAGCTGTACTTCTGGGATGCTAGCATCTCCAGTTCAGTAAATTCCCAACTCTGGCACAGTCCAAGTCTCCAAATTGGCAGTATTGTCCCCCATTTTCTTCCTAAAGATCCATTCAATCACTGGTTATTTTCATCAAAGAACTGCTATTGACAGCATTTCAGGGCTAGTGCTGCATTATAATCATGTCTGAGCACAACCTCACTTATGAAAGTAGCTACTTGGACATTAATGCTGCTCTCCAAAGCAACTAGTAGTTCATCAGAAAGACTCTACTTCAAGTAACAAGGTCATGCTGGAAGGAGAAAACAAACCAATGCCTCACTTCACTACACAGAGGTCACAGCAGTGAACCTGGTACAAATTCCCACTAATTCCAGGATTAGGAGGCCACACAACAGCTTTAGGGTTGCTTCTTTAAGTGAGGAACTCAACTGTTAAGAATTGTAGAACCAGCCAACAACCTATTTTCCTGCTAAAGCAAAACCTTACTAATCTCAATTTTTTCAGAAAGATACATTTTAACACAAAGCCTAAAGCAGTGTGCAAAGGAATTCTTATCCTGCTGCTGTTTGAGCACTGAACAGTCTGCTGTCCAAATCCAGGTGGATAAACTGATCACTTGTCAGGCACTAGAACTTTTCCTCATGCAAATAATGCAAATTCATTTGGCTAGTGACTACTAGCCAAATTCATGACTACTGTGACCCACAGGCAGCTTTTTTTATGATTAGCTATGAACTCATCCTGTAGGAATAATTCTTCACTGAATACCTCAGCTATTAGATGATCAGCTACTTCTGGATGAAGTAAACTTATTTCAAGTTTTACCCTGTTCCAACAAAATAAACTTCAATCTAAAATCCTATGAACACTTAACTAGCCTGTAGCTGAGAATAACACTTCACTTAATTTTACAGGCTACCAATTCAGTGAAGCTGAAGTGCTCTTGCTACCCACAACTGAAGGTCAATCTGGCAATGACTTATAAACTCAAAGTTTAGAATTATTTTTTTTGAGAGTGCCTGTCTCAGTGATTCTAGTTACACTAGCCAAAAGCCTTTAAGAGGCGCCCCTCAAAACTCCTTAATAACTGCAGCTTTCCTGAGAAAAGGCATACCCACCTTCACTAACAATTAAAACCTGCATATTTCCATTTTCCCACCAGGTGCTCCGTTCTGCTCCCGTTCAAACAGGAGTGTTTGTCAAGCCACACAATGAAGAGTCACATCAGAAAACCATCCATTACTATTAGGCTTATGTTTCATCCATTCTTCACTTCTATTCCCCCCATGATCACTTGCAGAAGCAAGAATGAACAGCTGAAAAAGTGCAGGATCATCTTTCAGCATGAGCACTTTTAACTGTCTCAACTATGACATTAATGCATAGCTGGATCTATTACACTGGGAGTATCTCTCTCCTTTCTCCCCTAAATACCCTTGAACTCCGTCAGTCCCTTTGTATGGCTGAAGGTAAACAACTGTTTAACAGCGGGTCTTAGCAAGGGCTCAGACCACACATGCACGCACAGACAGGCGACACGGCAAGGCAGAGCCACAGCTCTGACTGCCGGAGAGCATCCAGCCCACTGAAGTACCCTCGTTAAGGAACAAACCGAAGCTCAGTAGAAACTGGTCGTTTCCCTGGTAAGCTACCATAAATGTAAACTACACACGATTTTTTTCCCAGTCTCCTACAGCTCTCTTCTTCCCTTCAAGATTAAAACAGCTTGTATCAGAACAGCCGTAGGGCAAATGCTCTGTCTCAAAGAAATACACACATTTTGGTTTTACTCATCTCCTGCTGCACAAATAATTCAGAATATATATGACATTGTTTTGAGACTGCACTGCAACACTACCAGAGTTACTGCTTCTTTCAAGATAACTGCTTTACTGAGAACTGCTAATAAAAACAACCTTGAAACAAAAAAGAAATTACTACCAGCTCATTAAAACTTGCCTTCATTTCTATAGCTTCATAAAAGCACAGCCACACCTCCATTCAAGTACTGCTGCAATAAGCTGCAAGTTACACAGAGAGCTTTTAAAGTAATTCATTTCTTGGTTTTCAAGCATAATCTGTTATCAAAGTGAGTTACCTAAAGGCTGCTTTAAGAATTAAAATTCTAGCTATATAAATTATTCTATAAGCATTCAAACAATTCTTACACAGTGAGGCAGGCAATTACTGTTTCATAATTACAGAACACATGCCTAAACGTAAGTACTAATAAAATGTTTTTTCTCCTCATCTTCAGTTGAAATTATTGTTCTCCCTTTAACACATCTGCAACAAAGTATTCACAATGTCAAGTCCCACATAAATCAGTGCTGCGTTAAAAGAATCCCTGTACACTGAAAGCCTCTCTGGAAGCTTCCATTACAAAGGAGTATTTACCTTGTGTCATATGATGCCTACACAAGAAGAATCAGTAATCCAGTCATTTTAATGTTTGATCAACAAACCTACTGCCTCCCCCTAACACCATTTCCAGTAAGCTTTCTTTATGGGTAACAAAAAAATAGGCACAGCCTCACAATCTCTAGGACTCAAGAATCTTGCTCTTTATAGTCCACACAGAAGTCAGCTGGCACACCGCTCAGCTGGCAGCCACCTTCTGACACTCAATAGAGGGGAGACTGCTCTTTCACAAAACAGAGCTTACATCCTAAAACCTAAGCTCAAATGAGACTACAGACATTTGAAACCTTCACACTCTGTCATTCCTAATTACTGCCTTCTCCCTTTCTTTCCTGGTATCCTCTATAAACCTACAAAGGAAAAATGTAGTGCTGTTAGATGCTTCCAATCCTGTTTTTCTACCCTCCTCCCACAACACAGGGATGCCCTGCAGGCTATATATGCGACCAATATGAACTACTTACAGCAGCTCCCAAGTCCCCAGTCAGTTCTTATATAACTGAACTCCACCTCACCATATTACTTATGTAACACATATTAAAGAGCAGCTATTATACAGAAATCTTCTCTATTAGTCATATACTCAGTTAATTTCATTCCTGTTCTCAAACAGCACATCTGTGAAATAGTCAAGCTTTATGCCCATTCAGGTTCCTACTTTGGAGGTAAAAAGAAAAAAAATCCTATCTATCCAGGGACAGATTAAGAATAGAAAAAGTAAAACACTTCCAAATAGAACAAAGCAACATCTTTAAATCATCAACAATTTTAACTGTAATTTGTTCATTGGGTTAGATGCCGTGGCTAAATTTACACTGTGGCATACAAGAACAAGACATGGGAACTAGCACTGAGTTGCTCTGAAAATATGAGAAGCTCAGCCAAACAGTAACAGGAGTTACATTCCTTAAAGAAAAGAGTTAGGATTGGAAAACTATTTTTCACTTCCCATCCAGCAAATGTTGAAATTTTTTTTTTAAAGACACGGAAAAATGTATTTGCCAACGTTCCAGGCCTATGTAACGAGTTCATTTGCCTATGGACCTCAAAGTAAAACATGGGGAGTCCTCACAATATTTGCAGACCGTATTTTTTATTTGCACTAAGTATACACATCAATTCCCGTGTTAAAGATGCAGGCCATCTGAGGCCTGACTTTGGAATACACCTATCGCCCCACAGAAAGCTGCTCAACTCCTGCAACAGGATTCAATAGCACACAAAGAACTGCGATCCACTTTTCCTGTTCAAACAGAATAAAGTCATAAACACCTGAGAGATTTTCCCTGGGCCTCCCCACCCGTACCCACGGCAGAGCAACACTAGAACAGCCAAGACCTCTTCGTCAGAAGAGCAACTCCGCACGGCCTGCACGTTTTCCTCAGCGGCTTTAATGAGGTCATTTAGACATCGCTTAAAACGACTGTTCCAGTAAGAACCACTCCATAACCCCCTGCAACTTAACTCAGAGCACAGCGCCTTCGCACCGAGCGGGCGGCACTGCCGTGAGCGCACCCGGCTCCCACGCTCGGGCGGAACCAGCAGGCACCCAGGGGGAACTTTCCCTGGCGGTGGGTAAAGCCTTGCGCAGAGAGGGGGCGGAATGGAAAGCTTCCCCCAAGAGGAGCTACACCCTGGAGGTGGGTGGAGAGTAAAGAGAGAAGCGAGAACCTTCCTCGGCAGCAGCTACACCCTCGTGCATAAGCCTGATGGGGGAAGGGAACCAGCGCGGGACCGACGACGTTGTGCAGGAGGAGGGGGAGGGAAGCCCGGGCTCTCCCGGGCAGCCGCCGCCGCCGCCTAAGCCAGCTTGGTCCGCAGCCAAACCCCACAGGAATGCAACGCGGTCACATGACCTCCGGCGGACGTGCAACTCCCTTCCCTCTCCAGGGACACCCTGCGCCATCTTGTACTGACGCAGTTACAAAGGCAGGCATGAGTTGCTCCCCTCTCGCTCGTTTCCCGCTCCTCTCAGCACAGCCCCGGCACTATTCGGGAAGGAGAAGCCCAGGCCTGATCCTGCTTTTCTTTTCGCCAGCTCTTCGGGGTCGCCCTGCCCGCGGAGTCTTCCCTAGCGCTGAGATCATGGCGCCCGTTTTCTCCCTTTGCCTCCCCCGGCAGCTCCCGACCCTGCCCAGCTGCGGCTGCCCCTGCTGCAGGATGATGTCAGCGCCAGCCAATCAGGGCGCGCCGGGCCACCAGGGCCGGCTCGGCCATTGGCTGCCGCGCCGCTCCCGCCCCCCTCCTGACTCGGGCTCCGCCGCGGTTCGCTGCGGAGCCGCAGCCAAGGCACAAGTGCGGGGAGGGGAATAGGAGGGGAAGGGAAAAAAAAAAAAAAAAAAAACCCTACACAAAAAACCGACAACCAAACCCACCAAGACGCCAGCCGCCATTTCGCGCAACAACAGGCAGAACCCGAGCGAACAGCCCCAGCCAAGCGCCCTAAGGAGAGAGAGAGAAAGAAACAAGAGACACGCACAGAAGAGTTAGACAGGAAAAAAAAATACCCATAGACTCCGCCATGATCAGAAGAGGTTTAATCGCCCCCCCTCCTCCCTCAGACTTAATGCCCCATTACAGCCGCCTCCTCTGCGTCCAACCAGCTAGCAGATCCCTTCACCTCGGCTCCCTCCTGCCGCAGCAGCAGCTGTTTAGAGCCCCAAACTCTCTGTGCCCAAGGTGTGGGGGGACGCTAGTCTATGGCGCTGCTGCTAACTGCTTCTCCAGTCACCCGAAAGTGGCGGCTCCATCGAGGCAGGGTAAGAGCTGCCAGCCCAGCTTTTATCTGGTGCCCCGAGTTTGCGCACTGAAGAAGGCTCGCTCAGCCCCTGGTGGGCGTCGAACGAAACCCCAGCCGCCGCCTCCCCTCCCTCCATCAGCCGTAGCGCTGGAGGGGCTGAAGCCGGGCAGGGGAGGCAGGGCGGCGTCGGGGTACAGCGAGAGCTGGGAGGAGATATGGTGGTTAGAAAGACGGGCTGCTTACGAGTGGCCGGAGCTGTGTCTGCCCTGAAAGGCTGAGCGAGCTCCTGGCACTGGCAGCGCCCGCTGGTCTGGATGGAAGCGCGCCATTCCTACTCCCCGAGCGCCGTTCCCTAACGGCCAAACGAGGCTCCTTCTCTGCTTGTCTCATTCCCTGCAGAACAGAAATGCCTTCAGCGAGTGCTGTCGCATTCGCTCTGAGGAAAAAAGCTTTCTCCCACTTGCCTTTGAGTCCTAAACGCTTCGGGGAAGATTCTCAGCCTCGAGTGTCTTACTGAAAGTTTCAGTTCAAAACCTCCTGAGCAGGTCTGCAAAAATTCCCGCTCCTTTCTCGCTCCCCTCTTCCCCTCCCCTCAGGTCGTTCTTCTGCGTGAGATCCAGCGGGTCTGCCCGGCTTTTCGCGCAGTTTAGGCGAAAATGTGCTGTTAGAGATTCATAAAAGAACACGTATGCTGAAAGCATCGACGGTCGTGAGGAAGAGGCCGGAGGTTGGGGGTGTGAGAGCGGCCGAGGAGGGAGTTTTGGCGTTTATTCCTCCGAGGATGCAGCTCTGACTCAGACACCCTCGCTCCCGCCCGCGCTCGGCCCCACAACAGGCCGGGACGGAGCCCCCGCCCCTCCCGCGCGGGCTGCGCCGCCGGGGCTGCGGATCGCCCCCGGCGCCAGCCCCCGCTGCCACCGCCCCTCCTCCGCTGCCCTACTTCCCTCCTCATGGCCCCCCTGCCCAGCCCCTGCCGCAGTCTGGTGCCGCGGCCGCGCCCAAGACCCCGGAGCCGTTCTGCGTGTTGCAAAATGGACTCTGAGGGGTCGGCGGGCGCAGGTTGCGCTCCCGGCCCGTAAGCAAAATGGCGGCTGTTTGGCTTCGCCTTGGTAACCCTGCCCCTGTCAGGCGGGGCGGGTGAGCCCCGTGCAGGGGGAGGGAGGGGAGAGCGGACGCCATTTTCCCAGAGAGAGGCAGTGACATAGAAGGGAGCGTAGGAGGCTGGAGGGAGGGAGGCAGGCACGGGAGCAGCGGCGGCAGCAGCAGCGGGGTTTGTACACAGGTCCCAGGGCAAAGGCGCCTTTGAGCTGGTCCCTGTAGGGTTCTACTCACTGAGCTAGATTTGGGGGGAGGGGGGGGTCTCCTCTTTCCCTTTCTTTTACTAGAGCCTCCTGAGGGCTGAGTCCCGCCTAGGGTAGGGATATCCGCAGTGGGGCTGTTGCATTGTTTTGGTTGGGATAGAGAAGGGGCTCAGCTGAGGGGTCCTGCTGCCTGGCCTGTGACCATTACAGGTGAGTCTTTGGTTATTACTAGCATATTCTGCTCTGGGTTCTTTGGGGGAGGGGGGGGTGGAAAAAGAGTGAGATGCGACGGGAATGTCTCATTACCTTCGGTGCGTGTATAACTCCTTCCCACCCTGAAATGTGTTTAATTTCTGTATTAAGTTGCGTTGAATTTGCTTTTCCTTTTGTGGGGTTTGGTTAAAAAATGGCAGGCTGTCGCTATATCTTATGAATATGGCGGGTTACTGTAACTGGAGGAGCTGAGGAGAATTTTTTGGCAGTTACGCCAGATTTATGCATTATGCTTGGAAAATGAGCCAAAAGGAGCTATTATGTGACAACATAGGCTTCCTTGGGCTGGCGGTTTTCAGAACGGGTTTGTGCGTTATTGGGACTGCGTATTGAGTTTTACGAAGCTTGGGGAAGCCTATTCTTTTCCTCCATCCTGTATATTTTTGCTTTGTGGTGCTAAAATGGCTCGTTATAGGCCTAATCTCTTTGCCTTCCACACCCCCGCCTCCCTGCCTGCCTCCTTGTTAATATCTCCGCTTCGTGGTGTAACCTGGACAAACGGAGAGCTGTCCCCAGGAGTTTCTGTGCCAATTTAAAAGGGGATCGTTCTCCCCACCCCCTTTCTCGAGGCTGTAAGTAGTTGGGCTGGTGCACCCCTTTCTCGCTTTAGTTTCTGCAGCCAGCGTTCCTGTTCCCTGGGTGGCATATTTCATTCTCTTTCCTGAAGCAGTAAGTGTCGGTGGGTTCGACCGTATTGCTGCAGACACCGGGGAAGAGAAACAAACGGTTCACTGTGTACTACTAAATAGGGTAGAGAAACATAATATAGCCTGATTATAAAGGTCCTGTATTCCCCCATACTCGGCTATTAGGGAATGTGCGGTGTCTGAAAGCCCTGAGGTCCCTAAAATGCTACATACTACGTGTCGTCAAAAGCAGAAGTTCAGTGCTGCATCTAGATTTACGAATGTTTTAGTCTGTTTATTTACAGTAGTTTAAAGGAATAATAACGAAGCGTTTTTGTTACTCAGGGTTCAGATCAGAGAACAGCAGGAGATATCCATGGCAGTACTTGCAATGCATGATTAATTGGTTATTATCACTATACTTTTGAAGTTACTTTTTGAAAAATGTGGAGCAAATTTATTAATTTCCCTCTTTTGTCCTTTAGAGATTCTAAAAATGGCGGCCTCAGGCTGATGTTGTGGTAATCTAATCAGCTCGGGTCCTCCACACCCCATGCAGTGCGTTTGTCTGCAGCATATTAGTGTCTTACTATGTTAAAATGAAAAGGCTGTTCCCTTCAAATAACGTACAAAACAGCTCTTGACTTTACTGCGATTTAAAAATGCTGTGTTCCAGCTGATTAATTTTATTGGTTATGTGTGTGAAAGGAAAGTGAACGAGACCACTCTTGTCGGGGAGAAGGGGGGTGGAAAGAGGCAACAGACTGGAGCAGCTCCTTGGAGGGGTGTGTGTGGTGCTGTAAGGTAATCTGTGTGTCGGTTTGGTCAATTGGAAAGGCTCCTGCGTTTGTGATCGATACGGTGCAGCTGTCTGTCCTACTAACGACGTAAAATCAGTAATATTTATCAGCGAGACTCGTGTATTACGGTCACTAAGACACTCAGCTAAATTCTTTGTGGAAACACATTTGTGAACGTCACGTTCATCTTCCAGGAAATACCTTCACTGGACATCGGTGTAGTAATTCCATATATTCATAGTTAGAGAATACAGAATGAATTTAAGGGAATAATGTACGCGAGATTATAACCTGTTACTTTATTTAAAGACACAGAATATCTTCTGCTGCCATGTAATTTTGGCATTACATTTTTTTCTTCAATTTATTTCGTATATTGCTGTATAAATTGTGTATGTGATAACACACATACAAGTCCTGAGGGAAGGTGCGATTCTTAACGTCTAATTTTTTTCCTAAATGAAATATGAACCATTTAGTATCACCACTATAAATATGTTTGAGTGGGGGGAAGGGAGGTCACAAGGATTCATTATTTGGTAGTTGGTGTAGTGTACTCTGATACATACTATAGCAGCTGCAAATTGTATGTTTTAAGCACCAATAACAAAAAATAAATTTTCACCTTTTTTTAATGCTTGTCTTAAGTCTTGTCCTTTAAATTAATGAGATATGAATCCCTATTCCAGTATAGTGTTAGAACCTTCTAGATTTAAGAAATCAAAAGTGAGGTACTGAAGTGGCAAAGCTGTCTTCAATCTCTGACAAATTTTAATTTAAATACCATTTAGAGGCATTGATGTAGGATTTAAGGTGTGCTTGAAGTTGAGCAGTAAGATAGACTTTTGGGGTATTGTTAATGCATGCCTTTAGTGTGTTTTGAGGCCAAAGGCTGAGTGATTTAATTAATTCTTCAGTAATGCATGCTCCCATCATCTTTATTTATATAAATACAATTTTTTTCTTTAAGCCATGTCTTATTCTCTCTATTTAAAAGTACATGAAAAAGACAAAGAATATTCGGGCATTTATGGAAACCTTTTGCCTTTTTCTTCCCTTGCCTTCAGTTGTAAGCTCCTGTTCTTGATGCCATAGAGTCTGCAGCTCTTCATGGCTTCTGTCATGTTCTCAAGCAGACATCTGCTTGACAATTAGAGGAAAATAACCTTGTACACTTTACAAAAAGTGTTTGGGGGAGAGTAATGAAATAACCCCAAAAGTACTAACTTTCAAATTTTACAGTTTGTTTTATGCACTGAGAACCTCTTGGGAATTTAGAGATCTTCCAGAGTTTTCCTGTATGAGTTTTAATGACTCAGTTTGCCTTCGTGACTCAGTTTCTCCATTTGTATAAACAGATCTCTGATTTGTTTTGAGGAGATGAGACTACAAAACGAATTCTACCTTTATTTTTTATCTCCATTGATGTTTTTATTTATATATTCATAAAGAATTAAATCCCCCCCCAGCCCCAAAACTAATAGTTGCTTCTTGAAAGAGGGAAGGTCTGAAATCTAAATTCCTTCTTTTTTAAGACGTGTTTCTTTTCCACAAACATTGTGGCACAAATGCAATAATATGGATTGGA
The DNA here is from genome assembly GCA_024362935.1 of Setophaga petechia. Lineage (NCBI taxonomy): Eukaryota > Metazoa > Chordata > Aves > Passeriformes > Parulidae > Setophaga > Setophaga petechia. Next base: position 9,271,768 of record JANCRA010000012.1, on the reverse strand, counting down.
GTTCTGAATCCATTTATGTATCTTAAAGTTTTTCGTATCTAAAGGAGAAATTTGCTTAATTGTTGCTTAGGCTTTTGGGTGAGTGTTTTTGCCGTCTGGGAAATTCCAGAGGGGAAATAATACTGACTCTTTAGACTAAATCTAGGGAAAGTTTCTCTTAGGACTAAGTAACCTCTTCAGGTTGCTTTGAGGTAATGCAACTCCTGATTTCTCTTGGACAGTTTCAGCATACACAACTATTAAAGTTCTGCTGGAAAGCAGCAGAAATACAGAAATCAGTGTCACACTGAAGGCTGAAGTGTTTCTCCAGTTCTGTTCTTGGTTTGACTAAGGACAGTCTTAATTTTGCATGCATGCTAATACTAATTTTAGTAAGGACTATTTGTGGGACTGAGTTAAGGAGTGGTGTATGTAAGTGTAGAATCGTGGTATTGTTCTAACTAGATTAATGTAAATGAAGATTTAATGAAAGTATTTTGCTGTTGTCATGTGACATTCTAACAAAATGTAGTGGGAGGGGTATAGATGGGTAAAGATATAAAATAGAACCCAATTCAGACTTCTGCAGAGATCCTAAAGAAGTGCATCTGTGTTACTTGCCTCATGACTACCATGCAAATGATTTGTGAATCTCTCAAAACCAGATTTTGTTGGACAGTGTTTTTTCAACAGGTACACTGTTCAAGTGTTTCCACTGTGCAAATAGTTGTGATTTATTGCTGAGAGTGACACTAAAGGCATCTCTGAGGGGAAAAATTTCCACAGATAAGAAACATGGATTAGGGAAAAAATCCTCAATTCTGTGCTTCCAAATTTTGCATTATTTAAAATATTAATTGCAGTTGTCTTTTGAATGGTGCAGAATGGATATTTCTATCTACTTCAGTGTTCACATTTTCTTAGTAACAGAAGAGTTGTACCCACAAGACCTAATCTCTTTGAGGATCCAAAATTCTACTCATGACCTTCACATTACAAAAAAAACCTGCTGTAGTTGTGTTCAAAGAAAAACTGCTCTTAACCTTTAAGGCATAACAAACAAGTACTTAAAAGAAGCCTTTTCAAGGTTTCATATACTTGCTAGGAGATACTGCCATTATATTTATTTCCTTTTGCAGATCTTAATGTAATAATGAAGCAGGTAGGATTTAAGCTGTGTTGGTTGTTAGAAAATTTTAATAAGACCTTTGAAGACAGTTAGTTTTATTGCACAGAGTATATTTTTTTAACATGCCTGACCTAAGTGGTTTTGTATCTTATTTTTCAAAATTAAAATCTGGGTAAGAGCTATAGTAAATCAGTGTCCATTCAAGTTATGTGTTTGAAAAGTGAATGTGAATTTATTATTATAGTAGCATGCAGGTTGCATCCTGTGCAAGTAGAGTGTTTTTGTTACTTTTGCATATTGTATTACCAGAGTGCTACCTCTTGTTTCATGTGATAGTTCATACACTGCTTAGGTGGAGATCCAGTGCTGTAAAACCTAAGTGAGACTTCAAAGGGACCAGCAATTTTGCAAATCAGGCACTTCCAAAATAGTATTGTTCCTAGTTTGAGAGTTTAAAATTAGCACTTGGGTAGTTTAGATACTAAAATTTCATATTGCAGGCTCAGGTTAAGGAAAGCTTTTTTATTTTATTCTCATTTGTAGTTGTGTTTTTTTGTATTTTATGCCATCATAATCTAGGTAATCATTCACTTTTATATCTCCATCACAAAAGTAAATTGCCTTCAAGTTCAAAGACAAGATGATAAGACTAAGTTTTAATGACATTATTGTACTTTATATTGCAACTTAGGAAGGGAGCCATATAATCTGTTGTTGGTCCCCTTATCATATAATGGTGTGGAGTTGGAAGGGACCTTCAAAACCACTTTGTTCCAGCACCCGTGCCATGGGCAGGGACACCTTCCACTAGACCAGGGTGCCCAAAGGCTCATCAAAGTCTGGCCTTGAACTTCCAGGAATGGGACATGTGCTGCTTCCCTGCACAACGTGTTTCTAGTGCCTCAGCACCCTCACTGTGAAGGATTTCTTCCTACCATCTAATCTAAGTCTCTCATCTTCCAGTTTAAAACTGTTCCCCCTTGTCCTATTACTATCTACTCCTGTAAAATGTCGCTTTCCCTCTTTTTCATAAGCCCCTTCTAGGTACTGGAAGGCTTCATTAAGGCATTTGGAGCCTTCTCTTCTCCAGGCTGAATAACCCCTGTTCCCTCAGCCTTTGTAGGAGAGGTGCTTAGGCCTCTGGATTGTCCCTGTGACCTCCTCTGGATCTGCACTAACAGATCCACTTCTTTCTTGTGTTGCAGACCCCAGAGCTTGACAAAGAACTGCAGGTGGCATTTCTTGAGAGCGGAGTAGAGGGTCAGAATCACCTCCCTTGACCTGCTGCCCACACTGCCTTTGATGCAGCCCAGGGCATGGTGCCTTTCTGAGCTGAGGGTGCCCTTCTGAGCTGTGTCTGCTGCTCGTGAGGCAGCACCTGCCAGCCTCTGTCCTGCTCAGGGCCCTTTCTGTGCCCGTTCTCTGGCCAGCCTGCGCTTCTGCTTCCCGGACACGGGTGCAGCACCTTGCCCTTGGCTCTGCTGAGCTTTGTGAGGTTCACACAGGCCCACCTCTCAAGCCTGTCAGGGTCCCTCTGGACGATGTCCCTTCCCTCCAGCATGTTGGCCACGCCTCAGAGCTTTGTGTCATTGACAGACTTGCTGAGAATGGGTTTAATCCGTGTCGCCAGCTAAGATTTTAAACAGCCACGGTCCCAGTACCAGTTCGTGAGGAATGCTGCTCATCACTTGCCTCCACTTGGACATCGAGCTTGGCAGCTCTTGCAGCTTGTACAAGTGCAGCCATGCAGCCAGCAAATGGTCCATCCATCACATTCAGTGTCTCTCCATTTCAGAGTTCAGGATGTCGTGCAGAGCAGTTATTTATCACTCACAGAAGCTGATGAAACTAATAGCCTGTATTTACCACTCAGGAATTTAAACTTTTATGTAGAATGGTAGATTTGGGTCTTTTACCTTGAGGAGTTCTGAATATTTCAATTTGTTTGGTGTTCATTACTTTTTAACTCTTCTAAATTGATAGGACTGGAGATGCTTTTTGACAGTTGGTGATGCTCTTAGCTTGCCTTGAGTAGACTGAGGGGCCTAACTTCTAATTGGAATGGTTATAATGGGCCTGAGTTGAAAACTGTATCACCAAACAGATGATAGTCAAGTGTAGATGGTTAATCCTGTTTTACCTATGGGTTTAAAGAAAATTTTCTAGTAAGGAGTGGTTTTAGTCAGTTCTGCTTAAACTGAGGGCTTGAGAATTACAGCAACTTATATATAACTTTTGAGGAAGCTACAGGGTGATTACACATCTCCTTTGGTTTCCAAACCTATCATTCTAGAACTGTGAAAGAAACATGAATACTTTATATATAATTCATAAACAATACAGTAGTTATTTTACTGGTGATAAGGGTAAGGTTCCTCCCTCAAATGCCTTACCAAGTGATTCCACTGATTTTTTTCCTTTTGCTTAGGATAGGAACGTTTGATGCAAAACTTTAATATCTTTAATATTATGAAGGATTTTTATGAATGACTGTGTTGTGGGGTTCTTTTAAACGCTTGTTCCCTGTCTTACTTTCCAGTGATATCTTTTGTGCTGAAAGACAAAAGCCAACACTGCTTTTTGTTCCCTTTTGTGTGGCAGTAGTAGTGAAAATTAAAGCTGTTTATTGAGCTTCCATCACTGGGCAGAATTTCTTTGTGCTTATTTAAAAATCAGATATTTTATATCTCTGTTACTCTAATTGAAAAATGTACTGAAGCCTCCATTGAAAACACAAAGCTATAGAGTTAAAATGCATGGAATGGAAATTTCTTAACTCAAATAATACAGTTTTGCAAAATAATTGTAGTTGAAAATCAGTTTTGTTTTCTTGAAAGTCGGAAGGATCTTTTGATCATATACTTCTGTATTTTTTTTGTGTGTCCTTGAACATGAAATAGTCCCTCCATCTGTTCTCTCATTTTTTCTTGCCAGTATCCTCCCCAAGTTTTTGTGAAGAACATTGAAATACTGCCAAATTGTTATGAAAAGATATAGTCCAGGTTGAACTGTAGTTAATGGATTTCTTCTAACTGCCAGAAAGAATTAGAAGTTTGTGTTTGAAAGAATGTGACTTTCTGACTTGCTTGTGTTTTGATTCCTAGGCATAGGTGTAGCAGTTAGGTAGGTGAATGTCTACAAATTGCTTCCATGAGTAAAAGTAGAAGCACTGTTGAGCTATTTAGGTAAATCAAATGTCATGGATAAAAAAGAGGAGCTAGTTTTTGAAATCTACGTAAGTGAAAACATCAAAACAAAAATATGCTTAGCTGAAGTCAGACTTGAAATAAATAAAAAGAATTTACTTCTTCTGTAGTAGCTGGCTAATAATTACAGTAGACTCCCAATTCTTAATGAGCAGCATAGAAAAAATTAATTAGCTTATTTGGGATCATGAAGCCCACAAAATATTTATAGTGTTGAAGGCAATGCCAATATTTATTTTTAGCCACTTATTTTTTCACCCCAAAATCTGTACTTTTAGGGAAGAATATTGGTAACTGAATTGCCATGAGTTATACTGTTGTATTTAATAAAAAATAAATAGACTTAGCCCATACAGTTGTAGATGTGAATTTGGGTATTCTTACAGAATGTGGACTGGATATACTTGTAGAAAACCTTTATTTTTCAGAATGTTTGTCAAGAAGAATAATGTAAGATAACAGATAAAATGTTTTCATTGAGAGTAATTGCTAAGTCACAGTCAGTTTGTCGAAGTTTAATCAACAGCTTTTTATCATTTTGTGCTAGATGGAGAAATTACTAATTTGCAGTAAAGTAGCTGATGCAAAAAAATTACATAAAGCCAAGATATTTTTACTGGCAAACTACTTTATTAATGTTCCTAGCCTTTGAATTTTTCTTTAAAGGCATTTTACATTTTTCAGTGATAGACTATAACAGGCTAGTGTTAGGTAGATAATATATACTTCTCCAGGCAATATGCAATATTGCTATGAAAAAATAAATTTACACCTCTTCATGTGCTGTAGTTGTTTTGTATTTTACAGTTCCTTGGCTCTCCAGCTCAAATAATTGATGATTTTTAATGGCTAGGACTTTTTTTGTGTAATTTATTTTCAGAAGTATAGCAGATGTTTAGTAAACTTACTGGCATCAAGCAATTGGCAGTTAATTTTCAATCCTGGATGTTGAGTTCTGCAGATAGAAAACCTAAATTCTCTAAGTGTGGTGTGTGTCAGTATATCTCTGTTGACTGTTTCTTTGATGGATTCCTGTTCAATTAACTAATCCTTATTCTCTCTGTAACTGCTTTTACCTTTATTTCCCTTCTACCACTCATTCTTTTTCTCTTCCTAGTCCCCTATTTTGTCTAACTTCCACTGAGAGAAGAAAAGGAGTGAAGAGAGAGAAGAGGTAAGGTCAAGCCTTCATGTTTAAGGGACAAGCATAAATATTTGAGGAAGAGACCTTGCTTTCACTCCCAGGAGTGAGCAAGAGCAGCGCTGTTGGACCCGCTAGTGAAGGAAATCTGTCCTGTGGAAAGCAGCTTTGGTGTGTAGCAGAGGCTTGGCTAAACTGCAGACTGACCCTGGCTTTGTGCAGGCTGCAGTCTGTGTAGTGCCTGCTATGACCTGTGTACCGAGGGAAGCCTTGTGATGTGATGAAAACTCAATTTTTTTATGGTATCTTGGATACCATGAAGGAGGCAGGGGTTTTTACTTCCCTGTTTTAGATACTAAAGTCTGACCAATTCATAAAGTTTGACTGTTGTTGCAAACATCACTGTGGTCTTTATTGAGTGTAAAATCCTGCATTTGTCTCAGGGTGTTCATGAGCTGAAACAGGTTGTCCAGAGAAGTTGTGGATGTCCCATCCCTGGAAGTGTTGAAGCCCAGGTTGGATGGGGACCCTGAGCAACCCAGTAGCAGAGGTGTCCCTGCTTATGGCAGGGATGTTATAACTGGGTCATCTTTCAGGTCACTTCAAACCCAAGCCATTCTGTGGCTCTGTGCTAGTAAATGTTGCTTTCTGGCACTATTTTAAAAGCATAGTTGATGGAGGAGTCTTACTTTGTAGTTGGTTGTAGTAACAGTGTTTCTTAAATAAGTTGGTCTAATGATTAAGTAGGTCTGTGTCAGTACAGCCAATAATGTGATAAAACAGAAATTGGACCAGGCTGGGAAGTTAGTAGCCTTGAGCTCTCTGAAGCTTACTGAAAATCCAAAAGGAGGTGGGGGCAGCTGTGAGCAGTGTCCTGTGAGAAACGGAGAGGAAGCATAATGACTTTAGCCATTATCTGCCATGTGTGACTTCAAACCAGCCATAGCAAGTACTGTTTTGGGTTTTTGCCTGTCTGACAGGGTACATGAGAAAGGTCAGATGGACATGAGTACTGACAACGTGTAGGTGACCCTGAACAGCATAGGAGGATATTGAGGGGCTTGTGAGTGAGGCTAGAAGCAGTTAATATTGGGATGAGGAAGAAGATACTGCTGAGAGGGATATAGAGAACATTAAATCAGTGGGAATGTTTGAGCACATGCTCCAAATACCAGATTTCTTCTAGAAACAAGTTGTTTCTTCTATATGATTTGCAGGACTTGGTCATTAATTGGTCTTAATTTGTATATTTGAGTATGCCTACTGTGTCTTATTTTTCCTCCTCCCCTTTTTTTGTTTCAGCACAATTAGAAGTAAGCTGCTAAGTTGTCTGTTACGTTACCATAGAAAGCAGCAAATAGTAGCAAAGGTCTGAATTTGGACTTGCAGTTGTTTCTAAGTCTGTGCAGTTCTTACTGCAGTGGTGTAACATCTGGAAGTTGGATAGCCTTCCTAATCTCTTAGGAGATCTGTACAGTTATGGAGCATGCCAGGGGAAACAGAGAAACCTTCCTTGTATATAAGATTAGTCATTTATTCTTGTATTCTGCTTCTAGGCCTGATTAAAGGCATGTTACCTCCTGTGAAACAGACAGCAATGAATAAATATTGATTACTTTATACATTTATTTTATGGTATGTGTATATATATGCTGCTTATTTTTTCCATATTTGTGTGTTGATACAAGTATATACATATATACACGTGCACAGTAGAGTTCATTATTTGAGTCATACCTAGAGTGTACCATTAAAATGCCAGTGTCTCTTGATAATTGTAAAAATAATCTCATTTCTTGTTAGACTTGTATGCTCAGAGCAGTAGTAGAAAGCAGCAGTTTAGAAAAGCATGATTTTATTTAATGAAATCTTCTTTAAATCTTCCCTCTTAGTCCATTTCAATTAAAAAAAAAGATAAAAAATCAAACAAACCCAACAAACAAACAGAACCCAACACACACTGCCCAAACCAAAAACAAACAAAAAATTCCAAAGGAGGGAAAAACCTGTAGGTAGGAAGGCCAAGTAGTAAAGCTTAGTTTGTTGGCCTTGTGACAGTTCAGGACATCAGTTTTCACTCTGTGTTTATGGAGCCTGACAAACTATTGACAGTTGCATTTTTAGTTAGATTTCTAGTGCATGGATTGTGCCAGGGCATAGGAGTATCGACTTTTCTTGTGGATTTCTTGTGGTCAAGGGTGGTTCCCATGACCATGTGTTAGAATTATTGGCCTGTAAATCTGAAGGAAAGTATGACAAGAATTGCTTTTGCTCATGATTGCAAAATGTGTGTACACACATGATGTAATTGGAGGGAGGAGGAGAATGTTTAGATTGCATTCTCAATAAATGCAGCTCATGCATGGAAGGTGCATGGTGAGGTAATAAAATGCAATAAAACAGAATACTGACTTCTGGTCATCTACTACCTGAGATGACTTTGTATAAACAAGTAACAATAAGATATGCAGGAGTCAGCCGAGGTCTGAAAGCAGTAATACAATCTTGGAAATCTTTGCATCTTGACTGAAAGACCTTATTGATATGGGAAACAGTAATTAGTTTTGTAGTGGTCCTTTGGAACTAACCTGGACTCACAGTAGGGTGAATTTTCTACTGGGAGCAAATGGAAATTAAGAGTAGAACACTTGTACATTCAGATTGACTTGAAGTTACAACCAGGTTAGCATTGTGTGCTGGTTAAACTGAAAGGTGTTGCCTAACTTGAGAGTGTCATGTTTGTGTGTTTTAAGACTCATTTATTTTTTATCTGTGAATCTTGTAACTCTTCTTCCTTGGTCAGTGCTTGAGTGGAAAATTGACTGTTTCAGCAATTTCAATTGTTGCTTCAAGTTGATTCCATTAAGATTAGTACACATCTCATGAAAATGAGCCTTCATATATACTGTGTGTATTGTGATACTTAATATTGCTCCAGGAAATGGTTATTGATTTCTTGCCTGGATTTAAAGGTGTGAGGGAAGGGGTTTACCAGTACTCAGAGTTTAGCAAAAGGGAGCCTCTTCTGTGCTGAGGGGAAATAAGCTCTTCCTAAGCATGAGGTGAACTGTCCATTGCCACTGGGTAATTTGGGAAACAATTAAACTGTTGAGGTGTTGGAGTGGGGGGACTGACAATTATTCCTGGCCATTTCAGGTACTCAATTTACTACATAGGGAAAGTGACCACTTTCACCTTTTATGTATTTTGTAATTCACATTTCAAGTTACATAATTTTGCTTTTATGGAGAGATAGTTGTCATGTGTAGGTTAGAAGGTTTTGATGAATTTTTCTTCAACTCTAGTTATATGGATTTTGTATATAGACCATGTGAAAGTACAGAGATGGTAATTTGGTTAGTCTATAAATCCTTCTGTAGTGACATGAGCTAAGGACTTCATGGTGAAGTTGTATGCATCAGTATAAAATCTAAATAATTATTTCTCTTAAACCAGCACTGTTGTGTCTAGTGGAATAGCCTGATTATGAACTAATTAGAATTAGATTTTTCTCCTTCAACCTCTGTGTTTAGGAAATCCTGGTGATTCACTTTGCAGAGCCATTCTGTGATGAAATCTCCCAAATCTTGAAACATCTAAACCATCTAATAACTATTTTTTTATCTTGTAATTGTTGATGGGTGATAACTGCAGAGAAAAATATTGAAGAACTTTACATATATACAAAATTCCTAAAAACAGGAACAAAAAGATTTAGTGTTTTTGTAATGCCTAGTGATGTGAGAAACTTGAACTGATCTAGCAATCCATGTACTTAAGTTAATGCAGCCTTCTGTGTATGTGGGAAAATTCTTATATTTGAGATAGGATATAATTTAACTGTAAGCTTAATTCATTGTTCTGCATACGTCTCTTTATAAATTAGAAAACAAATGTTAAGTTTCAAGTTGCTTTGAATTTGTTCCTAACTTCTGTAGTAAATGTATTTTTTCTAACTTCTGTATACTTTCTGTATTTGTCACATGACAACAGAATATGGAAATTGTTCATGGGAAGGAAAAAACAATTCCAGAATATGGAATTGTTCATGTCTGTAAAATGTTGTCACATGTGAAGAATAGCACAAACAGCTGTTATTAATGTTTTTTCCTCTTTGGTTTTTGTAGCTTTAGACATAAACAATGTTAAAAAAACCCCCAACAAACTAGAAATCCTCACCATATTATAATAATAATAGTACTGTAATTATTGTAAGTAGTAATGCTGTCTTGATATGTTAATGTTTCTTTAGGATTTTTTTTTTATGTTTAAGACAAATAAATTGTTACTGGTGTTGCCACCATCTCTTACTGATTTTCATGAAGAGTTTTGTGTGTGCATCTAGACGAGAGCTGTAGTATTCTTAGGCATCCAGCACAGGGTCTGGCAGGTCTGATGCAGTTTCAGATCACATCCTTACCACCTTCGAGGCTGAGCTGTCTGTATTTGGGGGTTTTTCCTCCTTTGTGTACCAGTGGCAAAGTTAAGTTTTTTCTCCTGATGTGACACAAGTGATCTTAGCAGGACATGAGAGAAAGGAAACCTGTGGTCTCTGCTAGACCACAGAATAATGTTGTTTTAGTGGAATACCTCAGGAATAATGTATGAGTTATTTCCTGTTCTTGAAGGCATAAATTGTGTTCTCTGTACAAAGCCACAGAGATTAATATTTTGGAATGTATTGCACTCTTATACTTCTGGTTTTTGAGTACAATTAATTTATACAAAAAGCAGTCCTGGTGTCTTAAAGTGGATCATAAGAAGTATGGTAAGGCTTCAGGTATTTTAGACTGGATGCAGCTGTTGTGTCACAAAGCTCCTGTGTGTTCTCTAGAGACAAAGAGAAGTGCCATTTAAAGTGTAAATCAGTATGACTGAATGGTGAAGTGTGATGGGTGTGAAGAGGTTGATCTTGCACAAGATAAATGTTTTAGCCAGAAATTTGTCTGGGTTTTAAGATGAACATTAGGGCAAGATAAACTTTTTTTACTGCAGCTAAATAAAAGCAAAATTTATTTGAATAAGGGATGTTTTTTTTCTCCTGTAATAGAGCTGTAGGGTGATTATAAGAAAATTCGATGAATTTAAGAAATTGCCAAAATGCTTTCAGAGCTTAGAGTGTACTATTACTAATGGAGTAGACTATAACAAAATTGTTGTTAATTAAGTACAGTAAATGAGCCACTTAGGCCAGTAAAGAGCTGATCAATGAACTTTGGACTAGCAGTTTTTATATGGTGGCTTTTAACTCTGTGACCCTGAAATTAACTGGAATAACCAGTGTGGTCTTCCTGTCTTTCAAGTTCATGTACTGCTTGAAGAGACTTTCTTAAACAGTAAGTTGTGGAAATGAATATACCTATGAAAACAATTTCTTAAAGGCCATGGATGACAGTTTGTCACAGTTCTGAAAGAATAATTACTTGAAATAGATGGATACTTGCAGGAGTTGGAAAGTACCAAATCATGACAGCAGATAGTATTTTATGACTCATCTAAAATACCAAGCTTCAAAGGATAAGCAATCTCTTCATAGATAAAATTCCCCAGTGGTTGTGTTACTTTCTTTCTGAACTTATAAAAATACTGGGAATATTAGTATGTCATGACAATGCTTCTGATTCTGACATGGTGGAAAATAATTGTTTTGCATCATTCCAAATTTAACATCACTGTAGGGATCATAATTGGATGGCCTATATATAAGGTCACAGTTTTGTTTAATAAGTGGGTGTAGTGTTATTAATTTATCCTAGATCTCCCCCCACTCTCATTACGGGCATTTGTTGAGGATGGCTACTCATAAATAATGAGCAATGTTTGTTTGAATTAACTTGGCCATGTAGGTATTGCAAGCCAGTGACTGCCTTCATTCTTCCATGCTGAACTATAGGCAAAGGAAAAGCTTTGGAGACTTCTGTGTAGTGATGAAGAAGGAGGTAAAAACCAGTGAGTTAGTCTTGCAGTCATGTTCTGCTTCCTTTTAGATAAAACATATGTTCAATGCTCTTCAGGCAAAAAAATCTTGATTCCTCAAGTTTCTGACCTTACTCAGTGTAGATCAGGTTATTAGCATTTTTTCCTGAATTCTGACAAACTGTATTTGAATGACTTGCCATAGGGCAGGAAGTTGGTTTTGGTTGAGTCCCCCCCCTTTTTTGTTGGGGTTTTTTTTTGTTGTTGTTTTTGTTGTTGGGGTTTTTTTAGCTCGAATGGTGGTGTATTTGCATTGTCATGGATGGGGACATGCATTAGCCATTGATTTTCCGTCCATACATGGCTGTAAAACATGCATGGCTCTTCTTTTTCTGCATTACGTTTTGAAAAAGCCCCAGATGTTACTTCATTATCATATTCAAGTGACGTTCACTGACAACACAGAAAAGATCTGCTTACCAAATCTATGATGATTGGGTATTCTCAGCTGTTTTATGTAAGGCTGGAGATGTCACAGCCCATCAGACAACTTTATAAATGTGTTCCTCACTTCCATCAGTCTCCAGGGCATTTTTGCCTGTGTTGTTTTACACCTGATGCTCTACCTGGTCAGAAGTGTTTAAAGCAAATGTTTTAAGAAAAACCACACCACCAACAAAATCAAGTTTAAGTGCAAGAAACACCTTTTTAAGTGAGGATCTTGATCCCAGACAATGTTGTGTAATATGTCTTTTAGACCTACATTGACCCAGTAAAGCTGTTTTAAGAGTTACCTAGTAGCAGGCATAAAGTAAAAGATGATTTGGTAGCATAGGTCACACATAGGGAGTACTGGAACAGCAGTTAATCCTGGCCTAGCTGATTTACCTGGATATAGAAAATTCATGGTTTCTTTAAAGTTATTGTGTAAATTTTTTACTTTTTCAGAAGATGGGGACTAAATGGTGAGTTGATGTTTCCTTTAAGTTGTAGGTACACCCATTCAGGGTGCCTATGAGTACAGTTAGCTGTGTGGTGGGAAAATGAGTGCTCACTTAAACTGTTAGAGGAGCTTATGATTTTTTCAACCTCTCTACTGAAAATACTCTATACCTGCTTTTGATTTAACATATTTTTCTTGCTACTTATTCTTGACAATAATATATTTTTTCTTAATTTTTTTGCATAGCTAGTGATGCACTTTGTTACTTGTGGTATTTAGTAAGAAAATGCTCTGTATTTAAATGAGGAAAGCAAAATATTCCAATGGCTTCTTGGCCCAATAGCTTTCTAGCTTATTGTATTTGGTGTCTCATGGAATAGGACCAAAACACACCTTTTGCTGTCTAGAAGAGTGAACTAGCTGTAGGTTTAGGCACTTCAGACATCTTGGCATGTTCTTAAGTTAATTGCCAATCTTCACTAGTGTTAAAACATTTAGGAAGTTAGATGAAGACTTGCTGCCATCTCATATTTTAGAGATGTCTCATACGTGCCACTTTGTCATCTTGAAGGTGCTGACCTAATCAGTAAAAGACAATTCAGATTCAATTCACAGTGTTCATCTAAAGTCCATTTCTCATCGGGGGCTTGCTGGATTCTAGGTGCTGAATTCCATACCTGGAATGGGGCAACTGTGGATGTATGGACAGACTGAGAATGAGAGGCTGGAGAGCAGCAAGGGACCTGGGGGGTCCTGGTCCTGACTAGTGAACACGAGCCAGCAGTGCCCTGGCAGCCTGGAGGGCCACCTGTGTCCAGGGGGCATCAGGCACAGCAGCACCAGCCGGGCAAGGGAGGGGATTGTCCTGATCTGCAATGGGGTGGCCCCATCTCGAGTGCTGGGGGCCATCTTGGGCCCCACAATATAAAAAAGACATGAAACTGTTAGAGAGTGCCCAAAGGTGGTGAAGGGCCTTGAGGAGAAGCCATACAAGGAGTGGCTGAGGTCACTTGGTCTGTTCAGTCTGGAGGAGACTGAGGGGAGACCTCACTGCAGTTACAACTTCCTCATGAGGGGAAGAGGAGGGACAGACCCTGATCTCTGCTCTGTGGTGACAGTGACAGGACCTCCCTCCAGCGCAACAGCCTGAAGTTGTGCTGGGGGAGGTTTAGGTCAGTATTAGGAAAAGGTTCTTCCCCCAGAGGGTGGCTGGGCTCTGAACAGGCTCCCCAGGGCAGTGGTCACAGCACCAGCCTGACAGAGCTCACGAAGGGTTTGGACGACGCTCTCAGGCACATGGGGTGACTCTTGGGAATGGTGCCATGCATGGCCAGGAGTTGGTCCTGATGATCTTCCTGGGTTCCTTCAAACTCAGCACATTCTGTGATTCTGTGAAAATACATTGATGTCAAAATTATTGTGCTGACATAGACATCAGCTAAGATAACAACATTTTGTGGTATGAGAGGAGTGTCTATTAGACACAGTATGTGTTTCATTGCAAAGTGGTTTGTGGTCTTGCAACTCTGACATTTTGGTAAGAGTTTGCAAGTATTCATTATGTAACTACTGAAGATGCTGGACTATTTTACTTAAGTTACCTAGTCACATGTGTGGAACCTGGTCTGTATTAGTGTATAAAAGTGTGTTAATTTACTCATCTGGGAATAGCTGAGAACTGTTCACATTTCTCCTGTACTTGGTTGGGTGTTCTGCCCTGTGTAGTAAGGGAAGCGGGGGACTGGTAGTAACTGGCACACAGGTTGGATCCTGCATTCACTTGTGTGAGTCAAGCAGATTGTAGTTTGCTCTGCAGTTAAAAACTACTACTGATTATTTTTATTTTACTCCTTTAAAAAATCACTTCCAAAAGTGGCCCTGAATGGGCATAGTATCTTCTAATGGTGATGTAATAAAATGGAAGATATTTCCTGTCATTATTGTGAATTATTCAGATTATTTTGTTTTTTAAAAAATACTACATAGCAGTTAAGACATTAGTTTTTTTTAAGTGCAAAACAAAAGAGAACAGCGCTGGCTAAGACTTAGTTGCAAATTCTCTAACTAGGTTTGTGTTGAAAGGTACAGCAACTAAGCTTTGACAGCACAGGGCCAGTCTCATGCACTTCCCTGATTGTGCTGGGGTTTTTAATCAGAAATTTGTATGATTGCCCATTTGTAATGTATTCAAGTTCAGCTGTTAAGATCATCACACTCTTTAAAGAAGTTTATTTGCAGTTAATGTTAGAGAAGATTGAATGTTCTCCTGTTGCTTGTGTAAAATACAACTAGCGAAGTAATTGTGACAGATATAAATGGCAAATTTTTAAAATAAAATACATGATGTAAAATTGCCTGGGTTTCAAATGAACTGACTTCATTTCCTGCATGTTGTGTTTTGTTTTTGACAGGGTTTGTGGATGCACTTAGATGTTTGCAATGAGCACTGTGGCTGGCATGCCCCAGTGTTTTGGATACCAATGCATAGGACTCCGTAGTAATCGAATTTATCAGAAACGAACGTCATGAGCATAGTGATCCCATTGGGGGTTGACACAGCAGATACTTCTTATTTGGAAATGGCTGCAGGCTCAGAGTAAGTATGTGAACATCATTTGTAAGTGCTCTTACTTATTTTTTAATTACTTTAATTTTTTCCTTCATGGCTGTTATTTTAATACAGTTGGAGAAAACTTAAAGGGTTTCCTTAGTTTTGTTGAATTTTTAATTACTTAAATTAATAAGTGTCGCTTCATTCTTATATCAGTTTCTTCTACTTTAGGGGCAGCAAAGGAGAGAAGCTAAATGCTTCTACAAATACATGTTTTTCTTGCTTATCAGACTGACAAATAAAGATACTGCTTGGTTTACTTCTCATCCTTCAAATATTTTGGCATTTCAGTTTCCTTTTTAACTACATGTAAATTTTTTTTTTATTTTGCACCTTAGAAAGATAAAATAATTTGGTGCATTAAACTGCAAGAAAGTAGTAGTAATCAAGACAAGGGTGAATTTCTTAATGAAAATTGAAGTCCTAGCTGAAATGCTAATACCATGTCTTCACAAAGTTATTTCTAATTGTAAAGCTAGTAGAAAATCATTTAGTTGTTGTGCATAAAGGGTTACAAAAGAGCCAGTGAAATCATGCATTCAGTAAACTGTGGCTTTGCACCAAATATTGTAGTGTAGTGAGTTTCTGGGTTTTGGAGAATGGGGAGGGTGACTTGTGGGGGTTTTTTAGGGTTGGGGGGAGCTGTTGTTGTGCATATATGGTTTTTTGTATTGTGGTTCTTTTCTAATTTTTTCCCCTTAGTCTCCTGTACAGTATTGATGGGCTAAGGTTTAGGAATTGCTGATCTCTGACTGGATATGTTTCTTGTCAAACAAACCTTTCTCTGCGTGTAGCACACAGAATGTTTAAGAAGCAAGTGGTTTTTCTTTCAAACTTTGATCGAAAGTTTTGGGAGAACTCTAGAACAGCTTTTTAAAGGGATGTTTCTCTACTGTGCTTCCAGGTATATATGAAGCTATTCTAGATTTGTGCCATTTATTTGAAGAGAACCAAGAATTTGCAATTCAAAATTTTTTGGTTCAATAAGTTTTTAAAGTTGTTTCATCTTTTCATATTATAAATACTCTTAACCTAGGTGCAGAAAATTTTTAACTGTAGTGAACCATTCACATTTCTTTTCACTTTTTTCCCATGCTTTTCTTTTATGTTTAGAGAGGGTCATGATTCCTGAGGTTGCTGACATTCCTTGCAGACACAGCATGTCATGCTGAAATTAAAATAAATAAATTTAGTTGTCAGTATAAACAAGATAGAGTTCACAGTGTTATTTGCTTGATACTGTGGCAGAGCGACCCAGTTAGGAGCTGCTTTTCTTCAGATGTTAAGTGGCTGTTACCACTTAGATTAATTCTTGTCATCTCTGCCGTCCTCACACTGAAATGTGTGCAGTTGCATGATTGGTGTACGCTGATTTAAAAGCCATGTCACTGTCACAAGAAGTGTGACACTAAGGTGTGTCCCTAATCTACCAGCTTACACGGTTGTAAACCATTGCTATCACAATCCGTGTGGTTTACTCTTTGTTCTTGTGCATTTTCTTCCAGAGGGGGTAGCATGTTGGATGTGGAGTGTATTAGTAACAGTCCTGGATGGTTTTTGAGCAAGTTGTGGGGTTTTCCCAGGAGGGAGGAGCTAGAATTTTTCCACTGTGACTGGCAGGTCGGATATTGCTTCATCAGTTGCTGAAGCATGAGCAAACACAAGGATGGGGGAGTGGCAAACTTGATTATGCAGGAGAAGAAGCTTAGGGAAAAGCTCTTTGTGTAGTGCAGTCTCCTAGTGCTGAAAGATCTTTCCTTATGTTTTGAACCAAGGCATAAGCCTATTAAAAGAGGGGATGTTTTATATGATTAATAGTTCCACATATTTTAATAATTGTAGCAAATAGCTATGTGTGGAGTAGCCTACTAAGAGGTTTAAAGATCTTGAAAATTGGGTGAAATAGTTTGTTTCTTATGCTACATGTACATAAGTGGGGTCTCCAGATAGATCTTTGTGTCACTGTAGTCAAAACACACATACTTGGCCTTCATGATCTCACCACAAATGGGGATTTGTGACCTCTTAGTGGTAAGGTCCTTGTACTTGTAAGCAGAACAAGCCATTTCTGAAGATTCAAAATATTCTTCCTGGCTTCAGAGAGTGCTTGTGTAGCTTAGAGCATAAGTATGAACTACACATTGGGAGATGCCATTGATGGCACTGCTTTTCTGGTTATTGCCATACATGTTTTTTAGGGAGAAGGCCTGTATAATAAACCTCACAATCACAGTGTACAGATCACTGTACTGAGTTGAGCATCCAGGAGAAAACATTGGTGCAGTCTTCCATCCAGATAGTATCAGGCCAGCCTGTACTTGTAGGGCCTGCTGCAAGGTGCTTGGGTAGCAGAACCCACTCCCTGCTAGAGGAGCAGTCTTTGCTTCTTGTTGTCTAGCTGTCATATGTCTTTGGTTAGATGAAGTGTCTTGAAGTAGAAAATGTTTTTTCTCATACAAAATATATTGTATTTTTTGTCTGCGATGGCCTGCAGCTGGATACTGTTCAGGTGTGCTGGTACAAACAGAAAACAAACCTAAATTCCTTGAAAGTTAGATTTGTCAAACTGGATTGTGGGAGATGGATGTTGCTGAGAGGTTGCGTTTGGAGTTCAGACAAATGTTCAGGAAGTTCTTGTAGTATGCTTAGCTCACAGCCTAAAGCTTGGATACCCCATCTGTCTTTGAGCATTTTAGTGAGATTTTATTTCTTGCTTGAATATCTATATATTTATGGAAGTGGTTGATGGCCCCAAATTCGAACTGACTGTATTTTGATTTTGGGTTTTAGTCAAAAATTGTGTGCTTTTTTTTTCTTTTCTTTTTTTTTTTTAAATTTATTACTAAATGGTCAGAAGCAAAACAATGTTTAAAAGGAGTGGAGTGGTGGAGATGACATTTTAGAGATGAATTGGCTTCCTTTGAATCATTGCAGGTTGATTTCCCTAATACAGGTTAACTAACTATAAAAGTGTAGTGACTGAGGTTTTGTAAATTAACTGGTCTCGGGTGTTGCTGTTAGTTTCTCACTAATGCCATCTGCTGGCAACGTGCGGAATATTTTGTTTCCATTTTAGATATGAGCAGTAGGAAATGACTCAGACCATGAAGTTGTTTCACTTGCTAAATGAAAATTCTCTCAAGGCTTTTTTTTAAATACGGGCATCTTTGCGTTTTAAACTTATTTTAGAAAATATTCTATTTCTGTTTTCAAGGTACAGGAATGTCTTAAATCACTGGAGCCCAAGAGCATGTGGAAAGCTTTTGTGTAGAGTTTTTTGTTTTGTTCCCTGTGAACATTTTGCACAGATTTGAATTGCTGACCACAATGCTTAACAAGTATATATGATATTTTAGCAAAATATGGTCAGTTTATCACAGTGTTTGTTTATTTAGGAAATAATATTATCATTTTGATCAAGCTTCATATTTACTGTGTTGTAATACAAACACTGTAGTTCGGATGAAAACCAAAAATACAATAAATATCTTTTAGTTATGCAGTAAGACAGCTGTTGTTTGAGGTGAAGCTGAAAAATGTGGTATGATCAGAGGACTGACAGAATTAGTACCTCAGTCTCTGACAGAATTGGCTAATGTCCAAAAATACAAGCAAGGAAAGCCTTACAGTGTTTTCACAGCTCTGAATGCTTACGTGTTTTCCTCCTGAAAACTTGCTTTCTGGGATGGCTGCAAGAATTCCAGTGGTGAAGTGAGGGGGTGTTTGTCTGTAGTACAGTAGTTAGTTAGTGCCTTGCTGCTTGGGCCCAAAAAATGTAAAACTTGATTTTTAAATTATGTTCTCATCTCATGCTTTAATCATCTGTACAATTAAATATTTTGCCAAGAAGCATTTCTTCTCAAAGCTGTACATATCTGAAATGTCTATTTCAGAAGAAGGGTTTGACCTTTGAACAGACAGGAGTATAGAGGGCACCTTTTCTGTTTGAGGTCATGCACATGGTTGGCAAAACCAGGAGTGAGAACCTGTTAGTCAAAGTTGATTTTGTCTGTGGCTCTCTGGAAGAATGGTGCTCATTCTGTGCTGTTCATGCCATCTGTATCACTTTCCTGTTGGCTGTAAGGGTAATCTGTGATGGTTAATGGCTAGCATAAGTGAATGCTCTTGGAGCTCCTTCCCATAGTTGTTGGTTTCTTCCCCACTTCCCCAGCCCAGAGCAGTGGGTAATTGGAGCAGTAACAGTTCCATTCAGAGCTCTAGTTTAGTGAGCATCTGTTAGAATTGAAAGTAGTGTCTGTGCCTGGATAAGTATTTGAAAAAGGTTTTACTGAAAGCTGATTGTGCTCCAAATTTTTTAATAGTTGCCTTTCTGTACCGCCTGATTTTGCTCCCACCGTTTTTCTGGTTTTCCTTGTTCAAGTAAAGATGTGACTTTTTCTTAGTAACATTGTTTTCTGAATCTGTTTTATGAGTGTTAAAACAGTTGGTGATAAATGGATGTTTCTGGAAGCTTTACACTTTTGCTTCCCACCACTGTTATGCCTCTAAATATTAAATTTTGTTCTCTTAAGTGGTTTATAAATGGCTGGTGTAATAAGAAATGGATGTAGGTTGTTGGGTGTATTGTCTTGCCTCAAATCTTGAAAGGGACCTGGACTATCTTTTTGACTTCTGTAGTCAGATGATGAAATACACAACCTCTCTTTTTAGGGTGCTTTCATTCTGATATCTTTCTCTGAATGTTCCTGTGTTTAAGTAGCTGGTATTTAGGTCATAGTAATACTTATTTTTAATGAAGGAAACTCTTCTAAATTAATCCAGGATGGATTGTACCAGAATCCCCTCCTGCCTGTCCTTAGTAAGCCTTCCTGCTCTGAAAACAGAGTATTTTTCAGCAAGACCTAGCTTGAGCATTGAAGTCAGGGTGGGTAAGAGTACCCAGGCTGCTGCTTGTCCCATGCAGGAAATGGGGAGGAATAGCAGTAGAAGCAATGCAGTGGTCAAGGCATCCTGGTTCCTGCAGCAGCTGATTTCTGCCATGGTCATGGTGGGTGTGTAGCTAATGCCTCGTTCACTGGCATTTTAGTTGGCTGGGTCATCACAAGGATTACTGAAAAGATGTGTGATTACTGCACAAATGTGTTGTTACATAGATAAAAGCAAATTGGTTGGAAAGGCAAGGTTTTTTCATCTTTTGTCTTTATTTTAGTCATGAGATTAAGTTCTAAGCTGTTTCTAGAAGCTAATTATAACAAACTCCAAAAAAAATTGTATTTTCAAGTTGTGAAAGAGTGTAAGAGAGTAACTGAGGATTTTTCTGCATTTATGAGGTAACAAAGAGCAAGTGCTGTCAGATTTGGTTTGTCTTATGCTAGTCAGAAGTTGTATTTTTAACGTTAGTACTTGACATGATTTTTGCGCTCACATGTTTGTTCGCTCTCTCAAAAAAAGGCAGCTGATGACTGTTGGAGACAGTAATCTTTTTAAATTTTTTTTTTCTTTGGACTCTAAAGCCCTCCCCCAGAAGTGCTTTTAACTAGTTTCTTCTTAAACAATTTTATCATTGGGATAGTAACCTCACATGGGAAAACGCTCTTAAGAGGAAATGGGCCACCAAACCCATTAGTAGGACAAAGAGATGTGAAAATACCGCATTTTGTTCAGAAAGTTAATGATTAATTATATCTTTTCAAAAAAGTAACAAATGTAGGTTTCTGGTGTCCTTTAAAAACAAACTAGTATTGCTTCATGGCACAGCAAAAAAGCCTCTATTAATGTGTACGAAAACAATCCCATCAGTATCTGTTTTAATTTATGATTCAGAAACGCCAAGTTTATTTTAAAAATTAGCTCAAGGAGTTAGTAAGATATGTGACAGGCAACAGAATTCACACATAACAAAAATAAAATTAGAAAACTGAACCAGACCTGATTTGTAATGTGAAGCAAGTCCAGTTCTAAATGTTGATATTTCATGGTGCCTTTTTTTTGTTTTAAAGAAACTCCACTTTAGTAACCTGGATTCATTTCTCTTAGTATTATTAAATCATATGGTGCAGTGAAAAAACTGCAAGTTATCTCAGTCATGCACACATGAACAACTGCTCGAGAAAGGCCATGAAGATGTAATTTTTGTGCTCGAATAGATCTTCCTGTTCTAGTATTCCTTTATCTTTCTTGCTTTGTATTGTGGTTTAGTGCATATAAACCATGGTTAGTATATTGAAGAACGCATTGGTTTTGATACAAAACCTTGTCTTGTTATCACCTTTTTCTTTGTGTTTAAAAACGGCTCGACAGAAGCTGCCTTGTTTAGCTGATTAGCCCCCGTTGATTGCTGCGTGTGGGAGCAGCCGGTGCGGGTGCCCGCGGCTGCCGCTGGGTGTCGCTGCAGGGCTCGGTGGCTGCGCGGCCCCGGAGCGCGGCCGCGCTGCTCGGGCAGAACTGCCTGGGCAGAACTCCCTGGGCAGCTTCTGACACCGCTCGGTGAGGCACCCCCGGGGCTTGCGAGTTTGTTACTGCCCCCATACGCTGCTTTAAACAGAATCAGCAGGGAATTACTTAGAAGCTGTGCAGCAAGTACCTCCAATTTATTAATATAAATTACATAGTAATTGCATTTGTGCTGTCTTTTGCCTTGCAGACCAGAATCTGTAGAAGCTAGCCCTGTGGTAGTTGAAAAATCGAACAGTTATCCACACCAGTTGTATACCAGCGGCTCGCATTCACACAGTTACATTGGTTTGCCCTATGCAGTAAGTTTTGTGCAAAGTATTCTGTACATAATACATAATGTAAAAATATCCTGCTTTTATCTGGAAAAGCTGATTCATGCTTATCTTTCTGTATCTTATTGGGAGTTGGGTAAGTTGGATAAAAACGGTCTATCAGAAGCTGAACATAATGCACTTAAACGTACAACATAGTTGAGAAGTTAGAAAATAAGGTTAAATTGGGATATAAAATAGAAATATTTTAAAATATAAATACAAAATTTAAAATATTTTAAATATATAAAAATAAAAAAATTTAACCTTTTACTACAAAATTAAGAAGCCTGAAGTTCTTTGCCAAATGAATTCTCACATTTTGGCTTGAATAACCATCAGTATATGAGCATTTATGATAAATGACCTTTTCACAAAATTCTAGGACCATAACTATGGTGCTCGGCCTCCTCCAACGCCTCCAGCTTCTCCTCCTCCATCAGTGCTTATAAGCAAGAATGAAGTAGGCATATTTACCACTCCCAACTTCGATGAAACCTCCAGTGCTACTACCATCAGTACGTCAGAGGATGGAAGCTATGGAACAGATATTACCAGATGCATTTGTGGCTTTACCCATGATGATGGATATATGATCTGTTGTGACAAATGCAGGTAATGCATATTAAAATAACTTTTAAAAAGTAAAAATTACTTAAGGCTGCACTGAAAGTAAATGTAACTAAATGGTGTTTTAATTACAATGAGTCACAAAAAATTTCCTTCCATCAAAAAAGTGCTTGAAGGTTGTGTGTTTTTCTAATAGGCAACATAGTCAGTTAAGGCCAGTAATTATTTTATAATTTAATTCTGGTCAGTCTTGACTGCTCATGAATTTGGTCATACCTTTGCCTGTGCATTGCTGCTTAATAAGGGTAAACCTTTTTTCCCTCTAAAAAGGATGTCTGTGGTACTCTGTCCAAGTTATTTGTTAGTAGGGTAAAATGAAAACACAGGCATTACTTAATGTGCATGTACTGAGTAATAAAGCATCTTGGTGAATTATGCATACATAAATCAAAGAACTTGAAGGTTGCAAAATAATGTGAAAGAAACTTCTTGAATATTGGTTTCTCTGTGCATGATCTTTCTGATTACTCTTCATTTTTCAATGGATTTGGTTAATAAGTATCAAAAGACTAACCTAGATTCTTAGTGGAGAAGCTGAAGTTAAATGTTTAGACATCTGAGTTTATGCCTAAGCACCTATTTGATCACAGTATAATAAGAGACTGCATTTGAATACTTGGAATTGGAAAAATAAGAACAGAAATTTTTAGAGGTGATACACTTAACAGGAGAAGACAAATGTTGTGTTTCTGCTCAATATTAGCCTGTGTTTTTACATTTGGTTAATGAATGCTGCTGGATTTGTTAGATCTTTGTGTATTTATAAAATAATAGTTCTAGCTAGTTAAAATATTAATTTGAGCTCCATTCTTCTCTCTGCTTATGTAACAAGCTTGTTAGTAATTTCTGACGGTCCTAAATTCTGATAATCTTGCTCATTGTTTTGAAATGTATTGACATGTTCTTCCAGCAGTGGAGGTGTAGGCAGTCACCAGTTAGGTAGAGTCTTTTTCCTTTGAAGAGGAGATTCTCTGCGAGGAGTTGTGAATTTACCACAACTCTTTCCAAGTGGGAAGACAACTATTTTTGTGTCCCTCATCCTTCTAGCAGTGTAGGGCTGAGTATAAACTACTGTTTTAGCTTAGACTTCAGTCTAGCAAGCAGTCTCTTCCCTGACTCTGGGAAGAAGTTAAAGCTCTTTCTTTGCTGTGCAACAGTACTACCAGTTTATAACAGTGTGTACAAAAATGTGTATTTATTTTTCGCTTAAAATATATAAGGAAATTAAACTATATATGTATCTTAGTGTATTTCTCTATATAGAAATATCTTATATACCCATTTTTAAAAGGGAATTGAATCCTTTTGTTTAAAACCAAACCACTTGTTGCTAAGTAAAACATAAGTCTTGTTGCTGATATTTGTCTCTGTCTTGTTGTCTATTGTGATAATTTACCATTTTATTTCTGATGTTGGAGAAAAATTTCCAAGAGAGAATACGAGTCAGCTGGCAGAGTGGTGGCAAAGATAGTGATTGAGATGTAGTTTTAAGCAGTATTGAATCTGAGTAAAGATGACAATGAAAAAAAAAAGGCAGCTTTCTCTGTGTATTGTGCATGCAGTTGTTTTAATTGTTCTTTAAAGCTGGGATTTTGTTTTGGTGTTTTCATAGTGTCTGGCAGCACATTGACTGCATGGGGATTGACAGACAGCATATTCCTGACATATATCTGTGTGAACGTTGCCAACCCAGGTGGGTAGTTTGGTTGATTTTGAACTCTAAAACACAATGGAACAGTGCACAACTGGTATTTTTCTAAGTATCTGAACATTTAGTTACTTTACTGTTTATTCTGCAATAGTCAATGGGAAATGCCAGAGGTCTGGTTTAATACTTAAATGCAATGATATATTTTCTAATTTCAGGAGTTTAGATAAAGAAAGAGCAGTGCTGTTGCAACGAAGGAAACGGGAAAATATGTCAGGTGAGTAAAATGTAAAGCTGTTTTCTTAGTAAAGGTGATAAAATAAGTATAAATTATATAGAAAGACTTCAGAGCACATACATGGTTCCCACAGTTTTGAAAACCTTGAGCATATCAGTAAATCACCTTTTACTTGACTATAGTGTTACCAAGATAACATAGTATCAGAATTGTTGTAGCTTCACCTGTTTTATTGATGGTTTTCAGCACTGTGGGTTTTTATAGCAGTGTGGAATAATTCAGTCTGTTCAACAGTGTTCGAGTTTCTTAATAAGCAATGTTGCTTTTATAATAACTGTAACTCCTTTGACTAAGGTGCTGAAAATAAGGTGGGAAAGCTTTAAGTTTCTTCTTTTAGAATGAGAGAGGGTTTCTAAGTCTACTTTTATTCTGGAAAAAAGTTTGAGAGAGAAATCCTAATTCTTATATGTTGGATGTAGACTGGGTGTTTTGGTATGGCTCTGGAGTTTTTTGGACAATGGGAAAATTTGTTAAACTGTGTAGGTAATAACAATGTTTTGAGGGTTTTTTGCCTTTGATAACCAAGGTAGTGCAAGTACCCATTTCAGTCTGAGTATTTTATGCAAGTAGTTCTTGAACTTGTTCACAGGATTTCAAAAGTCATCTGGCCTGACTTGTCAGGAGTTCTGTCTGACCATTACCAAAACGTGTTGTAGAATTCTTGGTTGACAGCTGGTACTTTCAAGCTCTATTACAAAAGTAATAACTTGGGAGGAGGCCATCCTCCTAAACATGTTTTACTTCCAGATTATGTCTCTGAAGTGGTGGACTGTCTGTGTGTGTATTTTAAGATTTCTTTTAAAATTACCATGTAAATATGATCCTGCTGCCCACTTCATCTGGCTTCAGAAAGTCAGAGAGGTGTGTGACACAACTGTGCTTCTTGGTACAGTTGACACTTGGTGTTGTCTGGTACTAAGTTGTCTAAAGTCTTTTAAAGGCATTAATGACCTACTTACAAAACCACAGTCATTTTTTGTTTTGTCTGTTTTCATTTTAACAAAACCAAGCTTAATGTATACAGTTTTGGTTGACCTACTAGGTCAGTCAAATTTAAATTGTAAAAATTTCTGGAATTTAAAATTATTTTTGTTAATTCTATTGAAATAGTAGAACAAGTAGATTTATAATTCATTTGGAGTTAATGAGTTCACTGACTGCTCTGATAATACTGTGAGGTTGGACTTGAATTTTCATAACCAATAGGGGAAGTTGGTGATCTGAGCTATATTTAAATAATCTCTTTGGATTTGCAGGCACACTATCTGATCATTTACTGTAAACTTAAGGGGAGAGAGATTAAAAATCTTAGGAGGATCTGATGAGATCTTACCTTTGAAGTTGGTGTTTAACCCTCCTCAGTCTTGATAATCAGTGTTCTAAATCTGTTACATGAATTCAGTAGGAAAGGAAATACTAAAAGGTAAAGCCAAAGTATCAACAGTTGAAAAGAAAGGCAAATTCTGGTTCTCTTTAATCTAAAATGTGATCAAAGTGCAGTATTGATTACTGTGATTTTTAATACATAATTTGAATGTCTGTGCTTACACATCTTAATTTCCGTTTAGCTTGGGTGAATATATTTGATGTTGACTGCTGTACAGTTCTGTTGGACTCAGTGACTTCGGGTATAAACTGAGGCCTGTGTGAGACATTAATAAAATGGACAATTTTCACAGATGATTTCAAGTAGGAAAAGCAAAAGTGGCATCAATTTGAATGGATCTTTTCAATGTTTTAGATACTCATCAGAAGCCGAATGTTACTTTTAACTTAATTATTAGTAATTTACAGGTGTTTGATAAAAGGTAGGACTGCATAATTTGGATGCTCTTTGATGAGTCAGTCTGTATATATAGGGATTTTCACTTATGTATGAGAATTCTTTAGAGTAAAATGTTTTTGTCGTAAAGATTTCTGAAGAGTTGCTGGCTTAACCTTTGGATGAAACACAGCTAACAGTGGGGAGAAAGTAGATTGGTTAGTTTGCTTCAAGAAAAGAGCTTTTAATTGAACATTTCACATGCTAGAAAATTGTGTGTGTTAAGCTTTTATGTGTAACCACATCATCCTTTTTTCTGGCAATGTTCTCAGCCCATTCTTCTGGGTCCTGTGGTTGTATGAGATGGTGTTGATTTTGTTTCTCTGGTATAAAAGTCCAGTTCTGGTGCAGCTCAGTGTGCAGTGGATTACTGACTGTGGTTCAGTGAACTGAGCACCTTTGTTAAGCCAGTACTCCCTCAGTTGTATACTGGATGTTTTGGGTTTTCCTAGGAGGTTTGTTTTGGTTTTTTTTTGTTTTTGGGGGTTTTTTTAGAGATAAAATATCTTAGATTTATAACATAAACAAGGATGTTGCTTCAAGCTGTTTGGTCTTGAAATTGATGCTGTCAAGATCACTTGCCTGCTTATGGGTAAATGAATCTGGGCCCAGAAGTTGTGAAATTTGGAGAGTTTCTGTCTTTGCTTCTGACTGCAAACTCAAGATCTCCCCTTAGTGTGCTTTACCAAGGCTCTTCAAAGTGAAAGCAGGTTATGTAGGTTAGAAAGGAGTGTCTCAAAACAACTCCATGTAATTACATGTTCAGCTGAGGTAATTATTTTTTACAGTAAGTTGAGCACAGTGTAGACAGCAATACTGATATGTTGCTTCCCTAAGGAAGACAGTGTTTTGTGGGGTTTGGGGCAAGGGGAGAGGTGTATGGCTGTGATGTCATGATCCTGTAGGCACTAGTGTATGGACTACAGACACTGACAATTTTAAGTTTCTGTTCTGGGGTTTCTAGTTCTCAGGCATTGGTTATTCTGCTGTTTATTCTTCTTTTATTAGCCGTTTCTTCTTTCCTTGTGCTTTTTATGCTCATTTAGAAAATATTCTCAGCAGAGATGTTAACAAATTCAGTAAACATCATCAGTTCCTAGCTTATGAAATATAATTATGTGTCTGATAAGGTGTTCAAACGAATAACCATGATGGTAAGATGGGATTGTTTACTATGCACAGAAGAATCCTGTTAAGGAATGTTGTGAGCAGGAAAAATCCAGAGTAACCAGAGTAGCTGGAGTTCTTTATTTAGTAAAGAGGGTTTTGAGAATTAGGACTGCTGAGTGCACTGATTAAAGCAACATCCTTCTGAGAGCTGAGGCAATGTTTTCTCTGCTCTATTAAGTATTTGTGAAGCCTGCTTCTGTGCTGTATGAGAAAGTTCTGCTTAGTGTGAAGTGTATTTACTCAATGCAGAATATTTGGAAAAGCTACTAAAATCTGAGAAACCTGTACTGAGCACATGCAAACAACAGTCTCTTATCTGTGTGCATCATCTCTCTTCCAATCCTCCCCATCCTTCACAGCCTTTCATCTTGACAGAACTAGGGTAATCCTGTTTCAGGTCAGGATATGTGTTTGTCTGACATAAATGCTGATGTATGCTAGATTTCAGGCTTTGGCCTTTAGGTCTGTGAGAGTGCAGCACAAAGAAAAAGTGTCTGTCAGTTTATGTCTGATCATCTCTTTTCTCTTCCTGAGTAGCAGAATGTTACTGTTAGGGGATTTTGAGTACAAAAGGCTTTTGGCTAAATTGATGTATTAACCCTGAAAAAGGCACTTGATGGTGCAAATTGCAGCTGAAATAGTTGATTATGACTATGACATGTGATTAATTAATAGAGCTTCACAAGAAATGCTGGTCAGTCATTAATTTTAATCCCTTCCAGAATACAGTCATCTGAGAGAATCCAAATGCTGTATTACAAGTAAAAGCTATATATGAGTGAATGTGTTAATAGATTTTTTTACCTTTTTTGTTCTGGTTCTAATTTTCCTTAAAATGGAATATGGTCATTAATTCTATTCCAAGAATGGAATTACATCTGGTACCTTTTGCTTACCTTGCATTATAAACCTGTCTTAATTACCAGTTTCTCATTGGTCCTTCATTTTCATGCTGTCGTAACTGTTAGTGAATTTTGCATATGAGTGCTTGGAGCATTTGTCATTATGAATTTTTGTGTTTTGGAAACAGATGTAGAGTAACTAGTGAGTGTTCTAGTGTTCTTTCTGCAGTACTTCATTATTTACAGAATATTCTTTCTTTTGAAGATGGGGACACCAGTGCAACAGAGAGTGGTGATGAGGTTCCTGTGGAACTGTATACAGCTTATCAACACACGCCAACCACAATTACTTTAACTGCTACAAGAGTTACAAAAGTCAATGATAAGAAGAGGAAAAAAAGTGGAGAGAAAGAACAGAACATAGCAAAATGTAAAAAAGTAAGTGAATGTAATTTCTTTTATTATTTTGTTTTATAAATTACAGCTATGTGACATTTCTTACCAAGAGACACTGATTTAAAAATCAGGCTATTTTACTACCTGGTTTCAGCTTGAAATTATATTACTGTGCAGTAAATTATAGTCTTCCTGGGTGCCTGACCCCCATGACTCCTCCTTATTTCAAGTTAATATATTCTGCCTGGGCATGTTCAGTTTTATAATTGAGGCAGAATCTCCCCACAGGAATTGCATTTACTGGACCATTTTAAATAGGTAGAGGTGATGCAGAACAAGGTTTGGGTTACCCGAAGAAGAATTCCTTGCAAGTCTTCATTTGTGGTAGTTTTAAGTACAGAAATGGTTGCCATCAGTTGTCCTGATGTGACTCCATTTATTTGAGTAGAAATTGTGTGGAAGTGTGCTGTGAGGAAGCTAGCTGCTAAACTAATTAGAGTAAAAAAAATAATGACATTATGCTGTTTGACTACATATGTACAAACAGTATAATATGTGAAGACAAAACATTTGTGAAGAAGTAAAGTACATGGAACTTATTAAACAAGTGGTTTTTGTAGTTAATGTCCTTGACTTGGATGAGAATTTTGTTCTTTAAAACTTCAAAGTCAGAATAAGTTATTGATGTCTTTTTTGATATCTTTAGTAAAATGTTTCCTTTTGATTGAATAATTCTCAATCTATTGCCCTGTATTCTTCTGTTACCTCTGATATTTTGGCTTGGATTCTGAAATTCTGGAGATTCAAATTGTAATGTGAGAGAAAGGTAGAGGTAGCTGATTACTCTGCACTTGGGTAAGAATGCTGAATGGTTTTTAAAATACATTTTGTGAGGTGTAACCCTTTACCTTACTGAGATTTCAGCGTCCGTTC
This sequence comes from Setophaga petechia, assembly GCA_024362935.1. Taxonomy (NCBI): domain Eukaryota; kingdom Metazoa; phylum Chordata; class Aves; order Passeriformes; family Parulidae; genus Setophaga; species Setophaga petechia. Next base: position 9,242,376 of record JANCRA010000012.1, on the reverse strand, counting down.
TGTTGTTTTCATTTTTCATGTTTAATTGAAAAGTTGTTCATTAATAGGTTTTCAATTCCTTAAGAGATTTTGTATTTCCTCCAGTGAATATGAATATCTTAATTTTATTCCAGGCATTTCGAGAAGGATCCAGGAAGTCTTCAAGAGTAAAGGTAATGTCATTTTGTTTGGGTTTTGTTTCATACCTTAACTGTACGTTACTTAAATAATAAGCATCAAGAGTGTAATTGGGACTATACACTAAGAACTACAATATTCTCTTCTTGGTAACTAATACATTATGTATCACAGTGATTTTAAATTAAGGCATGAGCCCTACATCTTTGTCCTGCAAATTTAACTGAAATAATTAGTGCAAATTTTTATTTAAAGAGCCAGTGAATTAATTGGGGTTCATGTGTGCTGTGCAAGGGAGTAAAATTGAGTGAACGCTTCATTTGAATTTAGTGGCTCCAGCTTTTCATAACTGTTTAGCAGCAAAATAATGAAATAACTGTGTTGAATTTGAAAGCTAAGTTAGTGGTTCTGCTCTGTCAAACCTCCATCTACACCTGGTGGGACTCCTGTATATCTGGCAGGATTTTACTTACTGGTACTGGCCTAGTCTGAGGGAATCGTATTGGGATGTCTGCTTTGTAAGATTTAAATGTTACAGCAGTCTTTAAATTTTCTGTGACATAGAAATGTGCATGGTGTAAGAACTAGGTATTTCCATAGTTCATTCATGCTTGGAATATATAAAAACAAGTGGGATGCAATTTATGCTTCAAATGTCTAAGATGTGCCTTGGGAACTGTGAAGATTGAATTGGGCAAGAAAAATCTGTGATTTTGTGGGGCTTTTTTAATATGGTGCTTGCAAGGTTCCATTATTTTTTCATGGTTGTCTTAGCATCACACCTTTAAAATGCTGTTTGTGTGTATGGTTTTCTTCATGCACAAAAGAAATGTAACCAGGTAAATTGAATTGCTGAACTACTTGTGTTTTATTAATGTTTAATAGTGTCTCTGCTCAGGTGGATAGAAAAGGGAGCGTTGGCTGGCTGCTGCTGTCCGTAAGGAGCTTTGGTTGGCTGCAGCCTGGCTGCTGCTTGTGAGGTCTGGAGGTACAATGGCACTTTCTTTAAAAGTGAAAGGATCTGAAGCACTGTAGATGGAAATTGTGTAGTGAGGAGCAGAGAAGGAGAGAAAAATTTTATGTGCAAAGCCTGTAACATCAGAGTCACACCCTTAATGTAGCAGGTGTACGATTAGTGAAGTTTAGTAAGTTATGCAGCAGAAGAAAAGATACAGCATGACCTTTGAAGTTGAAAAGGGAATATCAAGTCTGTGTATTACAGGATAAAAGCTGGAGTTCTCTGTATTTGCATTTGTTCACAAAAGTTGAGTGGGCAGGGAGATCTGACCCTCCAGCTCCTGCACTTAGATTCGTGATGCAGTGCAGTTGTGGGAGGAAACAGTGTCACTCTCCATTCTCATCCCACTAAGAGCAGGAATCACTGTTGAGGAGGGAAAGCATTCCTGAACTTGGGTGATACTCACTAAATAATAAAATTCTTGAAAGGACGAATGTAATGGGACTGAATTTAACTCAATGTTTTTAAGTAATACAAAGTTTTACACTAGACTTGCTAAAGAAATCCAACCCGTAAATCAGTGGCATACCTTTGCCCATCATTTTGTGTCTTGTTATAGAATTTTTTTTTTTCTTTTAATATCTTACCTTCTAATATCTGGTCACTTACTTCAATTTTTAGGGCTCGGCTCCAGAGATTGATCCTACTGACAGTTCGAACTTTGGATGGGAAACTAAAATCAAGGCATGGATGGATCGTTATGAAGAAGCAAATAATAACCAATACAGCGAAGGTGTCCAGAGGGAGGCACAAAAAATAGCTCTCAGATTAGGCAATGGAAATGACAAAAAAGAAGTCAGCACCAGCAATCTGATTTTCAAACCTCCAGTAGAGGTAATGAGCTGTGCCTTGTTGTGTTACTGCATGCTGTGGTTGTGCCATGACATTAGATGCCTTAAAAACACTCCAACCAACAAAAAGACCCCACCCCCCCCCCCCAAAAAAAGCCACCGGGAAAAAACCACAAAAAATGGGACTTCACATTCACTTTCTGTTCCTTGTCTCACCAGATTTGAGCATCAGAATTAACATATTTTTCAGATTTTTTTACATTCTGTACCACCCTGGTTAGGTTTACATTTGCATATCATTTATCCTCAAAAGTAGCTAAGGTGTTAGTTTCAGCCTGAACATTGGGTTGCCCTTAGACTGTCTCTTGACAGCAGTCAGCTTTAGTCAACTTTGCTGTTGTTTCTCCTGAGGGATACCTGGAGGGATTAGAGTAGAAAGAACCATTGGAACTGATTTTTTTTCCCCTTACTATGTGTATCAAGATGTTCACTGTCTACATTTTTCTTAAGGTGTGGTAGATGTTCTGGATGTTCATGGGTGGTATTTCTGATACTGATCCTTTTTTTACTCATGATCCTGTAATTTCTAGTTTATGAAGAAATTGTGCAATGCTTTTTTCCTAGCCTTATTTTTCAGTAACTTACCAGTTACTTACAGGCTTAAAATCAGAGCCATGTAAAAAACGTAGCATTTTGTAGCAGAAATCTTGAGGAGTAGTTACTGTAGCAGATTAATGGAAGCATCTTTGCTTCTTTTTCTCAAAGACCATCATGGCATATGGGACACCCTCCTTAGAGGATTATCCCTACTTACAGAGCCTTTTGCCTACATAGAGGCTACTTCCTTTTTCATTGGTGATGGCAGTTATGAGAGGTGTGAGTTCACTAATTGCCAGGGTATGTATTGGTTTTTAATTAAAGCCATCCTTCCATCTAAAGATATGAAAATGAATTTGGAAACTCTGTCAAGATTCTTTTTTTTTTAATTATTACATTATTTCCCTGTTCTGTCTTTTTTAATGAGTTGTGAATGTTGTTTTATGTCTGCATGTTTTGTTTTGTTCAGAGGAATTGAAGCTTTTTGAAAGTGTTGTGCAAAACAGTGCAGCAGTTCATCCTAGTCATGGTGAGAGTTAAGTGCACTAAAGGCTATAGTACTTGAATTGTAAAAACATGAACATGTTACTTTTCAGCCATGTCCTGGAGAGCTAGGGCCAAAGCATTCCTTGTGTCTAAATTGATAACTAGTGGCATTGCTAGGTGAGCAAGACAGCTTGGTCAGTTCAGTCTGGAGGTTTAATTACAAAAAAGGGGATTTTTTGGTTCATATAAAATTAATAGTTGTGGAAAATTAATATGCTATTAATGGAAAAATGGTAGGAAGTAAAAATTCATAAATGAATCTATGTCTTTACAGAGTTACGTCCAAAAAAACAAGAAAATTTTAAAGGCTGCCAAAGACTTGCCTCCTGATGCACTTATTATTGAATACAGAGGAAAGTTCATGCTGAGAGAACAATTTGAAGCTAATGGATATTTCTTTAAAAGGTTTGTTCATTCTTTATGTTTCAGTCAAGTAATTGTTAAAATGATGCCTGCCAAACTGTTGCTTCAAGTACAAGTGGATCTTAGTTACCAGCAGTGTCTTGTATTTTACTTTGATTAAAAGTAGTGACAGCTGGAATCTTTTCTGTCCCCTTCTCTTCTGGATATCCTTACAGATTTATTCAGGAGCTAGTTTCCTCTTTTTTGTTCCTCTCTGATTATAGAATTCCTGCATGATGAGTTGGGTAGGAAAAAGACAGGTTCTGCCATCATAAAATAATTACTATATTAATGGTAAAGCTTTATCTTTTGTGAGAGAAATGGATTTTAAGTCCCCGAGGCTGAGAATGAAATTGCACACAGGTCAGCTGGGGGCTGTTTTACTGCCAGAGTTCTCCAGTCAGTTTACTGAGCAGTGTGTGCTCCTTCCTGTGGGTTGATTTTGATGCTGCCCCTGACTGCATGAACACACCTCCTCAGGAATTTGCAAAGGCCTGCTGGAGGAGAGGGAACACCAGCTTTTGTTCAGTGAATATACAAGGGTTGGTTCCTTGACACCTGGAATAGCAGAATTTAAAGCATGACTTCATAAAGTATTTGGAGGCCCCTTTTCCTTCAGGAGGGTTGGTGCTAGTGATGCTGCAGGTGTTAGGCAGGGATGTGGTGGTCTTACTTTTTTAAAAAATTATTCTATGTGGCTTATAAATTTCTGAGTTTCATTTTGGGGCCTGTCATAAAAAAAGCTTAAGAAATTTGAAAAACTTTAACTGTGTGTCTTCCATGTCTAGTGCTTGCTCTGTTAATGTTCTCCCTGTGGATCCTATGCAGATGATACAGGGCTGTAACTCCATCTTGAGGTATTCTGAGAATATATGTAGGGAATATATCTGCTAAAATCATGAAGCTTAAACATGAACATGTCATTCTTAAATTAACCTCCAAATTTGGTGTATTGTACCAAGCATCATGTTACAAAGCTGACTAATAAGGAGAATAAGCACTGTTTATCATCTTCAAAAATTATGGAATTCCCAATTTTCTTGTGTGTTTTTCAGGCCGTACCCATTTGTTTTGTTTTACTCCAAATTCCATGGGCTAGAAATGTGTGTTGATGCAAGAACTTTTGGAAATGAAGCTCGATTTATCAGGCGTTCGTGTACACCAAATGCAGAGGTGAGCACATTTAGAAAGTTAAACTAGGTTTAATTTACTTAGGAATCTCCTTTTCCATGAGATTTCTGATAATTTGAGCAATCCCTACAATTTTTATACAAGAACTTGAAAGTAATTGATGATAATATAATAACATTCTCTTGATTACAGGTGAGGCATGTAATTGAAGATGGAACAATTCATCTTTATATTTACTCCATCCATAACATTCCAAAGGGAGCAGAGATTACCATAGCATTTGATTTTGATTATGGAAATTGGTAAGTCTTTGAGAATACTGTTCTAAAATACCTCTAATGCTCAGTAAGTTACTTTACAATTCAGAATGACTTTGGTTTTGCATCATTTACTTCTTGCATGTTTTAATAACACAAAGCTCCTTAGGCACTGTATTTACAATGAACAATGTGTGTGTGGGCAGAGTTGTGTATTTTTATCACTGCATTTCTGTGGCCTACTCTCAAGCCAGCTTGGATGCAGTGCTGTGCAGACCTGCCCTTGCTGCTTGACTGGTCTGTGTGTGACCACGGAGCACGTGTGCTAATCAGCACGGGTTCAGACTGGCTCAAGATACTGGGCACTGTTAAGAGTTGTAGACATACTACTTCTAAAAATACATAGTAGTTGTGTTTAGTACCTGGAAAAACTGACAGCTTGTTTCAGTTGAACATGTTTGAATTTCCTGTGTATTCAAGTGGAGCTTAAAATTGTGCAAAGTGACTCTTGAGTTTGGTGTGCTTGTGCTGTAAATTGTGTCTGCCATCTTTGCATATGAAATGAACTCTATGACTAAATGCATCTGTTTTGTGTTGGTTGTATTTCCTCTTAGGATTATACTCAGGTTTTAGATGTCTTTTGGCCTTCAAGCAGAATACTAACTTGAATTTGAAAGAATTCTGTGTGGCAGAGCTAAAGGATTAACCAGTTGAGTTACAGTAGCTCGAGTGAAAACTCGAGTGACCTGCAGGTTAACATGATTGGTTTGCATTGTAGCAGATGTTTAATGTGAAATATCAGTGATTTAGTATTGAAGGGTCTCATTGCTGTACAGCCTAATCAAACATGCCTTCTCACATTTAATTACTTGCAGTAAATACAAAGTGGATTGTGCTTGCCTCAAAGAAAATCCTGAGTGTCCAGTTCTCAGACGTTCCGAGCCTACAGAAAACATCAATACTGGATATGAAACCAGAAGGAAAAAGGGAAAGAAAGAGAAAGATGTTTCAAGAGAAAAAGAGACTCAAAATCAGAACATCACATTGGATTGTGAAGGAGCAGCCACCAAAATGAAAATTGCAGATAATAAACAGAGGAAGCTCTCTCCCCTCAGACTGTCCATTTCTAATAATCAGGTACTGACACAAAGATGCTCAGAAATAATTTAAACTTTCTCATCTTGAGAGTGATTTTTGATCTGTGTTTTGTGTCATATTTTCAAGAAATGATAGCTGGTATATGGAATCCTCTCCTGATCTTTTTATGTAATATACAGTGCTTATATAGAACATTCACAGGAGAACTTGCATTGTTTTTCAAAATTGAAGAGTAGGAATTATGGAAGGAATAAAGCTGTTATTTACATTTTCCCATACACTTTCTTCATGGTAGCATAATATATATCACCCCAGAAAAAAACTAATAATTGCCTGATCTCTAGATATATATTTTAGGACAAACTTTAAATCTTTGTTCAGTCCTTTATGTAAAAGTGAAATTGCATATAGGACTAGTGAATGCTGAATTAGTTTCAAAGTTAAACTTTCATGCTTGTTTTTTTCTTTGAAAACAGAAAGCCATTGTTAGTTAGGTAACTTCTGTGTTTCCATGTGATATGGCACCATCATTAGATTCTTTAGTGAATGTTCAAATGGAAAATGTGACTTCAATGGAGTACACTTCAGAGCTGAGTAAAACTTCTGTGTAATTGATAACATCTACTTTAGCATTCATTCCATTTCACTAAAAGTAATACTTTTCTGTGGGTGTATAATATAAAGCTTCTAACTGTTAACTGATTATAACGTGGTTAGAGCAGTGGCCACTGTTAGTGTCCAAAAATTTCCTTTGTTTTGAAGGTTTCATTCTGATACTTCTTTTGCTTGATGGGATGAGGGAGTGGCAATGGAACACTTTTCATCCTGATTTGTTAGTTTGGCTACTTCTGATGTAGTGATCTGAGGATTCTTAGTTCTTTGTAGCTTTCAGTTCACTCTAATTTACAAAAGGAGCAGAATTTCTGTAAAACAGTCGTTTCTGTCTTGCAGGAGCCAGATTTTATCGATGATATTGAAGAAAAAACTCCCATTAGCAATGAAGTAGAAATGGAATCAGAAGAGCAGATTGCAGAAAGGAAAAGGAAGATGGTAAGTTGGGAAGCAAGTAGCTGCCTAAAAGGCATCATTAAGGCTTAGTGGCACCTGCTCTTGCCATGCTAATTGCTGCCTTCTTGTGGGCTTGTACAGTCTGAGCATGTGCAAAGTCAGATCCTTACATGAACTTAGCCTTAAAATGCAAGGCTTGCTATTTGAGAACAGTTCATCTGGGTTCATCACTGCATTCTGACAAAAATCTCCTTTTATCTTCAATTGTATATCATTTTTTAGTGTCTTTAGATGATTTCTGCAATGCCTGTTTTAGATCTCATTATTTGCTCTTTTATTATTGCTTGTGATTTGTAATGGCTATTTTTATAGCTAGCATTGGGAATTAAGATTTTCCCCTATTTTATTTCAATTCCCTACTTGAATAAAAAGTCACAGAAATCCTAATTTTTGGATTTTGGTAGAGCATTGTTAATAAAACTAGCATCTTAAAATCTGCCTTTTTTGTTAGGTATTAGAAAAATTAAGCAAGTTCTTAAATTCAAAGGCGGATTCTCTTTTTTTCAAGCTGGTATGGATGCAAGCCTTTGTTCAGAAGTCTAGTATTTGCAGGGATTGTAACGTCCCCCTTTAATCTGAGCTTCTGCTGAACTTGATCTTCATGTCAGACATATACTGAACATATATAGAAGTACTTAAAAAAATAAGAGTGAGAGTAATTACATATTTATATATATGGAAGATTATGACTAAAACTGATCATGATTATTGTTAAATCCATCAGACAAGAGAAGAACGGAAAATGGAAGCTATCCTGCAAGCTTTTGCCAGACTAGAAAAAAGAGAAAAAAGAAGAGAACAGGCTTTGGAAAGAATCAGCACAGCAAAAACGGAGGTTAAATCAGAATGCAAGGAAGCACAGATTCTCAATGATGCTGAATTTATTCAGGTAGTTATCTGGAACTTTATTTTAAAGCCTGCTTTTAACATTGCATATTTTATCAATTTGGATGGCGAGCTGTGCATGTTAAGATGTATGAATTTTTTTTTTCCTCTGAACTCAGATATATGTAACCAAAATGTTCTTTGACATTACATTTTATTAGGTCCTGAATTTTGTTCCAGATAAGATACATATAGAATTCTTCAGTGAAGAATTTCAGTTACATGAATTTATGCAAACATACACACACACCCACACCAGCTGTGTAATTCAGTCTGTCTTTGAAGTTCAGGATGGAACATTTATCAGTGTTGACTTTAGCCACAGGAGGTGACTGTCCTTAGGCACCCTCTGTAACCAATGGAGAACTATTTGTTTTTTCAATGGGTTTTTCAGGAACACATATTATTCTAATCTTTCTGTTATTTTAAAGGAAATGAGTTAGTAAAGTGGGTTTTTTCTGAGTTCTTGCAGATGATACTTCATGTTTTATAACAGTTTTTAACTCTGTTGTTAATGGATGCTTCTTAGTTTGCAGATACTCATATAATGATTCTCAGTCTGGGTTGTTTCCCTGAGCTATGTGTGTCAGCATTCTCTTAAGTACCTTTTGTGACAAAGCTGAACACCTAGTAAACTATGAATTGCCAAAAGAGTATTGGACTGAAAGACATGATGATCTAAGCAGTTGATTTCTAGCTTATGGATGAATGAATGTCAGTTCTTACACAGATCTGTCTTGATCTGTCTGGTGATGGGTGTGTGTGTGAGCACTGCTGATGATGATACAGCAGGTGCCTGGGAGGAAACTACAGGAAATCCTATCATTTGCCTTCAAGAAGGAGAGAATTGTTGTTGTTCTGACAACAAAAATGAGATTGAGACTTTCTTCTGTAAAAGAAGAGGGAACTGACTTATTTTTTTTCCAAAGAAATACAAGTAGCTCTTAACATGTATGGGATCTGATTAACTTGACTTTTGTCTTGTCCCAGGAACCGGCAAAAGAAGAAACTGCCACCAAGCCCACCCCAGCCAAAGTTAACAGAACTAAACAGAGGAAAAGCTTCTCCCGGAGCAGAACTCACATCGGACAGCAGCGCAGGCGGCACAGGACCGTCAGCATGTGTTCAGATATCCAGCCCTCCTCTCCTGATGTGGAAGTAACTTCACAGCATAATGAAACTGAGAATGCCGCACTGGTAGCTGAGCCTGAAACAGAAACTGTTGTTACAGAAATGGTTACTGAAACAGAAGCTCCAGCACTTAGTAAATGCCCTACAAAGTATCCAAAAACAAAGAAGGTTAGTCTCTTGAGGGATGAGGAGAAGGTAGACCTTAACAGAGTTTTAAAAAAACATAGGCTGCTTCATCGGTGTGCAGCTGCATGTATGGGTTGTTTTTAAAATGTTTACTCATTTCTTGAAAAATCACCATTGGTAATAGATTAAAATATGTGTAGCATTGTTTGGTGGAAGTTAGTTTAGATTTAAGACCCTTCCAAAATACACCTTCAGAGCAGTTTTGCAACAAAATGTTTTCTAAGTGAGCTTTCTAAATGGATTGAAATAATATACATAACCAAAATATAATTAAAGCTGAATTTAAAGAAAAACCCGAGGAAATAAAAGTTGCCTTTCTTCCTTTGTTCATTGTATGCTTCAGATAGCAAACAGTATCTCCAAGGAACTCACTAACTCCTAGTGCTTCCCAGATGTCTGTTCTGAAGTCAGTGGATCTAAACACCCCAAATGTGTATGTGCGTGTCTGGAGGGAGAATTCTTTACTGTTTAATGCTTCACTTTTAAATTTCTTTCTGTTAGACTGCATTGCAAAAAAAGTTGTACGGAATGGCACGGTATTAAAAGATGCTCAAAAATCCTAAATCTGCAAGTACAACTAAAGCAGGATAGCTTTCTGCTTTAAACTTCACAGAATGCATTAAAAAGTATTTGTAGTGTGATTTATAAGGAGTCCTGAAAATTTTAATCAGTGGAGGAGAAGTGGGAGGTGGGGAGTCAAAGGTCAAAACTCCTTGTCAAAAGAAAAATAACAATTTTAAGATGGTTTTCTATCCTAAACCCCCAAACATAATTTAGATTAGTTTTTTCCAGAAGGTATCTGAGTCATTGTGTAACACTGCTTATTTGCAGTAAATTAGTAAAATAAAAATAGATTTTTAAAACACAAAATAAAATGTATTATGATAATTTGTGTTGATGTAATACTAATATTATTTACTGTTGCATGTCCTGATTTTGAATCGCTGTATAATCCAGGAGGTTAGTTTATCTGGTGAAAAAAACTAAAATCTACTGGCATATGTTTTTTAAAACACAGAACTAGCTAGGAATTCCTAGCCTTTTTGGAGCAGTGTCTTTGTGTTCAGTTTCACCACATTTACTACTGTGGTTGAAGAGTGTTGAAGGCAGCTGCCTGACATGTTGACTGAGGCACAGTCCTGACACTCTGGAAATGTGATGAGGAGCTTCTTTAGCTTTGTTCTGTTAATGTTACACTATTTCTCCTCAGCCTGGATATTCAGTCACAAGTTGAAATTTTGTTTTAGAATTCTGTTACTAAATTGACATCCTATATACAGTTGATCTGGGCACTTGTAACGTTCTGTGAGAATTAAATGCAAAAGAACTAAGCGTAGTTTACAACAAAAGAAAATAACTAAACACCCCCACCCTTTCCACCAAACTGGTGTGTCAGCAAATCTGTACTGATTTTTTCTGCTGTTCCCATGATTTCACTAAAACTGAGCTCATTCTTGCCAGGTCTTCTTAAACTTGGAGCCTGGAAACAAACTGTATCTGGTTTGTGCAGTAGGTGAATAATTTGTGACTAGATGAATAATTCAACTGAACACTTCTAAAAAGCCACTGGTAAACACACTCATAAAACACTAATTTTTTCTCTCTCTCTGTTTAGCACTTGGTTAGTGAATGGTTAAGTGAAAAGAATGATAAAGCAGGGAAGCCTACAGACACTCTACCAGAGAGGCCTCTCCGCATAACCACCGACCCTGAAGTTCTGGCTACCCAGCTGAACTCCTTACCTGGCCTCACTTACAGTCCACACGTGTATTCAACTCCAAAGCACTATATCCGTTTTACTTCTCCATTCCTTTCAGAAAAGAGGAGGAAAAAAGAACCTGTGGAAAACATTACTGGCTCTTGTAAGAAGGTAATGCTTCCCTTTGTTATGGTGTTCTGTTCCATATTAATTAAAAAGAAGTCTTTATTTATCAGCATAAATTCAGGCAGAAAAAGGCTGTTTGGCAAACCAGTTGTGCTATGCATTTTGAAATGTTCATCATTAAAGTTGCTAATTGGAACTTCCTGGTTTTTTACAGCGTTGGTTGAAGCAGGCTTTGGAAGAAGAAAACTCAACAATGATTGATAGATTTAATTCACCATCACAAGAGAGATCTAGAAGTCCAGCCATCAATGGTGAACATAAAAGTCCTTTATTACTGAATGACAGCTGTTCCTTAACAGGTGTGAAGCTTTTGTAAATACACTGCGTAAGAGCTATGATGAAGTAGCTGATTGTGGAGCACTGTTTTTAAATTGATGACTTGATGAAAATTCCAGGCGTATTTGCATGTTTTCCTGATCCTTTCTTTTAAAGAAATGCTTAGTTGCAAAGTGGTTGGGAGTTTTTCCCCCTTTAATGTGTATTAGATAAGAAACCATTATATATCCTAGCATTTACAGTCAACAAAAGACTAATGGTTTTGGTATTAGTATTAGGAAGTCAGGTTATAAATTTAAATTTCTATGCTTTCTATATAATTAGAATGTCTTTAAACCTTGGTAGGCCAATGTAGCACACGGGGAAAAGCTGTGGAATCTTGTAGGCATAATAGAAAACTGGAGTGCACTAAAACCACCTTTTAGCTGGACAGTCTTGAAAATGTATAGAAGTTGATTTGGCCTTCTCTGGAGACGTACACAGCTCTTCCGAGCATCCTAGCACATGGAATTCATTACTGATGTATCTGTAGGGTGTTAAAGAGTTTATTTTTCAGGAAGCCTGTAGGCTGTTAAAAGTTCATCTCTCAGCAAGCCTGCCCCTCAGAGATTTTTTTTGATCTTAGAATGCTTTAATTTGGAATTCACAATTTCATTACCTAAAGTACTTAAACAACTGTAAGTGACTGTTATATCGAGAAATCTTATAACTTTTTTCTAATTTTAACACACAGATCTAACCACACCACTAAAAAAACGAAGACTATATCAGCTGTTGGAGTCTGCTTTCTCAGAAACCTCCACACCTACTCCTTCTCCCTATGCCACACCAACCCATGCTGACATCACTGCCTCCGAGCCATCGTTGTTTGCCACTCCTCCCCGGGTAAAAACAGAGGATGAAGCTTGTCGAAATGGTTACAAACCCATCTATTCACCAGTTACTCCTGTAACTCCATGTATACATGGAAATACCATGCACTTTGAGGTGAGATTTATCATGAATTCTGGAGCGTTCAGAGAAAGGGTTCAGATGTTGCAGTGTAAATCAGTATTTTGTACTCCTGCTACAAAATGGGGGGAGGTATTTCTCTAGGCTAAAAAATTAATTGACTTGCAATTTCTTCTTGTTTATTTAGAATATTTCCTCACCTGACAGTTCCCCAGAAATAAAAAGGCGAGCTTACAGTCAAGAGGTAAGGAAATTTGCAGAACCTGCAAATGGTGTCATTGCAACTTCATGAGAATTTAAAGTCTAACTTGCCCATAGGTTTTACTTGCTTACTCCTTTATATTTCCACTTTACCTCTTATATTTTCTATTTTAAACTGGTTTCTCTCTGTATCACTTAAAAATCGTGATTTGGATCAGGATTGCTTTCTGTAATGGAAAAGTAACTACTGCAATTTGTAAATAGGAACAGAAAGAGAACACTTTGCTTTCCAGGCTGTAGTTAGAGTCAGATTAACATTTCTCCTTGTTACCAGCATTTCTCAGTTGTTTCTGTTGATCCCAGTTATGCTCAAAGTGAAAGAGCAGAGCAGAAGGTTAGTAAATGGGTGGTGGGTTAGTTGAAGAGCAAGTGCTGTTGGGAATATGCCTGGGTATTCCCAGCCTGCAGGGGGCATGTGTCCTGCCATGGGGCTTCATCCTGAAATTCAAAAGTCTTGGAAAAACTTCTCCTTCCTTCTTCTACTTTGAAATAGGTGTTTTGACACTGAGGAGGATTGCTTTAAGGTTGAAGCAACTGCTTTCTATCTTCCTGGCCTGGGACTTGCTCCTTTTGAAGCTCTTCCCCTTCCTCTGCCTGTCATAAATAAACCCTGACACTTAATGCTTATTTTTATTTTGGTTAATGTGCATTCTATGAAGTGCTTTAACATAATGCATACTAATAGTAGAACAAGGAGTCTGGCTCTAGAATTCTCTTAAAAATTGATAAATTCATGGTACTGGAAGGCCTTTAATCCCACTTAAAGGCACATCTGAATGTCATATAGGTTTGATGGAGTGTGAAAAAATAGTTACATGTTTTTTCTTCATGCAGGGTTATGACAGAGCATCGATTCTAGCACTGAATTCTTTCAGAAATTCCAACCTGACAGAAATGGGCCTTCAAGAAATAAAGACTATTGGATATTCTAGTCCAAGGAATAGGACTGATGTCACTCGGCAGTGCACTGGAGAAATGGAATCTGTGTCAGACCTCCAGCTGGGACTCGAAGTAATTGAGCAAAGTGCACTGCATAAAAACCTGGAAGCCCCCACACATGATAGGACTGATTCAAACAGCCAATTAGAAACTGCTCATTGTGGACGGGGCACAATTTATTCTTCCTGGGTAAAAAGTCCTGACAGGACAGGTGTAAATTTCTCAATGAATTCTAATTTGAGGGACTTGACCCCTTCACATCAGTTGGAGGTAGGAGGTGGATTCAGAATAAACGAGTCAAAGTGCCTGATTCAAGACGATGCAAGAGGCATGTTCATGGAAGCATCTGTTTTTTGTACTTCAGAAGATGGAATTGCACCTGGCTTTGGAAGGACTGTCAATAATGACAATTTGATGGATGGAAATTGCACACCCCAGAATCCTCCACAAAAGAAAAAGGTTATACATTTAAGAATCATTTGGTCTGTTTTCCATTGTCTGCTAATGATGTTTTTATAACAGAAACAAGCCCAATGTAATAAAAACCAACTCATGGCTCATATTTACATACTACAGTGTAGTAGACATTCAGGAGAAGTAATGAAGGGCAAAGAGCAAAGCTGCATAAAACTATTAGTAAATTTATTTTTTCAACGTAAAAAATACACATTCAACGTAAAAGATACACAAATACAGTCTATTTCATAGGAGTCTTAAATGAATTGCCCAATAAATAATTGCTTTTCAGGTTTGAAAATGGTTGCTTGTGCCACCTGGTGTTGCAGTACTCTGTTATACAGAATATATACTAGCATCATAGAGACCACATACTGTGAACATCTGTTATGAATTACTGCAAGAAGTTGCAAGAATAGATTTATGTTGCTCACACTTGAAAGTTAAAACTGTACAGAAATCTTTAGTGCCAAGAAATATTCTTCTTGGCTTAATTTGGTTTTTTGGGTTTTTTTTTTTATTGTTTGAAAAATAATCTAAATTTGCTGCTCTCGTGAAACAGTTGTTGTAGATAAGTGATGTTGTCATGGGTAACTCAAACCAGGATTGCAGGTTACTTTGTGTAATTCTTAGACTGCATTGTACTGTCAGGTTGACTCCAAAGATGAAAGGCAGTGGCCTCCAGTGTACCAGCTTACCTGTTCTCCCTCTTCACAGACTCTAGTAATATTTCTTGTTTGAAAGGTGTGATTTATTTTCTTTACAGAAGTAGTGATGAGGAGGGTGGGGTTTTCTGCATGTGTACATGCCTGCACAATGGGGTTTGGGGTTTTTTGGTCACATTGCAGCCCCTTGTGTATTCCTGCTGCTCTGGGGCATCCTGCTGTGGAGCATTGAGGAGTCTTCCTTCAGTAGTTCTTCATCAGAACTGGATTTTTGTTTACTTGCTTCAAGCTGAGACATAAATGGAGCAATATTGTAGGAGCTCTGATCTTACCTGGTCATGGCCCTGAGAATTTGATAGATCATGTGTGTGTTACTGCAGCCCTGCTGTTTGGGCAAACTACAAAAGAAAACATAAGCCAAAATTCCTGTAACTTGACAGTCTTCTTTTTCTGAAAGCTAAATTAGGCTTCACAAATCCCAGCAGCACTTAGTACTTCAGTGACCCTCCCCACATCCCTTGCTCTGGCAGGGGTTGCTCCAGGTTGTTGCTGCTAAGAGCTTACACTACTCTAATCCTCCACTAAAGAAAGGTGTGGCTGCCCCCAACACCCCCAATCCCAAGATTCTTGTCTAAAAGACTCAGTTTGAAGAAACAGCCAGAGCAAATTGCATCTGTACCCCTGGAAGAGAAGGGGCTTTAGGATTGCTGAGGACACACCAAAATTTAAAAGCTTAGACAGTACCAAAAAAGAGGCGGTGGGCTGGTGAAGGTGAAAGGTGAGGATTCAGGAATTTTGTAGGAGACTCATAAAAGCCTTTTCCCTAGGGTCATGTAAGACAGCAATATCCACAGGTAGGTCTTTGTAGGATGTTTTTGCATATTTCTGTATTTTTGTGGACATTTGCTCCTCTTTTCTCTTACTATAGCACAAGTCCTTTATCAATACAGACCTGTATATTGTGGCCACACTACATGGGCTTCTTAACATTTAAGCTTTCTCTAAAGCAGTATGCTTAGGGGATCCCTGTTACATGATGTGGAAATAATACAAAATTGTTCGAAAGTGAGATCAGTTCTTAACCTGAACTTTTGAATGCAAAATCAGGCATTTTTCACTGTTTTTACCCTGACATATGGATGGGTCTCTAATAGATCTGTTTGAAAGCAAACACACAAAACCCCTTAGGACTGGAAACAGCAGCTGCTTTGGTTTTTCTCTCTGTTTAGAGATAGATGTCCAGTTTAATTGAGGATTAAGCCAGTTAAGCATTAATTTTTTTCACTGTTGCACTTTAGTTTGTTGGTTTGGATGCTGTATGGGTTCAGAGCAGGATGTTGATAACTGGAAGAAAATTTGTAGACACATTAAATGTAATTTTCACCAACTAGTGTAGTTAACTGAATAAAGTAGGTCTGAAGGTCAATATTTCAGCTTTGTAATTCAAATCCTGAAGATTCATGGTGAAAACATTTGAATAAAGTAGGTCTGAAGGTCAATATTTCAGCTTTGTAATTCAAATCCTGAAGATTTATGGTGAAAATATTTGAGCCTGTATTTTTTTCACTGAAGGCAATTTACTAACCACCAAAACTGGTTTCTCTTACGTGGAACTTTGGTGTAGTGGTTGTATATACATAATACATGAAATAGGAACCATGTGTCATTATTTTTAGCAATAGAGTTAGCTTAAAAATATGTTCTTAATCAGTCTGTCTTAAAGGGCAGTAAAGACAAATTCAAAATAAATGGGGAAAGTAAGTTGAAAATTCTGGATGTTAAAAGGCATGAAGAGCTTAGTGAATCCTTTGATATATGAAGCAGAAAGGTAGTGGGTTCTCATGCAAGGGAGTCAATCTGAGACCTGGATGTGACGTCTCGTGAAATTAACTTTACTAGATCAGTGTAATAGTAAAATTCTGCAGTTCAGGAGAAACCATAGAGTCCTTTGTAACTACAGCCAACAGAATTACTTCAGCTGTGGACCTTTTGCTGACCTGTGTCATCTGCTTCTTCTCTGAGACAGAACACATAATGCTTCTCTTGGCAGAAGCATTTTTTAATATCACCTTTACAGTTGGTAGTAGCTCAGTTCTCTGTAAATTCCACTGCAGCTGTGGTGAAATATCTTTAATTAATTTCTGTCCTTTTTTTTAACCAGTTACATGGTACATATTACTGAAATATATAGTTCATTTAATAGAAACTGTGAGAAAGAAAATGGGTAAAACTTCCTTTCTAATGTTTGTTTGTGGGTTGTTTTTTCTCCTTAGGTGTCCTTGTTAGAATACCGTAAGAGGCAGCGTGAAGCTCGAAAAAGTGGCTCAAAGACAGACAGCTTCCCCCTGGTCACTGTATCTCCTCATGCTGCTGCTGGAGGAAGTACAAGTAGTAATAATGGTGCTAGTGATGGGTATAACAACAGTGGTGAAAATGGGGAGCAAACTGAAAACACTGCAAGCCTGCCTTTACCACTGCCAACTGCTGTTTATAATGCAGCTCCAGAAGACACTGGCAACAACTGTGCAGTTAAAGAATCTTCCTCCAGTGAGAAGAGCGAACCAGAAGTTCAGTGGTAAGCCACAAAACTACAGGATTTAAGTTTAATTCGGAAGAATTATTTATATGAATCTAAATCTTTGGTATTTGTGGTATTTGAAATCTCTTTTTCATTAAGACTGCTGTTGCAGGTTACTGACTGGAAGCTCTTCTTCCAGCTTAGTGAAGAGTTGTCTTACCTTTTATCTCAGAAATACAGCAGACACTTGATAGTGATTCGATTACATGAAAAATTACCCACAAGATATTTATTAAATTATTTTATCTTCTAATGGCAAAATAGGTATTGGTTTGAGCATGTGTGACCTTGTATTTCCACTGCTTTGTCTGTGCGATGAAGAGAATTTTTCCTGTTAAATCTCAAAGCCTTTCCAAAAGTACTGTAGGGCATAAGGTGCAACAGGAGAAAAATCTGTGCTCATTAGCAAAGGCTTCTGGAAGACCTTAGGAGGCCTGGTTTTCAGTCATGGCTGGAACGTGTGTGGGATGTTTGCTGTTGCTTAATTGCCCAGTGCAGGGCTCGGTGCAGCCTGGCCAGCAGCTCCTGCTCAGGCGGGAGCATGTGGTGACACAGCATTGTTGGGGTTTGCTCAGTGGTCCCCTTGTTTGCAGGCCATATGGGCAGTGTGTGCAATGCCAAATACTCCAATCAATCCCAGATCCTGAGGAGAGGTGGAGTGTGGATGGGGAGAAGATAGAGGGACTTCAGTCTGTGTAAAACACTGCACAAATTTTTCACTGAGTTTCGTTAGCCTTAAAATAGATGGTTAACTGTGGTGACACTGTCTCCAAAACATTAGTAGTGCCAAATAAATCCTGCTGATGTTCTTGATACTGTAGTGATGGTGTAACTGTAATGAGGATGAACCATGGGCTTAGGAGTTGGACATCCTACTCAGATGCTCCCACTATTCCAGAAAAGAAGATTTTGTAAAGCCAGTTGACAGGAGAGCATAAGTGAAGTCTTCAGTGTTCCAGTGAAAAGTGGCTGTTAAGTCCACTGTGCAGCAGCTACTGCCCTAAATTGTGGGAAGAGGCTAAACAGGAAGAATTTATTACTTAGATTTTGCAGTAACCCTGCAGAGCAGCACCAAGGCTTATTCCAGTGCAGCAGTATTGTAAAGTGATGCCATACATCCTTGCCAGAAAGGAAATGGTTTTGTGGAGCACTGTCACTTACAATGTTCTTGGTCAGGTTGTGATTGGAGATGTAATGGATTATAAGAGAGATGTGACTGTCACTGTCTGGCAATACCCATTGTCTGGCAATTGAAGTTTAGAAGCTTAAAAAGAGAGATTTGTAGTGGTAAGTAATTTACAGCTGTGCATCCGCTATTTAAGAGCAGATTCTTAACAACAAACAAACAAGATGACTGCTTCCACTTCTGGACAAAGATAGTTTTCTGCAAATTGAGACTATGAGCCAGTAACTGTGACCTTTATTTTTTTTTTTCCTTTTCAGTTGTTTAGACAAAGAAAAACCCACAGATCTGCAGATACTTCCTTAATAAGAGGAAATGCCAGTTTTTTAATGTAACATGGTTGCAGGAAATTACTGTATTTAAAGTGGGAGAAAATAGATACAACCCACTTAAGTAATAATGTTCCTTATGAACAACCAGTTATTTGGTTGTTACATGCAGCCAACACAGTAGACTTTCTCTGACTCGGTATTTGCATATACCTTGTCCTAAATTTGGACCATGGGAGTACATCCTCTTAAATTTAAAATGGCCTTCTCTTGCAGGACTGCATCAACCTCTGTGGAACAAGTGAGAGAACGAAGTTATCAGAGAGCTTTACTTCTCAGTGATCATAGGAAAGACAAGGACAGTGGTGAGTTGATTTATTGTTTTGAAGATACATCAGTCTAACGAGTTCCCCTATGGTAATCTGTAATAATTCTAATACTGTGTTTGGGTCTGCTTCATCTGTAGGGGGCGAATCACCTTGTAGGCCATGCTCACCGTCTCATGTTCAGTCTCCATCTCATTCAAATCTCATTTCCCAGTTGCAGCTTAAGGCCCCTTCTTTCACTGAAATTACGGAAGGTCAGTAAGCAGATGACCTTGTATGACACTTGAGATATTCAATGGTCTAACAACAGCTTTTAGCACTTTTAAAGTCAAATATAAAGTGCTTAGTGATTTCTGCAAAAGATTTGCTTTTCCCACTTTGATATTTATGTCTGCTTTATTTCTGTAGAACCTGATTCTGAAAATCCAGAGCCAACTTCTGAATGTCCGTCCCCAGATACTTCACAAAGGACTTGTAAGAGTCCATCAAAAGCAAGCAAGGTAATGCAAGGTGTTTGCACTATATCCGTGGGAATAACTCCATCCATCTCTGATTCACCTTTAAAAATGTTAATTGTAGGATTTACTACTTTGTTAACATACACACATTCATCTGTCTGTGCAGTGATTTAACATAGGTAGATATTTGCAAGAATATTTGTCCGTATATACTAAAAAGTGAGTTTATGTGTTGTGATTTCAGTAGGTGTACATGTTTATGGATAAGAGAAGAGATTGTACCTGTGCTGTTCTGAGGTGTGAATGTTGAAGAACTGGCACTCAGAACCAACAGCAGTGATGTGGCTTACCCTTAACAGGAGGTTGCTCTTGTTCTGCAAGAGTTTGGCATTGTTTGGCAGTCTGATAATAGGGAGAAGAAAGTTGAGTAGTGAAGTGATTGAGGTTGTCATATTTAGTCTGTTTGCTTTCACTACCCCAGCTTTAAAACATTAAATCACTCTAAAAATTGCTTTACTCCTGTAAGTGGTCTTCTCTGGAATTTCTTCTTTTAGATTCAGAAATCTAAAACTTTTAAGAAAGAATGGATTTAGACTTTGACTCAATGGATCATATTTCTGTTACACCTTTAAAATAAACTTTAGTAGTCTTTGACTTGGAAGAATTATTGATACATACTTGATAAAAATAGTACCTTCTCAAGCTTACTCTGTTACTGATGTTTTTCTCACACCAAATATATATCCTGCACCTCAGGACTTTTCACAATCTGGGGAGGAGAGTGTTCTGAGATGTTCTTTTTTGTTCATTGCATGCATGGTTGAATATTTCAGACATTGAGCACTGACTGTCTGTCTTTCCATTCCAGCCCTCTTCACCGAGTCCTGTTGTTTCAGCACAGCCACTTGGGAAAACACCCACAAAACCAGATTCGCACTGGGAAACTGCAGCTACTGCCCCTGAGACTGAGAGTGTGAATCATCCCAAACCTGAGCTGCAGCAGAAACAGCTGACAAACAACGTCCAAGCACTTTCAAAAACTCATCCATCTCAGTCACATCTGCGCAGCTCTGCTGAGCAACTTTCACATTCACAGAAGTTGCCTTCCGCACCTTTGAAGCTGCATTGTCCCCCTTCGCCTCACGTGGAAAATCCCCCCAAGTCCTCTACCCCTCACGCGCCTGTGCAGCACGGTTACCTTTCACCAAAGCCTCACTCGCAGCAGCTGGGATCTCCCTACAGACCTCATCACCCACAGTCACCTCAAGTTGGAACGCCCCAGAGGGAAACACACAGGAACTTCTACCCGGCAGCGCCGACCCTCCAGCCCAGTAACCAGGCGCAGGCTGGCGGCCCCCTCTTCACTCAGACATCATCAGGACAATCTTCAGCTTCCTACAGCCAGTTTAACCAACAAAATTTGAACAGCAATGCGCCACCTCCCCCACCCCCTCCACCCCCTTCTTCCACTTACTATCAAAGCCAGCAGCCCTCTGGAAACTTCCAGAGCTACAGCCAGCTGAAGGGCAGCATACCCCAACAGACTGTGTTTTCATCTGGACCAAATCAAGCACTTCCTGGCACTGCGGGTCAGCAAACGGTGCCGGGCCACCACGTAGCTGCAGGGCATTTTTTGTCCTCTCAGAACCCCAGTATTCATCACCAGGCATCGGCATCCGCTGCTCCTCCTCCTCCTCCACCACCACCTGCTCCAGGACCCCACCTTGTCCAGCAGCAAAGTACTCATCAGCAGCACTCTGTAGCACATGTTGTCGGTCCAGTTCATGCCATGGCAGTGGCTCCTGGATCACACATTCATTCTCAAGCTGCTGGTCACCATTTGCCACCGCCACCTCCACCACCAGGTCCTCTCCCCCACCACCAACCTCCCCATCCTTCGACGGGACACCAAGGTTTGCAAGCACAACACCAGCACGTTGTAAACTCGGCACCGCCTCCCCCGCCGCCCCCTCCCTCCAGCGTCATGGGCTCGGGGCACCACCCCTCATCAGCACAAGGGTTACACCACCCCTCTCATCAAGGACCCCCCCATTTCCCTTCCAGTGCTCACACAAGCGTCTCCTCCTATTCCTCTCAAGCCCCACATCACACAACGTTAGGACCTGGACCTCAACATCAGCCTGCTGGCACAGGACCTCATTGCCCACTCCCTGGTCAGGGTCCTCACATCCAACCTCAAGGACCAAACAGTATTGCAACACCTACTGCTTCCGGCTTCTGCCCTCACCCCGGCTCCGTGAGCCTCCCGCACGGAGTGCAGGGGCAGCAGCAGGCCTCGCCCGTGCCAGGACAGATCCCCATTCACAGAGCACAGGTGCCACCCACCTTCCAGAACAATTACCATGGGTCAGGGTGGCATTAAAACAGATCCCTTTAGTTATAAACATTTTTAAAATGTTCTGTAATATAAACTGTGTATATTTAATATGTACCTATTCAAGGTACTTTTTAAAGCTTGTACATGATACTTTGTATAAAAGCAAACACCAGTGCTCTTCCATTGTATCCTTTCCATTTTTTGCTTTTTAAAATTCCTGAAAACGTGCTGTTAAGCCAGTATTAGGTATTTCTTTTTATTTTGTAAGTGGACATTCCAGCTGTTTTTTCTGGCAGTAGGTTTGATGCTGCATAATGTTTAAAATTTTATTGTTGCAGTTAAATTCATTTAGTGAAAGTTTTCTATATTACTTTTATACATATGTAATTAAATAAGTACACAGGCTAAGTGATGGCACTAACATTTTTTTTCCCATTTTCTGTCAACAGTTTTTTGTGTGCATAGAGATAGGAAACAATGCAATACAGATTTTTATAGTTTTGGTGTGGACATGGCTTTTTGTTTCATCAGTTATTTGCAGAAATTGTAATTTAATGTATAGACTGTTTCTAATGTCTCGGACGAGTGCTGTAAATACTGTATTTCTTTCGCTTGTAAAATTGCTTAAAGCTTCTTTCATTTGATATAGTATTGTATATAATAAGTCTTTTGCAAAAAAAAGTGTGATCTTTGTGAAAGTAGTACAGTATATGATCTTTAATTTTTTTTTTAATATACTGTCACATTGCAGCACTGGTTGGGCATTTTAATTCATGTCAATAAATCACAATTATGTCAGTTTTACCTACTTGTGCTGAAAGGGTGCTATATCAGCAGGAAAGTGGCCTTAAGTCTCTGATCCCCCTGCTCCTTGTGAGGCTCTTTGCAGTTTCCAGCTGTGGCTTCACTTCTGTAGCACAGACAGAAGTGGAACAGCCTGGAGGAGGGGGATTCCCCTGGTTCGTTCAGAGGTTGAGGAATAATCACCCAAGCACAGCAGAGGCCTGGGTCAGTTTACCAAGAGGGTCAGCAGGGGCACTGATGGGCATTTCTATGCTAGAGGTGACCTCGGTCACAGAGCAGGGAGCACCTGCCTGCTGCAGGACCTTCCTGTTGGGAGGAGCTGTGTAGCGTTTGGGGTTTTCCTAAGGGAAGTGATTTATTCCTGCTGCTGCAAGTGGCACTAAGATGGTGCTGTTGTGCTCCTGAGTGCAGCCACTCTGTCTGGGTGAGGCTGTCCTTCCATCCCAGCAGGAGCTGCTCTCAGTCCTGCTCACACAGCAGGAGGTGCTCCATGGCTCCACCTCAGAGCAGAACCCGTGTGTGAGGAATGCTGAAACGGCACGGGAGGGAAAGCGGCTGCTCCACCCACTAAAAAAAGAGTCAATTCTTTTTAACATGTAAAAAAGGGAGCCACCTTAAATTCTAATTCGCTTCTAACTACAGAAGAATCTTGCTAGTTACAATCATACACTAGAAATGCTTTCCTGAACACCTGCTGGCTCTGCAGCAGCACACTGGAGTTCACATTTTACGCTAGCATGTGTAGTGCAGGACAGGATAAGCACATCAGCAAAAAAACCCAATGCACCCCCTGTGCAGTTGCACAGACACTGATTCTGATGTGCATCATCCTGTCTAGCCCAGCTATCCAGATCTAGTTGCCTCTCTTCCATACCTCCAGCAACAAAATCATTTCAAACACAAGAGAACATTAAATACCCACTGTACTTGGCAAGGTCTGAGTGCAGTACAGGGAGCTGCTGCACTGGAGGGCACAACAGGACAAGGCCTGGGCAGGGCTCCCAGTGCTGCCGCAGCACCAAGGCCGGGCAGAGGCAGAGCTGTGCCAGCCTTGGGCTGCCCCTGGCACTTCATTCCAGTGCCAGCATTTCTGTGTAGTCAGGAATGCATTTGTAACCAGGCACTACAGAGCTGTGCTGGGTGTGAAGCTGAATGTAATTTTTACCTCCATTGTGGCATCGTTCTTCTGAGCAGCGTTGTCCTTGCAGCCACTCAGAGCAGTTCCAGGATGAGGGTGAAGGGACTTGGTCCTGAAACCCAGTTGCTGCAGGGGCCTCAGCACTGGACAAGAGAGTTTCTCATTGCGGTGCCTTGGCAGTCTCTGGAGGAGTGGCTGCCCCAGCTCGGGACAGGACAATCGTTCCCTTGTTTACAGGACACAGCTGGTAGGAAAGACGCTTTTTTTTGGTCACATTTCACCCAGCAAACCACTCCCACCCACAGCCCCGCCTGCCACAGGGCCTGTAGGGCTGCTGTGAACGACACCAGGTGATGTGTTCATATAAATGAACGTGGGAAGCTCCTTTCTCTAGCCAGGACAGGCCAGCCCCCACCTCCCACCCCTCCAGCACCCCCACAGCTGAGTCGTGGCTAGGCAAAGATTCCAATGACCAGCAACACTGTCTGAAAAAACAAAACACTTTAATTAGACAACTGCAAGCACCTCAAACAACTGGTTATTGTTACAGCATGGGGCTGTCTTCTCACAATCTAGTTATTGCAAAGGCATGTGAATAAATTTTATATGGACAAAGTCAAGAAAAAAGTGGCACTGTAGTTACATGAAGATCAGGAGTAAGCTTACATTCATCCCACTGACTTCTAAAAGAGGCCCAAACACACCTCCGTACTGTACATTCTAAAATCTGTATTGCCTATAAGCTTCAGCCTATGCAGCTTTTTTTCCTAGGAAACACATAATTGTTGCGTGCAACTTACAATGGGCAGTCGTATGTCTACGGATGGGAAAGAATAAAGCTAGTGCAATTTGTTTTAGAAACATGTAAAGCTATGAATGGAATGAGCATGATCTTGCTTCTTGGATTATTTTACCCACTGCACTGTAAATATCAGCAGCTATATCCTTCCTTAACTGATGCCAAGCACACACTTTTATTATAAAAGATCAGTAATTCTACACAGAGAGTGGTTCTCATGCTCTACTTTTAATTTTTTTTCTTTTTCTTAAGGTATAGTACAACTTACAGTGCTTATAAAAAGGCAACACCATATGGTACCATGTCTTCACTATCACATTGTAAGGGAAATTGCTATTTTTCTTTTCTTAAAAGCACTTAAAATAGGCAAAAGTTCTAAAAGGGAGTGCTAAATGATAATGCATACTTTATTAGAAAGAAGTCTAGCCTTCCTTTAAAGTGCCGTTTGGGGAATGAAATCCTGTAAACCAGAGCCACTTTGTTTAAAACCCAATGAACAGGAACTGCTACAGAATAGAAAGTTTACACAATTCCTTAAAGCAGTTTAAAGTCCACTACATGCAATTGGTTTGCTATAAAGCTCTCTAAAACTTAGTTGCTTTACTCTGAAATTGAGTCCCCAGTCCCATATTTAAATGGAAATAAACATTTACAGGGTGCATTTACATACACTATAATACAAGAATGACATCCCTTTGCCAGAAGATAAAATTGTACAATTCCTTGCCGTAACTCAGTTCTGACTTGATAAATTTCTTACACTTGTAAATTATATAATATGCATCAGCTAAAATATTTTTTTTTTCATAAATAGTTACAAAACTTGCCAAAACACATGGGGGGAAGTTTCTTTTGTTCAAAAATCTGACATCTGAATGTCACACAACACAAGAAACAATGCTTAAAGACACGTTAAGTGTTTTCTGAAGAAAGTGGGTGAGTAAACTACTAGCTGAGGACAAAAAGACTACCCTTCCCCAAGAACACAGTGCACAAAAAGCAAAATGTCAAACAGTACCTCAAGCAAAATAAAGGTCTGAGGATTGAAGCCAGCTCACGTGTGATCCTGCTAAAGATTTTGTGACAGTCACCATTTAGGTCCAACACATTGGAAAGTGGTTGCTGGCTTTTTTTTTTTTTTTTTTTTGTACAGCTGGAAGATTCTGCTAAGAATTCAGCCACGGATGCCTAAGGCATTCTCCAGCTGAAGCACGTTTCTCTGGGACCATTTCTAGCATGGGGATCAGGAAATCTGTAAACTGTGCAGCATCTTCATGAGGCCAACCATACTTCTCCACAAGCACATCAAAAAGACTCCAAGGTTTCAACTTGGTAATGTGTCGGAGTTCTCCTGCAAACAGAAATATTGATGGCATTAGAAAAACACCTTGTTACTCGTGTCAGTGACTAATCCCTGTTTTGTTTCTCTCCCACTCTGCATTCACAGCACTTCACCGGGCTGGCAGTCGCTGTTTAGGAAGGGCAGCGCACACCAAGCTTGCTCGAGGTCCTCACAGGAGATGGGTATGTTCCATGTCCAAGCCAAAAACTGTTCCTACAGCCATCAGCACGTTACACCTGGATCCAGTGATGCTTCCTGCTGACTTCACTCTCCTGTGCACACAGGCACTCGTCCTCACTCATGCTCCCACCATGGCCAAACCACACTGCAGGCCTCTCCTTCCTAATCAGCCAAGGAACCCAGATTTCACAGAATCTGCTCCAGTCCCGAGATGGAGGTCTCAGAAACACAGGTCCTTGCCTCACCACGTGGCATTTGCTAGCAATGCAGCAGAGCACTGAGTCATTCCTAGCCAAGCCAAGCAGAGGTTTGGTGCTCCAGAGATTCTGCTCCATCTCCCAGGCAAACACCCCCAGAAAGGCTGGTCTGAGTCTCCTGAGAGGGAAGCACCTGCTGCTGCCCAAGTCTCCTGCAACCAACAACCGACAAAAATGGTGGCAGCAGCTGCAGGACTGGAGTTCCCCCCAAGAGGGGCGACTTTGCCAACCTGGCAACGTGTCCCAGACCAAAAGGAAGGAGGTGAGAACTGTTCTGCCATTCAAACCAGCAACACTACCCAGGTCTGTCCATGGATCATCCAGCATGATGGGGAAAACTCTTCCGTTTCCTGCTCCTCGCTCCTCCACTGTGTAGGAATGAGGCCCAAAGCCATGAGATGTGCCATGAGTTTTGTGGTGAAGGGATTACTGTGGGCACGAGCAGCTGCCAGGCCAAATGACCCTCAGTGCTGCCATCAGGACACTGAGCTGCCACCTTGCACCACAGCCTTTGCAATCCAGGCCCTCAATAGCTCTCATTTACACGTGGTGTGGCTGCCTCCTCACCATTCAGGATGGCAGTAACTGTGAATTTCACTACACTCACACCTCCACTTCTCCCAGAAGTGTAAATCTGACATGGGACATCCTTGGATGGAGGATGAGAACAGGACCCCACCTTGCAGACAAGTCAATGGGCTTGCTCCTCCTCCCTAAAGCAGGGACATCTCTTTGGTAACATCTGCCTTCTGTCTGTGTCAGACCACAGCCAGGAACACCTGTGTGCAGTGCCCTTACACTCTGTAGATCCAGTGCATTTATCACAAACAATCTAATGAATCTATGGCCTCTTGCTGCAACAAACTACACTAGCCATGAATCTGTGTATGTGAAAGTTCTTACTGAATGTGACCAGACTTAAGAGTGCCTGATCTGTTCTTATCAGTAATTAAGCCCTGCCACATCCAGCCCCTCTGATCTCTGGGGACCAGCTGAAACACAAGGGCAGTTGTTTTCTGCCAAATTTCTATACTCTTAATGCAACCCATCTTGAGCATGTGTATAAGGCAGACAGTCTCCACCGGACACTGCATAAAGCACTTGAGAGACCCCTGTGGTGCTTCTGCACTCAGGAGAGTGCTGGGGTCTCACCCAACACTGGAGGCTTCACAAGCTCACTCCACCACCTGGGCTGGGGCACCGGGACACACTGCTTGTGAGCCAAGTGGTTTGTCAGTGTGCTGCTTGTCCCTGGCCGTAACCTACTGCCCCTAAAATGCCCTCTGACACCAGCTCACAGGCCAGAGCTCCTGCACAACCCTGTGGCAAGGGAAGCTCCAGGGTAGGAGAAGTAACCCATGTCCATCTGACTGCCCCGGGGGCTGAACACCTCTGTGCAATGGATTAAAAGCCCCAGAGGCTCAGCAGGCCCTGTTTCTGCTGCCTCAGCCCTCAGCAGTAGCTCTTAGGCAGAGTGCAGTGCCTGAAAAAGCAGCTCTCCAGCTGCTTCACAAAGTCCCCCCAAGAGCAAGAGTGCAAACAATCCATCACCCACAAACTGCAGACACAGGAGCTCGAGGTGTGCAGCCCACAGGGAGGAACAGCAGCAGAGGCCATGTTCTGTTTGTGTGTGAACACTCACATTGCAGGCAGGTCCCACCAGTGCCCACAGACACAGAAAGGCTCTGCTTTGGGCCCACAGCTGCCCCACACAAACAGAAACCACAACAGCACACTTGGAGCAGCATCTTCATTTCCAGGTTCACTCTCAGTCCTTAAATCTTTGGGCAACCCTGAAACTTTACTGCTGAAAATCTTACCTTTTTGGAAGGTTTCCAAAAGAGTGTATTGGTGACTGCTTACAAGAACAGGTAGTAAATTGTGTAACAGGAATGCATGAAGTCAAATTACTGCCCAAAAGTGATAGAAAAATGACTTGGTACTGACTGCAAGCAAAAAATTACTGGAAAAAAAATCATGTCCATGGTTTCTCCAGCTCCCAGCATTCATTGCAAGGGCTGCTGTAATCATGTGCTAAATAAGGATCAGCTCTGAGGGAGGATGGGTGTGTTCCCATCCAGCCCTGTCTTCATCTTTGCACTCACATTTTGTCATTTCCAGCATCTTTCCCCTCTGAGATCTGGTAAGGTAAGATTGCACAGTGAGGCTCCTGTGCCACTGTGGAAGCAGAGTTCTGCTGTTTGAGTACTCCTCATTTGTGACTGCCCATGCTAAGGCCAGCACAGTATCAGCAGTTTTTCTCCTAAGGAATAAACACTTCTAGCACTGTGGCTGAAGTTTTCCACGAGAAATTCCATGAAGATTGTAAAAGCACTTAGGAAGAAAGGATTCAGTAAAAAGTATCTGTGTGGGGGCCACACCTAAACTAATGCTTCAGTTTTCAGTAAGGATCATGATGCTAACTATGGAAACGAAACAGGGTAAGTAAAAAGAAAATGAACACCACTTAAGTGGAGACAAAGTCTTAGAAACAATTTTCATGTGGGTCCTTCTCATTTCCATCTAAAGCATGAGAAGAGCACAGGAAATGGAGGTGTCTGCCAACTCATATTTTCACCTAGTTCAAGATGCTTGTACCACGTAGCTGGAGAAGAGCAAGGCTGTGCCTATATTTGAGGGAGAAATTTAAAAAGCACAAGCCCCACCAGTCTGACACCATCTGTATTCAGGGCAATAGCATGAATTTTCAAAGAAGTGCTAAAAATGTAATACTGAGAACTTCCTCAGAGAAGCTCTTTATTTGGATTTTTGATAGTGAAGCACACAGGAGATAATCTGCAGAGGACAACAGAGTTGTCAGAGCTGTAAAACTCCTGTTGCCAAAGCAGAGGCAGCAATGAACCCTCTGAAAAAGGAATGTTAAGCCAGAAGGAAATTACTAAAAAAAATTTCTGAAGGACCAGGGGAGAAAAATGCTATTTAAAGCGGTCTCTGCTGACCGTAATACAAAAAACCCAGAGCTGGTCTATAAAATTTGTCAAAGACAAATATAAGATGTGTCACCAGGCAAGAGGAGGATGGATTATTCAACAGTAAGTAAGACATGGATGATGTGAAGAACTGGGGAAGCAGCAATGGGATTTAATCTGCTGCTACACATCTATGACATGACCCTAAGAACCAGTTCCAGGACTGGTGGAGCAGAGGTGGAAGTGAGGAGTGTGGAGGGAACCCTCCCTCCCTTCCCGGACATCAGTGAGTGCTACTCACTGCTCAGCTTCCAAAGCAAAGCCAGCACCTGGCCAGCATCTTGCACAGGTTTAGCTCACAAGGAAACAGGACTAGCAAATACCAGAAGAAATATAGAAGGGACCATGGTCTAGAAATAACAAAAGAATTTTATGTTTTAATGCTAGAACATATTAATAATTCTTACAGTCAAAACAGCTTCCATGAAGACACTGAAGAAAAGGACTCCCTGGAGTCCTTTACTGGGCTCAATCAAATGTGAGCATTTGTGTTATACTATAAGAAGTAACTTAAAAATGCTTTTCCTCTTTTAAATGCATCCTCCTATTTGAATGTCTAAAACTGCTTCAGGCAATTACTGAGAAAGGGCTTGATCCTCTAAACTCTTTAAGTTATTAGCATCTTTCTTTCTGTGCCTACGACTTCAGCAGCACAACTCAGATGTTTAAAGCATCTCTCTGAGGTCAAACTTGCTCATGGACAGGAGCAAAACTCAAACTGATTTTCACCAGACTGATGTTTTTAAAACAGGAGCTCAAACCAAGATTTCTAAGCCCATCCTTAGACCAGTGAGAAATTCTCCAGGAGCCCCAGGCCTGTACCACGAGGCTTCTGATCTCCAGTGCTCAAGCCACAAGCAGGTGAGTACAAAATGCAGCAGCCTGCTGGCCAACTCTGCAGCCTCCCTCTCACACCCTGCCAGCCCCCACACGCAGATCCCAGCTGGGGACAGCAGAGGCTGGCAGTGCTGGCACAGCCAGGGAAAAGGAAAAGGGTGCCTGACGCAAAGAACGACGCTCAAGGAAGCAGGACACTTGGCACCTCCAGTTTTGAGCCACAAACATTTCAGCTTCCCCAACCTGCAATTGTAGAGTAATTGTTGGGTATGATCTGAAATAGCAGCTTGGTTTGTTACTCCTTTGTCTTGCATTTAAGATCCTCTGGTTTAAGCAGAAACAGGTGGGATCCAAGTCTACTTAATCTTCCACAGCAAACCTGCACTTTTATGTTGTGTAGTTGGTGAACCAAGCCTTTAATCCTACCTTAAGTCCCACCCTGAGGATGTAAGAGGAACCCCCAGTGCCTCTGAGGAATGTCACTGATGTTGTGGCCCTGGAGGACAACACTGACACTCTGCAGTTGAAGATGCTCCTGGAAGCACCAGAGCCTCTCCACATCATGGGAATTTTACAAACTGGCCTCTCCTGTGCACTGCCAACGCTGCAGTTACTGAGGAATTGCTAGGTCATTTTACAGTTCTGTCACATCATTAGAAAATACCAACCTGTCTGCTGTAAGGTGAAAAGTAACAATGTGAGCTACACTCTAGCAGCTGCAGTCCCTGACTGGAGGTGCTGCAGGGAATCTCCTGCCCAGCCCTGGAAATGTTTGATACATTTCCAGACCTGTGGGCCTGAGTTTGTACATCTCAGTTACCAGGAGACTGTTTGAAGCCCTCTGTCTCTGCCCCCGAGGCAGCCATCTCCTGGAGCTCATCACTGCCTGCTGTGCAGAGAAGCACTTGTTTTAAAGCCATCCTCTGCAAATTTCACTGCCTTTTCCCCAGCTCTTACATGCTGAGTGCTGGCAAAGAGCAGCTCTGCCTTCAGCTTATCCACTGACTTCCTGATTATGTAAACCTCATTCCACACTCAAAAGCATTCCAGCCTCCCCCAAAGGGCAGCTGCTCCCTCCTAGATCATCACTGCTGCCCTTGTCTGCACTGCAATACCACTGGCAGCCTCCTTAAGGACACAGAGGCACAGGGCATCAGTCCCTGCTGCAGCAGGAATATCCAGCACAGGGCAGGAGGGAGGTCAGTCACTGCTGGGAGGCTCAATCACCGACTGTGTTCAGCCCCACAGCCCCGAGCTCCAGAGCCGCCAGCTCAGCCCCCGACACGACCCGCACTAGGCAGCCCCGGGCAGGGCAATCCCCAGCTCTGCCAGCAGCACAGTGCCTCCCCAGCTGTGCTGACAGCCAGGATGCTCCTGACAGAGCCTGTCCCTCCACACAGCACAGGCTGTCCCATAACTGAGGGGATGGAACACACCTGGGGCATCACCACATCCCCCACGAGTCAAACCCTGCCCTGAGGAGCAGCCTGGGCCAAGTTCCACCTGCTCTGCCTGCTCCCTGGGTGTGACAGCAGCCACACTCAGCTCAGTGCCCACTGCCCAGGTATTCCCTTCCTGCCTCTCTCATTCCTTACCAGTAGCACCTGCTGGACACCACCAGCTGGGATCCAAAGCTGCTGACAGATGATTTTTCACCACGTTACAAGCCATGCATCACTTGAGTCCTCACACTTACAGGAACATTAGACAAGAGATTCACACAGACACTTTTTAACATCCACACTTTGCTGAGTACATCCCCAAATGAATTTGAAATGAAATACTGAAATGAACACCTCAAATTGGGGCTTTTCCCAGAAAGCCAAGTTTACATCACAGTTCTTCTTTAGTAAGTGCTCTCCATTTAAATGGATCTATTTCTTCAGCACCCGTAAATGAACATATTCTCCTTTTGGATAGTATTATGCTTTAAATTAGTGTTGCATAAATACCGTTACCTTTTTTGGTGAAAAACTCCTTGGAATATTTCCCCAACATAGCGTATTTTCGAGGGATTTTTCCCAGCAGTTCAATGATCAATGCTATGTGGTCTGCATTGGAGAACATTGCCAGCAAAACAGAAACATACAACAGTTTAATCAGTACATTGCATGCACACACTAACACTGGCCCGGTACAGACAGAAATAGATTGATCCTGGTAAAAAACACTCGTGCACACTGCTCACTCAGTGGCTACTCTGGAAAGATGCTTTCAGCAAAATTCCCTTCTCAAAACGAGTGGCAGCTGCCACAAACAAGTTTCACCATGTAATTTAAAATGTACCAATAGTTATTTTTCAGAACATTTGGGTAAAAAAAAAATTTCAGAGATTCGTGGGAATTTTGCTTTTCAAGATGGAAAATTTTGTTGTGTGATTTCAGGAAATGCTCCTTGCTGGGACGTGATACAACCAGCAACAGCAATTCCACTTCTGTCTGCGTCACGGCACCTTTCAAAAAGAAGAGGTACTACCTCTGCGATTGAAGAATTCCCGAGAATATTTTCCAGATAGAGCAAAGTGCCTTGGGATATTGCCTAGCAGCTCTATGATGTGTGCTATGTGGTCTATGAGGGAGAGAAAAAAAGGATACGGGAGTGGAAGGGGCAGGGAAAGGATGGGATAAAAAAGAAGAGGAAAGAAACTGGAATTAGTAAAAAATCAGAAATAGTTTCAAATCAACAATGTTTGCAGCAAATCCATGCAGAGGTTTCCAGGATCAGCAGAGCTCTGGCATCATTAGTAGCATTTAGGAACAATGAATGATGCCCACATTACCACTGCAAAGAGCATTTACAAGCAAACAAGCATGAAAATGGACAGGTATACAGATGGAAGCAGGAGTTAACTCTGATTTAAAAAAAAATAATTAGTAATTGTCTAAAACAAATAAAAATACACAATGTAAACATTATTCCAGTGTCACTCTTGTAAAGAGAATAACAGAATAAAGTTCAAATTTGTCGTTTCTTTTCTAAACTAAAATGTTGTTATTTTCAATCAGGTTTCCACACATATGCAATCTTACAAGAAGGGTAGTTTAATTCCTTCAGGCAGTTGTTAAGTAGATGAATATCTGCAGAAGGCAGTTTTTGCCCACCCACTGCTAGTGGTGGAACTTATAACTAAAAAGAAAAAAAATCGTATTTACACTCTGAAAACAATGTGTATTAACAGTTCTGCTCAAATACAAAACTTAAACCCCACTGTAAGCTCACTGGAAATTTAAGAGAAGGTGTATGAGAATATGAAGAAACTCTCACAATACCTCAAAAGAGTCATACCTTCATCCCTGGAGTAGTCTTCACCAGAGTGTGGCTCAAACAAGTAATCTCCAGTCGCCAGCTCAAACGCCTACAACGCAACAGACACAGTCAGGGTGCTGCAGAAATAACGCCTTCCATCGAGAGGTGTCAGCACACCATCACAGCTACCCCAGAGCCACAGGCAGTTCACACTCAGAGCTGAGACTGAGGAGCAGCCACTTACCTGGGGACATCACTCCTGCACAGCAGCAGCAGCAGCAGCACAAACCCAGGCTCTGCACAGAGCCCCACACCCAGCCCCACATCCAGCCCTGTGCGGGCCTGGGGCTGGAGCCTGCCCACCCCCAGGCACTGCTGCCCTTGGAGGAGGGATGAAGGAAGGAATCACACAGGGCTGGAGTGCAGCCCTTGCAGGTGGGATGAAGGAAGGAATCACACAGGGCTGGAGTGCAGCCCTTGCAGGTGGGATGAAGGCAGGAACACACAGGGCTGGAGTGCAGCCCTTGCAGGTGGGATGAAGGAAGGAATCACACAGGGCTGGAGTGCAGCCCTTGCAGGTGGGATGAAGGAAGGAATCACACAGGGCTGGAGTGCAGCCCTTGCAGGTGGGATGAAGGCAGGAACACACAGGGCTGGAGTGCAGCCCCTCCCTGCAGCCCCTGGGAGCCCTGGCAGTGCTGCCACGCTCAGAGCAGCTCCCAAGGGTCTGACAGTGCTGCACTGAGCCAGCCTTAAACACAGCCTCACCCACTCAGTGCAGTGTGGTGGTTGTGTCAGCCACCTGAACACATCAGGCATTTCAAAATATAGTAATAATATATATAAATAATACAATATAATATAACTAATAAGAGCTACACATGTATCTGAAGGGTATTCACCTGTCAGACTGCATGCTGGAGCCTGAACTAAAAAAGTCTGAATCACAAAAAAAATCCATTTATGACTATAACTAATCACTTGAAATTAGCCAACAAAAAATCCATTTATGACTATAATTAATCAACTGAATTAGCTTCCTGAATGACTCTAAATCTGAAAGGGTTTTTTTAAATACTTCAATGGTGGGAGTAAATGGTGAGATATATACTGATGGGGAATCCAGAACAGACACCAGGACATGAGATCCCCTCAGGACAGGTAGTGCTTCCATGGGATGCTAGCCCTGTGTTAGGTGAGGGCAAAACTGACTTTCTCTATATGGATGTGATGAATATGAAAAGCTGCAAAGCTCTGAAGCACCTATGAGAGCCCCTGCTTGTGTCCAGACATGGATTCATCTGGTCTAATTTGTTAAACTAGTCTCTTTCAGCTCTGGCTCACCAATTGCCCAAGCAGCCACAGGAACCTAATTCCTTCCAGGTGGTTTAAACATCAAACTATTTTCCATGTCCAAGACGTGGGAAAACAACTGATCCAGAAAAGCATTCCAAAAATCAGGCAGAGCTTCCTAGCACAATTCTAGGATGGGATTCCACTCCATTAGAACATTTACTACAAAATACTCGTCTCCTGAAAATAGACACTTTTCTGTTCCAATTTACAAACTGGAGTTGTTAAATCACCTGTAAATTTAGCCTCTTTATGAGCACTTGGCTTCTTCAAGCTGTGAACTGCAGTGTCATCCAAGTGGGCTACAGCCAACATAACTCATTGCAATCACACAGAGCAGCCAAGAAAACGAGAACACCCCTTGTTGACATTTCTGCTGATCCTGTGAACAGGCCTTTAACTTCTAAAGTTACTACCACTAATGAACAGTCATTCACTACTTTTCTTATTCCCCTCTTAGCTCAGGATTGATAGTTTGCATTTTACAATTGAAAAAAAATCAGAATGATTTCATAAAATACCAGGTTTCTAAACTGAAATAAATGTTAAGAGCAGCCAGTAGTGATAACTGGGATAGATCTCTGAACACACCACAGAGAACACTGTTATTCTCCCGAGGTGAGACAAGAAGACCCAAGTGTCCTCTCTGTATCTCATGGCAATGAATTTATTCATAGGGAGAGCTGGGCCAGCTTTCCCAGGAGAGCACACCCCAATGGGGTGATTCCCAAGGACACTGAGAAACTCCCTGCTATTACACACACATCCCTGGAGAAGAATGGAAATGCAGCTGAATTTAGCCACAAGGGTGGACCACACAAGAATAGAGTTTCTGTCCATAAAATGAAGTATTAATAGCTTGATATGTCTGTGTGGGACTAAAAAGATTAAACTGAAAAGTTGTGAAAACTGTTTATAGAGAAGCACAAGAGGTAAGCATACTGCTGTGATACTCTGAATTTCAGATCAGTTTGTGTATCACAAGAGCTGAAAATTCCCATAGATTTGGGATTTTTTTTTGTATACCACCCTCTTTTTGAAAATTATGTTGATGCTTCTCTTTTCCTTTCTGTACAGCTCTGACTCCATGCCCAGGATGGGCTGGGGTCACAGCACTTCACACATTTGATTTTCTGACTCTCCCTATATGGCTCTAAGAACAAAACCACTTCTGACTCAGATGCACACCAGGACAGCCCAGAGGCAGGTGCTGTGGTGTTTGCAATGATGGCTCTTAGCATCCATGGGAGACAATGTCTCACAGGCTCATCTGTGGCAACCTGGCAGTATGTTCCCAGCTACTTTCAGGACAGACTGGCTACACAGGGAAACATAAATTAAATTAATTTGTCCTCATATAAAAAAGAATAAAACCCAGACCAAGGTTTTTATCATAAAGAATCAGTGCTAGAGATACAATAATAAACACATAAATAGGTGTAAGAAGGACAATCCCATCTCTGGATTGTATCAGGAGTTTTTCTGCTCTTTAAAGCACTCTCCAAAGGGGTGGTGCCCTGGAAAGCCCAGGCAGGCATGGAGTGGGAGCCATGCAAGGGCAGATCCCTGCTGCTGCAGACTGAGAGCCACAGCTCTGCCTGTGCAGCCACTGCTGCTCTGGGCCTCCTGGGCCTCCTCAGCACTCACCCACACTTGGCTCACACCTGCAGGCACAGACAACCCCCAGACCCCACAAGGGGGTCACTGACACTCTGTGATGGCACAAGGAGACCCCAAGGGCAGCACAGTGACCGTGGGTCTGGGCTGCCCAGCCGTGACCAGTGTGGGGCCACCAGTGTGACAGTGACCCTGTCCAAGTGGGGAGAGGTCAGGGAGGACCTGAGGCATTCCAGGGGCTCAGCAGAGGGGGCAGGAGGGGAGGCTGGCAGGGCTGGCTTTGCTCAGGGGGGAGAAGGGATTTAATTGCTGCACTGCACTGCCTGAAGGCAACAATGGAGAAGAAAAAAGTTCAACTCTCCCCAGTGAAAGGACAACACAGGCAGCAGGATGGGAAATTCCAATCAAACATGAGGAAAAAACCTCTTTGGCGAGACTGAGTACTGGAACATGGTGCTCAGGAAGGCTGTGGAAATGCCATTGTTACAGGTACACCCTGAGGTATGTACCCCTCAGATGGACATGGCTCTGAGTGACCTCATCTACCTTTGACAACAACCCTTGTTCAAGGAGGCAGATACCAGGGATCACTTCAAACCTAAATTTGTCTATAATTTCCATGATGCTACAAACACAGACTAACTATATTTACTTACTTTCCCTTTGAAAGTAATAACTTCTAAAAACGAGCTTCTTGACAGAAGCTCCAACTTTAAAATACCATGATTTTTTACTTACTGTTGACATTTACCTCAAGACAAGTCAGCATTTCACTTATTATATAGAGATAAAAAATTAGATACATCACACTCAACATATGGCACAGAAGCCCAAGGCAACCATCCATCTTTAATGAGTGTTCTGGCAATTTCTACTTACCACTTTCCTAAGGTTCTCACAGAAAACCAGTCTAGACTGCTTTTCTCCATCTGCAGATGGTGAACCTTTCACAGAAATGGTTACACTGCTGTTTTATAGGCTCTGATGAGGCTCTATTTCTTTCCTGCCACACGACTGTGTGTGAACCCAGCACAGCACAGAACTGGTGGCATCACTACATAATGGACCCATATCTAAACACACAATTGGAAATAGCTACATTTTCACTGTGTGACAGCTGTGCACTCAATCTGGTGATTGAAAATGGATGCATGCCTAGGGAAAGCTCTCTGGGAGAGGACTGGAAGAACAATTCACTTGGACTGCATCAGACTCCCTGAATTGAAGCCCCAGCTGAAAAAGAACAACAAGCTATAGGCCAGAATTATTATTTTGACAGATGAGATGCAGCTCTTGGCCAGAGCTTCTCCTACCCAGCTGAAATGAAGAGATGTGAATGTGAAGACTGTAACTGCTTTAAAAACAGGCTTGGTTTTAAGAACACTGGTCCACAGTGGGAGCAGGGAAAGAAGATCAGAAAGTTTTCTGAGATACACACACCAGCTGACAGCTTGTTCTCCCATGGACATCTCCCCCTGAAGAGCCAGGCAGGGGGAGGAGTATGAAAGGCATTTTGCATGGTTAGTGTTTGGTAAGAAAGGCCAAATATACAAACCAGAGACTTGCATGGGATGCTTGGAAAGGAAACAGGGTCACTTTATTTGCTGTACCCCAATCTTGGAATCATGCATGCTGAGTGGCTGTTCTGGAAAGTCAGCTCCTCTGGGAAATCATTTTCTTTTGAGTGTTTCAGGTTGTCCACCCACCACCTTCAGGAAGGGTTACAGCGAGTAATAACAGCATTCTGTGCTGTATCTGCCTACTGAAAAATACGTGCATAGCAACTTCAGCTTTTCCTCCCCTCGAAACCACATCTCTGATTTTCAGTTTCTCCTCAAAATACTGCTTCTGTGCAGACTGAGGCTTGTCATCACACCTTTGGTATGTGCCACTCACACATACTGACATGATGATACTCATGATCCCATGGAGACATGATCATTTTTTCCCTGCTTACAACAGTGAGGAGTAGTTAAGGACAGTTCCCTCTCCACTCCACATTGGAGAACAGCACACAAAGAAACAAACTGGGGGCACAAGCCTGCAAGGCACCCACAAGCACTAACATGTAGGTTTAATTTTAACATAACTTAGGATATCCTGTTCATTCTCCATTCTGTTCCTTTGAGTTCTCTCACATGAACAGAAATGCCCACAAATAAACCCACAGTGCTGTAAGCTTGCCTGCCTTGTAGTAGCACATCCTTTGTTTTGAAAGCTCTTTGTCTGTCCCCTTTCCATCACACCTCAGTGTTTTCTTTCATCATCTGTCTTCTCTTTGGATAGATAAAATACCAAGTACAATTTTCACCTTCTCTGACTTCCTGCTGATCTATGGCTGTCATCTGTTTGCTAGGTCTTATTACAAAGAGAGGATATTGCAGGAATCACAACCCTCCACAAAAGACACCTCAGAAAAGTGTAAAAAACTTAAAAAGCCTTGCTCATGTCCCAGCCTGTGACACAGTCACCTGTTCCCAGCAGCTCAAACCAAATGCAATGAACAAGTCAGATGATGAGATTCATCACTTCAGGTGCTTTTCCTGTCTCCAATCCAAGGAGACTGGAACAAGGAAAAGCAGTGGAATCATGGTGCTTGCAGTCATTTCCAGAAGCAATACAAAAGGATGCTGTCTGCCAGTACTAACTCCCTTATCTTGCCAGGATTTCTTGGCAGCAACAGTGGAGTACTGAGTTCTGTGTTTTCTGGGATTTAGGAAATGCTAAATCACTCAGAGTCTGTTCAGTTGCTGCTCTAAAGAAAGCAACACGCTCGATACTGTTAATGTGGAAATTCAAACCAATACAACTAAATCATCAAGAATGTTTTCAGTCCTGTCAAAGGCACTGCTGCCTCCAAATCTATTCCCTTTTTTGGGTGAAAATGAGAGAGATGCACCTCCCTGCTGGCAGAATTTAACTAGGGCTTAGTACAGGAAGGGAACATCTTCTAGAATTTAGTAAATGTGGAGAGATTCCAGTGTGTAGCTCTCCATGAGAACAGCTGAGTATTCCACATTAACAGGCCACAATGCTAAAAGAAAAATAAAAGGGCACTGTACAATTTCCTCAACCAAACTTATGTGGGTCAAGCAAACGACAGCAACAATCATTCTAACCAAGATCACCAAAGTCTAGAGAAAAAAACTGTTAAGTTACACTTTGTAGAATTCTTTGCCAAGCACTGAGCAAGCAAACAACTCCATGAGGTCTGGAAAAGCCCACTGACATCCAACCTCCTTCACAGCACTTCATGCACGCACTGCACTGATATCAGCCTCCAAAGATATGCATCATCCTCTTTCTTCCCTCCCTCCCTTCGTTTTTTCCTGAGCAACTCTGCAACTCAGATCACCCGAGCAGAGAACTGGTACTGCTCTGAGGATATTCACACTCATCCTTTAAACCTGAAAGGATGATTAAAAGAAGTTTGGGGCACAGAAACTGGGTCATGCCAAACTACCTAAAATTAGAAGATTCAGCTCACAGGCTGCTGGCTTACAATGCTACTTATTCACTGACATAACACCAAGAAACAGCACTGCAAGATTATTAGCACTGAGTTATTTTGCCCTTTTTTGCTGTTTGGGTAGAGCCCTTACATGGCTCTGATTACAAACACTTCCAGCACAAGTAATCCTGATTAGAAACTGGCTATTCCATACTAAAGTCAATACAAATTAAACAGGACTCTTCCTTCCTGGAAGCTGCATCACAACCATCACACTCCTGGCTAGACAAAGCCATCCCAAACGAACTGAGGCCAGGTAAGGAATGCTCTCCATTCAGACACCATGTACCATGCTCCAGAGATTCACAAGGGGATACTCTGGAGGCTGCTGTGCACACAGGAACACAGATGCTTTGCATGTTCAGGGCCTGTTTGTCAGAGGCCTTGTTTAAAAACCTCATCTTCATCCTTATTATTAAAGACTGTGTGAAATGCACTGGCAAACGGTATGATGGAAAAGGACATTCTACTGCTGCTGAGATAAAAAATAATCTTCTGTGCTTAACACACTTTATGCCATAAATACAAGCCAGTACAAGAACCAGCAGCTGGGCTACTCATGGTCAGTGCTACCCTCAGTGAGCAAGAATATTTCATTTAGCAAGCAAAATGCAGTGAAAACTTTAGGCTCAAATGGAGATCTGTAAAGCACAAGACCAAGTTAAGACCCCAGGTGAATCCTGGTACCAAGCATTACAAGGCATCTTTCATATAATCCAGGACACAAAGATTTGTGAGTTTTACATGCACATAAAACTGTGACACAGAAACCCTACAAACACCAAGTTCCAAGAAAGGCCTTTTTTTGCCATTTTTTTAATGGAGATGTGAACTAGAATATGACACAGTAGTGGATACAAAATACATGGAGAAAATCCTCTACTTTGTCAGCTAAGCAGTGTTCATGTGTGCTTGGTGCTCTCACATTAGGTAAAGTATGGATGGATGGAAACTTGCCAAGGAAAAGTAATGGAAATACTGCTGGACCAGTCATTTTGCACAGTAGTGCTTCCAAAACGTCCTTAATGACTCAGGACTTGTAGAAGCAAAGTTGCCTCTGCTCTCCTTTGGGAGTCCTGGACATCAAGGCTAACAGGGTACCTAAGCTGTATTTTGGCTGAAAACAAACACCACCTGCCCCAGCAGACAATCCCTTTGAAAACACAGCAAACATGGAGCAGAGTGAATTAAACATGAAACAAGGCAAGATAATCTAGAAGGGCATTTTCTGAATCAAATCTAGGTACAACAAGGAAACCAAACTTGAGAAAGCAAGTAGAGGCATTAAAACACTTTGGCACTTCACAGTCCTTGACTGCCTTAGGGATTGGAGAGGTTCACATCATAATTTCCAAAGACAGCCTAAATAAATTTGGGAGTTTGCAGTTCCACATCAGGAATGCTTTCCTGGCTGTTAATCTCTATTACAAGTCCTCTGCAGAAAGAGGTATTAAGGCCTCCAAGGCAATCCCTACCTCAGAGCTGTTTTCCATCTGATACAGGATCAGCATCCCCAATGCTCTGACCCATTTTCTCAGCCACATAGCAATGCAAACAGATTCTAGGGGTTTTTTAAATGATGAATTTTTCTATGAGCTCGAGAGGCTGCTCTTTATTTTTTACACAACTATACCACGGTGACAATTGTATTCAACAATTGCATGTAAGTGCTGTAATGTTATAAAATGTCTACTGCATTTCTTAAGGGCAAAAACCTAAAGACTGTGACAGAAGACAGAATTACAGCACTTCTGCCTCAAATGCTTTACTATCTGCAAGGCTTACATAACAAAAAAGCAGAAGTACATTTTTCTCTTTAAAATAATGAAATTTCATACATAATTGCGAATCTGAGCTAAGGTACCTCCAGTGGCAGTGATGCTTTAGGCCTTTTTCTTTCCCTGAGTTTGAAGAAAGCAGGAACACTTATATAACATGGAGGAGAAGCTGTAATAGGCTGGGCAACCCCAGGTATTGCAAGAATATTATATTCCTTAGATGTGATATTGCTATTTAGTACCCACCTATCTTTAAATACAGTACTAGGAGGATCTCAGACTCCTTTATGTCTTTAGCTACAAGACTAAAAGACTATATAAGACTATAAAGTTAGCAGTGATAGGTACAACATAAAGATGAACACAGGGCATCCAATACAATAAAAGGTTATCAAGTTCAACTGAGGTTCACAAAATACTAGGTAAAAGAAAAAAGTCTCTAAAATGATTTTGTAGTTAGTTAAGAAAATAATAACTTAAGGAATTAAAGAACAAACTGTGGAATATTTTATATGCTTTGTTTTCAATGTAATACAAAAACTCCATTTTGTCCCCAAATAGAAGAGTAATTTTGGAAATGGATGGGTTTGCTCTGTACTAAAGAAAAGGTAGTATTAAAATCCAAAGCAGACATACTTCAATTTCACTTATGGGTTAGCTACTTCCAACACATGGCTTGCTGAACTTATAATATCTGTAGGATTTTATGTTCCTTTCAATCCTCCTCCTCCTCCTCTCCCTCCGAGCTGTGTAATTCTTCTCATCACCCACACATGCAAACTGTGTCTAGTATTTGAGTCTTCTCCTCCTCCTCCTCCTCACACACTTACTCTTATCAGACATGTATTTGTAAAAGATAAAGATTTTATTAAGTTTTCACTTTTAAAATAGGCAAAGGTATTTCTAAATGTTTTTTCTGGATATACATACTATCTTAAATGAGGAGATGCATGCAGCTTGTTCATCCTCAAGGAGATATTAGGGTGTTTCAGAAAGCTGCATGATCAAGTTTTCACTTTTTCTGTTCTATAAAGACTCTTAAAAAACTGTAATTCCAGTTCTGTTAAAACTAATTCCACAGAATGTTACCACATATTTTATGCCAATAAACTGAATTCCTTCTCTTGAAAGTTTAGAGGCAAGCCTAATCCAATCCATGTTTTCACTGCACTTGGCACAAATTTAAAGTATTTCCTTATTTTACTACTTCACACAAGAAAAGGGAATGCAATCACAGCTAACAGTAGCCCAGGTTCTAAGATTGGAATTGAACAAACAGTTGTACTCTGTCAGTTACATTTTGTCATTCAGAATAGACACATATCTTTCTCTCTAAACTTGCATGTTTCTGACTACAAGTTTAAAATGCATCACATGAAAATTAGATGTGCTCTCCAAAATACTTCCTTTTGATTAAGGAGGCTTGAAAATTGAAAGAAAGGGAAGAAATCATCAGCAGCTATCTGATACAGCATCATTTATGATAATGTATTTGTGTCAAATCATCAAAAACATCCCCATCAGGCTTCCTCACTAAATAAACAACTGTTTTAGGAGCTTTACTCTTGTAAAATACACATTGCATTGCTCTTACCATACATGCTGTACTCCAGATATCAGCAGGTGTACTGTAACCTGCTCCTATTAAAACCTCTATGGATCTGTACTGTCTTGTCTGGATGTCTTCTGTGAAGTGTTTGTGCTAAAATAGAAAGAACCACATTAATGGGAAAAAGGACTATAAAAAGACCTGTTCTAAATAGTGAACAGCTAAAATGATGTAGTTACACTTACCACCCAGCAGGCATTCCCCAGGTCAGCAATTTTAACTCTAATTTTATCTGCATTTCTTGGGTCCAGTGGATTCACCAGTAAGTCAGCAGCACGAGTTTTTGCTAACACAAGCAAAATGCAGAATAGTTAGAATGTTAAGCCCACTATTCATTATCTCTAAGCACTTTTGCCTTGACACTTTGTTCAGTGTTGTCATACACTGAATACATGAAAATAATTTGCTGAATGTTAAAAGAAATTAAATCAATATAAATAGGATTTCTTCCCCTGATTTCTAAATATCCTTATACATTTCAAGTGCAAATTTTTTGCATTTTTTAGCTGCCAAGTGACTCTTACTACAATAACCAGAGGAACTTCTAAGCAAAACCAGTGTATGCTTCCCAGAACAGATTCAGACCGAAAATGTGAAAACTCAGACTCCAAGAGCTCACCCACTACACACATGAAAGATATGTTCTTGGAACAGTTTGGTTGAGAAAATAAATCCTGCAGTTCCATGCCTGGCTACAGTAAATAAAATCTGGCTGAATTCTTCCTTTTTTTTTTTTTTTTTTGGTAAACCTATCCCAAGGGGTAAAAGACTCACCAAACCTGGCTAATTGAGACCCTAGGGGCTGCCATGCTTTTC
This sequence comes from Setophaga petechia, assembly GCA_024362935.1. NCBI lineage: Eukaryota > Metazoa > Chordata > Aves > Passeriformes > Parulidae > Setophaga > Setophaga petechia. The sequence continues at coordinate 9,198,287 of JANCRA010000012.1, read as the reverse complement.
ACAAAGAATTCAGCATTCAAAGTCCTCTGAAAGTCCTATTTGCATCAATTATGATCCAGACTAAAAAGGCCAAACTTTGATTAATCTTGCAATCTTTAGAGGCTCTTGGGACACTGAAACCTTAACACCACCAGTAGAGGCGTTGCTTTTCTCTGATTTGAAATTCCACCTGCTAGTTCCTAAACTGGGAAGAAAGCAGATGAAGGCAGAAGACAGAAGCAGGTATCACAAATCACAGGGAAACACAGGACTGGGTTTTGTTTCCTTGTCCCAAAGTTGCAAGGTGTAAATGGGAAACTGAAGGTAAGATAAGAAAGAGGTACTAGATCCAAAAAGCACTCCTGGCTGCAGGGACCTGATAAACTGGTGAAAGCTTGGAAGAGGAAAATACACCGGACATAGGACAAGGACAAGAAATCCTGGATGTACAAGGGAGAATTAGGAGTGACTGAAATCAGATGGAGATCTTCAACTGCTGGCACAGGAAGCCTGAATGGGTCATAGAGCACTGAATTTCAGCCAACCAGAAAAGAAAGTGGCAGGGTCCACCAGAGGAGAGAGGGAATGAAAATACAGGAGTAAATAGCAAAAGGCAGAGGGGGCAGTGACACAACAAACAGCCCTCTAAAAAAGCTGGAACGGAGTCCAAGACTAAAGTTTATAAAAAGCATCAACATAAGGAGAGAAGTAAAACACTCAAAAGATAGGAACTAGTGAGACTAGTAAGCTTAATACTAAAGTCTTCCCTTAAAAACATGCTGCACAGTACAGTGCAATTTTTTAACACAATCATATGCATCACTGAAGAAATAACAGGACCCTTTCTTAGTTCAGTAGTCTTTGCAAAAAAAAAAAAAAAAGAAAAAAAGAAAAAAAAAAGAAAAAAATATAATCCTGGATAAATCCTTCCCACACGTGTTGTTGAAGGACTGCAGTAAATAAAGTTAAATGAAGAGGGGAAAAAAGCCCCATGACTAAGACATCTGAACATGGCATTATGCAACAGCTTTCTTCAACCTTTTCCTAAGAGAAAGACCTGAGCAGGCAATAGGGAAGTGCCTACACTTTTGTGTTTTTCCAAAAACTTGTGATGCTTAAATCCTGTCTCTTCTTGGATTCTGTATTTGACAAACACAAATCATTTACAACTGAAAGTGAAGTCAGAGGAAGTGTATTTTCTAGAAAGTACTCACAAAAAAGCATACACATAAGTTTAACCTTTGCACAAAAGTAGTGAACACTTCTGTGTCCCAGTTCCATAAAAACTAAGAAATATCACCTTAATTCTCACAATCTCAGCATGACAATGTACTTAGCAAATATTCAAACACTGGAAAGAGGAGGAGGAGAGTCGTGAGGAAATTAGAGATCTATCTTCAGGGCATTTGGTCACGCAGTGAAAACTTGAGAAAAACAAAAACTGCTCATCCACTAAGCACAAACTGGTTTGTGTGCCAAATAAAGCAAGAATCCCAAAAATATTAAGATGAGACCATGTCACTTAACAATGCACAGCAATGCCAAGAGAAAGAGGAACAAATAAAAGTCTACTTCAGTACAAAAAAGGAGAATAAAGATATAATGAAAAATTATGTAGCGCCATTTAAAAATATTAAATAGCCTCTAACTCCTGTATGCTTCTTTCTGAATGCCTTCATCTGTTTTATTACTGTTATACTCAATGTTATTATTGATGTCATTAATATCTGCAACATTCAGCTTTTCCCCTTTCTTCAAAAAAGTCAACTACCACTGAATTTACTGTCTGTCTTCTTTCTTTGCAAGAAAGGTGTGTGAACTGATGGGATAACATCAAGGAGGAACAAAGTAGGTTTTTTTCTCCAGCTATGGAGGTAAGCTGTTTCCATGAGGACAAAAGCAGCTTTAATCTCTGAAGACATGAGGATTTTACACACCACCCCAGGAAAACAGCAGTGGAGTCTTTCTGCCTATACACAGTTGGCAGAACAAAACAAACTTCCAGGCACCTAGGAACCTCCTCTGTATTGTTTCAGGGACTTGAGAGTGTAAGGAGAAGGACTAAAGCCTTATTTGCCTGGATCTCCCAGAAATGGAGTTCTACTGAGCTGTATTTTATTTCACATTTCTCACCTTACCTGTCAGACCCTGTAATAAACTGTGTGTGAACTGCTCTTCTCAAGTCTTAAACCAAGAAATACACTTGACTGCATTTTTCAATGCAGCTCCAATTCATCTGTGACAATGCTGATGTCAAGCTTGGTGATCTTCTCCCTAAGCTCCCATTTTCTTCTATCTGCTCACAGATTTAAACTCTCAGTATTTTCTTTAATAAAAGCTGAAACCCATATATTTATCATTTAATCACTGGCACTATAAATAAGATCTATGTGTAATATCCTGAAGCTATTTAATTCAATGGCAAAAATCCAGCTCTTTGCAATGACACCGAGATTTCACCTTCCATGTCTTCAAATGGATTTACAAGCAAAAGTTCTGGACTGATGGTCAGAATTTAAATGTCCAAACCCATGCTGAATATAGAAACACCATAATGAGTTGAGGGTTGGCAACATGCCCTGTTGAGTATCAATAAAAGGTTAAAACAGGAACTGTTTGACACAGAAAGAACAATTAATGAATGAAAACACAGCATAATACAGAATTTTTCAATATGACTGAGAAAAGATGTGACAAGAAGTAAGAGATAGAAGCTGCAGCCAGACAAGCTCAAACTTGCTACAATTCTTCTAAAACAATTCAGAGTACCAAGCAGTTGAACACACTTCAATCACACTAGATTATAATTTCATTTGTCCATTTAAGAACAGGTATTTTTCTTTTTGAAAAATACATTTTAAGCCAACAATAAAGGTTACTGGGCTTAAAAGATGGTGTATTAGTGACTTGTTATCAAAGGACATCAGGTTACATGATCTCATGCTCATCTTCTACCTTTAAACTACAGGAATGATGTTTAGTTGCAACTAGAGATTTCCTTTTCTCTTTCACGTGCAGACTGACTTGTCAATGCAAATGTTTAATCTATGATAGTTTATTTATCTAATACCACTTAAAAGCAAGTTCTAGAGTGGAAAATAACCCATAAATCACAGTTCTGCAAGAAAAACCATCCAATTTACTTAATCTTTTCTTAACCTAGCCACTGCCTTTGTATTCCATTTACCTGCCTCTTTCATTTAATACAGCACACACCCATGCTACTAGACAACAGCCATCACGAGGAACACTTACTTTTTGGCAAATCCCCAGTGCTGGAAGCTGAAACCGTTCTGCTCCTGTCATGAGATGGGCTGCTCTCCTCCCTTTCAGTTACAGTTGATCCTTCAGACACAGCAGAACCACAGGCTACAGACTCCAGAGCCCCAGAGAACACCGACGCTGAAAATTCCGAGAATTGGGACTCTGGAATTTTATGACGTCCATTTGGCAATTCACCATTAAACTGTTCATAGGAGCTGCTATAAGAGTAATCACTTTTTGCATTTGGATCATCAAGGTTATACTCCTCTGGATTTGGACATTCTTCCTCTTCTTCTTCTTCATCCTCAATCTGTTGTTCCAATAGGAATGGGCCGTTCACAATATGGCCGTTTGTTTTGGGGGATTCTATCCACTTAGGGTCTGTAGAGTCAGTGTTGACAAGTTCCTGCTCAACATCATCATCTTTTTCAGTGTTCTCCTTCTCTGTGTCTTCTTTTTCATCCTGATCTTCTGTTTCACCTGAAAAATTTCGGCAAGCAACACATTAAATCGCACATCAACAAACCAGACTAAAATTAGGCATTCATCATTTTTAACTCTTCAGTAACTACTTGACTTCTGACATATCACACAAGGGAACACTGAGTATCACTGAAATATGCAAAGCTTCAAATCTAAATTAAAGGCAAAAAGATGGACTAGTAAGACTGTTGAAAAAATAAAAAATGGGAAGTGGTTCAGGAGGAAACAATCCAGAAGAGAATAACGTTATGAAGGGAAGATGAATCTTGCCTTGAAAGCAAACTTGTAAAAACCTAGAATTCAACCTACATCAGTGGAGTCATCACAGAAGTAAGAAAACTCTCTGTAAGAGCAGAACTACAACAAACCAAACTGAACTACAGTCTCAGTAGTTACATCTTCATCAGGACTGAAGAGCTGACAAGAAAATCAGGGAAGCCAGAATGGAGCTGGACCATAACCATTATTTTAACACGGAATTTTAACAAGACATATCAAAAATTTTAGTGAAGAAGTTGCAATCTTTGTAACTTGATAGATCATTGCAATAAACACTGTAAGAAGAAAAAAGGTAAAGCAATGATGACCCCAACTACAACAATAATAATATAGAAAAATGCATCTTATTCTTCTTCTACTTCACCAGGATACTCAGTTATTCCACTCAGTGTGGCATGGTGACTGTTCTGTTGAATTTTCTAGGTGCTTTTCTGAATTGTTTATGTTTATACACTGATACTGATGTCTTTCTTCACTTCTGCAGCGAGTTTGATTTTTCTTTACCTTTTTAGGTTCTGTAGTTACAATTTTACCTACAGGAGAAAATGAACTTAATGATTGGAGATTTTTTCACTGCAGCAGATACAACACTGCACAGTTACACTTTCTGCTCTGAAACAGTAAACTCAGGGACAATCAAAACAAGTAATACTAACCATCATCATTTCCAGGTTCTTCATCTACTACCTCTTCTATATCAGCTGTTTTTAGTTTCACCTCTGGGTGGTACTCATCCTCTTGTTCATTTGATGGTACAGCTGAGGTTACATTTTCTTCTATTTTTTTCCTTTCAGCTTCCCGCTCTAGTTCTTCTATTTCCTGCAGGCGTTTTTCCAGCAGCTCAGCTTGCCTCTTCTGCTTTTTCTTCAGTTTTTTCTTTTTGTTTTTGGATATTTTTCCAACCTGAAATATTAATACCCAAGAAAGAAAAAGTAATTATGCATTTCCAAGGCATCTCACATCAAACTAATTTACAGTTTCATTACCATTTTTTTGAAAATACTAGATGGCAACCAATTTAGTAATTATATTACTTTTTGTAGTTTGCTTCAAATCAAGAATGATACAGGATTGTATGAGGCAAAAATCCACCAAAACTTTACACAGTTAATCATGTTTTTACATGGTCATTATTAGATACAAGAGCAAAATATATTTTTACATCTAAGATGTCCTAATAAAATTCTTATGATCCCATAACCTTGATAAACACAATAATCTTAAACTTCAATCCAGATTAACAGATGATACTGTATGTGGAAAATAATCAGGTATCATATTAGCTGTTTACATATAAATTCAATACCTTATTCCTCTCTCTGTATAATGCAGTTAATAACCAGCAAAAGTATTCTGAGCAAAAAGACACAAGAAAACTAAAGAGTGAATGCTAAATAAAACCTGGGGTTTTTTCAGCTATTTTCTTGTGAAAGGAAAGCATTTTTATTACTCCCTTCTGGCCCAAAACATATGAATTACAAACAGCAGATGGCCATTATGAAGCTTCTCATTTTATATAACATAAGGATTGAAAAATCAGGTACAACAACAAGGAAATGAAAAATGAATGCATTTTAACAGAATTGTGGCTCCTATTTCTACTATCTGATAAATGAGATCTATCCATTTTTCATTCATTGTTTAAATATCACAGTAAGAAATCCTCATATAATCAAAAAACATAGTACAAGGAAAAGAGAAAAACATTTCCTCAAAGGCTTATCTGTTAATCCTGTTATTTTCATAAAAAGCCATAGGATCATCTAAACAAGACATTAAATTTCACAACCCTAATAATTGTCATCCCTGTTGTGTACTCACTGAAATTATGCATGTTCTGTACACACAGAAAGCAGCTTTGACCACAGATATTTCTGAACAGCTGGATTACCATTGCTGATTTCCTATATGCATATGGCAAAGAGATCTTCCAAACCTCAGAAAATTGCTTCAACTTTCAGGCCTTGATGATTAAGGCCTTTATGCCCTTAAGATATCTGCAATGCACAATATTTAGTGCATTCTCCCATTTTTGTCAGGATTTGGACAAATGGGTTATTCCTCAAGAGAAGAAAACAGCAATGCTTAACTTAGTTTGACATAGCTATAGAACTGTATGTCTGTGAGAATTTCCATCACAGAAATACTGTGCTTAAAACTGTAAGGCCACAGACATGAAAAGAAAAATGTTCTTTGAAAGATAAAAGCTTTATTCAAAGGAAGCTCTTAAAAAGGGTTGAGGCTACTAACAGTCTAATACATATTAATAGCCAGAGAAACACAGAAAATAAGGCAGTTAAATTGTATTATATAACAATACTTACAGGCTTTTGTTGTGGAGCTGTACTCACTAAAAAGACAAAAAAAATTGTAAATAAAATCAAGGTTTTCTTTTTCAAAAACAATTTTATAAAAGCAAAACCAAATAGAAATAATTTTAAAATATTCTTAACTAAATAAGGCAGTGTTAAGTTTATTTTGTTAGCCAGATTTTTTACTCTTTACAAGTACATGCTGCCTGAAATCATTTGATGTCTCCATTAGAGCATCTGGGATCGGAAGGAGCTAGCAGCTATCTGTGCTCACTGTGCTGTGCTTGGCAGAGAGCTCATGAAATCTAAAAAAAAAAGGCTGAACCATTAAGAGTGGATAGAAATCATGGAATGACTGCAGAGCTGCCACAGATTAAAAGTATGTCATCAGCTGGCAGAGCAGGTATAGACTGGTTTAAACAGTTCAGAGATTAGCAAAGACACAGCTACTGTGCTGTACCCAACAGAAAAGCCAAATACTCATGTGTCCTACTCTGCAAAAAGGCAGTTTGATTGCTAGGGCTGGAGGCATGAAGAGCTGCCTAAGGCAGAAACCACAGCACATCACAGAGAAAGCAGCTCCAGCATGGGCCTCTCGGAGCAGCTCTGAGCAGGATCCCTCAGTGGGTGGCTCTCATGGACTGCAGTGCTGACTGGCACACTCACAGAGCACCACAAGCCACACTAAACCTCCCTGTGATCAAAACCAACAGAAATAACCAAATTTGGGAGACAGAAGAAAAGTGAAGCAAGAGGAACTGAACGGGGGAGAACCTCTCACAAACTTCTTCAGACACACAGGCCTATGGCAATTGAGGAATGCCAAAAAAAATATAGAGCTGTTTTATAGGTTCAGATCCTGCTGCTAAGCTCAGGGAAAAACCTGGTTGAATATCCCTGAAAGGGCAAGGTTTTCAAAAAGATTCTTAAACCTGAGCACTATCATTGTTATAAAAAGGGAAATTATACACAACCTATTCTTGCAATGCTGGAAAGGATACACATGCTCAGCTCCCGTGTGTAAAGCCATACATTTAATTACAATTTGCTAAGAAGCAAGTGTGATAAGAATGCCCTTCCTTAAAATAACACTTATTTTAATGTCAGGAAGCAATATAAAGGCTGCATGAATAAAATCAAGTTATTTCCCACATAAATAACGTAAAATCTCTAGCTATGTGATTACACATTATGTCAAATTCAATACAATACATTCACCATTTATACAACTTTTCATCTAAAAATATATAATGCTATTCCAGTTAAATGGATCCTGATCACTGTATTTGCTCCCAATATAAAAAGAATTTTTAGCATACCTCACAGATTTTAATCTGATACATTTTCTGACAATATTACAAAGGGAATTACTTTCCCACTGCCTGTAGCTGATATGCTCAATTGCCAAATTAGTAGCAACCACAGTACTAAAAATACATAGTACATAGTACTAAAAAGAAAATCAGTAGAAAAGCCACACTTCCTCCTTGTTTGTCTTTGCTTATTGCTGTGAACTTCTTTACCTTGGCTACTCCTAGATAAACATACAGTACAGTTCCTATCAAAACTCTTGGCAATCTTAACATAAAACATTTTATACTCCTAGGAAAATGGGCTTGTCACGAGTTCAGTTAGGTACAATAAATTCAATTTTTAAGGGTGAAAAATTGTGAATGTAAAACTTTTCATTGATTCTTAAAAGTAAGTTACAACAGACAAAAAGGCAGATGATTTCACAAGGATGCTGGTGAATTTAGAACTAGACATAATTTAGGTAAGATTAGTAACTGTTGTTAGTATTAGAGATGTAAGCGTCCAGTGTGACTAAAACCCAGGTATTCATGCTTGTGGGATGGGAGGGGAGTAAGTTTACACCAATAAATATTTTTCCTTTTCTGGGGACCCTAAAAACTTGAACATGCAAAACCAGCACAAAATCATTTCTCTGACAGCTTCCAGAGCGGGGACAAGAATTAAACAGACATGCATTTGTCACATGCAATTATTTAAAATGTGAATTCCCACTGGACAAAACACTGCTAGCAATACTCTACTGATGGCAGTTTCCCACATTGCATTTTCATGTGCTGTTCATACCTGCTGAGCCAGAGGGAGGAGGAGCCCCAGCCTTCTGCCACTCGGTGGCCTCGGCAGCCATCCTGCGCACGTAGGCATCGTCCACGCACATCAGGATGTTCTCGGGCTTTATATCCGTGTGGATGATCTTGCACTTGCTGTGAAGGTAATCTAGACCCTGAAGTACCTAATCACAGAGGGATTTTTTAAAAATCTGCTTAAAACTGCAACTAAATTTATTAAGAAACTCAACTTTCAGCTGCATTTTAAAATAAGGCTGATTTTATCACACTGCTCAAAAGTACCCAGGAATTGGAAAAAATGCATTACCAAGTAGTAGCATAAACACATAATTTTCCACTGCAGCATGGAATTACAGAAGTTTATGAAGCAAAATTGTTTGATGCACTGTAACACCAGTGCAATCTCACTCCACTGAGATTAAAATAAAATTATCTCAGACAGTAGTAAAAGTTCAGCTCAAATATCGTAATTCTAACCTTCAAACTGTTAACAATTGCGGAAAAACCTGATTAGAGTATTAACAAAACTTACCTGTCGAATTATGCTTTTAACACAACGGATGGGAAGGCCTTGATAATTGGACTTGATTATCCATTTTAGAAGATGATGCCCAAGTACTTCAAAGACCATGCAGACATCTGTAATTTAATTAAGGATAACTTCCAAATAAACTTGTTCATGAGATCAACATAAATGTTTGCTTGTGTTCTGGCTAAAGGAGTCATCATCCCCTTTAGAGGGAAAATGATTCCCCCTGAAATGAGCATGGTAAATGCTTTGGTACCATGTTTCAATTATATATAAACCCACACAGAACCAGTGTTCAACTGCAGAGCGAATTAAAATAAAACATTTTAATTACACAAATCTTGTCCATTACTTCTACATGTTAACAACAGCATTAGGGTGAGTAATTGAGAAAATAATTGTAAAAAGTAACTAACTTGTTTTTCTTTTCTTTGAGACAGCTGAAAGTACTGATTTGGCCTATGATCTCAATTTCTTAATAAATTTTAAATTATATTAATAGAAGGCTTTAATAACAAAAGTGTGTAGCAACCGTGCTTTAGGAAATGAACCATAATAACCATTTTTTATTAAGCTGAATAGTCACTTGACAACAAATACTAACAGAGTATGAGAACGGATCTCTTAAAGCCTACAGTTTTAACTGCAGAGAATAATGGCAATCACCAAAGAACTCTAAAACAAAGAAATGCAGAACTCAGAAACAACATGCAAAAAATGCAACACCAAAATATTTAATTAGACACAGCGTTTACTACTGGATCCTGACAGAGGCAAACAGTCAATTATCAGGGGAGATTATTAGGAAAAAACATGATGTAGGAACTTCCTGTGATTTCTGCTTCAAGGGCTTTCTAAGTTAAGAGATTCTACACCCACATGCCTGGGTAGGTTATCTTTCTATTGAGAAAATCTTCAAATACTGAAGCTAATTTAAAGTTTTGCCATCACAACATTCTGGCAAGTTATACAATTAGACTACATCCAATTAATCCTCAAACATGAGCTGGGAATGACCTAAATGTACCTGGAAAACAGAAGACATGTTAAAATCTTCACTACATGATACTATAACCTTGCAAAGAACAATGCAATACAAATGACCAAAAATTAATTGATGGATATTGCAGGAAAATCTCGATGAACTAGACTATGTCAGAGACCATTCATACAGAAGACCACTTCTACACTGTTAGAAATCTTACCTAACTTCTCTAAGTTTTATTAACTAGAGTTTTGGCAATTATCTTAAGCATCACTGTCTTGTGTTAAAATAATGAGGCTTACCTTGTCTGCCAGTCTATCACACACATTCTTCTCAAGTACCTACCTATATACATAAAGGTAACTCAAGTTTTAACATCTGCATCCTCTATACTTTAGTTACACCAGCAGTAAAAGTTCTCAAGACTGGTCAAAGCACAGTGTGAAGAACTGTGTAACATAGCTGTTGCCAACTGTTAATCTCATTTCACATTCCTGAGTTCCTGTATTAGAGGAGACACTGAACAGTCCTTTCCCACTCCCATCAGCTGGGTGTACTCAGAACTCTGTCCCATTCAGAAGAGGAAACAGTCTTGGTTACTTCACCCCACAATGAACACAAGCCACTAGCAGAGCACACAGCCATCAGAAAGGATGAGCAGTGAGCATGAGCTCTGCAGGGCTCATTAACCAAACCCACACAGTCAAGCTGCAAAGCTACAGCAGCACAGATTGCAAAAAGGACACTGCTACACTCAGAAATGAAATATAGGACACCCACCCACAGTCCTTCAGACCATGCTGCTGCACTCTCCAATGCACATTCCTGACATTCCTTGCACTTACAGAAATGTTAAGCATTGCCAGTAACCAGAAGAGAAAGGGATGTAGGGAAGAAAACAGCTGAGAGGCAAGGGACAGCACCAAGAAGGAAGCTGTAAGAGGAATGGCAGAGGCATGCAGAAAGAGGGAAGGTCATCAGAAAGTGATGTCTACCTGAAAAAAAGGAGATTGCAACATTGTACAGCAAGGACTTGGACAAACTCAAGGGACACTCCATACTGGAGAGACAACTGGAATGGAGAGAAGACAAAGAGCAAGCTCAGTGTTGGGAGTAGGTATGCAGAAATGTGCCTGCTGTCTGATTTACTATCCTGATCTGAAAATCATTAACCTTAAGCCAGACCATCCAGAACAAGGAGTTTGGGAAAAGGTCTGCATTAACTACTAGGAAACCAGCCTTGCAAGACCCTCAGTCCTCCTACAGCACCAATAACCTGACTGGTGAGAAGGTCCAAAAATTCCTGCAGAAAAAAAAAACCCTGAAGCCCACCTAGGAGACATGCTTCTTGTGCAATTCTCTTCAAAGCAGCACAGGGGATGGCTCACAGGAGGAAATCAAGCACAGCAGAAAAACTGAGAGTAAATCTAACATTAATCAGCTGACAGGGTTAGCTGTGACAAGTACTGGGAGCTGTTCTTTCTTGACTCAAATCCTACTTGTAACTACCTATCTATCTATAAATACACACTGATCAAGCATTTAGAAATATGACAAAGGATAAAGGCTAATTAAGCTCTAGAACCAGCACAGAAGACTCTAGGATGCATCTCAGTTGCTTCTGGACTGGCAGCATTTAGACACTGTGACATTTAATTATTAATCTATATTCTTTGGAGATACATTTATTACAATCATTCATATCATCAGACATAATGTCTGATTGTGTGGGAATGTTTCCTTTTTTATTTTTTCCATTTGTTTCTCAAAATACTTGTTCCATTATAGGATTATCTGAACCTTTCATTTAAAAAATGCTACACTGAAATGAGCATTTATTACATTTATTTATTAAATGTCCACTGCAAACAAACATAATAATTCACACTTATTGAAAACACCAAAGTGCTCAAGATCATGAATTTTATAATTTCATGAAAAAGTCGTAATTGCAATCTTTGCAAAATAAACAAGTAGGTAAAAAATTGTTAGCCCAGTGCAGGATAACACATTATTAAAATTCCTCTGTATGTAAGTACTTATTCCAGCTGCTAGGAGAGAGAGGACAGTTTGCAGTCACACAGTGCAGGCCAATGGCTCTGCACAATCCCAGCTCTCTTCTACATGGTTCTTGACAATTTTCCCTGTTTGGAAGCTCCATGACATTTTATGGTATTAGCCATCCAAAGGATTCACCCACCTCTCTTCAGTCTTGTTTTAGCTTTTGAATGCATTCCATAACCAATAATCAAGCTTCTGTGAAACATATGTGGTTTTATTTTATAGTCAAGCAACAGATATTTAGTGACTTGCCCAAAGGAAGCTGGAAACAGCAGAGCATGGAAAAGATCTCAAATTACTCTATTTCTCTCAACCTGTGCAACTCAGTGACACTAATGTAGCACTAATATGGCATTTTAAAAAGTAAACAGCACCAAAACATTGAAATCAATTACCTGCTCCATTCCTAAGAGAAACTACACCAAAGATTGTTTTCCCTAGAACTTAAAAAGGAGCTGATGAAATAATGCAACCATCCACTGCTCAAATAACTCAGGATGCACAAGCTGTTCTCAGGAAAACTCATAAGATACTTGATATCATATTTTTGCTGGCAGTCAGAACTTTGACAGACTTCCAGATGCAATTTAAATTTGAGTCCAGTATCAGTCCCTCCTGTATACTGGCACTTTTCTGGAAAATGTACTTTCCAGTAAGGCAGGAACATCTGCCTTCTACATAAAAATTTCTGTATCGCCAGTTTTCAACGTGAAGGCAAAACCAAAATAGAATAAATCAACATCAGCTGTCCAGTTTTAATCTGCCAATACAAAGCTACCTGACTCCTTATTTTTCACTGGCACATGGTCTCTTTCGGCCTTCTCAGTGTAAGTGCTATATTGCAGTAAGATATAAGTTTGGATATGATTTCAAAGTATTATCCTGAAAATAATTTACTCTTCACACCTAGAAACAGCCCTCACCTTTAATACAGTGGTATACATGTGAATCTTATCAAGAATTTGAGAACATTATTGAGAAATTGCTCTGATAAAGAGATAAGAGATACCTTTATGTATAGCTATAAAGGCATTACTGTACTCCTTATTTCGTATTAGTGTTTTACAATAAAACAATAAATCAAAATTCTTAGTTTCTAAAAATAATTACTCTTCAACTGTACTGCACTCAGATGAAAACAAATAAAAATGGGCAAAAGAAAACAAGATTAGCCATCAGTCTGTAACTGAGAACACCTGACCCCACTCTCATTCTCACCACATACCCAAAGGCCCCATAACCAATGCCAAGAGACAGATGAATGGGATGAAAGCTGCTTGCACACTTCTGTCTGGAAGGATGCTTTCTAGTGAGCACTCAGATTTACTGACAGTCACCTTCTACATTCCTCTCCTAGAAGATGGGAGTTGGTGAAAGGTACCTTAATCTGATTTGCTGAAGGCACATAACCAAAATCAATGTATAATCAGGCTCTCCAGAGCAGAACTGTCTCTCTGGCAATGTGACCCAGGAACAATGAGGTCTGCTACTGGGCTCCAAACACAACATGCACACACACAAGTCCAGCTGTAACAGGAAATAAAAGCACGGTAATATAACTAGCTACTAAAATACCTAATATGATCAGCAAGGAGAACTCAGTTTAGCTCAAGTCTAAAAGCAAATTTATTCACAGACCCAAAATTTACACTGAGAATTAGTTGGTTGTATTTTACTTTATCTCTCCTTTTTTCCACCACCCCTATTTTGTTTTTTTAAAGAAAGCTTTCAAAGACAAAGCTTTACAATCCTTGCCAAAAACAAGGTTAACACCTGGCCAAAAGATGATTACTTGAACAAGAGAATCATCTCCATCACCTCACACTTCTCACAAGAAAACAGAAACCAGCTTTTTCATGACACTGACAATTTCTCTTTACCAGTCTAGAACAAAGAAAATATTTCTCGTAAGCTTCAGTTATTACAAATATTTTCAGTGAACTCCATTTTTTAAGCAATCTATTTCTACTTCTACCAGACCATGAAAGGATATGTAAGACTTCTTTTTTAATTTTGCATTGTGTTTAGAAAGGCTAAGTTACTTTCACTCCATAGAGTGCCTTCCACACTGCACTTCTCTTGCAATCTACATACTTTAAATATATGAAGTAGAAACACCAAAATGTAAGATTAACTAGAAAAAAGCCAGAACTAAATGCTTACTTATTTCAGTAGAATATTTTAATGAGAATGCCATGTTCTCAAAAGGATACGAATTCCATTCATTCCAGAAATTTTGAAGTCATCAATGAGCTGTACAACCATATCCTTGTTGGGATCATTTGGGTCACTTTCACGAACCTAAACCAAGAATGCAAACATTGACATTTTTGGAAAAAATCCACTTTAAAATACTGATTAATTAGATTTCCACACATTTTGGAGCTTCAGAAGACATATTAATTCATAATAAGCCAGATGCTTAGAGGACAATATGTAAAAAAACAAGAGTCTAAAATAAACTCTCTGTGTTTTCTTTAATTCACTATTACTTTTATTATTGTTGTTGAACACAGTACTGCAATAGTGATACTTACACATTTGAGTAACTTTATTTCATCCAAGGCTGTCTCCGTATAATGCTGAGCACTTTTTACAACTTTCATTGCAACAAATCTTTTTCCCCTTGAAAAGAAGAGAAGCATTTTCAACATGTACACTGAGCTAAAACAAACACACTTTAAAGGTTGGGAAATTTTTACTAGACTATTTCATAGTCTAATGCATTTGTACAGAAAATGCTGAAATTGCACTAAACGACAACTTTTAACAACACTGTGTTAACAGTGTAATTATTGATATTTTAGTCTTCTTGATGCTAATGTCTCTACAAGAGGAATCTGCTTACACATTTTATCCTTTAATGAAGGTAATTACATTTTTCATAAAGATACAAAACAAATAAAAATCTAAGTTTATTCTTGCATGCTCAAGACAACCTGCAAATTCAATAAGCAAAGCTAATTTGTCAAAGAAAATAGAATTACATTTATTTATGAGAGTTTTAATAAACTACACTGTTAATCAAGAGCAAAATAAGACTGTAGCATCTTCCTGCATAAAAAGACAGTAAACATTTACATAACTTTATCATGCACATAAAACAGAAGTTACTGCACACAAAATAATGTATTTTAAAAAAATTTAAGCATATGGAAAAAGTAGTTTTCTTACTGCATATCCCAGCATAGCCAGACTGTAGAGAAGTGTCCCCATCCTAACTTTCTAATAACATGATACCGGCCATTGAACAGGTCACCAATTTTCACTGGATGATAGCCTCCTTTCATGAAAAAACAAGTAGAAAAAAGAATATTTAGAAAATAAACAAGAATTCTCAGGTTTTCAAGTAATTTTCTTGTACTACAAATTTTCCACTTCAAATTGTTCTGTACTATAAATAGGAAATATAAAGAATACTCTAATGGTAAAAATTCTGCCTTGCTTGGCCTGGAGGGAAAAAACTCATGTCCTCTAACTACTGTAGAGTTTATTCACCCTTCTCTCTTATGGCTTTTATTTATGGTAATATAACCATCTGTTCTCTATTTCCTCAGGCTTATCTTTCACTTCACAGACAGTAGAGAAAAGATCTACATTATTTCTTTATCATATTTGAAGCCTCTCCAGTCAACATATTTTGGATGATTGCAGAATCTCAACAGAGATTGTTTTAATTCCCATTTGCTTTCGAGTAATAAAAGCAGCAATAAAATACTTCCTGAGAAAACGTTAAGAACAATGCAGACTTCACTGATGCTCTTCTACTTGGCTCCTGATCCACAGCAGCAATGCATTTTTCTGACATCTGAGGGTTTTACAGTGAGGAGGAAGAAGAGAAAGCAGGCAGCTCTGGGCTGTGTCTGAACTGCTCTTCCATTACTGAAGTCTGCAGTCCAAATTTAAACCACTACACAGGTTCTCCACAGCCCCACGAGGCAGAAAGGCCAACAGGACAGAGCAAGCTGGAGCTCAGATTTCTAGAGGTGTTATGAAGCCTTTTACTTCCTTTGTATTTTGGGAGACACTCTTACTCTTAGTTAAATACAGGGAAGACAATGAACACACAAGGTTTTTATTCAGACCTTAATACACCAACAATAACAGCCATAATTTTGCCTAAATTGCAAACAAATAATTAAGCTGCACCATGCAACCTTCCAGGACATCAGCAACAGACTCAGTGCAGCTTTCAAGGAACCACTTATTTATCTCCTTCTGGTCCTTCACAATGCCATGCCCAACTGTCCTTTGGCAGGACTAATCCATTCAGAATTAGGAAAACCTCCAAGTACTTTCTCAAAGTTTCTGGATCTGTTTTGGATCCCCTGAAAATCTAGTTAGAACTGGTTAAGACAACAATGTGAATTTATAACTTAATTCCTTGAATTTAAAACAGAGACTTCTCTCATCTCCTTTTATCTGTGGGAACAGTGATGTCAAATCTGGATATATTTTTATTCTCTTTTTGCTAATAACATCTTCTGCCTTAACAGAAGTTCAACAGTTCTTTTATGAACTCTCCTATGCTGCTAGAGCAGAATAATAAATTTAACACAACTGTGCTACAGAATTATAACGACTACATACTCAGGAAAAGGATAAAGCTTAAATGACATTTGGATGTAAGATGCTGGTGTGTCTAACAAACTCTACAACACACACAGCTTTGATATACGTGTGCTGAGGTGTAACTGCTGGCTTAGCAAACTGCAGACACAGCTTCCCCCAAAAACTGACCCTTCCCTTGGGGGAGACCTCCCCAGCCCTCCCATCACTAGGAAGGAAATGCTCATGAAAGCTGCCAGGACAACTCACCCAGCAGAGCAAAATGATACTTTCATTCCCACTGCTGAGTTGTGCCACCTCAGTAAGGATGCCCACACTGCCAAGCAGGAGTTCCTTATTTCCAAATCAAAACCCAGACCACTTTTGGAACACCTGACTGGATTTACCCTCCAGTAGAGAAGGGGGGCCCAGGACTTACTGAGGGTAAGAGCTGACTATTACACTGTCCATCTGCAAACAGAAACAGCATCAGCCACAGATGAAGCCTGAGTCTACTGCAGCTTCACTATTACAGAAATTTTGCTGAATAAACACAAATACATGAATCGGTACTGATACAAAAATTAGAAACCAAACTAAATTTGATTTTGTCTATTTAAGCATCCTTCTAGTAACAGCTGATGGAGACATTTAACAATCTGGATAAATATAATCATTATTTAAGACAGCTATTGAGTGGTTTAATACAAACAAACAGAAATCTAATTACTTGGCAATTTTTCCCCCACAAAATTTAGGCAGGATGATGACAGTCAGAGATGCAAGAGGAAAGTTAAGAGAACACATAGGAATTCTACCTTTCCATTACAGAAAAGATAAGCATCTGTGAAGTGAATCAAATCTGATGATCTGCAAAACTTATGAGACTTCCACAAAGATACACCATCACAGATAAAAACACATTAAAAACATATATCTAGAAATAGTTTAGGCAAACAAGAGCCTTTTAAGTCTGACTCTACAAACAACTTTTGGCATACTTGTGCCTCAAAGGGTCAAAAATAATCAAATACTTGTGATGGTTCTTTCCCATCAGAAACAGAAAAGGAAACAGCACAGAGAAGAAATGAGACAAAGACAGCAAAGTTAATAAATTGAGGCTTGGTAAGTTATTTTAGCAAACTCTATGTGCTGGTAGCATAACAATACTATATATGTAAAACCATGTTGTTTTGATCCCTACACCAGTGTCACAACTAATTATAACAATACACCAGCACATGTGACAGATGCCAACAGTGGGAGCATATACAGCATATGAGTATATAATAGCATATGAGTATATATATTTCACAAGATACTTTCCACTGTCCTAAGTCACGGCAGGAGCAGTTTTGGAAATTATCTGTCACCATTCCTGTACACATTACTCCCTGATTACTCCTATCAGCAACATATGCATTTACAGGTTGTGGACAACCCAGTAACAACCCATTAAAGTTATGTGTATATAAAAAACTGGTGTCATCCTATGATGAATGTAACCATTTAAGTTCTCCATGATACCAGAAGTATTTTTAAGTATTAGTAACAAGAAAGCAACTATGCAAAATTAACAAGCTGATAAAAATTATGTGCTTTTGGAAAAACAATACTGGCATTTGAAAATATGCAATGTGTAAGTGGTGCTGCTGATAAATTAACACAAAAAACCCACCCTGTTGTACTGCAGCACACACACAAGAAAAAAGTGTCTCTCACAGCTAGCTAGCTACATGCATGCAAGAAGGAGGGTCAGAAAAATGAGGTCATTATTCCTGAATGTCTCCTGAATGTATTGGTAATTGTAGCTGGCTCGTTCTATGTTTGTATAGGGAATTATTCCCTTTGTGAACTGGATGAATGGGAGACATCTCCAGGGGGCAGAGAAGATGATCAGAGAAGCAAAAAATTCCAATTACATCCATGACACAACAGACTCTTGCAAAAAAAAAATAAAATCACCAAGTGTTTCAAGGCTTTTCAGAGAAGAAAAAGTAGCTTTACAAAGTACCCCTAAAAAATCATGCAGTTGGATGCTTGATATTTCTATTCCTTAAATAAATATTTGAAAAGCATTTTATGCAAATTCAGTAACACAAACAGAAGTAATGTCACAGACTTAAACAGGCCCTGGAGGAAGCCCCCAGGGAACGGAAGTCAGTCTGATTTCACAGATGGCTGCTAGTCAGTCTCTTTCACATCGGGTGCTGATACAAACTGATCCAATTTCCTCATTAAAAACCACTACTATGACTATTTACTAATCACCATGTAATGTGGTCAAGATGCAAGCCCAGTACACAATAACATACCCTTAAAAATGAAAGTAGTAACAAAAATACTCAACAGGAAGTACAGCTAACAGGCCATATGTTGAATGCCTGAAAAAATAATTATATATACTCATCATCAAAATTCCCCTCCTATAAAATTTCAGACTGGGGTTGAGAAGAGATGAAGTATGCTCTGGGCCTCAGTCAAAAACCCTGGAAGACTGCCATTTTGACAACAAAATTAGGAATAAAAGAGAAACTCTAGTAATAAATGATAATTTCCAAATCTTTATCTTCCCCTCGCTACCCAAAACAGAAAAAGATACTTAAACTAATAACACATCTCTCCAAAAAATGGAAAATGCATCTAAAAGCCATTTGGGAGTTCTTTACCAAATAATTTACTCATTCCCTATACAGAATATAAAATATATAAACAAATCCCAATGTAGTCATGGAATTCAGATTCTTATGGAGACCCTCCCTTCAGTTCCACACCAGCAGACTGAAAGAAGGAAATGCACTGCTCAGTCTTACAGGAAATCAGGGTCAGAAAATAAGCAAATCCTCTAATGAAGCAACAAAAGCACTGCACTCACAAGAACAAGTAATGATCATGACATCCAAATGAACCAAAGCCTGCACCATCCTTAATGTACTTTAAAAAATTCAAAGCCTCAGGATCAGAAGAATTCAGAAGAACCTTTATGCATACAGAAGTTTCCTTTAATTTTTCAGGAAGCCTACAAGTATCCTGAGTGTAATGTAGTTTATTTCAGAAGTATACAGACCTCACTACTGACCTGCTCTAGTTAAACAGGTAACTCATAAGCAAGCTCTCTACTTAAGACTATTTTTTTGTTTTGTGATCTAACTTCTGCAGATGGTGACATTTTGCCAGGGATACTGGAAAACAGACAACAGATTGTTTGAAATTAAATGCAGCCCTTATTTCAGGAAAGAATAAAGTCAGAGCTTTGAAATGCTTAATCTCAAGGAAATACAGATGTTTGAGTATACAGATGTTTCAACAAACCCTTATTCACTGATGGAACACGCTAAAGACACCACAAGAGTTATCTTATGGAACAAATGTGTTTTAACACAAATAATAAAAAAACAAACCAAAGTACTTGAGCATGGTTCAGCGACATGATTTTCTGTTCCCTGCTGCAGACTTTGACATCTAGTTTGAGTTCATTGTTTGGTGTTCACTATTAGCATTTGTAAGCCACTTATACATTTGAAATATAATATATTAATAAAACTTCTTACACCAAAATGAAATAGTCACTTTTCATTGTTAAATATGTAAATACAAAACACTTTTCCAGGCTAGGAAGGGGAATCCTTGAAATAGCACATTTCCAGGCTTATACAGAAACCTCTGATTAAGAAGACATTATCACATTTGACACAGGAAGTGAGGAATACAGAATACCAGATATAGTCAGTGTGCACAGAGTGCTTTTTGACTATTCAAAAATATTGATCTGAAGAGAAAATTCCGATGTAAGTATTCTTGAAATCTACAACAATAGGTAACCCAGAGTTGATAGAACTTTTATTTATCTTTTTTTATGTGAGTGTACATTCTACCCTAATGGGACCAGACTTGGAACTTCAGCAGTGACATTAAAATAAATTTATGTATTGATACTGTTGTACTGCAGTCATGCTTTTATGCATTTAATCATATTTAAAACCTGAATATAACCAATACAAAAATTAAGGAAACTGAGTTAAAATGAAGATGTAGAGAGCCTCAGACAATGCTGAGAGCTGTGAAGACACCACGTGGAAAAGAAGCATGTAACATCTTAGGTTACTGCAAGTGAGAGAAGAAAGGAAAAATAAAGGCTACAGCTTAAAAATAAATTTAGGTAACACTCCTGAAAGCACCAAGGCATTTTGGAACATTTTGGAGTATGAGTTGTTTGTTTTGGTTTGGGTGTTTTTGTTTCTCTTACAACTCACATGAATCAAGGGAAGTTTATTCTCTACTCTTATAATTGGGACATCAGCAAGAATACAGGGATGGCACACTTGTATATCTACTGAAAAATGCATAAACAAGCTATGGTTAAGTGAAAAAGTAATGCTGAAGTCAATTCTAAATTAGGAACAGCTCATCATTTCAGGTCCTGATGCACAATTGTTTCAGAAATGAAGAGCTGTTCCTAATTCTTGTATCAGTAAATTCCATAATTAAAGATCAGCTCTTTAAAAATCCCTCAAGAACCAGAAGCAGACTGGCACGGCAGCGTTCAGCCTCAGCAGCAGCGACCTGCACTCACCTTTACAGTAATCTGCGGGATCCTCCTGCTCCTCATCGTCGGAGCCCAGAATCTCCTCCTCGGGCTCGGGCGGGGCGGGCTCCGGCAGGGGCGGCGGCGGGGGCGGCGGCGGAGGCGGCGGAGCAGAGGGAGCTTTCTGCTGAGGCTCGGGCCTGCAATGCACAGAGAGCACACTGAGCCGAGAGCCACCGCACCGGGCTGCCCAGCCCTGCAGGGCCATGAAAACCACAGAGCACACACTGAGCCGAGAGCCACCGCACCGGGCTGCCCAGCCCTGCAGGGCCATGAAAACCACAGAGCACACGCTGACTGAGCTAAGAGAACCACCGCACCGGGCTGCCCAGCCCTGCAGGGCCATGAAAACCACAGAGCACACACTGAGCAAAGAGCCACCGCACCGGGGCACCCAGCCCTGCAGGGGCCATGAAAACCACAGAGCACACACTGACTGAGCTAAGAGAGCCACCGCACCGGGCTGCCCAGCCCTGCAGGGCCATGAAAACCAGAGAGCACACACTGAGCAAAGAGCCACCGCACCGGGCTGCCCAGCCCTGCAGGGCCATGAAAACCACAGAGCACACACTGAGCCGAGAGCCACCGCACCGGGGCACCCAGCCCTGCAGGGCCATGAAAACCACACAGCACACACTGAGCTCAGAGCCACCGCACCGGGGCACCCAGCCCTGCAGGGGCCATGAAAACCACAGAGCACACACTGACTGAGCTAAGAGAGCCACCGCACCGGGCTGCCCGGCCCTTCAAGGGATGATGAAAAACCAGAGCAGCATCTCATGTTCTCACTGTCACCTCTCACATCCCCTTTGGGACACGCGGGAGGCGTGCACAGAGAGGAACCTGGCCAAACCAAGAGCAGCTCCCACGTCAAAGAACTTGCAAAAGACTCATAAAGTATAGAATCAGACAGAGATGAGCTTTTGAAATCCCTGACGAGTAAATGACGTATAGAATCAGATACAGACGTATAGTATAATCAGTATAGAACCAGATACAGACGTACAGTATAATCAGTATAGAATCAGATACAGAAGTACAGTATAATCAGTATGGAATCAGGTACAGAAGTACAGTATAATCAGTATGGAATCAGGTACAGAAGAGCTTTTGAAATCCCTGACATTCGACTCATCTTCTTGAGCACAGCTAAGAAGAAATACAAAGAATATCAAGTTATTCAAAAGCTCCTGCCTGCTAGCTGAAGGAGGGAAGATCTCATTAATACACATCAGGAAACAATCTAGAGACACTGACCCAAACCTTAATGCACTTCTCATCTGTAGCTGCTGCCAACACTATGGAAAGTTGTATCAGTATACAAAATACTGAAAACATCTATTAGAAAGTAAGAGAAAAAATCTCATCCTAGGTAGTCCATGATGCTCATCTCAGGGCATATAATATGCTTTAATATACACTAATTAATTTTTTTAACAACCAAAACAAAATCACCAAGGTCTGACACCACCAGGCAAGAGATGAGGTTGTTTTTTTTTTTTTTTTTTTGTCTTGCAGCTCCTATTTTTTTTTAAATAAACAACCTAAGTGAAATTATATTTTATATTCTGTTCCAAAGAAAGCTGTACTTGGTTACTACAAATTACTTACATTTCAAAACTGAGTATTTTCAACAGACTTAAGTCCAGGGTTGAAGTGATATGACCCCTCTGTCATATAATTAAGAAAGCCTTCCCCAAACAGGTTCATGCTGTTATTTTTTTTGCATTCATATCTCTTGCAAATAAAAGGTATATTCTTTCCAAATACATTTGCAAAGTAACTTAAGCATTTGTGCCATCAAAAGCTGCTATAACTCACATTTACATCTACTTTAAATTAACCACATCTAAAAAACACCATATTAACAATATTTTGTCCTTCGTGTAATAAAAGATTAATCTGTAGTTGGCTGATATTTCAGCACCTAGAATTAAGATCCAAATATTTCCTTCATCATGAGTAAAAACTATACTTATCCCACTTCTAAGTCATCCTCCTCATAATTCCTTTTCCTGTTAACACACTGCAATTGTTCAAGACAGACAGACAGACAGACAGATGGACCATTTGGAGTCAAAGAGAACATGGCTGGCCAGAAACAAATGCCACTGGCAACACTCACCACCTGCACAGCAGCTGCTATTATGCCTCTGCTTAAAAGGACATCACTGCAAGCTGCATTGCATACTAAATTTATCTGCCTGCTACCCCTTTCAGATAATAAAATTCTTCAGTCAATAAATGGACAGATTTAAAAAGGGGTATTTTGAACTAATTTATCAATTATTTAAGTTATTATGAGAAATCTAATGAAGTAAATGAATTTACATCAGTACCACATGCAACTACACAGAAGAGAAAGAAGGAATCCATTTGTAGGATAAAAAAATAAAAATATTTGCAGGTATTCCTACTTAAAATTATGTTGTTTGCTTCCCTCTTTCATTTTTGGCTCCCAACAGATGTCTTTATGTGGTACACTGAGAGTAAGTAAACTGCAAATGGAAGGTTCAGCACATTCTCTGACCAGCTAATCCTATTACAAACCAGATTTCTGACCCTCCTGGTTTCACAAACCAGCCTGGTTTCATGGTGCCAGCAAGCTCCCAGAGACACTGACAGCTCCCACACCTGATCTGAAGCTTAAACCCAACAAACCATCACAAAAGGACCCACATTACAAACCCTGAAATTTCATCTGCTGGGCACAGGACTATTTCGGATACACAGATCAAAAACTAGGAACACCTAAAAATAAAAATCTAATGGTTGGACTTGATGGCCCTAAAAGTCTTTTCCAGCCTAAATGATTCTACAAGCAAGAAGAAGAATGCATAGTGAAATACTCTGTACTTCATGCATATATCTGAAAGCAGAGTGCCAGGAACACAGGCACATCCATCAGTGCCTGGACTCCTCATTTTGGATGGTACCATCATCTTACTTTGTTCTGACCACAAATGTCCATGTTGCTATTCTGGGCACATGAAATGGTACAACTATACAAAATCCAGGGTAGGGCAGGGAAATGAAGTGTGGTGTAAGTTCAAAAATTTACTGAAATAGGTTTAAGAAAACATGGTTCTTCTGAGTCCTTCTCAAGCTACTGTATTTGATTTTGGTTTGAAAGGGGTTATTTTTCCTGTCTTCAATCCCAGTTGATTTTTATATTCAGAAGTGGTTTTTTACTGTCCTTTGTGGACACCAGGAAGGAAGAAAAGATATTACTGTATTTCCTTTTGGAGTTATTTATTATTTTTATCTGCAAATAACAAAATACTGCTTTGAACTGAGGAAGATCTTGGGTTTACCCATTTAGCTTTGGTTGAATCTTCTGGAGCAATCAAATATTAGCCCAGAAAGATGAGGGAAGAAAAGAAACATACTGAGTTACATCAGTCTGACTGCTAATTCTGCATTTTTGGCAATTTTTTCCTTTAGTTTAGAATTCTTAGCAAGAGATTCCTATAGTTTTTTGGTTTTTTCACTTGTACTTTTCAAGGATATATGAAAAGATCAAGTCTTCAACACTTCACTTGATGGCTTAAATTCTGCCTACAGGTTGAGTAACTCATCCTGGCATCCCCAATGCAATTGGCTCTTCTGCAACTTCACAGTTTCACAGTGTTAGGAAGGGCATCAATGAGAGAACTCCAGTTTTGCTATTTCTGAATGGCCTTTTATTGAATTGCAAAGAGAAGCTATGATGAATGCTTCAACAACATCTTCATCTGCAATTTAGGGCATGAATATACAGTTTATTCAGCTTAGATTTCATTTTTTCCAGTACAGTCTGCTAAATGTAATTTTTTTTTTCTTTTCAGTAGACTTTAAAATATTGTTGGCATTAAAAAATCCAACTGTTTAGAAACCTGTGAGTCACAAACACAATCTCCATTTCCTTTTCAGAAATATAATTGTCAAATACTATTAGAACATAAAAAGTTATTCAACAACCATTATTTCAAGTTATTAGTCTTTCTTATTCCTAAAATGCTATGTAATGATATGCATTAGGTAACACATGCATGCAGAGATAAATATTAAACTTGTTTTTCTTTTTTCTGAAGTAATCACTTGCTACTCTGTGGTCTACCACTATTAGACTGTTCATCACCACCCAAGCATAAACACTTAATTAACACAAGAAGACAACACACCATTTCTAGACTCTCAGTGTTTTGTCAGCAGGTATGCAGAAAACTGACCATCTACAATGACAAACCCTATAACTGTATTGAAAGAAACACTAAAAACAATTAGCAAACACTAGCCAGCATTTTTTGTCTTTTAATTACTGCCTTTTCCATGGGCAAAAATAAATTTACAGCAAAGGCCAATCAAATTACAATTAAATCCTATTTTTAAACTGCTCTTAGAGGGAATACTTAGTAAAATACAGAAGAAAAGCTGAAGTATTTCTCCTCTACAGTGAACTTGAAGTAAAATGCGTCAAAACCCTGCATGGAATCTTACAAAAATCAACTGCCCACTGTTAAGAAACATAACATTTCTGACAATTTAATTTTACTGTTCTCCCTCATGGACATGTTGCTCGATGCTCCCACTGGGTAACAGACAACAGCAAAAGCAATCTCCTAAACACTTAAACCTTAAAATGCTGGGAATATTATACTATGAGAAATCCAGAAAATTCCATTCATTTTTCTGTTGTTGTTGATGTTCTGGGGTCATTTGCTATTCTTCTGTTCTGGAAAAGGTAAAACAAGAGCAGTGAGAGTGACTAAAATCACAAAATGCCTTCCATATGGGAAGCATCTGAACATACCAGAACTCTCCAGCCAAGAAAACAAGACAGCAGAGTCCTACAAAATCTAGAGACAAACAGAGAAGGCAAATAGGAAATGGCTGTCCACTGCCTCATCCCACACAAACTGAGCCAAGTTGATGGAAAACTCAAAAAAAAAAATAAAAAAAAGACTCTTGCAATATGATGGTAAAAACTAAGGTGAACTTTTTTCCCTTGGGTACCATGTTATTTAAGAAGTTATTTAAGTTCAAGTAGGGCTCAAAAAAACCCATGGAAGAAAAGGTGACTGATGGCAAACCCAGGACTGCCTGTGACTCCTGAAGCCCAGCAGCCTGGAATGAGGAACAGGATTCAGCCCAGCAGGGCACAGCCCTGCACTGCTCCCCTGCAGCTGCTGGCTCTGCTCCTGGCCAGGGGGAGTGCAGGAGCACTGGGGTCTGTCCTCCTGCAGTCACTCCATCTTCAGACATTCCTTTCTTTTCCTCAACTGATGAATGATCTCCATTACTAAAAACCAACAGAGACTTCAGGCCTCTTTATCTGAAACCCTCACAGACAAAAAAAAATATGTTTTCATTATGAAGTAATGGATAAGAATGTCTTGCAGGTAAGACTGCTACAGAAGACTACCTGAGGAAAACCTTCTGCTCCCATGAGGAACAGGCATACAAAAGCAGGAATCCCTCTCTATGAACACTCTGCACTCATAGTGACTACTTTTAGGTAAAGAAAGCTTTACCTTGAAAGTGTCTAAAACCTGTACCTGATGTTCCTACCTTCAGGAAAGCATCATTTCAGAAGGAAATCAGACTGTGTTAAATGCAAAAAAACTTGAGAGAAAGAAATTTGTCAGATTAAGAACTACCTCAATCTGAGGGAAAAACAAAACTCCCCTTTAAGATTTCCAGATGAACACAACCAAAGACATTTGTTGCTAACAGAAAATGAAAATTAGGTCAAATCATTTCTTCATACATCAAATAAAATATGGAATAAACTATATTCTAGTTTATATGAACCTTTTGCCATGTCCACAGAGGTTCTACAGGGAATTTCAATCTGGAGTGGTAAAAAAGAGGAAGCAAGAGGGAGGGTGAGCGTCAGAAGAATTACTGTAAGCCTCCTAAGAGATGGGAGCTTTACAAAATCTACTATTGAGTGTGGGTCCATCTCTCCAACTCCTAAAAGCAAAAGCTTTTATGCTCCTAGGCAAGGCTCTCAAGGTTCTGTAGAGTTAAAAGTCTGAATCTCCATACATAAATCTCTTACAGCTGTTATTAATTGCTGAAAGTCTCAGCTATTTGGATCTCTTTCTTGTTTGTACAAATGGTGTCTGCTTTACGAGCTGAATTCTTGCCTGCTCTTTTTTCTCAAATGCAAATTTAGCTTAATTAGACAGGTGCCTTCTAACACTGAGCTCTTTGAACCGGAGGCAGCCTTAAATGGAGGCTTTCTAAATAAATTCACACACATAAAACAAATAACAAAAAACATAAGAAAGATCAAAAGAACTCTGAAGTTATCACTCAAGGAACAAAATTATGTTCCATGTTTCAAGTAAGATTTTAAGTGGATTATAATGCAGAGTATTTTTAAATGTTAATAGTAATGATAAATTATTTGTAATTTAATCATTCTTTTTAATTATGCCAGAGGTCATCTTACAGTTTTCAGAAACAAAGTCTACAATTCCAGAAGGAAACAGGACATAAGGAGATGTTTTTTTAACTAACTCCAAGAAATTGCTGATGTGAACTTCCAGGGACAGCTTTGCTATACATGAAAAGCACTATTTGTGTTCTTACTGTAGTGCAAAACTGTACTACAATCTCCAATTCTAGAAAATTTATTCATAAAAAGAGAGAGCACTGGTATGTCACAAGCATGAAGCAGTTTCTCCATCTGGTCACTATCAAACAAAATTATAATTCCTCCTGGGACTCTTAACATTCCTTTCAAGGATACCATCCTACCATCAAACATTAATAGAAGCACCAGTAAAATCCCTCCCGGAAGGGAGCAGGCTGAGACATGGTAGCTTTTGTAACCTCAAACAGCAGCACAGAATGAATTTTTCACTCCCATCTTACTTGCTGGTGTTTTGGAGGCCACCTTGGGCTTGAATGCATACTCAAAGTCCCAGTGAAATGCCAGGGAACGCTGCCTTCTTCCATTCCAAACAGCAGCTACTATAAACAAATGCCATTTCACCAGCAAGGGCTGCAGTGCTACCACACCCCAGCCCAGCCCAGCATCACAGGAAGGGCACACTGCCAAGGGCACAGCTGAGGGGACCCAGCAGCAGCCTGCCATTACACCAAATCACATCCAGGATGAAGCAGTAAAGTCTGCTAAGTTTAGGATGCAGCTCTTATGGCCTTTCTCTGATAAAGTTACACCATGTTCCCAGAAGGAACTGGTTTCAAGCTCTGAAAGTCAGTCCCAAATGAAATTCTGTTCTCAAACAAATGCGATTCTGTTAAAATGTTCTTAAGACAGCAAACCAGAAGCCAAATGTACCTAGAAAGCCTCCAGCTTAAGTGGACTTTAATATGTTTTCTTCCTCAAACACTGTTTTACTCACAGAGTTGTATTTTCCAGACAAGTATCCATTACAGACTTGCAAAGGAAAAAAAGTCAACAGTTAATTAAAAAACATAGACCCACCTGGCAGCACAAAAAGAAAATATATAAATAGATACTCAGCAGCTTGTACCTTACCTGTATTTCTAGTCACCACTAAAGTGTTGTAAAGGCTGAGAATGTTAAAATCATAGAATATTTTAAGTTGGAAGGGACTAACTGGTATCATCAAATCCATCTCCTGGTCCTTCAGAGGACAGCCCCAGAAATCACATCGTGTGCCTGAATGTTTTCTCCAAATGTTTCTTAACTCTGTCACCCTTGGTGCTGTGACCATTTCCCTCAGGTTCCAGGGCCCAGCCACTGTCTGGGTGAAGAACTTTTTCCTAATATCAAACCTAAACCTCCTTGGCTCACTTCATGCCATTTCTTCAAGCTGATTACACAAGTGAAGAAATCAGTAACACACCTTCTGCAGAAGAGGTGACTGTCAGATCCAGCTTCACAGAGAGACCTCAGGCACTGGGCAACCCGAGACCTGAGGTTCACCTTCCATCAGGCGTATCTGGGTGGAGATCCTGGTCACAGCTGATGCTGTGATTCCAGCAGCTACAGGGAATGAGTTCTGAGGCATGAGCAGACCAACCCTGAGCAAGTGTTCACTGCTGAGGCTGGGGATGAGGGTGCCTCTTTGTGCCCTTCTGCACCAACTGCTGACTCTGTCCATTGCCTCTCTCAGCAGCCCCCAGATGTCATGGTCTGGTTCCTGGGTACCATGTACTTGATTCTTCCACTCAGACAGTGGAATGGCCCCCGGGGAGAGGAGCCTTTCCTCATGCCCTGTTTGCCTGCTGTGGATGCTTGCACTCACTAGGGGCTGTATTTCAGAGGCATGGGGGTGGTTACGCTGTGTTTTAATCTCCCACCACCACTGCTCTGGCAACACCCAAGTCTCATCAGGAGGTCCCACAAGAGCTTTTGGCTAAAAAAAATAGAAATTCCAAAGAGCCAAAGTGGAGAAATAGAGCTGTCATAAACCCATGTATTATGTACTGTTCAATGAAAAATACAGTTTCTTATATATACATCCTAACATGTCAAAATTAAACTTCCACCTGAAGTACATCAGATATGGAACACCACTCCAATGCAATGATAAAAAATGTTGAAAAATAACATAGTCTCATAAACCACACATGAAGCTTCAACTTCTTCAAACCCTCTTGCAACAAGAATTCCTTCTCACCTGCAAGGCTTCTTCCTCTAAGTGCAGCAACCTCCACTTCTGACCAATAACATGATCTGACAGAGAACACGAGCAGGTGCTGACAGCAATGGCCACTATTTTGACTTGTTTCTCCCCTCACCATGAACGCACGATGGATTACTTTTAACAGAATGACTCATGAGTATATAAATGGAAATTAATTTTTGACTTTCTGGCATGTTATGTTGTAGTATTTAATTTCTGCTTTTCTCTCTGGCATGTTAAATTATAGCGTCTCTAGTCTTTCTATTAATAAGATATATTCAGGAAATATGCTGTTGTTGCTTCAGTATCCTACAGTTGCCACTAGCAACAAATTTACATGTTTTGAAGGAGGGGGGGAAGAATCACCCTCTGCTCTCCAACAGCCCTGACCCTGGAGAAGTTAGCAGATTGAACTTTATTTGGCACCACAATCACTTAAGTGACTGACCATTTGGTCAAATATGGACTGAAATACAAATTCTTAACTAAATTACAAATACAGGATTTAGTCTTTATCACAAGACAATAACTCCTTCAAGGAAGTATATATTCCAGTTACATGTTAGAAACCATATGAATACAACTGAAGATAAATGAAGCAAAATGAGCTGAAGTAAACCAACAAATGCAGTGTTTCACTCCTCCTTTTACCCATTTAAATGCCTAGTAGAAAGGATTTCATAGGAACAGTGAAGTTGTAACCCTTCACTTAGTATCAAATGCAGTCGAGCAGCAGAGTACCTCTTGCCTTTCGTTGGTTGTTTTTTTCCTGACCCCTAAAGCACCCTGGAAAAATGTAATCCTACATCATGTGATCATCTCAGTGCAAAAATGCATTTTTCATGTCCACATTTACTTAATGTTTAGAAGACCCATTCATCCCATTAAGCAAAATGCATCATGCTCTGGATTATGTCTGGGAACTCAGTTCTTCAGGCAATGGGAAACGGGTGAGCAGACAGGCATTATGCATTGGACATAACTGGCAGGTGAAAAAAACAGAGCCTGAAGGAACAAAATTGCATGACTAAGCCAGCAATTAGAAGAACCTCTCTGTCTGCTGCAAATACAAACATTTGCTGCAGTGATAAATTCTGAACGCTCCAGTTGGAATTCTATTGATACCAGACTTCTCATTAACTTTCTTTTCAAGAAGCCAGAACAAGCATTTTACATGAACTCTTTACACTAACATAATTCCTTTTCACTAACAGGTTTTCTTTCTAAATAAAGAAAGAAAATAATAAATAAAGAATTGCACTCAATCCTTCAAAAAACACGCAACTCCTCTCCCAAACTTCCAAATCCCAGTAGCATTTCCTCTATAAAACAAAAGTTTTAATAAATCTTTGTGTTCATAATTCCTACTAGCATTTATGGAAGTACCCAGCTTCCATTGCAGTATCATTAAAACTGATAGAAGCAAGCTAAACAAGCAACTCAAAACATTTTAACTATTAGACATAAAGATGCCTATAATGCAAAAACTTTTTAGTAGTGTTCAACAGTCAGTTATATTCCTCCATTTTAGGTATATGTGGTCATAAGTACAATATATGAAATGTCTGCTTTGAGTTTCTCTCTGTATATCATTCATTCCTGTTAATTTAAGCACTAATTTTCCTAAAAGAAGTAAAAGCAGCAAAAAGATTGCAGAGTCCAGCTGCACTCAAAAGCAAGCAAATGGAAAACTCACAGATGTTTTTCACAAAAATTCATTATTACCCAAATACAGATAAATAACAAGCAGCTGGTTTTAGCTTCATGACCAGTTACTAAATCTTTTTGTCTTTGTGTATGAAGACAAGTCTTCTTGTCTTCATAGAGGCAGGAGCAATTATTACTCTTTAAACACATGAAAATACTTTTTATTTGGAAAACTTCGATGAACTGATCCTTAAGAAAGCACTTACTTAAGCTCCATGGCTTTAAAAGTTTCTTTTTTTAAAGTGCCTAGATCTCTGATTTTTTTTTATGTTTATTGTTTATACTTCTTAAAGGAAAGCTGAAGTTGATCTCTTGCCCAACAAGCTCACAGAACACGGCATATTTTACTTATTTTATGCAGACGTTGTTTCCAAAAGCCATTGCATTCAGCACGCTCTCCTGTCACACTCCCTCAATGAGGAGGTTGTCATTCTCACTCTGTAAGACTCCTCCACATGCCCTTTGTCTTTCCAGATGTTTCCAGGGAAATGTCCTTCCATCCCTTATTCACATCAACCATTTGTCTTGGGGGCTGCAGAGGCAATTTTGGACCTTTCCATTATTTTTAAAGCTTGCAAGTGAAGGATGTCTCATTTGGATCTTCAATAAGCAAGCAGCCATTTCAGTAGAGTTAGGAAAGTCACCCCAGTATTACAGAGCACTGTCCAGCTGGCTTGAATGAGGCAGTTTTGTATACTAAATACTGTGATAATTCCTGTTGAGATTTTCAGAATCTATTTTGTGTCAGCAAGTCTGAGAATAAGGGTTATCAGACCATCTGACTCATCCCAGCCTTGGCATGCTTTACCTCACAGCATGGATGCTGGATGACTCACTTATTGGAATATTCCTATTTCCAACAGCAAGAGAGAGTCTCATCCATGGTGGAAAAGCACTCAAGGAATCCCAGCTGTCATGATATCCCAGATGAACTGCCTCCCTTGTGGAGAAGATGCAAGTATTCAAGAGGCACCTGTCTCCAGAGTGGGATCTTTCCATATCCTGTGTCTCACTACCAGAACACTGTGACTGAAGCTTCCTCTGCCAGGGCAGTAAACTCTACAGCTCAGAAAAGGAAACTCACCTTGTAAAGGTAAATTCTGGACCCAGTTTACAACAGGACAGCAACTATTACTTCCACAAGGCTACAGCCTTTAGTTCAATTCTTTTCCAGAGGTAACCTTATCTCAGAGTTTGTCATGGAAGGACAATGGTGTCTGCTGCACCTGATCCCACACAGAGCTCTGAAAAACTGAACAACCTTCCTATTCCACGTTTCACAAGTCAAATATCCAGGATAACTGGCATGGCACAGTAATGATCAGAAACACTGTGGTGCTGAGTTCTAATGGCAGTAAAGAACAGTGACAGTATGACTTCAAAATGACTGTAACATTTTACAAGCAGAAACTGAGGTCCAAGGAACGTGGCAAGCTTACTGCTGCTGAAAATGTAAATGTTAAGGTGTTATGGTGGTGACAAAGCTTCTGATCTGACTGGTGCTAAAACTATGACACATTACATATGTTTGTGATGTGCCAATGCTGTGACGTTCACTGAGACACTGTCAAAGGCAGCTGAAGTCTTCTCTGCCACTGGCTCAGTAACAAGCCTCAGAGAAGTCTTCAAGTTATGTAAACTCTCAGTAATAATGAATGGTAAAGAGCTGAAGAAAACTCTAAGTTGAACCACTATGTTCCAGGAGATGAGGAAAGAACTGGAAACATAGAAGGATCATCTCCCCTCATGTACCTATGGTTACTGCACAGGCAAAGTTGGTTTCCTTCTCCTGAATGAGGATGTGAACATGCAGTCAGTGCCACAGTGCACACAGGCTATCACTGAGAGTTTTGATTTGCTAAACCTCTGAAAACATGATAGCTGAAGCACAGCTGATTGCAGGATGGGATGGAGATATTCCACTATAAAATGAGACATCCTTAAATCATCAGCATGACAAGGCAGCCAAGCCTTGGACAGCTGTAAAATGCCTTTGAGCTTAATCCTGATTGATAGCGTGGGTGCCAGACACAGGAAAAGGCTAATATTCCTCCATGAACATTTTATCTACTTGGATTTCTACAGGAGTTCCAGCTAGGGTAAATCAGTTCCCTTTAGACATTTGATGAATTGTTGCTAGGCAACATCAGACACAGACTGACTGTATAGTGCCAGGGTTGGGAAAGAAAGATGATGATTCATAGGGATGAACAGAGCCCTTCACACTTCTAAAGAATACTGCTTCCAGTTTGGTTAATCTTCTCAGAAGGTTTGACTTCTCAGAACATCCCACTTCACTGAGGTGGAGCAGTACTCTGCATGTAGGAGGAATCAGAAATGCAAAGAGATCATAGAATCACTGGGGTCAGAAAAGACCTTTAAGGTCATCAAATCCAATCATCAACCCAGCACTGTCAAGTCCACCACTAATTCCTGTCCCTAAGTGGCACATCTACACATCTTTTAACACCTCCAGGGTTAGTGACTCAACCACCTACTCAACAGTCAGAATGAACAAAGCTTCACCCTAGTCACATCAAAACTGCAGGATTAAGAAATCCCTCCTCTAAATGACTCCCAGTACTGAGAACTGCTGAGGGATAACAGAGATTTGAAAAAACAAACAAGCAATCTTTTGCAAATCCAGCATCAGAGCAATAGGACTGCCATAAAAAAAGAAAAACATTTTTTTTAAAGTCTTTGTGACTCGCTAATTTCTTTGTGAAAATCATTTGAAGGAAGTTCAGAAGGTGAAAACTAGAAGGAAAATGCTAGGAGACTATGCCTCAGTCTATTTTGTCCCTGTTCTGCCTCAGGACAAAACCTCCTTTGTCCTCAGTACACACTGCTATTTCCATGCAAATATATCAGTTATAACTGTGTATATATTTAACAGTAGCTTTCTACAATATTAGATAAAATGAACCATTATTTTTCTGTTGCAAACAGCAAACAATAAGTTTCAATTTCAATTGTTAAGACACATCTACCTATTCAACAAAATTATAAAAATTGCTTAATGTTTTCGTGCCTTGAAATACATTTCCTGTCTAAAAATGTAGGTCTGCATCTCTTTCCTTGCATAAAAATACCAACCACAGCACAGCATCAGCCTTTCTCCCAGTGCCACCCTGTTGCCATGGAAACTGGACCCGATTTCTACTGCCAACATAGGTTCCGTGTAAGCAGGAAATGAGCTTAAGTAATATTTATATAATATGCAACAGAGAACATATATACAACATTTAGATTTCAGTGGAGGCCTCTAGACTGGCTGAAGCAGCTTTAAGTAGCCTCAGATTGTTTCTATCAGACATTCAAAGTATATTTTTATTACCAGCCTCAAAAGCATAGCATAGGAAATGCACACATATGTGGAATTCAGTTTATTCCTTTCTCCTTGTTTTCACTCAAAAAGACAGAAAAGCTCCACACTTCATAAGTAAATAAAATCATGTGTTGAAAAACACTGGAAATTAACTTATTTCCTTAAGAGCCTTACTCTCAAAAAGGCATGATAGGGGACTATGAAGGCCATTTTTTGTAACACAATGTGAAACAAAGGAAAGCCAATCTAACCTTCAGTATTTCCCATGGCATGTCTTTATTCTCTTTCCCTCTGCCCCATTTAAAAAATTTCCTATAAAAATATTGCCATAAAAACACTGCCCCACAATTCTGGTGCGGGTTTGGTGTTGGCTTTTTCCTCTGAACACAAGCTGTGTATGCCCAGAGTCATAGAAGGGACCTCTGGAGATCATCTGGTCCAACATCCCTGCTCCTCCAGCCAAACCACCTAGAGCCAGCTGTCCAGAACCACCTCCAGATGGCATATCTGGAATATCTCCAAGGATGGAGATTCTACCAAGTCTCTCATGGGCAACCAACCCATGCTGGTGCTCAGCTTTCAGCACCATGCATGAGATCAGGAGACACAACTTCTAGACAGCAAACAACCCACTGAATGATGGGCAAAATACATTTTCAATACCAAAACAACTTTGTTAGGCAGCTTACTGTAAAATGACATAACACAAAATGCCTTTCAAGCATACTTAAAGGGGTGGTAAAGAGACTTTCACATAGAAGAAAAAAACTAAGTCTAATTTCCCTCAACTCTCCTGAGAGAGTGTGACTCTCTCAGAACACTTTTTCAAAGGTAACATGTTTTGAAAAGAACTACTGGTCCTAAGCAATTTCTTTTTGAAGAATTTCTTACTAGAAATATTAGAGTGGGCAACAGAGGCAACACGAATTCTCTATGTGCAGATTACCTCAGGAAGACTCAAAAGCTGACTTGATCTGCACAATGAGAAATGTGATTTTTACTTCAAGTAGCTAGTTCTTCCCTATATTACAAAGCCAATACCCAAAATCTATTCCTACAGTCCAGTCTTACCCTCTTTCACAACTATATAGCCTTGCTTCCAAACAAAATGCTTTATAGTTGCAAACATGAACTGGAATGAATTCTCTTGAGGGCAGAAATCCCATAAAAAGGAGCAGATGCAGGAACTTG
Source organism: Setophaga petechia (assembly GCA_024362935.1). Classification (NCBI taxonomy): domain Eukaryota; kingdom Metazoa; phylum Chordata; class Aves; order Passeriformes; family Parulidae; genus Setophaga; species Setophaga petechia. Next base: position 9,162,328 of record JANCRA010000012.1, on the reverse strand, counting down.
AGCACAACAATATTAGAAAGGCCATTCTAGGTCAGTTCAGTGATCCACACAGACCAATAATCTATATTTAGAAAAACAGCTACATGCAGATGTCAGAGGAAAAGCATAAGAGCAAACTAAGCACACAGGGATCCTTCCTCCTGTAAGCAGGTTTCCAGAAAATGGCAGCTCAGAGGCCACCAGATGGGACTCCTGTGTATTCAGTAACTCCCACCTGATGTTTACTCCATAAATCTATCCAGTTCCTCTCTGAGCAAATGGAAACTTCTAACATCCATCTCAGATGGCACAGCATGAAATTCCAGAGCATACTTACACCTCTTCCAAAAGATCATCACCTCGTGTTTGTTCTCTATCTGCCATCTCAGAGCTTCAACTGATATCCTCAGAATCCTGTCCTGAAAGCCTGCAAACATTCATTCTGCAGTCACCTTCCTCCTGGCACACAATTTCAGAGACATCTACTGTACACCCTCTGCCATCTGTTTGTCAGCCATGAAGATTCCTACTCAATTTTGTCTTTTCTCACAGGAAAGCTGCTCTACAATTCAAGATCCTACCCTTCACTCTTCCCTGAACCCTGTCATGCTGCACTCTTTGTACACAATATTCCACAGGCAATGTGTGGAGGGTGTATATTTTGGTATAATGACATTTTCTACCATGCTGTCTCCTCCTTGATTTCTAATCATGTATTTGCCTCTTTTTATCACAACTGAACATGAAGCTGATGCTTTTATGAAACATCTATTTAAACAGCATTCACTAAATAATGATTATCACCTCAGGATCCTTTCTTTTATATGAAGTTACAATTATTTTTCAGCATGCATTGCTTCAACATTTGTTAGGCCGAATTTCATTTGCCATTTTGACATCCAAAATGCTGGTATTGAGTATAGTGAACTGGGCCTGATGCAGCTTTTTTGACCAAGATCCACCAAAATAACATGGAAGAGAAGAAATACACATACTTCCATCACATAATATAATCAAACTAAGTTTCTTTGTACCTTTGGGAAAGCAAAGGTTTAATTGGTTTTTTATTTGTTTCTAACATCCTAGGTCTATGACTAGCTCATATAACTGTGACTCCCCAGAACTGTCTATTTATTTCATAATGAGTGTGATTACGGTATGAGTTATTAGATCTTGAAATAGAAGTAGATTAATCAGTAGCTCTAAAAGGAAATGACATTTCCTTTTAAAATATCATTTTACATTAAAATAATTATGTATCTCATGAATTTTAAATAAATAAGATTCTAGAATTGCAAAGAGACCTGAAATTAAAAATATTTACCAAAGCCATACACAAAGACTCCTGCTCTGCTTTAGTTAACATTGGACAGTCCCATAAAACATATGCTTTGCTAAATAATGCAGAGAAGACATATTCCTTAAAGTAATTTTATATTTGAATCAAATATACTACTCAGGTACTCTTGAAAAAAACATATGCAATTTATAATATAACCTGGGACTTCAAAATAGTTATCTCTAAACTTGAATTTCCATGAATGTGATGAAATAATTGTCATTGACAGGAAGAAAGTATCAGCATGAAAAGCCAGGTAGTACAGACTAAATTAGAAAAGAATAGTGTTCATAACTGCAATTCTGAAGCCATGTGCCATGACCTCACCTAATATAGAAAGGTGAGGAGACTAGTCTACAACAATGGCAGAAAAAGGGGACAAATTTACACATTAAGTGACTAGTAAAAAATAGGTATTTAATTTCAAATGAATGAGTGCTGTACTAGTAAATGAATAAACTTCATTAAAAATAATTTTCCTTTTTATGGGGAGATTATAACAACTTAAAGATAGGGTTGCTTAAATTCCAGTGATAACTGTTTACACTCTCAGAATATGAAGAAAATTAACCAAACATGTCACAAAATTCAGTTTTGATCAGAAAAACTATACCTCTCTGAAAATAGCTGCATTAAAAATATCCTAGTGACAATGGGTAAAGATAATTGAGAACAATTTTAAAATCAATAGTTTAGGTTTTATTATTAGCTATTTGCAGAAGTCAAAAATCAGTGTAGGCCAGGCAGCTCCAAGCTTACAGCAGATTTTGGCTTAGCAGTCTAGAGAAGACAGCAGCTTCTTCAAGCAATTTATAAATTAGTAGAAGGCTTCCATGTGTTTGTAGCAAGATATATATTGAAAATGTTATTAAGTTTTGCAGTGCAGTACGTTTTAGTTTCACTTCATTATTACAACTGTGAAGAAATCTCAACTTTATAATGCTATTTATTATTTTTCATGTGATGGGAATATATCCAAATAAAGATCCTAAAAAATTGCAGCAAGGTGCAACTTAATCCAATAACATAAAAAAGTAATTTTCCCTTCAGATATTTCTGTACAGGCTGCTATTCTCAAAGATGACTGTTATTTACCTATGTCTATCCTTAAATAAAAAGTAAAAAATCTTTATGAATCATTACGATCTATAAAAATGAATAATAAACCAATTCTAGTTTGAAAGCAGCTGCTCTTCATGCAAATGAGAACTCCAGTACCAGAGTGATCTTTGTTCACAGTGTGAGCACCCAGCAGCATTCTCAGCTGCACCTTCCACAAAAGGTGTACTTTCCACTGCACATCAACAATGTGCCTTTGGCAGTACTGTGAGGAATTTTAGGATCAACTGGGCAAAAGGATAAGATCACTGTAGCAAATACAACTAAATGAACAGGAATGAATCCTTAAAGAAAACTGCTTTTTAAATAAAAAATACTAGTTTGCACTTAAAATTCATGGTAAACCTCAGGAAGTTTGCTTGTCCTTAATTTTTTTTTTTTTCTGTCAGATCCCTCTGGAAAAACTACAACACTACCTTAAGTGCTAACACACAATCACATGTATTTGAAATAGTTTCAAAATCCATTGCCTAATAATCAATGACCAGAAGCAAAACTGTTACAATGAAGTGGGTTTTAAGACCTATGCATACTTGGTGTTTGGTTTGTTGGGTTTTTTTTTATCTGTAGAATAAAATACCAATCTAAGCTAGGACAAAGATGGGCGAAGGAAAACTTCCCTGCTGATCTTCAAGGCTTTGCTCACTGCAGCCTCTCCACACAGAGCCTCCATGACCCAGCCCAGCAAGAGCAGAAAACAGTCAAAGGATATAAACAGGAAGTTACATTCATTTATTTCCTGTAAATTTTCTGACACTGCTAAGTGTTTAGATCAATTGAAGGAAAACAGACTTCAGAAATGTGACTTAGCTCATGTTTTCTTGCCTGGTTTTGAACTGTGACTGGAAGTGAAGGCATCACAGCCTCCTCTAAAAAAAGGTTTTTGCCTCAAGAGTAGAGATCACAGTAAGAGGACTGTGTAGGTACAAAGATTCTACTTCAGTTGTGAAGCAAAAACCCCTACATTGTATTGCCCCTTCAGCATCTACTCCTCCTTTTCTGCCATTTATTTCAGGCATTTATCTCTGATAATTGTATTTATTATTAAGTTATGTGACCTGACAAAATGTCAGGAGTAGACAAAAATTAAGCACTGCCTCTCCCCTTTGCAAAGTATAGGCTGGTTAAGGGCCTATGAAAAACTTATTTGCAAAACAGGGTTCTTAAAACCCACAGCCCTATATGTTCTATTTTGTAACAAATTTTTGTTCAGGTTGAGGGAATTCTCAGCAACCAGAAACAATGTCAGCAAAACTGCTGTTACAGTTTAAAAAAAATAGGACCATAAATTGCATTGTAATCAATGTGCACTGCAAAATGTATGTAGACTCCACAGTGAAATAAACAGCATTATCTGCTCCTAACAAAACAAATCTATGATTTCAGGGCACACAGATACTGGGGATGAGGAGCTGAGGAATCATAATGTGAGACTTTATTTCAGATGTCTTCTAAGAAACACAGAAAATTATCTGAAAACAGGTTTGAGGGAAATGCAAAGATTTGAATTTTCTTTAGATTACCTGTCAATTATAAACTTAGGCTTAGGACAGATTTTCTTTTAAAACTCAAATGCAGCAGTCAGGCTGCATGTCTGTACAAGAATGGTTCTTTAGAAAAAGGCAGAGATATTAGAAAACATAATTTGCTTGTTGCAGTGTTACTTCCCATGCTCTACTTACTGTTTTTAATTCTTTTAGAGTTGGGGTTTTTTAATTTTTTAGAGAAGATGAGAATCAGGATGCATGCGCTCTTAGTGCTACGTGTGACTACACCTCAGAGGGAGCTCAAACTGCAGCATTCTCCCACTCATATGCCCTGGAAACTGAGTTAATCACCTGAAAGGCAGCTGCAGACTGCCCTGTCTGCATTCCCAGTGCTGGAGGAGCCAGGACAGAAACAAGTGAAGCAGTAGCCCTTTTTTTTCTAAATAAAGCAGAGAATATTGGTGTGGCAACACACGTGAAATGAGCTGCTACATTTTGTCTTCCTCAGCTTTTAACAGTTCTGCAAGGCTAAATAACAAAGCATATGATTCCATGCCTAAAAAAATGGATTTAGGTTGAAGAGAAATCCCTACAATGGTGGCAATACACTGACATTTTGGTTTTTTAATTTAAATTACATAGCTCTTTGAAAGACACTGCAAGAAATTCACTAGGGGGAAGTAATTCACTGTTGGAAAAGATCTATTCTAAAAATGAGCAGGCTGCCTAAACTGCTGAAACTCTTGTTAAAACCCCCAGATTTACCAAGCAATCTATCTGAAAACCACAGGTATTTGAAACAGGGTATATTTAGCCTATGGCTGATAATAAATCTACAGTTCTTCTGCCTGCTTCCTTCTTCTGAGACAGAATAACAATTAGGAACTATGCTCAAATGACCCACAATTATTTGCTCAACTTAAAACTTCACAGAATTTAACTGTAAAATTGCATGAGCTTGAATACAACTAGTAAATTCATCTTCTACAGGCTAAAAATTACTGTAAATCAAATAAAAGGGCATGTAATGATTGCATTATTAACTAAGCTGCTGCAATAGTGACTACAAAGACTGGGCAAACTCCTCTGCAAGAAGTTAAATGTTTAAGCTCAAAATGATAACATAGCTATGAACAATGTGTTCTTCCATATTTTTCCTCTAAATCAAAATAATAAAAAAATCAAAAAAGCAAATAACTTTAAAAATATATTTTCTTAGAAATACACTCTTGCAGGTCCCACTTTTACAGCTCAATAACCAGTTCAAACCAAAGGAGGCCATGTTTTGCACAACCAGCCACCTAAAATAAACATGCAAAAAGGACAGGAAAGTTCAGAAATTACTGCTGCCAAAGTGTATGAATAGAACAGCAAGCGACAGTTTTGGAAGTCTGCTTTCCAAACAGCAGAATCTGCCCTCAATTCTCCCAGGATAGAGCCTGTAGTTAAATCAAAACATGCCTGAATACAGGGTCTGATCCACTGTGAAGCTTATAGATGTGGGCACTCTCTTCTGCCATGACAGGCCATACTTCAGAAAGACTTTAACTCATAACACTAACAGCTTTTAACCTGTTATCTGTTTTACTCCTCACAGCTGATCTACAATAATTTGGAGACACTGCAAATATTTATATAATTTTAAAAGGACAAGTAATCCTGAATGGTAGGATAAAGAAACATTTCATGAAAACTTTAAAAGGACAGTCAAACATCAGAATGCAAAATCAAGTCACTCAGCATTTTTAATCAGACTCAGCCTTCAGTTGCAAGTGCACCACGGTGGTGTTAAAACTGCAAAGGCCTACAGATAAAACCAGCAACAATCTTTTAATAAACAGTTCTTGGTACTGGGAATGATAACCACACTAGTATCCAGGCTTAGAGTTGTTCAACCAGACTGACAGTGAGTTGGTTCTTTTTAAAGCAGAAAAAGAGGAAAAAGTTCTAAGGCCAACGATATGTTCACTTTTCTAAAGTAATTTAATTTAATAAAAGCGAAAGGTTTTCTGTAATTTCAACAGTTTGCATTGCAAATTTATTTCAGGAAAACAACCTTTTGCCTGTATCTGTCCAGAAGATGGACAAAGGATTTATGCATAGTTGCAACAATGATCCTTCTGCACAGAGACAACACAGAAATCTTCAGATAAAGGCTCACAGATGTGATTTCACTTCTCCAGGAGATGCCTTTCAGCACTTCCTCAGTGTCAGCTGCCCCAGAACAACACCCCCGTGTTCACTGCAGGGAAACCTCTCCAGCAGGCTGCTACAATGCCCTGGGGCTCAGCTCCATGTGCTGCTGCCCAGCAGGGTGAGACCTCCGCAGCCCTCTCCCAGTCTGGTGCCAGGAATCTGGGAAGAGACTGGTTTGAGTGTGAGTGTGCCTGAGCAGGCCCACACTGAAGGGCACAGCCAGCTGCAGGCACAGGCCCCCAGGGTGCACTCTGAGGGCACAGGCAGGGATGCTCATGGAGTGCCCATGAGGTCTTGTCATACACTCTGCCCACACAGTAAGGTGAGACCACCACAGATAACAGCAGCCTTATCAGCACAACCAGGAAGCTTCAGCAGAAAAGTGGAGATGCCACCTTTCAACATAAAAGCTGAGTGCTTTTGAAGGACCTACTGCCCATATTATGGACTCTCCTCTCAAATTACAGTATGAGGGGAGAAAAATTGCCTAAAGAATTGTAACATGAAGGCATCCAATTCAGACTCTCATTTTATACTTAAGATTTAAAAAATATTCTCCTAAGAAATAGGATCATTGCATTTCCTGGAGATGGGTACAATCACTGAATGTATACTCACATCAAAACAAAGCCTGGAGTTTAAGTCACTTGCCAAAATATTACACTCTCTCCAAAATCAAAGGAGTTCTTTTTAAGTAAAAGTGACTATCACTGGAGGGTCTGACAGTCAATAGGCTGATTAAGAAAGGAGGTTCTTTGTAACCACACTGTAACCATAGTCTGTGTAAAGAACAGCCTAAAGATAACCTTGAATATTGTGAGAAAGAGTCCAGAAAAACAGAACAAATTAAATGTGTTTTTAGGAGGATTTTTTTCCCCTTCTTTGAGAAGGAAGAAACTGCAGACCAGAGTCACACAACTTGTACAACACCTAAATCCAAGGTCACGCCACTTGCCTTCAAAGTTAAAAATGGTTCTGGCTGAGCACAATCTTAGTCTTCAGTACTGCTCATGAACTGTCATTCAGATTTTAAAAAATAAAATAAAAATATGGACAAGTGGGTGTAATATTCAGGCAGCATGTGCTACACGTACACAGTGGTGAAAGGGAACTCAGCTGTCGATAAGGCACTATTAACATCTATAAAAAACTTTACAACTAAGCTTATATAAATGGCTTTTCCTATTGCTACAAAAAAGCAGTGGTATAACATTTTTACACAAAGGTTATTTTCAGCATTCTAAAGCATTGCTAAAGCTCTGGACAAGCAATGCATCATTGAAAATGGTTTGTTGCATTCAGTAAATAAATTAGTGTGTGTGGGTGCAACCAAAAACTGTATGGCAGTACTATGGCAAACAGAGACTGAAGTTATTTGCAAGACTGTAGTCACATTTCAGTGAGAGAGATTGAAACTAAGCTAGGAAATCAAAACAGAGATCTGAAACACACAGAAGTGACAAGATAAATGTGATGTCAGCTACCATATGCGAGAATCAGAGAATGGAATTTGTACACCAGTTATGAAAACAGGAAAGCTATAGTTGAATCTACTTAGATTTAAAATGGACTCCATTCATCTGTAGGAACAGACTATAAGATAGCTTGAAATTTCTTTACTGTAACAGAAGCAAATCTTTAATTAAAACCAAAAGAAAACTTCTAAAATTTTTGAATTCTTAATTGTTAAGCCAGCTTAAAATCAGGATTGCAACCTAAAGCCATTAAGCCCTGAGGTTAATTCAGTAAATTAGAAAGACAACAGAATAGAAATTCTCCAAGAATTAGTACTCATCTCTCAAAAGAAAAATTCTGGCTTTGGTTCTCTTGAAGCTGAACCCCAAAACACTGTAATGACTTCATTAATTCTATATGTACTTCCAGCCCTTCTATTTCTATAAAATACATATCAAATGTATACCACACACATATAACCTCAAAACCAGGTAAGTGCTGAAAGGGTTTTTCCAGTTTTGTGTGGACTCCATGACCCTCCATCAATCTCACATATACTGTAGTTACATTGCCATTGTAATCAAGAATTATGTTGCACTTAAGCATTTTTTACTTAAAAACACACACATGCCCCCTAAAACAGAACAACTTCAGAATACAGAACAATGTAGCATTACCTACCTCCCTTCTGCAAGTTCCCCGTGAAGCTTGAAAACCTGAACATTCTCCTTTTGGAATTTAAATATTTTCCTTGCTGGCTCTTATTTTCAATATAAAACTACCATCTATGTCAGAAGATTCTGTAGGTGGTTAAAATTATGTGATTATGACTTTAGAGATGATTAACCTACGATTTAACATGAGATGTGAAGTTTTGTTCTGTTTTGTCCTTTCCACCTCAGTCTGCCTTGATAAGGATTCAACAACTCTGCCACTTTAATTAAAACAGTGAGAACTAGTAATGCACATCTGACTCATGCAAAACAGAGAATATACCAGACTAGAAATTTTATTTTAAAAACGTAAAGAGCTGGATGAGTTCAAAAACATTTCTGAGAGCAGGAAAGAGACATTTCAGAAGACCGTCAAAACTTCTGTATTCTTTACAAAAATGAGGTACAAGCTCATTTCTTCTATATTCTGTACATGGCATGTCCAAGAGAACAATCATTATACAGAGAATAGTTATTGCCTTTAGTGTAGCACCTGAAATGGCTCCAACAACTTACTGTTCACCATTTCAAAACAGTCTTCACAAGGAAGGACTAATACAGAAATATTTTCTAGAAAAAGAACACCAAGTTTTTGATTTTTACTATATACTACTGATCGCTTCCAAACCCACACATACCAACTTTTTCTTATCTACAGACATGAGACTGTAATCAGGGATCTACACTGACCAAGGTCTTTAAAAACACAGCATGAATTTGCAGCTCTCAATACTTCGTGTACTGACTATATCAATCACTTTATTTATGTGATTAAACCTATCTTCTACACTTTTAATATAAAACAGCACAACTGTTACTCTACCTGTAGAGGTACAAATATCAACAGTTGCAAATTCTCAACTTCAAAAACATTTTTTCTTACCTGAAGAGTTCACAAATTATCAGTGCCAAGTGTGGTCCATTAATGTTCAGTAAGAAAATGTCTAGATATACTCATGGTGCTTACAGATTATAACTTCTTTTTTTTCCAAAATAAAAACTTATCTTGACAATCCATGTAGATACTTTAAGTTCTGCTAACAGAACAGTTACACTGAGTCACATCAAAATTCCGTCTACTTTGTCCATTATCCTATTCCTGACAGTGGCTGAAAGTGGACACCTTGGGAATGGTACAGGAATGATCAAAACAACAGCCAAACACTGGCCCACTCTGCAACAATTTGCTATAAGGGCCTCAGATAAAAATCTTTATATTTATCCATCTTCAGTGAAGTATTTTTCTACAAACTTGTTCAGTCACTCCTTGAACTGATAAAAGTTTAACATTTCGTGCCAAGAACATCTACACACTTAACTACCCATATCTGAAGAATAATTTCCTTTCTGTTTGTTCAAAAATTGCATGCAAGCTTCCTCTGTGGGAAGAAATAGAAAAAAAAATATTTCACTCACCATTTAATATTTTCTATGTGATTTCTCTCAATAATTTTATTCTAAGATGAAAACCATATTTAAGGCACAAAATAGTGCTTATTCACTATTTCCTTTCCTGATAGTTTCTAACATCATCCTTTTAAAGCACTGAGCTGTGACTTCTGTGGACTCAGCATTCCTCAAACACTGATAATAATTGCACTAGATCCCATCGGTCGATGTCAAAGGTTTTCCCCCCATGAGCTTCATTTCACATTTCTTACTCCTTTATGCACATTATTTCCCTCTTATAGCATTTTTTTCTAAAATTTTTTCAGCAATCCCTCAACTTTAGTATCCAAACCATACCAGTAAGACTATGGTTAAACTCCCTATTTCAATTTTTTCATTGCCTCCTCTCTTGCTCAATCCACCAAAAAGCCCCCAAAGCAAAACCAATCAGGTAATTTTTCTTTCTTGCTGATTAAACACAGAGAACAGAAGAATCACCACTGATACAGCTGAAGCAAGATAAGACACAGAATAACTATCACCAGAAGAAGGAATCAATACCTGCCCCTCCTTCCCATTTTTGATGGCAGGAACCAATCTCCCCTTTTCCTCTCCTGGGGCTGAGAGTGGATCTGTGGCTCAGTCACACATATGAGGTCAACCCAAACTCAGAGCTGCTGTCAAAGAGGCAGTTTGCTCCTCTCTCTCACAGCCATGGGCACACAGCCCTGCCCTCTTCCCCAGCTCCAGCACTCCTTTATCCATGTCTTTTGGAAGTTGTCCTAACAGGCTGAAACATAACAGGCCAGTTGCAAAGTGCAAAACAATAACCTGATGTGGACAGAGGATGGGTAAGTTATTTCACTGGTAATGAGCTCTTGGATTTGCTGTTATTCAGTGTATCTTTTGAGTGATATTTATTAGAATTATCACTTTAAAATCTCCACAATTCACTTGCATCCAGCTCAATTCTTCCAGTGAAAAGGACTTCTGCTTCTTTCCAGGCACTTCCTGTGCCTGTGTTTGTGTTCACACCACTGTGCATGTGGCTCCCTAATCCAGACAAAAACCTGCTCCCATCCTTTGTGGCAATTTTCAGGCTCATCAAACCTTCATCCAACTGATTACATCAAAAGCACCAGTGCCAGCACTAAAGATAAACAGAAGAAACCAGTGCTGAATATAAGGCAAGACTTTAAGACTTAAGCCAACTATGAAACTGTAGCCTTGTTGTGTTTTTTCAATATGAAATATCTTCTCTGCAAAATTTGACACAGAACCTTAAGAACTGTGCAGTAACACTGCAGTACAAATGGCTTAAAGGGTAAATACACATACTTCATTATGGACTTGTGAAGAACAAAACTCAGGTGAGCTGGGTGATTCACCCTGCCCTTTCTCCTGCCAATGATACTGAAGTAAATGTGTACACACACACAATCTTCTAATACTCCTGATCTGTGCAGTATGATTTGTATTGAAAATCATTAGCACTCTATGTAGATTTCAGCATCATCTTAACTAAGTCTTATTTACCTGATTAATTCAACATTCTGTATTGTAAATTATGATAAAGGAATGCAGCATTTTTGAACAGACACTGCTTTGAACAATGTTGAGAGTATATACATGGGTGAATATTTTATACTGACAGGTATTGTATGCATTTCAGCCAAAACATTTACCAGAGGTAAAGTAAAACTTTAATTACTTAGAGTAAGTAAAACTTACATTTTACTATATTAACAGGGTTCCTTTGCCAGGTGTTGCCTTTCATCTCAGGATGCAACCCAATCATGCAATATTTTTAGTCACTGGTACTTGAAGGTCCCTCCTTTTAAACTGCTTCAGAGAGAGCAAATGCCATCACCCCAAGTCACCTTGTGAAAAGCTCAGTGACTTGCACATATTTTTCTTCTATCTCCATAAAGAGCTATCAATAAGGCTGCCCTGTCTCCTGGGGTTACTAAAATTTAGATCAAATGTCCTTTCATACTAGCACAATCTAGCTATGTACTGTTCTAACTTTATAGTTAAACAACTTTCCTGCAACAAAAACATAACATTTCGGACACAGTGAACTTGAAACCATTATTATGGTCTGTGACAGCAACTTTCATGTTTCAAATGAGTCTCTGACAGCTTTTAGATCTCCATCTTCTGGCTGACATACCCAAATCACTGAAATGGGCAAAAACACATAAGGTAATTCTCTAGGGTATTTTGGTGGGGTTTTCTCTTACAATTCAGAAAATTTTTTCTTGACAGTGTTACTGTTAAACAAGGGTTAAAATTCAGAAAGAAATGTCATTCCAAGACTGCTCTAAAAAAGCCATTATATTGATAACAGTTCAGAACATATTCTCTCATTCCACAAATAACTATTTGTTGCCATGCATGATACATTCAGGAGGATGTTACACTGAACATATCATTCTAACAGGACTGCCAATGCCTTGCTTTGGCAATATTCTCCCTTTTAGAAATATAGAGGTGATGCATCACATGTGCTGGACATGTAACCTTTGTAGGTGAAAATGTTACATATTTCTTTTGTAAATATCAATGACTACATTGTCAAAACTTTATCAAACAGAAACAGATTGCCTTAGAAGTCTAACAAGTTCCACTGCTCCCAGTAAGAACTGCTGAGACCAGAAATCGAACACCTTATATTACACAGATTGATTGTTGCTGTTGATCTGTGAATTAGAAGATGCTGGATTAATTAATGTTGAAAAGAAATGGTAAAAATGGAAACCATCAAAATGCAAGGATAGCAGCTGTCCTGGACACTTCTGGAGAGAAGTAATAAAATGTCACACTTATGATGTTCCTATCAGCAAACCAGGATCCAGAAGAAAAACCCCATGAAGGTCTCAACTTTTATCCCCCCAAATTGGAAGGAACTGGGTGATAAAGCTCTACCAGACCAAAAGAGCCTGTTTTGTAGGTGAGCCCTTTCTCCACATAAGCCTTCAAGGAGTGGCTGACTTAGCAATTCCTGAGTGGGAACCATGTACCCAAGAACATTGCACAGTTTTTCTTACTGCTGTTTCATTTTAATGTACCTTGAACCCAAAATACCCACGCAGTATGTTAAGGTGAAGATTGCACTATCTAATAATTAAGATGAAAGAAATGTCTGCCTACGTAGCAGGTAGACATTGAAGGATTACTAAATAACTCAGAACTATGCATGAACTTTATTAGGCATTTGATTATTCAATATGCTGAAAGACATTCCATATTCTTACTTAATACAAATGAGCTTCCATCCAGATCATCATATTCTTTTATGCCAGAATTTCTGTTAAAACCTGAAATTTCAATTGCACCATTTTCTTTTAACTAATGCTATAATGATTGCCAACTGCAGAGGACTACAAGAAAAAAGTACACAAAATAATGGTGAATTGCTAAGACTGCCTTAGAATAGTAACAAGAGAATTCTAGGTGAAGTTCTAAAAACATTAACATGAATGTTATGCTACCATACAGCATTCAGGCTCTGGCACTAACCTGATTTACCAGTGAACTAACTCAGCTCATTGTGGTGAAAACTTTTTGGGACAAAGAGGACTTCAGGAGGTTGGTGCTAGTGAGGAACGCTGGACCACTCATCTGGCTGCAAAACACTGAGGCTGCAGTGAGCCCTTCCCACAGAGCCACACACCATAGGGATTAATCCCTTCTAGTTCAGTGGGAAGCATAAGGAATCTGGGTAAGCCTGTCATGTCACCAGCACCAGAATCCTGTTACAGGATTTGCCAAGCAGAAATCCAGCAACTACCCACCTCAAAGACAGCTGGGACAGTGTAAGGTATCACCAGCTCTCTAGGTACTTGTTTCTGTGCAAGAAATCAGCCTTCTTGTAGGAAAGCAAACAGAACAGGGAACTAATACTATACCCACAATTCATTAATCATTAATCCCAGTGCTACCAGACACTAATTGCCTAACAAGCCTACACAGATGCAAGACGGGCAGCAGCACTGCCACACTAACCAAGCAATCCTCCCATTCACAAACATGGCTCGGTCAGGGTGTGCACTCACACAGTGAGCACCTGCCAACAGCTACAGAACAACTGCTGTTTTCTGCTGTTACACCAAAACATTCCAAGCAAGGACAAGCCTCATCAAAAGGTACATCAAAGTATGTTAAACACAGTAAAGAATTATCATAATCATACCTTATTTCCTCACTGATCTGTAACTGCACAACACAAAATGGAGAAATAAAAATGACAGCAAAAATGGTCACAAGAGTGATCAAAATGGCTTAGAAGTTAAATCAGCATGAATTCAACAACGCTGGAGAACGAAACACAGGCCTTGTGCTTTGACTGTCACAGGCTGGCATCATTTCAGCCACAGCACAATCACATCCTGAGGGACAGTAATGACTTTTGGTGCTCTGCTTAAAACCCCAAGGACTATCCAAATAAATAGCTATTGATGAGTCCTGGAGGGAGATGGATCAAGCTTTCCTCAGGCAAGCATGTTCTAATCACCAGCCTGCTAAAAGTAAGCTAGAAACAAGAGTATTAGATGGGGACAGATAGCTTCAATCAATGTGGGCATAAATTAATGCTGCTCATTGAAACCAGAGTTTTGCCAGCCTCAGTCAGTATCTGTTTCTTTTAGCTAATGCTTTAATGTTTGCAAACTGCAAGTGTAACAACGGTGGAAACAAGATAAGGAGTCACCAAAACAATGCTGAGGTATTAGGACTGACTTAAAAGAAGTGCAAGAGAAGACTAGGTGAATTTTTAAATTTTGTTTTAAAAAAAGCAGGAGCATTAAGCTGAACACGTAAAAATTTTAAACATATATATTGTGCCTTTACACTTCAAAAAATTTCTCAAAACTGAAATACCATTCTTTCTTTAAAAAAAAAAACAACTGAGGGAAAAAATCCTTCTCTTCAGACAATATACATATCATGTCTCTCCATACTTGCTTCTAAGAAACATATATATGCATCTTTCATACTAAGAATTCCAGTCTTTAAGAAAAACCAAATCACTTGAAAGAAAAGTTCTAAATAGACAAACCAAAGTCATACAATAAAACACTCCATGTTTATATTGTTAATGAACCTAATTACACTGTAACACCACCATCAGGTTAATTATGTTTATGGATTCCAGCTCAACAAGAGCCTGGATTGTCCTTAAGTATGCAGATACAACCACTTGCAGTTGACTAAAACTTAAAAAGAAAAAAAGAAACCTTGAGTAGTGCACAATATGACCTATGCAAAATACAGTATATTCAACAGATTTTGGAAAAATTAAACTAGTCATGTCAGCAACACTGGAACAATAATTAGCAATATCCAGACATATTTGCCAAATTTAACTGGTAGGAAGCTCATAAAACTAAGAAAACTATACTGCCAAATGAAATATTTATTGCAATAGTATGATGAACCAAAGCATTTGACACTGTCCCACACAATATCCTTATCTTTAAACTAGAGGGACATGAACTTGACAGATCCACTTGTGGATGGATGCACCCCGAGGGGGCTCGAGCAACAGCGCGAGGTCCAAGAGGAGGGCAGTGAGGGCTGGGGCTCCTCAGGGGTCAGGGCTGGGGCTCCTCAGGGGATGGTGCTGTTTAGCACCTCTGCCAGTGACAGGGACTGAGTCCACCCTTGGCACATTTGCCACCAGCGCTGAGCGGTGTGGGGCTGTCACACCTGAGGGAAGGGATCCAGAGGGACCTTGGCAGGCTCGAGAGGAGGGCCTGAGAGAACCTCATGGCTCAACACAGCTGAGTGCAAGGTGCTGCACCAGTGAAGCACAACCTCAAGGCAATGTGAAGCAAATATATGGCTGGGAGGGATTGAGAGGAGCCCTGAAGAGAAAGATTTGGGGGTGCTGGTGAATGAGAAGCTTGACACAAGTCAGCAATGTGTGCCTGCAGCTCAGAAAGCCTATTGTGTCCTGGGCTGCACCCAAAGCAGCACAGCCAGCAAGGTGTTTCTCCCCCACTACTCCACTAGTCTACATCCACCAGGAGTTCTGTGTCCAGATCTGGGACCCCCACCTTAAGAAGGATATAGATCTGCTGGAAGGAGTCCACCAGGATGATCAGAGGGCTGGAAGGGCCCCTCTGCTAAGCAGACAGGCTGAGAGAGTTGTTCAGCCTGGAGAAGAGAAGGCTCTGGCAACACTTTAGAGAACCTTCCAGTAGCCTTAGGGAGCTGAAGGAAAGCTGAAGAGGAACTTTTAACAAGGACACATTGTGACAGGACAAGGAGGAATGGCTTCAAACTGAAAGAGGGCAGGTTTAATGAGTATGCTGAAGCACTGGAACACATTTTCCAGAGAAGATGTACCACAAACCTGGAAGTGTGCAAGGCCAAGCTGGATGGGGCTTTGAGCAACCTGGTCTCAAGTGGAAGGTGCCCTTGCCCATTTTAGAGAGGGTAGAACTAGATGGTCTTGAAGGTCCCTCCCATCCAAAAGCATTTTATGATTCCATGAAGCATTACTCTCCCTTACATTTCATTTTCCTCCTTTGTAAAATAAACTGTGCACTTCATGGCTCCTAGTAATTTGCATTCTGAAGTCAAATCAGTATAGAAAATAAGATGACTTACAAACTCTCAATTTTACATCTTCCTACCTAGTTAATGATTCAATCCCAACAAATCACCTCCACTGACATTTTGTTGACAACACCCATACCACTACAAAACAGCAATTTAAATCCTCCAATCTGGCACAAGGAAACCAATCTGTATTTCACCAGTTATAACAGTTTCTACTATATTCCACAAATAACATTTTAATTGAAAGCAGACTTTAGGATTGCTATGGAATTATGGGATTGAATGCTAACAGCAGCAACAAACGTGCCAAAGTATAATTAGAAAGAAACTTGAAAACTCCCAATCTTCTCTTATATTTTAAATTAGAAAACTCTGATTTTCAGCTCTGGAGGACTTGATTAAAAAAGCATTAAATTACTTGGGAACAAAAGATAAAATTAGATGTATCACACTCATGGCTTTGGGACAAAAGGTCAACTCTGCTCTTAACCTGTAATTCCACCTGTAAAACAGTGTGTAAACAAATAGTAGGTTCCTGTAATGCCTCATATTTGCTGCACTTCAGAAAATCACAGAATTGTTTGGGTTGGAAGGGACATTAAAGCTCAATCAGTTCAACTCCCCTGCCATGGGTGAGGACACCTCTGACTGCAAGGAACTGCTCTGTGTCCATTCCAGCCTGGCCTTGAACACTTCCAAAGAAGGACCATGAGCATGGTGAAGGGTCTGGAGGGGAAGCCACACGAGGAGAGGCTGAGGTCACTTGGTTTGGCCACTCCGGAGGAGACTGAGGGGAGAACTCACTGCAGACTTCAACTTCCTCAAGGGGGGAAACAGGCAGGTACTGATCTCTTCACTCTTGTGACCAGCAACAGGACTGGAGGGAATGGCCTGAAGGTGTGTCAGGGGAGGTTTAAGCTGGCCATCAGGAAAAGATTCTTCACCCAGATGGTGGCTGGGCACTGGAACAGGCTCCCCAGGGCACTGGTCAGAGCACCAGCCTGACAGAGTTCAAGAAGTGTTTGGACAATGCTCTCAGGCACATGGGGTGACTCTTGGGGTGTCCTGTGCAGGGCCAGGAGATGGACTCAATCATCTTGATGGGTCCCTTCCAACTCAGCATTTTCTAAGATTCTATGATAATATATTCCTCCTCCAATCAATTAAACTACTCACAAGAATCCATTTACAGATTGCAGTATGCACAATACAAATCACCAAGGTTTACATTTCAATAAAAATAGCTGTAGCCCACTAATTATTATAATGTGCCTATCCTAACAAAAACACAATGCTACATATTTTACAAGTAAAGTGCACCAGCATCTAAAGCATCTCTAAACATGGAAAATAAGGTTATCAGGAGGAAACAATATGGATTCAAAAAGAGGAAACCATGTGTGACCAATCTGATACCCCCCAACAGTGACATACCTGGCTTGGGATGGTAACTCAACAAAAGGAGAGAGACAAGAAGAATGAAGGCTGGAGTGGGAGCTAAAGAGAAAGCTCTACTATAAATCTCTCACTGTATTATTTCCATATAGAACCCCACTGCAATTCAATCTCAGATTACTTTCTGGAGGCAGCAGTACACACATGAACTACTAGTTGTGAACAAAACAACAAGGTCTTAGAAGTAGTTTAGAGAACCAAGAAGTTGTTACTCTCAGAAGCTTTCAGGAGTTAGGGAAGATAGGTTTTTTCCCGCTGACTCATACAGGTTTAGACCAATGGAGCAGGGTGATGAAGCAGCACATGAAAACCTACTGAAGCTTTCTAGAGAAGAAAAGCAACATTTAGAAGGGGGAATAAAAGCTACAAACAAAACCCAGGATAGTCTTAATCTAAACACTCTTGCCGTAGAGAAATCCAGTGGAAACCTGGCGGAAGCCTTGAAAGACAGATCTTAAAGCAGCTCACACCTGTCCATGGGAAAGATCTGACAAGGACTATTTGCAGTAAAGGGCAAGAGTCCTCAGATACCATACAGAATGAGCTGGAAACAAACTGCACTGTGCAGAAAGTTAATAAAGGTAGTGTAGTACACATAAAGAAGTTGTTTTAAATTTCATTTTAGGTGTAGCATTTTTATAATACAAATTTTATGTCTGTGATTGAGCTACCCTCTAAGCATTCAGTATTTGGCTGCAGTCAAGGCTGAGACTTGGGCTGAATATCCTTCTTTCAGTCTCAGTAAAAAAGGAACATTAGGTCTTTTACACAACAGCTGAAAAAGCAGGAAAAAACCCAGCAAAAAAATGCTGTGCCTGTGATTCCAGGAGAGAGTTGCATGGGGTTTTTTGGGTGTTGTTTTTTGAATTTTAAGGGGGGTTTTTTTAGTACAGTACTTGCTAGACAGGCAGACTTGAAAACATCAGCAAAATAGCTGCTTGTTGCACTTTGTTTCTACTCTGCTCAAGCAAATGAGCTCTGTTTACATGTTTTGTGTAAATAAACAGCACTGCACATATACACACAAACACAACCTTCAAATCATATATTTCTCTTCCTGAGAAGAACAACTTGGCAAAGTCTCAAGTATTAGCTATCTCCTGGGCTCCGAGAGTAGAAGTAATACATGCCAGGTTTTCTGAGTACTGATGTCAGATAGCCAGACACTGACTAACACACATTGTGGCTCTGTGTCTTTTGCCTGCTCAGCTACCTTGCAAAGGAACTGAGCAGTATCTTGACATCTGCAGCTCAGATTAATAACTGGCCTTCCAGTCTACCTCAGAGACATAGCCTTGTTTAGAATGACAGTAACAGGATTCTTTATGCCTTTTTTGAAGTGGCACTTTTTGACCACTATTACCAGACATCTCTTTTCTGGACCAGACCACAGAGAAGGAGATGTGAGTTTATGGTTCAGAGGTGTTTACTATTATTATGCATCCCTGTGTTACCTCAAATGGATTTTGTGACAAGCACAGATACCAGTTCAGCAGAGTAAGGAGCACTGTTTTGGTCATGTCTGAGCTTTGCCTTCATTAGATGTATGAGCCTGACATATCCAGCAGTGTTATGTCTGAAGCACAGAGAATGCCTCTAACACATGGTAAGAACATACATCACTCTTCCTTTCCAGAAACATAGCTCTAAAAACTAAATAGAGTTACACAGTAGACAAGACTTCCAGGAGAGTGAGAAGTAGTAGCAAAGCATTGGTGCATTTCATATCCTCAGCTAATTTCAATCTCTTGGATGCCCATATCATGATGGCCAAAAATGCAAACAGACCTAGATCCAGTTTTGACAGGTGGTACTAGGCCTCTGGGAGACCAGTGTTAGGTTATCTGATTGAATAGAAACAGATCCAGCAAAGATCAGAAGCAAAACAACAGGTCAACCCTAATACCCTCAAGAGCAAAAATGGAGCATGTGAATCAGCTACTCCTACGACTATCAATTAGACCATATTCCCCCAGTGTGAAACCTACCAAGATGAGTCAAAACTCTTCCATAAAAACACCCTGAAAACTAAAGGTTATTGCCTTAAGGGGTATGGGACTTATTATGGGATGCAGGGAAAAAGAACATTTTGGGATTGTGTAAAACTTACCACAGTACTGTGAGAATAAGCAAGATGCTATGAAATGTTCAGGGGAAGGTATTAGGCACGGAGGAAGACCGGTATAAAAGTGGCTAAGGGAGAAATAAGTAAGAGAAAGTAGCAAAGAAAAAGGATAAATGGGGCAGGTCCAGTACAAATAAGCATCTGGTCCATGCACTTGTCTTAAGCCCCGTCCCTGATCATGACAGTCACTAAAACCCTATACCTTTCTTCTCTGTGGATACACTTTCTATTTTGAGTGTGTGTGTGTGTAAACTCAAGCCAATTTCAAGTGAGACTGGCCAGTAAATAAGGTCCAAGTGCCAGCAACTCAAGTGAGAATATGAATCTTGAGGGCTCATGCATTTAGGGGCTAGAAACTAAGAGCATTTAAAATGGGTTGGGAGAGCACACAGAGCTTTGTGGGTGTTTGTGTGAAAATTCCACCAGTGCAATTCCATTGTAAGGAGCTGGAAAGGAGGAAAAGGACAAGGCTGTCCATGCAGTTCTTGCCTCAAAGCTCTCTGTGTGTGTTGATGTGGGTGCCAATAAAAGCCCTGCTGTGAGCCTCGGCTGCCCTGCACAGCCAGCTGTGGATGCATTTTCCATTCATTACACATGAGCGTGTGCATGCACACACACCTCTGGGGAGCCCACACTCCTCACTGCCTGGCCCTGGGGACACAGCACTCACCCTTCAGCTACAACAGGAGATACTGCCCTGGGACACAGCAATCCTGCACTCACCCTTCAGCTACAACAGGAGATACTGCCCTGGGACACAGCAATCCTGCACTCACCTATTCAGCTACAGGAGATACTGCCCTGGGACACAGCAATCCTGCACTCCTATTCAGCTACAACAGGAGATACTGCCCTGGGACACAGCAATCCTGCACTCACCTATTCAGCTACAGGAGATACTGCCCTGGGACACAGCAATCCTGCACTCACCTATTCAGCTACAGGAGATACTGCCCTGGGACACAGCAATCCTGCACTCACCCATTCAGCTACAACAGGAGATATTGCCCCTGGGACACAGCAGTCCTGCACTCACCTATTCAGCTACAGGAGATACTGCCCTGGGACACAGAGCCCTCCATGTCTGGCTACCTCTAACAACTGGCATGGCTAGAAGGACACATACCTTTAGCAAGTTTCTTAGCAAAGCTATCAGTAACACTTTGAAGGTGAAGTGTCTAAATCTGCCTTAGGTTTGAGTTTGGGATTGTCTTTAAGACTTTTAGTTGCAGACTGTTTAAGCTGTCCTGGCATCTGTTGGAACATACTCTATGCAGTTTTGCTAAGGCATTTTTTAAAGTACTGAGTATTTAAATGATAGTAAAAAAATGCATTGGCATTCTCGGACACTGTCCTGATTCAACTGGATGACTTCTGGTTCTTTTAATAGCCCTTGAAATTCCTATGTGCTAAACACATTCGAAAAGAATCCTGACCAGTTCTTTCCTGTATGTTTTATTTCAAAACCAGGATTCATTTAACAGAAAAGTAACATAAATAAAGCAGACATACAGGTGAAACAAAGTACATAGAAATTATACTACAGAAACATATTCAATAAGACTGCCTTGGAGAAACCTGTGAAGAGATTTCCATAAAGAATAACACCACTTTAAATATTAATGGTCTACACAAAAAAAACCCATATGGCAGCATATTGCAGTTGGGGTGCCCAAGGAATAGGGTCTAAGTTAATTCATTGTGTCAGTAATCCACTCACAAATATCAAGAGTTCTTGAGAGAAAGAGGAGGAGTTTTTTCCTTCACCAATAATGTCTCTGTAAGTTCATTCTTTTACTTTAGCTGTGGAACATAAGCATTCTGAGGATGGCTGTAACTCTCTGTATTTGGCTTTCTAGACTAATACTCTGAAACATTAATTACCTGGAAAGGAGCCGAGTGAGATTTCTAAGTCCATGAAGACTGTTTGTACTCTTATTTATAACAGAATGGAAGGTTTTAATTGATAAAAATGTACTTCAGAATCCCTATGGTTGATGATCTTTTTCATACCTCAGGGAAGTCTTGGTCCAAAGCTGTATTAGTCTTCTTGGAAGCTGGCACTTCTCATAGCTAAGGCACCAAGCAGCAGTGGAAATTCCTGATTCTTGTCACATATGCAACAGGAGCTGTCAGAAAGGCTTTACACTGTCACACTGGGGATGACAAAGCACCACTCTGAGGAAACCACCACACGTGGTCTCCTAAGGGTAAGGTAATCCTTTTATAGAAGGATTCATAAAGAGCAGAGCTAACGCCAAACATCTTCCATTCCAGTTCATGGCATGAAATAAACAGAGGTGGATAGTGCCTGGTATGTGGGCACAGCAGGAACTGAATGCTTCTGTGGACAGTGGCTGCAGCAGCTGAAGACAACAGTGAGAATCTGATGCTGGATAGAGAGTAACAGAAGAGCCATCAACTGAAACCCACAGAAATGTCAAACCACCTTTCCATCTCCACCAAAAAAAAAAAAATTGCTGGGTTTTTTCTGACACAGCAGTTGCAAGAGAAAATAATGCTGTCTCTTTATAGTAGTATTAATGACAAAAATAATACTCCCAGTTTCTGACACAACTAGTAAAAGTTAAGCTTTGACAGTGCAGGACAGAAATGTAGTTTAACAGGAGTTTCTGCTGCAATTATATGACAAAGACACACACTACCACCATACACAGCAGAACTGAGCAACAGAAGGATGAGCCCTCACCTTCTTAGAAAGGATGAGACCATCCCACCAGGTTTGGGGCACAGGAACTTGTTTCAGGAAAACAAAGCACTGAATTCTTAAAAGGTTTCATGTTACTCCAAATTAGAAGTAGGTCCAAGAAATCCTTCTTTCCATGGAATTAGATTGCATCAAGCTTGGGGAAAACAAGTCTGGAAGACCAACCAGCCCAACACTACAATGTAAATGTTTCACAACTCTCATGAGAAGAAAATACCAATTTATGGCCATTTGTTATATTACCAAATATCAAGACAAAATTAGGACACTTTTATTAATACAGAGAGGTTATTCAAAGTGCCTTCATTAAACACAATGGTCAAAACTTTATACAAATAGAACATCTACATGAGATTTGGTTCTGGTTTCGAACATTGTCCAGCCAGGAAAAAGAAGCAATCAACCAGCCTGACTGACCTAAAGCTCTAACCAGACAAGGAAAGCTCTGTAGATTCATCTGGTGAAGAACACAGGCAGAGTTTAGAGCTGCACACATTTATTTGGTAACTGAAGCTTTAAAGATTAAAAAGAGAGAAAAAGAATGAAGCAGGAAAAAAAAAAGGAAATCTCAGTTCACTATCCATCTAGTCACAAATATCAGCATGAGTTTGGCAGGCACCCTACATGAGATAAATTTCATCTGTTTTTAAGGTAACAGTGACTGTTTAGATTTTGTCAGAGGTTGTCCAAGACTAAAGGTGAGCTTTGAAGAAAATACTGGTTCAGGAGTGTAAAATTCCTGAAGAAAGAACTAGTAAAAGATCTTCTGGTCATAACACCCTTTGGACAGAAAAGGTATTTTTCAGTCCACTGCAAAGTTTAGATATCCTCCAAACTGTACAGTAGGATTCACATAAAGTCAAAGGCTGAGAGATGGCACAATTTCCTGATAATATGCTTATAACACAAAATATGCAACAAAATGGAATGCTTAAATCTGCATGCATTTGTTTAATATGTTCCTAGCATCCCTCAGTAATTACATCAATTCTGGATCAGTGAAATCACATGTATCACAACACAGTAAATTCACTGAATTACATTAATATCTAAACATTTTATTATTAATTTGTAAGTATATAATATGAATATGCATACAATATGACAACACAGAAAAACACAGATTAGTTTATCCTGTAATACACTACAGCAACAAAAGAAATTGAAATTTGGGCATAAATACACATTGTTTTATGCAATCTAACAGGTAACATTAGATTACCATCCACCTAGGGGCTGGAGTGGACATTTTGGTGAAGGCATGACCAAGACACTGATTAGGCAAAATGCTTCAAGTCATCAAACAGACTAAATCTGTAATACAAAAGGCTTTGCTTAAAATGATCCATTACTTTTTTCCCAGACATTTTACCTAGGATAGAACTGGAATATCTTAGAAAGTGTATTGTGCAAGTCATGGTTTCCCAACCTTTTAAATACCTTTTGTTTTAGCCACTGAGTAACTGTGTTCAAACCACTGCTGATTGCTTGAGTTAGTTTCCAGTGAACAGTTCTCATATAGGAAAACCTCATACAATGCCCCAGAATTTTCCATCTCTCCCTTTCACAAAATTCTCTAATTTTAGTTCCAACAGGAATTGACGAAATCTGAGGTTTTAGTTTTCAGAAAATATATTAGAAATTTCCCTGTATTAAATACTCCACAAATACCTGCATGATATTCATGATTGCATGATATACCTGCAAGAGTTGCAAATAATTTTTAAAAAATAATTAAAGAAAAAAAAATAAGTAGTGCACAGGCCATCTGAGTAATAGGGATACTTACTATATATTTCACTTGCAATTTTTTTACCTATAGCAGAAATTCCAAACAGACACAGAAATAAACTGACTCTATCCCTGAAAACCAAAATACACTTAAAATTCTCAATCTTTTCAAGGCCAACTGATAAACTGACAGAGTCAATACCAGCTCTAAAAAAGAGTACAGTGTCCACTAAAAATACCATCCCAAGTGAAAAACATGCTCCACAAGTAGCTGCTGCTATATAAGCTATTTCCATTTTTTCCTACACAAGGACAATGGCATGTTGCAACATTCCTTGGCTCTACATCCCTTTCATATTTCACTTAAAAGCCTCACATGCTAAAACAAGTGAGACTATGGAACCTTTAATATGAAAACCACACAAAACCTAGGATTTATTTTGGTCCAGAATTGGCAATCTAAAATGAAGCACCTAGCCAAAGAGAGCTATACAGGTACACTGTCACCCAAAAGAGTTGGTGGTGGAATAAAGTGCCTCCCTGGACAAACAGCTTAGGGCCCACACTCAGGATGACTTTCTTTCTATTTCTGAGGTAAAATACAACACATAGAATGAGCTTGTAATTCTGGGGGAAAAAGGGGGGAGAAATATATATTGGTCATTGTTACCATATATTAAACAAATCAGAAAAGCTATAGTTGTATGACACCTAAAACTAGATTTGAACTGTCCTGAAATGGAAGATGTACAAAATTTCTTTTATCCTACAAAAAAGATCCAGTGAAAAAAAAGGAGAAAGAGAGCTAAAGAAAATACAGTATTTTGAAAATGTGTTTAAAACTTACTGGAACTGATGAAATAGTTGCATTATTCAGAAACTGGTTTTTTTCCAGTGTAAGTTACATAAATAATGGAATCATTATCTTATAATGTCCTATTATCTAACAATTATTCCAAACCATTTATCTGACATACAGCTATATCAGCTTACACATCATGTTGTTAACTGATGGTTCTACTTTTAAACATTATTTCCATATTTATTACAAGTTACACTTCTACCTTAAAAGCAGTGCACCCACAACTAAATTAAAAAAAGAAATACACACAAACAAAACCAGAATTTAAAAAATCACTGATGTTCTGAAACCTGAAGGAATCTTTCAACATCATAATTTGTTTCACAATGCCTCTTCTAACAACTAACTTTAGGTCTCTCAGAAAAGGAAGCAGACAGTACTCAGCCTCCATATTTTTCCTTCCTTCTCATTATTTCAGATTTCTTTCTCCTTTACTTTAGCCCTGAATGCCTCCTTGGCACGGCCTGATGAAGAAACTATGTAAAAGCAGTGAGAAATACATTAATTTGCTCTGCAAAGATCAATTACAAAGATAGAGGGGTATACATACCCCAAGCCTTAAAAAACCCAACAAAAAGCCAAACCAAAACCACCATTATTCCTTAAAACCAGCCTGCACCACCTGACACCAAATACTTCTACATAGATTAACACAAACTTGTCATTTGAAAGTATCTTCCCTTTACTGCTATTTATGAAACCCTCCAAAATGATGAAAATTGAATTATGTACATACCAGCTACCTACTTTAAGACTGTTCATGAGTGGCTGCTATTAATTTTTTCAAAAAACACTGAAGCAGAAACTCATTTCAAAGAAACATGCATATGCAGCATTTGGATGAAGAGGGAAAAAGAGCAGGTCAGACACTTCAGACTGATCAGCCTTGCTAATAACCTTTATGAGAAAATGCTCCATGGTAAAATTTGCTGACACAAATTTAGAATCCAAAATCCAAGCTGGAGAAATAACAAGTTCTTTATCCTAAAATGTGAAAAAAAAGTACTACATTCATGAAGTCTGAAGAGTATCAAGTCATTCAGGTGAAAGAATTAACTTTTCTCAAAAAGAAACAGAAACTTGCCAAGAGTTCCACGCAGTCCCTAAAAAGGGGGGGAAAAAATCTGTGTAGCTGAAAGCATTCCCCATACTGTAGATGAGAAGAGTCCATAACTCATACACCAGAAATAAAAGTATTTTTACTTTCCTGGAGGGCTCCTGAAAGACCATCCCATCTCCACCTGGGTGCTGCTACCTGCTTCCTCAGGACATGTGCAAGACTTGGAGTGGTAACCTCATGCAGCCCCCGGGGAAACACAAAGAACATGGCAGTTTAATTACTCCTCATTAGATAAGGAAACCAGGTGAGTGTCACATCATAAGCACGCTGTAGGAAAACATATCCATGGTCTCCTTCAGGCTCAGACATCCAAGCAAATCAATTCAGCACCAGCAGCTGCAGTGGGTTACCTGATCCCCCGCCCAGCCCACTGCACGCTCACATCCCCAGTTACCTGGGCTACCTTATCAACAAGGAACCAGGACTTTGGCCCAGAGCAGCATTAACCACCTGGAAATTCAGCACATAGACACTCTGCCTGATTGTGCCTGCTCAGGAAATATCCCATAGCATGCCAAAACACGGGTATCTCAATCTCATCACCTCAATTCTGCAACTTCAGTTCTTCTAGGGAGAAGGTAAGTGGACAGGAAGGATGAATCTATGAAAAGTGTCTCAGGTTTGTATTAATTTACTTTTCAAGGCTGCCAAACATGTCGGAGGTTCCTCATCAAAAAGGTTCAACTGTCTTGCTAATGTCTCCTAAAAGGTTCTTAAATTCATAACAAACAACTATCCTAAGAGAACGTTGCAGGATTTCTAAAATGCTGAGCCTCCCTAACAGCCAAACCATCCATTATATCCCAGCTTTCTTCTCATCAGTAAGATGTGACAGCATGTTGAACTTGCCAAATGAGCAGGAAAACCTACAAACACTAAACTGTCTTGTAAAAACAAAGACCAGCCAAAGAAGGAGGCAAGTAATGGGCTTCTCTCTCATCCCTCCTGTATTCCCATTTCATCAGGCTCTGTCAATGCACAGAGCACCTCCTCTCCCCTCCCCTCTGGCTATGCAAGCGCTGTCTAGCAGCCTCTGCTAGCGTGGAAAACAAGAAACAAGCCATGGACTCTTTCAGATCTTCCACACGGCATTCCCACACGGAGAACTCAAGCTTCACAACAAGTCCGACCACTAGGAGCAAGGATTAAAACCAGCAATAAATAAATATGCAAGAATTCATTCCCTTTCTGTGTTTTTCAAGAACATGCATATTCTCATGTCTGTATGGCATAAACACACATTGCAATTCTTCTACAGAGCAGATTAGGCCACAGTTAAACAGTTCAGACACTCAATATTAAAATTATTTCTTTTTAAAAAATCTTACATATTCATTTTCAAAGAGCCTTGAAAGGAACTGGCAGCTAATAGGATAGACAGCACTGTTTCATAACAGCTTGCAAAAAAATTCAGTCTATTTTTAGATGGGTGAAAAGAATGTGGTTATTAAAAAAAAAAAAAAACAAAAACCCTCCTGTGAAATAAAGATGTTTTCATTTGTAACTGACCATGCAGCTGATATGTCAAACCAATCTCCAGGTGAACAGTACCATATATTTAAATCCTCAAAACAAATCTGTGTGCATATACAACAGCCACATTTTAATCTTTATTGCGTGATAACACATCATGCTGTTAAAAAAATCTTACTTTTTAATGAATGTCATTCAAATGAATCTCAGACATCTTTTTCTAATTGTGTTAAGATCCTTTAAAAGAACCTCTTCATCTAGGACTACCATTAGTTCAACCATGAGCATGTTCTGCTCCAAACCAGACTGATCAGATGTCAGGTGCTGCATAACACTCATTTTGATAAAATAAGTATCTGTATTATATACCAAATTCCCACACAGCAATGCTAACGTAAGACTTTCCAAAAATCAAGTTAACACCTGTTTCCTTTACAATTTTCACTCCATCATCCTCCCTGTTACCACCACCATTTTATGAGTCTTGTATTTAAAAATTTTAGGCATAAGAGTGGAATAAAGGTTAAAAAATAAACACTTGCATTTTCTCTCCTCATTCCTAATTTTGAACAAGTAAATACTAAGATTTCTCTCAAAGCTCTTCTTATATATCTCCATTTTGGAAAGGTGACTTAACATCCCATTCCCCCCCACCATTTTCTGAATCTCTTATTGCTGGTATTTTGTTATAACCACAGCTGGTGAAAGGCAATGC
Source organism: Setophaga petechia (assembly GCA_024362935.1). NCBI lineage: Eukaryota > Metazoa > Chordata > Aves > Passeriformes > Parulidae > Setophaga > Setophaga petechia. Next base: position 9,133,875 of record JANCRA010000012.1, on the reverse strand, counting down.
AGTTTGCTTCTACATATCATATCTAAATATACTTATAAATCAAATTAAATTCCTCATTTTGGTTTTTCAAACCACCCCTGCCACACAGCACTCGTTCATTTTGAAAGATGTCTTTTAGCCTGTTTCCTTAAGATAGCATTCAGTGCCTTATCATGTCTCTCTGTGCTGAGCCATTCAATAAAATAAACTTCAGCTCATCATTTCAGCCTAACACATTTTGAAAGCTTAAAATCAACAGTATTTTTTGCCAACATCCAATATTAAAATGGTGAAACGGAACATTCAGAAGGTCTTATGCATACAGCCAAAATGTTTATTGTAAATAATGGGGGGAAATGGTATTATGTTTCCCTAGACTGAAGCAGTTTCAAAACCAAAAATGCCCTAAAATGCAGCTGCAAGCAAAACAGAAGTGAGCAGGGCTGGTTTATTTAAAAGCAACAAAATAATCACCAGGAGGCTATTTCACATCAGAAGACTTAAATGTACATTTAGTACCTTGAAGTATTTCCCTAAAAATGAAACAGCTACTTGAAATAGCACTAATCTGATTGACAGATAAAATAATTGCTTTAAAAACACTTCTGAGTCATTTTGTCCTTACCTGCAGGCATGAACCATTACTGCATGCAGCGACTGCTCCATTTCCTAGCACAGACTTGAACGGGGATCACATCTATCTTACAGAATGTGACTAATAGGGGGGATTTGCGATTCCTGAGCTACTTTCCAAAGGACACTCCCTTTTCCACATAACCGGGCACGAAACGCTCGGCCAAGTTCTATTTGCTACGGATGCTCACGGGCAGGAGCGCGGGCGGGAGCGCGGGGTCTGCGCGGTGCCGCTCGCCTGACAGGCGCGGCGGAGCGCGGGGTCTGCACCAGCCAGCCCCGCCGGGATCCGCATGCTGCAGCCCGCCGGGCTCCGGGGCACGGCCGGCCGGCCGCCCGCAACCGCGGCCAAAAGGCACAAAGCTGGACCGGGAGGGCAGGCTGGGTGGGCACGGTGCGAGATCCAGCATGCAGCACACGCGGACAATGCCAGCAGCCCCGCGGAGGCAGAGGGAGAAGCCCCGCGTTCATGCGGACGGGGATGCGGCCGTACCTTTCTGGAGAGGACGACTTCTCAGAGTTAACTGACATCAGCAGCTCAGTCTTCTGCTTGATTTCTGGAAAAATCAGAAAACGTTCACCACCGACGCCGCCTGCCCTCGCCTTCCGGAGGTCTCGCTTCCCTGCGCCCTTTTGTCCGCCGGAGGCCCGGGACGCGGCGCTGTGCGAGGCCGCCCAGCCGCGCTCGGAGGGCCGGGCCCGCGCACATGACCGCGCACGGCGGGCGGAACCATCGCCGAGCGGGGGGCGCCGCTCCGCGCCCGAGCCCGCGGGGGCAGCGCGGGGGCCGCGCCACCGCTGCCGCCGGCGGGGGGGACGCGGGGGGTGCCCGCCGAGGGGGAAAACCCCGAAACAAAAGATTCCCGGCACGGATCGTCTTCCCGGGTACCGTGCTAAGAGGCACTGCACACCCGCTAAAGCCTCCAGATCAAGAGCCCTGAAAAATATGGCTCTTTGAATCATTTTTGTCACAAAAAGCGAGGTATCAAATCACTACTTTCACACACGGGTGAGCAACCAGATGTGGAAAACGCTAGGCACACCTGGATTTTTGGTTTTTAGTGGTCTGCCTCTAATGTCCCCCAAATACACTTTGAAAAGTCATATTTCCTTTTCTTTTTTTTTTTTTTTTTTTAAACACCTAGTAATTCCCCCAGAGGATGGTTGGGCTCTGAACAGGCTCCCCAGGGCAGTGGTCACAGCACCAGCCTGACAGAGCTCACGAAGCGCTTGGACGATGCTCTCAGGCACATGGGGTGACTCCTGGGAATGGTGCCGTGCATGGCCAGGAGTTGGGCTTGACAATCCAGGGGGTTCCTTCCCCCTCAGCACATTCTTTGAAGCTGTGATCACCAGGCCAGCACCTGTAAGGCCTGGGCTGGTCCCTTGTTCCCAAAATGCTGGCACGGACACCCAGCGTGCTGTCACCAAGCAGAGATGAGCCCTGCACTCACTCCACAAGATCCTGTCGAAGCAGAACAGAGACTGCTGAAAAGTGAATTCGCCAGGTGCTCTGGAGTCAAGCACCCAAAAAATCCGAAAGAACAAAGGGATGCGAGCCTCCTTTTAAGACCATGTCCTCGCTGGAGACCGTAGTGCCTCCTGTGGTAATACTGGTAAGACCTGAGCAACACTATGGCCACTTGTTAACAGCCACAGTAAATCTGAACTGTTTGGGATTAACCATTCCACAGTGGAAGACCTTCAACCTGACTTTTCTTCATCTCTCCATACATATCTCAGATACAAAGCAACAGAAATTTCTGAAAACAGAAGAAGAAAAGCTGGGTAACTAGATGGATCAACCACAGTTACAAAAGTATTATTACTATCTGAATGAGTTTATCACTCTCATGCTCTGGTGGAAGGCATGCAAGCTAGCCAGTGATCATTGCCTTTTTAAGCATATGCCACTTGCTCTTCCCAAAACATACTGATCTGAAGAACCTCCAAGAAGTATCTCAGTTCTCATATCCAAAGTAGATGCTTCTCGGATTTTTGAAAACATATCTGTGAAATGTCATTATGTTCACAACTGGCTCCACTACATGACTGCAAGTACCATACAAAACTTCTTTTACTGTTGTCCATCCCAGGCAGCAAGTGGTCCTACAGTCACAGCTACCAGAATACTTCTCTGCACACCCAGACACACATCCCAATGCAGGGATGAACTAAAGTTCATTTCTCTACTACAGAACCTTGACACCAACTGACTATAAATATGGTCCTCAATTTCAAATCCAACAAATTTTTAATTGCTTCTGAAGACACTTATAAATTAAAAATGATTACATAAACAGATATTAAAAAGCCAGGATTTTATAGCAAAACAAAATCCACAGAGTTTGGAAGGAAGTGATCAAATTATTTATTCCATAACTAAGCCTCCACATAGGCTTTGCAATGAATGTCCAGAGATTATTATACTAAGACTTTATTGCTAACAGTACACCACAAGATGCTAAAAATAAATCCAAGATATAAGTTATTTCACCACAAACTTTGAGTCCCTGGATTCTCTACAAGACATTTCTCCATGATGGTATTAAAGCACATAATTTAATTTTACTCCTAGTAACCAAGTGACAAGAAAGCCTTATTTAATATAGCTGCAAGAAGAATTTCAATAAAATGGGACCCCATAGGAAAAAAAATTCCAATGTCTTAATGAGCATTCTACTCCACAATTAGATAACGCTCTCATCACAAGGTTTTGGGATTTTTCTTTCCTGTTTCTCTTCTGTCAATTTGAAATATTTTCTTATTTTGGATTTACCAATCTTCTGTCTCTGCTGCCTGAGATTTTTACAAGTAGGGATCCCTTTTGTTCATTTTAAAAGCAAATCTGTACCTTTACACATCCATATGGCACCAGCAAACTCAGGCTGATACCATCACTATCACTCCTCATACAAAACTGATTGTGGAAATATCACCAAAACAAGACACATGAGTTTTACACTAAGTGCCTTTAGGCCATAAGAGAATAATGGCTGCAGAAACAGCAATGTTCTCTCATTTGATTATTTTGATTATTTATAAATTACATATCCAGAATTTTGGGATAATTTACAGAATTTATCAGAACTTGGAAATTGCATCCCAAGTCCAAATAACACAACAGAAAAATCCCTTCAAACTGCAGCCACCATAGCACCACTCTATTGGCCTTTGAGTCCAGAAGAATGCAAATTACAGCAGTATTTGTTAAACTCAAAGTAACAGAAAAAGAAAAGAGAAGAAAAAGGAAAGTTTTACAATTGAACAGCTCTTCCTGAAGGTTTCTTGATTCAAGATCCTCCAACCTAACACAGAACTAACATTTCCACTTCACCTCAAGTACAGTGCCACAAAGGCAAATGCTGGGCTGTTCAGGACCTGCACCTCTTAGAGATTCAAGGAACCACACCTTTAAAGAGTTTCATGAGTAGATTCAATAACTGTTCTGATCAGCACCCAGAGGTACAGTGAACTTCTGCTGAGTGAGCAAGCATTTACATCCTGACTGAAGAGTTTTGGGTTGTCCTAATTTCTGAGGCCACAAAAAAGATAGCACTCTATATAGAACCACATCCAGAACAGATCATTACACTGACTGAATAAAAGCTGAAGATGAATGAAAATTAGAGCGTGCACATCTCAAAGCAGCAGTTAATGCAGTAAAGTTTTTTCAGCTACAAAATACCAATAAATTCAGGTATGGGGTAGTATCGTTGTCACCAACTCCTCAGTCATTCCATGCACTTCATCAGCCCACTTTGAGTCATTTTGCACTGTGTACAGATCAAGTGGCAGACAACTGGCTCTCAGCCAATGCCTGAGAGAAGCAGATACACTAAGTCTCTAAAGCCATACTATTCAAGCTGTGATTGAATGAAAACAAAAACCAGAAAAGCTCTACACTGCCCAAAATGGCTTCCTAATCATCATGATTGTTATTCTTTCAAACCAAAGGAAAGCCAAAACTAACCATAATTTTTTTTGAGCCTAAATGTTTGCCTCTTCTGATACATTCAAGTGGAAACTGTGTTAGACTAGAGAAACAGGCATCAGGTGAAGTTAAAGCAAGAAGCCATTTGCTAAGCCAAAAAACAAAAAGACCAGAGTCTTGGAAAAGTGGAGAGAAGAGTCCTAGAAAGAGATGCTGGCAGTTTCTAAACTCACAGGGGATTTGTCAGAGAGCATCATATCAACAGCTCCAAGCAACCTGAAGTTGCCATACCAAATTTAGAACAAACCACCTCAGAAATTATAAGGGAAGAAATACTCCACACAAGATGAAAAAGAGAAATTCTGTTATTTCAGCAGTGCGAAAGAAGAATAAAAAAAAATTATGAGGGAACTGGGGATATCTACATAAACTGGAAAAAAGAACACATGAGCAAAATTAGCCTGGAGTTTTGTTTATTTGTTCTGTCAATTAAAAAAAAAATACACAAGAGCTCTCCACAATAAAATAAAATAAAAAATCCTAGCTGCTGTTTAAGCACAGATGGAAAAGTGTGGACAAGGTATATGGCACTGCACAAACTGTTCCCTGTGACATATGGGTAGATATCAGAGTCACCACAATTTGAAAGTCAACTGACAGAAGTCACTGTTTCACTAAAAATTTAATCATGTCTACCGCACACAGATTATCTCGATGGTCTACAACATGTTCATCAGTCAAAAGATTAAAATATCTTACTGACAGTGCATGTATTAAATTTATCCAGGGCAGAGATCCACTCTTGCAGAACTCCACTAATACAGCTTCTTCCTCCCACTACCTCCGTGCCTTTTGGGAGCAAAGGAAGAGACAAAGTAGCATCTAAACATAAATACCTTCCATTTTTTTGCAATGTAAGCCCTGCCATACAAGTTTTCATACATCCTTTTTAAAATAAATATTATACTAGACAAATGCAAGAAAAATATACTTCATTTTAAATAAATAGGTAGGTTCATCCACACATTCTGTTAGTGAAATCAGATCATAAACCAGCAGGTTTAGTGCTTTTCTTCCATTTTCTGTGTGGTGTGTATGTCAGGACACAAGCTTGAGGTGCTTTTAGCCTTTCTTCTACACTATCTTTAAACATGTACTCCCTTATCAATATCAATCCTTGTCTATTCTCCACTGAATTTTCCATCCTTGCATCACAATTACAGCTGCTTGGATCTTACAATTTGCCTATAAAACCTCATCCTACTGCAAGTAGGATGCTTCCAGTATTACTTTTAAAAGAAATAGTCCTGCTTCCCAAATCAATCTATGAAGACATATCTGAAACTATTAAACAAATGAAATTAATCAAACTGTCTATTCTAAGTAATTTTTCAGCCTTGTAGTCATGAAGTGCACTGGGAACCTTGGTATCAGTAATGTGATTTATGTGGACAGATCTATGTTTTGAGCTTTGGATAATTGTACAAGTGACATGCTAAACAGCACAGAAGGTAATACATTTAAATTCTCCCAATGAGGCACTGGATTCTAGACAAAATTAGACAGATTTGCACACAACTTGAGAAGTTCACTGCTTTATATGTTTTAGATCATATACTTTTAAAAGAAATTGTTCTAAAAGATTACTAGAATCACAGGCCATGTGATTAAAATGGGTTTCAAAATGGCACACAGAGCAAGTCTAAATTTGACAAGCATATGAATACTAAATGAGGTAGTATTGAAGCATAAAGAGCATAACTGCCCTAAAATAAAATCATCTTCCAGATGTTACTAAGCTTTTGAAGTGAGGAAAAAATAGTACCTTTATGGACTTCTTCAGGTCTCTCATGCATAACATTCACATCAATACTGATACACAAGCCAGTGACTGCCTCACTGAAGAATAAGTGACAGAAAAACCAGCTGTTCAGCTGCTTGCAATCTCCTCTTGAGGAGATTACATTAATATTCTTAGTATTTTTCCTCTTCAATATGTTAAATAATATTTCTGCTCAGAGCATGAGGAAATTAGAACTTTTAAGGTTATGCCATACTTGTAATATTAAAATCACCATTTTAACCAACTCTTTACTTCCAAATGATAAAGCAAACTCTCTCCTTTCCTAAAGTCATGTATTAGAAAAAGTCAGTAATACTGAAACGCATTTTAAATTTTGAATATTTTTGTAAGAGTTGTATTTTAGTTACTGCACTGAATGTACAGCATGTATTGAAAAAAACAATTCCTTGTCCCACACACAAGTTCTAGGGACCAGATAACAGATACAAAGGGAAGCTTTTCTCTGTACACTGCACAAGTTCAACTACAGCTGGGTGCCACTCATGCTCAGATCAGCAGACAATATCTAGGAATCAATATCTAATGACAGGAAAAAAATACAGGTTTTTTTAAAAGTCTTTCATTTTCTGTTGCATAAAGGGGAAGATGGATTTACTCAGTATCTACCAGCACATTCCATGGATAATGTTAATAACACTGACTCTTTTGGGGTTTTTGAGAGACTCTATGTTGCATTTGATCTTCTCCTAGAGATTTCAGAGCCACTACCTTTTACATTTCTGATATACAGTAGTTACTGGAACCATATGCTCGGGTACTTTTAAAGAACATATTCATAGTATTCATATTCACTGTTGTCCTTCTAAACAGTTTTCCACATGTGAGCTGTGGTTGAAAAATAATATTTTCACAAAATATTCTGATGAAAACATGTCTTCTTTCAAAATGGCTGCTAGTCCCAGTTAGTACCCAAAAGTTAAGTCTACCCAAATTCTTAAAGCCAGACATCCTTCACATGCAGAAGACACTGCCAGCTGCTTAGCACAGTTCTCCTTAACAGAGACAGAGGCCAAAGCTGCTCTGAAGGACAGTACATACCTTAAATGGTAGTTGTTGCCTTGTTTTTGCAGAAGAAAATGAAAGACTTATTTATTGAAATCTTACAGAACAATGTTATTTCATTTGAAAAAAAAAATAGCAACAGCAGTACTATCATTTTACAACTTCATTTCACTGAATCTTCACCATGAGGGGGACACTGAAAAACACAGGATACAGAAAGGAGTGAAGTGTGGTAGGAAGGAAGCACACACTGCAGATCACAAGAGTGAAAACAAGCTTGAGAACATCAACCATATAGTCAAGATTGTTTCTGCTTCTCAAAAAGGGAAAAAGGAATACAAAATGCACAGATGAATATGCCTTTTACTTGTTTAAATAATTAGTTTCCAAATATATAAATACACATAATTGATGTAAGTTACACCTCTGAAGAATTTTTAATGCAGTCAGATTATATATTAATAGTTTTGAAGGAAGTTTGTAGATAAATGTGAGGAAGTATTAGATATTTAAGATTAAAAGCACTACTATATGCTACAATTACTCAATAAGTGGCCCATTATCAACATAGGGAAGCAGAATAATTTATGTTTAACTAGTTAAACATAACTATTAATTGGAATTTCTTTTAGTCATCCACATAACTTAACTAAGCCTGGTTGACATTATCTGGTATTTAATCTATTAACAGACTGTAATATTCCTTAATAAAGTATTTACAGAAACACAAAGATGACAATAAGAGGAATTCTTCATTCTCATAGTTCTGCTGGGTCTGGCAGCCTTTCCTGTACCAGAGGCATGCCCAGCACCATTTTGTTTTTCCCTCCCTTCTCCCATCTCAGGCCAATAAACAACTCTGACCAAAGTTTCTTTGAAAATCTGTGCTTTTACAACAAGCCATTCTGCAAAGAAAAAAAAATTCTTCATTTTGCATAACTACTTGTCAGATTAAATACCAGGAAGCACACCAAAGAAAGCACTATTCACCCCAAATATATCTGTGCTTGTTATTTCCTAATTATTGACATACTGAACTTCATTATTTATAAGTATTTAAGGTTTATGAGAACAGTGTTTGTTGTTTGGAGGGAACAGGGACAGAGTTGAGAACATTTCCTAGAGCTGCCAGAAAACAGAAAGCTTATTTCTACAAGTTTATTAATTTTAGGGGAAAAAGAACAAACAAGCCAACCCAAAATATTCTAAGTATGTTAAAGGATATCCTTTGTCCTTTTAAAATCAGCTGCCAATTGCTTCCTATTACTAGGCAAAAAACCATATTACCATATGGAAATAGCTGAACACAAGGTAGCTAGAGACAGAGTGAATTAAAAAGTTGTTACTCTGTTAGATAAAACACAGTAATTCATTTGCTGTATTTCCAAACCTTGTCTAGAGGCACATGGTTTGCAGAGCATACATGGACAGCTTTTCTCCTGAAGCTGAAAAAAATTCCAGTTCCAGCAAAATAATGAGTGTTAGACACCCTCAAACTACACAATTTCTAACATCTTTACTATCTTAACTCAATGGACAGAGTGAATGATTTCTGATTTCTAATCCAAAATATTTCTACTTTATTCCCTTTATATTCTTGAGTACAATTATTACTGTGTTAGGATCCTTCTGATAATAGCATTTTCTTTCAGGTCTATTATTTGCCTGAATGTCTTAAGTGCTGTTCAAATTTTCAACTGCTATTATTTTCCCATCATTTGTTATGTGCTTTATTTTCAAAATTGAAGGAAAAAAAAATTGCTCTAATGTAGCAGATTGACAATTCCAGTTTTAAAGGAAAAACAGGTTTCTATTCATCCAAACTGAGTCAAGCATATGTTACCTTATAAAGACTAAAGCAGTGACTCATAAAATCTTGCACACACTGATTCCTCCCTCTCCTAGGAGATGAAGCTACATGATTTACCCAAAAGGATTAAATGAGGTCACAGTTATTGAATACATGTTATAACCTTAAACTTCAAGTTAAAATTTCTTCTTAGTGTTATTTTTCAGAACCATTCACTGTTCTAAAAAGCCTTATATTTTCACTTTTCCTTACAAAATTTACAGATAGAAATCCTTACAGTAGAAATGTTTTTAAATTGAGATATTTAGTACATTTGCTGTATGCCTTTCAACATGTTTTTATATTGTGGTTATTATCACAGTATTTACACAACTGATTTTTCCAAATATTCTTGCAAGGATTTTGACATTTCCTATCCAGCAGATCATCAGGCTCTCATACTCCTTGAATTTTCAGATGCAAAGACATTCTTAGCCCTGTTCCTCTAGGACATGGGAAGGACTTGTTTCACCCTTTCCTGGGTTCATAAGAGTACACACAGTTCTCAGAAAAAGCTCCATCAAAAAAGCACATCATCCCAAGCACAAAGCAAGCCAAAAATCTTTCCACTTTAGCAGTGATTTGTGCCCCACTGGGACATGGGCCCACATGGTGATCAGCTTACCTGAAATCTAAGTCTTGAGGAACGTTGGACAGGTTACAGAGCTGTCTCTGTCACACTTCATACAAGATGTTCCATATTGTTTATAATAGAGACAAGGGGCAGAACAGGGAAACAAAAAGTGTTTTCCATGAAGGAATAAGAGCAAGAGACACATCCTCAGCAGCCATTAAAAGTGCCAAAACCAAGATACTGATGTCAGCTGTACCATGCCACACTCACCAAATAACATCATATACTCCTGGCTTTACCTCTAGTTCCTACATTTGGACACAGTTCAGCTCCTGTGTAAATAAGGCTGACCATGTCCTCTCAGCAGTACAGGCTCAAGCCAGACACCCTTGAATGAAATAGGAAGGATTTGTCTCACAGCAAATATAATATTAAACAAAAATTGAAATTCTCTATCTGAGCAGTCAGCCACCCTTCAAGCATGCTCTTTGCAGTTTGTTTCTTTTTCAAAAGACAACTGAAGGGCCAATGCAAGCTCTCAAATCCTGCTGGAGCCTGTCAGACCAACATCAATTACTGCAAGGAAAAGGCTTTGGATCTGTGGCACCTGCACACACCTTTGCTATCTCTGAGGTGAAGCACACAACTGGCAGAAGAAACTTAACATGAAAGCACCACCACTTCCCAGCCACTGGAGATGCACGGGCAGTGACCACAGCCATCCCTGCCTCTGGCACGTGGACGTGCCATCCTGGGGCCATCACCACCACTGACAGCAAGAAAACCCTGAGACACTGCCTGCAAGGAAATCACTGTCTCTGTGACACACACCCCCAGTAACAGATAAAGCTGCGATGATCACACCTGGGAACAAATACGATTCTCTGTTAATACAGCATCGTTTTATTACCTTAGATTTTTTTAGTTAAATAAATGGATCTACCTATTCTTAAATTACATCTTGATCAAGTTTAATCTTTTGGAAAAAGTATCATCAGTAAAGCTGTAACACAGAAAAAATAAATTTCAGAATTATTACTGGAGATAAAATTGTAACAAGATAAAATTGTAACGATGACAAATTTTAAATACGCATGCATTGCCCACAAAAGGAGGGACCATCTAATTATATTGCAAGTGTTTTTCTCACATATACCACTTTCACTCTTTAATTGCCATTGCTCTGGATTTACATAGCAACATGAAAATACTGGGGATTTTTCTACTGGGTTTCTCAGGAGTGCAATGGACATAGCAGTAACACAGGAAAGTATTTCCTTAAACAAAAACCCAACACTGATAACTTGGCACTCAGCCAGCTGACACTTCCCGTTTGTAAGGAACGGAAATACCTTTAATTCTTCAGATGCCTGCCTTTGTGAAGTGTGACTGTAATTACCACATAATACACATATGTATTGAATATCTGCAATTGGAAATATTGGAGAGGACATACTACATTCACAAAAGTGGAAAGAGAAAATGTGAGGTGTTTCCAGGTAAAGGATTGCTATGAAAGCCTTCTAGTCCTGAAGGACTTCTATTAGGAATATTTTTAATGTTATAGATAAAATATACAACATGCATGCAAATACATGTCAAAATATCCCCTTGCTTTTTTTTGCTCTATTCTTCAAAGAAATTGGATGATTAAAAAAAATTATACAAATGCAACAACAATAAATGACTGAAGTGAAATCTGGATAAGTATCTATATATTCTTCTGCAAAATGTGAGATTTTTAAAAATCTGATCAGAAGAAAATTCTGGCTTTTAAAGACAAAATATTTTTATAGGAAAGAACAGGGTTGAAAGCAATCCCAATAAGGGAGGTATTTACATAAAACAGAGGTTTGTCCAGACCTGATGAGATCTGATGCTGCAATTAGTAAAGCTATTTAGATCTATGCTGCTTGCCTTTTTTTCCTGCTGTTCATTAATATCTCATCTACACTGTATCATAATCAGCCATTGCTGATGTAAAATTACAAGTGTTCTTGGCTGGCCTGCCAAACTACCTCTTAAACAATAAGACTTTCAAGGTTGGTTTTTTTTAGCTCTACTTTTTTTCTTTTCACACCCTCTCCTCTTCTCCATCTGACTTCCTCATCACTTATTCAGCAATCATATGAGAAACCTGCTATTGTCTTGCCTAAAAGCTGGCTACAAATAGTTTCTTCTGTAGTGAAGACACAGCGATGTAGGTGGCGAGAAATCACCCTGTGCTCTGCACGCGTGTGCTGATGTCACTCTGGTACCTCCCATCCTCTCCAGGACTGCATGGTGCAGCTTTGATTGCAGGATGCTGCTGGAGGTGCAGGACATCAGCCAGCCTGTCCCCAGCCTTCTCCTCCCTGCACTCCTTGTCCCAGCCCATGGCAGCACTGCCACGTGCCCAAACTGACGGCTGACATCTCCAAACCAGGCACTCAGGACTTCTACGTGTGCCCGTCTGTTCTGGGAGTCTCTGCTGCTCAGGGTGACCCAGAGATGCATTCAGTCTCTTTTCCCAGCCCAGCAGTTGAAGAAGAAGTCAGAATTCTTGAGCTGTAGTTTTCAAGGTTGTTTATTTTCCTGTCATCTATAACATTCTGAGATCTGTTCAGCAGGTCAGTCCAAGGCACACTGACCACCCTCAGAGGTGGTACTGTCTTTTATACTAAAAAATACGTGTACATTATTTACAATAATGTCCCAATACCTATCACCTATGTTAGACAGTGTGTTCCTACCTTAAACCAATCCAAAAGTGCCAGTATCACACAGAACATGGAGGCTAGGAAGGAGAAAGAAGGATAAAACATGCCCAAATTCCTTTATCTTGGGACACCGAACCTCCATTCTAAAAACCTTAAAATTCAACTTTCCACCCTGTGATAAACTAACTACTATTCTACTTAAAGCCTCCTGACTTGTAATTCTTCATAGAAAGGTGGTAATTTCCATGGGTCAAAATCAAAGTCACAGGTGTCTTGGGCTCTGTGCCAAGGTCTCTGAGCCCCCTGGCAGGGGCTCGAGCCATCCAGGACAGCCAGAGGGATGTCCTGGATTCCAGCAGTCTTTCCCTGAACACACGAGGCAGAGACTTCACTGTTGGCAAGACAGGTCTTCAACAACACAGCCCTAAGTTTGCCAGTTTTAGAACAACATTTAAACAATATACAATGCTGTACAGGCTGCCTACAGTGTTAGTTACGTCTTTCATAAAAATAAAACCCTATTGAACTAAAAGAAACTGTTTTAGAAACTGATCAGTGCAGATAATCACAAAGACATCAAAAGGAAAAAGAGAACGGGAAGAGAGATTGGCAGATAACACTCTGCCTCCTATTTTAGATTTTGCTAAGGACTCGGAGCAAGGGTTCAACCTTAGGACATTTCCCTTTATATAAACACAGGTGAACAAACTGAAAACCTTCTTGAAAAAAATAAAAAATCTGATGAAAGAGCATGATAAATTGTACTATCTGGATTATCTTCCAGTTTCACTATCCTATTCACCATTCCCTGAAGTATCTAAGTTTACAGTCACAGATGATACACGCTTGAAAATCAGATTAATCAAGTTTCAACAGGACTGGCAAGTCTAGCCCAGACAAACCTCACCAATGATCATCCTGGCTCCCATACAAGGAAGGAAACACACTTCAAAGATTATATATTTTTAAGTGCCACTACTACTTCAACCTACCTTTGGGAAATGTGAAATGTGAATACATTTATATCATCTTTATTTGCTCCCGGGATTTAACACCCATAATGAGAGATTATGAATAAGCATCATAAGAAGAGATCATATACAAATTGATTCTAAATAGTATGATTTTCCTAAGTTATAAGAATCACCAGTATAGCTTCAAATGTTAATTAGAAGGAAAAGAAATGTTAACATGAAGGAAAAGTTGGGAAAATGGGCAGAAATCACCGAGAGCAGAAAAAAGTGAAGCAATAGAAAAATACAGCAAAATTTCTGGAAGAAAGAGAAGGAATATTGACAGAGAAAAGGTATGTTGCCAAGGCAAAAATAGACAGCTGAAGACAGTAGACAAAGAAGGGTGAGAACGCTCAGGAGAGTGTAGGAAGAAAACCAAACTGAAAAAGATGAGGACTAAAACTTGCAAGGGAAAACACTAAATGCAGCAAATGTGTTCAAATGAGCTGATGTGAGGCTGTCAGGGAGAAGGACAACAGGAGCATTTTGTGTATTTTAGGGAAGATTGATGTATGCTTTTCTATGCAGTGTCTACAGGATACCCCAGAATATGCACTGGAAAATAACAGTTGCTTTCCACCAAAAGGACATAACAGCAAGGACATCAGCACTCTCTCCCCATGGCTGCACTGCTGCTTCTACTCAAACAAGCTCCTAAGCAATGACAAGAAAAGCTGAGGAAATGGCAGATCTGCAAGTTGCACCCATCACCTTACATTTACAACCATGTTTTGGAGATGTCTATACGCTTGAAAATATGGTATCTTGAGTACAATCTAACCTGACTTTAAGAGAGTACAAAGTGTATTTAGAGAACCTGCAGCATCTATTTTTTTACATTAAAAATTCAGCTTTTGCCCATTGTGAATAAGGCAGTATAATAACATCATGGAAACAAGAAGTAAAACATACATTTAAAAATTTGATCTTCTTCAGAGTTTTCATTAGTTACTCTTCATGCTTATTATATTGAAGCAAAAGAAGTTGCTTTTTTTACTTTTTAAATATGCAACACCCACAAATTGCTACGTTAAAGTTGGAAAAACTTCCCATCAAAATGAGTCAGCAAACCATTCCTCCAACAAGAATAAAAAAAAAGGGCAAGCCTTAACATTGCCCTGGTTTATTTTTACTTAGAAATATCATTAGGAAAAATGATTGAAAGTGATAAAATATTCAGACTTTATCCCTCTAAGATAATTATTACAACTATTTCATCCCTCTGTTAATATCCTTGAGAAAGCACACAAGGGAACTAGATAAAGAAAAGGCCACATCCAGAAGAAGTGTAAATTAAATTATTTTATGTTAAGCTTGTGTATGTCCAACAGTCCTCTTAAAAGTCTAGCTGGAACAGTTGCAAAAGCTACTAAACCCTGCATTTGAAGGTGTATAAATCTCTAGCCTACTGTCATTGAGGATATCAGCATTATTTTTAAGAGGGAAAAAATGGCTTTCCTACAATTCTACTTGTTCCACTGACTGAATAGGCACAATGACAATTCTCAAGCATTAACTTTTAGACAGATTAAACAAATTCTGCCTATTAGTGTCTTCATCTGAGTTACCAAGTTCCTTTTACCATAGGCAGGGAAATTGCCTATGTTGAGATTTCAGCTCATTACTTGGCTAATCTAAGCCCAAACAGGCTGAATCCCCCACGTGCCAGCATCTCCCCACCAGCAATAAAGAAGTTTATGTAAGTATAACCAGACAGAATGTGGATGCCTACACTCAAGACAGCCAGATGAAATCAAGTGAATCCCACTTTTACTGCACAGATTCAGGTGGTTGTATCAATTCAGATAATTTTCACCCATTTGGTTACCGACTTCTGCTGCCATTTAATGTGAGATTAAAATATCAGTTATCACCCATCTTTGTGTATTAATGACACCAAATCACTTTCCTTCTATAAGGAATAAACAGGGAAAGAAGGCTATGGTTTGGATGGTTTTTTAGTCTGTTGAAGAGTAGAGTCACTCAGCTGTCCAGTTTTTTAAATTGCTGTTACTCACTGCAATCCACACATGATAAATATTAGAACAGGTACTAATACACCTCCAGTAGCACATAAACCCCCTTACACAAACACAAGTCACAAATCACATTAACATTTCATCTTCAATGAAAGAGGAAATAACAGGGATATGACAAAGTTTGAAAACAGGATGCACACAACTAACCAGGGAGAGTATCAGTGGAGAAAAAGTGGAGTGCTTTAAAAAGTTCATAGAAAATTGTAAGAATACATAGGCATGTTGGCTGAGAAAAATAATTTTTAAAAAGCAGACAGGGAAAAACAAAAATTTCTGTTGTATTTCCTTCTTATCATCACTCTTATATTTATGCAAAGAAACAAAAGGCCTATTTTTTTTTTAAGTAATATGGCAAGATAGACAAGGAAGTACACAACAGCACAGGGAAATTTAAATACTGATGGAAATGCACTCAGGCTGATAGAGTTAAATGGGATAAATCTAAGCAGATATATTTGTGGATTAAGAGACACATACAGGACTGTAAGAACATTTTCAGACACATAATGCCTCTAATCTCTATTTATATGAAACTCCTGGTTACCAAGCCAAATGTTTAAAGGGTGTGATGGGTAAAGGCCATTGTAAAATCATTATTTTTATTTACTGTCCTAGAAAATATAAAATTTCAGGGGCAATAAAGATATTGCTACTGTTAGCAGCACAACAGAATTACCAGTGTGGCCATTGTGTTGTTTCCAGAGCATGAGTGCTCAGCACAGGTATGGCCACAGTTCTGCAGCCAGGGCCAGGCTCTGAAAAACTCTGGATGCTGCCACAGTTACAGCAACCACTATGGACCCTTTTCAACTCAGTTATGTATTTCTCTTTTTTTTCCCCCAAACTTTGAAGCTAATAGCACACTAGCTGTTCACATACAAGCATGTGAATTCCTGACAGAAGACAAAGTTTTAGACATACAGCAGGTTCCAGGAGCAGAATCCTCATCAGAAAGACTGAATCATCTTATAATAGGGCACATTTTAGCAAACATCAGTTGAAAAGTAGCTGAACAGAACAGTTAAACAGTCGAAGACTTAATCCTGTAACCATTACATGAACTAAGGTTTCAACAAACCTACTAGCAGGCAGCTGAATGATAGAATAAAATTGAATCTTCCACAGTCCAAGTAACAGGCAAAAGAGAAATAGGTCAATCAACAAACATCTCATCTTTTGCTGTGTGGCAAAATCTATCCCAGAGTGCTGACATGTAGTGTTTTTTGTTCTGACTTACCACTTTTATAATAAATGTTTATATTAAAATAAATAACACAACATTTTAAAATATAAATATACAGTTGAATTCAAACCAGAAGCATGATCATTGAAGTGAAAATATTACCTTTCTTATAGCTAGCTTTTATTATTAAACCATGTCACAAAGTAGGAATGATTTTATTCTGCCAATTAACCTGCAGTGTCAGACCACTGAAATATCTTTAAAGAAGCTAATGAGAGCTGTCTAGCGATGGCACAGGTTGGCTCATGCCTGGCCTGCTGCCCTGCATACAGATTGGCACCACAGCAGCTAAAATTACCTCTCCATTACACTCCTGACAACAGCATGCACATACTGAGTGTCCAAGCAAGAATAACTGCATGAGATAATCAGAGTTTAAAAACAAACACATACAAAATACAACCATGCCCTAACTACTTTCTGTGCATTTGAGGCACAGCATCCACAAAAATTAGTCAGTTGGAGGATAACTGGGCGAGTTAGTTTCCCTCTACTTTTCTTTCCTTTTCTGTTTTTTGCTTGGTTTTTTTTTTTTTTTAACTTCTCCTCTGAGATGGGGACATCGATATCTTGCAAAACAGCCTGAAAGAGCAGACAGTTCACAGAGGTGTGGATTTTTAGTCATTGCAAGTCATTGAAGTCATTACAAAATACCAGAAATGCCTAACTTGACCATTTGGCCATACTTGTAGAGGGTTGGTGTATGTGCAACTGGGGCAGAGCCTTTTTTTGCCTCCTCCCTCTTGCCCTTAGGACAGACACAGCAATCAAATATTTAAGACTGCTGCTATTTCACAAAATTTTGCCCTAAGTCTTTCAGAGTTTAGAGCCAAGATTTATCCCTCTTTCAGTCAAGGAGGTTTTGGCAATGCTAAAACAGGCACAAGTATGAGACTGAAATGTAACCACGCTTAGGGGGTAACTAGCAGAGATAAAATCCTGCATATCATTAGCTGCTAACACATGCCAAGAGCAAACATGTGGTCTGCATGCACTTACTCCCATGTGGTGTCATGAATCACAATCCCAGTTTAAGCCCTCTGTCAGGCTTTTACTCATCTTTCCTTACTTCATTGAGAGTACGTAGTCTTGAATCATACCGAGGATTCCTTTTTTTGTCTTTCCTTAAGACTATTTTTGTATACCAAATAGAATGTATATATATTTAAGCTGTGTGTCAACCTATTGAGGTCTGCCCAGAGAGAATGTGCTCAGAGAACATGTTTTAAACTAGTAGTCTCCTTTATACTGTTCATTTTCTCAAATAGCTTCATTACATGGTGGCATTGTTGTGACTGGCTCAAAAAGCAGCCACTTTCCACTAAAAATGAAAAGAATACATAAATTGTTATGTATGAATGAGGAAAACAAGCATGGTGAATAGCTGTGTTTTCCATTTTTGAACACAAAGCTATGTATCCCTCAGGTACCTGAAAATATTGCTCCTGATTAAGTCATATTCACTTCAGTTCACCTGACCCTGTGGGTCAGTCTGGTGTTTTCCATGTCTGAAGAGCTCACAGCAGGTTTCACCAGACCTTTCCAATGCTGAGACCAGACCCATTTCAGTCTTGCTTTACCCACAGAACTAGACTGGCTCTCTAGAAAAGGAGGACATGTTCATCACTGACCCGAGGTCTGCCCTGTAAGACTCATTCTCACAAAGTACAATGAAAACATTCATTAGTTTGGCAGAGAGGAAAAGGGGTTGAAATCAATATTTTATTACAGTCCATATTTAAATCCCTCTAGTAATCCCTCTTCCTTTGCAGTTTGCTTTACTGTTTAAAAAAAACCCATTAGTCATCTTTTTCCTGCAGCATTCCTCAGGGCAGACTGATTATAATAGTGCCTTCTCTCTCTTTGTAAGCAAAAAGCTGTAGAGGACACTTGGCACTGATGGTGCTCTTGAAGCACTGCTTTCCTCTCACCTCAGAGACAGCTGTACTGCACACAGCTCCTCAAAAAACCACAATCATGACCAATAAGTACCAGGATACATTTGTGATTTATTGACACAGGACTGTTAAGTTCATTCGAAATTCAAAATGCACATTTTTCCAGTGACTGTGCAGAGTGTCATCTGTCAGGGAGACCCAAGTCATGTTTCCCTTTTGAGGACTATTGTACTGCCTTCCAGTTAAAATCACTTTCTTTTTCTGTGCACTTTAATAAGTACTTTCTGTACCTTCACAAAGAAATGCTAGGATAAGTGTGTTCCAAATATGTATCGACATTATGGTATTAAAGCCTTTTTGAGATACATTTTCATGCTAAGTCCTGAATTTTTATCTCCTACAGCATTACAGCCGTGGAGCATTTGTGACAGACTTCAAAACTTACTAAAACTCCAGTTTTTCATATTCTAGCTCCAAAACTGCCATCAGACACAATTCACAGCAAACACTGAGGATCCCCTCTACAGCAGCCAAAACATCTTACATAATAATGAAGTGTTCTTATACAGAGTTTACATTACATTACCCTCAGATAGGGTTAGAACACACTGCTCCATATAAAACAGAAAAAAGACTGCTTCCCTGAATGGAGAGCTTGTGGGCTAAGAACACAAGGAGTGTACCATGGGGGAAGAGAAGGCAAGCATGGCAAGATAAAAACATTTATAAGTGCATCTACACAAGTAATATTTATCATTAGAGTAATGCAATTGCCAACCAAATCCATCATCTCCTCAACTCCTTATGGCTGTGATGGCAAGAAATGGCTAAGGAGGGTGAAAAAGATGAGCAGCAGCTACAAATGTTTGTGATGAAGGGTATTTATAGCACAGGAACACCACAGGAAGAAGAATGGAGCATTTATAGGAGATAAGGAATGAGTGGGCAAGGTTTACAATGCTGACAGACAGAAGATGCAATCAGATTTGCACATGAGGGAGGAACACAGTGGGCAAGTGCAGATAATAGGGGAAAAATAATCGGGCTCAGTTTAGAGCAAATGTTGATGATGAAATTTTGAATGGATACTTCAATCAAAATAAGAAATAGAATTCATTGTGTGTGCTTCTTGGAAGGACTCAAAGGGATGATCCTGCAGTGAATGAGTTGGTAGATAAAGTATACATATTTCCTTTCTCACATAAATTCTTTTACCTGTTTGAGAAGCTGCCTTTTAATATATAAATATATTTTACTGCTCCCAGCCTCAATTAAGATGCTCTTCTGCATTTTGTATTTTAAGTCACAGCACAATATCATGCACTCCAGGGTTTTTTTGGGGTTGGGGTGGGGGGGTGGGGGATGTTTCTTAATTCTTTTAAGAGCTTTCATTATTCCATACTAACTTCACATGGAATGAAGCAGTCTAACACAACTTCATCTGCAATATGTTATCTTTAGCAGCACAATTTTCTTTCACATATGGAATTAATGTTATGCAGAATTTGAAGAAGAAGGGATTGGTAATAATCTTGCTGCAATGCCTCTGAGAGCAGGAATGGGAAAATACTATGAATTAAATGACTGTGTCTTCTACAATCATGTACTTTAAAATCCCTCCCTGTTACTGGTTTCATGACTTCACTAGATAACAAAGCTATATTGATTTTTTAAATAAATGTGCATTTCTTTAAATTTCTACTGAATTCTGTATTCACTTAATTATATGCCTGAATAGTAGGATCTCTCAGTATTATTTAACCTTTAAAAAACAGTGCATACATCTAACACTATGGATATCTGCTTTTTGCTTCTAAATATGCAGAAATATAGAGAAACTCCTAACCATCATTTATATTCTAATGTTTTCTTTAATCACACATTTCTGTATCATGAAGTGGGCAACTGCATAGTGGCACTGACTGCTAGCAATGATCAACCATGTCACATGACCAGTCAACATTTCCTTTCTGCAGCTGAGCCCAAAACACAAAATATGCTAAATTACTCAACTAGTTCTCCAAAAGATGACCACAGGTCTCTTTCCCAGATTCTCCAATAACTTCAGAGATCCAAGTAGCCTTCACCCACTCCAACCTTCACTCTGAACCTACTCTACTTTGGCGAGGGTGCCAAACATCATCTGAAGGACAAATTTGGCATACAGAATTTCTAACTTTATGTGGCTTGCCAAATCATGCAGAAGAAAGGTTAAACAACTTTATCCATATCTATCTTTAAAAAACCCAAAAAATCAAAGGTCATACACCTAACGCTTTTCTAGAAAGAAACATCAGCTAATAAATGAAGATCAAAACCTAGTTTGTCTATTGATTGCTTTTCTTCTCATTCTTGAGCAGAAAGTCCTGTTTTAAGTCAAATTATGCTAATTAAATGTAATGATCTCATAGCATTATCACTGTCAAAAAACAACCTGCTCACTGAGAAGAGTCCCCAAAGACTTCAAATTATAAGTCATCAACATGTGGATGAGTGGGTAATCATCAGGACAAACCAGTTCAAGGTCCTTGCTTTTCTACCTTCAAGACAATTGATTAAAACAAGTTCATTGAGAACAGATCTAGAAGTGAGAAAATAACATAGAATGAAATGACTGAAACCACTGAGTCTTCAGTGCAGCTGTCAGAGATATCAAAGTCTTAGGGACATCTGCAACATTTATGTCAAAAAGTTTACGTAGCTTTTAATGGCTTTATGTTTGCATGTAGTCTACATACAACTCTGAATCTCAGAGGGTTCCACCTCTTCAGTGAGGTCTTAACTGACCAGTGTATTTAACCTATATCCCATTAAAAATAAAGAAAGTAAGCAAACAGGCAGAAATATAACTTCTGAAACCTAGTGGGACAGGGTTTCACAGGATAATGCTTTAATATTTGTAGATCATCAATCAAAACATGGAAGGTCATATTTAAGGGAATTCATTTTCAAAGTAATAGTTCCTGTAATTACCTAAGAATAAATTGACTATTATATATTTAATCATTACAGTCAAAGAATACAATAATGTAGAAGTGTCATTCTCTTTGAATTAAATATCACAAGCAATCCTTAGATTGGGTTTGTGCTTGAGGTATTTTTTCCTATGGGAAGGGCACATCTCAAAATTCAGAAGTGCTGATACTGAAGAGGGAGTTCATGAGTTACCCTGAGTGAGAAATGTCCAACAGGGCTAAAAGAGCCCTCAGCCCATAATTTCTGTCAAGAAGGCAGCACAAGAAAGAATATAAAACCTACTAAGAGGGCAATTTTAGAGAATGAGTATTTTTCTCTGTTGGAGAGCTGGCATATGGTGAGCTATCACAATGTTCAGTATTATTTACAGAAAACATTTACAGACCATTATCTGAAAGATATATCTTATCTGATATACCTCAGATAAGATATCTGAAGTATCTTATAAGATAAGATACTTCTGCAAAATGAAATACAGGTATAGGAAAGAAAAATGAAACAAAAAATTACATCATTCTCCATGTTAGAACAAAAACCATATATACAATATGATAGCTTAATGTATCTCTGCAAGCCTGTGCATTGTGCTGTGGGATGAGCCTGCTTGCAGCTCCTGTACAGGTGCCTCTTCCTTGTACCAGTGGCCTCTGTCCTGAAAGAGCATCAATGCCAGAGGGGAAATCCTTCAGACAAAAACTTCAAAGTAATGAGGTTCAAACCAAACTTTTTCCCTTGCAAGGCAGACTAAAAATCAAATACTGCTCCAAATAAACACCTTGAGAATAATTACAGGAATTTATCTTTTCCCTTTACTTACAGGCTATTATTAGTTATTTTCTTACCAGAGCACTGGAAAAGCTTGCTTTCTCCTATGAGGTATTAGGGCTTCAGGCTTATAACTACACAGTTCATGTAAAAGTACTGCTATATAGAAGAGCTGACATCTTCAGTCATATCTAACACAAGTATCAAGAGTAGGCAAAATAAGTAAATAATTTCTAAAAAACATATAGTAAAAGATAACTAAAAGCTTTGTCAATCCACATGAACCTGACAAACAATTCCACTTTGGAAATTCTCTAGTACACAGATCTATCACTTGAAGGCATAAAAAAATAAAAAAACATTTGTTCTGTTTGAAACATCACAAGTGTTAAACCCACTCTCTTATTTTTGATCTGCTTTAGATCTTACAATTAATTCCTGCTTTGATGGAGAACCTGACTGTACAAATATTCTGAGTGCCTAAGACAGTATTTAACTTTCATTTGGTAATTTAATAACTGTAAATGAGATGCACAGAAACAAAGAATTTGTTTGGAGAGCCCCATCAGCTGATGTCTGAGATGGGAATGAAAGGTCCCCTTTGTCTACCTAAAAGATGTTTTTCCAAGTGACCTCTGGCATGTCACTTAAATTGAAAGGAGGAGCCTGAAGCTTTCATCAATCTGAGGTTATATTCCTATATGACCTTTGCTAAAGACTTTGAATTCACCTAGCATAAGTTATTACAAAAAACATCAGTTTGTTAAATTTAGAATATCAAATGTGCTATAGGTAACATCGAAAATGAACAACATGTAGACTCCAAAACAAAATTAAATGTAGGTCTCATGCAAAACAAAATTGTCTGGTTTACTGATGTCTTTCAAATAATGATTCAAGAACACTTGATTTGAATACATCAAGTATTTTTAGCAAGTAGCTAAAAATCAGTACAAGCCTGAGATTATAAATCTAATCATATTCATCTCCTTATATGGATTTATTAAATTACCAAAGGCCTTGATTTCAGTTCATCACTAGCAGCAGCACAATCATATAATGAAGCAAATTCAGACTGGCTCATGCTGGAATAATCCACATTGACTTAGCACTTTAATTACTCATGTTTCAGCCTGCTATCAGCTACTGTAAGGTTTTCCTTTACAAGTCAGGGGTTTTTTCCTCCCATCAGTGTCTAAATAAGTAGCTAAGTATTCCTAGTTGCTTTGGGTTTTTATTTCCATGGAAGTCTCACCAAATATGAATAAATGCCCTAATGCCTGGCTTAAAACTTCATTCCCCAAATCTGACCCAGAAAAACTTAATACGCCAATTTCTATGATTAATTTTTTTATTAAAAATTCCCAAGTAGCCACCTTAGTGATCTAATTTATTTAAAGTAAAATTAGCTTTCTCTCCCTGATCTTCTGGTATTAAAATTAAGCTGGGTCCCATTGCAGTTTTTGTGTTTTAACTTGATATAGGTAACTAGCACTTGGATTGCTCTTCTCACACAACTGAATACAAAGCCTTCCAACCACCTTTGCCCACTCCACACTTTTCACCTCAGCACAAGTGCAAAATGCCATATCTAAGGCAGTTACATCACCCTAATGGCATTCAAAAGCTAAGTAGCACAATATTAGCTTCACTCACACTAGTGATTTCTTTATGCATTCTTAAATAATACCACACAAGCTAAAGAGCAGCATAAAATTCCTAACTATGGCTCTCTGAAATTTTAACACTGTCCACCATAACATACATACTGCAGTCCTGAAACAGCACATCTTCAAAGCCACATCCACACTCCTGGTCACTGCAGTTTAGATATGCTGATAGATTTGTAGTCTAAAGCCAAAAATAAAGCAGTGTAGGAATACCTAATTCTTGCTTTAAGTTCCAGTCTGAAAAGCACAGTGATGACATTCCCATAAGCTCTGCCTTCTACAGCCATTCCACCACAGCCTGGCAGTGAGTCACAAATGCAGTCACAAATCACAAATCCCTGTTAGACACCAGTTCCAGGTTTGCAGAATGCAAAAGCCATTTTCCAAAGCAGCGCAGCATAAGAATAATCTTCAGAGCAGCACAGCTCCCTCTCCAGCACAAGGTAAGTCCACAGCAGGATATGGAATAACAAGGTTATCCAGGAGTGGGTTTTCTTAATGACAGTTCTGATTAGTATTTGTGGTGATTTCAGGAAAAATTTAACCAACTACACAATTTAAGTAAGACAAAAGTACCCTTTGCACCTTCCGTCCCACACTAATGTTCACATTTAGTAATATTTATTAAGATATATTTGGATTCTATTTTTTAATTGTTAAATATTGAGATTTTGAGTATGTTAACTACAAAAACTCAAAAGGGTGGGTAGAAATACTTGCAAAAATAACTAATCACAAGTACACTATCATAAAAAAATTACATCATTAACAGATCCTGACTGCTCATGATTTAAAATTTTTTCCTCACCACTGTCTTAGTCCAGTTACTGCAAGCTTCTCCACTGCCCTTCAAAGACACCTTCCTGACACAGGACAGCAAAATTTCAACACCTGCCCAAAGCAGAGGTGTTAATCCAGCCCTCCCTGCCCAGCAGGCAATTCCAATGCATTTTCATGGTTTGTCTTTGACACCCAGATCTCCTGATCTGTTTTAACACTAGTCTAGAAAAAGTTGCCACTTCCAAACCCTGTTAGGTCCCTGGAAGATTTTGAAACTCTCAACTTCCCTGGAATAGTACCTGTACTAAGAAGTTACAAAAATATGCGGTCTGGCATTCACTACTATTTTCAGTCTAGGACTAATTTATATGCACATCAAGGGATTTCTTAACATGTAAAGCTCATTTTAGCCCCTCAACATGCTAACATGGAGATTAGTTACATTAGCTGATGCACTTTAAAGCAAATTAAAATAATATTTTAAACCTACCACAGCATGAAGAAGAGAAACCCCCTTTTACCTCACAGACTATTTTAGACAAAAGTATAAGCCAATGCCCTCTTGGCTCTTAAATCCATCAAAGCAAAATGTAATTTTCACACTGAAGAATAAAAAGAAAAGTTTTGTTCAAAGAAAACCTCACAGTAGAAGAGGACAGCACTCACAGAAAATCTGAACAGGACAATCAGTGGACAATAGGCAGGACGTTTTACTGTCTCAAAGTAGCACAATACTTAAGTTGCTCATTCTTCAAGTGAAAAAAATCAGACTGTAATATATCTCAGTAGTTACAAGAACAGTTGCATTTTTATTATGTAGTCCCCATGCTCCTAGCAACAAACTACAAAATATCTGATTCTAAGAAACACTCTAAATAGTGCATTTTTGATTGATTTTATCAGTCATGCAATACAAACAGAAGGAGGAAAGAAGTCAACCCAAGCATGCAGTTGATTGATGCTCAGTATTCTGCTTGCTATCACAGAACTGCCAAACTTTTGTGGAAAGATTAAGGAAAAAGAAAATTTAAAAAATATTTAAAATGCACTAAAGGGTACTAAATGATGCAGCTTTTTTTTTTCCATGGTTGTAGAACTGACTTCCTTTTACTATTTACATTTGTGTTTATATTCAAACTGTTCATAAGCACACAGATATTCACCTCTTAGCCAGCTAAAACTTCAATTGTGCCATGTAAAACAGGACTTGTAAAGAGCTGTGTAAATGATATGTCAAACTTCATTCATGTTTGACAGAGCAGACACTTTCATTGCAGGAGAAATTAAGTAAAAGTCAACATGTAGGTAATTACTTGGACACAAATGGAAACAAAGCTTAATATAATGGGAACACAATAGATTCTATAGCATATAACTTGGTTATCTTTCCAGACAAGATCTTGGACCTAGGCTACTTGGACAATTTGCCTGAGACAACATAAACATATAGGAGAAAACGCAATACAATAGAAACACTATTTTAGTTTGTATTCAGGATTTAACTAAATGAGCCCTGTAGCCAAACTGCACTGCATTTGCTCTTCTCTTACAAAGTAAAAAACAAGTAAGGAAAATAATTCTACTACACACAAATAAATGTTTTTGTGTTGCAGCTATCAAAACAGATCCATATTTTGCTGAATCCATTTCTCAAAAGCATGCAGTACTGAATAGGAATGAAAATCCACAAGGGGAACAGATGGATTCAGATGATTTTGGAGCAAAAGCCATTGGCATCTTCCAAAATTTTTCAGACCATCAGCAAAACTCATTGTCAACTTTGTATTTATTGTAGTTGTGCAAAGTCACAGCAAAAAAAATTTCCCTGCCTGTTATATGACAATGAAGGAGCCACTGGAAAACAGATAAACCAGAAACCCTTTTAATTTCAGGGTCTACAAACACACACATCCTGGCAGCAGCTCCTGAGCACAAATCATAAGGTACAGGAAGAATCAGTGAACTACTTCACACACTTCTGGTGATTTTAAAGAAACAACAGATCAATTAGTCTGGGTGCTGAGTGTTCAACCTTTCCAGGATCTCCTCCTTCCCAGGAGCCACATCCCTCAGTGCAGAAGCAGCCTGCAGTCCCTGCTCCCCAGGGCTGTATTGCTGCTAGACACAACACCAGGCACTGCTCTGCTGGGTCACTGGGAGGCACAAACCAAGGGCACACCTACAGAATTTATTCTGTCTTCAAGAAGTAGATGGGAAAATAACAAAACTGTTATTTGCATAGAAAAAAAAACGATTAAAAGCATGTGCAATCTATAAACTTTAAACTGGAAAACACAGCAAAAAAAAGTTATAATTGCCTTAAATGAAGGGAATTAAAGCTAGCATTTGCAGCATGTGAGGCAGACGAAAAAACAGACATCCCACAAAGCATCCCACTTTCTGATGTGTCTTAGACAAAGCACAGGGCTGTCTACAGAGCACCAGTCCTGAAGGGATACTTGCTGAGACAAGTAGTTCCCGCAGTCCATCTGTTGGCTTTTGTGATGTTTTTGGGTATTTTCACTTATTTGAGGATTCTTGTTTCCAAAGAAAAAAATTCTCACAGACATAAATGCGATCAGGGACCTGCTTAATGGTTAACCCAGCTGAAATTAGTCAAAGACAATTCAGCTTTTACAAGAACAAAGGCATTCAGTACTCACTCTTAATAGGATTAATCAGTAGGAAAAAATATTCAAATAAAATACAATTCAAATATCAGGAAAAAAATTCACAACAAAGAAAGCCTGATGGCACTGAAGTACAAGGAACGTTCAGGTTATGCCATGGCTGTCCTTGTCCCTGTAGAACCAGGAGATGCCTGAAGAGGCAAGGAAGCAACACTAAGGTAGAAAATCACAGAAAAGTATTAGAAAACTGTTAAAGAGAGACCTATTTGAAAAGACTGAGATATGGTAAGCCTGTGGTAACACAGACACCAGACCATCACAGAAAGCAAAGCACTCAGAACAAGGATGCCAGGAGGGCATGGACACATTGTGCAAAGTACATGCCACGCTGGGAAGAAAAACTGTTAAGCAGCAATGACATAACATAACATTATTTTTGGATAAAATAAACCCTGAGAAAAAGGACAGCTAAGAGAATTACAAGTGTTTCTTCATGGCAGAAGAAATACCATCAGGATTCAAAACTGACACAATGACAGAAAATACACTTTAATACATAACACAAGCAAGTTTCTGCCTTGCATTAACACAATGCACACCTCAAACATAACCAGGATACTTCACCTACAGAAACGTGCAACAATGAATACCAGGAAGAGGAATAATAGCAAGAAAGTCAGCATTGGATTCTGGATCAGAGTCTAAAAACCTTTAACAGCATTTGCCAACTCATTCTGTCTGGTAAGTGAATTTTAGCATTTACATTCCCTGCTCAGTTATCCCAGATACAATATCAATGTGGCTTTACTGATCCCTATGCCTAAGACAGCCCATAACCATGAAGCACTTTCACACAGCCTCTAACAGTGTAGTGCATAAATTATAAATTATTAAACTTAATAAAAACCTTAATAGCAGCAGACTCTACAGGCATAGGTCTTACCACAATACAAACTTTTGGAAATACTTTCCTTTTATCCCAGTAGTGTTTAAATGTCCACTCTAATAGAGTAAGATTAAACCACCTACTCTTACAGAGGCAGTGCATACAGAGAACCATGTTAGAGCAATAATACCATCATGTACAATGTAATTACCTACCTCAAAAAGAAAATGGAAAAGAAACTGAAGTTAAACCTGTAAAAAAACTTAAACAAGCAAAGAAAAAATAAATATCCTTAATGGTACAATCCTTAATTGCCTAGACCTCATATACTAGACACAGCAACTTATGAGAACACTGCCACTGAATTTAGGAAGCACCACTCACAAGCTCTCTGAAGAAGCAGTCCAGTCTGATCTATGACAGAGTTTATTTGGCACAAAGACCATCAAATCAAGAATCTTCAATACCACTTGAAAAGCATCACTTAAAGGGAATGCTTGTGCTGTATCAACCACACCAGAAATAGATCAGGAGAAATTGCATGACATAAGGACTGAGAAATGGTCACTGCAAAACCCTAATAGACAGCAGACAGAAAGAAGAAAGGCAAAATATAAATCATTCTAAGATAAATTAGTTCCTCTAGCAACTGCCTGATTAAATGATTATAAGTCCTAATAAAAGAAAGAGTAAGTATTAAAGCAACAGACAGCATTACCTCCTCAAAACTACCCAAGGGCCACAGCAGGGTTACTGACATGCATTACTGACAGAACAAAGCATTGGCAACAAACCCCAAAAAAGGTAAAGCACCCAGGAAGAAAGCCTAACAGAGCACAGCATACTACACAGATGTTTCAAAAATGCATGTGGAACAGTCCAGGCAGGATGGAGCAGGCAGACAGGAGCTCCAGTAAAACCACAATGAAGCAGAAAAGTCACTGTTACCACACACCAGCAATTTCATTACATGCATTCCCAAAGTAATAACCAAGCAGGAGCTTGAGCAGGAACACCAGCAAAAGCATCTTCAATCACCATGCTGAAAAAAGATATACACATCTAAATAAAATGACCAGACACCTCTGGTAAGACAAGCCCTGAGACATGGGAAATGGTTTCTGTCTGGCTTAGTTGTGCAAGTCTCTTCAGACCTTTCTCTCACATACAACCCCAGCCTGTGTGCTGTACAGTGGCACCCACACCAAAGAAGACAAAATCAGCACACCCATTAATAAGTGTCTGCTTGTAACAGACAAATATTTCATTATTTCACCCACAGCCATAAGTAAATTCATATTGATTTTAAATTAAGTAGTTTGAAATGTTTCACATTCACATCAATAGAGATTTGTTTCTCAAGTAACATTGACACAACCCGACTTATTCTAACTGGGAAGTTAAAACAAGTTTCATCAAGAAGTGGTATGATAATAGTTCACCTTTGCAAATGTCTAACAAATATTGCAGGAACACAAAAAAGAGAAAACCACGTTTCCTCTCTATCCAAGCAAATACACCTAGCTGTCCTCAGTCACCCACGCCGAGCGCTTTGGAAGAACACTTCCTCTCTACATCAAGAAAATCTTGCATACAGCAAGTTGTAATGTTTTCACTTTAATCAAACCTACTCCTTAGTGCCCCATTTCAGATGACAGCTTGAACTGCATGTATTGGAAATTTTTTAATTGATATTGCCACCTAGCGGCTTGTTTCAACAATATTAAATAATCATAAAAGCCAGCAGGAGAACATCAACATCTACAAGAATTTTCCCAAGACCCATCAAATATGGGTTTTCATCAGTATAGAAAAATCTAATTCTGCTTTCCACCCAAAACAAAGGAAATCCTCAATGACTACATACAGAATTAAGCCTGAGGCAGCATATACTCCCCAAAATAAAATTATTTCTATGGCCAGAATAAAACAGCATCATAAAATCATTTGGTTTATGTTATGCAATAATGTAATATTGAAAAACTCTCCAAGCACATAATTCCAGAGGAGAAGTACCACTACGAAAATCTATGTATAAAGTTTACTTTTTTCACTTTCTTGAACGCAAAATAGAGAAGAGGAACATATTTCACATCTTTGATCCTCAGTTTAATGTAGCCCTGCCGTTGTGTTTCATGCCAAGATGATCTGAATACCCTAAATACAGAAATTAAAATGCAGAACAAGTTCTAATATAAGGGAAAACAATTTTGAAAACAATTCTGCTGGCAAGCGCATCTTAGTTAATCTTGGGTGTTCGCAGGGCTCCCAGGACAAGGGAAGAGATGAGAATCTTGACTTCATGTTTCAGAAGGCTGATTTATTATTTTATGATATCTATTATAGTAAAAGAAAATTATATATTATTAGAACTATACTAAAAGAATAGAAGAAAGGATTTTATCAGAAGGCTAGCAAGGAAAGGAAAGGAATGGAATGGTAATAAAATCTTGTGACTGACCAGAGAGTCCAAGACAGCTGACTGTGATCGGCCATAAATTAAAAACAACCACATGAGACCAACCAAAGATGCACCTGCTGCATTCCAAAGCAGCAGATAATTATTGTTTTTCTTTTCCCCTGAGGCTTCTCAGGAAAAAAATCCTGGCAAAGAGATTTTTCAGAAAATATCATGGCAACAAGTTATACGAGAAAATAAAAACTAGACAAGAAGTTCTTAGTATGTATGCAGCTTTTCCATTGCTATTTCATATAATAATAGAATTGTTCACATTGGAAAAGACTGTACATAAGTTAATGGTTCCATCAACTGGAGCCATTGACTTACCATCACCATGTTCACCACTAAACCACGTCCCTAAGTGCCACATCCACGTGCCTTCGAACACTCCCACAGGTGGTGATTCCATCACTTCACTGGGCAGTCCATTCCTCTGGCAACCTGACCACCTCTTCAGTGAAGAAACTTCTCCTAGTACCCAATCTAAGCCTCCTCTTGTGGAACTTGAGGTTATTTCCTCTACTCCTGTCACCTGCTCCCTGGGACAAGAGGCCAACCCCCCTGACCACAGCCTCCGGTCAGGCAGCTGTAGGGAGTGATAAGGTCACAGTCCTGAGTCCCCTTTTCTCCAGGCTGGACACCCCCAGCTCCCCCAGCTGCTCCTCCATCAGACTTGTGCTCCAGACCCTCCACCAGCTTCACTGCCCTTCTCTGGACTCTCTCCAGCCCCTCAATGTCCTTCTTGTACTGGGGGGCCCAGAACTGAGCACAGGATTGAGGTGTGGCCTCACCAGTGCTAAGTCCAGGGGGACAATTCCTGCCCTGGTCTTGGGGCCACGCTGCTGTTGGTACAAGCCAGGGTGCCTTTGGCTTTCTTGGCCAGCCTCAGCCAGGCACACACAGGCTCACTGTGATCCAAACCAATATACACAAAATGGAGTCCTACAGTTACAGATAACCCTGCTCTTTGTTCACACTGCAGCTATCTTCAGTATCTTGTGGAAGCATTGGTGTTTATCATGTAGCATCAGTAAAAACTGATTGACAAGACAGTAATTTTCATACTTTCTGCTTCCACATCCCTGTTTCTAATGGACAAAAATACTTTCTATTTACCTTGCTGCTTCAAAAACCTACATAATTTTCGTGTGTCTGTACATCCAAGCTTTTTTCACAGCATGAGGTTCAACAAGACCAATGCCAGGTCCTACAGTTTGGTCACAACAACCCCCGGCAGCACTACAGGCTTGGGGCAGAGTGGCTGGAAAGCAGCCCAGTGGAAAAGGACCTGGGGGTGCTGGTGTACAGTGGCTGAACATGAACCAGTGCATGCTCAGGTGGCCAAGAAGGCCAATGGTATTATTATAGCCCAAAATATATATACTTACATACACATAGAGAGAGAGACTGGTTATTACTCCACATTTTTATAATACATTTTATATAAAAACAGCACTGAAGTTATAATCAGGAAAGGAAAAAAAAAAGAAAAAATTATTTTCCTTAACCTTGAGGAGATCCACAGACCAGGTCTTTTGCTTATACTGTCATCCTCTAAAAACCTCAAAAGATCTCTCCATTATTCACCATCATGTTTCTGATCTGCTACAGGACACTCAATATTTCTATAATGAAGCTAATACCTTGAAAATGCATTCAAGCCCTTTCAACTATATTTAGCTAAAATGTTTATCCAATGTTTAGTCAGTTCAGTGCTACATAGCTCTGTTCTCTTATATCTCAAAGCCCTTACAGTTTCTTCCATGACTGCAGGTACAAAAATTCAATTGTGAGAAGAAAAAACAGCTTTCTAATGAGGTGTTGAATAACCTACATGTTAAATGTAAAGAAAACTGAAAGCTACTCTGAAAACCACCAGTATTTAAGGACAGTACTTCAACAAGATGCAACCTTCACAGGTCCTTCCAAAGCTTATTTGCAAACGGGAACTTTCCCACTACCCAGATTTTCCCACTAGCTACTACTGCAGTTCCCAGCAAGGAAATAATTCAGGATAAAAATAAAATAGTTTACCATTATATAGACTTTCTGTAAAAACAGAGCAGATTGTATAGGAATTTTAAAGCTAACTCTCTTACAAATTTTCAAATGTACAGGAAGAGCCCCCTTCTCTGGCAGCATCCACGTGACCTGAACGGAGAACGGCGATTGCTGCTCACCATGGATCACACTAAACAAGGTCATGGAGCCAATAAAAATGCTGCTGCCACTGTTTGTAATGGGCCTTTGTGCTAAGGTGAGCATTGGGACTTTCCATGGCCTGCCTGGAGATTTGTTTTAGCATTGAACAGCAACAGCCCACTGATCAAAGGACTATTACCTACTTTTTCAGCTATTGCTTCACCTTGTACAGTTGTGCAGAGTAGCACCCATTGTTATGCATATATCTGGAACTAATAGAGCAATAATAATTATTCTGTGTAAATAACTATTTAAGATGCTGAAATAAAATGCAGTATAAAGGATTCAAGATATGGAACCACTCCAAAGGACTAGAATGTGACAGGATGACACAGAGACTTGGGGCTACAAATATCTCACCACTGTACAGGTGCTGGCTGCAGAACTGCACTCACAGAAGTAAAAAAGAACAAGCATCAAACTGTTGTGAAATACACTATTCTATAGTAAATCTGGATGGCTTGACATTGATTGTAACATGGATTTACAAGGCAGCACAGAAATAACCTGCAGAATCACATATAATTATTCAGATGGATTTCAGAATAAGGAGTTAAAAGCTACCAACATCAAGCTCATAGACCTCTCAGCAGGGCCAGGAGGCTGATGATTGGCAATATCTTCTCCCAGATGAAAGCATCCATCCCAGAAGGGTAAGCATGGCACTGGGGAAAGAGCAGGTACTACAAAGTTTGGGAATGTATCATTTTGTCTGTAAGCAACTGGAAACAAATACTGATATCATTGTAACTCAAATATCAATAATTATTTGGTTGTACCTTTAAGACTTTCTAGCACCCTCTCTGAAACCTGAGTGCAACAAAGCAGTGAGGAGAGAATCTGAGATTTGGAAGGGTGGATTCAGATGGATCCATTAGTAGCTATTTAACCTGCAGAGAAATACATGTCCAAGCTGCATTAATAGAATACCTCAGCAGCTGGTGGGTGCACATCATGCTGCAAACATGGCAGACAAGCAGTGAAGAACCTCAGGCTGAGAAAGCACACAGCTGGAATACTCATTAGATTCCCTTCTTCCCAGCCTCCATAAAGAAAAGAGTGAGTTCAGAATTAATTTATCATCCTGTAAATAAGATAGTATATTACTTGCAGGGGAAATAGCAAGCCATTTTATTTATACATACAAACAGACATGCTCTCTTCACCTCACTAAGTCCCCATTTCCAATTTTCACAGATTTATCAGAGCATCTTGGGTGCCTGCTCACATTAACTGGAGCACATGCAGATATTTTCTCCATCAGTGAAACCCTACATTGTACATCAGTCTTTCCATCTTCTGCTGAAGTAACAGTCCCCTTACTCTGGCTCTGCCCTGTCTTCTATTTCCTTTCTCCAAACACCCCCCTTTATATTCCTGTATATGTGCTAAGATAAGGCAATGTCACTATACACTCACTGACTCTTCATTCTGATATTCTAGGTATATTCTATTTACTGACAGCAAATATGGCCTTTGCTGCTTTCCATTGCTGCTGATAAAAGCCAAAATTAAATTTTATCCTGTGAAATGGGTGAATATGCATTTAGTTCTTGATTAGGTTTTATTTCCATGTGATCTATAATAACTCAGTTTGAATGAAACCAGATCATCTTAAAAACAAGGCAGCTTACTCCTTTTTATTTCACTTGTTTATAATTGCCATACATTGATGAGAACACTACAAGAAGCAAACCCAAGAAGAAAGGTGAAGATACTGGGCAAAGAAGTGAGAGGGGACCAATTTTTCTACTTTGTGGTTTTCAGCCCCTCCTGAACACTAAGATTACACACTTCATCCCTGCTATGAGATTAAAGGGACTTTATCTACTGAGTTTAAATGATATTTAAAGACTCACAAATTAAGTTTCCTATGTAAAGGCAATAGCTTATGTACATGCACATACATAACCATTACTTATTACTGCTGCCAATGCAAATCAACCATGAAATATGAAGTATAATGTATTTTCTCAAAAATAAAATATTGGCAGAATTGACACAAACTATGAGGAAAAAAATCAATTAAGGATACAAGCACCAAAAGCAATAAAATCTTTTGCTTAGTTCTGCAGTATGATTTTAAAGCAGCTCCTTTATTACCAATGTAAATTTCATGGCATAAACATTCAAATATCACTACAGACAAAATCTGAGAAGAAGTTTGAAAAGCAGACTCTGAGAATTAAGATTCTTCTTGCTGGATATTGCTCTTTCGCAGCAATCATTGCTAAGTCAGACATGCCAGCATCTGGTGCACCACAGTTCAGAGTTTAACATAGTAATTTAAACCATGCACAGTTTCAATTCAACTTAATACCTCGGGCTGTGAACTGTAATTAGGAAAAAGCTGGCACATATTCAGTCCCACTGCCCTTGCATATTAACATCATTATGCCTTAAAAACATTCTGAATAAACCAACAGGACAAGCTCGTTCTCTGCACTTTGCCCATCGGGTCCTGGTGCTAAGAAACAACTCACAGAGGTCCCATGAGGACTGGTTTGCTTTTTTAAATTTTTGCTAAGTCTTACATTATTTTCATTACTTTTGCCATATTTAAACACACACTGTATAGATTTAAGAGAGACACTGTCAACATACATATAATGCCACTTTCTGATTTAAAATCTCAGTCAAATTCTTCTACTTAAACTCATGTCTTCCATAAGAATTCCCACTTATTGAAGAAATCAGATGAAGTGATTTTTAGCAATCTATCC
The DNA here is from genome assembly GCA_024362935.1 of Setophaga petechia. Lineage (NCBI taxonomy): Eukaryota > Metazoa > Chordata > Aves > Passeriformes > Parulidae > Setophaga > Setophaga petechia. Next base: position 9,098,055 of record JANCRA010000012.1, on the reverse strand, counting down.
ATCTCACTAATAAACAAAAACATAATTATTTGCTGACACTTAACTTTCTGGTGTTAAAACCACTATAAAAGGACCTTCTTTTACGGCTTCATAGTTTTATTTTTAAAGTGGCTTTACTACTTGACATACTTATCTAAAATGTTGATTGTTTTAAGTGGGAAAGGAGCATAACAATGCAAATATGTCAAATTGTCTGATTCACATTGATTCAGCACAATCAAAAGAGTGAATTATTCCTTTTTACATGTATAGCCCAAATTATTGTGTTCCTTTTTCATCATTTGCAAAGGCAGACTATCAGACAAATCCATTAAAAAGGCCTAGAATTCTAACTATAAAATGAATTCCACTCACCAGACAGATACACACAGCGATCCCACACACTGATGTATAGAAAAAATTATAATGAAAACAGAAAAACTTTTAAAATAAATCTGTGGTTTTGCTTCAATATATGTATTCAGTTGTAGTTTATTTTAATGTTCCTTTTAGTTGTAGCTATTAAAAATTCCCTGTTTTCACTGGCATGGCAAAGCACAAGTTATGGATTAAGACAAGCAGCTCCTACAGAGAAGGTTCAAGTGGAAGAGAAAGGGAGCCTGATCTACTTAAACTTTATCTCAAGTTTTCATAATGCTACAATTAGGGCAAGATACAGCACTGTGTGAGACACAAGCTACTGAGAGTCACTCTGGAAACACAAAATTAGATCAAAATGATCATTTTAAAAGATCTTTATTCCCAAGACAAATATTCTCATTACACAAAACTGATTTTCTGGTTTCAGAAATAAACATTAGAGAATACAAGTATACTACTTTACAATTATAAGAACAGGATAAATAATTTTATTTCCTGTACCATGCTTCTTATACAATATGTAAAAAATTAGTCAAACTTTGTTGCAACATTTTTAGATAAACTAACCAATTCTCAATAACACTTGTTTTAGACAAATGAAGAAAAATTGGTATTGTCTATTGGAATAAATAATTTCACCCTTGTTTTTAAATGCTGGATTTACTTAACAGCTTGGACTAGCAGTGAGAATGCAACACTTAGAAGTAACTGATCCATACTAAACACCAAAGCAGTTATGTAACAGGTATCTGGTGATCTAAAATGTAGTGGTAGCCTCAGAGTAGTTCTTCAAAGCTTTATCTCACATTTTAAGTCCACTTGAGGTTCACATACTGTTTTCACATCCTGCTTCTCCAAGAGCCTGGACTGGCTGGTGTGCCCAAATTATGTCTGCCCACAACAGCATTGCTGAGTTCATCACAAAGCTCCCAACTCCCAGCACTGCTCATTCCTGATTAAAGAGTGTCTCTATGAAATGCACACTGTGAAAGCAACTACCAAAAATCTCTGTCTGTCATCTTCTCAACACTGTTGACACAATCCAACTTACACGTTACTGTATAGAAAACATTTCTGGGAAAAAAAATAAACACCAAAATCTCTAATTAACTTTAAAAAGAGAGGCAATGCCCTAAGAGTATTTGACTGGAATGTGATTAGATGTCTAGGAACCAGCATAATGGACTTGGACACCAACATGTGCTGAGACACTGTCACTAATATACAAAACAGGTCACCCCAAGCAATAGACTACCTTGAAAAAAAAGTCAAATGCTTTTTCAGATATTAGTATCCATTCAGGTGATTTTTATTCTTTTGAGCCAGAACTCCTAATAGTATCATGAAGTTCCTGGTTGTATGCAGGTTTCCCTGACACTTTACAACGTTCACCAGGGAATAAATCCTGGCAAAAGGGATCTGTCATAATGTGCCTTCTGACACCAGGAAAGGGAACTTGAAAGAAAGCTTAAGCCTCTGATCTCCTCAGGGCTCCCTCTTTCATAAAAGTGCTGAATTGTGACTGCTGCACTGAAAAGAAAAATCATTTAATGACCCATACAGCCCCATTCTAACCCAATCACCATTGTTTTGTAACTCAGTTACCTGGCAGCAGCCAAGCAGCATGCTGATACCTGTGTGTCAGTGAAACCTGATAGCAACACTTCCCTTTTAATCACTCACCTTCCAACTCCATCAGTCTGCTGCTTTTGATTATGCTGCACAAGGGCTGTAAAGCCACTGGGCAGCCCTTACACACCAAAGCCCAGCATGGCCTATAATCTCATAAGTGACACTTGCACATGGCAGGTTGAAATAACCTTGAAATTCCTGAGGCATCTTGACTCTTACTTCACAGGTGAGTGAACTACTGAGCTATTACATAAGCATGAGAACTGAAACCTTAAAGTAAAGCTACTTGTTCACAGCAACTGAGGAAATCATCTGAATTCTTAGATTCACAACTTTAAAGCAATCCCAGATTCATTTTGGCATCAAACTCAGACCTGCAGATGGCATCAAAGCCTACAGGAAAGTAGCATTTCAAGCATGCCCATTCCTTCAGTATTTTTCACTCCCTGAAAAGCCTCCTTACCCTATCATAACCTTCCTGTTCTTGGGCAGGAAAGCTCTTCTCAAACACACCTCTACTGATTCACTGTGCACTGGGATTTAGGAGCTACCTCCAGTTTCACAGCTCCTTCCTGACCAGGTACAGAAGTGTCACACATTAGCCACCCTGTTTGGATCCAGGCTCACAGATCCTGTCAGATCCTGCAAGTGATCCACACAGGTGGCCTTGAAAATCTAAGGGCTGCCACACTAATTTAACTCAAACACACACCTAGGCCAGTATTGTACCACTGGGTGCCAGAAACATGTGCTTGGAGATGAGAACACAGGTGGGTCACTCTGTATCAGGACAAATTCACTTGACAGGTCTTCAGCAAGCAGAGGCTTGGAAAATCACACTGCACTGACAATAGCATTCTTAAAAACTATTGATGGTTCTGGTTACCTGTCTTAGCCTTCTTAAACCCACCTGTAACTTGGACTCTACAACACATTGCAAAGCCACATTCTGTCTCTCATACTGTACAAAAAGAAGGTGGGTTGGGTTTTTTCCACTGGAGTCATTCTTTGAATATCATTGTTTTGTAATTAATAAAGGCAAGTTATTTCTTCTTCCATTTCTATACCTGTAATGATTTCTTAGGCATATCAAAATGCTTCTCAATCACCTTTACATATCTGAAATGTACTAGTCATAAATTAAGCTGTCTAATATTCTCAATCACCTTTACTACCTTCTTCTCTGAGCAGTTTTCAATTCTACATAATCTTTTTTTAAACAGTACAATGTGAACTATGTAATCATCAGAAATGCAAACCACCACTTATAAAGAAGCACAATTTATTTTAAAACATTAGCTTCCAAACATTAAAATAGCCATAAAAAAGAGCACACTTTATTTATTACATATTTAGTCAAGTACCTTACTTAAGTCTCAGCTGCACTTAACTGCATTCTTTTAATTACTTTTTACTTGGATTTTAATCATTTTTATTAATTACTTGGATTTTTTAATGATTTTAATGATGTTTTCAAAAATCTACATCCCAGTCTGTGATGAAGGAATAACATCACATACAGGTGAGCAACAACAGGAACATAACAGGCAGCAGACAAACACTTATTACACAGAGAAATTACTGGGGTGAAACATGAGACCAGAAAAAGCAGAGCAGTGCAAAGGGAAGAAATATGTCCCAAGAGAGCTTTCTTTAGAAACGTGAATACGAAACCAATACAATTTTAATACAGTTTGAAAAGTAGTAAACAAGTGATTTTAACACTGGAATTTAAGGTACATATTCTGCAGCTAGACTGCTCTGACCTTTATCACTGCAAAAAGAACAGTAGAGACATAATTTTTTTTCCTCAGGGATAGGAAAATATAATTGACCTCTAACGATGGAATACTCCCTTCCATTTTAGAAAACTGCAAACTAAGCATTGATAATAGCTCAAGGCAACTGAAGCCCTTGGTTCTTTTAATCTCCTACATTCAAATTATCGACTTTTAATTAACTAACTTCTGTTGAGGAAAAACAGAGAGGCACCAATACTGTCAAGAAGCATTATTTCACCAGGGCTATTCAGTAGTTTCCCTTTAACCAAGAACCTCAAGATAAGATTCCTTTAGCATTAACACTCAAAGAGACTTCCTTAGCTAACATTACTTCATTATGGAGGACATCGATATAAAAGTCCAAAGCCTGCCAGCTGCTTTGCTGGACAAAATCAGAGTATGTGTTATTTAGACATACACACTACTTCAATCATAGGATTTCCCAATGTATAACTTAAAATAAAAACAGCACACGTGAAATACAGAAAAAGTGAGTACTTTTACAGAGGTTCACTTTGAAATTTACACCACCTTTTTCAGCCAAAAAGTTTGTTCAGAATATCTTCTTTAAATACAAAAAATTCTTCTATGGTTATATTAGGCTGAGATGCAGACTGCTGCAATTTTGTTCTGCTACATGTGCTTTATTATATAAGGCTTATTTTTCCAACCACTTCTGCACATTATCAGAGATCCATCCAAACACAAGTTTACAAAGGCAGAGTTCATCCTAAAAGGTGTATTACTGGGATAGAAGTGGACACAAGAAGCCCTGCCAACTTCAAACAGGACTGTCCCTCTTACACTTACCATATGCTGCAACTGTTAATAGATTAAAAGTGAAAAATGAGATAAAAAGGATAAAGGTTGTAGAGAAGAGGAAAAATAAAACATCTTGCTAGGAAAACCAGGAAGCAAGGGTTATCATTTCAAATATATGAAGGATGAGACAAACAGTACTTTAAAGATACAAATACTGGGAACTGTAATGACAGGTAGAGAGACAATGTTTTGTTTCTTCAAATATTAGTAATTTTAATTTTCTTTTTAAACAACTCAGTAAAACAATGCCCATTCAGAAAGTCCCCACAGGCAATTAGAACAGAATTAGTTATTGATTATTAAAATATAGGCTAGATTGCAAAGATAAGAGTCTGGTAGAATCACAACAAAAGCAATTACTACTATAAGAGAAGGGATCAATTATGAATACAACTGCTATATAGTTACATTTTCATTTTATCATTTAATTTTCTTCAGTAGAGAACTGAAGTCACCTTACTCGGTTTCATTAGATATTGGCACAACTTTGGGTTCTACTCTTCTGAATCTTTCCTAATCCTCCTCTTTAAAAGCTTTAAAAAATCTAACATTAGCTTCTCTGACATTCTTCATTAAATTATCCCAAGAAGAAAAGAAAACAACAACTTGAGGGGCAGATACAAAACCACTGCAGACTGTGTGAGTGTACAGCCACTCTCATATGGAAAGCCAAGAGCTACACCCATGGCCTTTGGTCAGTGCCCAGAATACATTCAGCCAGTGTTCATGGGAACAGGAACTACCTCATAGATGCTGCTTCTAAGAAAAAAAAACTACTGAAAGAGGCTGAAAAACACCGTGGTAGAGAAACAGTAACAAACAAAAGCAGTGCATGACTTTTACACATTTAAGATTCCATAATAATGTAATATATCCTCGGCCTTACTAGGATAGCTGTACAGTAGTTATGGGTTCAAGAAGTTAGACGTCTGGAAGTGCACAGTGCAGAAATCTGGCACTTCCCATGTTGGCCAACACAGATGTTCTGCACCACTGCAAAGTAACAGCCCATGGTCTATACCACCTGTTCTAAAGTACTGCTTAAAAACAAAACCAAAATCAGTCTTGGTACTTGGATTTATACTTTTGAATCAAAATATGCAGCACACATAATCTTCTCTCCATAGGTTCACACACCATCATCCAGATTTTTTTTTTACTTACCAAATGCTTCCTTTTAACTTTGGATAAAGATGTACAGTTGACATGCCAAAGAGGACAACTCTAACTGGGTATTCACTTGGGTTTTGTCACATTCACTTAGAAATAAAGTCAAGCAAAAAAATATATCCAAGGTAGAAGTTTACCCCAGTTGAAGCCTGTACTGGTCTGAACATAAAGAGCCTACCATTCTGCTGAATGCAAAAGGCAGATGTACCTGAGGCCATCTGTTGGCACTAAGTGAAGGACAGTAAACAGGCTTGTCTGCCTGTAAGCAAGTTTATCTCTGAACAGACTCAGGCATCTGTCAAAAGCACTATTTCACAGACCTCTCTCAATGCAGGCCTCCACTTTAAGGAGAAATAAATCGCAGAGGATCCAAATTAACAATTTTGATTAATCTTTTGTCCAGCTGAAAAATTACGTGAGTAGTTTGAACACACTGCATGTAAATTCATCTATTACAACCAAAATCAAGTGCTAACTTATCATAATACAGTGAGATACACTGTTTCAGTAGCCTGGATGTTTCAAAGCAAGGTAAACTTTATTATCACAGGTAATTGTAGGTATAGTCTTGATTCAAGACAAAGTGCTTCCTCTTAAAAATATGAGACACTCAGCTTCTATTTTCTTTTTTTTTTAAACAAACCCAGATTCACCTCCACCAGTTCTCATTGACTTAGGGGGTCAACACTGAGCAGCTCCAGGACCAATCTTACAGCCTTCTTTGGCAAATAAGGTCATAACTGACAAAAAGCTATTCAGAGTACTGCAATTTTTTATTCTTGTGTCATCACCTTCATACTCTTCAAACAAAAGCCTGCAAGTAAGCTACAATAAGATATAACTCTCCTAGTCAATTTTACAAGAGAAGTCCTGCAGTGCCCTTTGAAGCACATTGTTAACAGCAACAATGGAAGTTACTCCATAAAGCTTTGGCCTGGCATAGAAAAGTTTTCATAAGAACCACAGTAAAGAAAAAAAAACTGCTTTGGATTCAAAACTAAGTTACAATTTTCCTGTAGTGAACAAATTCACTACAGGGAACCTATGGTATAGAATCTCCACCCCTCAAATCAACATTTTCATTTGCAGATACTGGTGTGCATTTGATGTGCATCACCCATACCATACGCCTTTAAAGTACTAGAATATGCTGTAGCAGTTGAATTTAAAGTAAAGCTAGAAACAGGACAGAAGAGATACTGAAAATGTCTGATACTGGCTTTACTTGGGGGCCTCAACCATTTGCAAGGAGACTTAAAAACTTGAAAGGACTTTTGCTTTCATATAGAAGCATGAAACAGAGTAGGTCATCTCCAGAGCACAGGAGTGGTATGAAGAGAAAACATACACAGCAGAAGAGAAAAGATGGCTCTCGTCAGCTACAGCAAAAGCACTTGTTTCATAAGGCAACTGATCGGATTGGAGCATTGCATCTGGAAACGCAGACTCAGCCAGGCAAATGGCCAGCTCCTGACTGTGCACCCTGACTTAACAGTAGCCAGTTTCTTCAGCAAACACAAAGACTACCAGTTCTGTACTTATTATGTCTCTGTGAGAGCAAACTTTTAACAAACTCATTCAGTAAAACATCCCATTTAGCTCCCCTAAGAAGTGTATTGAACGCTTTATCACCTAAGAGTAGAAGTTTATTAACAACCTTGTGGTTAACACTTAACTGAAAACTTCAAAAATAACTCTGAACCTAGAGCTACAATGAAATGTAACCTATTTCTGTTTTCAAACTGGCAGAAGACAGATCCATGTAACACTACAAACTGAAAGTTTTTGGAAACAAGGGAATCAATTACTGCGTATCTTGCACATAACATTTGTTTCCATTGCAGTAACCCCAAATTCAAACAACTGAAAGCACAGTACAGCTTTTACACAATGCTGGAGGAAACAGCACGAGTGGAACAGGATGTGAACAAAAGTTAGCTGCCAAAGTCTAATCACCACTACACCAGCACCTCATCTATGTTATTTTTACCCATCCTAATGGGGAAAAAAAGCATTCATTCATTGTAACTAGGAAAAAAAGGCACATCAAACACTTCATGGCCAGAGATAAATTGTTATTTCTTCCAGCAGAAGTCACAAAAATACCTTGCCCCTTGAATCATTTGCCATAGCAGAGAGCAGCATCTTTCCCCACCACATATATCCATCCATCCATCCATCATACACTGCTTCCCAGTTCTAAGACTATCCAGCTAGGAGGAGAGAGGAATGAGTGACATCAGGATGTATTTCCCTGTCAGAACAAAGCAGGTAGACTGGATTCCTAAGTAACTACAACAAAGACAAGAGCCTATTGGCAACTTAATGAGTCACCAATAACGTCCCACTGAACAAAACACAGTGAAAGTTAGTGACACAAGCATGTAATCCTTCATGGACAAAAAATGAAAATAGTCCAAAGCCACAGTGTCCTAGGAAAGAATGAAGTGTGAACACTGTAGAGATGGAAGAATGTTCCTATGTGGTTCAGTGAACAAGTATCATGAGAAAAGATCAACTAGACAGTGACAAGAACATGAAGGGCTAGCAGAAGACAAGAAGGGGAAAACAGAGAACAACTTCTGTTCTTATCTGTAGGATTAACAGAAACTTAAACCAAAGAGATACTGGCATCAGCATAGCTGACGATTAGACACATCTGGAAAGGGGAAATAGTCTGATGGTACCGACGAGGATGAAAAAAGGACTGCCTGTAGATGGGACAATGATGCAGAAAGAAACCTCGGAACAGAAAGCACTGGGAAAGGAGACCACAAAAATAAGAGAACTGGAGGGAGAACGAAGAGGAACACGTGGGCTGGCCAGATCCCGCACAAACCGGGGGTTCTCAGGGCCGGCGGCCGGAGCGCCTGGCGCGTTCCACGGGGCACCGGGCGGCCCTGCCCGAAGGATGCTGAGCCCGGCGCCCGGGCTGCGGACGGTGCCCCAGTGGGCGAGCCGGCCCGGGCGGGTGCCGTGCCCTGCCGAGGGAGCCGCCGTGGGTGCCGCGGCACCGGGCAGCCGGGACGGCCCGCGGGGGTTACGGCAGCGACGCGCGAGGGGACCACAGACAACGGAGGGGGCGCGGGGGGAGGCTCCGTCCCGGCGGGTCGGGGTCCCCATACTCACTTTTTGTGGGGCGCCGGGTGCTTGTCCCTCCTGCCGGCCGCCGCGGACTGCTTGGGCCGCCGCCTGCGGGCCTGCAGGGCCAGCACTGCCGGGAGAAGAGAACAGCCGGGAGCCGGCGTGAGCAGCGGCGGCCGCGCAGCCCCCCCCCCCCGCTCCCGCCCGGCACAGCAGCGCGGTACCTTTGCGCGAGTTCATCGCCCCGCGCCGCGCGATGCTCGACGGGCGCGCCGCTGCCCGGCTCCGCTCCCGGCCCCGCTCCCGGCTCCGCTCCCGCTCCCGGCCCCGCCGCCAGCCGCGACCGCGCGCCCGGCACCGTCCGGCAGCATCGGCACCGCCGCCCCGCGCCGCCGCCGCCGCTGCGCAGGCGCGGGGGAGCCGGCGGGGCCGCGGCCGGAAAGGCGCGGGCGGGGCGGGGCGGGGCGCGGCAGGTGGCGGCGGGCGGGCGCACCTGAGGCGGGAGCGGCCCCGCGGCCGCCGCCGAGGTGGGGCTTTGTCGGGCGGTCGAGCCAAAGGGAAATTAATTTTGCCAAGTTTTGGGTCATGGTCGGAGTCGCGGAGCGATTCGCCCCGCTGCTGTGCCGCGTTGGGAGCTGTGGGAAGGGGCACAGGAGAGAGGCGGCGGGCTCTCTCCAAGGCAGCAGCTGGGGCGAGATCAGCTTTAGCTTGTCCCGAAACCTGTGTGGGGCGAGGTGCCAGAACCAATTAACCTCGTGGCCAAATCCAGGGAAATTAGATTTCCTTAATTCTGATTCTCGCTAAGTTGTTTGATTATCGTGACAGACAACTCTTGGCAATTGGTTTTTTCCTGCCAACGGCATCTTATTGCCCGTGGTACCGGGCGCTGCTCTGATTCGGCATAGTAATGACCCAGTGAACACTGTCACTTCTTACCTGAGCTGTGCTTGACAGTGTTATGACAGAAATTTTGTGCCACCTATACCTTAGTGCCTGGGGCCAACATGATCTGTGTCATAGCCAAAGCTCCAGTCTATGAGTGAGGCTTGTCTGGGTTATCTTCCCGTGCCAGTGGAATTCCAAGGCATAGTAACTGAAAGGTAACAGAGGATGGTCATTAAATTTTGAGTCAGACCTGCCTCCCTAAGTGGCAACACAAAGAATCCATAAGGATGAAGATCCTAAAAGCAGCTACAGTCAAGGCATTATGAGAGTGAAGGGAACTAGCAGTAATTGCTGGACTTAAGTAATTGGATCATTGAGATTTCATTTAGACAGAAAATTTAATCCCTTGGTCTGGTTAGTTCAGCTTAGGAGGGGTAGAGCCACAGAAGCATAAAGCTAGACAGCCCAAAAAGGAGGCACTACACTGTATAATGCTTTTTTGTCTGACTAGAGAGCCTGGTGAACAGAAAACAATAGGACCATGAAGTTTCTAAACTGCAGCTCTCATAAGGCACCCCAGCTGCATTTCTAAATCAAAACATTTTCTTTGTCCCATCCTCCATCATAAAAGTACACAGGAAATAAACATTTTCAGTATAAAGTGCTACCAGTAATATGCAACACTGGTAGGTTACATTTCTGCCTTACTGTAGTTAGTCTTTTAGTTCAGTGTTATAGCTTAGTTTACAGAAGGCTTTATTGAAATTTTGAAGGCTTTCTGACGAGAAAGTTTAGGTGCATGAAAATTAATAATAGCTGAATGTTAAGAAAGCAGATTATGTATTTACTCATTATTTCCTGGCTAATTTTAACTTCACTGGTTAAATTGTGTGTGTGCATGAATACTCGTTCCTCTGTTGCAAATGACAGGCAAGAGCAGCTGATGATGGACAAAAGAGTAAGACTTGCTTTTTTTCTTTGTCAGGGCAGTGCTGCATTAAAGTTATCTTGTAGCTATGGTTCTAGAGCAGAAACCATACCAGGGTCATGGTCATCTTTTCAGCAACTTGTGCCATTCTATTTGCTTTAACAGGAGTTTTATGTGTAGAACTGATTGGACAATTGTGTCTTAGATAAGTACAGGGAGCTTTGCTTACATCAACAGGATTATAAATCCACCAGATCTGGAGTCAGGAAGGAATTTCCCTCACGAGCATAATGTCAGCAACATAATCAGGGCAAGGGAACAATCTGCCAGCACACAGAGAAAGGAATTGTTCGGACTAGGTGGGTGTCTGCTATGCACACAATTTCATTCAGTTCTAGTGGAAACATATTTTGGGACTGTATTTTATCGGGGTTTTGTTGTTTTCTTCCTCCCCAACCCTGCCAAGCATCTCTCAGAGAATGATCATGCAGAAGTGCAAAAAAATCACTGAGACTCTCTATGTATGTATAGAGGATTACCATGTGCAATTAACTGACTGGAGAGTAAATTAAGGTCAGGAGAGGCTAAACATATTTCAGAAAATGAAAAAACAAAAACCAACAAGCCCCCACCCTATTCCTCAGATGCAAGAGAATAACTCCCTGAGAAGACAAATAGTAAATGAAATTTTAAAAAATTAAAATAATCTTTTTTTTTTATGTGCTTGTTAAGAAAGAGTCTACCCTGTTTATTTGAATCCACTCATTTCAGGGAAATTTTCCATCTTTATTTAAATATACATCTTTTTCAAAAGGAAATGATGAGCCAAGAGGGAAGACAGACTAAATAGCAAAAGGCAGCACTTGCAAAATCAGTGTGCAACATAAAGGTGAACTGAGCCAGAATGTATCTGCCTGTTTCTCTCTGAACACCTTATGGGAACAGGTGTCTGTTTGGTTGCAGGGATTACCACAGAGCTCATTCACTCAGGGGAAAGGCACTGTAAGGTCCAGGTGATATGACCTATGCAGAAGGGAGGGACAAGAGCAGATTTAGGTGATCTTAGATGCAAACACCAGGAGAGAAGAAGAATTAAGTTTGAAATTATGGAATGGTATTCTTGCCCGTCTACAATATAGCTTGGATCTGATACCCAGAGATGTTTGGTTTGTTTCATTTTCACCTAGCTTTGAAATACTCCCTTACATATGAAGACTAACTTTTCCTTTTCTACAGAATAAGAAGTTACCTAGCAGCAGTCCTGTAAATATGATACTGTCATCCATCTGAGAATAACTGAAAATTCTTCCTTCACCAGAGGCATGTTAGAAAATTTTGCTCTGATTTTCTGTACCACTTCCTTTTAGCACTGCTTTTCCCACTCTGTAGTAGCATGGGCTCATATTCTTATTTCTGCACTTCTCAGAAATCAGGATATGAGCCAACTTCACACTGCTCTTGCACAGAATGGAACAAACATGAAATAACACATAAGGCAGAGGAAGTAAAAAACCCAGCAAAACGATAAGTGGAGGAAAAAGGAAAAAGAAAAATGTAGTGAAAGGAAATTCCCAATTACAGGCGAGCTCTCATTAATATGCAAGTCCAGCCTTCTCATCCTCTCGCCTTTCATTGTTGTCTCTTGTTCCTTCAGTTCCCACCCCCACTCTGAATTTCTTTAAGTATGACACACCCAAGTAGGCACACAAACAATGAGTCTGTCCTTCTCTTGCTCACTTGAAGTTCAATTTTCTATCTACCAAAGTGGTTTTTTCCTTCTCTAGTATGTAAACAAAGCAAAGAGGACAATTCTCAGCTTGGTTTTGAGCAACACAGACAACAACAAACTTACAGATAGGAAGGATTAAGCAACAGTAACTAAGTAGCTGAGTTTCTTGTAAGGTCAAGACTATTGGCTCATCAGTGCCTCAGTATAACCAGTTAACATTAATACGAGCATTGCACAAGTTAAACAAGAAAAGTAGTCTATTAGCTTGGTAGTGTAATGTGAAAAAATAGCAGGAAGCATGAGTTGGGATTTCCAAAAAAAACAGGAGGTCAGAAATTCCTCAGTTTAGATTCCTGGCTCATTCACTGATTCATTGTGCCCTTCCTAAAGCAAATTACATGACTCACCTAACTAATTTTCTTCATCTATAAAACGGTACAATGCATGCCAGCTACACAGTGTTTACATTGGTAGAGAACTCTTGTTTATCAAGTTAATTTGGATTACTAATAAAAGAAGAAAGACATTAAGGACAAAGCAGACCGGTTTAACACCAATTTGACATGAAATTAAAGACTAACCTGTGCACAGAAATAGCTGTGTCAACCCAGATATGTATTGAATGTTGTTTAAAATAGGGCATGAACTGGCATGACTTAACACAGATCTGAAATAGAATTAAAACAGACTCTGGCAATATTTTTATGAAAATATTCCTTTTAGTGTTGAAGCACGCAGGTTTTCAGAATGACTCATTCTAGCTTCCCCCATTACTTCCAGCAGGCTCCCAAACACCCCTTCAATTAAACTCCCTCCAGTTTCCTTGGTCCTTGTCTTAAATTTTCTCATTAGACTCCACTCTTGGTTCCCAGCTCTTTACCCAGCTTGCCCTTCTCATCTTGACCTGCATCATCTCCTTTTTCAAATATATTGTCTTTTTTTTTTTAATTCTGTTTAAATTGGATAGTTTCTTCCTTCGTGCTGATTAGAGGTCAGCAAGGGAAGAAAGGATCACTGAAAGATTAGCAGCTGCTCTCAGTTTTCTGTTCAACCTAGACACAAGCAATTACAGCACAAGTTTCTCAGCAGTGATGCAGTGGTGTTTTGGATTCAGTCCTACAACTTCTTTCTGATTGGCAGCTATGCAGTCTGGTTGTGCATGTGAGATTCATCTGCTAAGTAAGCATGGAATATTTTCAAACTTAATTATTAAACACTCACATGTCTCCAACATGCACAAAATGCTCTTTTACGAAATCTCATAATTTGCCCACATTTAAGCAGATTTTCCTAAGGATTTCAATGGCATATCTTTGATATTAAGGCCTTTTTCTATGAAATCTCAGCCTTCTACTCAAAGGTAAGGATTGCCAACCAATGAGATGAGAATCCATTAGCAATCAGATGCAGGGCTTACCCTGTTTCCCTTTCTCTTGACTTGGACTACACAAAAAAACATCACAACAAAAACAATAAGGGACAAGCCATAAACTTAAGCACAATGTAAGAGGAAGCAATGGACTCATTTTCTCTGGGAGAATAAAGCTTCTTTCTTCACTGTAACCTCCCGTTTACTTTTACTTTATACAAGATGTTTTCACAGCCTTCAGAAAAATCAGACACCAGCTGACTAGTGGGATGATGCCATGTTCTGTCAGTAGTACCTTTGTTCACACATCCTGCAGTGTGACATCGCTGCAACGCCCTCACCAACACCCTCCTGGGACATTCACAGCCACTGCCCCACTGCTGCTCAGTGAGCACCTGGGCTCCTTTGCAAACTTCCAGATCACAATGCATTCTGAAATCAACTCCTGGGCAGGGGAATGGCCCGTAAAGAAACACTGACCAAACAAGTTTGCCTGGGTACAGTTCCAGAGCTTCATCTTGACAGCAGATTTGTCCTGTTTCATAGGAAGCAACCATTGGGTAGAGGATGGCTCAGTTACACTGGCAATGTGCATTAGCAGCTACAGTCACCAGTGTACTGTTGTTTGCCATTAATGCACAGAACATTGCCTCTTTTGCTCAATTAGTTTTGTCTACATACAGAATCCAAGGAATTACTGGGATAGAGGGGTATTTCTGAGAATTCTTTTCATATTATCAAACCAGCATTCTTTTAAAAGTATTATTTCATTACTCGGCATGGGATATTTCATTCCATATGATTAAAGTTTTACGAAGTTAACAGTAACTGGATCTTCCAAAGTGAAATGCCAGCCAGCTTCACAGTCACAGGCATTACCAGCCTGGTTCATAACTGGCATGAACTAGCCATTCAGTTTCATTCTCTCTAGATAGGTCTATAACATATCTATACCATGTAAAAGAGCTACAGGAATTTTTTCAAAAGCTGAAAATCTTACAGATAATTGTAAAAATAAAAGCAGAAATAGCTTAACTTGTTAGCCAACCTTGTTAGCCTTCACAAAGAACACTCATGAATGAACCTTGTTATTTTCAAAGATCTGGAGAAAGACTGATTATCCACCTCTAGGCATGGGAAATTCCCTGTGCTCCTAGTGAAAGATGCATAACATCAAATCACAGTGAAAATATTATAAACAGTCAATTCAAATCACAGAGAATTAACCTACTGCAATCTGGCCTTGTGCATTGTTTCTTAGAAATTAATTCCGTGGGCTTGATTTAATCATGTTTTACACCCACTTTGCCATTCACTGTAGTAACACAAATGACTGTGGTAGGAAATATTCACATGCTTTTGCCTTCAGAGCTGCAAACTATTATAATAAACATTAAGAATGTAAATATTGTCACCAAAGAGCATGTCTTCATTGCACTGTTTACTCAAGTCAGGCATTTAAAATCCCTACACTGTTGGAATATATTCACACAATAAGTCTGTATTATTTTCCAGGATACTCAGTGCCTTACTAGCTGGGCTGCCCTGGTACAGATAAACCACAAAACTAAAGGATTATGGCTATTTCAGTCCCTAGTGTGGAAGAAATCCAGTATAGGACAATGATTTATTCATTCTTCAGATACCTGACTTTAACTTGTTTTGAAATAAAGGGGTTTATTTTCTTCAAATACTAGTTGCAATAGGTATATAAGTTTGTTTCCTAAAACCTCCTCCTCTGTCCTAACTTATGCATTATTCTTAAAGTAAACACAAAATTGCAGAAAACTGCAGAATGGCAAGAAGCAATTACAAAATGGTGACAGAATGTGTATCTGATTAGTTGATGGTAGGATACATCCAAACAACATGTTTACCAACATGCTTGGCACTATTTGCATTCAGTGGAACAATGCACTGGACCATTTATATGGGAACAGAAGCAAGAAATTATACTGTGAACTCAATACACCCACAGCATGCCTCTTATCATTGAAAACCCAGGAGAACAGAGGGCCTTTTCTGTCTCTTCCTTTGAACTGTAGTTGAAATGCATGCAGAAATATGATGATGTTGATGGCTTTTTGTACCCAGCAATTTATCTAAGACTGTTGTGGTTATAACAACAATGGCTGGACTTGATGATCTTAAAGGTCTTTTCCAACCTAAACAATTCTAAGAGACGATGATCTTTGCCTGCCCTGATCAAATTTTTGAATAAGGTTCCTTGTCCTTTGTTTTCCCCAAAATAATACATAGTTCAAGATTAAGAATTCTGTTACAAACTGAAGTATTGTAATTACTACTGGGAATAGTCCTGGGAATTTACCTGCAAAAAAAAAAAAAATTCAGAAATCTTATTTGTAGTGAAATTAATGTCAATTGCAATGGAAGTCTGCATTGCCAGCATACTATTATCTTTTTCTCTAGACTTAGCCTGATCCTCATATAAAAGAATTACATATGTCCAAATAGTCTTTCATTTCAGGAGTTAATGATTGGCTGTTATTCTTTAAAATCCAGAATTGCCTGGCTAGCTGAAGAACCTGATTATGGGAAGTACAGGTCCTCTGTATATCACATACAACCTGGTAAAAATGTGGGTGCTACAGCTTATTGGACATGAGGGGAAAGAGCAACTCAAGAAACTGTTCTTGATTTTGTAATGTGCATTCTAACTTTCCAGTTGTTCTCTAAACTCTTGGCAACTACTGCTCATCTCCCTTTTCAGAACTTGAGATGCCCATTAGGCCCATGTCCAAGGTTTGTTTGCAGCAAGTTATCCTTGAATCTTTGTTGGCATTGTTTTGTGGAGGGGTTTTGATTGTTGTTGGATAAGGGTCCTTTTCACCAAATGTGTATCTGATTTGACCCACAGAGAGAAGAAAGAAAATAAGTGTCACCCTATAACACTTTGTATCATGCTGAGCCTTGAATTAATATTTTATGTGCTTACTCTGCTTTCATTTCATCTCTTTTTTCTGTTCAGAAACAGTTGTATCCCATGCTGCCAGTGTACAGAGCCTATAGTATTTCATATTAATGCATTCTTACACAGGGACTGGGATGGTTAGGGAGGCCCTTGCTGAGGGACGGGAGCTGTCAGATAAAAGGGATGTTTACCAGTTAAGGTTTCAAACAGCAGTGCCATGAGAATATATTAATCAGCTGGAGATCTCAGACTGGAAGAGGAAACAACTTTTCCCAGTATCTGGTAGAAGACCATTTTAGTCTAGCAGGCAATTAGCCAGCCATTGAATGGAGAGAGACAGTAAGCTCTAGGATAGATACAGGGAGTTCTCTCCAACAATTTCACTGACCACTGTGATTTTCCTCATATTTCAGTCATTTGTAAGACTCATCAAGCAAGAACAGGGAAAATACACAGTTGAACATTAAAAAGATCCTGAATTATAATGCTAAAGCTAGCTAAAAATAAATCTGATTCTTATCTTTTTGGCTCAAAGGCATCCTGTGAACTAAAAGAGACAAGAGACCAGACACAGCAAATACAAAATTATTTCTTCGCTTAACACAAATGGGACTTAGCATGGGCACTCCCTGGAACAGTGCTTTAATGCTAGCACTTGTGTGACACTCACAAAATTCAGGTGTAGATAAAAAGGCAGGCACTTGGTTCTCACTAAGCATCTAATCCCAGCTTTCAGCAAGTTTAATAGTTAAACAATGCCCAGAGAAAATACTTAATTGCAGAGGTAAATTTTCACCAACTGGAATTTATATTGGATTCTATGTGCACATAC
This sequence comes from Setophaga petechia, assembly GCA_024362935.1. Taxonomy (NCBI): domain Eukaryota; kingdom Metazoa; phylum Chordata; class Aves; order Passeriformes; family Parulidae; genus Setophaga; species Setophaga petechia. Next base: position 9,080,531 of record JANCRA010000012.1, on the reverse strand, counting down.
CAAACAGAATAAGGGTCCCAGGGGAAAAAGGAGACAGAAGTTACAACTCCTGTCCATAACCAAAGGAGCAGTCATACTATGCTATCAGCTATCCCCCATACCAATTAATACCTGCACAGGTTATATTGTGGTGATGCTGTAATTCTATCCATCTTCTATCCAGTGGCTGTTTCCAGTTCTGTTTCTGTGTGAGTCAGTCTGTCATTGGTAATGTCATGATGTCTGTCCATTTGGTTGTTTTTGAGACCTGCTCCACATCACAGTTACCACTTCACTACCTCTGCTGCAGGAATTTCTTACAGTACAGCCCTTTCTGCCCCAATCTAAAATCTGATACAAACTGTTCTGCCTCAAAAGCTGTCCAGTGTGAATGGACATGTAGATGTACCTTATTTTCTTTTCCTGATATTGAATGACTCCCTGCTTGATTCTTTTATTATCAGACTTAGAAGAAGTGTTTATCTGTAAGAGTTTACCACCCTGAATTATCTTTTTTCCTGTGCTCACCCTGAGGACCACTAGAAGGTTGTGCAAGTCTCCAGCTAGCTCACAGCATGCCCAGGCACAGCTGTCCCAGAAGTCTCTTTTTGCGTTGCTTAAATTAAATAGCTGTAAAGAAATGGAGAAAGTAATGTGAAAACAGGGACTGAAATTGCTGTATGGTCCCTCATGGAAAATGGGTAAGCAGACAGACAAAAATAGAAGTTGTCTTGAAGTGTGCAAGGCCACAGAATAGTGCTGCAATTGACGTTCACTCCACTAAATAGGTGGGATGGATATTAAATGACTTTAATTTATCCACTTAGCTAGGCAGATAAGACTAGACTCAGGGGATTTCAAGAACATTTCCTAATATGACTTTTTCAGGAAGAGATTGCAAGGAATAAAAGTATAAGCCATGCTTCCTCTCCTGTCCTATTTTTGGACATCACTGGCCTTAGCTTTTCATCTCTTTGAGAAGAAATGTTTCAGAGTTTCATCATAGTAATTTTAGGTTTTTGCAGTCAGGAACAAACATGCCTTCCTGAATTTTTTTAAAAGCCCACTGCAGACAAAGATCCAGGTGCAACTTGCATAAGCAGGTCTATGTTAGCTCTAAATAAGCCAGTCTGGGTACTATAGCAGCAGCCTGTTATTGGGGACCTGTGATTACTCTGTGCTAAATTAGTAAATTAATGAACTGGTAACCTAGAAAATTAGCAGGCTACACTGCTAGATAAATGCAAGTCAACTAGTTAAAATTAGCTTAAATTTGTTTGGAAAATCTGTAGTTACTGTACAAAGTTGTATAAAAACTGGGAACTGTGTCTGTGATCTTGGACCTTAAATTACACTCTGCCATGTAGCAATACATTACAGTCTCATTGCCAGCAGACCACTGAGTTGGAATTCAGGACCTGGAATCCCCAGCTATTTCTCAGCCTTACACTGAAATGAAATCCAGCCAAGCTTGACCTTCTCCACCACCTGGTTTCATGGGTGGAATAAGAACTGAGCATGAGGCCAGCAAGCAGCAATGCTGTGCTCTGGCATGGTCTCTGATCTGGAGGAACTAAGGAGCTAGGGTTTGGTTATACTGAGCTCCACAACACTCTGCAGTTTAGACTGGACTTGAGAAAGTTTAGACTGTTTTAGATTAATAATATATTGAATACTGTGTGTATAAAAACCTTTTTTTCTTTTCTCAATTTAATGACTGCTTAATCATGCTTCTCCAGCAGAGAGTAAAAGAGCATAGATTCTTTCCCCATTTAGATTCTTTCCCCATTTTCCTTAAAATAGTGTACCATGAATTTCCTGTTTCTTAAGAGTTATTATGTGGAGGTTTCTAGGCTTGACCTCTGGATAATCACCCCTCATTGTATATAGCAACATTTCACCCCATATATTTAGGCATTTAAACATCTCTGTTTTTACTACCCTCATCTTTTAAGGAAGGTTTAATTTAATTAATGAGATCATGGTACCCTAACTCCCAACTTCTGTTTGCAATGTTCAAAAACTTGGCAAAAAAGTTGTCTAAAAAGTATCATGTTTGTTGTTATGCTGCATTTATGCTTGTTTCCTAAGCAATACAACATCTATTAATGGAGAGCAAACACTCAACCACAGACATAGTTTTTTAATCAAGTAGCATTTAATTAAATTGGAAAATCATCCTTTTTTAGGGCCCAAAATGTGGAACCTAAATACAGATATATGTCAAATTGCTCTTCTTTGAAAAAGTACTACAGCTTGCAAGATAGTAATTTTAAAATGTCAAGAAACATTAGCACCAGAACATTTGAAATACCAGAAATTTTTAGTTAAGTTTTTAGAGTTTTCATGCTAAATAACTTATTCATCTCATAACTCATTTAACCTCTTTCTTAATTTCTTTTTCTGAAGTGGAAAATTATTTGTTTCTACTAAGTGCAAGCAATCCCATACTCTAAGTTAATTAAAACATCTACATGAAACATCCCCACAGCTATCTTAATTGGTTTTTTACTCCTGTTTTAATTTTTAGTGGGATTTCTATCAGTATTTTCTTAGCATATTTTCCAAGAAAACAAGATTTGTATGAAGGGTTGGTCTCCCTCTGATATATTTTTAATTAATTGCCTGATTTCAAATGAAGCTGGGTTTGTCTGCCAGTTACTAAGTCTCAAAGTTACTGTGAGGACACTGGGATAGCCACTACTAATGTGTCTCTTGACAGCAAATGAAGGAGAACTGAGAAGCCTTCTACACTGTTTGGCAGGATTTGAATGAGTCAACCCATTCTCCTACTGTGGTCCTGACAACAAGCTGGAAAAAGGCAAGCAGAGGGTGTACAAATGATGTACAAATGACTGGAATGATGTGCAAATTACCAGAATTACAAGGTGGGGGGAAGGCATCTGAGATATAGAAGAGAGCTGAGGGTATTGGAAGGAAGTACAGGAAGCAAAGAGAAAGGCTGGAAGAATATTTTGATGGCATCATGGTGGGAAGTTGTAAAGAGCACAGAATACAAATTTATTAAAAAGCAACCTACACTGGTTTTACTACTCATGAAACAGAGTAGTGGTTTCATGGTTCAGCACTGTCTTATTTTTGGTGAGAAAAACTGAGCATGCCTTTGTCAATATGCTATTATTGACCATAGGGGAATTCAAGCAACTTGCCCTTGTAATTTTTGCAGTTTTTAAAAAAGTTATGAAAAATCCTGAAACTAAATTCTTTTACCTTGGGTAGAACACTGTGAGCTGGTTACCTTGAGCTACCTGGAGCTGATCTAGATACCTGGAGCTAAACAGTTCTGAAAATCTGTCTGCAGTGTGTTATAGGAGATTCTTTTTCTCAGTATCAGTTCAATGGCAAATACTGTGTGCTTCTAGAGGGATGCAGATGCTGTTCACACACTACATAAATGCATTTTGTAAAAATACACACTTAGGAAGGCTTATTTAAGGAATCTCTTCTGAATGTATCTAAGGAAGTATGTGATTGAACAGCTCTGTAGAGCTGTAGAGGGATGCTTCAAAATGTGGTTTATTAGACTGTATGGTTGTCAGAGAGAAAGCATTGGAAGTACAATGCATTTGTACATGATTATTCACATAATTGCCACTCTATCCTCGACTGTATTTCTGTAATGGGACAAGTAACACCAGGAAAATGAGTGGAATTATTATTTGTAGACCTGCAGTGACTAACAGTGGTATGAAAACTTAATGGACCTATGAAAGAGCACTCTGTCTGCAGAGGAGTGTGCTGTCCACAGGAAAGTGTCTGTACAGAACCTGCCCACAGAGGGCTGCTGTGTGGTGTTCCAGTGCAGCAGGGAGCACAGTGTTTCTGTGGAGACTGTTTACCTAGCTTGGCTATCGTGATTTTCAAATGGGGCTTTCCTACTGCACTGGAAAGAGTTTTTCACACTTTCTCAGTTTGTAAAAGGCAGTTGCAGACCCTATTGTAAGGAGGCGTGTAGAGCCAAATAGCTGCTGATTAATGCCTTCTCTTCTGTGCCTGGAGAATTTTATGGATTACAGTGAATAACAGGCTAATTTGTCTCCTAAAACATATATTGATATAAATGTGATTTTCTGCACTACCTAACTTGGGTTAATGGAGTGTTGCTTCAATGTATTGTGTTTCTGGCATGTTCTGACTGTATCCATAATGTCTTTGTGTGACCTGAACTTCCTATTCATTACAAATTGGTGAACAGGAGTAAGCAGTTCAACAAACAGATATTTCTTAAGCTGTCAAACTGAAAGCCTGAATAATCTAAAGAGAAGTGCAATCAGACCTGCCAACTGTAAACAATAAATACTTCTAAAATGCAGAATGGCTTACAAATAAAATAAAACTGAAAAGTTAGGTTGACCTGCAGCTCAGTTGTAGTTTATGAAAACATTAAGAATGTTTTCATAAGAAAACAAAAAAATGAAGGCACCACCAGTGCCTGGTAACAACTCCCTGCCTTTCTGCTTTTTTCTCTTTCTGTTGCTTCCATGCACAGCGTAACACACTACAAGCATACAAAAGGAAAGGGCTGCAGGGTTCCTTGAATTGTTCCAGTCCACTCTCTTCATGTTTGACTGCCAACTCCCATGCATAGAGATTAGAGGGAGACTGGAATAGATTTAGAAGTCTATTAAGAAGCTGAAGCAGCAGCAGAGCAAGAAGTAGGTACTCATTGCTTCATGCAGAAGCCTGAAAATGTACAGGTACTCTCCCTGTTTGGCCCTTCCTTTCACCTTCTCTCTGTAAGAAATGATTCTGAAATTTTTGAGTCTGCACACATTTATATCTGAATTTAAAAAGTGAATGTCAGTTTCTCAGTTAATTTTTCCTCCAGAATCTGCATTCTCCCAAACTATTTTATCTGTTCCAGTAGGAGTTTCAGAATTACTTTGGACATAATGTTATGTGCTGCACATTTCCACTTGATTTTCTGTAGCATCATTTACTGAGGCTAGACAGGAAAATGCCCAGACTTTCCAAACTGGAGCACCAGACTGCAGTGATAGTCTGGTCATTTTTTTGTGTGTATGTGGTAGAAATAGATCCACCCTTGCTTCTATTTCTACAGAATAAAGCCAGCAATCCCAACTGTATCAGCATAGAATTTTTACCTGGACCCACACCCACAGGCAGCAGGCAAACACTGGTCAACAACAGAAAAAAATAACAATATATTAAGATGTTCATTTAGATATTATTTTAAAGAAAGGGTTTTATTCTTGAAAAAAGCAGTATGACTGGCAGTGAACCAATTGTCAGGGAACAGAAAATAAGGAGCTGAGTTTATTAGTCAAGGCTGTTTGTCTTTTATAGCAATTCATCAAAAACATGCATGTGTTGGAAGCCCTAGAAAGATTAAAAGGTATTTTTTCAGTCCTGGAAGAGGAGACTGTCCTTTCAAGGATACAATGGTGCTTTTCAAAAGAGCAGTGACTGTGAAACTTGTCCATCAATGGAAGGCTCCTTTCAGAGCAAATCTCACTCTACTGCTTTAGGTAGCTATTCTCTAACATTCACAATTGACTAAAATTATTGTTGTATAAAATATCTGTAAATATTACTTTTTTGATACGAGTAAAAGACAGGGGAAAACCAAGATAAAACTTAAGCAATCACTTTCTGAATGGTGTCTGTTGAACCAGGCTCCTCCCTCACCACAAGCTAAGAAGAAGAAGAAGAAGAAGAAAGAAAACTCTGGACTTCAGCATTGAGGGCTTGCTTGTCTGACTTACCCCAGCTCAAACTGTGACTGGCCAACGGGACTTCAGCCAAAAACACTTCACCTCTCATTCTCTTTTCCCTGCTTTTTCTATTCCACTTCAACACACAGTTTCCACAGAAACAGAGCAGTGCAAATAGCACAGGTTTTGGGTGCCTTTCTGCAGAAGTAAACGTAACAAAACAGTCTGCATTTAATATATCATTTAGCTGAAAAGCTTTATTACATTCAGAGGTTATCTGGATACTAAAAATTATATTTAGAATTCTCTCCTTTTTAAACCTTGTGTAGTAACTTCATGGATTTTCTGACAAACTGGCAGCAGAAATATGAAATTAATACTCTATTTTATCACTTTTTTGGTTTAGGACTTTTTCAGATTTCTTTCCTCCTTACTACTCACCAGCAACAGTGACAAGTGTCTGACAGAAGGAACATAGAAGCAGGCAAACCACTGCAGCAGCCCACTATCCAGCTTCCACTGTGCCCCACAGCCAAACTTAGTGTTATCCCTAACACTGCACTTATTTCATAGCTACAGGGTAATTTTGTACACTGAAAAATACAGTGAAGGTGGTTGCTCTCAGAACATATTCCATGTTCCCAGCTGACCACCTAGCAGGTACCTGAGAGGATTCAGGAGTCTGCTCCTCATCCTTGCCTGCATAGGATGTGCTCTTATTTATGTGCTCCTAGTATGGCTGCACTGGTCCAGTGAATGCTCAGATAAAACAAACTGCTGTGAGATGACACACTTAATATTACCTATTTCCTATTGGAAACCATGAATGTTTTTTGTACTGCTTCTACAGAGTAGCCTGAAGTCAGTCGTGCTCTTTATGTCAAGCAGACAGGAGGACCCAGGGATTATTTTTGCCAGTGCTAATCAGTTTGAACAACTCCATATGTGAATGAGGAATGCCAGAGGTCTCCTTCATATATCCCAGTATCTTCAGACTGCAGGAAAGTGATGGGTGATAGAAAGGTGAAAGATTATTTGTATTCTGGATTTTATTGTTGACATGCAGAATTAGGCACATAAAGAAGGACTACTACATTGTGGCTATAATCTGGGAGTTAACCAAACTCAGGTACCAGATTTTCTGTATGGATGATGAGGAATGAGATTTTAAAGTCATTCATAACTCTGAGTAAAAAATACCCCAGGTATTCCCACAATCCATTTCACTTTCACATCTGTGAATCTTTGATATGAATGCTGTGACTTCTAAACAGTTTTTAGTGGCCAGATCCAGTTGCACTGAGGAAAACAGGCATTTTACCAGGAGCTTAATAAGGTACAAAATATCACAGCAATAACAGTGATCAAAGGCAGCTGAAATAATTCATGGAAAACCCAGTGTGACAGCAGGCACAGGCAAGGCAGGCAGGCACATAAAGAGCACACTCTGCTACCCCACAGGCCAGCAATCAAGCAGCATGAGCTGACAGGAGAGCTCATTTTCTCCCTCCACCTTTGTAGCCTTGGCTTTTCCTGCTGCTTGTGAGGCAGCAGCTTTGCTGCAAGAGAGGGTCCCACCCAGCATCACTCCCCACCCCTGCTCTTCTGCAGCCCTCATCAGCCCCGTGGGCAGCTCACACTTCAGCCTCTGTCCCATCCCAGCTGTTTCCTCCTCCTCTGCACAAATACAAGGAAGGTCTTTCACCCCTTAAAGGCTTTCTGAGATAATTGTGAATAGGGGCAGAAATACATAATTATTCCTCCAGCGCAGATCCCTATTTCATATTGTGTTTGCTCTTTACCATCTCTGCAAAAGCTGAAGGCTGCCACTCAGACAGTTGATCTGTGGGTGATCACATCCTGTTTTGTCTACACTGCTGCAAAGGTTTACAGTACCCCTGAGTCAATTGCCTAATGGTGAAATTAAGGTAAAAAGAGAAAACATATTTCACAGTTACCTCCCAATCCTATGCTTAAGGTTGATTTTTTATAGTCATATGCATTCTTATTTTAAAATCAGCGTGTAGAACACATTATTTTTTTTAGATATGAACTGACTTGGTCAAAAAAAACCTCTCTGCCTAAAATTCTCCTCATCTGCCTAGATAAGATGCTTCTCCATCTTTCTTCTATTGCCAACTAATTGAGAAATGGATTTAGAGATTAATTTCAAAACTAAGCAGCTTTTTATTTAAAAAAATAATGGGTGAAGGGAAAAGGGGAAGCATCAACTTAAAGGTGATGGCCTATTAAAGTGCTATAAACTGATAACTTGTTTTCTTGGATATCCATTTTTGTCATTATTTTGGAAATCTGTATGATTCCTTTTGGACTGTTTTCAAAATTCCTCAAGGAACCTTCTTGCTGAAACTGCGTTGTGAATAAAATTCTGTATTTTCAAAAAAATCTCTTCTTCATACTTTTATATTTTTAAATTTTGCATGGTAATGAGTTATCACCCCCACTTTTTGCTTCATGCAAGGCCTCAAAATAAGCATGAAAAATGCAAACAACCTACATAAGAAAAAGACATTAGCCTTTTAATAGTTCTTTGGTTTTAGTTCTCTGTGGTGCTATTAGTGGCAGGTAAAAATCAGGTTAGTTAAGTGCAGCCGGTGCAAAGAGGTGTAAAATTACAACTTATCTGCCTGATTGTCTGTGCCCCTGGGAGGCATAAAACTGAAGAAGAGTGAGAGCAGTTATTGCTGCTCTATTTTATTAGCTTTTTCTATAGACTGGGAACATCTCAACTTTGTACCTTCAGATTTTCAACGAGCATCTTTGGAGGAGATTGACTCAAGATGCTTCTCACTTGCGTTCTCTTCCCAGCCAGATTTATGCTCCCATCTGCTGAGATGTGCTATCCTGATTTCCCCTCCTAGGGAGCCTGAGAGTAGGAAGACATCACAAACTTATTAGAGCTTGCTCATGTTTTTTTTCCACAAAACAAGCCTCCTTTAGGTTAGATTTAACAAAGTTTCTATGGGAATATACTGATACATTGTAACAGAGATTAAGATAATATTTTAATGATACCAACCAATGGATATATCAGATCATTTTTAATAGAAGGGGTTTTAGTTGTTAAACCAACCAGAGGAAAAAAAATCAAGCTCAAACCACATTATTATTTTCTTCTTGTGTTTTACAGTATAACTCTGTAAAAGAAGCACATGACTAATGGAAAGAGAAAGAGGTCATGACTGCGAGCCCTTTGCCAGCTTACACTTGGAAACCACGTTAAGGGTAGATCATAACAGGAGGTGACTGAGCAAGCCATCTTCAGTGAACTCTACTGCTGGTCTCTCCTTGCCAGGGTGGATCAGTTTTATCTCTGAAGCAGATCTTCAGAGCATTTCCCTCTTTCCAGCCCCTGAATCATAGGAAGGGTGATCTCGTGCATTATGTCAATTTGTAGATTCTCAGACACAGGCAGACAATTCTTTAATATGTCAGAGAATCTTGTTGGTATTGAGAAAGGAGTAATACATTTTTATGAATATATTAGAAGACTTGGAAAACACATAGGAATGATCTTATTAATCTATTTACCTTGTGGTAGCACCTGCAGGTCCTTCAAAATGCTGGTTCTTCAGTGTATGAGGTACTTCATACCACTCCAAATTCCATCTGAGCTGATGGTAGGAGATGATAGATGAATACACAGTCAACAGGGAAAACTAAGAGAAGGGTAATTATCATACCAAGCACAGTTGTAAGATACAAGCTACTTTATTACTGACAAGGATTTTGAAGGCAAGGAGGTACTTAATGTAGGTATTTGGAGGAGGAAAAATAAGTATTTTAGGGAAGCTCTCCTGCCCAAGATAGAAGAAGCAAGAAGTTACATGACAGAAAAAGTTGGACCAATGCATGGTAGAAGTCTTGCTGAAGGTTTCCCCCAGCCAGATGTTTTTGCCTGGGAGAGGTGAAGAAACAACTTATCAACATAGCATAGCCATAGTCAATGGCCAAATGACAGCAATGTTCAAATGACACATAGCTCTCTCTGTGCTGCCCCTACCACTCAGACAGCCTGGAGCTGGTGATGTCCCAGCCCTGGCTTCCTCCTTGGCATTACAGCTGTCAGAAGTGCCATAATCTGTCTTGTCAATCACTAACCTCCATGGCTGCTTCCAGTCCACTGTTCACCTCTCCTCAGAAGCACACTGAAGCTGTTCCTGATATCCCTACTGGTATTTGGTAGGTTAAGTTCCAAGTGTGAAGGCTGGAGAGGGGGTAAACTAAAGCTCTGTAGAAAAGACAAAGATTTGATCTCCTAGGGCTTTATAAAATAAATCTCCATGGATCCATCTCTGCTCAGACCTAAGGAGAGCTGCATCTTTGCTCCTTCTTTTTTTCCTAGATGGGGTCTTTTATAAGCTAGTCATTGAGGAATTCATGCATACCTGGGATTTTTTAAATTCTGAGCAAAGTACTCCATTGTGTTACTTTCTTATTCTACTCCAAGGGAGAAGGTAAGTACAAGAGATAAGAAAATAAGTTACCCATATACATATATCAGTTGTAAGTCTCATCACTAAGACTGTGAATACTATACAACTAGAGAATAACAAATATGAGACACTCAATTATTAATAGCCTGGCTCTGAGGAAGTCTGAGACAGCTGGGATTGGGACATGACACACAGGGTCTTAAAAACAAGGACAAATCTACGTGTTGAAGTTAATGAAAATACTTTCCTTGCACCAGTGCTTAAAATAGAAAAGAGGGTAGAAGACGACATTCTGACTGCAACAGAAAGGACTGATAGCACAGATCTGGCCTGGTTTTTAAAGTGATTTGCATAAGTTAAAGGGTAGGTTTTGAATGGTACTCGAACATTCCCTTGTCGTAGGACTAATGTTCAATTAGCACCGCGTGTTTCAGACGCCGGGGAGGCTCAGGAAGGCCTCATCTCGTGTTCACGATTCCCTGCTTTGGCTATAGCCGCCTTTTGGAAATTAAACTTTTGTTCTGCACAGTTGCAGTTCTTCCGTACATCGCCGCCTGCCTATCTCAGCCTCTGCCCAGGCATCCCGAGCGGGCCGGCGGTGTCGGAGGGACGGGCAGGAGCAGCCCCTCGCCAGGTACCACCTCCCGGCCCGGCTCCGCTCCCCGCCCGGCGTCAGCGCGGCGGGGCCGGCCGGGGGCGGGCGCAGCCTGGGGCCGCCTCCGCCCGCGCGGGGCTGGGCCGGGCCCGTTCCGCGCCGCCTCCGCCGCCCGCCCCGCCGCACTGACGCCGGAGCCGTCCTCCCGTGCCGGCGTGCGGGTAAGTGGCTCCCCCTCGGTGGCTCCTGCCTAGCGGCGGGCGGAGCCGCACCCTCCCTTCCCCGCAGCCGCGCAGGGCTCCGCGGCGGGGCCGGGGGGGCTCCGCCTCGGGGAACTTCGCCCCCGCTGGTGCCGGGCTTTCCCCTGCCGCTCCCGTGTTGCGCCGCGTGTTGCCGGGACCCCGCGGCAGAGCCTGTCCTTCTGCCTCGCCCCTCTGCCCGCCCGTCCCGGCCCCAGCGTCCTCCCGCCCTGCCCCGGCAGCCTCGGCGCTCGCAGCGGCTCTTCCGGCCCGGCCCGGCGCCCGCAGCGCTGTGGTGGCGGCTCGGCTCGGCCCGCGGGCTCCGAGCGCCGCTGCCCTCCCCGCCTGCGCCCTCCGCGCTACGCTTGGCCTTGGGGCGCTGCTGCGGCACTATCGCCCTCCTCTCGGTCGCCTTTTAATCCCACGTGCCTCGTCTCAGGGGGAAGCGGCTTCGCACCTCGGCTCCTCAGTGCCCTGCAGCCCCCGCCGTGCCCGCCTGACTGGTACCGCGCCAGCAGTAATCGCTCGGCGGTTCTCGTTGCGGAGAGTCAAGTGTTTTATTTGTAGTAGTAAACTCAGTCTCTGTTAGAACACTGGAATTGCTGCGGAGTAAATGTTTATGCAGATTCTGGCTTTTATGAAAACACCTGTTAGGAAAAGGGCCGAGACAATTGAGCAGCTGTCAAAAAATAATAGGAGCTTCTCACTGGCAGCCTGCACGAGTGAGGCAGTGTGTGGCCCGCTCGTTTCAGCGTGCTCCTTCAGGCAATTATCCTGCAGAATTTATCCCCGACGATGGCTGCCGTGGGGCACAGGATAGCACTCTGTAGTATGTGAGTCACTCTTCTGCTGTGAGAATAGTCTGTGTGTGACAACTTGGGAGTGTTTGTGCCCAACATCGAACTCTTCTAACAGTCTGTATAATTCAAAAACTAGGTATTACAGTTTTATTTAAGAAGCACGAGATTTCTCTTCTTACTACCTTTGGCAGGTGTCTCAGAGGATTTCACTGTGCTGAATGCTATTTTGTTCGCTGTGTGAAGATACAAGCCATCTAAAAGCCTTTTCCACTTCAGTGCTTTATAACTCAGCCTCTGTAAATTTTGGTACATGGGAAGAGAATCTGGAAACAGCGGTGAATTGCTTCACTTGGCTATGACTTTTATTTATTGTTCCTCTTGAGAGAAGGATTTTATGAACTCTTATTTGAAGACAGACTAAAATTGGTGCTTTCAGCTTGAAGGTACATTGTTTTGCTAATTGTTCTGTTTTCTTGCGTGTCTTATCACTCTTCACACCATACATACAGTTAATTTTATAAGTCTCTCCTTATTTCCCTTTTGTTAATTTATTTTTGTAGCATTCATTTTCAGTTCTTCACTTGAGCAAAACATTTCAGGCGTTTCTGAAACAGTTGTTCCTGCCTTTTTAGCCTAATCTGGTGATTTCTTCACTGAGGTGTCCAGGCCATGAAGTCAGCCCTGGCTAACAACTAACTGGTAACAATTACTTACCAACGCAGCAAATGCTGATTGTCAAGTCAGTTGTGGGACTTCCTTTAACATGCCCTTTAAAATTGGATAGATTATGCTATTTAGTGGCTGGAGAAATAATACAAGGTGATGTGTGTAGCTCTAAAATACTGCTCCTGCCTAGATTAATTTCTCAGTAACAGCTAAATCCTATTAATTTAGAAACTTGGTTGTTGTGGACAAAATTGACTTGACATGGGGAATTTAATTGATTACCAGTTGGCTGGTGATATACAATGACCACTACTTAAACACAGACTTGGGGATAACTTTCTTCCCCTTTCCTGCCTGGCCCTCAGGTTATGCTCTGGCCCTTGGGCAAGGCAGTGGTAGTGCAGGAGGTTTGGGTTGGTACATGGAGATTTCTTTCTGCTGCTTGGTTCTTCTGCTCCCACGTGGGTCCTCTCCATGGTGTGTCCTCCTCAAGGGTGTCCCTGTCCCAGCGTGGGCACCTCCCAGGCCACTGTCCCATCAGGGGTGTCCCTGCTCCAGTGTGGAGAGTTTCCTTCCAAGAATGCATCTCCAGCAGTTGTCCCCTTCTCCATGCTTCCCTGTGCCTTTTTGAGCACTCTGTCAAGTGTCTCCTCCTGTGCTTTCTTTTGCCTTTACTGCCACTGGCAGCTTCTCCCTTTCTCAGATGAACTGGAGTGGGGCACCGTGTGCTTGTTGGATGAGTTGGAGGGTGGCAGGCAGTGGGTTTATGAAGCCAGCTGAACTGGCCATGGCCCACACAGGGCAGTTTATGGCCTTTTCCTGCTACCAAAATGTGCACTTTAACCCCTGTACACTCCTGTGCCAATTGGGTGATGCTGGAAGAAAGGTCCTGTCCATGCTTAATTATAGGAACCCCAGTTTCCTTTTATAAACTTGGAAATAAAACCAAAGTTCTCTCCTGTAGCTTGCTAAATGACAATAATATGTTGTGTCACTAGGATGGTAATACTTTGGCAGTTTTATTTATTAACATGTCTGTCTGAGTCCATATGTGATAGCATTCATATGTGTTTTCATAATTTTTTTTCCATAAAACCTTTTCAAAGAGTTATTTTCCTCTTTTTTTCAGATCTGAAGGCAGTGGTTTTGCTGACACAAAGGCGGCAGCTCTGAGCCCTATTCCACCAGCGTGAGTAGTCATGTTCTTCTCAGAGATTGTTTAATTTCCTTGTTGTTTTGCTTGTCTCACTGATTCAATGATTTTGGTATCTCATCCCTCTTATCTTTTGGGCTGAATTGATGCCACCTTGAATTCTGTGTAGCATTGTGTGTGTTGGAAGCCCATAGAAAACAAAGACATGAGATTTCAGGTTTGTGGGAACTCAGCCATTCTCTCTGTCTTTGCAAGATGGAATCTTGATAGAAAAGGGAATAATTGAGAGTAGTCATGTTTAAGAGAAGGCTTGGGAACAAACAGTTTCTTGGGCACTAAACTGCTGCTGACAGCAGAGCCTGTGTGTGCCCAGGCCTGCAGGCAGCCATGGTAAGGGTGGGCAAGAGTGGTGATGGTGGTAAATGGGCAGTGTAGTACTGAGTCCTGCTCTGCTGTAGTCCAGCATGCATGCTGCCCTCAATGTCTTCCTTCTTTCTGCCCAAGAACATATTGTTTCTAGGTGTTCAAAATTTTTACTTGATGTTTAACTTTAATTCAGAAAGTTTGTGGTTTTCCTGAAAAGTCGCAGGGGGCAGAGTCCTTGGAGTGAAGTGCCTATGTATTGATTTTGCTCTTAGCTGACAGAAAATAAGCCTTTCTTCTTTTTTTCCAGGGCTTCCTATCCCACCCTGTGCCTTAAACATGGAAACTGTAGAAATGAATAGTGTATCCTTGAAACGTCCTCGCTCTGAGGATGATGTGACCAATGCAGATGAAATTAAAAGGCAGAAGATCTTGGAGAAGTCCAAAGCAGAGAACGACTCTGGGCAGAGTATTGAGAATGTAACAGAACAACCCGAGGACACGAAAAGTGAAATAATCCCCACTGAGGAAAGTGAGGAGCAGGAAGAGGAGGAACTAGAGGATAGTGATGAAGATGGAGATCCAGAGAGCTTTGCAGACATGATGAAGCATGGACTGACAGAAAGCGATGTTGGCATAACTAAATTTGTTAGCTCTCACAAAGGGTTTTCTGGAATCTTAAAAGAGAGGTAACTCTTTGTCTTCTTTCATATGTTAATTCCTTGTGTAACACAGCTGTAGTTCTCCATTTTCCTTTTTGGACTCAGAGATTGCAGCTGGATTAAGTGGATTTCATTACTTTTTTTACTGCTAAAGAATGGTTTAATTTAGGACTTTTCTAGATTGTGGGTTGGTTTTTTTGTTGTTTTGTTTGTTTGTTTAGGGTTTTAATTTATTTTCCTGTCAAATGGAGCTCTGAAGAAGGAAGCTGTGTATGAGTAGAGATATATGATTACACTGACCTTTGCTGTTTCCTTTGCTCTCTGGCAGTAGCAGAAACATAAAACCTTATACACCCACCTTTTGTACTTCTCCTCAGTGCTGATATGAGATGCACTGAAAAACGGCATCAAAACCATCTTTCCTTGGTTTTTTGCATCTCTCTGACTCTTTTGTCCTAATGTCTGTAAACAAGGATAGTTAGGCTTTAAATTATTGTCTGCTCACTAATGTCATTTACATAGAAGGGAGTTTCAAAATTCAGGATGTGGAATTTATTATACATATACATTATATATTTAATAAGATGTTTGGTGCTTAGTAGCTTTTTAAAATGAAACTTCTAGGTTTTTAAAATTAATGAATAGCTTTGAATAAAATAAAATGCAAATACAAAAGGTCACTGAAGTGAGAATCACTGTTTCTCTGACTTAGCAAAGCAGTTCAGGTTGTTTTGTTTACACACTGGAAAGTTCCTGTGTTTAAATACCGGCTTCATACATAGATAATTTTAAATAAAATGATATATACATATGTATGGATTTAATCTTTATGTGCAGCATTAAGCTGCTAGTGTAATCCTTCTCTGGGAAACATAGTCTGTGCTGAACTTTCTTCTGGGAAATCTGCCAATTTTGGTTGGCCAAAGGTAGCCATGTGGCAGAAAATACGTGGGTTTATGGGGTTCTTTTTGGATTCTAGTTTTTAACACCTATTATTAATTCACTCTTGGCATTTTTATGGAGCCATCAGTAGCATGTCTAGACAGCTGCAGATAATACAGGAGAGGACACTCTTCAGGATATTATTCTACCAATATGTTGTGTATCTGCACAGAGGGATGGCAAAAGGGGGCTTGGGTGAGGCACAGTAGAAAGCTTCCCATGGTGAAGCTTTAATCATCTTTCAGCATTGATAGAATAAGAATTATTCTCTTTTTTTTTTTCCACTTTGCTAGCAAATGCTGCTTAAAAATAATGTATGAGTTGCAACACAAACTGACTGTGCTCTGTTATAGTTGGGCTGTTTTTATTATTAGACATGAGTGACTGGATTGAAAATGTTAAAGTAAAATTCTTTTTTGTGGTCATAAAGTATGCAGAGTAGCTTTATTTGAGTGATGTTCTGTACAACTGAATATATGAACAAGGATGAATTTGTTCTGCCTTCTGTAGAGTGGCTAAAATGCACTTTATTTTGCAGGTTATTTCAAGTGACAGAGATAATGCAGTAGTTAATGCATTGGACATTGTGGCAATGCAGTAGAGTCTTAATTGCCAGTAATGACTGGGATTGAGGATAAGCATTACTGATCTCTTCAAACTTGTGAGAGAATGACTTGGAGAAATTACAGCAGGTGTTTGGTGATCTGCAAAGAAGTCTGCTGCATTTGCCTTTGTGTTCCTGTGGTATTCTTCTGGGGAGTGGGAATAGGTACAGCTTTCTCATGGTTGTTAAGTTTGTTTTACGTGAATTGATTTACACAAATTCAGAATCCTTTAGTGAATTCTGCTAACAGCTTTTTAGGAAAGCACTTTATGTGATGTGGGATTTTTATTACAAACGTAATGCATGTTTCTTTCTATCAGATACTCAGACTTTGTTGTCCATGAAATAGGCAAAGATGGACGTGTGAGCCATTTAGATGACTTTTCTGTTCCAGTGGATGATGAGGTAAATTCTGAGATAGATTTGGTAATGACTATGCTTCTTAATGTTCCTTAAGCAAGAACATTCCGTGAGAGTTATTGGATGTTTGTTTTTTCTCCCCAAATATGTGTTAGGACCCATCAGAAGAAACATTTACAGTTTTGTCAGACGAAGACAAGCAGCGTTTAGAGGAGCTCCAGCTTTTTAAGAATAAGGAAACTAGTGTTGCCATAGAGGTAAAATTATGAAATGATATCAAGTTTAAAATTATTAATTATTAATCATAATTAAAATTATGAAATGATATCAAGTTTGGGATGGAACAGAGGCTGAGAGAGGGAGGGAGTAGAAGGTACATCCTCTCTAATGCGTGTAAGGTAGAAGAGCAGTTTGAATGTGATGTGACAGATAACACGTAACATGTGTCCAGTTTAGGGTTTAATTCTCTGAAGTCTTACAGATGTTCTCGATTTCATGCATGTGTGAGTTGTTACTTGGATTTTAGTGAGTCTGTACACAGGAACTTAAATATAGGTTTTAATTCCTGTGGTGTTAAAATTACCTTGCAGTGTCTTGGTTTCCTGTCTAGTATATTGTTTTAAAGAATAAAAAGGTTTACATAAAACATCTGTCCTGATGGAACACTACTTTCAAGGTCAGCGTTTAGTGATTTAATAAAAAAGAAAATAAATATTCTTTTCTGTAACAAGAAAGATAAGAAAATTACATTAAAGCATTGATACTTTTAAACATTAAAATATTCCACATATTGAAAGAATAATTATTGAGCTAAATTTGGGACATGGAGATAAGTAGGATTATACCTGGTAGTTTTAAATAAGCATTCACACACTAAATAATCTTATCTAGCTAATTTTTTTTCTTTTAAGGCACCTTCCCCTTTTTTATTAATTTATTTGGTTTCTGCATGTATGTGCATTAAAACAGGTAATTGAGGACACCAAAGAAAAAAGAACCATCATCCATCAGGCTGTGAAGTCCTTGTTTCCAGGACTAGAGACTAAAACAGAAGATAGAGATGGAAAGAAATACATTATTGCTTATCATGCTGCTGGGAAAAAAGCATTGGCAAGTGAGTTTCAGTATCACAGCAGATGGGTAAAGTAAATGCTAAAATTATCCCCAAAGTAAGAATAGTTAGTAAGTACTTCAAGTGAGTGTGCTTCCTAATGTAGTCTTACTTCATTTTTCCTTCGTTTCAGCTGATGCTGTGCATCTAAAATTATTAGGACCACAAGAAATGCTTTAAATTTAAATTTCTACTTGTTTTTCTTTCCAAATAATTCATCCAATACAACCATATTAGAAGAGAGAACATTATCTTCTACTTCAGTAGGAATTGGCAAAACAGAGGGTTTATTTTCAGTGTTTTTTGAATTTAACTTTCACGATCTTAACTGTGTGTGTAAGTGTGTGTTGTGGATGTAAGAGGTTGTAGTTGTAAAATGTACATTAGATTGATAAATGGTGTAATCTTGACTGTCTTGAATACCAGTGACAAAATTCTCAATGACTTGAAGAGAGACAAACATCTTTTTGTTTTCTCAGAGTTGTAGTTTCATATAAACATAGCTTACCATGATCATTACTTCTGCTTCCAAGGCTAATGATATTTGCAGAAAATGATCTTTATTCATTATAGATCACAGTTAATCTTTTGAAATAGTCAAAGTCATGAAGGATTTTTGAAATGAAGTGTTATCCACTTTAATCTAGCAAAATACGGCTTTGGATACTGGGAATAAATTAACATGTTTTACATCTTTTAATGTTACTAAAAATTTGTTGCTACTGTAAGGTTAGAGGATTATCTACCCACAGAACGGTGCACATTTAAGTAGAGATAGTAAGGTTTGGTTTAACTTGTTGCATTCCTCTGTCATTTCAACTTACTACAAATGATGGTATGTAAACCTAACCCTTTAATTTTAAAGACAAAGGAGATGGAAGAATGATAAAGAAATAGAGTCATTTAAAATGGGGAATAAAGTAACTTTCCCTTTTATTTAGTTATTTGTTTAAGGCTTGTTATAAGCAAATATGGGAATGTTGTATTTTTATTGGTCCAGTTATAATGTGTTTGTGTCTTATTTAGTCATGTTTAGAAAACGTGTATGTTTGCATGCTTTATGCATGGAGTATGTATACCTGTCAGCACAGAATTCTCCTCAGCCAGTTTTGTTCTGCTCATTTGTAATGGTTTTTCCTCCACCTTTTCCTTCTGCTGCTTCTATTCTTTAACCACTCTTACAATCAAGTGGATGTCGTTAAGCTGATTTAAGGGATAATATATAAAAAAATTAAGTATTTGAAATATGCTGAAAAGAATTTAATGGTGTGTCTCTAGGATTAAAACATTATGTGGAGCACCATCTTGTGATGCAGAGAAGCATCATCTATTTAAACTTGGATTCCCCAGCTGTGATGCTGCAGGCACCTGTGCATTTGTTGGTGGAGGTGTCAGTTTCTGTGAGTGTGTGCAAATGCTTATGGATGTAAGACTGAAGTTCTTTTTAGTCAAGATTATATATATCTTTCTTGTTTATATAGGCACAAACATGTCTTAGCCATGAATGGGCTCCCCAGGCAAGAAACATTTCAGAAGTGTAGAATATTGGATTATTAGCTGAGATACCTGATTACTTTGTTGATAACATAAAACATTACCAAACATGCTTCCTAAAATTGAAATTCAGATGCTGCTTTGTTTCTATAGTCAGTTTATCCTCCAAATACTTAAAATTACTAAATTGTTAGTAAACTGTTGTTCCATCATTGTCCACAAATTCAGTTTGTTGCATCTCCAATTGAAGCTTTCCATATGTTCACTGTTTGCCTCTGCACGATTCCATTCCATAATTGTCTAAATTGCTGTCATCCACCACCTAGCTGTTGGATGCTCCCTGAAGCATAAACAATCCCATAACCATAAACCTGCATGTTCACCTCTAAAAACCCTTTGACAGTCTAAAAATTAAATGCTACTCTTTTGTACTCTTTATGCTCTGCATTGGGACAGAGGTCAGAACTGCAACAGGTAAGAGACGTTGACATTTCATATTAACAAAAATGAAATGCCAACCATTATGACCTCCTAAATAGCAACAGCGTTGGCCAAACTTGTAACAATTTCTTAAAAATCCCTACACATAAGTATTATTTTAATACCCTGAAACAGCCAAGAATTAGGCTTATTCTGCCTCTTTTTTGTAGTGCAGTATAGGCAGTATTCATTTGGTCCAGAGAAAGTCTGAATAAGTGATATGAATTATCCATTCTTTCAGTTCATGTTGACAACTATAGTAAGTTTCCCATGGATTTCAGTTAGCCAATCCTTTGCTCTTCAGCCCCTATTTCAGACACTACTATCTGTCTTTATAGAACTTTAAAAGCATTTATCACACATCCTGCTATTATAAAAGAGCTTCCAAGCTTCAAGTTTCAGCAAAAAGTTTGGAAATACAATTTTATTGTCAGAAATGTAGCATGGCTCTGAAACACAGCAATAAGGACTGCAAATTGTCCCACTGCTCCATCTACCCAGCTGAATGCTTTGCTGTATTGGGTGAGGAATGGTTGAGTATCAGGACTGTGGCTGCAGGCTCCTTTGGATAGGGTCATGGCTGTGATGCCCAAAGCATGAGGAGCCCACTGGTCTGTGTGGTACCTACAGAATTCTTTTAGTGCAGATCACATTCGGGCTCACTTCTTGACGTGTGTTGAAATGCCCATGTGCAAGATGTAACACTTAAATATAAAGAATGGTTCCAGTTGGAGAGGGTTCTGCTTTGTGAATTGAGCTCTGTCTTATTCTCTTCAAATTGCTGAGATTTTAGTGGAGAACTTTGCTCTTCCAGCTGAAGGCAGTGTTTCATTGACTGAGTGTGAGTAGTGCTGGCTCAGAAGGGGAAGCCAGCAGGAGCATGAGGTCTTCAGGTCCAATGAAACTCTGTGGGAGGGGGGCTGTGCTTAGAAACTGGTGCAAGGCAAGTGATACAATAATTCTAGGTAACTAAAACCTGTACATATAGTGTTTTATACTGTAGCATCCAAAATTGTCTTTGCAGAAGTGTGGGCATGAATGGCAGCTTCTCAAAACCAAGCAAGAATTAAACATACTTACTGTCTGTGTGGGATATCTGGACTTTGTAAAACCAGTGTGAAAAAAAGAGCAGTATTTCCCAAGAACTTCCTTCCTGCATTGGTGTTTGTATATTGAAATAAGGCTGGCTTTTCAGTTAGCTTTTCCTGTTATGAAAGATGCTTAGGGCTTTTTTTTATAAAACCAGGTATGTCTGCTTAGTCACCAGCAAGAGATAAGGGACTTCTTATTTAAAACAAAGCAAATTCTTAATTTTGTTCTTAAATAACAAGGAATTGATAAACCTCAGAATTGAAGGAACCTCACAGTTGGTTGCTAAAGCTCTGTAGAATCAGTCTCCCTTCCCATTAATGCCATCGACAGTGGATTATTGGAAATGGAAAGTTTTATCTCTGGTGGTTTTTAATGTGCAAAAAAGAGCTTAACAAATCATTGGCAGTTTCCTTCCTTCTACAGAAAATGTCAAATAGTACCACAGAATTGTAAATTAGTTGCTAATCTGTGGGATCTGAAGTTATTTCAACCTCTGGCCTTTTCTAAGTACGGCACCATACCTGCCATGGATTGTATGTTCATGTCTCTTTTGTACCAGATTTCTTGCTCCCATTGGATTTTAAAAAAGAACCATCTTAAAGCAATTTTTGAGCATGATTTCTTAGGGTTTTGTAGTGATTATGATTCATACTTTTGTATGACACACAGAAAAAATACTACAGAAATCAAGAATATGTCTGTATGTCTGTACTATAAATAATAATGGTAGTCTTCCCACAAACAGAACTCCAGTGGTTCTCAACTATTAATTATAGAAGGAGCTAGAAGAAACGTGGTGTAGCTTCTATTGCTGAAAGTCAGTATAATGATAATGTTTTTGAGAAATTTAATCAGGTGATACAGCAATTAAATGACTAGGCTATATTTTCAGATAATTTCATGATAAAGGAACTGTCACTATTTCATTCACGATTTTCTAGGTGACAGAACTGATTAAAGAGAAGTTTACAGTCCAGTGGAAGGGGAGGTCTTTTCAATGTGCTTTACAGCTTTTGCTGTCAGTAATTAACTCTTTTCATTTTTTAAAGCAGATGGAAATTAGCAGAAATTGAATCTTGCATTTTTAAAGTAAATGTAGCTGTAATGGCATAAAATATTAAATTTTTAAAGAAGTGACACTTTAACCTTTTTGCTTTTAAAGATCCAAGAAAGCACTCTTGGCCAAAATCTAGGGGAAGCTACTGCCATTTTGTACTGTACAAGGAGAACAAGGACACTATGGATGCCATCAACGTCCTATCCAAATTTTTAAGGTAAGGCCCTTGTTTCTGACTACCTGGCTGGCATGCAGCCCTCTCCCTCCATGTTTCTTGTTGCTGTAAACGTTATGCTTCATAATTATGTAAGAGCAACACAAGTGATTGCTGTTCTCTAATTTGTAGACAGCTTAAAATGAAAAGTTACTTTAAAATATCAAATTTAAAATATCGAAGTTTTGTGAGGAGGTGAGAATGGAACAAAATGAGCCTAAGAAATTTTAAAGACTACTCTACTGCTTCAATGGAAAAAGTCCACAATTTACATTGGCTGATCTGAGAAAGGCTTGGCAGCTGAAAGCCTCAATGTACGTAACATGAATTAAAAGCCATTTTTTCCCCAGTGTGTGAATATATGCAAGTATGTTATGAACCTGTCAGATATTATTGTGATAATATGCTGATCAGTTCCTAAGCAGTTACAGTTGATAAACTGTTGTTCCATGTATTAATTTCTCCATGGCAACACAGGCTTAGTTCCTTTCACCCCATCAAGTGCAGAAACAAAAAGATTTGCCAAAGCGTGACATGAGCACAGTGAATTGCAGAGGAAGAACAGTTTTAAAATTGGGTCAGTTCAGTGATCTACTCATAAGGAAACTTCCCCACTTTTCCCTTTGCCCTTCTTGTCCAAAAAAAAAAAATTGTAATCTAGACCTTAACCAGTGAACTACTTAGTGTTGGTATTGAGAACAGAATGGCAAGGGCATAGTTAGATGTAAGACTGTATGTAATGGCAATCCTGCTACCCCATGGAGCCCTTAACTGGAATAACTGGAAATACTCCATCTAACACAAACTGTAAAGTACAAAGTGAAAAGGAAAGAAAGTTTTCCTCTCAGGGAGAGGACTGGATCAAATTTTACATTAACTTCTCATACTCTCTCATAATGTGCAGGCATGGTATTCAAACAGATAGGTTTGAAGTTTAAGGAAGAAGTGGACATGATTTTTTTTTTTTTTTTAGTGAAGTTGGTGGTGGCTCTTAATTTCTTTATCCAGTTAATGCATATAAAAAAGTACTTCAAAGTTCATGTTTTGCAAGCACTGTTGTGTTAAAAGTTAATTGTCTACATATAATTAAAACAGAAGTTTCCTTGTGTTTTATGTACTCATGGGTGAGATTAGAAAATGTCACACACATGACAAATTGTAACCCAGTTCTGAGGAATGTAGGTATATTTCTTTATTTTTAATTTATAAGATTAATAATTGTAGGCAATTCTGCTTAAAATTATGTTTGATCTCTTGCTATTTTAATATACATAATATCTTTTACTGTTGCTTTTAAGAGTGAAGCCAAACATATTTTCCTACATGGGAACTAAAGATAAAAGGGCTATAACAGTTCAAGAGATCGCTGTTCTCAGGTGAGTAAAAGTACAGTCTGGAGGATTTGCACTTCTGCTGTGGTAGCTTGGATAAATACCTAAAGGACTCAGTGGCACAAATGGCAGGTACAGGTCCTGACCTTGTAAAGCACAGGTGGAAGATGCCACAATCCTTTTCTGTTCTGTGATTGCTGCTGATCTTTCCAGTCAGTGGTGCTCAGAGTCACGGGCTGGTTACGTGTGCTTGGCCGAGGCAGTGGCACAGATTGCCTGCCTGCTCTTAGGCTGCTTGGATCTCATGCAACAGCAGAAAAACAGAATGACATGGTGAAAATAATGTCCCACTTTCTTCCTGGCTTTTGTTTCCCCCTTTCTACAGCTAGGATCCTATTTTCTTTCCTACTCTACTCTCTGAACAGTGCCAGAGAAGGCTTACACTGCCCTTGCTCATCTGTGAATAGCCAGAAGGGGCAAAAAAATGATGAGGAGTTTTTCTTGCCTTAACCTACTCCCTTAAGTCACCTTCTAAGAGAAAATAAAATTTACTTTGTCATAGTCTAAGATAATGATATGGTTTCTGGGCACTTTAGGTTAGTGTTAGCTCCATAGCTGATAATGACAGATGTCTCCCAGTCATGTATTCCAATATCATTTTAGCTGGCTGGAATATCCTGCCTGCACCACTTTTCACAACTTTGGACAACCAAACTCCTTGAGTGAGAACTTCACAGCTTGAAAGCCAGAGGTTTATCAAATCCTTGTTAAAAGGAGGGCATCCACTACTGAACTGTTTGTCTATTTCCTCCCAATGTTCTGTATGTGTGTGTGTTAGCACATATAAAGGAAATACTGATTTGTCAATTGTGAGAAGCCCCAGATTCGTGTTGCTGCAAGGCAGCTTTGCAAAGTAGTAATAGTTAACCAGTTGAGGGTTTAGCCATCTCAGCTGCTGTTCCATTTACTTTTTAACATGATCAAATTCAGTGTTGTATCCAAGAGCTCCAGAGTGCTGTAAGTGTTGTGTGGTGTCTGTTCTGTGGTGCCACAGCCCCTGACTCTCCTGCACAGGAGAGGGGACATTGCCAGTTGCCAGCCTGCTCTAAGCTGAGTATGCTGGCCATGCTGGTTTATAAACTTCACTATCCTGGTAAAAATGTAGCAGAAGTGTCCAAGAGCAGCTTGGTGATGCAAAGAACAGGGTATGCTTCCAAAAATACTAGCAACAAAAATGGCAGAAATCAGTGACACATTGGATTCCATGTTCCTTCATCTGCACTGGGCGTACACAGTAGCTAATTTTACTTAAGTCTGTATTTATAACTGTGCTGACTGGGGTGTCTGTGTTCATGAAGTAGTTACTCAAATAATGCAGAGTTCAGCTTGTGAGGTACAGTATATATCAATACTGCAATATATTTTTTCTGGAGTATGTGTTTTAATATAGATGTGAAAAGACAGTGCTAACAGTCTGTCACACTATACATTTTCTTTTGTATGAGTACCCTTAAGAATTATGTATTATCTTCCTTTACCTCTTTCATTAAAGTATTTTTAAAAGGCAACAGTAGAAAATTGGGGAAACTGGACTCACTGTTTTTCATTTTGTAATGGCAGCATTTCTGTATTTATCTGCTTTTCTAAGCATAGGTTGGTCACTGTTATCTGTTTCTTTTTAGAATCACTGCACAAAGACTTGCTCATTTGAATAAATGTTTGATGAACTTCAAATTAGGAAACTTCAGTTACAAGAACCATCCACTGAAACTGGGAGAACTGCAGGGGAACCATTTCACTGTTGTTCTCAGGTAGTATGTTAGTAGGTATTTAGATGGTTCTGTTAGAGTTTTTTTTCTTTAAATAGATAATCCATATCAGTGCAACTTGTGTTATAAAAAATAAGTCCTGTTGGCAGGAGACTGTTGAATTTGATACATGCTATATAATATTGATGTTGAGCTTTAATATAACGGGCATCTCAAAATAGCATAAACTCTTAATCTGTCTATAACTTTTTTTTTCAATGCTAGAAACATAACAGGAACTGATGAGCAGATAGAGCAAGCAATGCATTCACTCAGGGAAATTGGATTCATTAATTACTATGGAATGCAAAGATTTGGAACCACAGCTGTTCCTACTTATCAAATTGGCAGGTATGTGTTGCTTTCATCCTCCCCCCCCTTCTTTTTTTTTTAATTTTACTCTTATCACCATGTAACTTAATGTATTTTTGGGAACATTTTTCTAACATATTGCCTGTACCAGTTTTAAATTTAGATTCAAGAAAGATCTTGTTTCTGAACTTGTTTCAGCAGTTATCTTGCATAATAGCACTACTTTTAATATTGCATAAGTCTAAACACTAATACATATTTTTTTGATAAGTTGGCTAAATTCCTTTAAAATAGATTTAGTCAGTTCTTAATACACTTTCCTGTTTGAATCCTAGAGCTATTCTACAGAACAACTGGAATGAAGTAATGGATTTGATATTAAAACCACGACCAGGAGGTGAGAACTGAAAAATTATACATCCTGTGTTTCTGCCTCTTCTCCAATAAGCATATGTTTAGGAAAAGCTTGAGCCAGTTTAGCAGTGGAGAGGCAATCTTCAGACTCTCTCTTTCTGCCTCCCTTTCCTTGCTGTAGAGTTTTTGCAGTGGGGCTAAAAAGGGACCTGAATACTCTGTGTTTCCTCAAGCTCCATGTGAAGCCTTCCAACCTCAAGTGTTCTGTGATTCTGTTCATCTCTAATAACCATGACTGAAACTTTATTTTTCAACTGTTTTAACGAAAGGTGAGATAGATGCTTTTTTTGGTGTATAGTTAAAATGTTTTCATTTTACATCCTTGTTCTAGCTGAAAAGGGATACTTAGTCAAATGCAGAGAAGAATGGGCAAAGACTAAAGATCCAGCAGCAGCCCTCAAGAAACTACCTGTAAAAAGGTGCGTGGAAGGACAGCTTCTACGTGGACTCTTAAAGTATGGAATGAAGAACATAATCTCTGCATTTGGCATAGTGAGTGTAAAAGTTGGGTGGTATTTACTTGAATAAACATTCTTTTGATGGTATCAGGATGAATTTAAAATACTCATTGATGCTTGATGAGTTGAAAGTTAAGTTTAAAAATCTTTACATTTATCCTGTGTAGTAACTGATGACATCTCTAATTAATGTATGCAAAATGAGCTTTCCAATTTATACAACAGTCTCTCTGGTATGTGGGCAGCAATACAGTTATACTTAGTAGCTATGTATAATACAGATCTGAGAATTGTGCAAATGTTCAGTTTCAGTGTTTTCCTGTTGCTTTAAAAGTATAAATCAAACTGATGGTGGGCTAATGAATCAGCCTGATATGGAGGTGATGGATCCACTTGTCATTTTCAAGTGCTGTAATCAAGATCAAGTCTTTGGAGAGAATACATCATCACTAGCAAACTACTGGGCCCATTGTAGGATTTGAGGGATAATTTCTTGTTTATGAAGAAGATAATTAGAATAACACAGTGCTTTCACAGCTGCAGAGTTTACTTAAGATTTCAGCAGGTTGAATACGAATTCAGTGTTTTTTCAGTGTTTTATAATAGACCTGTATGTTTGACCTGTAGAGTTATAAGTGTTGGGGTTTTTTTTGTAAATTTAAGCACAGTTCTTTTTTGTGCAGATTTTAAATGTGTAAAAGTATTATTTCTTCACATATCCTTTTCTCAAACAAAGAACAAAAATCAAAGATGCATACCAAGAAATTGTGTATGTCTTTTTGCTGGATGAGGTAACATTTCAAATATGCACCTTTTTTGTTATGATTGTCAGAAAAAACCAAAAAATATATCTATCTAGTGTTTAATTTTTTTTCTTTACCTCTAGATACCAAGAAATAATCGTTTAATGTATATTCATAGCTACCAGAGTTATGTGTGGAATAATATGGTGAGCAAGAGAATAGAAGAATACGGGCTTAAAGCTGTACCAGGAGATCTCATACTTAAAGGAGGTAAAATCAGACAAAGCCAGTGATGCTGTGTAATTCAGATTCCTAGGAAAACAAGGCACATAGTTCATGTTGTGTCAATGTTTGTCTGATACTGCTTACATAGTTTCTTTTCTCTCACCAGTTTTGGCCCAGTGATAGCTGAATCCGTTGGCCTGGTTTAGATAAATTGTGCAAGGAATTAGAAGTTAGGTATTACACTTCCATGAGCTGTTTTTTAGCCTGTTTTTTCAAATAACTGGATAGGGAAGAGAGACTGTGGAGGACTGATTATTCTCAAGACTGACCTCAAACCTAGCTGAGCCGTGAAGGACTGTGGAAGGACATTATGAAATTTTAACTGTATCAGTTTTTGATTGCACTAGTATCTTGTAAAGCAGAAGCTCCACTCAGTTAAAACTTTCTTTGCTTGTATTTGCTCTGGCATTTCCTACATTCTCCTTTTTATATGCCTGGTGCATGGAAGGGGCTGTTCCTCCAGCAGTCCTTACTTCATGCAGTTTTAAGTCACTGGAAGCCAGGCTGTGATTCTGCCAGTAACTGTGACAGCCTTGGAGGCTGTTACTTCTTTTCTTAGAAATGTTTTCTGTTAAGTGGAGATAAAACATGGTAGTTATCTTTCTCAGAGTAAGCTTATTTCAATCAAAGGCTTTATTTTAAATTTAGCTGAAGTTCACTGTCACAGGCATAATCTGTACTGGTAACTTCATTTTTCTGTCCTGACTTTAGCCACAGCTGTTCACATTGAAGAAGGAGATGTTGGTAACTACACTATCCACGATGTAGTGATGCCATTGCCTGGATTTGATGTTATTTATCCAAAGCATAAAAGTAAGTCTGACTGTTAACTGGAGTACTTACTCTGAAAACATAAGTCTTCTTTAAGATTGTTGTTAAAAGGAAGATTAGATCTACTCAACCTTGGTGACTTCTAAAGCAATACATCACTTCAGATCTCTAAAACATTAATGTCAGCCTTTTGTTGCTGCCAGGGTGCTCTGCTCAGTCTCCTTCCCACTGGGAATCCCAGATGACTGCAGAGCAGAGTTTCTCACTAACCTGTACCACTGCAAGGATTTAATCAGGTACAGGATTTTGCCCTTGATGAATTTCATGAGGTTCCTCTTGGCCCATTCCTCTGTTGTGCCTCAGTCCCTCTGAATGGCAGTCCTCTCCTTGCATCTACTGAATGCCACCCAGCTTGGTTTAGCCCACAGATTGGTTGGGGTGAATTCCAGCTCTTCTCCACTATTTCACAGGACACATCTCAGTTCCTTGAGGAACTCTGCTTTTAGGTAGAGCTGCAGCCAGTAGTGACTATACTGTGAGATGCTGAGCCAGACAGCTGTTACCCACTTAGCAGTGCACCCACTGTAATGCTCTAACCTGGACACAAAGGTGCTGTGGGAATACATTGGCAGCCTTGCTAAAGGCAGGCAACAATCCCTGCTCTCCCCTCATCCACAGGTTTTGTAATTTCATCATAGAAAACAGTAATGTTGGTGGGTTTTTTTATTTTTTCTCCCCCATGTTAATACCACAGTCATTGTGTGCCCAAAGAGGATTAATTCCATTATTTTTCCCTGGGACCAGAGTGAGCTTGACTGGTCTGTAATTCCCTAATTATCGTTCCTGCTCTTTCTGGAGTTGGGTGCAAGCACTTGGTTTTCCACAGTTGTCTGGGACATCCCTAGATCTGCACAATCTCTGAGATGATAGAGAAAAACTTCACCACGATGTGAGCCAGCTTTCTCAGCCTGTATCTTCTCCCACTGCTGGTAGTCCCTCTTTCTTAACCTTGCCTCTGAGAACAGAGGCCTGGGGCACTTTGCTGGTCAAGGCTGAGGCAAAAGAGGCACTGAGACCATCAGCCTGATATCTGTCACTAGACCAGCTGCCCTGTTTAGCACCAGGCCATTGCTTTCCTTGTAGTCTTTCAGTCCTCATGTTGCAGCTGAACTCGTCCTGGTCTTGATGTCATTTGCTGCTTTCAACTGTAGCTGAGCTCTGGCTTGCCTAACACCATTCCTGTGTGCCTGGACAATGCTGCTGTAGCCACTCTTTGTAGCTGGCCCTAAATTTCACCTGTTCTGTGTTCTAATAGATGAGGTCAGTCATGAGTTCCCTGCACATTTTCCTCAATATTGGATTGAACTGTTCTTGTACTGTCAATTTGTTCTTGTACTGTCAATCTTGTACTGTCAACTGATTTTTCTCTGATGCTTTTTAATGAGAGAGTAATGGGTAGTCCGGCCCTTCATTTTTTTTTCCCATGTACCTGAGATAGTCCTGTGAAGTCTAGGAAATTGGAAAGCATATATGAGATGGCATTTAAATGTCAATAAAGTATTTTGTAAATTTTGTTTTCAGCTGAAATTTGATTCGATGCATTCTTTGTTACTGCCTCTACTAATCAGGGTGTAGAAGTAAACAGGTAATAAGATTTGCAGTAATTTTTAACTTCTGTGTAAGATTTATCCCATCTATGCTGAAAACTACTAAATGTAAGGGAAGAGGACAATCCATGAAAATATTTTAAATTTGCCACACTACATTCTCTCCTATTTAATATTTTCCTCTCTTGCAGTTGGTGAGGCCTACAAGGAGATGCTGGTAGCTGACAATCTTGATATCAACAACATGAGGCATAAAATCAGAGATTACTCACTTTCTGGAGCATACAGAAAGATTATCATTCGGCCTCAGAATGTCAATTGGTGAGTGGGAGCATGAAGGAAATTACACTTGACATTATAGAGTTTAAGTACAAAACACGAGACTGATCCATGGGACATCCACACGGACTGAAACATAGATAGAAAGGAATCTCTCTGCACTTCTCTCATGTTTTTAATGCAGCTGAAGTGGAACTGTACCCTTATTTCTTCCTTGGTTCTCTCGTTCTGTGGTGGAGAAGTATCAAGACATCTTATCTAGTTGTTCACTCCTAGCAAGGGCTTGCCTGAATATTTCATAGGTAATTACTTATGTTGAGAAAATGATAGATAATACTCAAAATAGGGGTTTTTTTGTAGCTTGCTATGAGAAAGTTGGTCTCCAACTACCTGTCAGTCAGAAAAATTTCTATCATTTAACCCTACTAAATCACTGTTGTTAGAGATACAACCTAGTTTTCATATGACAACTGAATAAATATCTTTTAAACAGGGAACTGTACAAATATGCAGAAAGACATGATCAGTGATGCATAGAATTAAATATATAGAAGGTTTAGGAGGGAGCACAAAAATAGAAATATTTATGTACTTGAAACATCAGCACTAGTTAATATTAAGCTTGTCTACTTCCCAGTTCGTTTTTCAGCCTCATGGCTACATATGGGATTTCTTTTAAATGAATGGTAGAAACCATGGAATGTGTCGTAGCCCTTTCAAAGTTTGGATGACTATTGAAAGGCTTCACTCCTGCTAGCTACTCTTAAGAGTTGACACAATTCTTCCCTTAATTTCATGAACTCTACTTCTTGTATAGTTGGAAATTCTGACAGCACACAAGGGCAAACAGATAAGTTATGCAAAGAAACTTCTCACTAACTTACAATTGTTTTTTAATAATTTTCATAAAGCCAAGGCAAGTCTTCTACATAAAGCTCTACCCATTATTTTGCCTAACTAAATTTCAGTTGTAAATGCCAAATTGCAACAATAATAATAAAAATGGGATTATAATAATACATATTTATATAAAATGTCTTAACCTAAATAATTTAAAACAATAATAAATTTTATGTATATTATAAAGGGAAGTTGTTGCATATGATGATCCCAAAATCCCATTATTTACTACGGATCTGGATAAACTGGAAGGAAAACCATTACCAGTTCTCCCTACAGGTAAGTTGATTTTTCTGCTGGTTTGCTAAATGGAAGTTTGATCTGGCTGTTGCTTTCAACTGCTACATATTCAAAGCTCCTTTAAGCAAGACCTTTCATTTAACTATTGCTTGTTAAGCAGTGGTAACAATGACATCTAAGCCCAGGCATCTAATTAAGGACCCTAGTTTCTCAAGGGTGCAAGCCAGTCCTCCAGCATCTCTATTGACTATTACATTTTCTTACAGGCATCTGTAAAATCAAGTAAATGCTTAACAGTAAATGTCTGCAACTAACAAAGGTGGAATTAAGTCACAAATTGTCTATATACTAAACTTGTATTATTGGTGCTGAGCACAGGTGACCGAAATACTTAACTCTGGTCACAAGGTGTTTTGACACTGCTTTCCAGAAAACTGAAGACAGGCGAGGGATTGAGTCTGAAAGAACAAATGTTTGCTTTTAGAAGAAGAAAACTCTGAAACCACAACTTTGTCCTGAGAGAAAATGTTAAAAAATTGTTTCATTAAATTTTTCACTGTGGATTATAAACAGGAGTGTGATGGTGGTGGTTGTTTTGCTTTATGGACTGGGAAAGTTGGTTGTGGAGGCTGTTTATTTACTTTAGATGGCATTCAGAATAAGCATTATATATGCCCTTAACCACTTGTTCTTGCTTTTTGTCTCTTATGCCTTCTGATAGAAGGCAAATTCAGGGCACTAAAGATGGAGTTCTCCCTTCCCCCATCCACTTATGCTACCATGGCGATTCGAGAAGTTTTGAAAATGGACACAAGCATAAAAAACCAGACACAACTGAATACTACGTGGCTGCGCTGAATGAACTGCAGAATGACTTAATTTTAACAAAGTGATTTCTTATTTACATGTTCTGTACAAATCTTTAAAGAGTCACAGTAAGAGATTTGTATTTTTTTAAGTTTTTTTAGTGCTAGCATTTAACTTCAGTAGTCCTTTGCAAGATGGTGACTGTAATATAATACAGATTTTAGTGACTGGTACTTTTTACTGAATGAGTAAGTGACTTGAGCTGTAACATGGGTGCATCTTTAGAATTGTGCTTATAATGGCATATGACCTAGAAGAATGTTTAGCTTGCTTTCTTTGGGCAAGCATTGAATGTTTTCACGAGGAAGACTTCAGCCACCTTTGAAGTCTTTTCAAACACAATGAATTTCACGGGGAAAGATGAATTACAACAAAATTAAGATACTGATGAACACATGTATTGCTGGAGTTTTGCTGGTGGCATTTGCACTGATGCAGTAGCAGATTCTGTTAGCAGGGCTTTTGTGTGCTGTAAAGCTGTATAGCTCTTTTAAATAGTTCCACTTTTCATTGAGAAAATACTTGTATTTTCCAGCTAATACCTGCACCAAAGAACAGGTACTAAAAATAAACTAACCTGAAACTCTGAGAAGTGCTTCCTTTGCGCTATCCCTTGCCTATTGTTGGCGGGGAACGAGCCGACCTTCGTCTTGGGGGAAAAAAAAATAACGCGCAGCTGTTCTAAAGAGACCTGGCCCTTTCAGCCAAGTGCAAAGCCCGTGTTGCAGTCCTGTCGGCCGCCACGGCGGCTGCGTGCGGAGGGGCGGGGAGGCCGTGAGGCGCAAGGCCGCGTCCCTGGGAGCACGGGGGTGGGACAGCCCGCGGGCCGCGGCTCCACCGGGCCGTGTCCCCGTGAGCACGGGCAGGGGCAGCCCCCGGGCCTGCGGGACAGCTCCCGGGCCGGCGGGCCGCAGCTCCACCGGGCCGCGTCCCTCTGAGCACGGGCAGGGCCAGCCCTCGAGCCGGCGGGCGGGAGCGGGTCCCCGGGAGCGGCGCCGCGCCTGCGCCCCGCGCTCCGTCACCCGCGGCGCTGCTGACGCGGCGGGGGCGGTGCCGCGGCCGCCGGGACCCGCGGGGAGCGCGCTGAGGGCTCCGGGCGGCGGTTCCCGCGCCCTCCCGTCCCCGCGGCGCCGTCCTGCGAGGGCAAGCGGCGGCTCGTCGGCCGTGGTCGGGGAGGAAGGGCTCACCGAGCCGCCGCCCTGCTGAGGGGCTGCCCGGCCGCCCAGCCCGGGCCGCGGTCGGTGGCGCTCCGCCCGCAGCCTCCCGGAGCCCGCAGAGCCTCCAGCCGGCCCTTGGAAGGGCCCGGCCCCTCTGGCCAGGTGGGTGCTGAGCCGCGGGGCTGAGCAGGCAGCTGGCGGGAGGGATGCGCCCGCACACCTGTTACTATCTTGTGTAACCCGATCCTTTCCAGTCAGTATGCAAAGAGCACCGTTTGGTTAGGGTTTTTTTCCTGCTGTATGATGTTTACGTTGCTGCAAACAGAAATTTTACTGCTCTGCTTTCTTTATTCGATTATTCCTCTAGAGCACCCTTGGTCACCCAGTTTGTTCTGCCCGGTGCTCTCTATTGCCTCTGCAACTCCGGCTCATCAGCTGCACCCCTTTCTCACTGCTGCTGTCATTTTAATAGGGGTTTTATCTTAATTAAAGCTAGTAGCATACGAAGTGCAAGTGTATCGAGTTTTATTTTTAAATACTGTTTTGAAAGTGACTCGAAGAAGTAGAGGATTGAACTAGCCAAACAGTTGTCATTGTTGCCTTTTTCGTTTCACTGTGAATATCCTCTCAATGTCAGGTTTCTCTGGATGCTGCCGGATGTGTGGATCAGCAATTGTCTTTTATGTTATACTGTGTGTGGGGTTTTTTGGTAAATATTTCAGTGATGTATTTGCTTTCCAAATTATTGTAAGGCCACATGGATACTTTGCTAGTAACACAATAGTCATGAATTGGTAACTCTGAAATTTCCTAAACTTGTGAAAAGGGAAAGTGGAACATTATCTTCCTTTGCATTTTACAATTCTTTAAATAGTTTTCATTACATTTTCTATATTATATCTGTAGGAACTACATATTTCTTGAAGTATTTTTAATAAAATTCATGCTTTTGGGGAAGGAAGAAATTAACAGATGAGTTTCTCTTTGGCAGTTAATTTATAATAAATCACCAGCTGCATATGTCAGCAAGGTTTTGTCAGACCTGACTTAAGCCAGCAAATTGTCTCACTTAAGACAGTATAATTCATGAATATGGTATTTCAGGCTCAGTCTCAGTTTAAATTGAGCTGCCCAGCTTTTCATGGAGTTTTGTTCCTCAATAGATAATATTTGTTTGTTCTGTCTTGATGTCAGCTAATTAGAAGTCATATACTCAGTATTGCAGAGAAAGAAGCCATGGCAAGCATTGCTGTTAGAAAGAAAGAAGTCACTAGAGATATAGACCACTGTGATATCCCATACTATGTTTCTGAATTTGTGGAAAGAGAACTTGGAAATGACTATGATTCCCTGGGGAAGCTAGACAGCCTGATTGAAAAGCTATCTGAAAACAAAAAGCACTTAGAAGAACAGGTAAGCATCTTTCTGCTTCATTTATTTTCTTCTTCTGAACATGCTGTAGGACTGATTGAGAATCTGAAACTAAATGAAAAGTATCAGTGGGCCTGATGCACAGTGGCACTGCTCTACACAGTGCAGTGGTTTTATGTCTGCCTTACCACATCTCTGTCAATGCAGGTACTTACAGTTTCGTCAGAAGTCCCTAAAAGAATTCAGAATGCCTTAAAGAATGCAGAAGATTCCAAAAAGTCTCTGAGTCAGCTTCTGGAGGAGGAAACTGTTCTGTCAGAGTCCATCAATAGCCACCTGCTGAAGGCTGAGCCCTGGATGGAGGATCTGGACGTGCTGATAGGTCAGGTGGAGGAGATCGAGCGACACCTGGCCTACCTCCAGTGGATTTCTCGCATAGAAGAGCTCAGGTAGTTCTGAGTGCTGTATGTATGTTCTGAGACTGGTGACCTGGTTTATCCCCTTATTAAAATATTTCAAATTCAAGAAAGTTTTGTCTTTACTTTTCAGTACCCGAATGATTCTTTTCTGTTGTCGTTAATGAATATTTGGCCTTGTGTTTTTGGTGTTTTATAGTGATAGCATTCAGCAATATCTGATGACCAACAATGTTCCAGAGGCAGCCAGTACTCTAGCTTTCATGGCAGAGCTGGATATTAAACTGCAGGAGTCATCTTGTTCTCATCTTCTTGCTTTTGTGAGATCCACTGTTAAATTCTGGCATAAAATCCTTAAGGACAAATTGACAAGGTAAAAGAGATACTGTGACCCCTCATCTTTACGTTGTATTGTCAGTTTGTGTCCAAGTGTGTTTATATGTTGTGTTGCAGTGACTTTGAGGAGGTGCTGACACAGCTCCGCTGGCCCTTTGTGGGGCCACCTCAGTCCCAGGCATTTGGCCTTGCTGCACCAGCCAACGCTCCTGAGGTGTACAACAACCTGGAGATGCTGTTCTGTCAGCTTCTGAAACTGCAAATCTCGTATCCTTTAAATTCTTGTAGTGTATTTTAGCAAGAATAAAAACTGTTAGAGATGCATGTCCTCAAGCAGAATTATTTTAAATTTTATTCTCCCTAAAGACAGAAGATAATTTATGTTACTTTGTATTAACATTAGAATGTTGTGGGGATTTGGTTTTGTTTTGTTTTATTTGGGGATTTTTTGGCATTTAGAAAATGCCAAGTGCCAAAGTTGTGCTTTCTGTCAGTAGCAACATTTTAACTCAAAGTCATCAGATCCAGTGCTCTCATGGTAGCTGACAGTGTAGGCTGCATGAGGATTTGGCCTTACACTGGAACCATTACCCATGCATGTTAATGAAAAAATGGTGATGTGTGTTTTATTAGACATGGTTAATGGTTTTCCTTTTATAGCCTTAGGTGAAATAACCTTTAATCGCTTTAATATGTCCCATCCCAGAAGGACAAAAAGGGAAAACATACATGTCTTGGAAGGAGACTTTACAAAGAGGGCAGACTGCAGGAGGATTTCTGTTGTGCAGCAATCATAGTCTGCCTTTGAGGCTGCTCAGAGGGCACTGCTGCTCGTTCGTTTTGTGAATTAAATAATTCACAAAAAATCAGTTAAAACTAAAGCTCAACTAAGCCTTTGTGTGTGTGTGGCTGTGACTTGTGGCTGTTTTTTTTTTTTTTTTTAAATCAAGTAGTGGAAAGATGCAAGGCCATTGTGCACAATCCTGAGTTGGTAACAATTTTGGTTTGGCAGAGTGGCTCACTTAAATCCATTACATGAAACTGGGATATCGTGTGTTGCATTTATTAATGCCAGGAGTCTTTGTCCTCCTTTAA
The DNA here is from genome assembly GCA_024362935.1 of Setophaga petechia. Classification (NCBI taxonomy): domain Eukaryota; kingdom Metazoa; phylum Chordata; class Aves; order Passeriformes; family Parulidae; genus Setophaga; species Setophaga petechia. Next base: position 9,044,177 of record JANCRA010000012.1, on the reverse strand, counting down.
CAAATATGAATAAGTGTGTCTCTTGGACAGCCACTGTGTCTGTTTCTGACAATGGTGATTTACTGGGTTCTTACAAGTTTCCTAAATCAGACTTAAGGAACATGTATTGTCATTGAATAAATAATCCCTAAAGGCCTGAGTCATATTTAATACTACATAAAGTAGAATATTTTGAGTATCTTTTATAAGGAATTGTATTGTTTTCATAGTACTGCCTTCAGTCAATAGTGTAGAACTAAGCAGTGTTCATTTGTATAAACGTATCCTATTGAAATGATGATGCTGGGGTAATTCAACACTGAAATCCATCCTTGACTGTCAATCTTAGAGATGAGCTGTTAACCAAACCCAAACAATTGCCAGAAAAGTACCCTTTACCCCCTTCACCACCAGTCATCCTTCCAATACAGATCATGCTGAATCCTCTTCAGAAAAGATTCAAGTATCATTTCACTGGAAATAAACAAACCAATGTTCTTAACAAGGTATGGGAGAAAGTGGTTTGAGATTTCTAAATTGCTTTGTAAGCAACCTCTAGGTTACTGTGTTTAAATTGTATAGATTTCACATTTTCCAAAATTAGGACTCTTCAGAACTGTGCAGATCTTGTGCCTACCTAAGTGTGGACAGACATCAAGATAGCCCTTGGAGACCTTTCAGAGACACGGGCATTTTCTCTGGGTGAGGCAATATTTTTCCCTTGCCCAGATCCTTCATAAAGCATTATTACAATCTTAGACTGACTCCCATCTGTTCACAGGTTTTGATTAATTTCCTCTGTCTTGTTGCAAGTGGTTTTGCACTGTTCTGTATTTCTTGAGCTCAAAGGCTGTGACTTTGATTTTTGGCACTGTGTTTTGCTCCCTTCATGTAACTGAAAATGTTGGCTATGAAATGTGATTAGTCTAAAGATACTGTTAAATAATTCTTTTTTTTAATGGGTTGAATTTTTAAATTGACATAAAAGAAGAGATGCTGAGTTTATCAGTTGGAAACTGACTCATTTTTTGTGTGAATTACCTTCAAAGACTGAGGATTTTAATCTGAGAATTACCATTGGAATGGGATTCATTGCATTGATGCCACTGCAACGTCTGGATCAGAGTTTAAGAGCTATTTTGTAACAGTCCTGTTGCACAGGTCTGCTTACGATCACCATCTTGTGTAAATCTAAAAACATTTGCAGTCTTGACAGATGCTACCACAGAGCTTTTTAAAATACTGTTGTGTATATTAGTGGGAGAAAGGTGTTTTAGATATGAACAAAATTATTTTAAAAGCAAATGGAAAATTTATGTTCAAGACATTGAATTTGCAAACAACAATAGGTGAACAATTATTTTAAAAATAAGAACTTATTAAGAAAATGTTACAGGGAATCTAATGTCAGGTCAGAAGGATATTTCAACAGGGCATTGCTGAAATTTGGTTTGGTTTTTTTGGTTTAGTAATTACTTGGATAATGCAATAAAGAAAATATCAGTGTAAAATATTTAAAAGACAGTAACCTGGACAAGATTAACAGTATTTCAGAGGAGAGGATCAGAGTTCACAATGACCTTACCCAGTTGGAGAAGGACTGTCAAAAAAACTCAACAACCCAAGCATGATAAAATTAATGAGACAAGTGAAAATGAATACAGAGGTGAGAAACAGTCACACAGAATGTGAGTGCACCTCAGCAGAAGGTTCTTTAGCTGTCTGGAGTGAGGAAACAGGAACTCCTTCCAGTTGCACTAACACTGAAAGAAGTGTTCATCAGAACCTGCAGCCCATACTTTTAGGTGTGGAAACTTGAAAAAGCTTAAAGGCATTAAAATATGAAATGAGAAGGTGATAGATTCCCCACTTCTAGGGGGAAGGTGGGGCTGAGGTTAAGTACAATAACAATAAAATAAGAGCAGAGCTTTTCTCAGGAGCACATCCTTTTTGTTCTACCAAGAAACAGGGACCACAAAGGAGAACACCAAGAAGTATATGAAGCAGAAACAAGGCTCTCATGAGTGAGAAAACAGTAAAGAAAGGGGAAATAAAAATGCAACTTTTGCTTGAGAAACACAATATTTGGTACATTTAAGACAATGAAAATCCAGAAATATTTTTCTGATACTGCTTTTATATAAATGAAAGTTAAGTAAAACAGAGTGAAGGACTTGTGTGACCTGAGATCACGAGAAGGCAGGGAAAGAGAGTTGTATTTTTAGAAATTTGTCCTAAAATACTGGTAGCACTTGAATAAATGTTTGGATAAATTTAATAATTTCTTTTCTTTTTAAAATAAGCCTGAGTGGTATTTAACACAAGTACTTATGTGGATTGGAAATCATTCAAAGTTCCTTGATGACAAAATCCAGCCAATACTGGACAAGGCAGGATCTTCAGTGAATGCTGGGGTAAGTAATGAAGGGGTTTGTAAATGTGAATATAAATATCTAAGTCAGCTTCTGATAGATATTTGGCCCATTTCCACTGAAACATGGCGTGGTGAGACTTAGTCTAGTAGCAGTTTCTTGTGTACATGTTTGCACATGTCAGTACTTCCTGTCTCTGACATTCACTTCTTTCCTTCCAAAGCTTGAATTCTCTCGTGCTCTAGTAATGCTGATTTTGGAGAAGCTGGCTGCTGATATCCCCTGCCTGTTGTATGATGATACACTCTTCTGTCACCTCGTGGATGAGGTCCTTCTATTTGAGAGAGAGTTATACAGCATCCATGGCTATCTCAGCAGCCTTCCCAGCTGCATGCATATTCTGTCAGAAGAGTCCTGCTTCCAAAGGTGGCTAACAGTGGAAAAAAAATGTAAGACTTCCAGTGCATTTTGTTGGCCTTTATATTACACAGTCAGAAAGTATGTGTCTACTTACACAGCTACCCTTCTTAAATAGGATAAGTCACTTGGACAGGGCTACTGCCAAAAACATATGAATTTTTATGCTCTGTAACTATAATAAAAATTGTTGAAGCCTGATCAATAAAAATTGATCAGGCTTCAACAGTGCCTCTGTATTTTGTGGGACTCTTGCCCCTAAGCTGTATGCAATCAAGTAGGCTTATTTTTGGACAAATGTTATGTGTGTGCAGACAGAGATGGACTTTAAATTGAAATAAGGGCAAGGTATTAGTTTTATAAGTATTAGTTTTATAAGTATTATAAGAAGAAATATATTGGAAAAGAGCAAGCCAACTATTAAAAACCAAAACCAACCCCCCGATCAATTCTGGCATTTAACTCTGTTAACAAATAGTGTTGCAAATAGATACATTGAATCTGGTTTTGTATGAAACGGGTTGTCAGTAAATTTTTATAAACTGAAAATGCAAAATTTAACTTACTAGAGATAAGGCTTTTCTGTTAGTTTACTTTAGAGGAGCTTTTGTTAGATTTTGTTTTTAATTAAAAACTTAACTTAAAAGTTTTTTGCATTTTAGTTGCTCTTCAGAAAATGGACTCTATGCTTTCTTCAGAGGCTGCATGGGTATCACAGTACAAAGATATCACTGATGTAGATGAAATGAAAGTTCCAGACTGTGCAGAAACTTTTATGACTCTCTTGTTAGTTATAACAGGTAATTATATCTATGGGTATTTGGGTATTGCTCTTGTTTGTAATGAACAGTAAAAAACCTTCAGTTAACAGATTTCTTTACTAGTTTACTAAATATTCATTGTCAGCAGTAATCACCAAATAATCTTGCAAAGTTGTAATGTTTGCAGTTTAATAAAAACTTCCTCTTCATTTTGTATTTTGGACACTAACTCATGCATGAGTAAGCTTGAACTAGTGACATGTTTGCAAAATAATAATTATAAATATACATTTGATATTTACCGTATTCCCTCATAGCTGGCAGAATATAATTTGTTGCAATTCAGTAACAAATCCTATTAGTTCTTTTGAATCTGTATCAATTCAGAAGCTATTAAGTAACTTCTCTTTTTTTGCAACAGTACATAAGAGCGAGTATGTTTTCAGGAGACATTGCATCTTCTATGGCTTTGTCTCTCTCTGTGTGAGGATGCTTTAGGGGCTGTAATGGAGGCTGTGGTATTTTCACACATTGCCTCAAGTGTTAGAGTACAAACTGCTCGTGGAATCAGGAGGGGGAAGAAAGTCATTGCACGTTTAACTTTTGCATGGGTAGTTTCCCTAAAAACATTGAAAAATTGGCTGTTTTAAATACTGACATCTAAATACTGACTATTTGATGGTCTCATAGGCATGAGGTGGTGCGTGTATGTGCCTGCCACCTGTGGTGTTTCTTTTTGAAAAGCTTTTATTTAATGTTGGAAAGCCTAAAAACATTTTATTCATGTCTTTCCAGACAGGTATAAGAATCTTCCAACAGCTTCCAGAAAACTCCAGTTCCTGGGCCTGCAGAAGGAGTTGGTTGATGATTTCAGGATACGATTAACTCAAGTGATGAAGGAAGAGACAAGAGCTTCCTTAGGATTCCGATACTGTGCAATCCTTAATGCTGTTAACTACATAGCAACGGTGCTGGCAGACTGGGCTGACAATGTAGTAAGTAAATATTCTTCCTTAGGAAAAAAATACTCCAAAATGGACTTGGGATGTTTGTTTTGTAACAAACATTTCATTTTCAGTGCTTTTTGGGTGTGTTCAGGAGAATTAATTACTGAAAAAGTAGAATGAGATATAAATTTGGATTGAGTAAAAGATGTATAAGTAAGGACAGGTTACTGTTTGAAGGCTAAACTGCCGATTATAAACTTTCTAGGGAAATGCAGAGAGAGCCTGAGAAATGGAATAATCTGAAAAGATAAAAAAACCTGGTCTCTTTTACATGCTTTTTATTGTAAAAAAGAAAGAATTGATTTTGAAGCTCTCAGAACCAGAGCAGCAGCCTTTGCCTGGTGCTTGAACTCCTCCCATGGCAGGAGAGCTTAGACAGATCCATGTGTGTATCTGTGTTGCAGCACAGTTCAGGTGTGGCCCAGAAAGGCCACCCACTGATAACTGGGAATTAGTGACTGCTGTACAGCAGCCTGGTGGCAGCACGGCCTAGTGAGGGATTGCAGCTTTTCTGCAGCTATTGCTGCTGATGGTCAAAAAACTTTTTGTACATGGAGTGTGCAGAATAAAGCATTGCGTGGGCTGTGGGCAGCCTCACATGACAGTAAATTCTCAGTGTCTTCACAGGAAGCTGTGGCTCTGGCAGGGGATAATCTTGACTTGATAGGACAGCAGCCTTCATGTTGTTTTAACTGCATCTACCAGTGTCTTGATCTGCTTAGAAGCAAAACCAACAAGCTGTTGCCACAATGTCACATTGATCTCAATAAACTAAATTAATTTTCTTGCTATTGCCAGCACAGTAAATTTATGATTCAATGAATAATCATTGCTAAAGAATTTACAATTAAAGTTTACTTTTGCAAATCTTAAAGAGGCCAAGGTAGGGTTTTTTAAAAGCATGCTGCTGTCAATCTTAAAATATCTTTTCAGTATTTCTTTAGATCTTTTCCCTTTACCTATCTGCTGTTGTATCTGAAACCTGTATCAGTTCCATCACTAGGATTAAACCACCATGTTTTGTTTTTCACTAAATCACAGGATCACAGGGAAGGACAAGAAAGTGTTTTTAAAATCTTAAAAATTTAACTTTATAAATGTGCCAGAGGGGAGAGTGTTTTCTACAACTGTGTCTAACAAAGTACCAATGAAAAGTTCAAGGAGTAAGATTATTTTCTGTGGTGTTCCTCTCTGGTTTTGTGTGCCTAGTTCTTCTTGCAGCTGCAGCAGGCTGAGCTAGAGGTCCGTGCAGAAAGTGACACCATGAGCCAGCTCCAGCTGGGACAGCTGGCATCCATGGAGAGCTCTGTCTTTGATGACATGATCAACCTCCTGGAGCGCCTCAAGCACGACATGCTGACACGACAAGTAGATCATGTCTTCAGAGAGGTCAAAGATGCTGCAAAACTGTATAAAAAAGAGAGGTGATTCTGTTTATTTACTCTCTTTGCATATTACAGGATTATTTCCTGTTAAAAATATTGAGGTAAGTAAAGGCAAGAGTAGATAATAGGTAGTATTTTTTTTTTTCTGGAGTAGGAAAGCTGCAGGGCAGTAAGTTCTGGAAAATTCTCTTTATTCTTATCTGGGGACAATTGTCATGCTATGTTTTCTAAAGCAGTTCCACAATTAGTAGATGTATTAGTTTAAAATCCTAGGAAAGATTCTGGATCATTCTAGTTTTCTATTTTGAGCAGGAATTATTTTCTTTATAGTGGTATTGAAGATTTTATGCAAAATGGCCTGTCATGACTGTTCTGTCTTAACAGACTCCTAGGTCTTCTTGAAGATTTTCTTCTGAGTAGAATTTCTGAAGTATTTCTTAAAAGGAATAGAACTCAATGATTTTCAGATTAGATGGGGTTCCCTAGAATGCCACGTTCAGAGATTTATAACTAAAGCATGAGTTTAATATTAAATGAAATTCAAACACAGCATTAGACTGATAACTTTTAGATTAGAAATGGGAAAGGATTGTCTTCGAAACATTGTAAATGGGTAAGATTTTTCTTTAAGGGGTAATTTGAACTTCAGTTGTTGTAACATGAATAATTTCACTCTAATGACTGCAGTGCAATGTTTTCTTTCAGGTGGTTGTCTTTACCCTCTCAAGCAGAGCAAGCAGTGATGTCCCTGTCGAGCACGGCGTGCCCGATGCTGCAGACTCTGCGAGACCGTTTGCTGCAACTGGAGCAGCAGCTCTGCCACTCACTGTTCAAAATCTTCTGGCAAATGCTTGCAGAGAAAGTGGATCTGCACATCTATCAGGAGGTGGGTGTCAGTGTGACCTGTGCAGTGCCAGGTAGTGTCAGTGCCCAGCTCAAACAGCAGATGCACCTCTTTGTGTTTGCAGGTCATTATGGCAAATCATTTCAATGAAGGAGGAGCAGCACAACTCCACTTCGACATGAGTCGGAATTTGTTCCCCCTATTTTCACATTACTGCAAGAGACCAGAAAACTACTTCAAGCAGTAAGTAAAGGCAAAACTTCTCATCTACTGGTATTTCAGAAGTGAGTGTCCAGAGAAATAAAAAGTGTTCTACTTAAAACCAAGATTTTTTCGGTTAGTTTTGATCCACACTTTAAATGTGTGGATCATTTATGTGTCTGATGTTTTCAGCTAGCAAAGTTGATTCTGCAGCATGTACTCACACAGCAACACACTGTGGCATGTGTCCTGGAGTATTTCGTGTAGTCAGGATGTCTAGATAAAACTGTATGGAAGGAATATTAAGAGGCACAAACCTCTGAATCTGGGGCCAAAGAAACTAGTCAAAGATAAGTTTCAACACAACAAACTTTACTGTTAGGACTACTTTAAACTGTTTTCCTCCTCAGGATTGCCTTGTGAGGCGTGAGAAGCTGCTACTTTCTTTCTGGTTAGTCTATTTTACTAGCCCAGAGTGTCCTAAATAGTCCACCATCAAAATCCTCAGATGATTGAGGCTGAAATCCGAATATTTTTAAACAAACATGGAGCATGGAAGGGTTTTTTGTTACACTTAAATTTGTGCTGCTTACATTAATCCATGTAACTTTTCCTCTAGCATAAAAGAAGCCTGCATTATCCTGAACCTGAATATTGGCTCTGCTTTGCTTCTGAAGGATGTCCTGCAGTCAGCTTCAGAAAATGACCCATTAAAGCCCAGCCAGCCGTCTGCAACAGCAGCACTAAATGAACTTGGAGTTTATAAACTGGCTCAAAGGGATGTTGAGATTCTTCTCAGTTTGAGAGCTAATTGGCCAAATACAGGAAAATAAAGACTTCTTCAGAAATGGTTAATAACTTGGTCCAGATTACTTATTCCAAGAGAAAGCAAAGTGAATATCTTGTAATATACTTATTTCTTTCATTTCTTTATGTTGAGAGATTGTTTTAATTGAATCTTATGCCTTATTCTACACAATTCAAAGAAAAAATTCAAAATGCTACTGACTTGGTGTTCAACTGTGCAGATCTTATTTTCCATGGCCACCTTGCCATTGCATTTGGAAGCTAAAACTGTTAATCTCTGATGAATAGTCTGCCTTGTCTGCATCATTCTAAGGAACAGAATATTTACAGTGTAAATGCAGTTTTGTAAAACATGGGCTAATGTTCTCTATGAACTGGTCAGTCTTGAGTTAAACACAGATGTTTTAGATCTCCAAATTCCAGATAATGGATGTTCTCTATTAAAATGTATATAATCAATGCAGAAGGAAGAAATGTGTCACTGTTTTCATCATATAAATTAAGATAGTTTTTTACAGAAAAAACAATAGCCTAATTTAAAAAAAAAAAAGTTTCTCTCTATAAATTGAACATTGTGGGCTAAGTTTGAAAAAGCCACTTGGAAGTGCTACCTGCATTTACATGTGGACTGTGGACATTTGTCATAGCTTGTTGAAGTTGTTTTTTCCTTAAAAATACCTGAAAACCAAAATGCAGCACAAGCCCAAAACCAACTTTATTTTATTCAGTGCTAATGAGCCAACAGGTAACAATCTGTTACTGTAAACTATGACCTGAAGGAGGAAACTCCAAAATACTATTTCAGTTGCTAAAGAGATCTCTACTTTTTTTTTTAACCATCTAATTATATTAAGAAGAGCAATTCTTAATTATACTCCCTCCAGTGCCTGCTGGACGTTCACATGTTCTTGTCACTTGTCCTCTTCAGCTGATTGCTCCACTGAAGGGCAGGGAAGATGAGAAAAAGAGAAAAGAGAATATTGCTTAAAATCGACTCTTCACAGCTGACAAACCAGAAGAAAAAATGGGGAAGATGCCTGTTTTTAATATTTATAGCAGACCACTGCTCAAACTAATACACAGACCAGCTCTCCAGCATCTTTTTCTTCCTAAGACAAAAAAATAAAATCTCTAGTTAGATAATGAGGATAATTACTTCCTTACCTTTCAGCAATTGCAACAGTTACTAAAAAATTGCGCCTAGAACCATAGCTTGACTGTGAGGAATTATTTGAACTCTGAACCTATTTCATCTCCAGCTGTCTACCACCCCTGACAAAGAAGACAACAGGGTCTCACTGTTCCACACTTCTAGATCAGTATTTTAACCCCTGGGCTACCTGACTTCACTCTGACCTGAGGGGTGGGTACTGTGAGAGGATCCTGAAACTGAGGTGGTGGAGGGCATGGAGTTTGGCTCAACTTACAGCAAGGCATAAAGGTCAGGCAGTAACTGACCTCTTTGTTTTTTAATCTTGCAATGCAAAGTGACACAGTCGAACTTAAACTAGCAATTAAACTATCTGTTAATTATGTAAGCTTTGTAAATAAAAAATAAATCTCAGTAAAATATCTCCTATGCATATTCCCCCCCGCTCCAAAAAAAACCCCAGAAATCAACAATTTCAATTAAACTTACATTCCTTCCTTGAATTCCTCCAGTGTGATCTCCACATCATCTTCTAGCTCCAAATCCTCAGTGCTCAGTCCCAAAGTTTTAAGGGCTAAAGTTAACAAAAGAGAATTTCTTATGCGAGTTTTTGGAAAGAAATTCAAATTTAAAGGTGCCTAGATCTAACAGAAGGTAAATGTGTGTAGCATAACAACACGTAACTTAAACTAGGAAACTTAACCACATGTAACTTTTTTCAACTTTCCAAGTTCCAAGGTTGTGTGGGCAGCTGTGTTGATAAATTTAAAGCATACACATGGGTAACTTTGAAGTTATTTTAACAGTCCTGTGCAAGGGAACAGTTTGGTGTGGCAGGGTGCAGGCGGACGCACCTTCCCTGTACTGCGCGGCCCGGATGAAGCCCTGGCCCAGGACATCCAGCAGGCTGAACATGGCCTCCACGTTGGCCTCGTCCATGAGGAACGGGTACTCGCCCTCGGCTCGCCTGCCAGCCTTCACCCGCTCCAGCACCTGGATCAGGAACTCTCGTGGCCGCTCTGCAAGGAGGTCAGAGTGCCCGCGGGCACCGGGCCTCAGCCGGGGCGCGGAGGCCGCGCAGCCCCGCCGCCCCCGCTGCCCCCGCTGCCGGCGGGGCCGGGCCTGCGCGCACCGGGCCGGTGGAAGAGCAGCAGCGCTCCGAGGCGGTGCAGCAGCTCGGGCAGCCGGTGCCGCCGCAGGTACTCGCGGCTCTGCTCCTCGCCCGCCGCCATCCCGCCGTGCCGGGGCGGCGTGAGGGGAGCGGCGGCGGCGGGAGCCGGGCGGGCACGGGCGGGAGCAGGGCGAGCAGAGGAGCCCGCGGGACGCTCCGCTTGTGCAGCGGGAAGGGAAGGAAGAACTGACTGACTTTCCTGGAAGTCGTCACGGTAGCACCGGAACAGCCACGCCTCGCTCCCCGCTGGGTCTCCGTTCTGCCTTGGCTCGTGAGGAAAGCAAATGACCCGCGGTCGGTCCCTTAACACCTGTGTGGGTGCTGAGGGCCCGTTGGTCCGGAGAAGACTCATGATATCCCCCTCAATGCATGTAAATGTCTCAAAGGGCCGTGCCAAGAGGATGTGTCAGACTCTTCAGTGGTGCCAGCGACAGGACGGGTAGCAATGGCCATAAAACAAAACACAAGAAGTTCCACCTCAGCATGAGGAAGAACTTCCTTACGCTGAGGGGGGCAGAGCACTGGAACAGGCTGCCCAGGGCGGTGGCGGAGTCTCCCTCTCCGGAGACATTCTGAACCCACCGGGATGTGCTCCGGTGACCCTGCCCTGGCAGCGGGGCTGGCCGGGTGACCTCCAGGGGACCCTCCCAACCCCAAGGGTTCTGTGATTCTGGTTCTCACCTACAGCCACGTCTCCTTCCACCGGCGGTGCCACCTTCTTCACCTCCCGCCGCTCCCCAGGCACAGCCCTGGTTCATCCCCGCCCTCTGAGGGGCTGCCAGGATGTTCCCGGTGTTGTACACCCCTACGAGGGGCAAAACCAGTGGCCAGCAACTGACAGAGTAAGAGAGTTTACATTTTAAAACCAGTATTAAGTCTTGCAACATAGCCTGTGCAAGAGAGAAGAGACATCAAAGAAACTTTTGACTGTACTACCCACTGCTAATAGGAGAACCATAATCAAGTAAACCAACCCACTAAAAAAAATTAAGGAAATCTACAAAGATATAGCAATCTGCCATCAAATAAAATCAGACAATGGTAAATGAGCATGTAGTAAAGCAGAATATTATTCCCGTGAAAAGTCTAGTGCTAAATATATTTAACCATTTGCCAAAACTAAAATATCACAAGACATTAATAGAATTCACATAATTTTTTCTTAGATAAAGTGGGAGAAAGGCAGCATCTGCAGAGATTGTACAACCTGCAGAGATTGTACAACCATGTGCTGTCTGTATTCTCTGTTATTTTAAACTGACTATGCTACCTGCTTTCAGTCTCAATTAAGGCTAGAGGAACTGTAGGTTTCTAACAGTTGCCTCTTATGACAGTTGCCAGGCAGTGATGGAAACCTCCTTCTCCTGAGTAAAACATTCCATAGTCACTCAATCCATTCCTGCATTTGTCTTTCTATGCCTTCCTGCAGAGCTTGCAAAGCATTAGCAAAATTTTTTCCTAAAAAAGAGCCATAGCAGAAAGTGTAGATTGAAATGTGGAGAAGTACAAACAGGAGAAGGGCTGGTCAGCAGAGGAGAAATAAAGATGTGGAAAATACATTCTTGAAGATGAGAACCTAAGGATAGGAAGATTGACAGGAAAAGAAAGAGCAAGTGAAATATTGGTAGGTAGGTTGGTCAGTGTTTGGGTCAAGGAAACCAGCATCTGGCAAAGGATGTTTCTCCTTTAGTAGTCAACAAAGATAAACAGTAGGAAATACATGTTAAGGCTAAAATTTTAAGAATAAGCACAGGAATTATGGATTTAAATGTGTCTCCCTGAGGAATGGTTAAAAAAAAAAAAAAAATCTCTAAATGGAGCAAGTCCCAATTTGATTTACAACTAGAAATGTATTTTTAAAAATTCTATTTCACTATTAGTGAAGCACAATTTATTTACTTGAAAAAATATTCTGATGAAGAATTATGTATTTATTATTTACATAAGAAATTATTATCCTCAGTTCATATAATGATAGTACCAGCTATATATATGGATCCTAAAAGTATGATATTTCAGGATAATTTGCAAGGAGCTCCCATGGGCTAATGTAAGGGAAACTGAACTTCTGGTGGCTGAGAAAAACAGGATTTGACAAACACCTGAAAGTATTCTGGTTCCATTATAGAGATGCTGTTAAATTAATTTTAATAAAGAACTAAAGGACCAAATTATTGTCATCTGTTTAAAGTGTTCTGGTTATATAAATTAGATTTCTTTAAAAGGCTTAATACCTGTTGTGATAGAAGCTGAGCCTTCTACAGAATATGACTAGTAATTTAAGCCTTTATCTAATTTAATAGGGCTAAATAGACTAGAATGAGCCTTTAAGAGTTGTAATGAAGAGAAACAGGGCTGCAGGTCAGATATGCAGCTGGTTCCAGAACAACCATTTGTCTTGCAGGGGAAAACAGGCAGATGGATGTGCTCTTTCAAATGGGAGTGCCAGAAGACTGAAGTCTTGGGCCATGGGAAAAGACAGGAGCAATACAGGCTGGGGAGGATTCCTGGATGTGCCACAGGGTTCCTGGGCACACAGCTGCTGACAGCAGCTCCTGGAAGGCTTTGCTTCCCTCTGCTGCTCCCTGGCATGAGCTTTGGGAAGCACTCAGCTATTGAGCTAAGGGTGAGCTGTAGGGATTGGTGCTGCCATTGCTGTGGCTGCTTTGGAAGAGCTCCACTGCAGCTTCCCTCTGGGTGCCCCCAAGGACTTCCAAAATACAGGTGAGATCCTCATCAGGGGATTTTATATTCTACATTTACAGAGGAAAGTGCTCAACTACAGAAATATTGAGCTTCTGAGTACTGATTATCCCAACAGCCAGAAGTGCTTTTTTTGTTGTTTTTACTGTACAGAACAGCAGAATAATTAAGCTGAAATTGTCCTTTGGAGATCATGTGGTCAACTCCCTTTCCTCTTCACACAGGGCTAATTTCAAAGACTGGCTCAGGTTGTTCACAGCCTTGTCAAGTTTTACTGTCTCCAGAATGGAGACTCCACAACACCATTTGCTCTGTGTTCCATCATGTGCTCAGCTGCACAGGAATGGTACCAGCCTGTATCCTTGCACCAAGCCCAGCTTTTGCCACAGAGATGCAGGATAAGCAGTCCTTCACTCAGATGTCCTGGGGATAGCACCTCACTGCCCAAACTATGCCCAAAGCTGCAAGCACAGACCTGAACAGTTAAAAATGGAATCAGAGGTAGCAATGAGTGTACCTCTGTCACTTCCCTGTCCTCTGTCACTGGGCTACCTACCACATGTACTGGTGCCCACATTTTACTTTTCCTTCCATGTTAATGTACTGGAATTGTCCTTCACATCCCTCCCTAATTCCAACTCCAGCTGAGCTTTGGCTTTTCCTGTTTCTGTTTCAGCATGCCTGGGCAGTGTTTATTCCTCTAGGGTAGTCCACCCCTGCTTCCACAGTCTGTGTCCTTGCCTTCTGCCTCTGGCTTTGTCAGGAGCTCTCCATTCAGCCATGCTGGCCTTCTCCATGTCTGCCCAGCTCCCTGCAGATCAGACTGGACTGTTCCTGTGCTGCAGCTAGCTCTCCTGGGCCCTTTAGGTCTGTCTCCTGCAGGATTCTGCCAACAAAATGTCTGCAGGAGACAAAGTCTGCTCTCCTAAATTCCAGGACTGCAGTTCAACTGTTCATCTTCCTCACTTCCCTCAGAATTGTAAGCTTTGCTACATTGCAGTCACTGCTGCCAAGGCTGCCAGCAGTGTCAGTGCTCCCAGCAGCCCTCCCTTATGTGTGAGCAGCATGTCTAGCATAGCCCCACTCGGCTTGTTGAGCCCTTCTGTCAAAAAACTGTCCTTGATGTACTGCAGGAGTAGCTGGATCACCACTTGTGCCATCCCAGTCCTCTCCACAAGAACAAGAGCCCACAGTCATCAGTCTAAGCTGTGAATGTTGGCTTTTTTTGTCCTTTCTCCCAGTCAGCTGCAAAATAAAGGTGAAACCTGCCATCAGAAATCATGTACTGGGGAAAATAAATCAGGAATTACAAAAATACTTCTTGTTTCTGAGTCAAGAAGAATAAGTCACAACATGCCTAGATTGATATCAGAGGACTTTACTGTAACAGAACTGTCCACTTCTCAGTGGGCTGAAAAGCCACGAAACTGATTTCCTGGAACTATGGTTGGACTCCTGCTGAAGGCAGAGGGGAAAAAAGAAGTTACTTGAGCAGGAGCCAGCTTTCTTTGAGATACACAATGTATTTTCCTGTGTAAGTATGGCTCTGAGCCCATGGCTCTTCAAAGCACAGAAGCTTTTATTCCAGCAGTGTCTGTAGAATGAGCTCACACTACACAGGGTGGGAGAGATCAAGGTCCATCTCCATCACCTCAGTGTCTCTGACCCCCCATAGTTCAAATAGACATTTTGAGCAACAAAAAGCTGGGCATGCAGTTAGGAAGCAGAAGTATGGATTGTGCATCTCCAAAGGTTTGTGTTTCTGAAGAATAACCTGTCTTTTCCTGTACTTGATTGCAAATCCACACATCTGCTCTGACTGCAGTCACGTCAGTCAGTAGTTTGTAAAAGCAGAGTTACCAGGAAGAGCACTTGGTGTTACAAACACAAATCCTAAAGAAAAGTAACGTGGAAGGAGTAGCTCAAGGCAAGATTTTAAAAACAACAAAACCCCCAAATGCCCAAGAAACCACACCACAAAACCCCCCAAGTGATTATGGATCAAAATAAGAGAAAAATAAAGAAACAGGAAGGCAAATAATTGCAATTTAAGACTGGAGCTGACCAGAGGGGAAGGCTGTTGAAAACACTTTAGAACTTAGAACTGAGTCAAGATATATATAGATAGTTATATGCAAAGAGATATATATAGATACATCTATATCTATATCTATATATCTATATAGATATATATATTCTGCAGCTGTGGTGGAAAAGGCAAAGAGGTTGAGCCTGTGCAGTAATTTCCCAATAGTGACCTATCTCACTCACCTGTGCCACAGTGCTCCAAATCAGCACTAAGGAAATTTCCCACTGAGAAGGGATGATGGTTTCTCTTCCACAGTGATGTCTCCTCCATCACAGTTTCATCTGCTGCCTCAGTGGGGCCAGGCTGGAAATGAGCTGCCACAGACAGGGGGCTCCCAGGGCTGCACTCGTGTTCATCAGGCCATTCTTTGTACTTACACCAAAAGGCCTTCACACCTGTGGGTTCTGCACTTTGTCCACAATAAACAGCTTTTCTGAAAAACTATCCTTGTGGTGTCACATCAACCATGTCAGCAACTGCTCCAAGTTAGTCAGAGTTCAATATGGCACATTTGGGAAAAGGGCAAAGGGCACAGCTGAAGGAAGGGCCCCATGTCAAATCCCTACTGGTGTCCTTACCCTTAAATCAAGTTCTCCTGCAACCTGATTATTATTGCTGGCAAACTTCTCCTAAAGCTTCTCTTCTCCTTTCTGTAGGGACAACAGATCACACACTAGAGCTAAATATTTTTGGGTCAGCCATAAACAACAATACCCACACAGAAAAGAATCCAGCTTGTGTCATTTGTAGTGCCTTACAAAATGAGAACAAGAGCTCAGCACTGCCTGCCATGGATCCTCCAGGCAAAGGGCAGACTGGCACCTGCTGCTCAGTGATCAGCTTTAGCTTTCTTCTACTTAGAAAAGTGTCTTTTAAAAGAGATCTGCATTTGCTTTGAATAGTTGCTTTCAAGAAGTATTCAAAGAGCAAAACAGCACAGAAAGATTTGCATGAAATAAACATTCTTGTGTTCTGAAGTCTGAATGTGTTGTATGACTCTCCTCCAAGTATTTCTGGAATCAGTATTTGGCATTTTTTCCAATTGTGAATCCTGACAGATTTGGAAGAATAAAACAGATCTTGGTTGCAATGACTTCCTTCTAAAATAAATAGTTCCATGGTAAAAACAGAAGCATAAAAATGAGAGTGCAATGAATAAAGAAGTTACAGTGTGATTTGCTTCTCTCTAAAATGGGTGGTATTTAGAGCATGTTAGAGAATACTAACAGGAGAGGAGTGCTACAAGCAGAACACTTGTGCATAACCAAAAAAAGGAGGGGAAACCCAGCTCCAAATATGAGAACAGCTTACAGATAATTCAACACACCCAAAAGGGCTAAAAAACTACTGATTCATTTTTGGGAAGTGAGTGGTCTTCAGCCTTTGCTGGCCATAGGCAGTGATGGCAAGCAGTTAATATATCAGCCATATTCGGTTTTCTTGGCTGTAGTTTTAATTTCTAATGGCTGAAAATAGCAAAGAAGAAAAAATAAGAAATAGCAAAGCATCTTATAAACACAGAGTTATCTTTAGCCATACACGGAGACCACTTTTATCAAATGAAACTTCAGCATCTACTACTATTTAATCAAATTATTTTTTTCTGTACTGAAAAAGTAAACTAAAGATTTAAAAAAAAAAAAAGCTTTCAAAATACAAGTATCTCAGTATCTCAGATCAAGGCATTAACAGGATAGTAAAGAGGAAATTCAGGATTAGCTTTTGTGACAGGAATCAGAAGTGCAAGACATTACACAAAAAGCTGTTTACCTAGAAGGTAAAATTTCCCTCTTTCAATTCCCTTTTCCTGCAAGGCAGCCCAGCTTCCTATCTCCTCTGCAGTTTCTGAGTATGCACACACAAAATGCAGTTTGCAATCCAAATTTCTTGCTTTTAAAAAAGGTACTGTAAGTATGATCATCTTCCCTACAGTATCTCCAAGACAGTTTCCAGCTACTTCATAAAAGGAGCATGAAAATGTCCATCTTCCCAGAAATGCAGAAGAGGGTGGCTGCGAGAGAAAAAACTGCAATCCTCTCTGCAGAGCTGTCGAGCCAGTGAACAATTTAAGTCTCATTTGATCTGTAATTGGAACAGGCTTTGCACAGAACAAGAATCTTAACGCCTAGATAAGAGCTCTGGGTTTAGTATTAATGATGATAAAAAGACTGGTTATAAATTTGTCCTGCCCATTGAAGTGAGAATTCCTAAATCTAGCAGTTGTAACAAAGTTAATTCTTACACTGATAAGGAATGAGAAAATGCATTCAGCTAAGCAAAGGAATTTAAAAATGGTTTATCAGTGCAAAAAACCTCAGTAGCTGATTGCTGCACGTGTCTTGACATGTAAATACAGAAATATTTTAGACACGAATGCCAAAAATAATCCCAGGGCAATTCAGCCCTGTACAGAAAGCTGGGCAGATCTTTTGAACTATCGTGGAATTCTCAGTGCAGGGCATCTGCAAAGTGCATTTCAGCCTCTGGGAAAAGAAAGCAATACACACCATTTTTGCTTTGCAAAGGAAATAATGACAAACCCCATCTGTTTCTTACAAACATATAAATTATTTTATTTACAAAGCCATGTTACAAAAAAAAATAATAATAAAGCAAAAAACAAAAAATACAATCGCTCACTAGAGAATATCTCCAGGCCCGGTGTTGAACCATGGCAGTATCAATCAGATACATGTTTGTTCTGGTTTTCCTTTTTTAAACTGTAAGCCATAGAATTTACTATTTACACCTACTTTAGACATTTATTCTGCTTACAATTATCACAAGCATGGAATGAATTCTATTTGATACTGCTAATACATAAAGGTGCAGGACAAAGAATGAAAATACTTAGTGTTACAAAATATGGATTGTAGAAAAGAAATTGGCTGTACAAGTATGGCATTTTTTTTTTCTTAGAATGATTGGACATGCTTTCTTCAAAAGTCTTCTGGAAAAGGTTCTAAAATCTGTAGTAGGAAAGCACAATATAGCAGGTGCAAATTCATTTCTGTGCAACAACAGTTATTTAATATATCCCATGACTGACCAGCTATGCAAAACCCACAGAGTTTTGTTAAAGTGCCATGGGTCAACAGCATAACAAAATATAAGGTGTAAATAGAAAAATTTCTTTTTTTCTTCTTTTTTTTTAAAACAATAGTTCACTGAGAATCAGCAATAATAGAATATGCTGTATAAACTATTCTCTACAAAGGTCGATCAGCACTATTTACAATTGTTACATCGATACAAAAGAAGGCATACAAGTTATCCAAGTCGCTTTTTATGGCTGACGGGCCTATGCATTGCGTATGTGGAACAACCAAAGCTTCTGAGCCTCTATTGCTGGAAACAAATCACAAGGTTTTCAGGCAAATGGGGAAGAAAAAGAACTACAAGTGAATGCTACACTAAGAATGCATTATAGGCTGGTCCAGTTTGTATCCACTTTTTTTCCAAAAGTTTACTTCCATTTCATTTTGCAGGCTAAAATTTCTGATACATTTAATTAAATAATGATTCTTTGATGATGAAAGAACACCACGGGATTTTACTTCGTGCTTGACTTTCCTGAAATGCTGTCAGGTGTAAGCCAGTTGAAAATAAAATTTAAGCAGCATTCAAAGGACAGGCTCCATAATTCAGCTTTCCAATTGAAAGATGCATGGAAACAGCTAAAGCTTCCTAAAACTACAAAATTGCTCCTTCAGTCACTGATTAGCATTATTTCTCAGAAGCAACCACTGAATCTCACAACCACTGTTTTCCCTCAACAACTAGAAATAGCAGTTCATTGATTACAGAGGATGACTTTGTTACTGAGATTTTTAAAATCCTGCAGTTTTATAACTCAAAATAAATTAAAAAAAATCAACATAGTACTGCTCCTAAAACTGAACAAGACAAAAATTGTGCAAAAATAACAAAGATATGTACACATTTTTCAGTCTGAAGAAATGTACAATAAAAACATAATTCAAAGAACATTTTAAAAATATAAACATTGCTTAAACTTTCCTAAGTTTCATACTGTTTCTGAAACTATACCGGTCAGTTAGCTCTGAAGTATAGCAAAACATAAATTATTACAAAATTAACACTATAAAAATTTATTTTAAGAATATTTCTAAACTTTTTTTCAAAGGGTCTAGCCTTGTTTATAATTGCTTAAACATTTTTAGTCTTAAAATTTGCCTTAACCCTTCTTTTTTTAAAAAAGAAAGTAGTAATAATCTCCCTATTTGCAGTCTCTCGCCTTTCCCCAAGATGTAAATAAACCAGCATATAAGTGCACTTTTAACACTGTAGAAATAAAAATTAACTCCTCTGTACTATTGTTCCAGTACCTAGTATTGGCTTCCTGATTATAAAATCTATATTTTATTAAAAAATTATTCAGTAATCCTATAAGAAACACTGTCAGTGCAATTCTATTAATGCAAGCCAATCTGCTCAACTCCTGTCCTCGCAAACCCAAACTGCTCACTGAAGCTATCAAGTGCTGTGTTCTTAAGGGTCTGGAAATCCCCCAAGATATGGGGATTTTACACACTGGGCCCTGATAACAGTAATTACAGTTTGGTGCAAAATTCTGCTATGCATTGATTGAAGTATAGATTCCTTAAGAGCCTGATTCTGGAAGAGGCTGAACACTCAGAGTTCCCACTGAAATTATTAAATGCTGTAGGTACAGAGCACCAATCAGGATTAGTCCCTAAAGTTGCAGTGCCCCAGCTGTTTGCAAATTACTAAGAAATGCACTCAATTTTTATCCATAGGACAAGCTTAAATACAGAATTACTGTAATTTTTATTTAATGAAAAAATTTGGAGATCCTTTAAATAAATTCAAATCATGGTCTGGATTTTTGTTTTGGAATGTCCATTGTGTTCTGGTTAGGAAACAAAGGGAGCATTGCAACGCTAACAGCTTTAAAAGGCATGAAACATAACCAAGCAGAACGCACAGATCAGTGGCAAATACAAGTGGAAAAACTAAACAAATCACTATTACAGTTTTCTGTAAATTTAATTCTCATTAAAACCACAAATTCATAAAAGATTAAATCCATCTGCAGGACATAGAAAAGAAAAACCCTGTGGAGTAGGGCTGCTGAGAGCTAGAGATTATAGGCTGGTTCCTTTTCCTTGTTATGGAAGAGTCCTTATTCTACCAGTCCGGTTTGATGTCTTCTAAAAGAGAAACCAGAGCCAGGTTCAAAATCACACAATGTCTTTTGGTATAAAACACTTCAATAATGTCTGTGGCTGACAGTACTCAAAGCAGGAATTTATTTCAAGTCCCTAAACTAAATTTCCTCCCTGTTTACTGATTACATTAGACCTTTAAGAAAAGGAACTGCTTTGAATAAACGGCATATTTCCTTTTGGGACGGTCTGATCTTAGTAAGCTTTGGTGAATTTCATGTTCATTAACTTGGTTATCATTACAAATAAAGAGCAGCAATTAGACGACAACTCTGAAGAATCTTTTCCTCTACACAGCATGTTTTCATGCACAAGGAATCCTCACACAGCATACACGTTGTCACCTTCCCTTAATAAAATGATCTAGTTATTCAGTATTTAAAAACCACCGCATACTGAGGTCTTGAAGTGTTAACACTTTCAGGCACCTAAAAGCACTATGAAGACAAAAAGACTTGATTAGTTAAAAACCTAGAACAAGAATAAAATCTGGAGAAAACAAACTTTTAATACATACAGGCACAAATAATTTGACTGTAAAACTATCATTCCATTAATTTTTGTTTAAGATCAAATAGTTTTTGTAGGGAAAAGTAGTATTTCTTTTACTAAAGCAACAAGAATAGTTGGAAAAACAGGCATGTTTTTATGTATACAATCCCTAATTCAGGTCTCAAAGAGGGGCAGCAATATTGATGTTAAACATTAATTGAGAAGAGTCTGTTTGAATTCAGCCTGATGGAGTTTAATGGAATGGGATGGAACTGACAGGCCCACAACAATTCTCATCATCCACCAGTCCCACGGGAGAACCCGAGTGAACTTCAACACATGGAGCAAATGGTCAAAAGCACCTATTCCTGTGACATCAGAACAACTACAGGCCACCTTCAGCTCACAACTCAGTAATGAGAAACACTCAGTTACGGGTGGCAGGTGACTTTCACAGCACTGCCACGTGTCTCTCACTGTGACTGGCTGCTTTGGGAAGCCACTGGAAGTTCTCCCGCTGGACTGCAGCTGGGCAGTCACAGGCACAAACGAGACTGGGTGTGGATTGGGTTTCCAGCCCAACACAATTTTCCAAAAGCCACATTCTCACCCAGCCACTCAGCCCTGTGGTGAGTTATGGACCCTTCTCCCTTCTCTTGAGAACAACAATCCTCTCCCTTCTGAGCCAGCAGACAGCTCCGCCAGGTTGCCTGGCCAGGGAACACAGCAGAGGCAGCCCAGAGGAACCGCTCCATATGCACATTTAGCTCAGCAGCTGCAGCTCTGCTTCCAACTGCATTGTTACAAGTCTGTTGTTGTGATGTATTCATGAAAACTTGCCAGATTTTTCCAACTATAAACCCTGGTGTATAGCAGAGATTGTCTCTGCCTACAGACCTTACTTCACTTGGACTCCCTGATCATCATGGTTATAGTCACACTAACATTCCAAACACGAGAGCTCAGCTTCCACAGTAATACCTTTACTGACACAGCATCTACTTGTAGATCCACTTATTGTTACCTAATTATTAACACCTTTATAATGAAATATTACAGCATAGTTTAGGCAGAAATTTTATTTAGGGACTATTCAATTGCTAGATTGGAGATAAAAGCTGCCAACAAAGCAGCTCAGATTTGACAGTGACAAGCATTTATTAAATAGGAAATCATTATTCATGGTTCCAAATACCAAAATCCTGTGTAAGTTAAAAAAAAAGGTTTAATAAAACTTAGTATCAACTTGATTTTTTTTGTATTTATACTTTGAGCTCCACATTCAACTACCAAACTGACAAACGTATTTTTAAAAAGAAAGAGTTTGTGGGGCTTACAACAAGCAAACACTTATATTTTTGATAAAGTTATGAAAATAGGCAGCTGAAAAGTTCTGCAATAATCTCAGTTTACATAGAGCTGACACCAAATTAATGTTTTGTATTCTGAGGTTTTCCCCATGGGATCTAGGCAACAGATCCCAACAAGTTCTGCTCCTCGGGTAGTGTCTATGTTATACTAACACAGGAGCAAGATGTTAAAACAAAAACAGCTTTGCACTTCAGAACAGTTTGTCACTGGCAGTTGGATGACAGTGTCACACAGGAATGCCACTCCTTAGAAGTATGAAGAAACTTTCCACTTTTTTCCCTTCAGAGTAGTTCTTTCGTATGTATTAGCATTCAGCAGTGAGAGAAAAAAAAATAATTTACTGTTTGGCAGTTCATCTCAAGATATGAGAGATTCAGAGTATTTTGAATAGGCATAAAGTGTGGGTGTGGGTTATCATTATTATTCTTTTCCTGTGTCTACACAGCAGAAACTAACAGCACAGCCATTTGGAATAACTATTCATGCATAATTTAGCCAGAATACATAACAGAATTCTAAGACACTGGCTGTACAGGAAACCCTCTGGATTGCTTGTGACTATACCTTGCTGAGGTGGGAAACCTTTTCACACTAAAGAATTTGATATTATATTCTTGAGAAAGTACTCAACTTGGAGAATCAAATACTAGGGACCATATTAAAATAAACCAGGGTACCAGCCCTCCAGACAGATGAGGGCTGGACCAAAAAAGCCAAGTTACAGCATTTATTATCATTATCTAACTCAGAGCCTGTTTAAGAAGAACTCACATTACACATGGGTTAGTTATGCTTTCAGATTAGTTTCTCTAAAAAGTCAAGTACCTCATCTTCTCTGTCCTGTTTCTGCTCTCCCTTTGCTGCTTCACTTCTGGCCTATTTTTAAATGCTGTCCCTCCTGTGCCAGTCTGGGGACTCTGCTGTGCCATCTTGCTCAGCAGGAGAAGTGGGATAGAAAAAACAACAGAGATCTGCTGCTGCTGAGCCTCTATCACCAAAGCAACAGCCAGTGAGCAGCACATGAGCCAACCTGAGCTGTAATACAGGTGGTGAAAAACAACTAAAAAAAGGGTAATTCATAATTCTTGGAGGGGAAAATAGCTGGAAAAAATTATATGAGAGGAGAAATCTAGTATTAGCTCACCAAAAGGCAGCTTCTATAAAGAAATGGATTCCTAAAGAAATTGTATTTGAAGGTTTTATAGCACAAAATGTTTCAAAACTGCTTACAGACTACTTAAGTACACTGTTTTAAAAGCAACTTACTTGTCTGTTGTGTACTGGGTTTGATGTACTCGAAGGACTGGATTGTGACAAAGCTACACTGCTATTTTTTCCAATCTGAAAAACATTAATGAGCAGTATTGAGAGGCATATTTGTCAGTTAAATTCAGATGCTGGTGATGGTCTTCCCTTCCCTGTGTAACATGGTACTAATCGTGTTGCATTTGGAACACAGGTACTTTGCTATTGCAAAAGATACACTTCAGATAGAATCATCATTATCTCTCAGAGCTTCTATAACTTAATAGTCTTAAAAGGCACATAAATACTGTTACAGGTCAGAAAGTAACACAGAAAACAGTAGAAGGAATATAAACTGTAACCCCCCACTTCTCTAGACTGAAATACAGGTTTCTCTAGTTACTGGAGTCACTCAGGGCAGCTGCTCCAAGTCACGGGATCCTCCCCAGGAGACCTTCCCCACTCCTGGAGAGCTCAAATCAAGTGGCCAAGCACCAGAGCATGCCCTAAATTATTCCATTTTTTCCCATATATCATTACACAATAAAGCAAACATTAATCACAAGAATGAAACTCCAAAGGTTCAAATTTGCATTTGTATCCATTTACTGCATCAGAGAATTTCTTTGGGAATGAGTGTAAACTGTAGTACACACACATACATTTTAAAAGTACTTTGTTATAATTCTGCAAATATTCCATCAGCTTGTTTCAATGTTTGTGAGTTCACAGCACTCTGCAAGAGCAGCCTGTTACAGGTTTTTGTACAATGACCTGTAAACATGGTGTACATATTTCTGTTGTGATACAAGAAGGGACACAGCTGTTGAGTCACAGGAGTAGTCCCTCACGGGTTACAGGACTGATAAAATTTAACCATGGACACCTGTCTGTAAATGGCAGATGACTGCAGTGTGACTAGCTGTTTACAAAGTCACTGACTTCAAGTAACATCATTTCAATCCTTTGATGGAGAGGTAGCAAGGACCTGTCTCCTAAGCACTGAGAAATGCAGCAGCCAGTTTCTTACTGACTTGTTGGGGCTGTGGCATGGGCTGGCAGGGCCTGCACAGGAGCAGCTTTCTCCTTCCCTTCTGCAGCATCGTTTGTTATTCTGCCATTTCAGGTTCAGAGTGAAAGGTAGCTTCTCTCCTCCTCTCCAGACCTGCCCTTTCTCACACAGAGATTGTTTGAAACAGTGTTCTCTGTCCACACTCTGTCCAGAATAAATGTTTAAAGTTTTTATTTACAGCTACTTTTGAAGGTGCTCCCATGGTGCATGAAGATTAAAAGGAGGGGTCTTTGCCTGTCCTGCTCCCTTCAGCTTATTTTGCCTGTCTCAGCTGTTCTCTAGAGGATAACATTCTTCAGCTACAAATCTTGACTAAAGATACACAACCTTTTATCTTTCCTGGTCATTCAGAACACTGGGACACATCTGCCAATCTTTCCTCCCTGGATGAACCATTACAGCATTCATAAACCCCTTCATAATAAATACATGTCCTCTTTTTAAATGGAGAAACAGCCACACAGGCTGAACAGGTACAGCACTCTGAAATGAAAGAAAGTTTCCCAGATGTCTTGGGTCTTTACTGATGGGAAACATAATTTCAAAAGTATAAGTGGGAGGCCAGAACTCAATTTTTTTTTTGCCAGTGTTCTTTAAAAATAAAGTGTACTTCAAAACCCAATGATTAACATTTCCATTTACTATCTATCCAGTCTAGAGTCGAATTAAATAAGAAAACTATACCTGAGCCTATCAACTGTTGCTGTGTTCTTAATATCTTCAATTTCCCCTATTACATGAAGGAACAGGAGCAAGATTTTAAACCACATCATCTTTTTTTTGGGTGGGATTTTTAACATAATTGTATTTCTACAAAACATCAAGTCAAACAGCACAGCTTAAAAGGGAATTTAAGTATTGTATTCTCCAGAGCTTCAATATACACATGTAGAGTATGTAATATTTGACCCATATGCTTAAATGGGTTCAAATTCAATTTATTTTGTATTGCAGAGTATCCTTGTCACAAAGACAATTAGCTGCCAGCTAGATTTCTGAAATACAATTAACTCCATTTTACCTTCTATTTTTGAGGAGGTAACATATTTTAATAGCTGTATCATATTCAATATAATGTTTTAACATGTTTATATATCTGTATATTGTAACACTCAATACAAATATTTAACCTCTTACTTAAGAAAAAAATACTAGCTAGAATTACATTTTTACAAATATTCAGCAAAGACCTCGGATTGATTTCTTGTGGTTTATTTACTTCTATTGCTGTGCAACATGATGAAATACATCACAAATTGAAACAGGAATGACACACAGGAACAGATTTGATCCCGAGGGAGCTCAGGATTTGAACTCAGAATCTCTGTAAGATTTCCTCACACTGTGCTAGCTACAGACACGGTCTGTGTCCTGGGAAAAGATGATACAATTCATTTCCTATTTCCCATGTTTGCACCAAAGCACCAATTTGTACTTACTTTTTCTTTCCATTTGACACCTTAAACCTCAGGGCAATTTAATCTTTTTGGGGACACATGTTTCAAAATTCAGACTGAGTGACAGAAGGAAGAATTTACAGTAACCTCTACTGACTTCAGTTACTGGAAGATCAGTTCTAATTGCAGGAGACATTTAAGAGGCTTACAATAGAAAGACAATGCCACTTCCCATTTTAAAAAGCCAAACAAGTAATCTCTGTTGCACCTCTGCTGGAAGTAGGAAAGAGAAAATATACCTGCTAGGCCATTCTTTGAGACATTCATTCTGTCTCCTACAGCAGCTTTAGTATTCATTTATTTCCTTTTTTCTCTCCCATTTCTGCCACATTACTTATGGATTGCTTTGCCCTTACCATCTTCTTTTCAAAATTCCACTTTTTTTTTTTTTTTAATGTGCAATATCCTTAGGAAATGAGAGTTTCAGAAACAAACCAAACCAAACCAAACCAAAATTTCCTAAGCTACCTTCTCTGGTTTCTCTGAGGTATCCTATTTTCTATGGCTTTGTCTTCCAGATGCCAGGGCCAAGTGTTGTTTTGTGTGCACTGCACAGCACTGGGCACAGTAGCAGAATGAAAGAGGAGATCATTATAAAGATCCTATTGGCAGCTTTCCCACCAGATCTAACTTCCCATATACTTTTGTTCTTGTATAGCACCACTGAAAGAGGAGGCAAAGCTCTGCTGCTATCAATGAAGGAAGCGTGTGTAACCTTATCTGCTGCACTGACTTCAATGTTCTGTGAACACAGGTACACTGAAAAAGGTAACCAAATATCCCCTAAAGGTCATCCATCCAGTTAAGAACTTAATATCTTAATTTTTACAGTTTCAAACAGGGAACACCTCAGACTCTCTCCAGGAGAAAGGTAAATGTGTTTTACAGAAGAGTTATGAAGAGACTAACATAGCATTAGGAAATTAACCAGCAACAAGTTTTGGAAAAGAAAGAAACAGAAATTTTGACTCTCATCTTTCTGCTTTCAATAACACAATTTATTTCAGAGAGATGAGAATTAAGAAATATTTTTTTTCTAAAAATTATTTATCAATTCTGGACATTCAATTTTACTTTCAGAGATACAAATAGGTACTTTAATAATTGAATAAAAAATCTCATAAAAATATTTTGAGAAAGTATTTATATATATACATATATATATATATATATACACATACACAGATGTATGCATGTATATATAAATTTTTTTTAACTCTCAAAACATCTTTCTATGACTGGTACAAAACAAATACAAATATATTTCTGTATTAACCTAGAAAGTAAGTTGTGTGATGAAAACCCATCTGAAGCAAATGTGGTATTTTCTTTTCAGAATGGATGAAATATTTCAAGGAAGTCAGACATGATCTGCAAAGAAATAACTGGAAGAGTCCCTTACCTGCCGAGAGATGGAGCTGCTTGCTGGATCTGGCACCGCAGAAATAAGGTTGGCAGTGCTCTTTCTATGAACACTATTCATACCAGGCATTTTAGTGATTTTACAGGCTTTGCTACTAGAACTAGAGTTTTTACGTTTTTTTCCTTCTGATTTGTCAAAAGAAAGGGGTAGAGAAGACACTGCATTATGTGCTCCCAGGGAGTGGTCCCCTGAGTGGTGCACGAGAGAAGATACAGACAGATTAGAAGTGTCAATACTGCTCACTACCATGCTCATGTGTTTCACTGAGTCTGTTGAACTGCTTGACAGTGAAGTCCGTCCTGAGGGCTCCGATTTGGCACTGAGTGGGCTTGTTCCATTATTGGTATTGTGCACAGACACACTGTTATAGGAGGATGTTGCCTGATAGGAGTTCAACGTTGAACTGGGGTTCAGGACACAGTTCTTTTTGTGGGACCCTGAAAATGAAGATGAGGAAGATGTCTGCAAAGATAATGAGGATGAGGACGACGACGAAGAGGACGACTGCGGCTTTTTCTTTTTGTTACTTGAAGACTCATCACTCCGAGATGACAGGTCTTTCACTTTTGAGGATTTGCTGGTTTTTGTTTTGGATGGCTTGTGGGATGGGGAAGGGATGACTGCTGGCACTGGTGACACAGCTGATGGCGCCTTAAAAGTTGAGTCCATGATACTTAGGCTTGCAGCCACGTGAGGAAAAGCTGTGGTGTGTGACATAATGGAATTCGTCTCTGCCGTTGTCACAAAGGCTGCATTTGATAACATGGCTGATGTCATTATGTAAGAAGAAGTAATCCTTGAACTGATAGGTGTTGAAGGAATATACACTGCACTGGGGTTGCTGAAGGGCTGTAGGACTGATGCTGGAAAAGGAGTGGAGACATGTGCTGCTGGAGAAGGCATGGGACTGTCTGCCGCAGGAGGGATTTTCCTAAACAGAAAAGGAAAGGAAAAAAAATGAAATACATAAAAGATTCCATCAAAAAATGCAGATAGGAAATAATTTCCATTAACTTATTCAAAAAGGCAAACCTAGTTCATTATAATTTTGATTCCTATTCTATGCTATTAATCACATACAGCAATTAAGTGCACAGTATTACAATTTAAACACAGCATTACAAATTTCATTTCCTTTTTCCTTCCCTTATTTTACCAAACAGTTAAAAAAATGCAAATAAAATGCCCGACAGTGGCACCTACACATATTCTAGTCACTATGTTTCATTAATTACATATCTTTTGCTTCAAAGTTCAGATTGTGGAACAGTTTCAATATCAACCTAAATTCATAGGTTAGATTTCATTAAGGTAGTAAATGAGCCAGTCTGGGGGATTGTGAAGCACTTAATCACTGAGCACAAAGAGGAAAGATCACCCCTTTCCAAATGCAGTGCTATTCCCAACAGCTCATTTGAGAGCTGGTTAGGTGGGATTAAACAGGCAAATTATTGATTAATTCTCACTAATATTGAAAAATTCACAAAATATTAAACAGAGCTTGATAAGCTTTATAAACAGCTGAATACTCTTTTGAGAAGAAAGTACAATAATATTACCTGTGAAATCAGTAGGATGTATTCAAATTCCTTTCCATTCAGCCATCACCTTTTATTTTATCTAATGTGGTGTTATTGGAGAACCAGACCTTCATAATGTCTCTTGGAAAACTATTATATGATTTTTTTCCCATTATTTAGACTTATATTTAATTCACAGTTTAATCCTATTTCTCTTTTCTAAGAAGCTGCACAGCCCCATAACTCTGCCCTTGTTATCCTCACTACTGACAACTTTCCCATTTTTAAAGGTTTACTCTTGCCCTCACAGAAGTATGATAAAAGAGCAGCCCTGAGTGTGCTGTCTAATCATAAATCAAATCCTAATTACAAGTGCTCTCTCAGGTATTCCTCCTATGGAGACTGTTGGACAGAACACAGTTTATGGCACAGTTACACAAGGGATTACATATGTCCATGCTGTCAGAAGTGAAGAAGTCCTACTGCCCGACACTTGCAATGCAAACACAGCTGCTATCAGAGCTGTCCTTCAGGTTCCTTTTAAAGAAGAGCCAACAATTCCTACCCACCTTTGCAAAGTACTCTGAGAACTAGAGATAAAAGTACTTTGTTAATGTTAGTTGTGAGAACATGGCCCTGCATCCCTGCACCTCTGGCCACAGCTGCAGAGCTATGGAACAGCAGCCTCACATCCAGCTCTGCCTGGGGAGCACAGGGAAAGGTCAGCCCAGAGGAGGGTTGAGGACAGCAGAGGAATAAAACAGAGGTTAGGCACTGTCAGCTTCCTGTGTTACAGAGACAAGTGAGTATGGTTGGAGCTCATTAAAGTATTAGAGATTACATAAATAGCTAAAATTTGAGAAAACTTTAAAAATCAGATTTAGTGGGAGCCGGATAAGGCCTGTTTACTTCTGGTTTCGAATAACTACTGTAGAGGTTTTGTTTTCTGTACTAGTTTGTACTAGTGGTGGTATATGTTTTTTCAGATGCTCAAGCATCTTTTCTCCTGACAAACAAAGCCAATAGGTAACAAATTTTAATATTCCTATATAAGGAAACTAAATTTTTTATTTGTGGAAGGTGACAGACACTAGTTTATGAATTTACAAAACAGACTGAGCATGATCAATCCCTGAACAGACATGAAACCGGCTCCTTTATGGCAGAACCACCCATTTCCGAACTCCTAGCACAATGGCATCGTTACCATTAAGTTACCAGGTTAGTCAGACAAGCCAAGCTTTAGTGCTTAAAAATAAATAAAAATCAAACCTTGTTTATCTAATGGCTGGCATCCAATGAATATAATACAGTCCTGATAATAAACAGCGACATGAAACCCTGCACTTTAGCATCATTACGCTGAAGAAGAATACTGCATATTCTGTAGCAGAATATCCCCAAAAAATCAATTCTATCTGTACATTCCATTAACTTTTAATTACTTTTTTTTTAAAGAACTGACATCTATTTTAGAAGTGCAGTCTATTTCAATGGCTCTGTGTAGGAAAACCTATAGTGCTTGGAACCTGCATAGTGATAAGAGAAGTGCTTCAACAGTGAGTAATAATCAGAATTTTAAGATCTCAGAGGCAGCAAGGGCACTATGAATTAAAAACCTATCATATTCCATCTTACAGACAGACAGATGTGCACCAAGTTCCTTATCTCACAACTCCTGCATCTTGCACAGCAAAGCCTGAATGGGTGATACAGGGGCATGATAAAGGCATAAAATCCTAAGCAAAAATCTTCATTCTTAGGGACTAGAAAGAGTCTTCAATCTGGCAGAAACTTACATCAGACTAGGATTGTTCTGTTGGACTGTATATTTCTTAACAGAGAAGATTTGTAGGCAGGTTACTGCTATACCTTAATAGAGGTAATTAAGAGGTAATTAATTAAGAGGTAATTTTACAAATGCTGGCCATGGAGTGCCTAATTTAGAAGTCTTACAGAATGAAAAATGTAAATTACCCACCAAGCACAAAAATTCCACTTACTTCCACATCTGTGAGTTCAAGTGTTTTTCTACCATGGAGTTCAGTGCGAATCGAAAATGGTCCCATCTTCTGTCAAAGACATAGTACCCTCTGCCCATTAAACGACTGCCATATGAACAGAACTGAAAGAAAAGATATTTCAGTGTTGCTTATAAAAATGTATTTCTACATCATGAAATATTTATTTACTGATCAAGGAACACCATTGTAAGTTGCATCATGCATATAAAACTTCTTTTAAAACATGGTTTTCATGATCTACAGCATAGTTTTTTTAAGAATTATGAAATATAGGCATAGTATTTCAGCTTAGTGTAAAGTATATTTTATAGTTCACTAATGAATCCGTGCCAGAGAAAGAATGTAACTGTTCAGGTACTTCTAGAGAAAAAATTCTTACTGCCTCAGAAAGACAAGTTATACTGTTCTGGGTGTCTTAAATCTCATAATTGCATGACAGCAATAAAAATATAACTGAAGAGGAAAATAAGTGCAATGGGAACATCTTTAGTATCTACTTAATAAACAAACCCCTGACATTTCAGTAAAAAATTAAATTATCATCCATGGCATCTGTGCTACAACAGAACCTGGGATACACTATTCACAGTGCATGAAAATCAACTGGAGGAGTAGCATTTAGAGAATTCTGTAGAGCTCAGGAGTACTTGCACTCCTTTCTCTGGAGAACTTCCTGAAAAGTCCTACTACACTCAAATGTTACAATCAGGAGTCTGCTCTTGTTTCAGCTCAGTCTTACTGATCTAAATGATGCAATGACTGCCTGCAGGAGAGAAACCTGTTACAAGCCATCCTCAAAAAACAAGACAACTCTCCATCATACAAGCGACCCAGTCACAGCAATTCTGGCTGACAGCAGAAGCACTGATGTGGTAGAAGAGCATCTATTCAAAGTACTTGTCAGCTTAATGGACAGCAAGTGGAGACTGCAACTGTTCATTTTAAGTCTGTTTCATGACAAGGTTTAACAGGTTAATTAAAATCACCACCTAAGTTGGCAAACTAGCCTCACCTCCCAGTGAGCTACCACTAACATCAAGTACCAACAAGAGGCAATTTAAGTAGCTACTGACTTTCCCCCTGTTTAATTATTACCACCTGGCCAGGAGAGGGACTTAGTAAGGAAAACAGTCTTTTCTAACACAAAATTCAGCAATTTAGCATGATCTGGAGGTGATTTACATCATCTCTTCTGACTTCACATTGATACAGACCAAGAACTGGTTTCACTACCAGTACCTGCTTCAGCTGAGAGATGCTAAGATCTCAGAGAACAGATGAGTCAGTGGGTTTGCCTTGAAACAGAACCAGGATCCTAAACCAAAACAGCTATTGACAGCCATGCCTCACTGCTGAGGCATGCACAAGAACTGGCTGCACTTAGATTATTTTTTGAATTGTGTGGGCACTCATGCAGTGAACCTTTAGTTTTTAATTCATAGAGAAGCAGTCAGCAATACCAAAGTAGCATACAATAGTAGCAAGCAAACAGGAGGTTTCTGCATATCATAGTACTATGTGGACTACAGTAATTCACATTTTCTCTGTAAGAACTAAATACAGGATTTTGTCTGACAGTCATTTAATGTTTGGGTCATGCTTTTTTCTGGTGTCTGACAGTAACAAGTTCTTCTTTGCTCTAGGGAATACAAACAATGCTACCAGTTATCACAACGTTTGTTTTATTTTGCATATCATATGGAAAACATGTAAGTGTATTTCTTGGCTCAATTTTTATGAGAAATAGTTTCTAAGAATTTCAAGAGTTCTCCCACTGCTTCTTGGTTTGAACAGTGTAAAAAAATTCACACTGCAGAGATAATACCACAAAGCAGCTTTTACTACTTAAAATGAAATTTCTCACTAACACAGGAGAAAGACAAAACCAGCTGCTCAAACACATACTTGAGCCACCACCAGAGCCTTTCCATTTTGAGATAAATGAAGCAATAGTTTCTAAGTCCACACACACTCACATAAATGACATTTAATCACTGCTTTAAACCAGACTACAGAAATCAATGGAGCACTGTACTAGCCTTGTGCCACCAACTGCCAGGTACAGTTTTGTAGGAACTGCAACCAAGAGAATATCTGCTCATGTCACATTTAAAGCAATGCAACTTTCCTCAGTTTAGCAGAACTACACCCATTTTGAAGTCTACTGAGAGGACAATCTAAAAATAGAACTTCTGATTTTCTGCTGCCCATCTCGTCCTACATCAATCTATCATGTGTACCAGCCAGCAGTCTCCTCCTACCTTATCCCATCCTTACCCTTTCCTGTTAATTGTATTTTTTCTCTTTAGAACAGTTTTCAGAATGTAAGGTCTTCATTCCTTACTTTCTTATTAAATTACTTATTTGTTCTCTCCCTAATTATGCAAGAACAATGGCAAGGCATGCCAGAGACTGACACATACCCCAAGAGGTCTGGGATGGTGTCCAGAAAAGTGACAGTCTAATTTCTCAGATTCTTCAGCTCCATCCGCTTCTCCTTCATCACTGGACAATCTGCTTGTGATATCTCCTCCCATGGAAGGCAGTGGCAGTTCTGGTATGTACCCACTGTGGTTTGAAGAACTGGTGCTGTTTATGCTATTTGCAGATGAAGGTCTAGAAGGAGAATATACATTTAAATCATCAGGGCTCAGAGGCTCTATAAACCTACCTGCTGGCATCAAGCATCAAAGGAAATGATGCCAGAAATGATCAATGTAAACAAGGGCAGTAAAAGACACCGAATAGCTGACATTTCATCTTGTCAGAAATATACTGTGGGGTTGTGTCCTGGTTTGAAAAGGAAGTGAGGTTTTTTGGGATGCTGTGGTCAAACCAATAGGTGCTCAGATTTGAATGTTGGCACCAGATGTGGCCACTGAGGACATGGACACGCCTCTGAGAACACGGGGGGTTAAAAGCAGAGCACTCCTGGGGGAAACACAAGAGGTCTCAACTGTGTTTCCAAGGGGAAGCCAATGCTACAAGAGGGACTTCTCTCTTCCTGATGAACTGATTATCTAAAGGGTGATGATGGACTGAGAGTTGGTGATCTGAAGGGTGGTAACTGAATTGAGAATCCAAGGTTTTGCACTACTGTAATGTATTGGAAATTTGGTGGGGGGAGGAGGAATGTTTTTGGAAGGTTTTCATTCTGAGTTCTGTGTGTGTTTCTTTTTATATATAGTTGTAGGTTAATAAAGTTTTTCTTCTTTATTCCTAAGTTGGAGCCTGTTTTGTTCTATTCCTGGTCACATCTCACAGCAGACATCAGGGAGAATATTTTCATGGGGGCACTGGCATTGTGCCAGCGTCAAGCCATGACAGGTTGTCACCAAGTTCATGTAAACAAAAGCATGCTTCTATTGCTTGAAATTTTAAATTTGCCATGAAGTTGGATTTCAGATCTTGAGAGAGACAAAGTATATTTAAAACACAAATAAAAATCAGGTATAAAAAAATCTTTTTACACTGCACCATGACTCTGCTACTTGATTAATCCCAAGGGTCCAATTACAAAAATCCTACATAAATCAGTGTACTAAATATAAGAGTGTTTAGCTGACCCCCTCTACAGGTAGATTAGTGAGTGCAGTAACTGGGAGAGCTCCTCACAGCATGTAGGTTTTCTTTAACTTTGTCTAAAATGCAATAAAACAAAGTAGGAATGTCTTTGCACCACAGGGTATGATGGTGCCTTGCCTTCCAAAAGCAGTTTGAAAACAGATTAGATTAGAAGTGGGGGTGGAAAAGCTTCTCAATTACAGTCTGTATAGCCATGTATGTATTGAGAACTCTGAGGCTGGAGGAGATGTCCACACGGGGCAAAATCTGTAGATAACTTCAGCCTCAATGAGCTCCTGGTCTCAGGACAGAGCAGTCCCCAAGCAGCAGCAGCAGCAGAGCCCCAGGCTCGCTGGCCAACACAGAGAGGCCACAAGGCTTCCATGGCAGCTCTGCAACAGGCAGGACAGCCCAACAGAGGCACTGCAGCAGAAACAGAAATGCAGACTACAAACATAATGTCTGACTGCCAAAATCCTCCTCCTCCTCGAGTACTGCTACCTCTGCAGTTTCTGCAGCTGATTCTCATGGAATTGCCATGTTTATGCCATCAAAAGTCCAGTTTTGCTACTGTGACACCTACTGAACCCCATTTCTACCCGTCTGTCTGTGCTGCTCTGTGTAAGGTCACTGATTTTACAAGAATTAGGCAGAGAAGCATCAATTCATCTGTGGGTATTCTTTCACTGTCTTTTCACACAAACACTGCAAGGCCCACCTCTGCCACCGTAGGAATGAAACTACATTCAGGCTTGGTGGCCACACAGAAAACATTGGAAACAGCTGTCTGAGACAGCAAATACAAGAAATATCTCTTTGATACTTTATAAAGACTATCGTAGTAGGACAGTTGCAAAATGAGCACCCAGTCCTGACCAAGGTTTTTGCAAAGAAATGAATGATGAAAAAAATATAAAGATGAAAAAAGCCAACCAATTTAGCTCGATGCACTCCAGCCAAAATTAGTACCAAAAAATCCCACAAATAAACAAAACATATGGGAAGTTTTCCAGAGGATAATTAGAATTCAGCAGATCAAATACCTCACACTGTTTTTTTGCAAAAGGATGCCTTCAGAATTTTTCATTGTCCTTCTGAAGAATGTTTTGGTCCTTTCTAAGAAAAATCTTCAAAACATACTATGGATAGTTTCATATCAATAGCTTTAAATCAACACTAAATTACACCGTAATGGGAAAAGTATTTCTGGAGAAAAATTCTATATAAATGTAAAGAATTTTACCACTAATATCTACATTGATTCATGTAAACAGACTTTTCTTCTCAATTGTGACCAAATGACTTGAATATAATCTTTCCTAATTATAACTACTGTTTTAGCAAAAAAAAATGCAGCTAGTCTGAGATTCTGAGCCAAGGGTGGACACTATTCCTTTCCTCATTCCCAATTAGATCCCAGGCTACCATGGACAGAGGTCAGTTAACATAAACTAGCAGAAATTCTTATATTAATATGTTTTATTGTGTAATAGCCTGAAGAAGAATTAAATACTTATAAAATGAGCTGTATGAATGTCTAAGAAATTTCCTACAGCACCTTCAGAATGCAACATTCCACACTGGAGAACCGCTTACCTTGGAAGTACAGAATTTGGTGGTCTAGATTTTGCAGGAGATGTTACTTTAGATTCTTGCCCAGAGTTCACTGAGGATCCTGACAGAGAGTCTTGTGCTGGTGTGGGCTGGCTCTGATAGCTTTCCCTTGCAGATGGTGGATGCTCTTTGTCTTTTGCAACTTCTTTTTCCCTGGATCGAGCTTTGTGTTCAGCTAGAAGGATGTCAAACTGTTTTTTACGGCCTGGAACTGCTCGTCGATGATTAAGTGAATGAGTCTAAAAATAGGGTGGTTAAAAAGCATTTGTGTGTGCATGACATTGTTTATGAGTCCTCTACACTTCTGATACACCACTACTCTAAAAGATAAAATCTACTTCAAATAACTTTAGCCACAGTTATGGAAATAAAGCTGCTACTCCACATTATCTTTGATAACTTATAAAGTCATTCTTAAGAAATGCCAACATCAAGGCTAAAATTACTTTTTGCAACAATTTTTATATAATAGAGACTATTGACTTACCTTTTCAAGATGGAAAATAGAATTGCAGTAATTTAAAGATATTAAGAAAATCATTGTAGCTTTTAACTTACAATGAAAAACTGATTTCATTGGATTGAAAAACATGAATAGATTTTAAAGCAAATTTAGTTGATGATCTCTACTGACAGGCAGCACATACACGTACAAATGTTCATTAGAAATGTCTCACACTGCAGCTACTTTTTGATGCAGGAGTTATTACTATCACAAGGGCAGCCTCCGAGTAATTTATTATACAAAAATATGGTAATTTTTTTACTAAAAAGTGACTATACTTAAACATTGTTGCACACATGAACCAAAAAAGAAGCATTTAAAATAACACTTGGGCTTCTACATGAAACGTTAATGCTTTTTGCATAATAAAATGACATGAAAAAAATCTTTTTAGAAATATCAGTGGAATAATGCAGATGCTCTGATTCAAAGAAACAGAATTACACAAAAGAATTACCTGAAGACAGCGCCTGAATACCATACCCATTGTCTGTAAGACAGGAGCAGGTATGACCTCTCAAACTACTGTGGTAGGATTTAAACTATAACAAAGCATCTGATATTTTATCTTCTAAGAAAAATACCTTGCAGGTGAGTGATCTTGTGCAAGGTTTCTTTGTTTCAGGATCCAGTACTCCACAGTGCTTATTTGGGTCAAATTCTCTTTCTGTTTAGTGGGAGAATGGGAAATGAGAAAAAAAATAGATTATTATAGAAGTTTTAACCAGAGTAGCTTATAATTTTTGCCTGTTAGAATTTGGCTTAATCAGGTTCAACCTGAACCACTGATCCCAACCCCAGCATCCCGTAACAGTGCTATGTGCATCACTCATAGAGTTGAGTATTTTTTTGCCCTTGCATGTTTAAAACCATTTAGAGCAGGATTTCAGCCAAAGACTTCATGGAAATTAGTCTGCTTACAGTGGAGTGGCCCGAACAAAGGACCAAGCCAATTCCCTGTGACTTCAGTTCCCTCTCTGACTCTGCCTGCCTCTGAGGCCATAAAACACAGCATTTGCAGCTCTGGCTCCAGAGCTGGGCTAAGACACAAACGGTATCTCAAGTGCTTTAAACAACATTTCTCTGACATACTTAGAAACTCTAGAAAACAACCCATGGTTGATTACTGGTGGCATTTTAAAAATAAAATTTATCTAAATCTTTATAAAAATAACATGTATGTTAGTTTTTATTTCCCCATGTGAAGGGAGAGAAGGAATTTAAAGATTGCAGAGATTATGAGAAAAGGCATTTACATGAGTTCTACTCATGATTAACATTAAAAGGGCATTAATATTTAATATGCTGTATCTGTATATTTAATTTCATTAATAATTTACTATTTCTACACCACAGATAGCATCACTTCCCTTAGGTTATGTGAATATTATTTCAGGGTTTGCATTAAGAATTGTAACAAAACTATGGACACACACTTTTTAGTTTATGCCATGAAAACCCTTTACCGTTACCTTCACAGACCGTGACAAATTATGGTATAACTGGCAGACAAGTTTGCTTTTGTTTGGTAGGGGAATACAAACTATTTGCCAAATCCTATTTTAACTATACAGTGGTGTTACATTCAGATACAATAAACATCCTGTACTCAAATACAACATTTAATCAGAGGATTTAAAAATTCTTTTAAACAAACAAATGGGAGCTAAGAGGAAGACAGTGATTCACAGCTGTGCTACAATGCTATGACAGCATCACAGCAAGAAGAACAGCTGGAATAAGAAAAGAAAGGAAAAGTAGCTTATGTTGGACAGCAACTAGCCTCCAGATAGCACAATTTCTAGCAGTTTTATGTATTCTGCTATCTAGACTTAAAAATGTTTATGCAAACATTCAATGGTTATATTATTAACCTATTAGCAAAACCATACAAAAAAGGGAGCTTGGAAAAACCAGCTGGCATAGTTTTTTATTTGTGAAATCTAGAAAGGAACTGAAATATGTTATAGGCAGTTGTAGTTCCTTTGGCATTTACAACACAACAGAAACACAAAAATAGCAGTGTGTGACTCAATATAATAACTATTTTTTTCTACTTAATAGATGAAAACACATGTTCATGAACTAAAGGAGTTAGCTGCTCCTGGGGTTTGAGAGTAAGATGTTCCTATTACAGTTTCCTGAATGACCCACCTAAAACCTTCAATGCAAATTGAAAAAAACAAACTAAGGAGACAATATGGACTAATAAATATGCCTTCAAATGAAAAGTCCTGAAGGCAATTATAAGGCTGTGAAATGTGTTCTGAAAGTTACCAAGCAAGGACTGTTGTGGACCAACAGAGAAACACTTAAAAAATCAAAAGTGGTCCAGATTAGTACTTGTCAGTAAGTGGCCCAACTGACTAAGACTTGTAGGAGTGATTATAGCAAAGTCAGTTATTAGGAAAACATATACAGATCAAAATCAACATAAGGAGTTATAAGAGGAAAGAGTGGAAGTCTCTGCCATTGACTGAACAACAAAATAATATTGTTTCCCTGAGAAACAGAAAATAGTGAACAAACAGGAAACCACTTCTCCTGGCTGAAGCATTTATGGCTGCTCCAGAGAAATCATGAACATCTAATTGCCAGCTACAGACATGCCTGGTTTGGGCAACACACTACATGAAACTTACCACCTTCTTATCAGTAACAAAATGCAGCTTCTGCCCACTGTGTTAGGAAATGGGGAGTGTGGCAAGGCCCAGAGCCCTGTGCACAGGCACAGCTTGAGAAAGCTGCTTTTCTGGAATGGATTCCACTTCTTCACGTTCAGTGGACAAAGTGAAGAGCATTTGTTATAACCTCACCAAGAGAAGAGCAAGGGCCAAGACTGAACTGTCAGAAACTTCTGTTTGCTACAGAACAGTTTTTCCTGGCGTACGCTGGGCGCCTGCATTCTTTAACATCAACCCAAAGAGAACAAGAACTAAGGAAGATTTAGAAAAAAAATATTTTTTTTACACTTGCTACTAGGAAACATGGATCCACTTATGCTGGGCAGCTACAGACTGTCTTTTGTGGTTCCACAAGCTGTTTCCTCTCTCTCAACAAGGACAGTGCTCCTGAAAAGAGGGCAGGTTCATTCATCACACAAACAACCACCAGCTCTCAGCAAAGAAAAAAACCAACTTCTACCACAGTCAGGAAAATGGTGTGAGAGACAGTAGAGGTTGCTAAAAAGGGAAGGAAACAGATGCAAACGGGCCAAACTTATTAGGGAGCTTCAAAAATTAATGTCTGTACAGCTCTAGGGCAGCAGACTGAGGGAAACCTAAATCCCTTGGCTGCAATTTCATCCTTTTCATGTGAAATGAATGAAATTATGGGATAACTCAAATAATCATCTCATTGACCTTCCAAGATCTTTTTATCAGGCTTTGCACAGTCCTGTATAATAATGGAGAGAAATACATCATAGTGACATACAATCTACAGGCAATTCATCTCCAGTGCTCTCAGGACTTCTACGATTTGAATAATCCCTAAATTATTGCATTGCTGCATCAATACACAAGGCAGTAGAAGTAAGACTGAACAGATCACAAATCTGATCATGACAGAGGAGCTGTAAAAAAAAAGTCTCACTTCTGTGTATTTGTTACCCATATAAAAGTAAACACATGCCTATCCAGGTGCTCAATCAATCCTGTGCAGAAATTTCCACCATGTTCCCTAGCCTAGAAGACACTGCAAGTCTGAGCTTAGAGAAAGAACAGTGCCAGAGCCACCTCCACAGTAAAGCCAGCAAGCTGTAGGAAGGGCCTACAGAGCTGATTCTCCTTTATGAACACATTTCTGCAAGCACTTGCACAAAAATATGCAAATATCACCCACAGCCCTGCAGTGGTAAGTGGTGACATGAGGAAACCCACTAACAGTTTAAATTGCTCAAGAAGAAATTTTAAATTGATTAGCTTAATTAGTTTAATTTAGCATCTAACACATTATGGGAAATAACAGGTTAAAGGGAAGCAACATTCTAAATTAACCGTAAAATATAGAGAGTTTTTATTAGAATAATATATTGGATCTTAAAAAGCAAAATGTAGGGGTAAAAGCCTAATCTTAAGCTACCCTCTTGTAACATTTTTTCATGTTGTGAAAAGCTATAAATGAACAATGGTTGTGTTTTCTTATAGGCTAACTTCAACTAGTTAAGAAAGCAATCAGTGTACTGAACCCTTTCAGGCAATGGCATTGTTCCATGCCCCACACAGCCCCAGCAAACACCTCACACTGCTCTGAAATCCAGCCAAGGTAGCAGCACCATAGGCTAACTGCCAAATCTGAGAAAATGAACAAAATAAACCTGATATTCAGGCAAAAAATAGGACACACTCATTAACTGGAAATGAAAGCATTTATCTTGTACAACTTATACTGGTTCATAACTAGTGCACATTTAGAAATCACGTGAACTAACTTTGTGCCAAAGTGACGATCTAATGCGGATCATGCTGCCATTAGCAAAATTAGCCTTTCAGTACACACAAGAAGTTCCTGCCCAAGTCACAAAGTACTGCCAGCTGATGAATAGACCCTGCACAGCTTCTTCAGCTGTAAATTTGAGTCAG
The DNA here is from genome assembly GCA_024362935.1 of Setophaga petechia. Lineage (NCBI taxonomy): Eukaryota > Metazoa > Chordata > Aves > Passeriformes > Parulidae > Setophaga > Setophaga petechia. The sequence goes on along the minus strand of JANCRA010000012.1, from coordinate 9,003,211 downwards.
TTACTCTTGCTTTAAAAAAACATAAAATAAAAACCCTCAAAACGCTTTGTTTCCCTTCATTCAGAGCAAAAATCTGTTTTCTGCTTTCAGGGGTAAATTCTCTCCATGCTGCCCAGCAGCTGACATGGGTCACCTCTACGGAACTCCACCAAAAATAATTCTTCCTCCCAGTGGACAACAACCTTTCTAACAGAGCCTCTGCCCTCCCACAATGTGGTGTTCTGTGCTTTGGTGGCAGGTTTGAACAAGGACCCACATCCTCAGAACTACCCTGCCTAAGGCCATCCAGGACATTTCTCATTTAATGTCATTTTCTCAACTCCACTGTCCTGTCTTCCTGAGCAAGATAAAGATCCTCAAGCTAGAAACATTGCCACTCATATGGGAATTTCAGGGGGAGAGGGCTGAAAGGAAATTATGGCTTTTAACGCTTCCCTAGCATTTCCTGTATCTCGTTAAGAATTTTCTCATATTTAAAATTTAAAAAAAAGAGTTTTTAAAAAAATCATAACTTAGGAGGATAAATCAATGTCTTAAACCTGTTCAACTTGATCATGACTGAACTGAAGACACACAACCAAGGCACAGTTTCCTTTGTTGTAAACAGACTCAAATCCCATAATGGCTTAAAGAAGTTTTCTGCCTTTCTGTTTTAATGAATTTACTTCCTTAAAAATTTATTTGGCCTGTTGACCAGTAATTTCAAGCTGAACAGAATGTGTACTTTAAAAATACTTCACACATGCTAAGAGTGTGAAAGCTTTCATTTTCATACATGCAACTCAGCATCTTAGAGCAAAACAATCAAACCAAACCCAGCATTTTATTAGCTGCATTATGAGCTATAGAAGCATTAACAAAGAAAAACAGACTGCCACAAAAGGTGAATGACAACATCACGTACCTGAAAGTCTTTTGTAAGGCTTGTTACTGCTTTTAGTGCCATTTTGGTGTTTCTTGTCTATTGATGGAGCTACAATTCCTTTGCCGTTCAGAATCTTTTCTGGTGATGGTGGCACTGACTTGGATGTCAAACCAGATTTAACCAAAGTTGGAGCAGGTATGGTGGATGAAGAAGTTGAGGAGGAAGTGATGGTGGTAGTGGTTGCAGAATTCATTTTAACATTGGCACCATCTGCCTTCACTAGGTTAGGAATTTTCTCTAGACTGACTACTGGAACAGGAACACTGCAAGATCAAAGGAAAATATTCATGTGGTATTTTCTGCACCAAAGATTTACAGTTACTTAATCCCTTTCCACAGATACAAAAATTTCAATGCAAGTGACACAGCGTCTTAAGACCAGACTAAAATGAAATACTTGGTACCAGTATTGACTATTTTTGTTCAATCAAGCATTTACAAAGCCAGGCATCTGTAAAGCCCAGCATTGAAGAGAATTATGAAAATGAACCTTTGTGTTTTCTTTAAGATCCAATCCCCTACTATTCACAAGCAAAATCAGTATTTGGTACCAAGCAAAACATACTCCTTACAAATATGGTCTCATGCCTTTAACACAAGCACATACCAGATATGTGTATGCTGTACTAAACTCACCATGATAATGAAGCAGTTTGCTAATAATGTTAATATTTTTAAACAAACACAAAAATAATTCATTTGCTCAGATGTGTCTAAATGACATACAAGTTCTGGAAACAAGGAGAAAAGAGATTTTAAGCATAGAAATATTAACAGTTGTCCCTTTAAAAGTATTAAAATCATTGGTGACTTGAGCATTATTACAATGTATTCTAATAAAATCTTAGGGACTTAAAAATAAAAATTCTCAATATAGTTATTAACTTATTTGGCCCTTTTCGAAGTAAAGTTTGCAGTAACTAACTTACTCTAACTTAACTACCACCATTGCATATTTGTGACACTAATAAATGCTACCTTCTCAATTTGGCAGCAAAACAGATTGAGACAAATTATTTTCAGCTGCAACAGTATTTTAACGTTTTTATCTCCATGAGGAAATATCCAGTGATAGCTTTTTATCTACTCAACAACTCCAAAACTGGATATCTTGTGACCACCAGTTAATACATAAATTATATACCCCTCCCTACTGAAACAAATCCAAATAAAAAATATAACGCATGCATGGTTAGGGAAATCCCTCCATTCATAGCTCACACAATTTCAGTCTTTTGTGTCTGAAAATGGCACCTTTGCTGCACCTTTCTACAGAAGGAATTTTTAACAGCTGTGGAGTTTTCACAATCAGAAAAAGATGACTTTGAGATGGCATTCTCCATGGGACACACTTTGGAAACATCAAAGGAGGGTTCAAAATAACTCAACTCTTGGCCTTCCTGGGCTCCCACAAACTTGTTTCTCTGTAGCTGCTGAAGATGATAAACCTTATTCTAAGGGTATTTTAACATAGGAAAGTGTGCCAGCATTGATATAAACAATAAGTATACACAACTATGAGGAAGATTTAGATACCAAGACATCTTCTGGAGTTGAAATTAAATCATATAAAACTCCTGTCTCCTGTGGTACTACAAACAAAGCAGTTAGTCAGAATACAGATGCAACTGCAGTAATGTGTAGAGCACTAGCCAGTAATCAAGCAAAAAATGTACCTTATTCACAAAATCAGAAATGAATGCAAACATGTAGCTATGAAAAGGAGGATTTGATCCTCCCCTTTTTTAAACTGCTCTGAAATTATTAAATGGCAGACAAAATTTGTAAAACCTCAGCGTAAGAACTATTTTGTTTTTGTCTTTAAAGAGATGGCAATTACATTATCTGAGAATTTTACATTAAGTAGTTTTACTAAACATAAACTACATAAAAACATTTGAGCAAATCTTCATGCCCAGTCTCTAAGAACTATCTTAATTCAAAATACTGATATTCAGAGAAAAAAATCAAGTGTATGATCTGGTTTAGTAGTGAGATATTGTTAATAAAAATGGACAGGGTTTCTCTGTTTCGCAGTGTTCAGAATCTCAGATCCTAGGGCACATATAGTTGGATCACTGTGATAATGAAAAATGCCCAGGGGAAGGAATATTTTTGCTTCATTTTGTTACAGATCAACAAGTCAGCCTTCATTATGCATTTCACTGTAGTGTAGAAGAAAAAATAAAAATACTCCTCATGCCTTAGTTTTAGCTTTCATATTTTTTAGATTCTGTAGTGCCTTAGTGTGTGATTCTGAACTTCATAATAAGCAATAGCAAGTTCTCTTCACAGTTTAATTAGACAAAACAACCCTTTTCTAGCCTGAGAACCAAGGACACCATTGCAGCTTCAGGCCCAAAAAGTACAAAAACCAGCAAACTGAGGAGAGCAATCTGGGAGGATGGGAGTGCATAACCTGAAGCTGTAATTGGACAATTGACCCCAATATGTAAAAGGACCAAAACTTCTAAGAGCGTGAAAACTCGTGACCGTTGTCCATCTTGGGTGTAGCCTTGGCTGGGCTCTTGTACTGCCCAAGGTGTATCCTCTGAAGGCCTTTCAATAAATACCTACTTTATTCCTTTAACTCTGCCTAGCCTCTCTATGCATCACCCCAGTACCTGTGGGTATACACATTCTATAGGATTTCTGGTACTCTATAGTAAATGATTTTTGATTTCAGAAGATACAGATTATAATTTCTCGCTCTCTTGTACTGCATTGAACAGTGAAGACCTCTAGTTTAGTCTTAGCATAACATACAAAGAGTAATTTATTACCAAATGGCAAATTGGAAGGTCCACAGGACCACTGACTGGAGTAAACTATTAAGGTCTTAAAAAGGAAATAAATCACAAATGTTCATATTTATATTTGGTAGTTAGAAAGAATCCTTTTCCCAAACGGGGTTTTTTGAGTAAAAAATTGAGGATTTATTTCAAAAGTTTGTTAGCAAAAGAAAACCCAGGTTTTTAGTCTTATTTACTGTATTTTAAAAGGAGTTTTTTAACAATAAGATTGTTTAGATTTTTTTGAAGACAGCTGTTGAAAGGGACAATTAGAAAAGCAACATGCAACAAACATAAAAAGTGAGGAAAAAAATCTCTTCAGTAAAGACTTTTTTTGACAAAAGAAACTCTAGTAAGAATAGCAGTATTTATCTAATAGGCAATAAAAGTTACTACCAAAGCAAACACATCAGAAACATTCATTATTTCTTCTGCAATAAGAAGGAAATAGGATAACTCTCTCCAGTCAGATAAAAATACTTTTTGATTCCTTCAGTAAGTGCAAAGTGCCAGCTGAAAAATAATGATTGATTTTTTTCTTTTTACATAAGGGAATCTGCATAATGCGACAATGGGTTCCAAAAGAGTTTGAGCAATATTGGGTCTCAGCATATTAATTTTTAATTGAATCTTGGAATCTTAGAGAAGCTAGATGAGTGCTGCTCTTTCATCCATGCTGAAAACCCAAACCAAAGTGTCTTGGAAGAAATATTCGAAAAGCTAATAAAAATAAGTTGACATGATTTTGCTGAGGATCAGATTCTGGCAAACAAATATGGTTTCACTTTTTGATGAAGTTACCAGTTAAGCTGACAAAGATAACCATGAAAATGTTCCAGTTTTTGAAAGGCATCATAAAACACAAAGAATGACTTAAAAGCAAATGTTAAACAATATGAAATTGAGATCTAGTTTTTCTGAGATTTATGATTCGTTAGGGATGTTTTGCTAGGAGCATTTTTAGCCATCGTTACCAAGTCTGACATGACCGAAAACTTCAGTGGACTTGAGACATAAAGATAAGATTGCTGGTGTTAATATGTGCTGATGGAATCAGGATTGACAGGAACTGAATAATGACGAGGCAAAGCTATAAAAAGCAGTATGGAGTGTCTGGTAAAGTTCATCAACTCAAAGAGACATTTTAATACAAATGAATGTAAAGTTACATGTGAAATAACAAGCTGTTCAGTCTGCAGTGAAATACAGGGAAACAACACACTGGAAAACAGTGACACAAATATTTAGTGGTCATGATGAATAAGCAATATGGGGTTTTATTTCACTGTTGTGCTTATATCAACGATGGGATATGGCAAGTAAGAAATAGTTTTCACACCTCCTTGGTAATACTGATATTGGATTATGGCTTCTAGTGTTGCTGACCAGTGGGACAATACCAGTGTTGATGAACTAGAAAGGAACCACTAAAGGCTCAGAAATGAGGACTACAAAAAGTGCATGGTCATAACACACTTTAGAAGCTCATTCTCTTTTCAAATAAGGTAACATTTCCTTCTGTTTTCTCATGCTTTGTTGGGCAGTTGGACTAGATGATCATTGTAGGTCCCTGCCAACATGCAAGAAAAATAACTGCAGTATGTCACAACACTTTTCATACCTGTAGCTCCTCTTACTTCTGTTTTCCTTTCTCTTGGCTTTTAAAAAATATTTCTCCTTCCCATTATGTAATTTTGCTGGGTTTATGTTTTGGTCATTTGTAACTATATTAATTCTAAAAGCTCAGTCACTCATCCAACTCTTCCCATTTGTGAGGAAAGAAATTCACAAACATTTAAAACCATAAAACATTGCTCTATTCTACGTTGCTGGAACTGCCTCTACAATGTACAAAATGTTTGTGATTTAATGTTAGATTATATGGTCCAAGTTAACCCTGCTCAGTTTTGCTTCCATGCTACAATAGGAATATCCTTAAATCATAACTATCTTCACTTTCTCAGCCTCAGTATAAACAATGATATCTCCTTATAGAAATAAAGGCCAAGAGATTATTAAAAAATACTTTGAAAGTGACATTTTAAATTCTAAAGGATTGCCCAGAGATATACCTTTGGGATCCTTTTTCTGTTTACAGAAAGAGTCAGTTTTCTCTGTGTTGATGAAAATCACATCATTTCCATCTCATTTTTTTCATTTTCAGAACTTCTGGCAGGCTAAACTTTGTGGAGGGAGGCCAAGGAATTCTGCTTCAGCTGGTTTCTTAGTACTAGCTTACTTCAACACTTTACCCCAATTTTATGCTGCCTTAGGATCATGGATAGGTGGAAATGAACACCCTGTAGCATCACAACACCTAATCCACCATGGCAGCACCCAGAAGCTGTGCTGGGGCACAGCAAAGTGAAGCAGCATCCTTTGGGAAGGTCAGCAATGAGGAAAAGAGCTCCTGGCTGCAGGAATTCCTTTTATAAAGGGTAAGCATCTGAGCTATGCTTACTAATTATGATCACTTGTTCATTATTATTGTTATTTCTACAAATTCTTTGCCCTTTTCTCCCTGGTTTCTACCCTTCTGCTCTACCTCTTACCACCTTGACTGCAAGCTGCAGAAAATGATGGCTTGCATTTATCTTGTGCACAGTGCAGTGGTGCTCCAGCTCTGCTCCATCTCTAAGCACTGCTGTATTAATAGCAACGATACAGAGAGATACAGGGGGAAAAATCAGAACTGACAGATATTTCTGGATGATGTATTCACAATAATACTTTATATTCCAACTACAAGAAGGGAGGTATTAAAACAGCAGCTAAAAAATTAAACAGTTCCAGATCTCTTTTATCTGATCATTCCAATCATGATTTTTAAAGCATTAGCCATGGAACAACCAGAACCTCTGGAGCACATCTTAGTACAACAAAGGACATGAACAAGAGAAAGAGCTACTTGGTCAATGGCTAAGATGATGCCTCAACCAAAGCTATTACAAATATAACAACAGAAGTTGGATCTACATGAAGGCAGGCACAGCAACAGATCTACTGGGTTCTGCTGTTGCAGAGGCAAAATTCTAGCTGTAACAACTAAAATTTAAAGGAGATGCTGTATAAAACAATCCAGCAAACCCAACAAAGGTTGTTCCAAGTCTGAAAAGCAATCACTAAAGTGATATAATTCCTGAAATAAGCTGATTTGACAACTCTCTGGAAGAACTTAGGTCAAATAAATGCTCGGTATGAGATTACAATGTAACAGGCAAAAGCACTGAGGACCTGGAAGCTTCTGAGGATGAGAAACCACAACACACTTGGATGCACCATGAATCCTATTTGCATTTTTGAGACAAATGTTTCTGTGTCGATTGAGTATTTCTTTCTAAAAGCTAAGACAAGAAATTCTATGGCTTGTGCAGCAGCTGAATGGAAAACAGAATCTTAAAAAAGAAGAAATTTTATTAATAATTTCACCTTAAGTCAGATCTGCTGAATATTTTCTAGTGTTCTAAATAAATATTATAATCCTCTAATGGAACAGGAACAAACACTTGTCAGCTCTCAGCTGTCAGCTCTCTATAACCTGTGATGATTAGCAGACAGATTTTATTCTCTAACCAGTCATGTAATCTAAGGTACTTAACACTATATTTTGCAAGAGAATTTTATTGATCTTCACTTCAGACTGTTTGTGATTTGCTGTGTGGTAATTACAGTATCTTTAACTACTGTATGCCTCATTTTCCCCCAAAACAAAACAAAACTGCAGTATGATCTCCCAGCACTGCTGCAAGAATGATGTAATTCTTGGTACAACTACCGTCATATTCATTGCCAAACAATCAACAGAGCAGTACAACACTTCTAAATGGTTAAATCTACCTTGTCAATAATCATCAGTAAATATTTAGGATGTTACCAATAAAGGGAAAAGGGATTGGTGGAAATGCTCAGCTATTTTGTTCCCTTCCAGCTTTTACTGACTGCCAGAATGACATCTGTTGCCAGAACGGAAGATATTGTTTATAGATTCATTGAGTCTGCTGAAATGTGGATATGCAAGTTGCTGTCTGTAACATGATGAAAAATAGGTTTATAGTCAATAGTGTTAATACTCTGAAATCCTTTCTGAATTTCTTTTAATCAGACTTATAAAAGAATCCCCTCTTGGATAAAATTCCCCTCCAACATTCAGAAGAAAAAGTCACCATTCAGTCAATAATATTTGGTTTCAAGCAGTTAATGAGGTACTTACACACAACTGAGACAAAGGCTATTCTGCTTTTCTAGCTAATGTGTGAATGTAAAGTCTAACCAATCAGATTTCCTATTTTCAGAACTTTATACCATAATTGCTCACAATACTCATTATGCTTGAAAAGACGGTAGGTCCAGATTTATAGGAAGAATAAATTTTTTTCAGGGCAAGGTAAATTCTACAGCTAGGCAGAAGCTGCTGTCTTTGAAATCATTCCAACTTGTGCATGTTTCAGGCAGAAACATGAGCTATGCCTTTAACATAATCTGAGCTTATTCTTAGTCTCATGAGTGAATAGTTTGCATTAAATGATTTACTGTTCTAAGGAAGTTGTGTCCAGAAACCTACCTAAAATCATGACCTTTTTATGCTAGGTATTACATATAAAAGGGAAGGATCTCTAAAGTAAGTAGATACATCTTCAGAAAAAGGAAGTCTCTCTATCTCAAATTTACAGACAAAGAACTGAAGCTGAAGAGACCAAGGCATAACAGAACCAGGAACTCAACCCAGATCTCAAGTCACCAACCTAATGGCCTAATCACAAAGCATCTTTCCTGTAGATAATGAAGACAAAACAGTTTCTTAAGGGATAAAATAGTGACCCAGTTCTGCTGTCATTTATATTTTTGCAACTCTGCTGCTATCGTCACAGTCATGGGAGGATGGGCACGGCAGTCTCAAAGCCTGTATGTGTACATGTACCACAGTACATGATGTAAGACACCCCCAAAATAGTGATTTTTGCCGCCAGAATTTTCTTGTCATCTTGTAAGGCATCAAACATTATCAAAACACAGAATGAACTCCAAAAGCAGCTGCTATTGAAGATAATTGACTATAACCAGCAAGTTTTCATGAACATCAGTTAAGCCAATATTAAGAACTCTGCAAAAATTATCCTGTTAAACTGTTTAAAAGCATCAGTTCTAAGGGCTGATAGTGTAATGGAAGATGAACCTTATAGATAGCAAACTGGGTCAAAACCTCACTTGCTATATGAATCTTAGAAAAACACATTTGATGGAACATTGTAAAAGTAATTCAGTCCTTCTTGCACTTCCTATATATAATTTCTTTTTCTCCATTAAAAAATATCCCAGTTTCCTCCCTTAAAATATAGAGGCTTAAACTGTAAAATTAGGTAAAATGAGAATTCAGATTTTTTTTTTGATTGTGATGCATCTATATATATAAAGAGAGATTCTGAACACCAACATCTTTGGTAACTATTATTTTGGTACTTACCATGGTTTATCCCGTGACACTTTTGAAGGAAAGACTGTGTGCTGTTTGCTACTGGAGGTAAGTAGATTGTCTTTGGGCGTTTTGAATGGCTTTGAGTTGCTGCTGACAGGGTTATGGCCGCTGATACAGGATTTCGGTTTCATCTGTACTAGGGATGTCCTGGAATTACAGGCTGGAGAAGCTGGAGAAGGGGAAGGTTTACACATTGAACTGTGTCTTCGTTCTGTAATAGAAAAGGAATGAATTTTACAATATGTCATAGGCTAAAATTAAAAATACAAGTTGGGAAAGAGGAAGTTGTTCTTTTCTATGCCAGGTACAATGATTTTCATCACTCCAAAGAACACCAGTTCGTTACTGTTGTGAATGTAATCAAGCCAAATGATAATTAGACAAAATCAGCTTCATAAAATGCTCTGAAAAAAAGAGTAAAAAATAGTAAAATAAATGGCAATAATCTATCAGACAATTTGTATTTGGTGTCCCAAGTCTTTCACGCCAAGAAGAAAGAAGAGTATGTAATAGCTAACACAACTCAGTAAAATGCTCTGTGACAGATATGTGATTGCTCCTAAAATGGTTCATGATGAATTCATCTGACCTGCTTATTGGGCAGTTTACTTTATGACTATCTTGTTTCAATTTTAATGAGAAATTGTAGGAAAACAACAGGAAGACTGGAAAGTAGCAAAAGGTCTACTGCTCCCAGCCCTGCCAGAGAGGCAGGCTCTGCCTGGTTCGCTTGGTTATCTCCAAGCACCACTCAGGGTAAAAGTTTGGGGCTTTTTCCACACAGAGCAAATGGCATGTGCAAAAAACCCAGGAAATTTATGTCTCAGTAACAAATGTGGCATCTGGAGGTCAGCACTGCTCACACTCACACCGAGGCCTCTCAAGCACTGCAAAAAAGCAAGGCCTGACTGATCCTGCACAAGACAGACAGGCTTCAGTGAAATTGTTTTGATTGGGTCTTTATTAGTATTTTTTAAAATATAAATGTCCTACCCCTCCTACTGTTAAGTAAAAAGACTGTTTAGGCCATTCTTTACTAATTATATCTTTCTCCAGGGTAGAAGTGCCAGTGCTTGGCCAGCCGGCTGCACCAGTGTGCTGTGAACTTCAGCACAGCTACAAAATCCTACAAGAGACAGGAGCTGATCTTTGCTGTAAGATTTTTGAGGGGTGCTGTAAACCCTGAACAGTCCTGTTGGCCCCCTGTGTGAAGCACCCTTTCCCCAGCCCCAGTGCTCCCCAGCCAAAGGCAGCAGCGGGTGGCACAGACGGGCTGGGGGAAGAGGAATTTTCCGGTCAGCAGGGCCTGGCTCCTTGGCACTGACTGCAGTGTGCTGGTGCCCAAACACCAAGAGCCTGATCACAGCAGGGATCAGAAATCAGAAAGGTACCCCCAGAACCAACACAGTAAACAAATGTAGCAAGCAGAATGTAAGCATAGGCTGAGTACTTCAGACAAGCTGGATTTTCTCATTCAACATGCAGCAATTTTTCTTTGTCTAAAGCCTTCAGCACTTAACTTAAAGAATCCAAGTGGGTGCTACTCTTTGAGCTTGACCACCATGACACAGTCAACCAAGAGCAGGGTAAGGAAGCACCAGTGACCTGCTACTACATGGGAAGGTTTTGTATTTGCATCATCAACTCTGCACTCACTAGCTTGATATTTCAAGGACACCTAAGAAAAATTTTCCCACAGAGAATCAAAACATGACAATTTGTCTGGCATCCTCACAAGTAAAAACTTGCTAGTAGCAGAAGGATTCATCCATGATTAACTTGAAATACGCAAATACCTCAAGAACAAAGAGAAATGCTTAAAAAAAAATTCCAAAATGTTTCTATTAGATCTCAAATGAATGAATAAAGACATTTTTTATTTAAGATCAAGCATTTCCATATCTTCACATTCACAGCTTTAATTACCAATGCTGGAATTTCCTTCAGATTCTCCTGCAACTCAAGAGCAAACCAGTCTTAATTTTTTTTAAATACAAAAGTATCTATCCTTACTCCCAAAATGTCCCCTATCATTAGCCAGCTCTCACCCCACCACACACTTCAGTGTGCAGCCTCTGCCTTTAAAATGACTTTGCAGGATGCAGTGGATTTACATTCATTTCACCTCATATTTGTGGTAACACCTATGTAAGCTGCACATCTGATTCTGAAATGCACAGTTGCATTCACAAACTATTTATTTTATTAATTAATAGCTATTGTTTCAAGATTTACCAATCTTCTCAGCACCTATTTAATAAATTTTAAGTAGGCTAATCAAAATTTGCAACTTTCCCATTAATTAATGGAGGACTGATGAAAAGGAAATGCTATGCTACCAACAAAATCAAGCTGTATATAAAGTAAAACTTGAGAAAAAACATGTTTTCCACACACATACTTTATCAACTTAGGATTAATTACTCCAATTTTCAACACAGCTACTGGTTTTCTTAAACTTGACTGCTTTCTAGTAAACTGTGTCATCAATATGAGCCCTATGGATATGTTTGGAAATGAAATATATTACTCTTATTAAAATTAATCTTCTGGAAAGACGAATGTTCAAGATACTGACTGGTGGTCATTCTTGTGATCAGAACTGACTGATCACAAGCATTTCCTTTTAATTCCTCAAACTCCCCTTTTCCCCCAAAACATGGCTACAGAAAGTCTTCCACCTTTTAGACAGACTCCAATACACATTTGAGTACTATCAGCGTTACCCAGATCTTCTTCAAATTTCTTAGAATGGAAATGGAAATTGTGACCTCTGTAAAGTCCTACAGGAGAAAGAATGTAAACAGCCAGTGCCACACAACCAGAGGTGTTCTGAGACACTGCTTGGATGGGTAAAATCTGTGCATTTCCTCACAAAAGTTAACGTCACTTCAACGTCAGCAGAAGAAGATGGCAGCAACACCTTGCAGGTATGGCAAACTGGAAGAGTAATTCCCTCCAAAGGGGCACAAACTCCTGAGCTGGGTAAGCATGTCTCTTGCAAGAGGCTGTAGTTGACAAGTTGTGAATTCTCAGACAAATCTCAATGGTGAGGGCATAAATTGTAACTAAATATTAGTGTATATTCCTTCTCAAGAACTATCAAGTTGCCTCTTGATTCTTCATTCCTTACAATGTATATGGTAGTCAATCACCCTTAGATACTGGTAGTATGTTTCAGAGAAATAATGGGAATATATGACAAAAAAGGGCTGTCAGCTGTCAGATCAACTGCTTAAACCAGGGTGGTGGTGACCTCCTCTGTCAAATTGACTTTTGTGGTCAAATCTGTTTTAAACATTTTTTACTAATTTGTCTGCTGCTATTTTGCATATGTAAAAGGAATGACACACAATGTCCAAATCTATTATCATACAGCCTATGCAATAAATTAATGTGTGAATAAAAGACATTTGCACATCAAATAGTTGTGATAAAATTAAATATTCACATGCTACCATATTCAGGAGACAATCAGCTATCTGTGTAACACTTTCTACGCTCATTTGCAGTTCATATGTAGACAGATTAGATCTAGTAAAGCAGGTGAACTTGTATTCACACAGCTGTGGACATGGCTGTCCCTATTCACATACACCAGTGATACAGCCAGTGGACATTGATGAAACTAAAGAAGAATGAAAGTTTGTGCCCCTAGAAATGATTAAATGCAGCGTGGCAACTAGAAAACCAGTTATCATCACTGATAAGATATTAACCTAAATTCTGTACACTTTTCAGCAATGCTATGAATACATGCTCCAGTTTAAAAGATAACTTTTCTGAATCATTTCAATATTTCCAAATGAATGCTTACATTCCCCATAAATAACAACACATATTCTGTTTTGTTTCTAAATACCAGGTGCTGTCAAATCCAAGAGCACAGGAGCACAATCAAAGTTACAATCCTCTTTACCACATTAATCTTTCTGTACCTCTCAGCTGTCTGAGCACGGCCACTGCAAGCAAGTGACAAGCAACATGTGACTTCTGCTGTCAAACAGTTAAGGTATTAATGGCATTAATCTCAGAGGAAAGTTTAACACTCTCACTGAGTTACCTGACTTTCTATAGAATCAATTTCAGATCAATATCTTTTTCTATTCAGTGGCAAGTGTCTGAAAGCCTGCTGCTCCATATAGTTCTAAGGTGCATTGCAAACTCTGCATCAGTAGCATTGCAAATGATCTTAAACTATTCCAGGAGATTCTCCATGTCCTATGGAAACATGGATACAGTCCAACTTTCTCAGCCAAATCTGAATTGTTTGTAGATGTGAAGTCCTCATGTTGTTGGAGACCTAACAGGCCCTGAATCTCCAGAGCTTCTCCCCTATGCCCTTATACTCCATTTTTAATCCTCCTTCCTGCCTCCTGCACAATGCAACGCCCTGCCTTTCCCCAAATCTCTGCTGCAGCTGCCAAAGTCCTCTAGGTCTGCCTTTAAATCTGTAATTCCACTGGATCCTCTCTGATAGGTCACCAGGGAATACTAGCAGCTGTTTTGCAGGAAACGCCACATCTTCTAATCATAAGCAAAAAAAGCAAAGCAATAGAGGGGCAACAGGCTCCAGAGCCACAAGCACAGCGTGTGGGAAAATGAGGCAAAACCACATTCTGAGTAGAAAGCCTCTTTTCAAATTTTTGCCTTGACTCTTATACGCAAGATCAAGCACTCAGCTCACAGCAAACCTTACAATGACACTACAGCAAATATGATGCTCATAAAACATGTCAAACATTGCAGTTTCCTACCAAAAAAGATCTTTATGTGATCCTGAAACTGCAGATTATCTCTTATCTGGACTAGAAACAAAAACCCATTTCTTAGTATATCCCACCTGCATCCACATTCTTACCCAACATATGCTACTCAAAATTGATCAAATCACGTGAAAAGTTTTTGCCCAGTTAGTGCCTTCTCCATCAATATGACAGACAATCATGGAGGAAAAATGTAAGGATCGAATTTGAGCACAGAGAAAGATACGTCTTTCATCTTTCAGTGCTTCTTTTTTCAGATACTTTAAACTAAAAAGGAAAAATACCCCGTCATGTTGTCAGAAGACAGACACTAAAACTTTGTCAGCACGAGTCATTTTGAAACACTACTCTTGTACAGCATGATCTGACTTCCTGTGTACAAGAGGCCTAAAGTAAAAATCAATTTTAGGTTGAATAACTAAGAGATCCAGTGTTATGGATTATAGCTTGGTATTTTACTTGGTAAAAACAAACAAAATTTAATTGTTAAAACTCTGAAAGGTAACAAATTTACTTACTGCTAGTAAACATTTATAGAATAAAACCCCCTTTTGTGATGTATTCATCACAATACTTGAGTTCATAGTCCTTTCACTTGGAGTAGCATAAAGTAACTGATCCAACTGCCTTTAAAACGATATGAATACTGTTACTCCCCATTACAATATTTAGGCAGATGGTAATGAAATTTAGTATCTCATAGTCTTGTTGATGAAGATGTTACTAATGGTAACTCATACACCGCCTAAGCACAAATTACAGTTTTTCTATTTACATTATATCCTGAGGTGCTTTGTTGCACAGCCTTTCACTGTGCAAAGTTGAGCAATGTATACTTACAATTTCAATAAACGGTAAATGAAACCTACCACCTTGTACTGATCCCAGTTCAAAGTTTGCAAATGTACTTGGCATTAATCCTAATAAAACCAAAACGGAAAAAAACCCACACATGCCCGAAAAGCAACAGCCAGCAACCAGAAAATGAACAACCTCGACTCTTGCAGAAATGTGTCATCTTGCAGGAACTGGCAGCTGGTTCATAACAAGAATTCATAAACACCTTGTAAGCACTTTCATTTTGCAGCCACAGTCTGAAAAAACACTAGCAAAACCCGGTACGTGAGGTTAAACAAACCTAAAATTGTATTTGATGTTAGCAAACTACAGCATAATGTTGCAAGATTGAAGGATAACTTTACCAGCTTTTTTGACAAAACACTATTCCAAGTCCAGCTGAAAAAGTTTGGAAATAATATCCGCAAACCGTTCCACCCTTCTTGCACTGCGCACTGGAAAGGAAACAGCACAGTCGGTTTCATTTTGATACTTCTTGTAAACTGACAAAGGAAATAAACTGCCAGCTCCAACCCCCGGACTGATCTGCTGCATAAAACACTGCTCAACAATCACAAGCTTCATTCCAGGTCAAATGACATAATTGGGAAATTATCAAGTGCTAAAATAACCACCGTTCCGCCAGCGTTTATTTACAATAAACACAAGCTTCGCTTTCTGACAGAAACCCACTAAAACCATTCTCCATTTCACAAAGTCTACAAGTGAGTAGGATCAGCAAAATTATGCAAAACATCCTGCTAGAAGAAGAAATGTAAACTGAGCCACTTACAGAGAGGAGCAGGCTGCCAACTTAATCTGATTCTACGACGACTGTAAACATGTACTTTTGGAACGTGAAGCGATTCCCATTGCCACAGATGCCGTCAGAGAAGCACAGCAGCGTGATTAGGTATTCTGCACACGGGGGGAACTCCGGCAGATGACCTGCCGCAGCAAGCACACATCTCTGCTCACTCACACCAACTGTTTTGACTACAGGCACTTGTTAAGCACCAAGTTTCGGTCCTACCAGTTGGACACCAGAACTGAACCTGTGCCAAGAACAACACGAGCTGAAAACGGCTGCAGGGCTTTTTTTTTTTTCTTTTTTTCTTTTTTTTTTTTTTTCCTTTTTTTAATAATTGTTGATACAACTCAAGTAACTGCAGAAAGGAACCAAAGTGCAAAATTGAAAGCAGCAAAACCCACAAGTGTATATTTAGAAGAGGACACTGAATTTTTACTTCCTTGAGCCAGGAAAGAAGGAGAGTGTTTGTGTACAACACAGTAGGATGAACCTGATGTTTTCCTGGAAATTTTTTTTTATTTATGGGATAACCTGGCATTTGTCGGGATAATTATAAAACACATGAGAAATAATCTCCGGATTATCACTATTTTACATTTACATGGCCAAATACCTTAAAAATGGCAAATGCACAGCACTTCCCAGAACACTATTATTCCTCATGAGTAAAAAGCATGAAAATAAAGAAGGATCAAATGGAACTCCAAAAAATGCTTCAAATAGTGCAATTAATTATCCCAAATGTAAACTGAAGCTTCTGGGTTCTTGCCTACTTCTTTCATAAGGATTCTGAGATATAAATATGAAGCTCCAAGGTATCACTGAAGTATCAGACAGACAGGAAAACAAGAGAAGTGTGAATACCCCTGCCCTGGTGACAATGTCAGCCTTCACATCACTGAGCAGGAAGACCTAGATTTAACTGTAATGTCAAGGTCTGTTTCTACAGCTATAAAAGGGGATAGTAATGATTTAGAGTATTAACTTGATTAAAAAAGGAATTGAAGACTTAAGTAGGAATTCATCATTCCTGTAATGACACAATTCTACACGTGTAACCAGCATTTGCCACCTGACACATTGCTACTACAGAAAAAATGACAATTTTCAACTCTATATTTCTCAGCTCAGCAAGGCCAAAAATCCCCAGGCAAAAAAGAAGTAACAGAACAAGTGAATCTTGGGTACACACTTTTGTGAGTGACAGCCTACCAAAGAAAAGCAAGGAAAGCTTATGCACAGAAATTTCACATTCTGCTGGAGGAGATGCACAGTTAAGTTCAACATGAAACCAGAGTCTGAGCTAAATACCACCTCACACCTTCTGTCCAGCACCACAAGGACAGCCCTCACCATCCTTTTGCTCTGGTATCTTACTACCTGCTGACCCACATTCCCACTATTTTTGTACTCAGAGGATGGAAACGCATTATCAGCCCTAAACTTAGGACAGATTTATCAGCTGAAATGCTAAAATATTTCTAGTAGTTAAGCCACAGTACTCTCAAAGGTAAATACTGCCAAGAAATCAGAATTTTGTGGGTGATTTTATATGTGAAGAGAAATCTTTTATTTAGCTAAATGTACAAATTTATAAACAAATTTTCTATTCATTTATTCAAACACCCGACTTAAATAATTAGACTCCAGATTGTTGGAAAATAGAGGAAAATTTAGTATTGTCATTCTCTCATTTGTTGTACCATGTAATAGACCTGTTCCCTCAGGCAGATCTTTCACATTCAAGGTCATCTAATGACACATATTTTTATTCATTTACACTTATGAGGTAAAATATTTCACTTTATCTCTAATTCCCTCTTTACTTATTTGCCCTAACTATATTTACATAACAATAACAAAATAATTTATGTACATTGTTGCTTTAAGAACTAATTAAATGTTTCCCCTCATCTATCATAAACCAGAAATGTTTAATGTTTCTTTAATGTTTTACTTAATCAAAAAATATATAATGTCATTCCTTTTTACTGTTAAGAAAAGATAAGCCATTGCAGAGTGAGATGGGACTACTGAGGTGGTTTGGAAAAAAACAATGCTCTATTATGATTCTGAGAAAACAGGTTATCATTTTTAGGTGACATACTTTTCACCTGGCTCTGTGAAAAACATGGCACCAGATTTTATTCAATATCAAGATCTCATACTATTATCTCATTTTATCATCCCATACAAATAACTTCTAGAGAAATAGTAACTTCACTGAAATGAGCCCAAAATAACATCTTTGCAGGACTTGCATATAAGCTGTTGTTTAAACTTTCTGGCTTTTTCTGTTACTTAGGATCCAAACTCAGCACCTGGTGAATCAATGTATTTCTTAACAAGCTGCTTTTTAAGCACAGAAATAATGGAATGTTCTTTTTCTATAAATGCACAGGTTTGAATGGTAAATTGCTCCATCTCTGTTACCCTGAGCTTCTCTGTCCCCCAGCAGCCTCACCATTTCATCCTGTATCCACAGTCTTTGTCCCTCTCCCCAAGGGATAAGCTCTGTTTGGTCTGCAGGTAGACATGTGCCAGCTGTCAGTACAAGCTGCAAGTGTGCTGCTGCCACATGGAATACTGTTCTCTGGGCCATATTATTTAAGCTGTCTCCTCACACTTGCTGATTTTCAAAAGACTGCTGAAACTTTGGATTTTTGAACCAAACCAGCAAAGAGCTAAAAATTCTCAGACAAAACAGAAAATAGATACAATCGAATAAGGTTTATTGCTATTATTTTTTTTTACTAGCAGCATTATTACAATAATTATAATATTATAGGAAATCCAAGCTAAAATCTACATATGATTTGTTTTTACTTGGTTCTCTGTGTTTGCCACTCCTCATAGGTATTCCAAGGCATCAAATTAATTCCCCTGGAATATTCTGACATCATTTCAAAATCCAGGTAACCATACAGAGTTAGGGACACTTGTTTTGTTTTTAAAAATTGAATGAGCCTATATTTAAGTTTCAATTTGCATTATTAAAACCTGCTACAAAAGCAGCATAACTGTCAGTCCAGAGTATTTCCTCATTCCAGACATTTTAGATAAATCAGTTCACTCATCTTTCAAGCACGTTATTTGCCAGAGGTAAGAAAATCTATTATTTAGAATGCTGCATGAATAACCACAAGTGATTACCCCTTAATACACAGCCTCCAAAATGAATGTGGAAAAACAATTCCTGAAGAGGTCACT
Organism: Setophaga petechia; assembly: GCA_024362935.1. Lineage (NCBI taxonomy): Eukaryota > Metazoa > Chordata > Aves > Passeriformes > Parulidae > Setophaga > Setophaga petechia. Next base: position 8,984,397 of record JANCRA010000012.1, on the reverse strand, counting down.
TGTTCACGTTTCCCTCATTACATACAATAGCTCTTACAAACAAGAAACCAAACTCAACCTTCTACAGAAAAAAACTCAAGAGACAACACCAAAAAACATAACCAAATACAAAAGTGGGTTTGTAGGGCATTTTTAATCTGTTCCTCTCCCTTTAAAAAACTCCTAAATTCTGTATTTACATACAGCTTCTTAATTCTGAAGTTTGTTTTCACTATAACTTGCATCATTTATGACTTCTAACTGTCAAAGTAAAGAAACTCAGACCTAACTGCACATGAATGAAATAAATGCAAATTAACTTCTGAGAGTCCAAGTGACAACTACTTCATATTCTGTCTCTTCATGCACCTCTCGACCATTCATCACTGCAATGAACTTCTCATAACACAAATTAATTATTTTAGATAAACTATTTATCCTTTTATAATTTAACAAATTTCCATTCATTGCTTGTGATGAGAGTTTTTTATGTCTACAAGATTAAATGTCTGCTATACCTATATATATATAGATAGTATAGATAAGATTTTTTTCTCAGATAGGTATTTGCTCAGTTTTTTTCAAGTTGAGTTTCCCAAAGTTTGTTGAAGCATGATCAGTGTTTCAGGTGCTGTGTGAAGAAAGGCATTTTCCAAGGTCACACAGCCATTAGAATGCAGATCTTAATTTAAAGCATTCCAAGTTTATTCATCCATTGATGTTCCCTCTGTTTTAAAATAATATGGCAGGAATGACACAGGGAGAAGAGACAGGTGATTTCCAGTGCAACTACTTACCAAGGTGCATGAACTGCTGTGACAGCACAGCTGTGCAATTCTGTTTTCCTTTCTCCCACTGCCAATGCCCTGAATAAACTGTAATCCAGTGTGGATGGCTCTAACTTTCCATGGATCTGCTCACAAGCACATATGTACCATATTTTAGAAAAACTTCTGGAAAAAAAATTATAGGTGCTCACCAGTTGAAGATACATATTTTTCCTATGAGGCATTCTAATTATTTTCTATAAGCTAATAGAAAAACAATCTTATTAAAGCAAGGCATAACTCAACTCAGAACGATTCTTGTGAATTTTAATATGGACAGTAAGCAAACAAACCATGATAAATAGAAGTCCAACTTGAAGCAAGTCCATACAAATGAACTAGTTCTACCTGAAGACATTTAACTATCATATAAGTAAAAGGATGTCTCTGGGAAGCATGCAGTATCTTTCCAAGGTATCAAATGTTTCATGTGTGTCAGTCATTTTTGGTTTAAACCCCAAGAGTCAATTGGAGCATATGTAAAACATTAGGATGATTACTTCCTACTAGGACTTAGCTGGCTTTTTATAGTGCTTGAACCTGGTTTCACCATGCTTGGTGTAAGATTTCACTTCAGGTGGGAAGACATGAATAGGACATATGTTTGCCAAGACATGAGAGTAACCCTTGGTCAGCCAAGAAATTACTACAGAGAGTAAGCTGGGAAGCTAACAGGAAGAAGAGAAAACAATTTTAAGACAAGGATTTTAAAGTGGGTTATTTATAGAGTCAACACTCAATTATCCATGGTCAGATTATCTGTACCAGAGATGCAGAAACAAATCAGCTCCAGCTGGGCTCATTAGCAGAGGTGCAGCTCGGTGCAAATGTCCCTACACTTCTAGGGACATTGTGGGTTTAAAAATTAAACAGCATCTTTTTTTCAGCTTAACAGTGAAGTCCTTTTTTCAATCTAAAGTGAGTCACTTCAGTTGCTTCTGTATAGCACTCCAAAGGCAAGAGCACTGGGGAAAATGGCAAAGACTTCAGACAAAGCCACTGCCTGGCATGTCACCCCCATGCTCTGGGTCCCTAGAAACTTCATGAAGTCAGGCCCAGCGTCAAGCCCGAGCTGGCTCAGTGCATTCCTGCACTCTGTGTCAGGGCTGCGGCCTCCGGCAGGAGCTGGGTGCAGACAAGCACCAGATACCTGTGACAAAGCAGGAGCCAGGCACCAGCCAGCATGGCAAACAGCAGGCACCTCAAATACAGCTGGGGTGGCCTCTGTGCAGAGGGACTGAGCTGTGAGATCCCTTGAGATTACCATTTAAACTTAAGTCATTTAAACCAGAGATTCTAAATGAGGGAAAATTAAAACAAGTACTTTTCTAACTTCAAGAAAAACACAGCCACAGCAATATCAATCCAGCTTGAAGCTGTTTTCCTGGCCACAATGCCAAAAATGTAATTGACAGTGAAATACAAAGGTAGATTTTAAAAAGGGAAGGAAATGGAAAAAATCTAACATGACATTTCTTACCTACCAATTACTTCCTCTGAATCAGACTATCTGTGTTCTTGCTCAAGGACTGAAACCTTTCTCCATCTGTCAGGAGACAGCAAACTCCAGAAGAGACTATGATCTTCTGGTAGTTGTCCCTTCTCATCAAATTCATGTTCTATAGTTGAAAGAAATCCTACTGTTTGGAGATAATAAAAGATACTCCTAAATTGGAAGAATGCGAGATTCAATTTGGTTTTTTCCAGCCATGGGAGTCACTTAACCAAAGAGACAGGGAAAGGACGACAAGCAGGATACTGGCATGATAAATCTCAGCTATAATCAACTGACTCCAGCTTGATTACAGAGGAGGAACTAAACTCTGTATTTGGCAAATGGATCACAGAGCAAGTCTTTTCTAAAGCTTTTTGCTGAGTCTGACAATTGTTAGCTAGACAGTAGAGCAGATTTAACCAGCAATGGCTAACAAGTGAACCAAAACTAACCATGCCTGAGCTATCATCCCTGGGATTTGCCTACTGTATCTAAGTAGAAAAAGGTTTATTTACACTGAACTGCTCAAGTCGTTCCAAATAGCAAGAAATAGAGGATCACTGAGTGCAGGATGAGATAGAAGAAGAGGGTTACCTATCCCATCAGAAGATCATTGTAACACTTGAGGAAATCTGCAGGTCCTAAATCTACAACTTTATTACCCTCCTTCCTCTCTTCCTCCCTAGTCCCAAATTCCTTGACTTTCTAAGTTGCTTAAGGTCTGAAAAAAAAGTAATTCAAGGAAAAAACAGTTGAAAAGCACATTCACTATGATAGATATTACTTATAACAGAACTCTGGCAGTTTTATTTCTTCTTATTTCTCCTTTCATTTCAGATATCTAAATGCCTACTGCATAAAAAGTGATAGCAGTGGCAGTTACAAAAGGTTTGCTCTCTGGCTTTGCTATTTTGCCTAAGGACACGAGGTCTATTCTCAGTATTAGGGACTAACATCTTTTGGAAGGTGTAACATCCAGTAAACAAAACCAGAGAACAGATCTTCTGCTGCACAGTATTTGCAAGTCTCGTGTATGGTATTTATCTTGGAATACACACTAATGAGGACAGCAGCACAAGGACTACAAGGGAAAAGACTCAATTACTGTAAACAACTGGGAACAAAAGACTGTTAAACATTCAACAATCACATCAACGGAAGGTTTAGAAGTCTTTACCTCTTGTTTACTGTAACAAGATTAGGTCAACACTTCCCTCTGCCTCTTAGCCTCATCAAACTAGGGAAGACCATAAAAACAAAACCACTGCACTAACTCACTGAAAAAACTCACTGCCCTGCTCAAAGTATGGAAAGATACCAAAGTATCTGGGGCTACTGCCACAGTAAAAGTCAGCCTGTAACCTCCAGCTAATCGGCTGCATATCTGTCAAGCACATACATGCGAACCACACTTACATAAACTTTCTGCTCTCTTACTGCTCCTCCCACTCAGAGATATCAATTCTAGCCAAGAATTTGATTAGCAACAGACTATGAAACACTTTCAGAGAACATCAGAGGTGGCACTTACAAAAGGACAGTGAACTTTCATGGCCTGAAGGCCCCAGAGCCAAGTGTGGCAGCTGCATCAGGCATTGCATGTTACAGCTGCAGTCGTACCATGCATCAAAAAGAGATGCAATTTCTTTTTCTGCTCTTCTTCCCTTTCAAAACATTCCTGGCACACCTTTGGCTTAAATCTGGTATTAATCCATGGTTGAATTACAGTGTATGGATGGAGACTGAGCACATTGTATAACACAACCTTGAGTCTTTCAGCATTTGCTTCCTAGAATAGAGTGCTCACGGCCTCGAAGTACAGTGTGCATTGTTGTCTCCAGATGTAGCCTCATAGAGTCAATATACTGAAAAAGGCCTGCTGAGCCCTCTTTCACAAGCAATCTTGATTCATCCCTTATCAGGGACCTCTCTCTTCTTAGTAACTTTATGCCAGTTTAGGAGCAGCAATTATTACACACTCTCCCACCCCTTCCTGGCTAACTGTAAAATTATTAAACATCAGAGTTACATGGACTGCTTTTGTAGGACTTCTGTCTTCCTCTATATAATCACCTGTCAAAATCTGGTACATAGTGAGTTTAAAACAAATCATTCTATGCTGATTTTGTATTTTAATTAAATATAAAGCAACACTGGTTAGATACCTCGGGACATTTCCCACTTTACAGAAATCAGAGCTCATTTAACAGCCATAGTATTTCACAGACTGAGACAGACACCTCTACCAGGTAACACTGGTTTCAAGTAAACAAGTAGGTTTTGTTTTTTTCCCTGAAAAGTCTAATGAAGTTTTTTAGTGTCACTTAGATTCATAACCATTTAGAAGAATGTAACAAAGATAGAGAACTTTCTGGTTTTCTCCTTTTAAGTTCATTAGAACAAATAGAGGGAGAATGTAATCCATGCACACAGCAAGTAATCCAGCTGTAATTCATACCACAGCATAGCAGAGGTAAAGCGGTAATGCCAACATTAAACCTGATACTATTTAGCCCTTAAAGCTTGCAGGTAATCCCTCTCCTTCCAAGAACTGCACACTGAGAGAAATCAGATATATTTAAAGAATAATTCAGTATCATGAAAGTTTTAAATAAAATTTAATTTTTTCAAACGAAATAATTTAAATTGAACTTAGACATCTAGAGCCATATTGAGGCTTCCAAAAGCAAACACTCAGGAACTGCCTTGCTCTTAATTTAAAAAGCTCTATAGAATACATATAAAACATAGCATAAAAAAGTTGACATCTGCCAATTCAAGAGTCAGCAGTTCCCCACTGGCATATTTTGTGTAAACTACTTTGGTACCACTGTCATGTTATTAACCAAATTAAAAAAACCCAAACCTCTCAATGAGTTATATATTTCTAAAATACTATATTACCCATTACCAATGTAATTGTAGTTTGCGTTATTTTTAACTACATTGCCACAGGTGAAATATACCCAAAAAATGGCAAAACAAAACACAGAACATACAAACACATATTTAAGGGAGAAATCAAGGTGACTTCTTGAAAATATGGGTCTTGCTAAGTTTCTAGTTACCTGCATGCATTTCTCTATAATCTTTCTAAGGCTGCAGCAAATGGAGCTTAGTATCTGCCCTCAAGCTAAAAATCTTTGCAATAATTTGTGTAGATTTGTGCAGATAAAAATAAAATCACAGACTATATTAGATTCCAAGACTGTAAGCAACACAAACTATCATATCTGCACAACAGCATGCTGATATAGTTGGGAAAAAAAGTAAAAATAATCACAGCACAGATAACCAAGGGTCAAAGTTCTGGTTATGCATGAAGTTTCAGTATTGGCACTTCCTGTTCTGTGTCTAAAATACTCATAATTAAATCTATTTTATCCTTCTTTGCTGAAGTAATGGACTGCTATTCTCTCCTCTCCTTCATGTATCTACAGCTGATTTGCTCACTTACATTACTGTGAGCCATGAGGCCAGTTTTAAGAGCTCTGCGGTGCACCAGAGGCATCGCCACCCTCAGTCCCGCAGGCCAGGGCTGCGCTCGGGCTGCTGCACCAGGCTCAGCGCAGGAGCCGCCCCCGGCGCGGAGCGGAGCGGGCCGGGAGCTCGATGCCATCCTCGCACCCTGCACCGCCTCAGCTGCTCCGGACACCGCAGGTGCTGAGGCAGCCCCTCCACACGGGTCACCTCCCTCCGCTCCGCGCAGGTATGTACGGCTGTGCGTGTTTGTCTCCAGCAACAGCTGCGTCCTACAACCTCGTGCGGCTCCTGCACCGGCTTTCTCACGCCGCTCGAGCACAGCAGCAATAAAGCAAGGCAGCATCTGTAGCGACCCTCACTCACGTTCAGCCCGCCGCTGCAAAACCCACCAGCGGCACCTTCCCCTGGCGCGCTGACAGCTTCGCCTGCAGGGCTCCGGGCCGTCCTTCGGCGGGGCCGCCGGGCCGCAGGCGCCGTCAGCGGCCGGGAGGCTGCCGGGAGCGGAGGGCCGGGAGGAGGCGAGCAGCGAGCCGGGAGGGGGAGAGCGGCGGGCCCGGAGCTCCCCCTCCCGGAGCCGCCATCCGTCCTTCTGCTCCGTGCCGGCTCTACTCACGCGACGAGCAGGGAAAGCCCCAACAGCGAAAGGTCAGGATCAGCAGAGTTAAATGCAAAACTCGCTTCACACGATTTTTCTCCTGCAAACTCGTCAAACTTCTAAATTAGTTTTGGAAGGCTTAGGGAAAGTCAGTCCTTAGATCAACAGTGCCACAGCTTCAGCCGCTGCTGGTAAGTATACACATACTGTCCACATTAACTCGAAATTCAGGTTCTGAACTCCACACAATAATGTATGGTAACTGGTAATAAAAAATTAAGCTTCTGAGGATCTGATTATCTTTGATTTTTACACATTGGAGTACAAGCGGACCAAGCAGATTAAGATCCTGTTACAGCCAGCTGCTGGATAAACACAAAGGTCTTTATCACCTATTTTTCTTCTTACAAGTACTCCATACTCGCAAGTATGCAGATATCAGAGCTATGGTGTCACCACCCTAAATAAAAAGTTCAGTCAACAAGCTGAGCTTTGCTGTGGCACAGCTCTGCATGTTAAAGCATCCCTGTGCCAAACCCTCAGCCAGCTGACTGCTGCTGGAAATGGTGGGTTTCCCATTAACCAGAAATACTTCCTTTGGCATAACTCTCAAGATTTGGAATGGCAGTATGTTTAATGATACCATTATAAGCAATTTGTGTCAACTATATTTAAATGGGCAGCCATTCAGCTCTTCTCACACACATGCAGCTTCTCTTGCAGCCAAGGAGTTGCTGGCTTGTCCACTAAACCCAGCCAAACCCACCAATTTGCAGCAGACCAGCATGAGACCTCAGTTTAAATGCAGATTTATTCTCACAGCTGTGTCCAACATGAAACATACCAACAAATGTTAGCTCACACTGCAAGGTATCTTACAATGTTTCAGGATTAAATTCCATATATTTGAGCACATACATGGAGTGGTGTTCCCCAGGAAGTTGAGCTAGAAGTTTTCTACGGAGTGCTGCACTCCCTGGCTGTGCACCCTCCTGACTATGCAGGAATCCCAGTGGGGCAGGAGCAGGAATGGCCCCAATTTATTCAGATTTCTATCTTAATCACAGAATCTTCTGCCTGAGGCCTTGGAAAAAGATGGGGAGTGTGAAAACAGAACCACAACTCTCAAAGATTACTTACAGTAAGTAAGCTCTTCAGAGGGCAGTGTGGGTCCTCCTGGCAGTGATTTCTACTGGACAGAAGAGAGAACTGGATTCAAAATATCCAGACCGACTGGACCCAAAGATGGAGCCCAGAAATTTAGTCAACAGATCTTTGAAGGTGCATAACCAGTTGTTTTGTGGCTTTGTTTGGTTGCTTTGTTTTTATTTAATTTGAACATGGGACTTGTAGTAAAAAATAAGCCACTATATTTTTGAAGCATAAGCCTAGCTAAACAAAATAGCCCTGAATGCTTCTGGGATTCCTTTTTAGGAAATCATTCACTGCAGGTGTACATGCTTCACTGAAGAGGCAATCACTGAAGCCAAGGAATAATGAGACACAAAAAATATGGAAGTATAAATAAGCAGAAGAAACAATAACAGGTATGGAAATAACAGGCAAGTAATATCAACAGGCAAATAAATAAGAAAAATAGGTACAATGTTTAAAACTGACTGGGAAAAAAAGCCAGCAAAAATGTATGCAAGTAAAAAGTTCCAGCTAAGCTGAGAAATAGAAGGTTGAAAGGAACTAGTGGTTGTGTGGTATACCTCCATCACTTTATGGTGAGGACATTACACACTGCTAATACCTATTTGTATATCTCAGACTGATGCCTGTGGAGCAGCTGTCAAAGCATGTTGTAACACATAATCCCAGGGATCCACAGGGCTGCAAGGCTGCTGCAAAGTGAACGGTGATTGCTGCCCCATGTCAGCTTGTGATAAAGGTCACATCAGAGGTCTTGAACAGCCAGTAAGGCCGATTGAGTGATCACGAAGATTTAGAATATAACACAGGGTAGTGTTAAGGGAGAGTTAACTTCTATAAAGAAACAAAACAACATATCAGAATTTGGAGGGGGTGGGTGGGGAATATGAATAGTAAACATGCAAACAATCTAGCAGAAGTAAATTTAAAGTAATGCTTTCACTATCTGAAAATAAAAATACATCTTCTGAAAACCAAGGCTGATGTTAGCTTTTGTTTAAAACAAAATCAGGATCTTGACAGTTTTCTGCACCTTAATATTGGGCATCTCAAGTGATCCAGCAATAAATCACCTAAACCAAATGTTTCAGGAAGTGATAATCAATGCTTTAGTTTTCAATCTAAAATGGATTTTTAATGTTTAAATAGGAAAGGACTTCTACAGTTGAGCTGAAGACCGCAGACATTCATCTTCTAGATTAACTTCTGTAAATAAGTATCTTTATACAATGTGATACTAGCAGAGACAGTTTGTGCTAATTGACAAAGTTCTACATTTAATCATATTGAGAAAATAGTGCATAGGAAATAATTGTTTTCTAACTCTAGAATCTTAATACAGAAATTTCTGCACAGAACCCGCAATCTGCAGAAAGGCTAAGAACAAAACTAATCAATAGTTAAAAGAACTATTCATTGTAGGTAATATGGGGAAAGGATTTTTTTTGGTTAGGGATCACTTTCTTTGCTCATCTTGCAAGTTTTAATTAAATGGCTATGAAATAAGGAGTAGCTAAGAATGATTCTTTTGTAACCTGTTTTCAGGCTATAAACGTGTTTCTGGTTATAGTAATACTACATATAAAACCACTAATGAAACTGCCTACTTACCAAAGCCTAGATATAGACATTAACTTGCCTGATGTGAGCATGAAGTTAGGATATCAGGGTGTATTTAAGCTTATCTTGAAAAGAAAACATCTATCTCTGTAGTTAGATTTGGACTGATGAAATTGGGCTTGTGTCTATTGAAGAAAAAAAGTGATATGCTACTAGCACTTTATGGTGACTCTTTTATGCTGTGCCTCAGAATACTCCCATAGAATTTTTAAGAGGAGGCCCAAAATTTAAATATTAAGTGCTTTCCTGATGGACACTGGCATTATCAGACAGCTTGCACATTTAAGCTACTTGAACTCAGGAACACTTCTTAGTACCCAGCACACAGAGACTGCCTAGTCTGGAATGTGTATTGGACTAAAACTTTAAAATCCAGAAACAAGAATCCGATCTGTTGGGAGTGCACATGTTTCTTGCTAAAGCTGAGAGGGCCTAAAACAGTGCTAAAATTAATTTTGTTTCCTTGTGCTGCTAGGTAGGTCAACATGCAGGATTTTTTTCCCACCTAGAAACAAGGCTACAGCTTCAGCAATTCAGCACCAGCAAAACCAGAAGAGACCTCAGGCAAAAGACTTTAACCCAGTAAAACACCAGCATGTATATGTGAGTAGCAGCTGTATGAAGCTTTTTGGGTTTTTTGTATCTGTATGTTAATCTCACTCTGAACCCCAAATAAATTTTCTTATGTTTCAGTACCATGGATATTTCAGCAGCAAAGGACAGAAGAGGAATGTTAGAGAAATGCAAGTCAGAGTGCTTGAGAATGCCAAAATTGTACTGATTTTGCATGTGGAGATTATTTCAGAAGGATCTCTGAACCTCTAGCTGATAATTTCTGCAGCTATCTTATCTTAACCACATTTAGCAGAAAAGAAGACAGAGGACCCAGATCTCTATGAATTCCAATTATCCTGACTAAACTCCTCCAACAAATCAAGCACCTGATCCATTTTCAGAACCACACTACAAAGCTGTGTTTGTGGCCTATAACACAATCCTTTGACTCTTAAAGCATTACAGACCTTCATAAACAAATCAAACTGTACTGAAGAAAAGTACAAAGCTCTGACTAACAAGAGGCACTTGACAGACACACAGTTATGCTTACATTACTGTAAAGATGAGATTATTGCCTCAGCAATCCCAGCTTTTCACAGCAGCTCCTCCAGAAACCCCATAGGATTCTGGAGTCTTGTTTAATCTCTTGGAAAAATGAGGAACACTGGTTCACTTGAAGAGCACCTTAGTCCTGCACTATCCACTCCTAAATCTATAAATTAGACTGTATTTTTGGGAAATCCTAGAAGGACTGACATATATTCATACTCTGAGATAGTGCCTGATTTTTTCTGCTTATCACCTCCATGTATTAGAATTTGTCCATATTTGAGGCAGGGAACTCCACTCCTTTTCACTTGATTTTAGTCAGACATGCATGAAGTTTGCTCCATCCTACTCATACAGAGATTAATGACAAACAGGGTTCTCTCCTTTTTCATCCCTATCCAGTCAAGAAGGTGTTGTCCATACAGGTGTCAAAATGTATGCAAATCACATTTTACAATCGGCTTTTAACAGTGTAATAAAAGACAACCTACCCTCTGCTTTCTTAGGAAAACAACATCTTTTCAGAAAGTGTTTATTTAATGTCTAGCCCAGGATTTCTTGTTTCTTGGTCAGACCCCCTAGGGGTTCCTAAAGACCAGTTTGTCTTATTAAAGATGAACGATCATAACAATAAAATTAAGAATAAGTTCTGTTTCCATTTTGAGCTGGACACAGCTTTCTTGCTGTAAACCTTCAAACCTAATCTAGACAAGTTGAAGTACCAAGAAGTGATCCCACTGTGTTTCCAAAATAGCTAGAGTTAACACTGTGCAATCATGTAAAGCCCAGTCTTTGTTCTCAGTTGCTTATAAATGACTTCAAACACTTGGGCACCTCACCAGTGCCATGGGTTCAGCAGTACCACTGCAGGTGGCTCAGGTACTTCACTTAGGTACACATCATGCTTAGGCACTTCTGGGATAACCAGTGACACTAACCAAGGGAACATACATCCCTCCTTGTACACTTAAACCTCAATTCAACAAGTGAGCTCATGGACACAACACATCCTCAGTACTTCTGTCATACAACTTTTGCCACTGCTCTATGTCTCTAAGAGTTTTTGAGTATTTTAGAATAATATTTACTAATTTAATAATGCTAAGTGTTACACAAAGGATTAATGAATTCACAAGTAAAATACACAAAAATAGTATTTTTTAAAGGAGCAATGCTGCTGTACCTTGAAGTGGTTTCTGATGTTTATTACTTTTGTCCTCATATACACACTGCTTCCTTAAGATGTTACAGGGCCTCAAATGTATCCTTTAACTTCCTATGGCAAACAAGAACAAATCTGTCGCTTGCTGTGTGCAGTGCTGCTCAGGCCTTCATAAGCACCCTAGCATTACACCTCTTAGCTGTGAAATTCTACAATCACAGGTACTAGTTGGTATCTCTTACTGACTTAATTCAACTGATAATAAAGGGTTTATTTCAATTAGTCTCACATTAGAATCAGTGATTTAGATTTAAATTAAATTCACATAATTTTCACGTCCTGTGGGTATGCATGTTTTGACAGTACTGCAAAAACGTGCTGCAAGCTGCATAGAAGTTGATTGAAACCGTCAAACCAGTATTTAATTGCTTGCTGACATGTACCTCAAAAATAGTCCAGAGTGGATTTATCTGAACATACAAAAGCACATGCAGAAAACACATTTTCATGACATCTCCATGCACTGAAGAAATAAAGGTTTTATTGCTACATTTTTAACTCCTGAATCAAACAACACAGCTTTTGCCTGTCATTTGCTGTATGACTACATGCATCACCTCAGACTTTGAGAATTCTTTTTTCCATATAATGCATATTACAAATTAATACTTCCAAAATTAAACAAATATTGAAAAGAAGTTTTAAATATAAAAATTTCCTTACTTTTGTTCTGATCCCCAGCCTTTGAAAATCTGTAACATCTGTGCAGTTTCATTAAATACATTTGTTCAGATAATGTAAAAGAAAAGCAATTCATAAGCAATGTGCAAAGTTCACTAAGGTTTTGCAGAAACTTTATGCAATCTGAAATTTCTTCTCTCCTGAATTTGGTGCTGCAGAAAACAATATTCTGGACATGTAGTCCAGCACTACTTTTTCCCCACTTAAGTCTCATTTTCTCTAATTTTACTTTAATCCTAATCAGTCAGTAAAGTTTTAGAGTTGTCTTCTAGACTTTCTATGTCTTTTAGTAATTTTAACAGGCTTACTTCACACATTAAAACCTACTCTTCACCACATCCCTCTTTAGGGCTGTGAATTCCTGCTAGAGAAGAGTGCTTTTGGGAGAAGAAAAAAAAATAAAGGCATGTTGCCACCAATTCTTAGATCACAGAATCAGAGAATGGTTTGGGTTGGAAGGACCTTAAAAGTCATCCAGCTCCAACTCACTTGCCACAGGCAGTGACACCTTCCACTAGATCAGACTGCTCAAAGCCCCACCCAACCTGACCTTGAACACTTCCAGGGATGGGGCAGCCACAGCTTCTCTGGACAATTTGTGCCAGTGTCTCACAGTATAGCATTTCTTCTAAAAGCTAATCTTAACCAGCCCTCTTTCAATTTGAAGCCATTCTCCCCTGTTCTGTCACTACATGATCCTGTAAAAAGTCTCTCTCCAGCTTTCCTGTAGCCCCCCTTGGTACTAGAAGGTGCTCCAAGGTGTTGCCAGAACATTCTGTTCTCCAGGCTGAACAACCCCAGCTTTCTCAGTCTGTCTACACAGCACAGCTGCCTCAGCCTTCTGATCATTCTTTGTGGCCCTCCTCTGGATTTGCCCCAACAGATCCATGTCCTTATGATATTGAGGGCCTCAGATCTGAATGCAGTACTCCAGGGGAGTCTCCTGAGAGCAGAGTAGAGGGGGAGAAGCACCTTCCTCAACCTGCTGCTCATGCTGCTTTTGATGCCACCAAGGATATGGTTGGCAACATATCAGTGTAGTTATGTCAACAGCCTGTAGGTACCAACTTAGAAAAAAAAACCACCTCAGATCTAAACAGACACAGTCCAGAAAAAGACCACTTTAAGATAAATTCAAATGGTAAATCTTTCATCTTCAAGGTCAGGTGTCCTTTTCAAAATATATGCTTTTAAGGTAGTAGTTTAGAGAAGACAAGCAGAGCTGAATGAATAATTACTTGTGGCTGCAGTTTCCTGTGCAAGTGCCACTCTGAACCATGCATTCTGAAGCACGCTTTGGCCTTGCACCATCTCTGGCATTCACCTGCTGTCCTGATGGGTGAGCTTAGCTTGCTAAGCAGAAAACAAACCAAAGAAAGGGGGGAAAGTTGCTAAAGCACAAATAACTGAATAGCTTTCTCCTGTTATTTGATAATAAGTTGAATAGTGTCACTGCAGGGTGAGATGAGCAGCAGGGAAGGAAGAGGATCCCTGGGCTGGGTAGGAAGGGTGGGGTGTGAAGAACACACTCTGCCCTCTGCAGCAGGGTGCCCTCAGATCCATTTGGGACACCCTGCCACAGTGACAGTCAACAGAGCTGCAGAAAGGGCACTGATGTCACCAACAGAGACAACACCTCAGAGAGATGATCATGTTTTAAAGCTACTGGAGGTTTTGCTGCTGTTGAAACAAGCTCTTGCTTATTTTAAAAGGACCATGGTTGCCACTTGGTTATCAGTCCTTGCTGTAAAAGAGCACCTGCTGCACCTTGTGACCTGTGGCTGCTCTCACAGCTGAGTCTCCAAGCCATCTTCTCTTCCTCCAGTCTTTACCAATTGAGGCTTAAGAGTTTATTCTCACAAAACATCATTGACCATGTTCTGTTTCAAACAGTGTTATTCTGGGAAACAATAGCCAGTGTGGTAGTCTGGAATCAACTGTGTGATACTCGTACCACACTGACTGGTCTTAGTTAACCTATCTGCCTTCAGTTATGGGAGCAGAGAGGACATGACAAATAAGTGAGAACTAATTCATATTTTGAGAAATGTAATGAGCGTTCTGTAAAGAACTGGATAAAAAAATGAGAGAAACTTCACTCACTATCATTGTGTATTGTAAAGAAAAAACAAACCTTATTTTAAAGAACAAAATACTAGAAAAATTTACACCTGCTGAGCCTACTGGACACTGCAGATCTACTTCACTAGTGACTTCTGCATATCTCAGAAACCACTATGAGAAAATTAATACAGAATTTTTAATACAGAAAATAAATATGATGAATTTGTCATAACAGTCCTTCATGACTTGGGACTCAACACTATTATAATATTAGTACCTTCCATGAGAGACTAATACAGCTCATTAAAAAAAAAATTAATCCTGACAATGAAAATTCTCTATATCCTAAACTTTAAAATAAAAGGATTTTGCATATTTCATTTGCCCCAAAGTTTTCAAAAAAAAAACAAAAAAAACAACAAAAAACTAGAAATACAACTGTTGTACTTATCTATTTTCTCTCTCAGTTACTTAAGCCACGTTTTTTAGTTAAAATAATTATTGAAATAAAAGATTTAAGAAAAATAAGCTCACTACATTAAAATTAAGTTGTACATTTAAATGAAGTTTCACTATACCAAGATTGACAACACGGAATAAATAAAACATAGATCGCCCATCAGAAGAAAAACCAGGGTGCAAGATGCTGTAAAACTGCAAGTAATGTTCATATGCAGCATAATCAAAGTAACTATTGCATTTATTACAACACTGTATGAATATTCCACACATAAGGAAAAGAAAAACCATGAAAGCAAGGGACACAAGGAAGCCCATCAATAATGTAAGAACAAATGGTTACAATGTTAAAAAACAAACTGCCATGAGACCTTTTCTGTAAATGGTTAACCCACATTAATAAAACCACTACTAAACATCACTGCAGGTAACAATTCACTTTAGATTAATATCACCGAAGGCAAAACATATTTTAATGTAACTGCATGGGTTACATTTTAAAACAGTTTAGTCATTTCAGTCATCAGCACAATCCAATGTTTCTAGGAATGCAAGTCATTTTTATTAGGCAGCCAGCTGCAGACATTGCTGGAACTAAAGTTCCAGAAAAACTGGGAAAATTACCATTCATATGCTTTCAAGAGCTTCCCAAACACATGAATGGAAACTGTGTTTGAAAGGCAGAAGTCAAACAATTTGGAAACCAGATTAAAGGAAATAAGTAGTGATTTATTTGCAGTGTATCTTTTCATTCCACACAAAACCGCTCGTGCTTAGTGACCAAGATTTGGTCCATACTTACAAGAAGATACTACTGCAATGATGTATTATGAAATAATCTTTGAAAAAAAAGTGAACCAGGAGCAACTGCTTTAAAGAATTACTTTCCTGCACACAGCATCAGGCAGTGATGACTAATGGGGAGAGGCGCTGCTGGGCCGGCTCAGCCGCACAGTGTGGGGGAGGCCCTGCATACCAGGGAACGCTTGCAGGGAATGTGAAGCAGATACTCTTGTATTGCAGGGAGATAAACGGGGCAGTAAGACAAATAAAGCTGCTCAGCCTTTCCTCCTGCAGCATTTTATAAATATAATTCAAATAAACTGCTAAATTTTAGTGTAATCTTATGAAAATTCCCTTTATTTCCATATGCAAAGCTAATACTGAGTGGGTTTCTTACACATGTATATACTGTATTCACCTGAAGAAAATTAAGTCCAGGTTTCCATGTCCATTAAACATGATATAATGTGCAAAGCTCATGTGATAAAATCTTAAATTTTGTAATAATATTGATTCTAAAACTTTCATAATTCTTTCTTTTTACATTAAAATCAAACATTTTAGGTCACAGTACAGCTTCCTGTACAATAGTTATAATAGCTGTCATTCTTCAATTCAAACGACTTATTAATTATTAGAGCTTTACACAGCAACACTTCTCATTAATATTTCTAGATGATATAAAGAAACTTCTTTTCTTAGTTAAAAAACCAGAATTTAAGTTCTTTTAAATAGGCATACTTTAAAAAAAATAGACAATGTTTCAAAACCTCAAAAACAATAAAATAGACAATGTTTCAAAACCTCCAAGAATATCTTCAGGAGATCTGAATGAGACACTTAATACAGCCTATTGCTGTTTCTAATTGCATAAGAAGTAGAATTAGCTAATGTTATATTGATGACACTTTATCCTCTCAAATTTTAGAGAAGTTACATGGAGGTTCTTGGCAGAAACTTTGCAGACTTGGAATCCCCAAGCCATTTCTCCCAAATAAGATCAGTACACATCCTGCTAAGCAAGGGGATCTTGAAGAACTCAGCTATACCTGTACATAACCTGTGCTATAACCATGGTTCTGCTTCCACTTGGATGGTTCAATTATTTAGGAATAAACTGACATTCCTAAAACTAACCATTAAATGGAATATTTTAAAACACAAGTGGGACTGATCTGTGTGGCTCAGCTGAAGCTAAGCATTAAAATGAAACATATCAGAAAAATAGGAAAAGCAAAGCCTAACAAGTAAAACCAGCTTAGGTCAACAATGATGCTGTTTCATCCAGTGTAAATGTCTTATGTGAATTGCACTAAAAAAAGAATCCTACTTGAAAGGGAAAGAAAGAAGAAGAAAAAAAAAAAAGAAGGGTCAGACAGGGTGAAATAGAGCCTTTAAAAGCCTGGAACAATTTGCAACACAAATACTGAGAAGCAAGCAGCTTCCTCTTTGAATGAAGCAAGGGTTTGACCCCTTCCTGTGTCACAAGTCCCCACACTTATTATGCTTTCTACTGGCAGTAAAATAAACATCAATTCTATCAGCTTTACAGACATGTGTGCACCAAAAAAGACACCATATTGTATTCCATCCAGTTTTAGAAGAGATAGATGATATATTTGAATGAGCATCTTCAGATCTTTGTTGCCTGAACTGCTCCATAACATTACTTGTGATGAAACAGCTCATAACTTAGACCTCATAAATAAATATTAACTTCACTTTTTAAAGCAGATTCTGTAATAACCTAAGAACACAAAATGACTGCTACAAAATTTACAAGAAACACACATGAAGATCATGGAGAAAATGGTACTTTGGCAACTCATGCAACTCCATAGTATGCCTTATAATGCTGAGTGTTAAGCTACACTCTATGCATTAATTTCCTTCATAGACTTAAAATGCCCAGGTTAGATCTGCAGCTAGCTGACTCTTACACAGGCATCCACAAGTCTCAGATGAATATTTTAACTGAAGCTATAACATTTGTAATACTTTTTCAAACAATGAAAGTAGCAGTGGACCCCTCAAAATCCTGTCTGGACAGATCTGAGTGAACACAGTTTGCAATCTGCCACAGCTAAAGAAGAAAAGGCTGCAAAGTGAAGGTATGATGTGCTGCTGCAGCAGAGACAGGTGTGTTAGATCATACACACGTAAAACCACCACCTGTTTTACCTGTTTAACAGTTGATATTATGCAACTCTGACTGCAGAGAGTCAGTTGGCATTTGTATATCCTCTGCCCATTAGTCAGGGTTTTCCAACAGATAATTCTATGTATTAAAGAAAATAATTTCATTGTATTTTCTTTTTTATGTTATATAGGTGTTTTGGGGGAGAAAAAAAAGGTCAGTCTAACCCTAAAGTAAATATTAAAGTCTAAAACAACAAAATCAAGACATTAGGCAATTCTAAAATGACATAGTTTAAAAAAATATTTCTGTTTTATCAAATGCAACTATGGAGCATTTATCAATGAAATAGAAATAGTTAAAGTCTTGCATTAAATTAGCTGGATTTAAGTGTTCAGTGCAATGAATTTGTTTCTATAGCTTTCCTTTTTTAAAGTGTACTTGAAGCTCTATATATCATTCATTTGAACTTTGTTTCACCTCAGCAATACCATCTTGCTAGAATTGTCACTTTCAAACCTAAGTTAAAATATAAAAT
This sequence comes from Setophaga petechia, assembly GCA_024362935.1. NCBI lineage: Eukaryota > Metazoa > Chordata > Aves > Passeriformes > Parulidae > Setophaga > Setophaga petechia. The sequence continues at coordinate 8,966,252 of JANCRA010000012.1, read as the reverse complement.
TAAACACGAGTCATTTTCTTACTGAGTGTTTCTGGTACAAATGCTTGCAGCAACTTTGTATTTCCTTCATATAACTGCATCACATGATAAGCAACTGGAAATAAAACTGTCCTAGGGATACTGAGTACCTTGGATCCCTCTGCAGATGAAAGCAAAGCAGAGGCTGAAGTCATCTTTGCACATTTCACTGACACAGATATGAACATGCAAAGAAGAAAAACAATTCACTCCTTCCTGCCTGCACTTCCAAAATCTACCTTTGTACTTTGGCTTTTCATCACACAGAGTGTGAACAGGTCACTCACAAGTTCCAGATGACTGGACATCCTCAAATTAGGGCACAAGCAAAAATTCAGCTTTGTTCCCTTATGCCTCTCTCCAGCTACTCACTCTGAGTGCTAAGAGAATCACCATGGGTAGGCAGGAAAGCACATGGATTAACACTGGCATGAAGTGTTGAAGGAACAACCTCAGAGCATGCATAGGCAAGTATTTACATTTGACCTATGCTAACCATGAGATAAAATCTTTTCAATTGTCTGTTTCTAAGAACTCCTGAATTGGAGGATGGCTGAATAAGTATCATAGTGAGCTCAAAACTACTAATGTCCTGTGAGACATGGTAGTTCAGTCTATGTAGTTTTGTTTCTCTAATTTATGAAAATAAACTAGAGTGAAAGCTGTGAAGGTAACATGGACTGGATATGTAAATATCCTAACCTCTTCCTCTTCCTAGCTCCAACAAAAAACCCCCAAACCCTGCTAAGTGTGTTCCTTGCTGCAGGATTGCCATTGACCTTTCATTCTTGTCCCTTCTCAAATGCAGACAGGCTAATTTTGAGTTACTTTATTTCCAGTCTGTCAGATAATGTTTATGGGGCAGTAGGAATCTGGGACATGGAAGAGAAGAAAGGCCAAAATACTCCAGTTCTTCCCATGGCTGTCTAACAAACAGTGGTTGAAGTTTTCATGATTCCCAGGATTCCAAGCTAGAATATGTGAACTCTGATACTGGGATTGTGTGTAACAACCTTAGGCACCTCATCCTTCTGCTTTTGGGAGACAATATAAAGGGTTTTTAGCTTTTTGTTGTGGTTTGTTTTTTACCCACCTCCCCGCCCCTTCCACTTCTTCAAGAAAAAGACTCTGACCTCAACATGGCAAGAGTTAAAGGGTACCTGTAGCATTATCAAGCCATATGTTAGGGAATATTGAACTCAGAGTATGTATAGCCCATAGCTCTCTACTGGACCAACTGGACATGAACAATGCCATGGAATTGTAAGGGAACCCTCAGGTTTTGTCAACCAGCTCACTGCTGGTAACTGCTGCCTGAGCCTTCAGCCTGTCCCCAGAATTATTTTATATTCACAACTCATCAGTAGTTATCACTAGACCAGTAAACACAGCAGCTGATATAATATGGCTTTTCCCCCTCAAATATCAATATACAATCCTCTGACAATTTTGTAACTGCCTTTGTTTCTACTTTACAGTCAGCTACTTTGGCTTGGTTCAGAGAGTGGATTCATATCTAAAATTCTGACAGAATAATAAGTATTTCTAAATATATTTTCTTATTAGAAAGCCATTTAGAGCTAGGTCTTTAAACAAGACAAAGTTGGTGAAAGGGAGATGACTACTTCCCTGATTAAAGCACTCACCTTCTTGTCATCTGTCTGAACCCAAATCTTCCCCTCTTCATAAAAGATCTCCAACAAGGATAAAGCCTTGTGAAGGGTGTTAAGGAGTTTTGTCTCTCCATCCTGCTGAAATTATTTCAGCCTTTCATAAACACATTTCCTGAACCACAGACTGGATGCCAAGTATCTTACTTGTCACAGTTAGGGATGAATTCCCCCTCTTACTCTGTTCAACTGCTGTTATCTTATGCAAAGTAAAAACACCAAAAGGGAAAAGAAATCAGTGTGGACTGGAACTTATGTTTTCCAATAGCAGAAGCCCCCAGTCTGCAGGTAATTCTGTTCCTCTCAATCATTTGCATTCTTTTTCCACAAAAAACATGCAACAGGAGAAACAGGCAAAGGCTCACAAACAGAATTGTTCCACCACACCCTGGCAGATGAGATACCCCATTTGTTATCACCATTTCTTTATGGAAAGGAGAAAAAAACACCTATCAACACCAGGTAGCCTGCTTAAGGCTCGATTCAACTGCCCTCAGATTTGGGAAGAAAAGTGTAAAGAGAATGTCCCACATTGCACATTAACTGTTCTAATCACCACACTAGTAGCTAAAGGAAAAGAAATAATTTTGCAGACTTAGAATTTGATTTCCTCTGGGCTTTTTTTTTTTCTAGTGTCTTAAAAGAGATTTTACCTCAGGCCAAGTGCAACACTTCACCTCTATGGGCATGGAAATTATTTCGGTAAGAAAACGAGAGAAAGATTTGCTATGCTCAAGCCATTTCTTAATGTGAAAAACCTCTGTGTTTTATTCTTCAGCATGCTATAGGAAAAATATCCTACTCTTTTACCAATTGTATCTACTCAGGAAGTGGCAATAAGCCACTCCCTAGCAATTATTACAGAAATAAAGCTACAACTGCATTGGGGTGCAATGGACAGATCAGGCAATGTATGTGAATACATAGAGAAATGCATACACACGGACACTTATGCACAAATAAAACTTTGCTTGCTTATAGTCAAGACAAAAATTATCTTTATGGTCCAGATGCCCCAAAGGATTTATAAAACCCTTCTCCAACTGAACTAGTGACTTGACACAAGAGAAATCCAACTGAGACAGTCTACTCAAACATGTAAGTGAAACGAGACCATTTCTTAAAGCAACGACACCTGCTGTTGAGGCAGGATGCTGTTGCAAACCTCACCCAAGGGCTATAGAACAGGTCAAGGAAAAGAGGGTAAAAATGGTCTCAAAGAAATAATTTAGCAATGGCATGCAGCAAGAGCCTGTATTAGTGCCTGAACTATTCAACATATCCAGGAATGACTGAAAAAAGGTTGTGCTTAGTGAGAGAACAAGATCTTTGTTATATAATTATTTAGAATATTAAAGATGAAAATCAACAGACTGCAGAAGGACCTAATACTGACCAGTGTAATAAAATAGGAAATGAAATTCAATGTAGAGAAATGTAAAGTGACAGACATGGAAGAAGAAAAGTATCTTCACTTTATATATGAAATGATGGTCTTTCAATTATAATTACACAATAATGAAACACTGGTCTTGTAACAGTTCCATGAAATTATCATCTCAATGTTTGTGGTGGTCACAAAAGCAAAAAAAATGTTACCCAAGGAATACAACACATCACACCACTGCTTCCATCCCTTCAAAAATTGTTTAGAAGAGTTAGGCAGGATATAAAAACACATAGGAAAGACACAGGGAGTTTCCACAAGTGACAATTAGACCAATTTGGACTTGTCAAACTGGATGAGTGATGACAGAGGAGGGTTATGGTGTACATTTATTATGGACAGGAAATGATAATTTGTTGCTGGTTCAAAAACAAATCAGAAAGTGAGGTATTTCTCCACACAGCGTAAGCTAAGTTTTAAGAATCCTTTCCAAGGGACCACATAGCTCTCAAGTTTCTATTAACTTCAAAAAACCCACTGTGTCAACAGAGTTGTTTAGCAGCATAGTGACAAATACCAGATTTTTCTTTCCAAGGTTTCCATTTTTGCTGCACCATTTCTATACTCATTTAACTAAACATGCAGTTCTGCAATGTGCCCTTCCTCAGAGATTTATCTGTCTGGTCTTGACTATGCCCTTCCTGCCCATGCAAAAATGCTGAAACTTCTACTGCTTGTTTCAGCATTCTTGCTACATACATCTGGTATTAGACAGTGATATAAAGATTTATTTAAACTGCAAACAAATCCTTTGTTGTCCTAGACAGATTCAAAAGCATTACTTGCACTCACATTTTACACTCTTCACCTGTCTGGAATGACAGAATGAGAAACACTTGTTTTCAGACTCATTTGGACAAACACAATACTTCCACAAGATACTTCGACAGATAAAGCCTAAAGAACACACAAGGATGCACTGGTCTCCCCAGTTCCTGCAGTCCTGTCTCCATCATGTACAAACTAAATCTATCTGAAATATCTATAATCAATGTAGACTTTTACAGTATTGTTGGCCAGTTACTGGATCAAGTGTCAGCTTGCAAAGATGTATTCCTAAATCAGTATTTTTGGGTAGAAGTGGCACTGAAAACAGACTCCTCCCTGTCAATCCTAACCAACTGAATTAAAAAGTGAAATCTCAAACCTAAAACACAAAGCTACACTTCATTAAAAAAAAAAAAAAAAAAATCAAACTTATCTAGTCACCCAATTAGTAAAGCACAACATCGATGACATACTCATGAAAAAAATACCTTATAAAACAGAGGGAACAAACTGAAAGGATGTGTATCAAGTAATGATACATTGATGCTTGCCTTAAATACATTTCTCACATGCAATGCTTGCTATTTTATATAAATATGCTATTAGTTATACTTCACTAGTTGCAGAGCAGATGCTAGGCACGATTTCACAGAAGCAAGAAGTATGCCCAAAAAAGCGACTGGAAAAATAGGTTATTTCCCAGAGCACTAGTCAAAGAAAATGTTTCTAGTTAACAGCATCACTAATCTCACAAACATAAATAGTTAATGAGACAAATTTTCTAAATTTTATTTAGGCATCTTAACAATAGGGAGGTTTCAGTGCAGAAAGCTAAACCAAGTATTTGAAAATTGATCGTAATGAAAATAAGCACACATTAAAGTGAACCAATAGTCCATCATCATTTGTATAACATTTTACACAATTCTTTCTTACTGCACCATGATAATATAGTTTTTTAATGTTGCTAAATGAATACAAAAAAATGTATTATGAAAACAAAAGCCTACAGTGTGTCTAACCTACCTGCAGTAATAGAACAAGGTCTAATTCAATATTTTACATTTTAATGTGACAATTATTACATTAATATCACCAGTTAAAGATAATAGTAACAAGCCATTAAGATAATTATATGAATCACTAAAGAGGTATGAAATGGGAAACAGAAGGAGCTTCAGATATATTTGAAATTATGAGAACTTTAAGTACAGAATTGTATGCCCACAAATAAAATGTTTTGAATAGATTTGACACTAGTCAGGTACCAAGAGGTTGTGTACTATTATTACAATGAAATAAACAGAACTCAATAGTTTCAAACATGGGGATGTGACAAACATGTTTGCATACGAGGTGAAAAAAAATACTAAAATAGGAAGAAATATTAAAAAAAATAACAGGTATACAAAACCTAGGATAAATGTTACTAATGAAAACAATGGGAAAAGTAATTTGCAAGCCTTTTACTAGTGAGTTTATCACAGTTGAGATTTCCCTCTACCAAAAATAAGAAGTTTTTTTAAAACACCAAATAAAAAAATATTTCTTCATGAAAGGCATTTAATGTAACTACTTCCAGTCTGACAAAAAAATAAAGCTCTTGAAATACAGCCCAATATTTAATTTAATTGCTCTCCATTGCACATCTATGAGCAAGGACATAAGACTACCCTGTCATCTGCCTGCATGCCAATGGTATTTTTGTATTCCTCACTACACCCCAAATGGCCTGTAGATGTTAGAAAGGCAACACAAACAGTGCTGGAAAGAAGCACTTCAGCCTCTCAGAAGCAGCACTTCCAAACCCTAATAAACTGCCATTCCAGTTTCCTGTTCACTCACCAGGGTCCATAAGAAGGCAGCTGTGAGGGCCACAGCTGTATCCTGTATTCGGGGTCATCCAGCCTCCTCCCAGGCCTCCCCAGCTCTGAAGGAAGCCCTTGAACACCCAAGCCAAGTTGCAACTCCAGCCCCACCTGCCACCTCACTTGCAGGCTCAGCAACCACAACTCATGGCACAGGAGATGTTCAGCTGCCAGACAAGACACTACCCCAAAAAAGTGCTACTGCTTATGCAAGGAAAAGCCCAGTAATTAATAGACAGGAATCAACTTTATGAGCCAGCTTACAGAAAAAGTTAATACCAGGACAGTAAGAAATTACTAGACTTGAGATATGCTTTGCAAGAAAATGCTGAATGATAACACAGTAGAAATTCAGAAAATTAACTAAACCCAAAATATTCAGACAACTACTAAAAGTCATGGTCCATGGTGAGGGCTATATGCAGACATGACTTCTACAGACTTGGAAGGGATCTTACAATATTTGCCAGTACCTAATTCAAATGTTCATTACCTTCTGTAAAGCAAACACTATTGTGTAAGTAAAGTGAAACACTATTACCAAAAATCCTACATCCCATGCTAAAAAAACCCACCATATAGACTTCTTCATCTAATCACAAGCAGGAAGTACAAAGAGATAACAGAGAGACAAGACTTGCTCTGAACACTTCTATACTTCTGAATGCAGTGAAGAAGCAATGACTTCTTATTTGGGTATTGGGCAAATTCAGGTTCCACTTCAAATATTCTCTTTTTAGAGTACACCACAATTTGATATAAGGAGGAATTTGATCTTGATTATCTTTTACTCACCAAAACACCTCTGAACAGTGACTTAAAAAACCTCTTAATTCTATTTTGGACTTTGTCTAGGAATAGGACCATAAAGTCTTTATAAAATTATTTTTAAAAACATTCCTTCTCTAAGATAGAAAGCATCCACCTTACTCAGTAAGACATGCTATGGAAGACTTCAAGCCAAATACTCAAAATTTTAATTCTGTCAGGTTTTTACAGATTATGACAGAAAATTTTCACTAACTTCTCTCTCCCACTATCACAACCCCCATCCCTCCACCAATGAAGCAGCCAAAAGACTGATGCACTAAACACAGCCCTGTAAATAATAGTACGTAGGAGATTAAACTTAAGCCTAATGCTACAGTCAACCTTCAACAGCTGAGTTCTATTAATGGACACTTCTTAAATGAAATCCTTATTGGTTACTATTTAAAGCTACAACTCCATTAAAATCTTGACTGAAAGAAATTACATGTGATACATATTGCCCATCACTGCCATGACAACACCACCCAGTTCAAGTATGCATGCATCATTTACCACAATTTATCCAAAGTAAAAAAACACAAAAGGGTTCACTAATCAAATACTAATCAATGACTACACAATGTGAAAGAGATGAGTTAATTTATAATGGTAGGGATTATGTGTAAACTAGACTAGTAAGACTTCAAGTGCACTGAAAAGCCCAGTGCCATTATTATTCTTTCAATCTTCTTCCTATGTGGATTTATTTAAGATCAGCATCGTAAAATTACAGCACAGTCAAGGCACTGTAAAGACCTTAATAGAAAACATCAAGGGAAAAGACAATTAACTGCTGTTTCACTTTAATACTTCAATTTCATTCACAGGACCAGAAATATGGGGAAGGTGTGTAGGTTAGTATGCTGAATAGCAACTGCATACATGTGTGGCATTCTGTTCACGGCTGAATGTTTTCTCCTGTTGAATACTGACTGCTCTCCAATGCACAGTCCTCTGAGATTCAAAAGCGTTCCTGCTTTCTCATTCAAAGAATATTTTGAATGAAGAAATTTTCAATTATTGACATATCAACCTAAGGCCAAATTATCTGTAGGAAGTTGTCAGCTTCCTACTTACACTACGCATTGACCTTGTAACTCTTCATGTATCATATCTATTTCTATATCTGAACTTCCCTGTTTTAGGCTCTGTCACTGATGATGAATTAGTAACAAGAAAGAAAACAATTTGAGCAAAAGATGAGAGTAGAAAATACCAAAAAAAAAGCCAACCCTATCCAATATTATGCTACTTGTTTCTAAGGAAACAGGTCAGCAGGTCTGAACACAGCTCCACTTTTAATCCACATGCTAGACTAAGTAAGGAAAGCACAACAAACTCCTTCAAGCCTTGAGCAGGTCTCAGCAACCTGCCAGGTGAAGACACATTATGTTGCTGTTGTTCTGAACATCAGATGCACATTTTTCAGTCCCATCACAGTTCTTCCCTTTGATCTGGGTGTTACTTTCTACATTTAGGTTCACTTTGTCTGATACATCTCTGCTGCAAAAAGCAAGTGTTGTCTTGCTTTAGCCTGGGTCGTCCTGGGTGTGTTTTCCTCTCTCAGGAGGTGGAAGGCAAGAGAACAGCTCCCAGGTAGTAAGGTTACTAAAGCCAAATCTCTTGCTTCCTGGACAAGTTAAGTACAGGGATGAAAGGATTTTGTTGTCATTTTTCTTGAATGACGTGGTCTTGTCAATATATCTTTCAGTGAAATTATAAAAAAGCCCAGGACTGTTTGCAGTCCTGACTGAGCACACTAGCCAATACAGAAGTGACCAACACTCTCACACATACCAGCAGCTGTGAGGGATTTTTCTTCATTTTATCATTTGAACCAAGTATTGATTGCCTTTTATGCAGCTAAGTGCTTTTCTGGCCAGACTCTATCAGCAGTTAGAATATAAACAAAGTAAGATTTTGTAACAGAATAAACAAAGCCAGAAATTTGCATTTTTGTACCTGTTCAGAGCATCAAGAACTGCTGACAGTCTAAAATATGTCACTCCAAGAATATATAAGGAAAAAGATGAATTCAAAGAAGCGCTGGTTTAGTTTTGCCTCTTCAAGGGTAATACATGCTTGACCCAGATAAGTATGTGTTTAATTACTCCAGGAATGGTGCAAAAGATGGCTGGTGACCCCAGCTTCACAGTGTCTGCCATTATGCTGGGCTCGGAAATCTTATAAGGACATAGACATGACAGACTCTCATGTATCATTGCAGGAACTACAGCTGATTTTCATCACTGACAGAAGACAGAGGTTTATGCTACTGGCTGTACTTTTTGTCTTGAGAATAAGGTTTCTGATAGAAAGACTGTAAAGCTACCAAAACTTATTTTGGAAACAAGGGGTTTCCGATTTATAGCAATGGAAATTAGAGTATCAGATAAAATTGGTGTATCCTAGGCAGTCACATAAATAAAAATATACATATAAGGTACATAAAACATTCAAATCCATCTTCCTTCTTCCCTACCCCTACCAAGGGAAAAATTTAATCCTGTCAGTCTAGCTGCTACTGTTTCCAGTTTGAGAAAGAAGCCATAGGTATGAGACCAATTTTTATTATTTTAATTATTTAATGCAGTGAAACCTAAACATGTGACAAGTAGGAAGTTATTTAATCAATAATGATATAATAGAACAAGTTTTGACAAGACCATGAATAAAGAAAATCACAGTAACAAGAAAATAATTCAAAATGTCATTACCCTTTAAGGGCACAAAAGTGTCTCTGATAAAAGGTCAAATGCAGGGGATAAAGTATCAACAATTACAAATCCCCATACAGTTGTATTTAATAAAAAACAAGGTACTGAATAATTGAAAATATACAAACAATAATCTGTCAAATGTGACACTCACACTTGGATCAAAATCCCTATGCAAGAAAAGTGCCAACAAGTAATGCTCAAGCTAGTGTTAAAAAAGCCAATCATTCTTATTAATACTTCAAGTTCAGCCTTCTAGTCTTTAATCACAGTTCATTAAATTGTAGTGCACTATGGGCACAATGTAAAATAGCTAGTCTGAGTAATTCAAAATATATAACCTCTCTCAGGAAAATAATTATGATATGGAAGGCAAAATTATCTATTTATATTCTTCAGTGCTCCATTACTTTTTAGTTTGCTTTTCTTTTAAATGACACTTACACAGCCAAAAAGAAGGAAAAAAAGGAAATATTCTTTTGCAACTTTCATGAGGACACAAAGATACCAACCCAAGGATATATAACTCAGAAACAATGAAAACAAAGTGTAGGTTTTTTTCTTTTTTTAAGGAATAAGAATTTCTACTCCTTAATTGAAGCCTGTTAAAAGAACCTTATAGGCAGGCAGGATAGATATCAATGAGCCTCCAGTAAAGAAATTAGCAAAAAAATAAAAAAAGGTAATTTCTCCTTGATGAAGCAAAACTGGTATGCTACAACTTCATCAAATGGGGATCTTAACTATTCAATTCATTAAGATACAATCTGCAGCTTTGGAAACTGTTCCAGAGCACGTGTGGAAGTTCTCTTTGATGGTTATACTGCTGATGTTGTTTAACCAAACTGCATTATTTAGCTTGGCTAATTCACCTCTTCCCCCACCTCATCCCCCCAACTTTTAATTTTTTTTTTAACACTTTCCCATCATTAGTTAGTTTCCTCACAGTAAAAGTCAAGATGTCTTGACAAGCTCTCTAAAAGTACACTGCTTGATCCTCACTGTGCCAGAGCTACATCTTATGAGAGGTTTTCCTTTTAACTGGGAAAGACCTAAGTTAACAAGACTATTAATGTACAAAACATAAAAATAATAACCAGAACTGTATCTGATGCTCTTTAGTCTAGCAAAGGACAATGTAGTATAAGAACATGAAGCTTTAATCCTTCTGTTGCCAAAGAAAAATGGAAATGTCTCCTGGGAAATGGTACAGGGTGCCATCTTCACCAGCATTGAACAATGACACAGAACTGGAGTTAGCAGAAGACAAAGGGACAGAGTTAAGCATACACTGCCAGCTTAAAAGTCTCCTAGAAAACAGATGGACAAAAACCCCTAAACAAACAGCAAGAACATTATCATACTTCAGGATTGTTCTATGGCACAATATTTTGATATTCCAAGAAGTGATCTTCATTGAGGTTGGCATTTGAGAACAAATTAAAATTTTCTGAAAATCAAAACTACTATTCCTTACTATGCCAAGTACACTTAGGAATGCTACAAGCTGCATATCCAGACTGACTTTTTATTTCAAACTACTTTGTGGAGGAATAAATACAAAAACTACATGTTCATACATTAAAAATAAAAGTAAATCCAAGATACTGTACCACTACAAGAAGTTACTCAAAAGAAATGGCTTCAGAAGCAAACACCACTATTTCTACTCTATTGTTTATGACATTATGATGTACTATTTTATAAGTGCACAGTAACACCAAACAACCTCAAGAACTTATTTGATTTACAGTTTATCCAGCAGCCTATAACAGCAAGTCTCTTCCAGGTAGGCTTACATCATATATAAATGAATGGTTTAATACTTAAAAATGGCTATGTTTATCCTGCAGATGCAAGGATGTGAAACTGCTCTTAAAATCAGCTCAGTATTTCTCTGACTTATGGGTTAGAAGAGATCTGTTACTTTGCAACACCAAGGTCTATGTTGTGTTCACTCGCAAGCCCAGCAAGCCAGTCCTCTAATTAGCCAGATCTCTTCTTTTACCTTCCTGATTTCTACTGCCCAAGGTTCTATGATGTACTGCCTGCCATTAAAAATAGCTTGAACCACAACCAGATTTTTCTTTTTTTCTGCTTGATGTTCCAGGAATCAAACCCTTAAAACAACATCTGCCTCTATAATATTCACAACCTCGCAGAGCCATCAACAAGGATGGCTGCCACACGTCTGAAATCAGAGGCAAATGAGACAGTGGGCCTTCTTACACTCTGGAGAAAGGCAGATGCCAGCAAGGGCTCAAGAGAAGTGTTACAAAAACCTTTGCTAAACTAAAGCATTCCAGTGCTGCTCCAAAGCCAAGATCTTCAAGTTACAATGCAGGGAACCTGGAAACATAAAGCATGTGCCTGGCATGGACCTCATTTCTTACTGAGAGGATATGGATTGGATCTTACCAGGGATATTAGCAACAAACCACACTTTGTGGGAGATTCTGGGATAGATCTCTACAAGCCCTTGTCAACAGCAATAAAGACTCCCCATGACACAACCTCCAAGAGCCAAAAAACCAGTAGTGCCTTCTAAAGCTTTCTCATTCCATTGTCTGTACTACAGCTTTGAAGCAGCAATTCAATACCTGTGGAATAATGCATTTTGTGGTAAATACGATAGTCTAAAACACCTCAAAGTCTACTGACAGACATGCCTGGCATCACTGAATTTAAAAGCATTCTGCTGCATCCTCTAATTAAAGAAAGTCTGATCCACAAAAATGAATGTGTCTGAAGGTGATAAAACTCTAACTAGAACAGAAAATTAAATATTCCTGCTTCACAGAAGAGCTCTGTGCAGCCAGAATCAATGCCTCAAATGAGGCCTTGTCCAGGCCTTTCTTAATGGACTACTGGAACCATAACACGCCCAGCAAAAAATTATCCAGCCACAAGCAGTTAATGGTTAATGTGTTTTCTATCAGGGGAAATAATTCTCCTGATAATTCTATAATTTCTTAACCAGACAATGCAGCTACAGATCAATTAATAATATCTCTGTGTAGGTCTTATTTAAATCTTACTCATTTCTAATGAAAATGATAAATTAGTAGATGCATTTCACATATGTAATATAGAGTATTTTTACCAGAATAATTTTTTAAAAATAAATTATTAGATATTTTACAACAATTAATGAGACTTTGAAGAGACCTATCTTCTAAAACTTTTATATTTTACTACATTGCCTTTACTGTTTCTTCTTTAAAAAAAAAAAAAAAAAGTATCTATTTAAAGCCCTTTCACAGGCCTTAAAGTAATATTTCAGTATACCTTTCCTGAAACAAGTCTGACTAGATTAAATACAATCTTCCAGACCTCTGGTCAATTATTTTCAGTATTCTCTGGGGGCTTTTGACCAGTTATTTTCCCAAGTCTTTATTGACCTTAGGCTCTTAAATCAAGCAATTCATAACTTAATGTTCAATCACCCAGTGTAAAAAAATTGCTATAATGAAGATGAAGCAAAGGGAATAGTAAACAAATTGGAATAATGGAGAAAAGCAGACAGTAACTCATGGGACCTTTGTAGTTCACATGCAGTACACTAACACTGATGGCAATACACGACTTACAAAGAGCTCAAAAATCCTTTCTAACACAGAGGAGTTTACTCTCATCTAGCAGGAACATTATTCTATGTGCCTGCTACCTGAACACAGGACCAGCTCTCACACTGCTCACCAAACCAGGTTAATGCCCAGGAAGGAGCTCAGCTCTGGAAGGCCACAGCAAGGCCTCCCACAGTTCCTTCTGTCCTGAAGCACATTTTATCCATGCACAAGTTCCATGTTTATGTGCCCACTGTACCTACAGCCACATGTAGAGAAGCTTTTCTGTTACTGAAACATCATAAGATACCTGAAGCTGGGCAGAAAGGAACCATACAGGACTGTGAAAAAAATAGCATGATGGCTTGTTTACACACTAAAATCAACACCTGCCCCCACCATTAAATTAATAAGCTTTTTTCACCCTAGAAAATACTTCTAGATCTTTTTTCATTCACTGGATTGAAAGCTGTATTTCACTATAACCATTTTTTCACAATTATTTCAATCTAGGTCGCAGTTGTGGCAAGTCTTAGAACTGCTTCCCAAGGTGAAAGCAGTTACTCCTGGTTTGTTGTTAGCAGTCTATCCATACAAACACAACCCAATATTTACGTAATATGTCTTTAAAAGTAAATAAACTTTTTTTCTTTCCATCCCACTTACATTTTTCCATTACTGAGTTGCTTTGTTGCCAAAAAGACTAAAAGAGGTACAGGATTTCTGAAGTTTACTTGTATGTAGACAAGTAAAAATTTGCTGGGCTATTCTTTTTCTTAATGTATTTAATTGATTCCATCCTCAGTAGTAGTGCCCTTTCATTATTATGCAACCTGTTTCAAATTATTTTGATTAAACTAAATTTCATTAAACCTCATACAAAACTAGCTACTCTAGTCACTCTTTGCAGGCCTTAAAAAAATAGTAAAACAACAAAAAAAAAATCACCACAGAAACAAATCACTGGACAAATAACAAATAAACCACTACATAAGTAATAAATAAACCAGACCTTGGGATCAAGTTTTTCAGAAATAAATGAAAGAAGTTTGTTAATCAATACCAAAAAATTCTAACTGAAATAATTCTGCTTTCAAATAGCCAACATAAAAATCATCACCTTGTTATCATACTAACTGAGAAATTAATATATCCATGCGCTTCTCAAGACCCTCTAGAAAAATGTTTATTCAAGAAATGTGTTTCAAAATGCCAATTTTGTACAGAATTTAAAAATTAGGATAAATATAAAAATATACCCTATATATAGATACGCATGAATCCCATCAAAAAACAATCCATAATATCCAATTTCTAACTAATGTAGATCAGTATCATAGACCTCAATCTGCAGCTTTGATAAAAGACAATCCAATGTTAGGTCATAATAGTTTTAGCCTAGCTAGTCTCTAACTAACAGGATTTATTTATTGTAACACGTTAATTTAGTGTAACAAGTTCAACTTGAAAAGCTCAGCTTCCAGAACAACTAATTTAACATCCTCTACAGGAAATAAGCTTATTTGAAGGCATTGCTGGTATTTTCTGTGGAAAGAACACAAGATAACCACAAAAGGCTATTTGCAATGCCTCTGTTATGATTGTATGCAAAGATTCTTACGAGAGCCATACGCCAGTTTGGCACTGTAATTCAGGAAAGAAAACATTCACTTACCGCAGTGTGACTGGAAAACCTGTGGCTTGACTACCTGATTGCAGATATTGCACACTACAAGATAGAAATCATCATGAGCTGGATAATGGCCAAATAAGTGCATATCTGTGGGAAAGTTAAAAATATATACAAGAATTAGAAGTTATGCTTTAAATATCTATTAAGAAAAAAAAATTGAAAATACTGTAGGGCCATTACTGTTATATTAATTTACACAAAGCAAATGTATACATTGCTCCATAAGAGCTTCTTACTATGTTAAAGAGATTTTTTTCCCTCTTTTGGGTTTCAAGGTCCTGTACTAAAGCTGCAGTCTCACCCCTCAGTCTGAGTCAGAACACAGACTGCAACATCTTTTCTTAACACTTACTGCCAAGAAGTGGAATAAGCATTTCTGTTCTGGTCAAATGTTGAAACAGTAAAGGAATATTTTTTTAAAAATCTCTGCCTAGAGATGCTTACAGAAAACATGCTGCATAGGTTATATTCCATGTTACAATATTCTAACCTTGACTATAAGTTGCTTGAGAAAAACTCCTGCTTAAAAGCTGGTTATAGTAACCAAGGTCAAGGATCCTACAGCTTCAAATACAGCCAGGAATGCCATGCCATATGAAATTTCTGGTTCTGTGCAAACCCCCTTCCCTAGTTCTGACACCCTGCTGTTTGTCCCCAACAAATACTGTGGGAAGAGACAAGGTTGGTTAATAAGGTATTTCTTGGTGATGGTATGAGGAATTTAATGAAATCCAAAGACAGGTACAGTCAGATGATGACAGGCACTTGTCCCTCTCAGATGAAACACACAATGCAATACATGCATTCTTAAGCCATTACAGACAGAGTAAAATGGGCTTAAATTACTAACTGAAGTCCTCAGAACTCTAACATTACAAGTGAGGTAACCTGTTCTACTCTTCATTGGTATACCTTAGGAACAAGCACACACACTCATCCACCACAGCTTGGAGGACAGAAACTCCAGGCACTTTTATGCATTTCAGGGGGATCATGTCACCATACCCAGTGCTGCTAATGAATGTGCTGCTGCACTGGTACCCCCATGCCAAGTAGTGGCCCCACAGATCATTCTATCTCTCACATTATAAAAATAAAAATGTTGTAAATTTCAGCGTTACTCAGAAGCATCTGAAATCTGTTACAGAACTTACAAATGTAGACTGAAATATTCATCTGGTGGTTTTTAAACAGGAGGAAAATCAAGAGAACAAACATGTAAAACAGCAGCTGTGATTGATAAACATCAACAACTAAATCCTACTTCTCCAGTAAGTCATGTACTTCTAAAAAATAATGATTTCTTTCAAAAACTGACTCAAGCAAGTACCTTAGTTCAGTAGTTCTTTAATAACGCAATTATTTTGGCCCTAGAACTACTTTCATAAGTAATTTTGCCCTGGACTCTGGCACTGTAGGTAACATCACTGCTTATGATGGCAGTGCTTGGCATGATGAAGTGCAAAACGTCTTCAGCTCCCAAAAAGCCCAGAGGCAGGGGGCATCACACACATGGTAATACAGGCAGTACCACAGGCAGATCCAAAAAGGCTCATTCAAGAATCCTTGGGCACAAACCAGCCCCAAAAACCTGCAGGTATTTCATAGTATGGTATGATGTGCATTGTTCCTTTACCCACTGAAAACCAAAACCTTTTCTTTCTGTTACTGCTTGTATCAGGCTATGAAATCCAGTTGAAAGGTTAACCAGACATGACACCTTTTCAGACTTAATTTAAAAGAATGCTGGTGGTGAGGTATTGTGGTACTTCTGGTGAAGCCTAAGTTAGGTTCAATCAAATCTTCCTTACTGGTAAAACAGATAAACAAACCTCTAAGCAGGCACTAAACCAGGCCTTTTTATTCTATTTATTGTTTTGATATGAAAATTAAGAGGCCTTAAAAATTATTTTACCATGGCCATTCTTAGCTGGATAGTTTTGATCACAACCTACAGATTTTCAATAACAGCATTGTAAATTGCACAGAAAGGAGTACTTCTTCTGGACATGATTTGACACAAAGTCTCAGCTCAAAAACATGCATTTAATTACAGTTATGAAGTATTTTTTAAATGGGTAAAACATCTCAAAATATTTTTTTCTGTTGTTTGAAATGTACGGTGACAATCTTCTGACAAAAACATAGAGACATTGCCCTCCACAAACAGAAAAGTTACAACTCTTTTCCAGTTTAAATTCCTTAAGTTCATTTAACCTTCACAGGTCTGTACCTTAACCTTTAAAGCATTTCCAACTCTGAAGTGTCTAAAGCTTGGCTGGGTCTGAGTCTGAGTTTTTACGATTTCTGGCTGCAGGGAGTTACTTATAACAAACATAAGGTATTATTACTGGCAAGAACCATTCAAGGACATAGGTGGGAAAAGGAGTCACGTTGGTTCACAGGACCACAAAACCATCTATCTTTTCATCAGGCACTGCCAAGGAGCCAGAGCAATGAAGGAGAAGTCCTGTGAGCTTGCTCCACTACCCTGGCAAACACCACTGCACCTATCAGGTAAGTAGCACCATCCCAGGTTTTGTTTTTTTCATACTCCATACGGGTTAATATACAAAGAAACTGCACAGATATGTAGGAAAACACACCAAAATGCTGCTGTAAGACACACAGCATCAAAAGGATGCACAGATGCAGAGTAAGTGACATCCTGAAGCGGCATTTTGGAAATTTCTTCATTTTGCAGGTGCCTAGAAGTAGTCCATTGTAAATGTGAGTCTTCTGTATGAAGTTATCAGCTCCCTCTCAAAAGTCCACTTAAAATAATTCAAGAATCTCAAGGACACAAGACTGCAGGTTGAAAATAAGAATCACAGCTAATGGATGTGCTGCTGCACTGGTATGCACATACACAAATATGCTGTTATTGAATCAGAATAGATAAAAAACTTGAACACCAGGTTTTTAGGATTCCTTAAAACTCTCACTATGCAGGAGTTTTTAAGAAAAGAAAATTCTTTAAGTTCAAGCATTACCTCTCTCAGTTTATACATGTTAATCAGATTGGCACAAATCTGTTTTCATTATCAAATTCATGATTAGTAATGATATAAATTACTTTTCAATTGAAATTGCACAACATATTAATATTGTCTCACTACAAAGACCAACTGGGGATACACTTTATTAGATGCAATAATACTACAAATACAATCCAGATCAGAGAATTTACAAAGAATAAAGCAAGGGACATTAGAAATTTAAAATAAAGTAGAAAAGATTAACAGCTATATATCTTTTCATACAGGTTTTTCTGTTTTTAATAAGAACAGTTCAATGCTACCATGTCCTACTCAAAATAACCAAGACTGAAAGATTATTTTAGACACTGGTATCTTTCTTAGATCAGATTGCAGCCATTTGACAATTTAGACCTCCTGTGTGCAACAAAAAAAGACAATGGCCTCTCCAAACAAAAAACTGTCTTCTAAAGGCAATAATCACATCTCCCTGCCTGCTTAGTTACAAAAAATCGTGATAAGCTTTTCAGAAAAGATTACTTGTGGGGAAGAAAACATGTGTCTAAAGTCAGCTCAGGAAAGACTTTTTCATGAGAAGAGGCAAGACCACTGAAAAAGACAGATAATTACTGAAGAAGGTGAGAGACTATCAAATGCTACTGAAATAATTATCAAGGTACAAAAAGAATATGGAAAGATAGAAAAGCAAGTGTAAAGAGTATTTATTTTCTACCAAAAACTGCCCACCCCCTAGAAGTGAAACAAAGTGACCACAGTGCGCATGACTCACCACACACTGGCCCAGCCCCCCCACAAGGTAAAGGCAGCCCTAGCCTCCCTAGCCCCCATCACAGTCACCTCATTCTACTGGAAGACACTTACAGCAGATTCAAAGTAGACTCTTGATGGCAAAAAGAAGTGATAACTTATTTTTCAGTAAGGGCCATCCACATACACCTCACTCCTTGCAGTGCTGAACTGTCAAACTGAACCACAACTGACGCAGCCGTGCCCCTTGATATCGTACAATGAGAGAAGCCTGCTTGAAAACGAGCTACTGAACTAACAGCATGCAAAAGGGCCCATACCATGGGAAAGATATTCTATATAGCTGGAAATCTGAGACAGTGAATGCTGCCTGTTCAAAATTACTTTCATAGATTAAAATCTTAAATTATTACTCTGTGTATATTTTGCTATGGCACTTGAGAAATGAATACAACGTTCGCCTGTAGGTGTTATATTACTAACATTTGCAAATAAAAAGAGAACTGTAGCCATATGACATAGTTTTGTAAGACATCAATTTGGTGAAATGTGCATTAAGAACACAAATATCGTAGAAAAAATAGAAAATGTTGCTTCTGCAAATTGTGGCACAAACACAAAAATGCAGGTGTCAGATATGACTTTTTATCTTCTCCAATAACACAGAAAGGAACTATTTTTAGTAACAATCCAAGGCAGATGACTTACATGAAGTTCCTTCTCTATTATTATATAATTCATTATCATTTACATCCCACTGTATAATAAAACACAAGCTAGAAATAATCTATAACATTCTTCCACTGCAGAATTAAGGTTGTCAAACAGTAAGACCTCACAGTATTGCGTGGGAAATCAAGTTTTAATGATGATCTTTTGCTATAAATTATACACACTTTAAATGTTCACTTATATATCTGGTGCTCCACTAAATATACCCACAAAGCCTGTTTTGAAAAATATTAGTGATGTTTATGTGCCAAGAGAGAAAAGGAGAGTGAGGAGGGGAAGAGAAAGACTATTCAAGACACACTGCACACTGGTTTAAAATTAAAGAGAAAAGCTAAAAAAAAATAGCAATGGCAAAAATGGCAATGGACAAAACCAAATATACATGATTCTTCCAGCTCCTGGAGCTACACATTTTTAAACTCTGTGTCTAGAATTGTGCCCAGTATTTCCCTCTTGTTCACAGAGGCAAGAAATCTGTACATCATTCAAGAACTGGAGTAAAGTACAACATCTTTCAGTGCAGTAGATTACTTCTACATTTGAGATTACTTAAAAAACGAAGTAATTTGAATGGTGAATTGAAACTCGAAACTGCAACAATAAAAAGACAATCTTCAGGGCATTATTCAGACAGCAGTTAAACACACTTGCATAGACAGGTTGGTCTTATCATAGAAATAAATGTCACACTCTTTCCATTTATCATGAGCTTATTCTCCCCCGAGTGCAGTTTTCCTTTCTTACACAAAAACCAGTAAGTCACTTCAGTAATTAGTTCACCAGAATAAATTGCATTTTACCTCTGAAAATGTCAGTCACAGTTGCAAATTAATCACAGAATGATTTAAACTGAAAGAGATCTCTGGATGTCATTTACTCCAAAATCCTGCTGAAATTGTGGCTAACTTCAGGGTCAGAGCCAGAAAGTAATGCTCAAGATCATTCTCTGATGGAAAAATGCAGGTTATGCAAGTAATCATGAAGTTGAGGACAAAATAAAATTAAAATATACACAACAGAATTAACACAGGACAAACACAACTGTCCTAAGTCCTGACTGATGCCCTTCAGGGGCTAATACAAGGAACCTAAGCTTCTGCATGCTAAAAAGTCAAGTGAGAAAGAAAATCAATGATAAAGAAAACAGAAATACTGCTGGCCTTCTCAGGAGCAGCAATAATAAATGAAACATGATCATCATAAGGGAAAAAAAAAGTAGGGAAAAAGCAGCAAATAGACTTAGGTGTCAGTGTGGTAAGGAGTCAAGGTCATGACACCTTTAAACCAGTCCAGTATGGTTGAATGGTATGCTGCCTCCCAGGTTAGAGCAATCATGAGGACAGTGGCAATCCTAAAGATTGCTGGGAATAGTTCATTAATTATAGTGTAAACAATAAATACCAGCCCCAATGACGCAGACAGACTTTGTACACCACGGCCTTATCGAGGCGTTATGAAATGGTATCCAAGATGGAAACGCTGCCTTCTATTCCCAAAGACCCATAATAAAAGAAAAAAACAAAAGTTCATAATTGGGAACCAGTGATCTAAACAAATATTGTGGATTAACCATATCTGCATATCTTTGGTAACAACCTTTGTTTGGAAGGGATTACAAAGTAAACTAAGCAACACTGACATTACTGTTTTGCATAAGACACTACATACCGATAAAGAGAAGAATGAAATAAGCACAGGAAAATGTGACAATGTTGTTCTTTCATATTTCTGAAGGCGTTTTTGTCATTCATGTAGGCTATTTGCCATCCCAGTCTAAGGTAATTTGGCAATAGAGGACCAGAATTGCCTGGGCTAGCAGATTAACATGTCACAAGAATACTGGAAAACATCAAACTCACACGTCAAAAAGTATGCTGCATACCTGTGACACCAAAAAATCTCAGGTTTTCATGTCAGTTTAGCAGGATGAGGACAATAAACCCGATGTTTGTAATTGAAGAGGATATCACTCAATTACACAGTATCTAGTTTCCAGTAAGGTAAGTGTAATTGTAACATAAGAACAGAGGCAACTGCAACAACTCCAGTAACAGCTACAAAATCATTAACTGTTCTTACATTTTTCCTTAATTATCAGATTGTACTTCAGGGAAATTATCCAAAGGAGTCTCTTCCTCAGGAACCTGGATTTTGAACCACCTTCTATTTTACATACAACAAATTTCAGGAACTATAGCAAGTGCTTATGTAGTTTGTATTATAAAACTGTACAGTCAATACCCAGAAGAAAATCCTTCTATATTGTAAAACAGACACCGGTTAAACATCTTAAGATCCAAAGACATAAACAAATGAAAAAAAAAACAAACCAAAAATCCCAAAACAAAATGAAATTTTCCACAAATCAGTTACCAAATATCCCTCAAAAATCTAGGTGAGCAAAATACAAGGAAGAAAAGGCTTTTAATGTGTTCAAAAGCAAGCTAGAAGAGTAATGTAAATGTAAACAGTATTTTCAAACATTTAGATCTGGCTTTTGGGATTTAAGGAGATGTGTGCCACCAAGAATCTCTATTTTCCCAACCAGATACATTTAGTCTAATTAAAGATATCACCTCCAGCTACAAATTTCATCTTGCTTATGTCTGGAAATCTTCAGGACAGCAATAGTATTATCAAATGACAGCAAAAATTAAATTACTGAGGGCAAGGAAAAAAAGACACATTATTTATAAGGATCCAGACCATGTACTCCATATCCAGAAGAAGAAGTGACATTCCATCTATGTAACATACAGCTTACCTATCCCCAGACTCCTGAGTATGGAAAACATGGCAAAGAGCTGATCAGAGATTTCTAACCCTGCAGATACAGTGAATTTCTCTTAGAGCTCACATATATCACTATCAAAAACCTTGGAGAGTGAGCATAGCTGCACACAGGTGTGCATACAAGGGATAGGGAATGTGCAGGAAAACCATCAATCTCTACATTACAATTCTGATTTCCTAACATCCCACAGGCAGACATAAGAGAGGAATGGCTGGAAATCATCTTCATTTCTCTCATAATTCAAAGTGAACCTCATGCACCCTGACTAGACAGTCTCTGAAAACCACCACAGAGCAACAGAACAATTCTTTCTTTCTCAAATATGTATCAAGAGAAGTCTCACTGCAAAGGAGACTTGTCATCACAAGCAGTACCCTTCATGGATGATGGCACTAAATTTCAGCTCAGATTGATGGATAACTCTCTGGAATCAGACATCTGACCTTCAGCAACAGTTAGAGGGTTGCACCACATCCATACTTTCTGCAGCAGGTGGACTCTGACAACTTCTATGCTGGGAAAATACACCTTGACACAGAAAGGGATGTCTTCTGCAAATTAACTGCAATAACTCACAGAAATACATAGTGTTACAGCTTTTGATTTTTCTGCATGAAGATGATTAAGCTTTCTGATACACAGCCAAATAAACTAAACAGGTTTGGAAACACCATGAGCATACAGAAGCAGTTAAGATGAAGCTCTGGAGATACCAAATGCTGCTTGACAAAGAATCAAAATAATTTAACAACCCATCTGTAAACTTCACAACAGTACCTTTGTACTACACATCATCTTTAGAGTGAGTCAGAGTGAGTATTCAAGTGTTTTTTTCTTATTTTTCCCCATTTTCCTCATAGCTTCAATGATCTTATATTAAGTGAACAAATACTAGTGAACTAAAAAATAAAGTTTGAAAGAAAAAAAACTTCTTTGACATTTACTGATATTTTGTTTTGTTGGTTTTTTTTTAAGGAAATATTGAACATGTCATATTAGGAATTACTAATAGTCATATTAGATACTACTGAATTTGGAGCAAAAAGAAATGTTTTAAGTCCAATTAGTTTGCAATACTTGTACTAATTCCAACATTTGGAGTGCTAGTAATGAAAGACTACAAGGATAGCAGGTTTTATTCTTTCATTTTCTTCAATGTACACTAAGAAAAAGTTATCTATGCAGTAAAACAGTCCTAAGGAGAAAAATCCCATGGCCACAAAAACTCCTTCATTCCTATTTCTTCTGTGCAGACTGGCATGAAGCAGACTTTAATCCTCCAACTGGAGTTTCCTTCATAAACACTCAGCAAGACACAACTGGCACTCACACACTCGCCTGCAAAGCTGTATTATCTTCTGCACAAGAGTGACTCTGGTTTAAGGCAGTGCAACTGGACTGAAGGAGAGAGCTGGCTTAATTCCTGGCTCCCAAACAACATTCTTGCATGACCCTGATTAGATTTTTCTGTGCCTCAGTATCCCATCTCTAAAATCAGGATAATATGCTCTTTGTCTGCCCTGCCTGTTTAGATTGCAGCCTTTCAGTATTCTCTTACTATTTGTCCACACACTGGGACCACAATGGGGCCCTTCATTTTGGCTGGGACCTCACGATGACAATAGAACAAGCAACTAATAAGATAACTTGCAGGGTGTTTTACAAGCACTGTGTGACAATCTTGACAGAAATTCCATTTTTTTGAGTAAGGACATAAGTTATTAAAGATTAAAGGAAGTCTTATAAAAATGAATTTTTCACACCTTTCTAGGCCACCTCTTTGGTATATTATTATTGAAAATAAAATAGCATTATCAGAAAAATATCTGTCAGAAAATGATCAATTTTTATAGTACGGAAAACTATGAGTAAATGAGCAAATAAACATTGAGAAAAATAAAATCTTTAATCTCACCTATGTAATTTTACAAAATGCTAAGTATTTCACTGATCTTCACTTCTCCCTACAAAAAGAGCCACAGCCAAGAACATCTTTTAATTTCACTCTCTTCTCACCCAAGACAGAAAGTATCTGCTCATTCTTAATCAACAGTTGGATATTAAATGGAAATGTATTGTCTAAATGGACCATCTAAAAGGACACAAATAATTCTTATGCCAACTCTCTGAGCTTTTTCTGTATTGCCTCCTACACCTGTAACAGCACCTCTTTTCATGCCTCTCATGTAACTCAACTCTCTGAAGAAAGTTACTTTCAGATAGACTTTCAATAACATCTTCTTTTTCTTTCACACAGTTTCAAATGAAATAGATTTAGTTCTCTTTCTTGTAGGCATACAGATCAAACCACTGCTTAAAGTTTTCAGCTGTGGGGTTTTTTCAGTTAGACAACTTTATGCCAAGGAAAGATACATGAGAAAAAAATATTAATAAATAACAGGAGGTGGAACGATGAATGAGAAACTTCCTAACCAAAATTCAAACATACAAAATATCTACCCCAAGGCCACTTAGATAAAACTGCAAAAAAATTCCTACAAATTGAAGAGCAGCCTATAGTTCCACTATCACACAACTCCAGACAACAGCTCTCATTCTAAGAATTCTGGTCTCAAGGGAATAATTATCTCTGCAAGTGCAATCACTCAAATCAGACTTGCACTGTCTGAAAAAGCATATACACATCAGCTCTTACACTGAGATTTATATACTACATTTTCCTGCACACCACAAACATCTCCCAGGATAGGAATATGCTCCTGCTGGTTCAACATGTTGCCTACAGACAAACAAGTCAGGCAGGGGAGCACTCTGTGCTGGCACAGCAGTCCCATCCTTCCTGCAGGAGGTAAAAGCTTTGCTGGACTAAGAGGCCACGAGAGCCTGCTGCACACCTCAGGGAGTGCTCTTACCTCTAACAGACACAGCCCTTCAAGAACATGGCCATGAAGGGCTCAGGTCCATACAAGTCTGTATGCCACTAAAGTGTCCACCAAATCTTCAGTATGAACATATTAAAGTATATATACACACACACACACATATATACATACATTTATATATACATACATATATATGTATATATATTTGGTTCCCTCCACTTCCCTCCTTCCTCCAGGAGGGCTACTAACACTTTCTCAAAGATACAGGATCAACCACAATTTAAAGCCACAAAATAAAGCTTTGCAGTTAAAGTGACCACCCTATAAAGGAGCAAACTCCACTAGCAAGACAAGCTCATGAAATTTGCTGCCATTAAATGAGAGTAAAACCAAGTTTTTTGTTCCTACATCAAGAAAAAAAAAGCCTTAAGAAACTTGTGGAGATTTTATCAACTAAAGAGTGAGCAGAAGAAATTCTATGTGTTTTCCTCTGAAATATCAATATATTTCAGTTCTGAAGACTTTAAAACAATTTACTGGGCAAGTCTAAAATAACCTGCCCATCTAGTAGTACTGAGGAAGCAAAAGAAAGAAATGAAAAGCAATGGAGGACACACTTACTACTTGTATCTGTCATCAATTTGTTATGTTGCACAGTATCTACTCCTGAGACAAATCATTGGTTTAATATTGTCACTCAAAGGCATACATGCTAATATAATAGAAGCTATTAGTGGGGGTTCTTTCCTTTTAATGAAAGAAATAAGCAGTTTATTAGCTCAATCACATTATTGTTGTGTTTCAATTTCTGCTACACTGAATACAGCACAAGTCATATTCTCATCTGCACATATGTAATACTCACTGTCTAACAAAAAAGCACCAGAATTTTGTTTTTGTGTTCTCAGAGACTTGGGAAGGTTTCAGATGTCTCTGGAGCAGTTTTGTTTGTTTGCTGGACAGGAGAAAAAGGTGGCTTTTGTGAAATAAACTACTCCAAATATGGAAAGATAACAGTTTTTCCAAATTTTAATCTTAAATACATGACTACTACAAGGATCTTTCCAGCTCACTGCTCTTCGCAACAGTAGAACACCTTCCACAGAACGGCAGCAGCAATGATTTACTAGCTCATACTTGATTGGTACTTCAAGGGGAAAAGTAACACTAAGTAGCATTTCTTCTTCAAAGACCACAAAGTAGCATTTCTAAGACTCCAGAAGCCTTCCACTTTAAAGGAAGACCACTGATGATCAAGTATCAGCAGGCCGAGTTGAGATGTGCTACACTGAAGTAAAAATAAAAATGCTTCAGATCCATTTGACCAGGAAGGCAGTGAGTCTCCTTCTCAGTGCAGTCCCCAAGTTGCCCCTCCTTGCAGCAGGTACACTGCAGCTTCACTGCTGTTGACACCTGACCGAAATTAGGATACGAAAGGCTCAGACTGAGCTGCTAAGAACATCCTAAGAACACACACAAAGAAAACTTCACCAATATTAAAGCAAGCTGCTGAAAATGGCTCTGCTCAGTGACTGTCTCAGGTTCCTGGCACAAACGTGTGAGAGGTCGCCAACAACCTGTGCTGACAGGACCTGGTTCCTGAGGGATGCTTTCACCTCCACCCAGCTTCCACATCAATCTCACCCACCTAACAGCTCACTGACATCAGCAGACCACTTAACACTTCTTATGCTGCAGTCTGATGCCTGTCAACTTTGCTTAGAAGCAATCTCCCTTCCAGCATTATCCTTTTCTGAGGATTTGGGTGTTGAAAAGCAATTGTTCATTTATTTCTGAGGACTGGGGTGCATGGAAGCAGTTGCTAATTTATTTCATCCAGTATTGAGAGTGTTGTGCTAGCTCTTCAAAAACTAAAAAAACATCAACCAACCAGTTCTGTTTAAAGACTGATTCTTCATGTGTTTAGAATCAACATTTTTTTCTTCAAGTCTGCTGTGCCCCTAGCACTCCATGATTTATCTAATTGTAGGGTCACAGGAACAAGAGGTTTCCTAGATAAGGTTCAAGACAAAGCTTTTCAGAGACACTCCGTTCTCTGGCACATATCTGGCCTCAAGAGTGCCTTGAATTGACAGAATAAAAGGAGATAGAGGAGCAAAAATACACTGCCTTGTCTCATGGATTTCAAGTACACTCCAGCATCATAAAGCAATAAAAATTCATCAAGATGTATGGACAGAGAACACTTTGGAGACTTTTTCACCAATCTCACTTAACAAAAATATCTTCCACATTATCATAAGGAACAAACCTTAGCCCAATGACTTTAACAGTAAAGGTCCTTGGAGGGCTGCTACTAATTATGGCATAATGCAACAGACAGGACAGTGGACAAAGGAGGAGTCAAACACTGCATTCCTTTATCCTCTATGGGGAAAGCTTTTAGACAAATTTCTTGAATTCTCAGTGTCTTTCCCTGTACATCAAGAGGAATAACGTACATTTGTAACTTATAATTAAACACTTCCAAATTTACGAACGAAAAGCATCACATGAGAAAAGAAGTAAATCCATTATTATGCACATTTGAATAAATGCTAACAACTCATCTGCAACTTTCTGTGATAATTACAATGGCATAAGTGACAGCTAATTCCTATCACAGCATTTCATGTGGAAAAACACCACTGGTATTACTACTTTTCCAAAAGACTGAATTCAACAAAACCCAGCTTCTGAAAAAAAAATCTCGACAGAAATTAGCCTGAATATGGTACAGCAGCCATGTGAGTGAACATCTGTCCACTAAAAATTATTTGATGTTCTCCAATTTGCAGACCAGAAGCAAACTCTGGAGCTGCTTGCATGAGCTGAAACTGCTTCAGTGGGAAGGGGTACATACACATTTTGAGTGGTGCAACAAATCCCAGCACAGGACTGCACTGTGTATGCTATTGCAGCACCAGAGCTGTAGAAGGTACCAGCCTCAGGAACCTTGCCAGTAGGATGGTGAGAGATTAATGTGGTGTATGGATTTAATGAAAGGTAATGAAGAGTAATACAATATCAGACAGAATCAATATTGTAATCAAAAGAGTCTGTGAAATTCTTTGTTAAGGAGTCTAAATACCTGAGTATAGGAAAAAACCTAACACTAACACCAACTAGCACTAACACCCCACTCAGCACAGCACACAGAACGACTATATAGATCTCTAAAGTGCATTTTTGGAGTATCATTCACAAAACCTCCATGTTAGTGATGTGCACTTCAACAATCTTGTCTTGGACAGACATGTGAGCTTTGTTGAACTGTGTATCTGAATGGCAGACACAACTTGTTAATGTAAACTCCCTCTTAATGAAGCTTCTGTGAATGATCTATCCAACTACTCTGCAATTAAATACCACCCAAGAAGATCATAAATACATTTTCATCATAGAAAGCCTCTGCCTAAGGAGTACTCTTAAGTCCCAAATACACTTTCTTCCAGAGTGTTAAAATACAAAGCAACTTCAAAGTTTCTTAAATTAGTTTCATACCACATTTTGTTATTGTAAGTCTCCATGTTCAAGTGCAGTACATTATTTGATATCTAAAATTTGGTCATTTGACTCTGTTTAAAACTTGTTTCTCAATTGCAAGCATAAAAGAGTAAAGATTCCTTGTAGTTTATAAAACTGGACTCTTTTTATTTTGATTATAACATGTTTCTGCGACGCAAAAAGCCTGCAAGAACAGTAAGAAAGGAGAAGCACACCCTCGGAGTAATTTACTAGGATATATAGTTACTGCATAGTTACATGATGATACAATAGTTACATGATGATGCAATAGAATTAAGGTTTGGACACCTTACCTATACACTTCTTTACTGATTTAATATCTGAAAAATTATTTTATAGCTTTATTATTCTACCTATATTTGCAATACTTGAAGGATACTTGCCGCAGCATTTTGCAAACTGCTAAAAATCTTATAATACTACATTTTTTCAACATGGTTTCATGTCAGTGAAAAACAGAGTTGTTTTTTCCTTCCTGATTGTATCATCCTAAACTCTCCATAAATACAAATTAAAAATTGCTTTTTTTATTTTGCTATTCTTTCATCATTAACTGAAAGCAGTCTTTTTCATGCACCAGCTGAATTTTACAGCTAACACTAGCAAAGTCATCACCTATTAAATCCAAGAGCAATACATGAATGCTTTTAGTAGAAAACACAGGCATAACTAAGATTTAACCCTGGATTCAAACTTTTTGCCTATATATCCATACTTAAAGTGAGAAAGTGGGGATACTAAGCTTCATCTCAGAATTATATTTTACAGCAAGGAGAATATTGCAACTATTTAGCACTTACAGTTTAGATGCTGACCACTTGGCCATTCACAATTAATCTCTTTTGATTTAGTATCAACAGAGTAGCTACCAGAAAATTAACAGATGATTCCCCTTGTCAAAGAAAGGAGAAAAAAAAAAAAAAAGAGAGAGCAATCATGAAAAAGAAATTGTAATACCATAAAAATCACTAGTAATCATTCACGCACAGTTAATTATCAAAACATGCCCCAATTCTTATTAAAATAACATACTGACAGCTAGCTCACAATCACTGTTTACATTCCAAGTGCTTTGCAACTGCATGTTTCAATAATCTTACAAGGACTTATTCCTCTGTGCAAAAAGAGAATTACAAAATATCAAACTTGTTGCAAAACTGTTGATGAAACTGAGAATAAAATAATCTCTACTAAAATTTCACCAAAATGATATGCTATAAAAAAAAAACCCAAAAAACTAAAGCATTCCTTCCAGGTGAATATTTTTTCATTGCAAAAAAAAAGAAAAAAAAAGTCAAATAATACAGCACTACTTTTTCCAGTTCTATTGTCAACTGTTATTTCACACACTTGAATTGCATTTCCCTTTATTAAAAGTTACAGAACGAAGTACATTTCAATGACTGGATTACTGTGTTATCACCAAGACATCTGCATACAAGAATATAAGGATCTCCTCAGGTCACATGCATGGATTTGACTGCATGGCTCTCAGTTACATTCAGAAGACTTCAAGATTTTACTAATTACAAACTTACACAAAAAAAGGAATGTTCACATTTTCAAAACAGTCAATATTCTGAAATTTTTAGAAAGATTTGGGACATGTAAGGTGAGCAAGATCATTCATGATGGGTGCTGTGCTGCTGTTAATGAAAACTTTGCCCTTTATCTGCCTGTGCAGAGTGCTGAACACACATACCAAAGGAACCGTAAGCAGTCAGTAGCCCAGACACACCAAAACTCAGGACACTTTAAGCAAACAAAACCTTAATAATTTACCACACTTCTTGAGTCTTTCAAACAGATTCTGATGATTTGCAAGCTCCCATCGTCTTCACATCAGGCATATCTGAAGCACTTACACAAAGCAAATTAGGCAAGAGGTCACACCACTAGGCAGGACACATCCCCTGACACTTCAGATGATACATTCCCACACCCTGCCACCGTACCAACTCCCCTGGCTCCTCCTGCCCATCCTACTCCATGGTCATTTCCACTCACCCCTAGCCCCCTCCAACCTTTTACTTGCTCAAACCCCTCTAAATAAAACAAAGCTATGACCAGAAAAAAAAAAAAGCCAGGAGAAACTCAAAAGTATGTAAAAGCAGATATTACACACAACACAACAAGCAAGTTCCTTGCTGCAACATGTCTCTGAATGAACCAGCTCCATAGGAGCACTCTGAGTCAATTTGCTTTCTTAAAAAGAAAATAATTAACTGATACCTGTTAAAGAGAAGGAAAGCCTCCTTCAAGCTATGGAACACACAGTAGCATCAAATTTCTACTCTGCCAACTCCTTTGATCTAAACACAAATTCTGAAGAAAAAGAACCCCACATTTCAAAGTTATCAGAGGTTTCAGTACACAGGTTACTGGAGTGCAGTACACAGATACTCCTGTATGCATTGTATACTCCAAGGCAAGCTTTGCCACTGCTGTCTGACAAGAGACCTGGATTTCACCAAGTACCTACATTTGGCTGACTGCAAGAAACAGCAAATTTTAAAAACAATTAAAACAAGAACAATAAGAAATATTGTTTCACAATATTCTCATGACAAAACCTCTTCTGTGGACAGTCCTTAAGATATGCACTTGCTGGAGAGACCAAAAAGCAGTTTTCTTTCCTCAGATAAAAGGAAAATTAAAACTTGACAGCACTAATGCAAAGCTGTGGCTGGTCAGTCTCCAAGTTCCCACATACATACCTGGTCCTCCATCACCTTTCATAAAAATATCAGTGGTAAGGAGGATGTAGCTCTCATGCAGATACAACTAGCTATGTTGTGTAAATAACAAGATCTATGTCTAAGGTGAATATTGTTGAAAACATGTCATGTGTTGCAACTATATGCAGCAATTTATTTATTTTTATTCACCTCAGCTTCACACAATCTCCATATGCAGGTGCATTTAACCATAGCACTCCAGCAATACAACTAGAGATTTATCTTATATATCTGGAGCTAGTCACTTGGCCTCTCCATGTTTCTCTGTTTCTCCATCTGTGATGCTTCACAGAAAGCTTGAGAGGCTTAATTTATTATGCAGCCTGCCAAGTGCTTTAGAGAAGTATGTTACTAAAGCATTAAAACTGTTTGTTGGTTCTGAAAGAGTAAATTGTTAACCAAACTGAAATGTAACCAACAATATCCTTAAAAGGTGGCTGCACTTTTAAAATGCAGAAGTATCATGTTTACCTTATTTGCCTTTATAGAAAAAAGCCTCCATCCTTTAGGTATTTTATTACATTAGGACATCAGGAGATCTGATTTTCTTCTGAAGCCCCTTTCCATCCATTTACTGTTACACTCCCAGGGGAGGTGATAAGCAGAGAGAAGCAAAGCAGTAATGCCAAATCAAAGTGACACGTGCCCAGCCAGACTCACTGTCCAGAGGCCACAGGGAAAGATCTGCACTAAGGAATCAGCAGTGTTTAACTGACAGCAGATGCCAACTACAGGTTGCCTGCTCAGGGCAGGAAACAGTTCAGATGCTAATAAAGACAAGGGCCAAGCATTCCCAACCAACACCTGCAAGACAATATACTAAATACTGACAGTAAACATATTTAAGCCCTAGACATCTCTCAAACCAGTATGTCACATGAAAGTTTTGTATCTATACAAGCCCCAGGTATAGGCTTCTGCTCTTTTTCAATTGTTGTTTTTACTGCAATATCACTGAAAGAATTCTTAGGAAGTCATTTCTGGCAAGCAAAACAGTTCTCCTAAAATACTGACAATGGACAAAGATTGCCTTAAAATACCAGCTATAGAAAATACAGATATATATCTACCAACTCCCAAACACTAGTTCCACTTATATACTTTTATAGCTAAAACCAGT
Source organism: Setophaga petechia (assembly GCA_024362935.1). NCBI lineage: Eukaryota > Metazoa > Chordata > Aves > Passeriformes > Parulidae > Setophaga > Setophaga petechia. The sequence goes on along the minus strand of JANCRA010000012.1, from coordinate 8,934,194 downwards.
TAAAGAGGCAGCTGGAACAAAATAAGAAACTCAAAAGAGAAATAAATAAATAACAATATGATTTCTTGTAATTGAAAAAAAAATTAAAATATGACTAGCGAAATAAGACAAGCAATTTCAAATGTATCACAGAATAAAACCAGTTTTCATTTAGGCAAAAGAGCCCCAGCATACTGTAAAACAGTTGTAATATTAGATCAAGGAACGTAAGTGATACCTTGAAAGAGGGTAATTTTGAATCATCAGATACTTAACAAAAATCTTGAAACCCAAGAGCAATGATGATTCCAGACAATTTTCTAGATATATGAATGTATGTGTACACATGTGCATATATTTTTAGGAAATCTGCCTGCAGATTTTCAGCATATAGCAACACTCCAGAGCCATTCCTCATTTTAATTCAGCTAACTTTGTTGTATGCTTTGTCTTTTTCAGACTGCAAATGTATATTTGTACTGCACTTTGCTGCTAGTGTATCCAGCACACAATTTAAAAGATGGTCTGATGCAACTGTCAGGATTCTTCACTAGCTCTCTGCATCCTTAAGCTTCCACATCAGCTCAAAGTATTTAAATCACACACTTCCATATCCACACTGCAGAGCCTATCCTGTCTGCAGCATCCTGAGGAGTCACTACAGTGAAAATAACATTTTTTCCCTGCTGACAGGTCAGTGTGGCTCTCTCTCAGCAGGTGACTGGCAGTAAGAAAGCAGAGTTTCAGTTCCATCAGATGCACAGAGATGGACATACTCCCCTTCTGGAGCCAGCACCTGACCCATATCAAGAATAAAGTGTTAAGGAAGTTAGCAGGTTTCTGCACATTTCAGGACAGGAACTCTTCTGATATGAATCAGGTCATTTGTCTCTTGCAGAAGCAAGCAGTGACATTCTGGCAAGGGAAGTGGGGAAGAGAGGAAGGGCTTTTTTGTAATCAATAGACATCAGATGGAAACACATGGCTCAAGATGCCTTGCCTTTCTGTAGGCAGGACACTGATAAAAAAAGGCAAGAAAATGCCCTGAATAGTTTGGTGCTGTCATGTGCTATATGAGGTTCTGAAGTTCTGCATCTTACTTCTTCTGAAGCAAGCACAACTTTAGTAAGATGACAGTCCTAATCCATTTAAACTTTGAGACTGTGGCATGACAGTGTAGAGCATGATTTTGTTCAACAAGTACTTTGTTCCTGTAGAAAGCAAATGAGAAGTAAGAACTTTGGTGCTCTTAACTTCCAGCTTGAGTAACAGCCATGAAAGTACCTCGCAGGAAGGTGAAGCCTTGAGCTTTCTACAGTACCACTGAGGTTCCACACATTTTAAAGATCCCTATCCAACAGCAACAGTGATACAGATCTGCCTAATACACAGCCCAGCAAACTATTGCCTTGGCTGAACACACCCTGTCAGCAGAGTAACTTTATTTCCTCCAATTTTTAATTAATCTCTCCCTCCTGTAGGGTTTCAAGTCTCCTTGAATTCTTGCTTTCATATTAGAAATTACCCTTTTCAGTGCCTTATGTTAGAGCAAATATCATCTTTTGTTTTCATATTTGCCACAGTTTCAAATACAATTTACCTGAATGCAGGTGTGGATTAAATGATGCTGGGAAGGTTAAGCAGACCAATCATCTGATTGATCTTAGCATGGCTGTTAGCATTCCACGGGCTTGACCAGATCCTGACCTACTCCAACATTTGCTGGGTAACAGGATACACCTATTGAGGAGACCATGACAAGGTCCAAACATTCAGTCCAGCTCACTATATAAGAAATATTAAAGGTGACTCAAAATGTAAACATCTAAATATTTTGTAATTACTCAGCCAAAAAATGATGGATCAGATAACCATCAAGCTGTGTGACATTGTCACAGGCAACAACAAGGAACTGAGGAAGACCAAATTTCCTGAACCTTTAGAATCTCCTCACGGTATCACTACAAGGTAGCACAGGATATTTGTGACCCTGTACACTCCCAACTAGAAAAAGCCCACATGAACTTCCAAGTTCACATGGCTCTACAATAGAACACACACTAACACGTATTTGAAGTAAAGCTCATTGTCCAATTCAGAGTTTGTTTTACCCCTTCCAAGTGCAGCAAAACCAACAACAAAGTCTATCCCAGAGTACTGAAATTCTTTAGTTTTTGTTGGATGTGTAAGCCCCAAATCCTGATAAAATTCAATATAGCCTATTTTCTTTTTTAGAACAACAATTCATGCTTTCTTTTTTTACGTTTTTTGGAGGCAGCAATACTGGTAAGGGGATGAGGGTGAAGAATTTATAAACTTAAGATGCAGCACATTTGCTCTTCACTTATTTTGTATATAGTGTTTACAAGAGTTATAGAACTACTGATGTTGGGAAAACCTCTAAAAGCAGGTTAGGTGTTGCCTTTAACCCCACAGACACATTTCCCATCTAAGTTCAATCTACCTTATATCAGCACTGATTTGCCTTGCTGTCAGCATAACCAAGAAAAACCATGACACTTTCTCTCATACTGGTGATGATTTTACAAAAAAGAGGCAAACTAAATGATACAAGTACCAATAGCCTTCAAACAACTCCTACTGACTCTTTTGCAAAACTAGGATAAAATGAGTTCTGACACAATTCATTAGACATAACAGAGCCTTTTACTCTACCATAAAGATTGACCTGCTACATTCTCATAAATCCATGGCCTAGAAGGCAGTACCAGGGAAAACCTGCTGACAAAGATTGTTTTGCTTTGCAAACAAAGTTGAAGAAGGCATTTGGGTCCAGCTGTCAATTACCTGACTTTACAATGAGAAGGCACAAACTACCTGCAATGCTTCTGGAAAGGCCAACAATTACATTTGTAAACAATTAAGTTATGCTTAGAATTAACAACTGGAGGGATATCAGTGGTTTTGATTGCCAGAAAAACACAAAGTGAGATTGGAAAGCGTTATTTCCTCTTTTACCTGCTGCTAAAGGACAGTCCCTTCTCACTCGCCACATTAGAAAGCTTTTTATCTTTCACATTAACTTATTTTTTTTAAAAAAAGCAGCAGTAATAACGTATGAAATTTTACAGTTAGAACAAAAATCCTCCTTATGATCTGAACTGACTTTCTATGATAAAACAGGCCCCAGAATTTAGCCAGACTATTTTAGCCTCAAACCCAAGCCTTCTGGATGGCTAAAGCCCTGTGTGCTTCCAGAGAAAGGACCAGGGCCTTTTGCGGGTATTTAGTGCAACAGGCTACTACACCCCTTGATAAGCTGTTCCTATTTAATTGTTTCATTAGAAAACTGCATCTTATTTCTAGTCTGAACTGATCTAGTTTCAGCTTTCAGCCATGAGAATCCCCTTAATCTACCTGACAAAGAACCATCTAACTGTCAGATACCTTTGCCCTGACTAAGTACTTATAGACTTATCAGGTAGCCTCTACTGTCTGTTGATAAACTAAATAGATTGAGCTTCGTAAATCTTCCATTCTAAAGCTGATTATCCAGGCCTTAAATTAATGTATCTTTTTTCTGAACTCCTTCCAGTTTTTCCAACACCAGATGTGGACATGAGAAATGGCACACAACACTTCTGTGAAGCAGTATAAAATGTAGCAGTATTCACCTCCCCCTACTCTCCAGTCATGCACTTTCAGCTTCCTTCAAGACTGTTTTGCAAAAGGAGTAACACTTCAATTAATCAACCCTCAAAAGCAATTCTTCCATCTCTGCTTACATTCTATCTAGTTCTTCCAAATACAAAACATTCAGAATGGACCATGACCAAGTTCACATGTTTATTGTAAAGAAAAAAAAATGTATTTTTAACCCAAATTGCCAAAGCTACAAGAATGATGAAACGTATAAATTCAGTGCCTGTATTTTACAAGAGAAAAACTGCAGAGAGAAAGATTACACTCCAATCATGTAATAGTTACCCAATTTAAAGCTCTCTCTTTAAACTTCTATTTAATTCAATAAACTGAACATTTCCAGCCTATTTTGCACTATGGCATTCTGATGCTCACTTATATATTCACCTCTTGAGGTGCTGGGTGGTCACAGCAGGTTTTATTCTCAGCAAAATCTGGTGGGCACAACGAAAAATTGCTTCAGGCTAAAGCCAGTGTTCTCCCAGACAAAAGGCAGAGCTGCAGGCTAGTCATGGAGGATTTGCTAATGTTATAAATCTATCCATGTAGTGAAAATTACTTGCCAGTTATAATCTTCAATTATTACTGTATCACCAGCTAGTTTCCCTTTCTATCCTGGATGAAAAAGAAACCCAAGTAAAATCATCAAGTAACTAGGATGAACATTTTCACAACACAACAAAAAGAAAAATGCCCCAAAAAATCCAATTAGAGATTATAAGATCATATCCTATCATATCTGGTAAAGTCCATGGTCATCACTGGTAGAGTGGATGGGTGCAGAAAAGGTGATGGTAATGTTTGCACAGCAAAGGAACAAGCAATCTAGCTTTTGGAGCAGTAACATCAAATTCTGCCTTAAGTATTTCAAAAATTATTGAAAGGCACTGTACTAGAATATGTGGTGACTTGCTAAAATATAGTCAATTACTGCAGGTTTTTGCTGTAATAAGAGCTGACCTATTCTTCTAAGTGTGGCTTGGGCAACAGTTTTTCAAGAGAAAGATAATCCGCAGCAAATGTATTTTAAAGTATGTCAGTCCTTACTTTAATTTAAGTAAATGTAATGTAAGTAAAATTTGGTGTAATGTCAGTGAAGTAATGTAAGCAAAATTTGGTGCCAATGGCAGCCATTGACCTTTGAGAAACAATAAACAGAGTGCTGCCACAATCTGTCACAGGGAAAGGTAATGGGCTCTGGTATTTTGCTTTTTCTTCCCCCCCCTGCCCCGCCATAAATAAATACATTCTATGTGCCTGTACTCTCTTTGGAATCTCGAAATAAAGCACTTTCCCTTTCCTTTTGAAATTGCTACGCAATGGCATTCTTCAGTGAGGACTGGATTACACCCCATCAGTACTGAGTAGGCTTCCAGTGTTCTTTCAGTTAGTTCCAGGGCAGGTATGATTAGTCTTTCAGCAGCAGCAGCCATGTTTGCCCATCCTCTTTCAGTGACAAAAAATTTCTACACATAGGTGGTAGGACACCTTGGGCCTCTTTACAAAGAGAGATGATCTATAAACATCAGTAATCAACTTGTTTCTTCTTGTGACTTCTTCCCATCCACTCACTCCCTCTGCCTTTCCTCACATTGACCTGAACCCTATTTCATACCCTTCTCCTGGATATATACACCTTGGCCTGATTAGTACTCAAAGCAGCTTCCATAGAATGATTTTGAACACAGGGAAAGTCTCTCTCATAAACTCACAGTACTAAAATGAGCAAGCTCTTAAAAGCACTTGCTCTGTGTACTGTTTTCATAGCACACTACGCTTGCACATGGTATGTCAGAAATCTGCTATGGAAAGCCCACATTCAAAGGGGCTGTCCTAAAAAAAATCTGAACTTCAGAGAAATTTGGACACAACAAAGCTCACTCTAAGGTTGATAGTTGAGAACAAGAGTCAAAACTGTTTAGAATTTTGCATGCCACTTACCCTCCAAGCCTGTAATATACAAACAAACAGGCAGAAAATAACTAATACAGGAGAAAGAGTGTAAAAGAATGACAAACGTTGTTGCATACACAATGTGTTAGTTTCTCCTCACTTTTTGCCTAGTAGCAAAACTAGGGCACTATTCAAGAGAACAGATGAGGCTGAAGCCTAATAATAAAGGCAATGTTTAAGTATTTGGCGAACAGAGGTCATGTTTAGGGAACAGAGTTAAGAAAGATTAAGATTTATCTTTCAATATTTATGTTATTTTTGCAGTCTGGCAATTACAATCAGTTTTGCTTTCCAGCTCCGAGACAGTAAGACAATATTAGTAAAACAGGGAGAGTTTATTTTTACAAATGAACTGCTTTCACTAGAAATCTGTTCTGTATGCTACTTTCCTGTGTGCTGTACTATCAGCTTTGATGCCTCCTTCCTCCACATCAACTAATTATTCTCTACCTCCTTCAAATTCCTCCTTAAAATAGCTTACTGCATGAAATTTTTCAGCATTCATAGACTGATTTTTGTCTTCACAACATACACTACTTATGGTTTTGTCTGAAATGTACTGGAAGCTCTGGGAAATACAGACCATATCTTCCTGTTTCAAAGCTAACACTTATATATGTTACATCATTTGAACACATATATGACACATTTCTTTAGAACTTCTCCAAATACACACTTAATTACAAGGAATTAAAAAAAAAACTCAAATGAAAAGCCTACAAGAACTCGCACAGAGGATACACTCTTACCTTCCAGGAAAGTGATAAAAGTTTACAATACCTTTGATTTGCCAAGGAGCTTGGAAAGCAAACAGTCAGAATAGTGACAGGTATCTTGAAAAGCTGGAAAGAATAATAAATGCCACAAAATAAAACTCGTAGCATTCCCTCATTGAGCAATGCAGTCAAGAATAATTTTTCTTGATGAGCAAGAAACCCAAAAATATGTAAAGCTGCATTACCTCTTTCAAAATTTAAATACCTAAAAGGCTTGGTAATGTTCACACCCAGTGTGTTGTGAGTTATGAGAGAAGCTGAAGAAAACTTACACCAAGCACAGAATGTTCGAAGACTCTATTAAAAGCGCTATACACACAGCTCACCATAATTTCAAGAGCTGAAACATTTTTTCTCCTCATGTTTTTCCATTGCCATGCATCCAGTTTCTTAATATACTTGCCCAAGGTTCTCCAAGTCTTCTAAAAAGCCAAAAATATAGCAAAAGCATGAATACAATCAGAACCACAAAACTTCAGGATAGTGCACAAAAAAACCCAACCACCTGAGAGATCTTGAAGAGAAAATCTGAAGACTTTTTTCTTTCCCTGTTTTCTCAGCACCTCTGCATGGTGACGTGTATAAGCTGCTGGGATGACTGAACATTGATAACATACAGGGACATGCAGAAAGTTGCTTGGGAAAGGCAGGCAAGGTAATGAATAAAGCCTTCCAAGTCAAGGAATCAGCTCAATGCTCTGCGTGTGAAGGAACTAATCTCTCCCACAGCTTTTTCCTCTTCTTTAAACAGTTCTTTAGATCTACTAAACAGATGTGAAAACCTGAGATCAACTTCTTAGACACTGAATGACATGAATGACAGCCATTCCATCTAACCCCTCTAAAATTACTGTCCTGCTTTCTCAGAAAAACAAAAAGTGCTGTATCATAAAGCATGCCTGCCTGTAGCATGTAGACAGGAGCAAGCTGCTCTGCCCTGCGAGACAAGCACAAGCCATTCACCCATGGTTACCGCAGCACCGTGCCCAAGCTCTCACCCTGATACACCCTGAGCAGTACCACATTACCCGGCGCCCAGTCCACGATAATGCAATCCTGTGGCCTTGGCTCAGCTCTGGAAGCAGGAAGCACAAGTCAGTTTCAGTATGTGACAGATCATGTAGACAATTAAGACTACTTATGATGCACTGCAGGAAGGAACAGAACTACTACTTTCATGTCCATCATGCTATGTGATAGATATGACCACACACTCTTCTCTCTCCTTGAAGAGCTTTTTACTTTTTCTGTGATGGTTTTTGCTCTGCTTGCTAATACTAGGTCCAACTCCACCACTTCTGAACTCACTCTTGTCTTAAACATCCATTTTCTTTGCTATATTCTCGCCTGTCCTAGAATTTGCAGTGGAAAAGAGAACCAGTCTGAAAATGAGGTTATCGCACATTTTCTCTCCCTCTCTCCTGCTGCTTACTAATCTGTGCCATTCCTCCAGTTGAGCTGAACCCACACCTGCAATTTCAGCCTTTTTTCTTCCTACTTTTGACTCACTCCTCAAACCTTTTCTTTTGTATCTATTTCTTTCTCAGCAATAGAATGCAAATATTTATTCCAAGAGAAAGCGAGAAAACATAATAACCATTTCACATTCTCCCTTCCCACTCTCTTTCTCTCCCTTACAGCTCTCCCTTCTTCCTTGTACAATAGATGTAAAACACATCTGTTCTACTCTCTCCTTGGCTCACTCTCATCAGCCCATACCTCACATATCCTTTCTCCTCCCACTCTGACAGAACAGCAGAAGAGCCAATCAGTCTTTCCTGTGCTCGGAAATCTGCTTCTGACTCCTTGATTCTCTAACCACATTACTCTTCCTTTCCTTCTTTTATGTCTAAGCTTATTATGCTCTGTTTGATAACAAATTACACTTCTGTCTCTAACTTCAGTGTGAGTTTCCTTCATTTGACCCTTGCAATACAGTGAAACTATACCCACTAAAATGTCTAAAAACCTTTTACTACTGCAACATCACAAATTCATCATTTCCATCACCCATACTCCTTGTGTGTTCTTCATAAAAATTAGATGCCTTTCTCCTTTTGAAACTCTGTTTCTGACTTCCATTACTCTCCCCTCTCCTACTGCCCATCCTTCCTGTACCAACCCCTTCACAGAGTACTGGCAGGCTCTTTATTCTTCCTTTGTCTTCTCGCAGGTCTCCACTGAGATGTATCTTTTGCTGCTACTCTTATGTCTGAGTATTTTACATTCAGTTCCTGAGAACAGTCTCAAATACAGTAGATTTACATCTAAACAAAAATTCTCATTCTATCTGACACCTCTTGCCACTGAGTAGCTGTTAGCTTCAGCTCAATACAGCCAGAAGAGAATTTAGATCCCACCACTCCTATCCTCTTTTCTCCACCTCCTCTCTTGATCACCCGGGACAGCATAATCAACTTGTCCATCATTCAGATATAAAATACTATGATAAAGTACTATGTCATCTTTGCCAGTAGCTTCTCTCAAACTGCTCATTCAGGTTACATCCACATCGGAATGTTTCTTCCTGGGCATCCCTAGGACAAAGTCTGCTGCAAACATCTTCAGAACTAAAGGTTTGTCTGAGGCTTCACCTCACATTAGTTATATTTTCTTATTTTCCATGTTGAAAAACATTATCCTGCTTGTTCACATTGTTTCTAAAGTTTCTCCTGTATTGTCATACTGTTTTACTCTCTGCATCCTATGCACAATCCTCCATTCCAAATTTGAATACTGAGAACAACTCATCTTTGCTTTCCAGGCTCCTCTGTCTCATGTACACTAAATGTCCACATCCTACTTGCTGTCACACCATTTGCTCACATTTCTAGTTAGTTCTCATTGTCAGTATCAATTTACAAAGCTTTCAACAACCAGCCTGTGTTTTCATTCAGGCCAATTTCCACACCTGAATAAGGATACCTCTTAAGCTCTTGCAAAATTACTTCATTGCCATCCAAGTATCACTTTAAAGCTTTCCTTGCTATGGTTCTAAGAAAGTCACTAAAGTCAACCATCTATCACACTGAGCAACTAAGTGCTTTTGTTTGTCAATAGTACAACTCCTGCTTTGTCACACATTCAAAAATTAGTTCTCTGCAGCACAATTGCACAACACAAGCACACACCCTTCCTCCCTTTGCTGGTACCCTGCAGAGTAGCATCTAGAGCCTGATGGGGCTGCTAAGCATTAGGATCATGCAAGTAACAATACTGCCTTCCTAGTCACTGCAGTAACAGATCAATTACTTACATTCTTCCAGACCATTGTCCACTGACAATCTCCATTATCAGACCCAAACAAATACGGTTTTGGCTCTGTCAGTGTTTGCTGTGGTGGCATGGGTCCAACAAACTTTTCAGATGTAAATCCTCATATCATCCTGTCTCAGTAAGACATAACTGAGAGCAGCTTAAAAAAAAACCTGAATATGCTATCACTTGATAATCTACCTAATCTGCACAATCACAAATGGCCAGCCTGAAAGCCACCTGAGGACAGGATACTTATCAGAGATTAAAAAGTAAACACACATAATGATTTACATTTCTTTAAATCTCAGCTTCCATTCTGACCATTTCAGCTCAAAATGATGACAAGCTCAAGTCACCTTATTCTGTTACTGGAGATGTCCAGTCCCATCCTCTTTTGTCTTGCTAGAGAAGAGAATTTTGATCCAGCAAACTTCTCAACAACTACTGATATGACATTGCCAGTGTTCAATCCAAATATAATTGCAAATTCCCAGACTATGCCTGCCCCCTATGTCTAGTCCCCTGCAGTAGGAAAAGGAAGAGAAAGAATGACTGGACAGAAAACATAAAACACTGTATAATAGAAACAAATATAAACAAAATAAAGAACATAAAGAAGATCACATAATCAAACCCCACAAACTCTTGCCCTTTACCAGTCATTCTTATGTCTTGATGCTACTTCATCAGTCAGTTTTCTGTCTCTTCTGCTGAACACCTGCTCCCAGGGAACGGAAAGGGAAGCAGCCTAACCCCTGTGTACCATGCACAGCTCTGTCACAACACAACTGCTTCCGTTTCACAGATGATTCAGGAGGGGCCTGTGGACTAAGTGAAACTGCACTAGACAGATACTGGAACCAGCAGTTCTGCAGAACCTGGAACTTCTGTCAGCAAGTTCTTTGCTACTTCTGGCTGATGCTCTTTCTGATCTGGGAAAACTCCCCTTCTTTTTCTGCCAAACAGCACACACTTTGTAAACACACGAAGACAGAAATCCAGCAGCTGGAAGACCAAATAATTGTAAATTCTAATTACTGTCAAGAAAACAGAGAGACAGGAATAGTGTTGGGCTTAAGCAATGGATTATTAATACAACTCAGTAAAATACAAAATGAAATTACTGAATAATAACCAAAACATTTCAGAAATAAGGAAGACATTTCTATAAGTACAAGACCAAGAGCAATCAGAAAGCTCACTTCCCCAACAACATCAGTGGCTTTCAGGCAGGATTTTTAATAAGCCATACAAAAAGTTATGACAAAACCAGTCCCTTAAAATCAACCATAGAATGGGACACAGAAGAGAAAAAGAGAAAAATTATTCATGCCATAGCTGCTTTTCCTCTGTTCCACATCAGTTTCAAGTAGCTGTGCTGGATTCTTGGTTCAATTTGAGTCAGCTTAGTCAGCTGCATAGCACTGCGATAAAAAACTGGGCCATTTTTACTCTCATGGCTTCTACCCTTCTCATCCAGCAAGAGAACCATCCAATATTTCTTGCTATAGAGTCGCTAATAGACCTCTGTCAAACACCCTTACTATGTCACGACAGCATTTGCCAAGGGTTTTTTTTGCACATTAATTACTTAAAGACACTAGCTTCATCTGGCATCCTGCACCATTAACTCCTCAATCAGCTTTTTCAAAGACAAGCTGAGAACTTCTGCACCAAGCTGAGCTTGGAAGACAGAAAGATCCAGTAGTTTAATCCATGCCCATACAAACCAAAAAGCTTTCTTGCTACTTATTCCAAAATCACTCTTCATAATGAATAGTCATGGCATTCAGACAAACTTATATTGGAGGTAACTCTTCAATACTCATAGCACCAATACTATTTTTACTGAAGGTGATCTTTCTTAGTAATGCACGCAGTGACTACCTTTCACTTTGACTCTGAGAAACTTATGCTTTCTGCCTACAGGACTCCTGTGATTCACAACTTCATATGTAATTTGAAATGTTTTCCATAGGATTTTCCACTGCTTTCATCTCATTCATACACCTCAGCCTTGGTATAATGGCTAGTATTTTTTTTCCCAAAGCTAAAACAGAACCTGATAATGTCCCTATTTTTAATTAACTAGAAAAAAGGTCTATTTCAAAGAAATGACTCCCTTTCACAGTGGAAATGGTTCAGCTCTTGTATAGTCTCTTTTTAACACACAGAAATCTATATTTCATCTATTACAAACTATTAACTACACACAGAGGCAGATCAACAAGAAGACACACACATGTTTTTATGTCTAAATCAAAATTAGATACACAAAGTCATTTACTTTCTGTAGTGACAGCAGGGCTTAGGGTACCCTCTAGTAAACACATAAATTTCCCTCTTTCTCAAGTCTGGTTATAAATTACAACTAGTAAAAGGAATGTCAGAGACAGATCCTTAAGTGACAGTGCTGTCAGTTGACAGGGAATCACACATGGTTTCCCCACACATAATCAAAAAAGGTACCTTAAACAACAGGAGATCTAACCTCTTCAGAACAACTGTTGCACAAACAATGCATTTTATCAAGATACGTGCACCTAGCAAAATCAGATTTTTTAATGAAGTCATTTACAGTACGACAGTTATAGATACATATTCAAAAAAATCAAAATCTTGATTCAAAACACAGAATGTCTGATCAGAGAGCTTTACCATTACTCCACTCCTTTTATCCAGTGTGTGGGTTGAAGAACTAAAGGACAGGTTTCAGAAAATAACTATGTAACTATGAAGATAAACTACAATTCTGACTAAAATTTCTGGGCGCTATCATACATAATGTTTCATTCTTCCTCTGTCATCATTCCTTGAAATACATTAAATGAGGTGACAGCCATAACCAGGAGACATGCCACCCCCTTGCAGAAGCTGTCCATATAAGAAAAAATAAAAATATCAGAGCCAGATATCATATATAGAACTGATCAGTCATTTATACACCAGAATGCACACCAGAACTCAATTCCACTGTCATTTCTCATCCTAAACAAAGACCCCATGGGGATCTCTGCTTACTGTTCTTATTCCCAGTATAAAGAATGGTAAGAAAAAGTCTCTTACCACTGGCAGGCCACAGTTTTGTGCCCTGCCAATTCTCAGTACTTTCATTCATTAAGCACCACGGAATATTACACTTGTTTAAGAATCAGTATCTCTGGAAGACTATTTTAGCTTACAGAGAAGAGACAGAAAATTATACAACGTTCAACCCTCTCTGTTGCCCACTGCAAAACCAAAACCAACCCCAAATCACCAACTGTGGTGGTCTAAATTCAAGAACCTCACTTCTTTCTTTTGGAGTATGTGTTTACAACCTTGTTGTAATTTTCTTTCCCTCTCAGCCCTTTCCAACCTTCCCTACTACCACAAAAAGGTGGAAGATGAAGGCAGTAAGTAAAATGAGAATGTTTTTATTCTCTTTTGTTTAGTATTTCTATAAAGTAGACAAATAGCACCACGGGAAAACCACTAACAAACAAAAAATAAATAATAATTGAATAAAAGTTAAGTCCAATCTCGATGCTTAAATTAACCAGCTGGTTTTGTCTTTTCTTCTTTCACAATCTCCCCATAATAATTTTAGCTCTCTTCCTCTTGCTTTTCATAAAGTAGAATGTTGTATGTCACATCCTTTTCCCCCCCTACAGAAGTGTTCCTTACCACCACCTAGTCTCCTTAACTTCTTATTTTTCCAAGAAGAACAATAAAATCACCAAGATATTTTTCTGAAGAATTAGAAAGATACTGAAAGCAAGACTAATCAGTATCCCTTTAATTTTGTTCTTATGTAGCTAAAGGATTTATCAAAAAACTTTCCGTCAGATATTTGTATGGGAAGTCAAAATAGGAAAAAATACACTGTAAACAATTGTCCAATAGATTTAAAACTCCAGTTTCCACATAAAGTCATAAAGTAAAATGGTCAAGTTTGGGGTGGAACAATAAAAATGTTATAACATAAAATCAGAAAAACAATTAGAATTTTTTACATAACATTCTTAATGTCAAACAATAATGAATCACTATGATTAGTGAAAAGATTATCCAAGACAGAACACACACATCATCAGATTGAAACTTCAATAATACAAACCCACTGAACTGGGAAAGTGAACTTGACTATGACACCAAGTACCCAGACACAGACCTAAATCCCACAGGTCATATTTAACTCTGCTGTAATTCACAAAGATTCAAAGGATATCTTTTGCTCCTTTACAGCCTGTATCTACAAACACTCATAGCAAACAATGCTTGCACATTACTAAACCAATTATTAATACAAGTTCTGTACATGAAACAAAAAAAATCCAATTCTTCCATTATTTTCTCAGATATTATATAAAGTAAAACACAAGCCTCCCAAATTAATCTCTAATCATCTACAGGTTATGGCTCATAATAACAGAACACTGTACCTGCCTCAGGCACACAGTAACTGTGATGTTTTACAGAACACAAACTCTCAAATACAGACTTCTTTTACTATGCCTGCTATCTGCAAGAAAATCTTCAATCCTTCAAATATGCCATTCAACCTTTTAAAATTCAACACAAATTCTAAATGCTGCTCTAATTCTGATAACCCCTCTTTTAGCTAAACTGGTTGCTTGGTAGTGATTTGTCAGATAAGTTACACAATACTGTTTCTGTTTCCTGATTAGATAAGCAGATAAGTTTTGGGGTTTCTTTTCTGGCACAAACATTTACATTAAAAACTTCTAATTTTCTGTGAACACTTGGAACTTTGGAATCCCCTCTCTACAAATCCACGTGCCAGTAAAAGTCAACCATGGACAGAATGCATTTGCTATAGGAAAAGTCAGAGTAAGTGTCAGCATGCAAAAAGCAATTCTGTCTAGAAAACTGAACAAACATTCAGGAAATTTCTCTCCCTCTATGCTGCCTACATATACACTGCAGAATAAAGGAAAGCAGTGGGCAATACTCCTGTGTCTTTACTTTGATCCCTAAGACAGGGCACACGGCATTGGTGCATCTGTTGCATTACAGAAATGAACAGCACAGTCACACTGTGAGCCTCTGCCCAGGGATGCAAGCAGCAACCCCTTGGGCAGGCAGAGACTTGGCAGGCAGTGCTCCTAGCCCCCACCTCCAGGAAACACTGCCTCCCACATCCCCTCCTGGGCCACAACAAGGAAGAAGAGCAGCCCACCACTCTAAACACACATGGTACACAAGCAGAAAGGAGGCAGCAAAGCAAGGATCAAGCTAACTGGAAGCACTTTTTGCCACCTAACACCATTGTTTTTCTACAAAACCGAAGTGAAACACCTTGTCATGGTCTGAAAACCAATATATTCCCACTCTTTAGCTTCCACCATGCTCTGCACACAGTTTCACTCATCTGAAAAGCCTTCTTGCTAAACTGCTTACAAAGGGATGCCTGCACAAACCTGGTCACATCAACTAAAGACGAGGAAGTGCAGACAAATAATAAGTGAGTGCAGAGAGATCAGGTTTTACACTATCTTTATCAAACAGGACAGTAATTTTTGATACTTAAAATCCTGTCCATCTGTTGCCCCTGGTTACTCGATACAAGTAGGTTACAAGTAACATTTGATTTTTCTAAGACACCACTTACAATTTCCTGGCACCACAGATGCCATTAAAAAGGTCTACTCAAGCTGATAAGATTGTAAAAAAAAGGAGTTGGGTTTTGTTTTCAGAACTATCATAACCACAACCCTCATCTATGAACGAAGCAGACAAAAAATTCAACATGTCACACAACACATGAGCAAGGTCAGAGTAAAAGCACAAGCATTTCTGCAAATACATGAGAAAATTTCCTGCAGACCAATCTAACTCCTGAAATCTTCCCTCATCTTTACTACTAAAGACTGTGGGGCCCAAGGAAGATTTACAGCGGGTGTTCAGACACACAGAGAGGTGTGGTGAAAACACCTGTACTAACAGACTGCCTAAGTGAATACAGTAGAAATATTTCAATACATATCATTTATTCAAACTTCATGGAAGTTCTTTCTAAGTGATCTAACACAAGTTACTACTTGAAAGCAATAACATCCCTAAGGCTTTTTATTTGCTAAATATAACAGTCAATTTTGGTTTTTTTACACAGTATTATGACATAAGTACTATAAAAGCCAGTAAGTGCTTCACACCTGTCATGATCATAATGTCAGCAATGACATTACGCTTTGTTTGGAAGTAATTTTTCTGGTTAGTGAGTTTAAATAGAGTTCCTTTGATGGAGTCTCTGACCCCCCCAAAAAACCAAACAAGACTAGAACTGATAATTTACACTGAATCTTTCTAGGAAACAATTTGCATACTATGTATAACTAAGGAATAGAGATGCTTCAATCTTTATGTCCCATGCTTATAACAGGAATTTGTGTTCAAGGACTTCTGCGCACAAAACATTTTATCTTAACAAATTAAGCTCCTTATGAAGGCACAGCTGAAGTAGCAAAATTTTTGTTCAATTACTTTTGAATCAACATTACTGATATATGTTGTATGTCACATACAACATATATCAGTAATGTTGATTCAAAATATTTATAGGTAAAAGCCTTGAACCTTTTACCTATACATAACTTCATGAAAATCCCAGTTCTGCTGCTAACTTTTCTTTGGGCTGACAAAACAGAGAGGTTCAGGCACATAAGAAGCAAGATAGAAACACAATCAAACTTGGCATCTCTGTAAAGGTCTTTCAAAAAGGAAGTTTTATGGTATTTTAAATCACTTTAATGCCTACTCCATGCAATTTTATAGTTTATTACACAAATCTACATTACTCATTAATTCATTCTTTTTTCAAGAGCTTGTTTAGAAAACATAAGATTCCTTTGAGCTGCCAAGATGCTCAAAATCGAACGCACGTGTAATACAACTATAATGTAATGAGAAACTTAACATCATTTCAGAATATATTTAATGACATTACAGGTAATAGTGGGATTTCTCTCAGCATGAGTAAGTCACACCAAAGTTTCACTATGATGGGATCATTCATTATGAACTGACTTCCCAAGAAGTATTTCCCAAGACAGAGAGGTTGTGTACGTACAGCGCTTTCTCAACGAAACAGAAACAAAAACAAAGCTACTTGAAAAAGCATCCTGAACTATTTCACTAGTTGCATTAGGTGTTACCTCAACATGATGTTAATGGCACACATCACAAACAAAATGTTTCTCCTCTCGCAGCTGACAGAGCTGTGACAGGCCTGGCACATTGGCAAATACCACTAACCTGGAGTTTGCCTGTTCACACGGACGGTACCAGAAGAAGTTATGGCCCAAATGACTAATTTTATTTGGTTTTGCATAATATGCACGGGTTAGTGTAACCTAAGATAATATTTGATGCTGGCTGCTCAGCTGACTGTAGGTCACACTCAGCAGTGCAAATGAAGAATAAAATGTGATTTGAGCTAAAGTGAAAGAACTCAAAGATGGTAACAAACCCTTTCTCACTGCAAGGGAAAACATCTCCACTAAGTTGCTAATAATAATAATATAATGTTAAAAGTTTATATGCTTATCTTCACATGAGCAACTGGAATGTTGCACCAAGGGACAGGGTCCACAAGAAAATCCAATATGGCCACTGATGTGTAGCTGTCTTTTGCCTCAAAATTGTCTCATCTTTTACCACGTCTGTCAGTGGCATGTATACACCTGTTATACCCTTACTTCAAAAGAAGTTGACACAGTGACAATCATCTGCATGTATCCAGCCCTGAAACGTTCTTCAAGGCAGAGAAATTCATATGCTATCAGAGCACCCTGTCAAGGCCAAACCACAGTCACTCACAACCACCAAGAGACAGACAGGTAGAGAGAGGTGTGCCAGCACTATCCACTTACCTTCTTTATTAAGCCTCATAACCTCCCTGCTTTTTCCACCCTCCTTTCCAGTCTCTTCCAGATCTACACCTGCAGAAGAGAAGCAGAGTCAGGAAGCGCCGAAGGGCCCTGAGGTGTGCATTTATTGTTTGGCGAGGGGAGGAGGAGAGGTGAGGAGGTGAGCAGTGTTTCTATTTGCAACAGCAAAAGCACAATGGTCGGAGCATCTGCCAGGGAGCGGAACCGCCGGGCCCCCCGCGGCAGCACCCTGGCCCCCCCTCCCCGCCCGCGGCATCCTCCGGCCCCTCCGCGCATCCTCCCCCTCGCCCCCTTCCCCCACCGCGGCGCCGGCCCAGCGCCGCGGGGCAGCGGCACGGCAGGCGCGGCGCGGCGTGCGCCTCCCGCACACATGGCACGGGGGCTCGGCCGAGCGTCAGCTGAGCGCCCGGGGGGGCGGCACCTCCCGGCCCCGGCGGGAGGAGGGAGGGAGGGGAGCGGAGGGGGGGCGGCCCGGCCGGACCCCGGCCCCGCTCCGGGGGGAGCGGCGTGCGGAGCCGGACCGCGGCCGGTCCCTGCCCTTACTGTGCGGGGGGGCGGCGCCGTGCGCGTGCGGGGGGGCGGCCTCCCGCACCCAGGCGGCCCAGGGCTGGCCCAGGAACGCCTCGGGACTGGGCACGGGCCGCTCCAGGGCCGCCATGGCGCCGCGCCTGCTCCTGCCTCCTTGTTGCTTTTCCCGTTTCCTTCGGCGGCGGCGGCGGCGAGCGAGCGAGCGAGACACGGGATTCGAGAACGCCGCACGTCATCCTCGGGACGTTCCGCCGCCCACACGGGGGTAGTGTCAGCCCCTGCTCCCTATCAGATCGGGCTCCCCGCCGCACAGCGCGCATGCCCGCGTCCCCCGCGCCTGCGCCCCGCGCCGCCGGCACCGGGCCCGCGCCCGCCCCGAGGGGCGCCGGACCCGCGCAGCCCCCGCGCTGCCCCTCCGGCCCGGCCCGGCCTGGCCTGGCGGAGCGGAGCGGAGCGGAGCGGGACCGGCGGCTCGGGAGCCCCGCCGGGAGGGCGCAGCCGCCGGCCGTGAGCGCCTCGGGGCTGCGCGCCCCGCGTCTCGCCGCGCCCGCAGTAAGTGCCTGGGACGGGCTCTCGGTAGCTGCGGCACGGCCCCTCCGCACTCCAGCGCTGCCGCGGACCCAACCCGGAATGCGGGGCTGGGGCTCCCCCGCTCCCCTGCTTCCAGCTGCGCTCCTGTGGATCACCTATAGCCCCAACCACAGCCATTTTGTTATCCAAATACTGCTTGGTCTGTAGTAGGTTTCGTCTGTTTGCAAATGCGATTTTTCTCGTCTTAGTGTTCTAGGCTACGGTACAGCAGCTCTGAACTCGCAGGTCCGGCTGCTCTCAAACAATACCGAGGTTTTCATCTCGCTCTACATAACCTATGAGACGTAAATGATTTTAATTTAGGATAGTTAGTGTCATTTTTGCTTATTTCACCATTGAGGTAAGAATAGAAAATATCCGCGAACATTTTTATACTCAATATACCTGTTCTGGATTAAGAGTTTCAGCATAAGCCTGTTGCTTCAGCTCATATCTCTTAAGCCAAATATAAACGCTCCCAGTGAAGGATTTGGTTTTATTTAAGCAGCCTCATATATCCCTCACGTAGTGGCTTTCATACAGCTCTTCAGCCCCATTAGGGGTGGTGGTGACTGAAGTCAATGGTTCAACAGACTCTTCTCATAGTGGTGATGTGAGCTTTGTGTGATCCCATCCTTGTCCTGCATCTTTTCCCAGATACTCATTCACTTTTGGCTGGTTCAGGCTATTGTAAGGCAATACTGAAGCAGAACATGGAATTAATACGGACTCAAAAAGAAAAAAAACCAACAAACAAACAAACCGCAAAAAAACAGAACAAAACCAAAACCAAATAAACATAAAACCCACTGAAACATTTCAGGCCTGTTCAAAAGCTGGAGCTGTGGCCAGAGGGGCAGGACAGGAGTTGCTGAAGATATATGATGCTGCAGTCTAGAATGGATTTAAATAAATTGCCCAGAATTTCATGAAGACTAAGCTCTTTATAGTGCTAAAATGGATAAACATTTGTGGCAAAGGACAGACGCTCTTTGCCTTATGTGCGCTGTCAACACACTCCACCTCTTCCAAAAAGCAGCTGGAATATACAAGTCCCATCCCTAATGCCTAGAGGTGAGCCTAAAAGCTTTCATTCTGTATGGCCTAGCCAGGGTACCTCCAGTCAAGTAAACATTAGCTACAAGAAATTTCAGTAGCACTATCAAAAAAGCAGAAAGCTCACCAAAATACCCTTCAAATAAAACCAGGCAATCACAGCAGGCTTGTTAGCAGCCATCATGAAGCAGACACAGGATGCATGATCTTTCATAGACTACATGGGGAATTTCCAGAAGCAGGAAGGGTAGTTGTGATGTAATACAAAGTCCTGGCAAGATATATTTAGGAATATTATGTGCAATTTAAATTTATCTTCCTAACAAAAAAAAAGTGTGGACATGGTTATGAGAAAGATCAGAGGACTTAAGATTCTATCATTTAAGGAGAGTTTTACTTAGTCTAACAAAATTCAGCTGGTAGTGAATATGTTTGATGTTTTTAATTATAAGGACACATAATTCCTTCCACATCAATGAGGAAGAAAAAAGAATAGACATAAATTGCTTATGCTGAGGTTGAAAACTCTGCCCACTATACTGAAAAACTCTTTGGTCAGGAAGAGCAAGATGGAATTCCTTAGAAGGAATGATAAATGACATGAACTTAATAGTCAACCATGTTTGACACTTGTGTTCAAATTTACTGCAAGATAATTGAGCAAATGTCTTGACAGTGGCCAAATAGTCTCATAATTAGAGAAGTTAAACTGCACAGCTTATACCATAACAGTGGTGTGATTACCCTAGATGTGGATCTGGAGAGAAGATGCAAAAGAAGGGCATGTGAGCACCCAGGAAATCCCCGTCGATGAAAACTGATGCTACATTTCAGGGAAGTATGGATGGCCAAGTGTTGAACTTATATTTAACATTACCACAGGATGTGCAAGAAATAAAGCAATTCCTAATCACACAACTGAAAAAAAAGGGGAGGGGTAAAGTATTTATTACAAGCTGCCTCAAACCAAGAAAAAAAATAGAAGAAACTTTCCAGCTTTAACACATGGCACTGATCTACATGCTGCTTACCATGACACACTACAGACAGTCTAGGTTCTTAACAGAAACAGACCATATGAAGGAAAATTAGCATAAAATCAAAAGATTCAAGATGTACCAATTCTTTCCTAAAAAGAAACAATCCACTGACTTACAGTTTAAGAGAAAGGTTTCCAAAACCCTTCCCAAGGAGTTTCTCCTCCCTCCTGTATTCAAGAACAACATTATCATTAAACAAACAGTTCCAGAATCAGAATCATAGGATCATTTATGTTGGAAAAGACCTTTAGGATTGAGTCCAACCATTAACCGTTAATTCCATCACTGACACATGTCCCTAAATGACAGAGCTACACATATGCCCAGCTTTCCTGTGATCAGCATCTTTTGTTTAAAGAGTGTGAGTTCTGCTTTGGTTACATCTATGCTGCCTCCATGATCTGCACCGAGAAATAACACCATCCCTGAGCAAACCAGCCTTCAGTTTGTCTCCTTTGTCTTGTATGGTGCAAGTCCTGGAGCTGCAGAAAAGCATCCTCACTTCTGCACCAGGACTTCTCCCCAAGAACACTTCCTATTTCACTCCACATTGGTGTCAAATAAGCAGATGTGATTGTGCTCCAGAGCCTTATAGCAAAATAGGAAGAGAGTTGATCTCACAGGATTACCTGTGAGTTTTCCCATTGTTAGGAATATATGTAGTGCTGTCTTGTGAATGTGAGCTCAAGCTGCAGCTTTGCTGTAGACAGACCATGCAGATGGTTTCTTCTTCCCTTCTCCTGGCATCTGCTTCCACAAAATTCATAGAAAGACAAACCTATTTAAGACTTTCATTCCTCTTTCAGATTTGTTGTTGTTAATCAATTGGGCCAAAATTTATGGATGGAGAGGGAAAGAAGTGAGGGAAAGTCACAAACGTGGTCACAGAAGACTTTGTTCCTTAGGAAATTAGTAAAAAATCCTGCACATGAAAGTGCAGATTAAACAGCCTCTGTTTTTTTTTTCCACCTGCTCACCAATACAAAAATTTAATGCTTCTATGACCTTGAACAAGTCATTCTGCCACAGAAAAATAATTAAGTCAGTCAGGAAAGGTCCTTTTTTCCCTCCCTGGTCCCTGAGGATTCTTTAATATCAATTGCCAAGCAGAAGCCTCCTTTTTTATGTGATTTTTCAGAATTCAAGGTAATGCAGCCTTGATTTTGGTTGCAGCTTCTAAATGCTAGAGTGATTCAATCATAACATGGTATTAAAAAAGTAAACTATAGGCAAGTAATGGCCATTAACTAATAAATTAGCTAAATACAGCTAAAACCTCAACTCGAATCTTTTTAATCCATATATCATTGGTCTTTTAATAAGATGATCTCCAAATGCAAGCTTTTTGCCAAGTAACAAAAAGATAAAAATTATATGATATCTATATCATATCTATGATATCTATACCTACTTACTCTAATTATGTTAAAGATTTGGGCTTTATAAAAGCGCAGTACAAGTTATGACATTAGAAGAGATCCAAAGCCGCATATCAATATTTGGAGACCAAAAATTACATTTTAATGTAATTTTCAGGATCTGAATGTGAAGACATGACAGACTAGAACAGCAATTCTCACCTGTAGCTCTTAGGAACATCATATGTAGTCACCATGTACAAATAAACAATGACAGAATTTAACTTCAACCGTGCTGTCATACACTGAGAAAATACCATGAGAGTGCTAAGGGTGCATGTGTAGTCACAACAACAAAATCACATATACCTGGCAATACATGCACCAGCTGGCTTTAAACTGGCTACAAAAGTGTTATAAAAAACCAGCTGTATAAGCCTCAGTATCGTAACAAGATTATAAACATCTGATGCTTGTAACAAAGTCATGATTTAAGCAGTTTGGCAGGAGATTCATAAATACTTCCCAGGATCCTGTTGTGCAATGGATTTACCACAATGGTGGTTTTGTCTTATATTGCAGAAATTATTTCATAGCAGACAGTTTTATGAACCTAGGTATCTACTTTGGTGGAAATGGAGCAGTAAATGAATCACAAGATTTTCTTACAGATAGTCAGTGATAGAGTTTGCATAAGAAAAGCACCAGCAAAGTAGCTGACTATCAGTCACAGGGGTGCAGAAATTTTAATCCTTCAGCATTTTGAGGAGTGCAAAACTAGTGCAAGCTATTTCTATGGTGGACTTTTACATTCATGCTAATTTTAAACTTTTAGATTATCTATTTGTAGTCA
Organism: Setophaga petechia; assembly: GCA_024362935.1. Lineage (NCBI taxonomy): Eukaryota > Metazoa > Chordata > Aves > Passeriformes > Parulidae > Setophaga > Setophaga petechia. Next base: position 8,911,268 of record JANCRA010000012.1, on the reverse strand, counting down.
TCTATTTGCAGTCTCTCTTTCCACAGTGGATAAATGAAGTTTCTATTTAATGCTACAGCAACACCTCAAGTTAGCTGAGAAGTTTGTATTGAGAAGGTACAAAATCCACCAAATGGATAGTCCTGCGCTTTTCCATTAAAACGGATTCTGAAGCTTTTTTAAAATACAATGTAACATTCTAGTATGCTTTGTGATAATGAGAGTAGCTGAATTCATTAAATAAATTTGACACTTTAAAAAAAGTCCTCTTTCTAAGTTTCTGCGAAAAGATGTGTACATGATGCCCATTAAAACAACTCTGGAGTTAGCAAGCCAAGTGTAGAAGCCACTATGAGCCAGTCTTCCTAGAGCCACTCTGACCACAAATGTGATCCCTGTACTATTTCTGATCTCTTTGTAATTTCAGAAGGTGTCTCAAAACACTATGTGAGTACCATCATAGCAGACTTCAGCTGAAAAACTGTATTAAATAGACATTTATAGCAGAAAAATCTATTTTTAATGTCCTCTGAAATAACACAAGAAAAACCCCCCAGAATTATGCTTTCGGTTCCATCTTAGCCAAAGAAACTAGCACTTAAAAAAGAAACAGAAAAAATGGAGAACTGAAAAAGAAATTCAAAGTGAGATACTCTTGTATCCCAACAAAAACATGTTTCTCAAAAAAGGGTTGCAAATTGCTTCACACAAAACAAAGCAATGCTTGAAACATACAGCAGCTCTAATCGGATGAAATGGGAAATCTAAAGAGAGGTGCACCATACAGGTTTATGAACAGACAATGCACAATTAGGTAACTTTCTACATTGAACTCTAGAAAGTTTAAAGAAGCAATTATACCAAAGATAAGGCTATGAACTAGCAATGGAAATCAACAGTTACTGCACATTTCAAACCCAAGAGAGTTATGCAAGCACTGTGAAAAAAATTGAGCTTCCTTTTGCTCCAGTGCCTGAACAATTTTTTCTTATGTGTTGGTTGTCATCTAAATGCATTAACCTACTGCTGTACTGTCTTTTTCCAGAGGATAAGTTTTCTCCTCTACTTTATTAGTGTTGCTGGAGTGTTTCTGATACCAAAGCTGGCAATGGTACCCTTTGTGCAGTGCAGGCATGTATCCTCACTGAACACGAGGATTTACCAATTGCTTCAGACAAGCAAAACCGCTTATTTTTTTTTTTCTGCAGCTGTTTCAGGTTTCAGCCAGGAGCCTCTGAGAATTCCATTTATGACCCATGTCAGTGGCCAGTATTTTCTCTCCCTCAAAAATATTCCCCATGTCCTGATCTCCACCAAACACCTGAACATCCCCTCTCAGTGCTGTAGTATAACCTGTATGAAACATGGATCTCAAACTCCCTCCTTAAAACACACTACCCAGAGTCCCTGGTCTAACACTTCATCAGCTGCTTTTGTGGCAAGAAACAGGGTTAGATGAGGTCAGAGGAGTGCATTCACTGAAGAAGAGTGACAACTAATGCAAATGTTTTGGAAATTGAAAGACATGAATGACGGGTCAAAGAGTACTTGGCAGGCTAAAATTCAGTTTGCTTGTATTGACAGGCACTCAGGAAGGATCACAGACAAATTGTTTTAAAACATCGTCACTGCATGTCTCGTACTGCTTCTTAAAATTATAAAACATATCTAGCCCTGGTGCAGCAAATCACTTGTATTATACTTACTAAATATTCATCAGTTTTTGTTTGTTGTTTGGTGTTTTGTTGTTTTGGTTTTTTGTAATTTGAAAGAGGTTTTTGGTAAATAATAGTAACAATAATATTCTCAAAGGCCATATCCAGATTTTAGAGGAAGGCTCTTTACTGTCCAGTTGGGACAGAAGGAAGAAATTTGTAGGAATTCCCTGCATTTTTGAAAGACAGAGCAAAGTTCTTTAGATTTTGAGGTATAAAACCTCTTGGGGGTGGAGAAAGTTACCTTGCCTCAGTATGAAGTCTGCTTTCAAATAGCGTGCTGCTTTCCTGTGCTTTGCTCTCCCACAATGCCCGTGTGAATAACCAAAACCACAAAACATGAGTCCCCAAAGATCTTCACACATTTCTCGTGAGGTAGGCATAGAAATATTCTTTCATTAAAAATTAAGTTTGCCCTGATGAATAATGTATCATATAGCTTTCCATTCACCAGCCACGTTTGCATGTGTTGGCAGCTGACAACAGCAGCTTCCTGCCTTTCCCTCATTGCATTGGAGCCAATTTTCTCCTGTTCCTTCTCAACCTAGATGCCATATTTGTCCTGTTTGTATCCTTCTTTCTCCCAAATGCTTCCCTTTTCTGAGTTTTGTTCCCACTTTTCTGTCACTTTACCCTAACCCTGCATGGTGTGTTTTCATCTCCTGCACTGAAACCCCAGTTTGGGGCCTTTTCTTCATTCTCAGCTCATCTCTCACCACCCTCCCCACTTGGGCCCAGCTGCTTCACCAGAGGCAACCATGTCTTTTAATATACATTGCCTTGATTTTATCCCCTACTTTGCAGTTAGGAGACTTTCCTCTCCTTTCCCATGTCTTCCTCAGTGAAGGACGTGTCTCTCCCACTCCTGAGTCACCTCTTCTCCTCCCACTAGTGAGCTGCCTCTTCCATCACAGAGCTGTTTGGAGTTGCCCTCTTTTCCTTTCTAAGCAATTCCTCCAGTCTTGGGGCATGTCCCCTCTCCTTCTCCCCTCTTCTCTGCCTCTCCCTGGGAAGCCAGCAGTCCTTCCCAGCCTAACCCTGGCCCTGGCTGGAGCCCCTTGGCCTCAGTGCAGGGATCTGCCTCCCCTCCCACCATTTTCCACAAGTTCTGGAGCCCTGTGTGTGCCCCTCTCTCAGCAGCTCACTGATCCCCACTGTAAAAGGGACTCAGCTCAGGCAGGGCCAGGCCATGGTGAGTGGGCTGAGGGGAGGCACCCACAGGCTGCCAGAAGATTTCAGCCTGGGAGGGATGGCCCTCAGTGTTTGGGAGTCACTCGAGTGTCCTGTGTCAGCTTGGCTGTGAAAGTTTTGGGCCAGCCAGAAAAGAGGTTTGAGGGAAAGTCACACTGCTACACCTTTGGTAAGGTCACATTTGGTCCTTGGATCAGTGGAGAGCAGAGGGCCCAGCCTGCTCACATGGCTCCCCAAGTCCTCTCTGCTTCGAGAGGCTGGCTCCAATCACACCTTGCTCGAGGTTCTGAAATGTTTTGACAGTTGTTATGGTATGTCCTACTTCCAGCTCATACAGGAAGCAGACGTGTTGAAATCACAGAAGAAAGCAAGCCTGTTCATCTTGTATTTCTGGCTGAGGCTGGAAGTGGAGTGCCAGAAATCAATTGTGTCTCATCTATTATAGAGGGAATTCTCTTGTAGCTCTTTGCATTGTTGTGCTAATTTTGCAAGGAGATATGTCCTAATAAGATTCCCATTACAACCAGGAAGAGTCAAATGTAGTATTTCTGATAAGCACTGCAAGTTCTGTGCTCAGTCAAAATGCATCTCAAAGGCCTTAGCAGGATTGGGGTGTAGTTAGTGATGTGTTTGACAACTAAATGCACCAAAGTAAAAATTATGTGTGATGTTTAAGCATTGACTTAACATGTGTTAACCTCTCATGGGCCACCCTGAACTTCTGTCATCAGACTTCACCTGACCTTTTACAAAGGCAATGTGGTTGCAGAGACCTGATGTGGATGAATCTGTTATGGTCTCACAGATCAAGTTAATTTTTAATTAAATCCTTCTCTTAATGATAAAAATACATTGTCCTTTGCTATTTTTTGGAAACCTGTGGTTTGATGAGTGTCCCTGAGGCACTGGTTCCTTTAAGGAATCCAAGTATAAGCATACTACTAATAATACTTCGGGTTTAAATGGAAATCATAGCTGGTAAAGACAAAAGTTCAGACATCATTAAAAATATCCCATGTTACTTACGAAGGGTGCATACTTCTGAAATGCCTATGAGCTAACACTGCAACTTGGCAGACTCAGATTAAGAGAATCTTTGTACATCTATGGCCATCAAACATTTTAACTGGCTAATAACTTCAAGTGGTACAGATTTGTGCATTTAATCAAATTTTGTTTTGTAGATACTCAGCATGTGACATCTGGTATATGCAAAAGTTACAAGACTGATGAAAAGTGAACAATAGTGGTTTAGGGAAAAAATTAACTGAAAATCATTACAAATAGTATTTGAGAATCTTGTAATTCAACTTCAGATACCCATTTGATCCAAGATTAACAGAACTGGCTGTTGTCTCCCAAATCTTTTAATTGACAGATAAAAAAGTGTTTTTTCTTTAGGATACAGCAGGCATCTGTGGATTCCCTGTCTGTGTTTAATTCTGCCAAATAATATATAATAATAATAAATGATTTGAAAATACTCAAATCCGAACCATTAACTAAACACGAACATCTCTTCCTCTCTGTATGGAATTGGAATCTTTTTCTGTGTATACTAAATCTGAGCCCTTAAAAACTTGCATTCATGTTGACAGTCAAGGATTCTGTAGTAATCTGATAATACAATGGCTGGTTTTCCTTCTGCACTAAGAAGAGTATTGGCCCTGCAGCTGCTGGTGAGTTCAAAATATTACAATTGTGGTCCGTGGTACAGGAAAGCTGGCAAAATGAGAATGCCTTATGTACAGTGGGCTGACAAATTTTGCAGTAGATTATTTGTCTAAGCATATATTGACTGTCAGTTCTCTATAAAAAGAGGTGTCTACTCTTCTGTTTACAGGAGAAGTGGAGCTCTTTTTCTGTGCCCTTGCACATCACCATAATTAGCACAATTAATACAACTCACTGAAATCTATTAGTAGCATAAGCAGTGGCATTTTATTGAATTATGTGTTCATGTCACAGTAGAGTTGGGCACTTCTGAATATTTCTAAAGTTGTTTGTAAGCAATGGAGCAAAACTTATGTCATGCTCTTATTAAAAAATACTGTGTTAGAGGCTGTATGGAAACAGAGTGTCAGTGGTGACAAGACCTAACAACTTGAGTGCCTTGATAAACAAAATAGCAGTAGAATAGGAGTTCAAATTGAGAGATAAGTCTGCATTGGAGGGGTTAGAATTGGTCTAGTATGGAGAACTTACAGGTGCATAGAGCCATGAACCTGTGTCTTCTGGATTTGTAGAAGGAAAACTTGAAGGACATCTCTGGGTTCTGAAAGTGCTCATATATGGGTGAATTCCTCCATTTATTCAGGGCTTTATGATTCTGCCTATGGAAATTTTTACATCAGCTGACAAAACCCCCTCAGTCTGTCTTTGTCAATCTGAATCTTAATGTAGCCAACTGTTCTGTTCTGATCTCACACTACATTTGTGGTGTAAGAGTCTAAGAGCATGCTGTGTCAGCTATGGGATTACTGGTCCTGGATTTTGCAAGATTTCCCATACGCATTTTTGAAACAACAGCAGATAATTATGAGAATTGGCAGATGCCACAGACATAATTGTTTTCAGCAGCTACAATAGATGTTTTAAAAACATTTCCATATTCAAACCTTTAGTTAGTTCAGGGCTAGTGAAATACAATTCTTCTTATTGTCTCCTGCCCTCGGGACATCCTCTAGGGATAGCAACCAGCAGAACCTCTGGTCCCACTTTCCAGCTGTTTTTCACCTGCCTGGCTCACCTTTTAGGTCACTGTTCCAGGTAATTTGCTGGGCTGCCTCTCTTCTAGAGCTGTCTGGATTTTGCAAAGACTTCAGAAAAATCATGCCTCAAAATAAGTATTCTATCCAAATGAAACCGTGTCTGGAAAGATGGTTGAACTCATCAGCATTTTATTTTGAAAAGTACCATGGATAAGAAGTTCCATTGGCACCAAAATATTATGTGTTAGCATTTAAGGCATGATAATGATGTAACTGTCACTTTCCTTTTCTCCTGTCCTTCTTTCAAACTTGACCTGACCTGACCTGGGATTAAACAATCAGAAATGTTGTCACCATAACATGTTTCTCATGCCCAAAGATCACAAGTTGGCTGACCTCAGCGCAGAGCAGAAATGGATGGAGTGGCAGAAGGTAAGTGATGGTACACATGTGATCTTGACCTATGCATTTATACCCATGCCCTGCCTGCAGCACATGTGGTCACACATTAGTGAGATGATAAAGTTTTCCTTTTTTCTGTATTCTTTCCCTTCCCTACTCTGTTTACCTAAGCAGCAGGAGTCGTCGTAACAGTTGTTAGTGGGAAAAGATACAGAATGTAATACATCTTCTTGTCCCTCAGGAAAGACATTTGGTAAATTTGGAATGAGCATCTAATTCTCTCCAGGATGCTCAGAATGTAAATTTGGAAAGAGGAATTTCTCCAAATAATTATCGTTTAAATGCTGAATTCCAAATACATTTATTTTCTTTGCTTTTATGTTGGTGTGTGTTGCACACATGCTGGAAGAGATTTCTTTTTTTGTGGTTGCTATGGTAAAAAGCAGTCCCCAGTCCTTTTACTTAAAGCCCATGAACTGCAATTAACTGTTTAATGTTGTAACAGACAACAGCTCTAGTAACACCTTAACAGCTTTGAGCATGATACTCCCATCATCTCAGCAGATGGTGATTTTTGGCATTCTGTGTTTTCAGTTTATTCTTCTCCTTTATAGTCCTTGCCATTATATCTTCTGACAAATGCTTCTGGACTAACTTAATTGCAATTTGATTACACTGAGACAGCCCTCAGATCTCAGATCTTTTTGGATTTCTGTTGAAGGTGACCAATATATGAAAAGGAATTTGTGTGTATATCCCCGTCATCAATTAAAACACCAGATTTTACAGTAAGAATCTGTTTCTTCTCATCTGTAACCATAAAAATACAGTCTTGAAACATGCTTAGTCTGCATAGACTGAACAGAAAAGGAGAAGTAAATGATTCTTTTGTGAAGGAATAACTCTGAATGTTTGTCAAGAGTCTGAATTAAGTAAGAATTACCACTTCCAACTAGTTTTACTACAGGGAGTTGCCCTTCATGATTATTTCTATAGAGATGGAGACTGAATTCCTCATGAATTTTACTCATTGTTTTAAAGATTTATGACTAATATAAATACTTTAAAACAGGGACCTTCAATTAAATTTAGAAAAAAATCAACTTTGCCAAGACATTATCAAAAGCAATATTGCCTTGTGAAACTTTCTTTCAGCTACTGTTCCTTTTTCTCCCATATAATCACAGTTGTATCCCAGTTTGTAGTTGCAGCTGTATTCCGTCTCTAATTTTGCTTTTCACTTAGAAATAAATTCTTTGGAATTTAAATTAGCACTGTTCTCAATGTTGCTTTTTAAATGTATTTATCAGGCAGAACACTTTAGATGTTTCATTCTGTAATACAGGGCAAAATAAAGTTTTTTAGTACCTTTAGCAGCAGTATTAGCATTTCTTCTTTTTTAGGGAAAAAAAAACCAAACCAAAAAACAAGAGGGGAAAAGGAAAAGAATCATTTTCCCAGAGTCATAACAAGATAATATTGCAGTTTCAGGTTTTAAAATATGAATGTCTCATTCACAGCTATTTCCTGGCTGACTCCAGGTTTCTATGATTATTATTTATTCAGGGCTGATAGTGTGCTTGACATTGTGCAAATATAGAAAGAGATATTTGTGTGGACTATCTGCCAGGATTTCCTAGTTGTTAGTGGCAGTGTTAGCCTCTTTAAGCAGAAGCTTGAGGCTGTCTCTAAAGCAGAGATGCTTATCCCTCCTGCCAACAGGCAGCTTCCTACATCTGACCGTGGGAAACGCTGCTCAAATGCACAAGGCTTTGGAAGCATGGACCCAGTGGAGTTTAATTTAATTAGTACACCAGCAGTGTGTGGTAGCTCTAACTAATCAAACCTTTAAGACCTGGCATGGTAATTTTAAAAGCTGGAAATCTTTTAGGGAAAGGTGACTGGGAAGAATCAATCCTTCCGATTTGATGCCTAAAGAAAGACTGCCTGAATACTGCATGATGTGAAATCCTGTGTCTTCTGTGAAATCCATGAGCTGTTTTGTAATTTATTTGTAGGACTTAGTGATGGCCTGTGTACTTAATTAACCTGGATAGTGCTGGTGTCCCTCGAGTTGTTGCTGCCGTTTGCAGACTATCCTTTGCCAGGCTGACATCTGCCCCTGGCTTTGTCAGAAACAATGTATTCCAAATTGTAGCACTGAAGGCTTTTGTCCGGGACTAATTTCTCAGGTTAGGGACATTAGGGCCAGGGGAGAAAAAAAAAGTGAAAAATCTTAGTCTAAATGGGAGGAATGTTTGTCTTTTTGTTCAAAATCTATCTTTGGATTTCCTTTCCAAAGGAGTCACTGAAAAATCATTCTAAGGATCTTTAGTGACACTTTCTTGACTTTATCCATGAAAGAGTAGAAGTGCTGTCTGGTGTTTCATACATGAAGAATATTTTTGTCATGGTCACTTATAAAAACAGTAAAACAGCCAAAATCCCACCAATAAAACCAACTTGGAGTGAATGAAAAGGTGGAATGAAAATTCTTGTCCTTGTTTTCTCCTGGATATGCATTTCATGATCTGATTCTTTCTCTCACCCTAGCAGAATGAATGGATGATGACAGTAAGTTTATCTCTTTGTCTGAGGTGGTGATACCACCCAAGCTAACACTGAAAGGCCTTCCTAGAGCCACACAAACATATATAAGAGCCAGTACCTAAAAGATCCACATCCAGAAATTAGCACCTCTGCCACATCTCATACAGAGGAAGCCAAACCAAAAAGATTTGTAGAAAAATAAACAAATCTCTGAGGAGCTTGAAAGCTGAAGTGAAATGTCTTGAGGTCAATTCAGACCTGCAAAGAAAGATTGAAATGTATATATCAAATCTAATATATAAATTACAATTCCTGTGTTAGTCATATTTTGTTTGGAAAAGGAAAGACAGTGCTCAAATTTCCTTGCCTCTCCACCCACCTCCTTCAAAGTTTTCCCATTAGCTTTCAAGCAATTTATTTACACTGAGCAAAATGTCTGGTTTGCACTTACAGGAAAAGTTTTAATTAATTCTCATTTTACAAATCCTCCACAATATTTATTCAAAAGATTGGCAAATGCCAGGAAGTTCACCCATCCCTGAAAAAATAAGTTTTGTAAACAAATCTGGCAACAAATTTTTTTTAACAGGAGCAATCCTGTTAATCTGTCAAGATGTAGTTTGTTTCTGACACTTGATTAAATTCTTTTTCCTTAAGAATAGAAAATAATTTGCTACAAACAAACCATTTAGCTGGGACATGGTGACTGTCCCTCTGCTATTTCACAGAGAATTTAATTCAACAGAAAAAAACTAACAGTATAGCATTTAGCACCTTTTTTTTATACAGAAACAAGGCTAAATTTCTGTAGTCACAAACAACAACAACATTAGGGGCTTCAGGGCCCTTAAAACCCATCCTTGGTGTATCCCACAAACTGGACCAGCATTACTGCACACCTCTGAACATAAAAAAAATGTGTGTTTCAGGCTGTATTCCACAGGAATTTTTTTGCCCAGGCCCCTATTTCCTGGCCATTTTTTCCTGTCCATATCATCCACTTGCTCAGTTCTTATCCAGCCTCAATTCATGGATCCAGTTCCCTGTGCTTTAACACCAGCAATTGTGCAGGTGCATTAGCCTGAGACAGCCCAGGCTGATGTGACACAACTGAGTGGACAGTGCAGCTTAGTCTGGTTTCATCCAGAAAAATGTTCATGCCCAGAAAAATGTTTTGTGCAAGGAAACAGTCTCAGATGTTTGCAAATATCAGGAAAGCAAAATAGGCAAGCCCTGCCACTTGCCATTAATGAAATGATAATAATCTTTTGTTTTGATTGAAACAAAAGATCCATTGGTGCTGATGTTCAACTTAAATGGACATCACCTCTCTAGGTGAAGACTTCATCCAACTGCGCTGCTGGGTGTGTGGACATTTTGGGGCGTTCACCTCTTGATTCTTAAAGAGATTTGGCATGTCATCCCACTGCTGTTCCTCAGTGCAGGAAAACAATTTATGACTCTGTTTTACATCACAGCTTCGTAACACTGCATGTCCTGGGGTAAAGGCTCAGCTGGTGGAAATGTCAGTATAGACCTGGCAGTTTGTACCAGCAGATAAAATCTGCCATCCATCTTTCCTGACACTTGCCCAGCTCCTTCAAACTTTAAAAGACTGATCCAGATCCCAGTGAAGTCTGTGAGAACTTTCCCTCTGTGCTGGATCCAGCAGTATGCAGCCTCTTAAATAATTAGGATATAGCTGATGTTAGTAATCCTTCCCTGCCTGCCTAGAACACCCAAACTGTCTGAGTCAGGCAAAAGTCTGAGGAAATCAGTTGGGTTTGGGTTGCATCTGAAAGGTCAGTCTGTGTCCCCATGGACTAAGAGGTATGGGGGAGTTCCAGAATTTGCTGCCAGTTCGTTGCTATTTATTTCTGGAAGCTGTTAGCATAGATTTTTTTTAGCTAAACTTATGGGGAACTGAGAGGATAAGAGTGAGAGCTTTGGAAAGTCACATTTCTGGGTGCTTTAAAATGTTTATTAATCTACAACCCTTGTTTTACAGGTTCCTATTTAGATGGAATTTTAATTCACATCATGAATACTCAGGTGAGTGCACATATTCTATTTGTTTTCAAATACCACATTTAAGGACTTTGCCAAATGAACAAAAGCAAAGAAAATAACCCTAAAAATCCTGGCAAAGTTTGACATCAGTAACTTTATACAGTACTATTATTGTGAGACATTTTATTATTTAAACAATTCCTCATTTGGAGGAACTTCAGATACACATTTTTTGCAGTGTATTTAAAATCAGTGTAGAAAAGGAAAGAATTTGTATTTGATGTAGGGATTTAGATTTGATGATGTGAAATAATGGATTTTTAAAATATAAGCACATATACTTATATATAAAAAGATAACTTAGCAGTCTCTTGCTTAATTGGCACTCATGTTATTTAAAAGAAAAGGATTAGTGGGTGTCTAAAAAATTCTCAGGTTGAAAAAAAATATTCTTTTTTATTATTGACTCTGATTCTCTTTGTGATTTAATCCCTTCCTTTACATGGCTAGGGAGCAGAAATAGTGGGAAAGTCACAGCCACAAGCCATAACATGGCAATTAACTCAGAGGTACTGGTGGGACACTTAAATTTTAAGTCAACATTTATAAACATGATGCTGCTGGCTTGAAAATCTGGACATTATTTGCAGCCTTGGAAGATTTGATTACTTAACTGATTTTGATTTTCAAATTGCTTTTGAAAATCAACCACTGGTTTGAATCTGCTCCAGATGGGCAATGACTGAAAATTGTTATAATCTGGCATGTATTTGGTGGCGTAGATAAGCGAGTTGATGGCCTCATTAAAAGTATCTCAAGCATATGTGCTGATTAAAAACCCCCTCATCTCAGGCCCAGCAGGGTTTTGGCTGAAGGGAACTGAGCTGCTCTGTTACCCCTTTCTGGCATGACAACAGGAGGAACTTCCTTAGGTTGCTGCACACAGAGGAGAGTGGGAAATGTGTCCCACTGTGCCTGCCCAGCAGTGAGTGCACCCTGGTACAGGCCAGCAGGAGCTTCTGTGGCAGCACAAGTGTCCTCACCACCTGAATGAGAATCACACAGCTGAGAGCATGGGATTTAGAAGGCTAAAAGTGGATTAGCAACAGATCCTCAAAATTATTGCCTATCTGGTTAAAAAATGGTCCAGAGAGACAGGCACTGAATGTTCAAAGACTCTGAACATCAGAACCAGATCTCCCAAACCCCCCTTGTTGTCTCTGCAGAGAAACAGATGTTTCAGAAGTACATCACTTCCCATCCTAAATGCAACTGCTAAAGCTGGTCACACCAGTTGTGCCCTAGTAGTGGCTCTTTGTTTCCAAAACAAGACTAAGGTGACCATAGCACAATGACATAGACAGGTCTGTTTTTTTGGCAGGCAAGAAAAATCCCATTCTCAACAGCATCCCATCATTCTGGCAGCTACTTGCTCAACTGCTGTGAGAATATTTTGCACTTTTTTCACAACCTCAGAACAACTGACCAGGATCTTTCCTCCAAAGTGTTGTGGCTCAGCTCCCACAACACAGTAATTTTTTTAAAGGAGAAAATGTACCATTTCTAATGACAAACCTGGCAAAGACACTGACCAAAATGATGTCCCTGGCACATAATATCCCTGGGTTTTAAGAGGCTTTGTAACCATTGCCTGCATTAATTAAATGGCTCTTTTCTGTTTAGACAGCTGGATTTCTGTGTGGCACTAGATGGCAATATTCCCTCAGCTCCTGCAATGGTCAGGGGAGCCATACACAGCAAAGGGACACATCCTGACCTTGTTTCCTTGTTATCACCCATGTAGCTCATATTGTAACAGCCAGGTTTTATGTGACTAAACTCAATCTGGGCTGCAGGGCTTTTTAAAATCTCTGTGCATTCATCCACCTACCTTTGCAGCTTCATAGCTCTCTCTGTCAAAACATTTATTGGACACTAGGTTTACTGTGTGGGATCCTCTGTTTCATTAAGAAAGCTCTTATGGTCTCAGGCTGTTCCATGATATCGATGCTCAAATCCACAGGCAAGAAATATATACATCTGGAATATTGCACTGGCTTCCTGCTGCCTTTTGTGTATTAATGTGGTGGCAGATTCAGTCAAGTCATTACTCAGATATAATGTTGCCTCATGTCAATTGTAAGTGGATTATTTTTTCCATTCATGTTTGTTCTCATATAAAATCAGCATAATCTAAACTCAGCAACTGTAAAAAAGTAATTCTGTGTCTGTACCCAGATGAATTTAACCCTATCTCTGTGTGATATTTCTAAAGGTTTTCTCTAGTCAGCAGAGAACAACAAAGAAAAGGGCCAGCAGTGGATATTGTCTATCTCCTTTGGGTGATGAGGAATTTTTTTTGCCTTTGTACCACTTTATCAAGGTCCACGTCTACTGAAATGGCTCCTTTCAAAACCAGGCTTGTCATTGATTTTTGTGAGACCACGATCATTATAATGATTTTCCAATGATTAAGTACTCTGAAACAAAAGTGGAGAGTGAAACATCCCTCCTTATGTACCATGTCCCTCTTCTGGTCCCCTGCAGAGCCACAGAGCCCAGCTGAAGATCTCAAAGTTCTTGAAACCAGAAGCAAACAAAATTTCACACTGTTAGGGAGTAGCGAATTATTCTCACTCCTCTTGTTCAAAGGATGGAGGAACTTAGGTGTAAAAACCCATCTATCTCCATGTGATGGATGGAGAGCCCTCACCCTGTGCCCAGCCATGCCCTTTTCTGTTAGTTGCACACTTTTCTGGGGGTTGTTTTTTCAAAGTCAATCGAAAATATTTTATGTGTGCTAAAATGCAAGGTTGCTTTTGCAAAAATAATCCAATGCCTTTTGCTGATAAAACAGGGAAGATTTTTCATGTTTCATGATGCAAAGGCCTGTTTAAATAATTCCTGATGATATAATAAAATACTTGACTAAATGAAGTGCATCACTGTGTACATAGAAACCTTAGAGTTTGTGTACCCATATTTTCCTGGAGCATTCTTTCTTGTTGCACTTGCATCTTTTGCTATTCACAGCCTGGTTTATATATTTACCAAACAGCTCAGGTGGCCAAGCAATTTCAATAACAAACGTGTAACAGGGAGTGAATGCTGTGTCATGAGGTACAAAGATTGCTGCATGGGTTGAGATCCTCATCCAATAACCAGTAAATGCTGGAAGAAGACTTCATTGGCATCAACACATTTTTCATTGTATCTTTAATGGCACTAGAACTTAGTTTGGAAGAGATTATTAAAATTCAAGTGTTAAACGTATTTGGTATGGACAAGTGATACAATTTTTTGCAGGCACCAAATATTCTATTACACATTATTCATTGCAAAACACAAAACACAGAATACTTGCTGGTAACATCTACTTTTGCTTGGGTGAATGAATATTAAAACTTGTTATCACTGACTTCCATGTTTTGTAAAGGCAGAAGAAAATGTAGTATTTTTAAGCAGCACCAGAACTTCTTAAAGAGAAAAATATTTAGCAGCAATATGTTTTTTGCAGTCATGGTGTCTCACAGTTGTCATGATTGAGCTTGGGAGTTGGACTAAGACCTCTGTCTTTTCTGGAATTTCTGTGTGACTTTGCTGTTGTCACTTGATCTTTACATTGGAAGCCTTCAAGTACCTCTGGAGTTTTCTAGAATTCATGTCCTTGTAATCATCTGTCTGCCTCAGACCACACTTGTCTAGATGAAGCAGAGGGAATGGGAAGGATCAGAAAAATCTCTGCTACCTTAATGCCTTTCATATTCCCAGTGGTCCTGAAATAAGTGCTCAAATTCTTTGTTGCAAAAGGCAGTCTCTCGGGATTCCTTCTTCTCTGGCAAAAGCTTTCATCTCTTGGGTGTATAACTGCTGGAGTAATGGGAGGACTTGTTTTCCTCACAGACCAGTGCATACTCCCATCTGTTGATCTTTTCCTTGGAACCAGGATTCGTTAATCTCTTGAAAGATGTTGCATCTTCCTCATATTCTCCACTTTACCTGATTATCCAGAAGACTTTTTTTCAGAAGTGCATTTTTTTTTTGCTTCAAAGGACCCAAATAAAGTGGCAAATAATCTTAAAAACCAGAGAATTACAAAAACTTTTTTTTGTCCTCTTTGTTTGCTCCAAAATTAATCTTCCCTCTATTTTGCCTGAAAACTCCCTAGTTGTATTGTTGCTTGTGTTGCCTTGACTTCTCTTCATCTAGTTGTTTTATATTCCCAGGAAGCTTATTCCTGACCTCCTGGCAGGGTAAGTGCTGCTGGCGCTAGACTGGCCAGTGAATTTCTGCCTTGCTCACCCTTTTCCTAATTCACCTATTCTTAACCAGCCTGTATGCTTTTCTCTACTTGATTCTCAAACTCTTCTAGCCTCTCTTTTAATTATGGCCTGCCCTTTCATTTCATCCCTCACATCCTGGCGGGTGGAATCAGAGAACCACAGAAATCCACTTGGAGGAATATAAGAAGCAATGGATTTAAGGAAAGTAATGAGACACAGTGGAAGTGACTGAAAGAAGAAGAAAGAGCCAGAGCCCTTTCTGCTCACCCTTCCTCCACCCATATGAGCTGCTTTCCACACTGCCCTTCCTGCAGGCTTGCTTGGCTCTCCCCTCATCTCCATGGCCACCTTTACAGTCTCCTCACAACATACTTGAACCCTGAGGCTTAACAGGAACTACTTGAAAGCCCTGGAGACATATTTAGAGGGAAAGCAGAAATTAACTGCTTTATGGGTATTTACTTAGTACCTGAAACAATTACCCATTGCAATTCCAGGTGAAGCTGGGGACAGGATAGCATTGCAAGCATATGTGCATTCCTGATGCCTTTCCCATACATGTCTCCTGTAGCTCTCTATAGTGTTTTTATCATAAATAATGTCTGGTTTATGTTTATGGACTTTGAATCCTTGCTGAAATTAGATCTGTGTACATTGTCAGAAAGAGGATCAAAACAAAGAAGCTGAGAAATATATTTACAGGAACAAAAACACCTCAAGCCAAACCAAATTCCCCCTTCTCCCCACCAAAACGGAGCCTAAGAAGAAAAGAAAGAAAATAAAGGATAAAATTGTGACCTACGAGTTCTGGAGAAAGCTTGTCTATCCAGAGCATAGGATGGAATCAGTCCTATCCCTCAAAGCAGATACTAAACAAATTTAGAAATCCTGAAAGACTCTGAAACTTATCCCAGATGTTTCTATAGTTTTTTCAAGACTTAAAGAAACAGGCTTATAATGGGATATGTTACACATTACAACTAAAAGGAGAGAATAAATCTAGCAGCAATTTTACACTGTTCTGGTAATTAGTAGAAGATCACTGTACAATACACCACATTGTACAAGCCTGATTCATGCCTGTGCACACAGACCTCATCTTTGTGAGGTGTCCAGTCACATCAAAACTTCTTTGTGAACTCAGGAAATGCATATGAAGGGATGGGCAAAGATCTGGTAGGTAAAGGGACATGTTAGAATTTTTGACAATATAAATATATTTACATTATTATCAGCATAACTAGGTCATTCGAGAGTGAGATTCTCCACACACTTTTTTTACTAATGTGAAGTCTAGGCACACATTTCCTGGGACAAAGGGAGATCAGCTTCCTTGGTACTACAGGTTGTGCTCCCAAATGATACTGTGTGGCCACATCCACTTTAAACCATTACAAGGTCCTAGAAGCACTTTAAAATAGATGCAGCCTAGCCATAAAATGAGTATTTCTCATGATTCCTCAAATCAATATCTGATATGTAGGTATGGTTCAGTTCCAATCAGCAGGCTTTACTGATGCATCTTTTCCAGGTCCGTTGTGTCAGCAGAATTCTCCAGCCACACAGGTACCATAGCTGAGATGTGGACACAGCAGGCACAGGCAGTGCCTGCCCTGGTGTTACACTGGCAGCTCATGCTCATGCTACACAAAACACAGAAGCAAGGGCCAGAACTTTCTGAGCTACTGTCAGCTTTCAGTGGGACAGCCACAGAGGGTCGTGCAGAAACATCGAGATGCCAGCTTAGATCACAATTCAGTCAGGTTTCTTCATAGCTGTGTTAAATCTGAATCTCAAAATTCTGCCTCTTAGCAGAGCTGCTAAGTTTGTGCAGAGATGTTGAGAATCAACTTGATGAGTCCCTGAGCACCCTGATTTAATTAAGCCTGCTTTGAGCAGGATATTTCACTAGGTGACCTCCAGAGGTCCCTTCCAGGCTAAATTATTCTATGAGTGAATTCTAATGCACCTATATTGCATCCAGCTCCAGTATTAGTGTCACTTCTCTCCTATGCTCCATGAACTAACTCTAGGACCATCCTTAGTTTAAAAAAAAAGAGTTGGTTGTATCGTGAGCTAGCAAGTTCAGTGCCTAATCTAAGGGAACCAGTGCACTTCTGTGGGGGTCCATGGTGTTCCTGAGACAGCTACAGCAATGCTGCATCATGTACAAACTTCATCATGTACTCATGCCTCACCTCCAGATATGTAGTATGTGTGTTCTGAGAGATTCTCTGGTAGTCAGAAAAATAAGAAAACTTCACGTTCTTGGTTTGGTTAAAAAACATGTGTATTTGATTCTGGTGAATGAAGAGAGCACCTCGTTGCTGTAGTGGTGAAAACAGCATGGTATTTCCAGATTTAAAACATACTAGATTCTCTTCATAATGCTTCATTGAATAAGATGATTATAGTGGAAGGACAATTAATGACTGTTTTCCCAAGTACAGACCAGGGCTGTGAATGAAGTGTCAGCCAGGAGCAGCTCCCTGAAAGAGCAAACAAGCTGATGGTGTTTGGAAACTCCCTTGGAGATGCAGGTCCTTTGTCTTATTTCTCACTGCACAACATGAAAAAGAGGAAGAATTTAGATGGAGCTGATGTAAACTGGGGAAAACATACTGTGATCTTTCTTCAGTTTGCATGCTGGGAACATGAAGGACAGGGTCATAAAGACAATGAAGAGCATGCTCCTTTTCCTAATTTTGCTGGGAGTAGTATCTGGTAAGAACATGATTTCATTATGCTGCTAAAATTAGAACACTGTTGGCTGTTATGCTTTCTCTAGGGAACTTTATAATACATATTTAGGGATCAGACACAGATGGGAAAAATCAAGCAACAATTATTTTCTGACTGAAATAGACTGGGCTCTGTGGTTACAGCAGTGTAATGAAGAGAATATGACTCTTTGCTAAAACTCTTTTTTGGATGAGGCACTTCATTTCTAATAGCCACTTGCCCAGTGTGACAGCACTGGAGTGGGAAAGGAGGTCTGCTCTCCAAGAAACAATAACTAGTAGTTATACTCCAGCATCCTACTTTCAGATATTGATAACATTTCTCTTTGATAAGTACAACAAGCAACTAAACAGAGAGAAAGTTGTGGACAATATTCGTAGTATAACATAACTCACTTTGCTCAGTGTAAATACATGGGAGATTTGCCAATATGAGTATTTGCACATTAGCAACTTAGTAGATCTTCAAACTGTCTGAAGTCTGAGTGGCACATAAAAGCACTGGTGTTGCTGTAGGCTATCTGCTCAGGTAGGGTCATTTTGCTCTCAAGGAACTGTAAGAGTTCTGCCACCCCTCAGAAATCTGTCAGTATTCAGTGGTTTTTCTGATGTTCCCAAAACTGTGATTAGGACACTGCCTGCCACTTTCAGCTTTCTTTGAAAAATAGCACTTTTCCAACCTGCATGGTTGTGGATAGAGAAAGTCTTGAAGGTGTTACTCAAGAACACTCTAAAGACTGGAACATGACAGATAACTAAGTCTTAAATATGCATAAACTTCTCCAAAATAATCTCTTTATTGCTTTGTCTTGGACTCATCATTTGTCAATGATTGTCATTGATAATTCTAATAAATAATGTGTTAAATTGCTACAGAAATATTTTGTTCTGCAAAGTAAAGAGGTGAGCAAGGATTTGTAAATATGGAAGGAGAGTTTTTGTAAAATTGGTTGGAAAAAGAAGAAGCCATTCAGATGCAGCACCTAAAATTTCAGTTAAAATGAAGAGCAAGAAGTTAGAACTTTAGATTTAGAAAGACAAATTCTGAATAAACAACCAATGCAATCTTTGAACATAACACAAAAATGGCAACTCCTTTCTACATTTCTAAATACTGAAATTATTTCATTGCTTGTATAAATGGTTTCCATTAATGAACTGTGGCTTGATGAGTGAGCTGAATTCATTAAGTACTGTCCACAGGAGATTACATTTGAAGTTCAGCTCCACTTATGGAAATGTATCTCCAGAAGCCCCTCTCAGCCCAGCCTCATTTGCATGGGTGATTTTTGTTGATGATGTTTTCCAGAATTTGTAATAACAGTAATAAAAACTTAGTCCTTCACTGTATCTTGCTCCTGCTGACATAAATCAGTAACAGCTCAGCTGAACTCAGTCCTGCCAGGGTGTCAGACTGACCTGTTTCAGTCAGGTCAGAGATTAACTCTTTCAGGCAGTTCCCATCTCACAGTGTCCTACATCCCATCCTGTACCTGTAAAGTATCTCCAAAGTAATTTTTTTCATAAATGCCAGAGTGATCCCAGCTGGATCAGTGACCCATGAACCTGCTGCGTCTGCCGTGTGGGAGCATGAGAATCTCCATGCAGCTCTAATGGTCTCAGACTAGTTCCTGTAGCAGCTTTTCACCTTGCAGTTCTGCAGCAAAAAAAGAGAGTTCATGGAGCTTTTATCACAGTAATTTCTGGTGTATGAAGAGCCTGTCCAGACCCTTGAGGGGGCACTATCTGTCTCCCCCTTGGCACAGAGTGTGTAGAAGTTTGGCTGAACACAGCCAGCTTTCTTGGAAAGTGTTTTGGATGAGCCAGTGAAGCATCCCCAAGCAACAGTCAGCCCTGCCATAGTCTGGTGTTGAGGTACATTGCTGGTTCAGGGGTGTGAGATTACTGAAGTATTGTTTCAGGGCATCAAAAGCAGTCCTGATTTAAGTTGTCTAGACAGTTCATAAGATGAAGCACAAAGGTCTTTGTCAAAAATACCAAAAACTAGAAGCTAAATGACAGAGAAAGCAAAAGTTTTGATTTGGGGAATCCAGAGGTCTGGACAAACAAGGAGCTTGTGCAAATCTGTGGATGCCTCACCAGCATGTGGCGCTTCCATGCAGTTTTGAACAATATGGTACTTTTGTGGGTCTACATCTTCTCCAAAGACTCCAGGCTGCTCTTCCTTGCTCAGAGCAGGAGACATGACAGCACACCCCTGAAACTGTTATGAAATCACCCTACTCAAGAGCCAGACTTGCACACAGCCTCTGTAGAAAGAATTAGAAGAAGGAAATGGAGGAAATAGGTGCTGCAGGTAGTGTAATCCACAAAAAACCATTGCTTCTTTGGTATCTGGGTCTGTGTGATCCAAGGTACTTCTTGATGTAACAGTGAGAAGAGGCACTAATTAGTACAGGGAGCAAAATGAAAAAACAGAAACATTTTGGGCTTGTTTGCTTCTGTATGAAGACATATATGAAGGCAAAAGATGCAGTAAAGGAATACTTTTAAAGTGACTAAATTAAAGAAAAATGGATTCTTTTGCCATTAACACTGGATTTACTACCACATGCCCTCATTCATAGGTAAAAAGAGAGTCAGGGAATTTTGTGTTCCTTAATGACAGCTCTTCAGAAAAGCTGTGTATTTGTTAGCTCAAGTAATTTTGCATTCATTTTCATCTGCAGGAAGAAGATCCCAGTTGCTTCAGGGCTTACCTGCAACAAGCACTGTTGAAGAAAACTCTGCAGCTGGTGTTGCAGTCTATAACTTTAATGTGACTCTTTCTCCATTGGCTTCTGAAGGTGTTGCAATTCTTCCTACCATAGTAAATTCAAATCCACTTACAGGAGCTTTTAACATTGAACCAAAAGGAGGTCTTGAATTCAGGGTGAGTTTTAAGTTTAACTTGAGTAATTTTCAGTTGTAGGCTGATGTTTCCTGGATTACTGAGCACTGACAGTGCACAATGTCTCATCTTTTAATCAGAAAAGAATTTTAAATGCAGACTGTGGTGGTATTCAAAAATGGTGTAGTAGATATGACAGATGAATAGCAATAGTAATTATGATTTTTAATTGCATCCAGGAAAAATCACTCATCACAATAATTCCATTAGTTCTGTGATAGAAAAAACGTGATTTTTAGAAAATAAGAGATGAAGGAGATTGTGGAGGATCTGCCTCTGTTTTGAGGTTTTATCCAAAGTTTTTCAGCTTAATATGTATGAAGTCACTGTGAAATGAAAGTGCCTTAGTTAAACCACATACAGCTTCTATTTGACCACTCTCACCAAGAATGAAAATTAATTTGCTTCACTCCCAAAATAAATGAAGCTGAATTAGATCAAAGTAATTTTTAATTCTGAACAAAGGCTGTGGCACATGAGGAAGTTATCTTGATGTAGAAGTTATCACCCTTCCACACATCTGTGACCTGTCTCTATCCATTGCATGCTCTTGTCCTATGGCAAATGCAGAGAAATTTTGATTACTTCAGGCTGATTTTCACTGTTGAATAAATCAGCAAGTATTAGCTCACATTTGTCACAGGCAATGAGTGTTCAGATGCATGATAACTTGTCATCCCACTGCAACTTGCTTGTATGTCTGAGCCTGAACAGGGACACTGAAGGGTGGCTTTAATAGATACAGGTAGAAATGGTGCAGAGTCTTAAAAAGGTGCTTTATCCTTTTCTGGGTGTTTCCAAGGAAGTTCAGGTTTTCACAGAATTGATACAACAGGTCTTTTCTAGTTCTCTTTGCTGGTGATTCTGGGAGAAAATTTGGGAAAGGAAAGGCTGTGGCCCTGGGTGCTATTGGCTCATGGATTTGATGGCCTGCAGGGAGCTGCTGTGGCTCCCATGCTCCAGCCTCCCAGCAGAGCACAAAGCTCACATGTGCCAGCTCTGATGGCTCTTTACTGCTCCCCAGCCAGGTCACTGAAATGGTTAAAAAACCTCTCAAAAAAGCCATCTTTCACCTGTGAAACATAGGATGGGACTGTACAAATACCTGGACTGGGTCAGCTGAAGAGATCATAGAATCATGGCATTATAGAATGTGCTGAGTTGGAAGGGCTCCTTCAGGATTATCTAATCGAGCTCCTGGATCACCACAAGAATCACTCCATGTGCCTGAGAGCATTGGCCAGTTGCTTCTTTAACTCTGCCTTGGTGCTGGGACCACTTCCCTGGGGAGCTGTTCCAGTGTCCAGCCACTTTCTGGGTGAAAAACATTTGCCTGATATGTAACCTAAACCTCCCTGAACTCTGCTTCATGCTCCTTCTTGACTGCTGTGTAACAACCAGAAAGAAAAGGTTACATCCCTTAAAGTAGCTTTGCTGACAGACAATCCATAATGTAGGACTCCTTTCCTAGGCTTTATTTTGGCACTTTGAATTAAAGTGATCAGATCTGCTGCTAAAAACCCCTCAGTCCTTTTGTATACCTGCTTGTTCCCACCCCATGCCATCTTTATGTTATGATACACAAGAATTTATATTGCTGCATGTTGAGTGGGACTGAGGAGTTAATATGGAGGAAAAATAACAGATAAAAAGTCCCCCTTTGTTTTTTTTCAAGGCAAGGATGATGGAGAAATTATTGTTCGAGAACAGTGGAGGGTGACACAAGGATAAAAATGAATGGCCAAAAAACCTGGAAACTGGAGACAGCTTCTTCCAAAGTGCCAATTTGTATCCATTTCATACCACATCCACATTACCAGAATGGCCTCTGAATCTTTCTATGTTTTGTTTGAGCTGTTGCTTTTTTCAACATTTCCTAAGTCACTCAGAGGACTAGAACAAAGAGTTTGAGCCAATGAATATCAGTAATGAAAAAATCATAAAGCAATCTACATAAAAATTCTGCAAATTAGCAGAGGAGTGCTAATTACAACTTATAAAGCAAGGATAAATATATGGGTGTTCTTAGTTAATTTATTTGATGAGGATTCCTACTTTTAATTACTTATGCTATGTTGTAGCAGATCTGAACAATATTTCACAAAAAGTGATGTGATCCAAAACCAGACACCTCAGCTCTACCTCCTGCCATGAAATCTTTGTTTAGATATAGAAGAAGGCAGTATTTCATGAATGAATTATGAGATCACTAAGTACCTGCTTGAATAGGCTCTTCAGTATTTATGAAGCACATTTAGCCTGTTGCAGCAGCAGAAAGCGGTATCACATTTCTTGATATATTTTGAGACTTCTGAGAAAGTAACAGTTTCTGAGATCTCAGTCCTGTCCCTTCCTTTCACCTTACTCCTGTTTGAAGGTTCTCAGGAGCAGAAGATGTGTGGAATGCATAAAAACCTGCTGCTGCCTGAAACTACCTGGGTGTTCTTAGTGGTGCTTTCTGAATATATCAGTGGTGGAGCAGGGAGCAGGGAACAGTGATATTCTCATGTGGAATGAGTGATAGATAGTTTAGGGGTGACTCTAGATCCCACTTCAAGAACCTTGCTGCTGCTTCAAGTGTGTGCAGTCCTGCCTTTATCAGTAAGCTTTGCTCCTTCCTGAAGGAAAGGTGAATTCTGGCTCACAGCCTAAGCCAGTGGCATGCTGTTCCCAAAAAGATTTAAAAGCAACCTAGAAAGAGACCATTTAGATTCACATCTTCATTTCCAAGGCCTCTGTAAAGGAGGGTGGGAGATGTATATTTAGACACATTTAGTCTGGCTGTTGTTACATCTCCAATGAAAATATTTGGCTGTGAATTGGAGGGATAATCTCCAGAACACATAACTTCTTAGAACTGGACTGTTTAAAATGTTGAACTTATTGTATGTGTTTATGGTATTTAGATCTCCATCAAACATTCATTTTGAACATCCAGCTTTCCACTGTTGTGACAAGCTTTTTAGAACGTTTCTTCTGTGTTAGCATCACTTTTATGGGAAACTTGTATCTGTACAGTAGGAGGAGAGGAGACCATCCAGGACACAGTTATTTTCTCCTGCAGTATTGTAACAAAAAGATCCATGAGGTCCCAGACAGAAGCTGTTTTATGTACCAGAAGGCACAAAACATTTGTGCTTCTCTTTACTCCCCTCCAACTCTTTGTTATTTTTCTCTGTTTTGACTTCTGTCTTCTAACCACGCTGACATCACTTTTGCGTTTGTCCTCAGGCCCACAGCATCTCATCTAAATCCAAGGATTTATTTCATTGTTTTCCTTCTGCATGCTCTTCAGCCTCCTTTATTCTGCAGTATTGTAAATACAATGACATGCTACTTGTCACATACACTCATGAGCTCCAACAGTTTTCCTTCTCCAGTTTCACAGCACCCTGCTACTGTGTTCAAGCTTCACAGTTTGTTAGCCACACAAAAAACTTAACTGTCACCTCTTGCTTTCTTGTCCAAGACAGGGAAGATCTAATGGCTTCAGCAGTGAAGTTTGAGGCATACAACTTTCAGCATCCTCCTGTTGCTCTGGACTCATCCTAAATCCAGAATGATTGCACTTTACTTCTTTTCATAGAATGTCAGTCTCGCGCTAGTACATATTCTGTGTTAAGAGGCAATATGCAGAGCTGGAAGCCTTTGAAATAAAATCCCCAAAACAAAATACTTTTGCCTTATCAATCTTGCAAAACTCAAGGCCTAGGTTATTTTTTCAATTAGTTCAGCATTTTCCCCAAACAGTTCTGGTGCCTTTTCCAGAAAATTTACCCATGAAGTTTCCTTCTTCTATGATTTTCCTGCAAGTCTTCTCCCAGATACACAAGGAAGGTTCTGGTAACTGCTAGACTACATGGTCTCCTGCCTCCACACTCTTTATTTCAAGTAAAAATTTTTCCTCCTCATGTTCCTAATTCACAGAAAAAGTGAACCTGCCCTTGTGTCTTGCAAGGCTTCCTCTGAATTCTCAGTTTCATCACACCTTGAACACTTCTGGAACATGATGTGGAAAGGAAAACACTTGAAACAGACATGTACCTGCAAGATACAGTCCTGAACTTGAAGACAAAGCTGTGAGGCAGGGCAGCTTCTTCTGGACTATCTCCTCCTCAAATTGCTCCTCACACAAAGGATCTTTGAGTTACTCCGTGAAACCACACAACATTTTAGTCTCTTTACTCTGTTTCTGTCACATTTTTGCCACCGTTGAGAAATGTGCCAACAAGTACAAGATTATCTTAAACACTCACTCTTCACTGACTGAAATTGTCCCTTTATTTGTATTCCTTCGTTTGGACTGTAAGTTCCATCTCTTGCATCATGTGCTAATAATAATCTTTTATTTTCAGGTTGTTACCACTGGAAACCCCGTCCTAGATTATGAAACTATGCCAAAGAGCTTTGATTTGCAGATTTTTGTTGAAGATACAACTGGAAGAACTGACCTTAACGTATTGACTATTCATGTAACAGATAAAAATGAACATCCTGTATTTCGAGGAAATATGGCAATTCAAAGTAAGATGATGGTAGAATTGAAGAGAACAATACTTGAAAATATGACATCAACTTAAAAAAATTGAGCTCATACAGTACCTGTAGGTAAGGTAGTCTAGGCATTTTCCTTTAGGAAAACAAGAGAGGAATAGGACATTGTTTTTATTAGAGCTTTGTTTTACACAAAGAGTTGGTATGCTTCATCTTTGGAAATGCCCTTTTATTTTTCTCGAAGTTAAAAAAAAAAATTAGCCATTTTGAAGCAGCTGAAGAATTATAAGAAAAAGTTGTACCAATAAATGCATATTTTTTTTTAAATTAGAAAATTGGAGTTTTCTGGGATTATAGCCATTGAGTATGTAGTTTGTTGGAAACTGGACTCATTTGGACAAGCAAGATAAATTTTAACAAGTGCATATTGTATGTGCAAGAATTTCTGTGGGAAAACCATAAAAACCTTCCTTTGCAGATGTTTTATACCTGCATATTGCATTTGCACCTTCACATAAGAAATTAAGTTGGAAATCATTCTTAGGAGTGAGACCTCAGAGACTGTGATCTATGGTGGTACTAATGGAATGAGGCAGAGAGTTCTGAGACCTACATGGGGCAGTTGATGTTAACCAAGTTTACTTTTAGACCAGGGGCAAAGATGCCAGGGGGAAGAATGTGCAGCAGCCTTAGGAATGAGGCTGGAGAGCCTGACTGCAGCTGTGGCCAGTGCAGGCTTTGCAAGTCGTGATGCACCTGATGTGAGTGACACTGCCGTTGATAGAAAGGGTGGGAAATAACTGTCTTACTCTCTAAGAGATCTTACCTTGCTTATTTACTAATGAAGAAGACCTGCAAAAATTGTACCAGGTGCATCAGAATATAATAATTTGTTTATTATGTATTCACATGCAGACAACACAGTTCACTCCATAAAGTACTGAGAGCCTGTTTGAAGACTTGCTGTCCTAACAACACTGTATAGCCAAGCATATTTCAATATTCAGTTTTAAAAAATCTGAAAATGCTAAACTCTGATCCCTTTGTGGCAGGTATTCAGAGCTGGCTGCTAACCCCCCAGGTCTGCACTGATCACACCAGCTGTACTTTTGCCTGTTGCTCAGGGATGTGTTCAGAGCAGCCTGCTCACGTTCAGCTCTCCTCACTGGTGCCTCCTGAGCACATTGACATCCCTGATTCCATACAATACTTAGTTTGTAAAGCAAATTAGCTTCCCCCAGGGAAGAGGCTGTGTCATCTTCTCGGTATAGCTGATGTCTTGCATATCATGGGTGCCACTGGAATCTAATAATAATTAAATCTGACACTTGGAGGGATCGACACAGCATGAAACACACTACGTGGGAGCTTGTTACAAATAAAGGCATCAGCTTAAGTCTCAGCTAGAGCTGCCATAAATTGGTGAGCACAGATGTCTGATCTGTCTAACTGTGTGGCTTTAGTTAACAGTACCAGCCACAATTAGACACTAATTGCACATTTGCTGTTTATGAAAAAGCATCTCCCTCTCATTAAACTTTGTATTCATGTTGTTGTCCTCTGGGAACAACTCATTACGCTGCTCTGGGATTCCCATTGCTCTGATGAGGAGCAGCAGTCAGTAGGGGTCACAGTGGAAATTAATAGTCCAGAAAGAGCAGATCCAGCAGACACAAAAGGGCATAAAGCAAATAATGTGATCTGAAGATCTGTTGTCCTGTTAATTGCTGTGCCCAAGGAGAGACGAACCTGTTGCCAGTGGCCCAGTGTGGGATAGCCCAGCTGTAAGAATCCCTGGCATGGAAATGAATGTAGCTTGCATTGAATTATCAGCCTTAGCAAAGCAAGCATTTAAGTCAGAGCAGTCCACTTGCTAATAATCTGCTTCACAGGGGTAAAGGAAAGGCAGAAATGAAGAGGAAAGGCTCTGAACTCTCCTGGCAGGGCACAGGGTTTGGACAGGAAGGGGATGGTGGTGAGGACCTAGCACAGGATTGTATTCTTCCCATCTGCATGCTAAAGAGCCCTACAGATGTAGCCCAAATGCACCATTTACTCCATAACCTGTGAACAACTCAAGATAGGCCATAGGGGAAGATCAGTCTTTGCCTTGGAGGGACAATTCATATTGCAGTGCTGGTTGCCTGTTTACAGATATGTAATTGGTTTCTTTTTATCCTTTGAGTATCTGTGATCTTTGTGATCATTTTGGAATTACACTTGTGAAGTGAGAAGATGCAGCAGGCAGTAATACATCCTGACAGCTTCAGTGCATCAGTCTCTTTGCTGCTGTGCCCTTTGCTTTATTCAGATAACACTTAGTCTTACATCCATGCAGCTGTGATGATCTATGTGCTGGAAAGGACACCTCCAGAACGCATTTACCAAGTTGATGCAGCTGATCCTGAAAATGCAAAACTCAAAGTAAGTTCTATTAAACAAAAAACTCCAGAGATTATATAATCTGCTGTGTCTGAAATGTGAATTACCATCATCTTTCAACAACTTCCTTCTTTATCAGAAACACAGGAAAAGTTTTAATCTGGAAAAAAAAAAAAGACTTCTCAGTACTAAACTAAGAAAAAACAGCCTTAATGCTTGGACACAAACTATATTTTAAGTTCTTAGCCTTCCAAAACTAAGGCAGAATTTGATATAATTAATCAGAGACACAGTAGAAATTGTGAATTTAAAATTTAAAAAAGGCTTACAAAATGTTTCTTGTAGATAAGAGTGACTAAAAGTAAATAAAGTTTTTAACCTTCTGTATCACTATTTAAATTCTCTTAAATGAACCAGTAGGGAAATCAAAAGGCAAATGAATATCAGGTTTTGGACAATCCCAGGACAAACGGTGACCTACCTTCAGTTATGTAAATGTGCTGGCTGATCTGAAAATACTCTTGGTATTCAGACAAACTTGTGCAAAATGATAAATTGGTAGCTGGGGGAAGGTAACTGCACTTAGCTAAGAATTATGTTGTATCTTTGCTTTATTTAGTTAGGCTTTATAAAATACAGTACATTCAAGAACAGAACCTAAAGATGCTGCTTCAATGTTTAGTGTTATTCAAGAAAGCAATTAACCTTAAGTCTGTCCTCAGCCTTTGCCCAGTCAAGCAGAGCTGGTGAGGAGGGAAGCAGAGCTGTGGGGGTTTAGCTCTGCTTTGTGTGTGAAAGCAATGGCAGTGAGGTCCATGTGCCCTGTGACCCCTGACACACCTGAGGCATAGGAAGCTGTGAATAAAGATTGCTGTTACACCCTTGGACAGATCTGCTCAGAGGCTTTTGCAGGTTATTTGTGTGGTGCATGACCCTCTGTAACTTTCCCTGTTCTGCAAGGCAAGGAATGACTGGAAAGGTGTTTAAAGGTAAAAAGACTAATTTCTTGTTCTCTCCATTTCAGTTTTCATTGCTCCCTGCAACAGTACCATTCTCAATCAGTGAAAGTGGAGCCATTTTTTCCACAAAAGAATTTGATTATGAGAAAGATCCACATAGGTGAGAATGCATTTTATTCCCATGGCCTATTAGCTTATAGTATTCAGAGAAATTTTTTCTAACATACACAGAATGATTCTTGTTCTGTTTTTCTTATTTAACAGTTACTTCTTA
The DNA here is from genome assembly GCA_024362935.1 of Setophaga petechia. Taxonomy (NCBI): domain Eukaryota; kingdom Metazoa; phylum Chordata; class Aves; order Passeriformes; family Parulidae; genus Setophaga; species Setophaga petechia. Next base: position 8,882,666 of record JANCRA010000012.1, on the reverse strand, counting down.
AATATAACAGTGACAGATCCAGATGGACTCAACTCAACTAGAATAGTGAATATAAATATAATTAACATCAATGATGAAAGGCCTTACTTTACCACGTGAGTAAAAATTTTCCATTGCTCCCAAAATGTAGGCGTTTTCTCAGGTTTACTGCTTTGGCACCAGTGGGAGGGTTTAACATAAAGGCAAATAACTATGACAAGAAAATACAACTGAAAAAAAGATTTTAGTCTTGATAAAATTCCTATTCTTGTACTGGAAAGCTTTGTCCTGATGTCACTCATTTATTCTTATTTGTATTCTTAATAGTTATAAGTTTTCCAGGCTCTGTCTTCATGCTAAGAACAGCCAAACAAGCTTGTTTTACTTGTTAGCATTTACAGAGGTTAAAGCTATGCAAAGATCTGTGGACAAGTTCAGACAAGGAGATTAATTTCACCCAGTGTGAATACAGTCATATAGGGTTCTCTCCTATGCAGGTGTGCATTTCACCATAATTGTGTTTATTCATGCAGAAATGTCTAGACATAAAAAGGTCTCCCTTTTGATCAGTCTTCTCTTCCCAGACACACTTGTAAACAAGTGTTGTCTCTTACTGTGTCATAAGCAGGAAATTGTGTCATAACACACAAGTCAGAAATAGCTTTAGAAGGCTAATGGAGTCAGGATATATTAAGAATTTAGAAAAATGGGAACAAATAGGCATGTGCTACAAGCAGGCTGTTTTGCTGTGGAAAGCACAATGGATAGTTGCTTCTGAAGCAGGAGCTTGACAATTATTACAGTTGATCTGACTCTGTTGTTGATTTATCTATGTCACTTGCATGAGACACTAATGGGATTTAAGGCACTGTCATTGTGTCTCCTGATTGTGAGACTCTGCAAGGTCCCTGCTGAGAATATTTATGATGGCTCCTCTCCTGCCATCTCTGCAACAGTGGAGACCTGGGGCCTTGCCACGAGGTTCCAGCCACTTGTTTGGTGCAATCTTCTGCGTGTTGTCTTGACCCAGAGCATGGCTCCTGGGCTGAGGCCAATGATCTAGACCTTGGTCGATAAAGGGGTGAAGAATCTGAAGAAACAAAAGAATTAAATGTTAGAAATAGGCATGAATTGTTGTTGCTGGTGCTGGTGATTTTTCTTTTTGCTACCTTCTTAATACTTGAACCTCATGTCTGCAATAAACAAGAACATTAATAACTCATTCCAGGTTACTGTACTTCTGCAAGCAGGAGTGATGCCTTGGGAGGCTGCCTAGAACAAAGGCTAGGCAGAGTTAAAGGAATAAAGTAGGTATTCATTGAAAGGCCTTCAGAGGATACACCTTGGGCAGTACAAGAGCCCAGCCAAAGCTACACCCAAGATGGACAACCAGCCATGAGTTTTCACACTTTTAGAGGTTTCATTCCATTTACATATTGGGGTTAATTGTCCAATTACAGCTTCAGATTATGAAGTCCCATCCTCCCAGACTGCTCTCCTCAATTCGCTGGTTTTTATCCTTTTGGGGCCTGAAGCTGCAATGGTGTCCTTGGTTCTCAGGCTGGAAAGGAATTGTTTTGTCTAACTAAATTGTGAAGAGAACTTGCTAACACTTTATATGAAGTTCAGAGTTATATAATAATGCAGTACAGAATCTAAAAAATATGAAAGCTAAAACTTAAGGCATCTTAAGGAATCTTCTTCCCAGCACCAATGTCTGCACATTGTGTTCTAGACTGATTATTCCCTCCTAATGTTGCCATTTTTGTGTATTTATCCTTCTGTCTGGAATACTAAAAGGGCTCTTTTAAATATTTATCTACTCGTTTGAATTAGTGAAAACTACAGTGACTTGAGAATCTGTAACACCTAAGACTCATATGGCACAAATAGAGTCCAGTATTTGTTTGAATCTTCTCCCTTTTAGATTGACACTACAGATCAAAAAGAGCAGCTCAGTTTGTAAAGAATTTTAGATTAAATTGCACTTTGTGATCTATCCTTAATATGCACATGTATGACCTGTCCCCTGCTACAATGAGAGCTGCATGCTGGGGCTGAGTACTGCCTGACATTGTAATAATCAGTGCTGGGGTAAGAGCTGGGGAAACTTGAGGAGTTAACAAACCTCCTTTATTTTACCCCAATCATAGCTGTCAAGAACAGAGTTTCAAAGAGTCTTTTTAATTGTTCCCATAGTATATGCAAGCACATCTGGTTTTGGTGTTCACAACACTACATTGGCATTCATCCTTTTGAAATTGTTGCTGTTAAAATCAATGGAAAACTTGTGGAGTCAGGAAAACAAAGGAGAAGACAAGAAAACAAGCATATGCTTCCTTTGAAATCACATAGCAGTGACTAAAAGGTCTGCTTGAACCATCCTGTAAAAAGCCACTGGCAGGTGGCAGACAGATGGACAGCAGGACACATCCCAGACACAGCTGTGTAGGAAGTGGCCCCAGCTCCTCCCCAGCTGTACTGGTGCTTTGTGCTATGGGGGTGTGCTCAATAATGCCCCACTTCCCAAAATATCAAGTGGGGATGGGATGATGACCAGGTTGCAGAAGGGTTTGTAGGGCTGTGAGTGTGGAGCTGGGGTGAGTTTGCTGTTCACAGAGAGGTTGGAGTTGGGGTCCCAATGGGCCTAGGGAATTTCCTACGTTGGGCCAAAACCACTTGGAGCTGTGGGATCTGTTTCCTTCTGCATGACTCTGGAAGCAGCAGGACAACAAGGAAGGAAGGGATTCAATGCCAAGACTAGAAACTTCATGAATAACTGACACAGCAGGCTTCATAACCTCCTTATTTTCTTCTGGCTGTAGGTTAGATGTTTTTACTGGGAAAACCCTCTGTGATTTCTCTCCTGTATGCTTGCCTCTTTTCATATGAACTGACAGAACAGTTGAAGACAGTGTGTCTCCATAACCATTTTTGAAATTATGAGTGGAGATCTTGAGACGTGAGATCTTCTGTTCTGTCTCTGCAATTCTCTGCTCCAATTGCTGAGTGCCCCATGATGTGTGTCTTCAGAGAACAGCAAGGACTCGTGTCTTCCTGTGCTGGGAGCTACAGAGCAGTCAATTACCTAAGTGATAACTTAGCATGTTTTAAATGAGCAAAAAGTATTTAGTCTTGAAACACACCTCTAATGTTTTTTGAACTCTTGAGTACCTTCAACTCCCTTTGAGTTCTAGAATCAGGAGACATGTGTGAGTTTGTGTGTGTTTCAGTAATATAAATCAGTCTTCTGAAATTCCTTGCACCATTTTTGTCCGGGCCCATGCCTATTGTCACAAGTACTGAAGTACAAGTAGAAGTACTGAAATTGTCCACCTGAGTACCCATGTGAACATCAAACTGCAACCACTGTAAGCAATCCTGCACAATTGCCTGTCAGGCTGTATTTGACCTATAAAACTCAATTCATGGGAAATTTGGGAGCACTGGCATACCAACCAGCAGCAGAGAACCATTTTCCCAATGCAAAATGCATCAAATGGACAGATGCTGCTGGTGGTTTGAGGCATCCAGAAGAGTGCTCCTTCCTGCCTTCACCTGCTGCAGCAACAATTCAGTGTTTCTGTAATACTGTTGCCCCCCAGAAGGCTCCAGCATTCATTCCAAAAGATGATTAACACACTACTTATTGTAATTTTTGCTTTTCTCTTGAAAAATGAGGGAATTAGAGGAAATGGCATTATGAGCTGGTGGCTCTTTAGGGAGATGGATGGCATGACTTAATGGCCTCCTACCTCTTCAGCTTCCATGGTCCTGTGAAAGTCAAATTGCTTTCAGTGTGGAAAAGTTGCAGAGGAAGAATACTTGTGTGGCTATGTCATGTTTCATGAACACATGCCAGTTCAGCTACTGCTGCATGTCCATCTGGCAGAACCCATGACTGGGATATTTGTCCAGACATGTAAACAGCCATCTCTGAGCCCAGCAGCCCAGCCATGGCTCTGCTGCTACAGTTGGCTTCACAGCTAAGTCTGTAATCAGCTGCCCTTACAAACAAGATGCATGCTTTGCTCAATTTTATCTTGTAGAAAACAAAGAATATACCGGATTCCAGAGGAGCAAAGCCCAGGCACCAGTGTTGCCAATATAACAGCTAAAGATCCTGATGATGGAGATTCTCCCAGCAGACTTTTCTACAGCATCCAGTCATCTGAGAGACGTTTTTCCATAAATCCAGGTTAGACAAACAAAAATTGCCATCTGAAAAATAAAATAAAAAAAGACTGTCTATTAGAGAAATTATTTTTGCTCTAATTTTAAATAGACTTATTTTATTTAATGGCTTTGTACAACAATAAGGAATGCTCAGTCCCTTATAAGGGTGCAATTCTTTGGTCAGCTGACCGAGACTTGATAAGCTATCTTGAAGAAAGTAGACCAAAGGTGACTTCTTGACAAATAGTGACTTGTGGCTGGAGGGTGATGGTTCCTTGGGTGAAAGCAAGATTGCTGATTTATTTTTAATCTTTGAGGACTGCAGTGACCCTTCTGGGGCTCCTGAAATATCTGCAGGTAGTTAGACTGTGATGTCCCTCTCTCCTGTCTGAAATCCTCTCTAGCACTGAGGTGCACTGCAAATCTACACCTCAAGTTCATTGTTCCATTCACGACCCCCTCAGAAAAGACCATCCAAAAGGGTCCTCTTTCTCATGGTGATCCCATCTTCTTCATGCTCACTGGAGTCTGTACATCCATCCCCCAGGGGTTTTTCCTCCAGGGCTGGCATTCAGTGACAGCTTTGCTCCTTGTCTGCTATTGCTTTGGATCTGTTTATCCCAGTTGTAAGAAGTGCCACACAACACACTACTGTGGGGGATCAGGATGATCCATAAATGCTTTGGATTCCCTATGCCCTTTGGCCTTGTATTGCCACCTTCCTCCTCATTACACTCCAAAATGCAGAGGATGTGTGCACTGTTCTTTTAATTCCTTTGTGCTCTGGGAATAGTACTGTGCCATAAAAATCTTCTATTTCTGACAGAGGCTAACAGAAGTGAAAAAAAAGTATTAAGTGAGTGGCTGACCAGAGCACTTGGCACAGTCTGTCACAGCTCTGTTGATGTGTGAGTAGATTTGGATGTGCTGATGGATGCTTGAATGATAACAGCAGAAAGAGAAGCTGTTTTACTAGCTAGGGAGCCAAGACAGCACAGGCATTAGCAGCTTTTTGTCCTTGATGCTCTGTGAATGCACTCAACTCTGGCTTGCACTAGAAGCTTGAGACCAAGGGAGACCTAAATACTTTACAAACCCTCTGCTGAGGCCTCCTAAGGTGCATTTTTCATCAATGGTATCTAGCCATTAATCTTACCCAGAATGTTCAGAACCATTTTGCATCACTTAAGAAACTAACTAAACCCGCCATGATTTGCACAGAACAGAAGATTTTTTTATTCTGCTGCCTTTCTGTTGAGCTGCCCTGCCCTCTTGCATGTACAACATGACTGTTACTTCCCCCATGGTGAATATCTGACTTCTGGCTGCTCTCTGATAGCAACTGGAGAGTTGCAGGTGGCCGGGAGGATCGACCGGGATGCGCTTCCACTGCGGCTCCATCCCAACATCTCCCTGGTGCTCCGGGTGGAGGACAGCCCCAGCAGAGGCCATGCCAGAGAAATGGAGATCACTGTTGTTATTGAGGATGTCAATGACAACCCCCCAGAATGCAATCCTTCTGCCTTCAGGTATGGAGTCTCTTCCTTGCCTTGGTGCTGCCTTGCTGCCCCAGGCCTGTGTGCAGACGAGGGCACATCCCCAGACCTACAGCTGGAGGCTCAAGTGGACATTTATCATCAGCCTGCCCATTGTGCTGGGCTGTTGTCCATCGCAATGCATGGGTCACTGTCTGGGTTGCTTCCTCCATGGTTGCATATTTAGATCTAGGATTTAATTTAAAAAGTAAATCAATGTTTTGTCCTGTGATATATCAGGAGTTCAAAAGCAGAAATATGAGTTGCTTTGACGGGAAATGTGTTTGTTTTAAACAGGAAAGAAGCAAATGAAAATACCGCTCCTGGGACATTTCTTGTTGATCTTAGAAATTACTGTAAAGATATTGATGCTGATCCATCAAACAACCAATTTATTTTCACTGGATTATCCGGTTTTGGAAGCAATAACTTTGCTCTGGAGTCCACTGGAAGACTTGTGGTCAGTCATTTGTGGCTTTATGTTAGATTAGCCCATTAGAGAAGTCAACTTCGGAAATATTAAAAGGGATTTTTAAAATTTATTGTACAAGAAAAAAAGATTACTGTAATCCATTTGACAGTAGGTGTGATGTGGAGAATGACTGTTTTGACTGGTTGTGAACTATATACCCCTAGATGGGATACTTTCTAAGGATTCTACAGAATTTAGTGAACAGAGAGTGTTTTCTTCAGTTTTAAATAAATGTGCTAGATATGATTAAAAAAAATTGCTTTTTTAGGGAGTGTGAAGCACCAACTTTGATATGGATAAACAGAGAAATTTGATGCCATTTCATACCCATTTACTCATGACAGACTGTGGAAGATCCTTGCTGTTCAGCATGAAGAATTTAAATACTTGAGAAATCTCACACTCAGTAACTGGTCAGAATTGTAAAATCACTTTGAGTGGCAAATTTTCACAAAAGTGTGGTGGGATTTGCACTTCTGTGATTTTACATCTCAAAATATGGATTCCTTATGCTGATAGCTGCTGGCAAACTGGCATTGGCCGGAACCCCACCAGTTCCTGGACATGTGCAATGGTGGTTTTTACTTTAAAAAAAAACCCGTGGGCAACTACAGAAAAAGAGAAACAACAGAAAATAGGCATTCTGTCTAAAAGACAAGAGTGCTACAGGAGGAGTAAAATGATTTTGTATGGTTTACTTTAATTTTAGAACTGAGGTTTCCTTGTCAATTAGAACTGCCCTTAGCTGCTTCATCTGCCAACATAAAAAGCATTTTCCTTCCTGCACAGGATAAGATTGTTGTCAAGCCTTTGATCCCTGTGTATGTGCAATGTAACAGACTACACCAAGCAACCTGTTCCTCCAGGAACCTCCCTGAAGAGACAGCCAGCAGGGGATGTCTATGTGTTAGTCCCCCTGCCCCAAAGTTTATGAGGCTTCCACAGCAAGATAGCTCAGAAGATTAGGATTTAAATCTCTGTGAGCCACCATTTAGTAAAAACTTGGTTCCTGGGCAAACACTCATGGCTGGACCTGATACCTTTTTTTAATGTCTGCAGGCATGAGCTCAGGTAATAGCTCAAGCTAATGCTGTTAGCAATTGCACATCCTTGTTGAGCCAAGAAAGGTGGCATAAACAGCCAGCTCATTACACCAGCTTTGAATTGACTAGCTAAAAGGTCAAGACCTTATCATCCAAATGATTAAACTTCCTGCTCTAACGGGGAAGAAATTTTTTTGGCAGAAGTGTAAGCATGTGGAAAAAGACTGGAATTCAATCCTGGAATTGACTATTAGTCTGTGTTATTCCTATAGAACAGTTCTATATACCTAAGGGGCAATTCATACTTACAGAATGCTGAAAAGAGTAATTGTCATCATGTGTACTGTGACTTAATGTATGGAGGTACAAATATGATTATGTTCCTTTCTATTTAGATGACTGGAACTATTGACCTAGAAAATCCATCTAATCCAGGAGTAGAAGTTTATACTTTGACTGTCAGGGTGCAAGATATTGCCCATCCTAACTACTCAAGCAAGTATCCCTTTTACATTTCTTTTGATAGTTTTCTGTGCTGTAACATCATGGAGAGAGGAATACCATATGTATTTTGAATATATGCATGAGAAAATTTCACAGCCATACTTAACTATGATTTAATCTTCTGATTTAATCTTTGTTATATTTCCAGATATCATCTACATTTACATCAGAATAAAGCCAGTGAATGAATTTTTTCCAGTCTTCCAGAATTTATCTTATGTATTTAGTGTTTCAGAAATTACTAAAGGTACAGTAAGTAGCACCTAAATGATAGAAATAATGTTGCCATGTTGTTAAGTGCCTTTTTGTTCCAAATGAATTTTCATATATGTAGATGAGGCAAATGGCTCAAAGTTCCAGTTCAAATAGGGTCTCCACCATACAACCACCTACTACCCTTAAATAGACTAAACTGGCAAAAACTCCAATTGTACAGATGGAAGCTGAGACAGAGACAAATTCAGCAATTTCACAAGAAATCTGCGGCAGTGCCAGGAACTGAACTCGGATGTCTTGTTTTAGACTGTCTTTCTGCTCGTGCTAAATTAGCCTTTTGGAGGGACTGTGGTGGTGCACAGAAACCTATACAGACTGACACAGATGAGTGAGGACTCCCTTGGCCCAGCCATGGAGCACTTCTGCTGAGGTTCCCTATACATTCCTGTGTTTTGGCATTTATTGTTAGCAGCCCATGTACAGGGGAGCCATAGCAGACCACAGGGAAATAGTGCTCATCATACAGTTGCTTTATTTTTCTTGGGTGAAAAACTGTAGCCAAAACTTTAGTTCAGATTCATCTGTACCTTGTATTACTTTAAATGTTAATGAAATGTGGATTTTTTTTGTCTCTCAGTTGGATCCAGCATTGGAAGAGTGCATGCCATAGACAAGGACTGGCCACCCAGTGTCATCACTTACTCCATTGTAGCTGGAGCTGGCACCAGGGATTACACAAATATCTTCTGGATCAGCCCAACAAAAGGAGATGTGAGGATTTTAGCTAGATTGGACTATGAAACAACTCAGAAACATATTTTCACAGTACAGGCCTCAGACCAAGAGAAGTCTACAACAGCATCAGTGAGTAAATCCACTCTACTACTTTGGCTTTACCTACATCCTCCTCTCTTCTTCCTAGCAAGAACAGTAAGACATTGGGCAAAGCACTTTCTGTAAAAGGCAAGTGCAATCCTGCCCAGTTAGATATTACTCAGATGAAAGAGGTGTTGTTTACTCAGTCTTGGTTTATTTCTCACAAAAAGGATAAAACCATATTTTAGTATTTTTGACTGTGGTGTTGGGTTCTCAGATTTTTTTTTCTTATTTTACCTGGACAGCAAAAATGTTTTCTGTGCCCTAGACAACTTAAGTTATTCTTTGTGGCTACAGAGGTACTAGAAAATAGAAAAAGGACAGGGTCTTGAAGCCAGGTAGCACAATTTAATTGTGGCCATTCTTAGTGGTAAACTCTTTTTGGAGTCTGTGTAGTGTCCCTGGGCCCTCAAACATGCTTTTGATTTTGTTTGTCAGTTTTTTCCCTGCAAAGTGTCCAAAGTAATGTGAGAATTGTGTTGCAGAGCTGTGCTTTCATGGAGTGGTACAGAGAGGATGTGGCTTTAATAGCAGGATTTGGCTTAGGTTTTCTGCCCAGACCTATTCTATTCAGAAGAAAAAGTATAGATGCTATATCCACAAAAGTATTTTATAGTAACTTTTTTCAAGGAATCCCAGTGTTCTTCACAGACAGGCTCCTTTTGACTTCTTTTCACATTTTCTCCCACATGACTGCTTTATATTTGATTTTTACACATCTCTTGGAGGTGACACAGGTACTAGGCTTGCTCTTCATTCCAGCCAAGCATCACCCATAGAGTTGCTGCTAGGAGGTATTTAATCTCATTATCATCTATAATGTTTCAAGGTGACAATTAATAACATTTTAGCATCAGAAGCTTTTAACAATGCCAAGCTTATCTGTTGCCTGACAAACAGACATTAGAAAGAAGAACTTTGGAAATGGTAACCTTTTTCTTTTAGCTAACTAATCCCAGGTGACATCAAACACATCTGGTTCTACTCAGGGTGCTCCTACCTGCACAGGAGGCCATTACCAGCATTTCTCTCTCACTGGGAACAGTCTATAAAAACTTTTCCTTCCATGGATCATACTCTAAATGGTTATTAAATATGCTAAGAAACATAACTAATGATTGTGAAGCAAACTGAGAGTTTTGGAAGGGAGTTTAATGATTCTGTGGTACTATTATTATTTCTCATTTTAACTATAACACAATTCAGATTGTTCAGACATATCAGCTTGAAAAGCCTTCACTTTTGGAAGATGGGTCAGCTTATGGAACCTGTTCCCAGAAAAATGCTGATCACAAGAAGGACAAATGATCACAGACATTTTCTGGCAGGAGCTAGGTTGGAAGGGGACTTCAGGGCCTTCAACTGTTGCTGATCGAAACAACAAAATGAGCAAAAGCAAACAGTTTCTGAAATTAGCAAAATTCTGTCCTGCTACACTGAAGCAGCTTCAGCTTCCTATTGCTCTTTCCTTCCAGGTAACTGTGAATATTTTGGAAGTAAATGATGAAGAACCAGTTTGTTCACCCAATTTCTTCTCACTTCAAATCCCAGTCGATTTAGCTGTTGGGACCAATATTAATGGCTTCAGGATTGAATGTCAAGATCGTGATTCTGATCCCAGGTCTTTCCGTTACTTCATTAACGAAGGTACTGTGTCACAGTGGGCGAGCTGGGAACAGTGGGAAAAAATACCAAATACTGATAGTTCACTTATATTTATAAACAAATATCTAACATATTTGTGTGCTGGTGAGCTAGCTGTGATCCACAAGTTCTGCACATCATTACACTGAACCTCTCCATAAGCTGGAGAGGTGCTATAAGCTACTGGTGCTACAGGTGCTAGCAGCTGGAACCACTCCCTTGCAAGGCTGCATTGCCTCTCATATTAATTAATAGGGTATTAGTTACACAGCTGACAAGAACTTCAGAAGAATGAGCTGGAATGATATGCAGCGTCAAATTTCCCTTCCAATTATAGCTGAGTAAATCTTGAGAAACAATGGAAAGTTCTGTATCTCTGCATATCTCACTATCACACAGATGCTGGTGCACTGTTCTAAACTACTGCTCGAACCTGCATGTCATGGGTCCATGTTGTATGCAATAAAACCTTCTTTTAAAAATCCTTCTTTGAACCCCATGATCAGCTGCATCCACTTGGAGAACTGCAGTGGTATGGGATGACATTCAGCTTCACAAAAATGGAAACACACTCTCTTGGGGCAATTCCTTCTTTTGTTGCTGAGGTGTCTGCTGTGAAGGAGGGAGCAGATTGTCCAGGTGCCACTAAAAAAGCTGTGAACATCAAAAGAGGGAATCTCTGTCTTACTGCCACCCCTTGATGCCACAGGAGCTCTACAGACATGGTATTGACACGTGATTCCATACAAATGCCATGGCTGTGTTAATAAATCAGTGCCTGACCACAGGCCCAGTCCTGGTGGGACAGACCTGAGCTGTGTCATACATTGGCCTCTGAGCCACAGAGCAGCTCGTGGCCCTTTTTGTGCTATAAAACAGGCATGGCCTTCAAGGACATGTCAACTCTTCATCTCTATGGGGCCACAAGACCAAAACCAAAGTATATTTGGTGCCTTTTCAAGGCTCTGATTTCCTGTATATGTGGTCTGTCCAGATCCTACCAACTGGAGCTGGTCTGCCTGAAGCCTGGGCCATGAGCAGCTCTCCAGCTACAATGGACAGAAAACAAGGGGTGGGGGCCAGCATTTCTGAACTCTCCTCCCTGCTGACAAAGCACTGGAGGCAATGAGTGTCACTGAGCCCTTAACTCTCTTCAAAGGCCATTGCCTCTGGGCAGAGGGAGAAGCCATGGAGAGGGGCTGGAGCAGCACTCCAGGGACACTCCAGTAGTGGAATGAGCCCTGCCACAGGGCAGGGTCCTCACCCCAGCTGGGTGTTGTTGGGTGCTCCCTTGGTTGTAAGTTCAGATGATTCAGGTGACCTCCTGTGTGCCCTATGGCTCTGAAGTGTTTCCACAGCCTTCTCTCTGCTATGTCCCATAGAAGGTCTTATTCTAGATTGCAATGCTTTTATGACTGTATTGTTTTAAATTATTTTATGTGGTACAAGGAAGATCAAGGAGCCCTTCCTGTCATTGACATTTCACCATCTTCACCACTTGTTACACACATTTACTTTAATGTGGGATTAAATAAGTTTTTTTTTTGCATTTTGGTGTTACCTTTTTGCAGGCAATGAGAACAGTCATTTCACTTTTTCACCAAGTGCTGGCTCCAACACATCTCGTCTGATTCTTGCGTCAAGGTTTGACTATGAGAGTGGACTTGATACAAACTGGGTTTACAGTCTGCGTGTCCACATAACAGATGACAATTTAGTATCTGCCAGGGACAAAACTACACACTTAACTAAAACTGGAACAGTCACTTTAAGCATCAGAGTTATCCCAAACCCAACTACTGTCACAACCACTACGGTAAGTTCACTAAAACTTATGTCCAGTTCTGCATTTCTTTTATGGAGTAATCTCCACAGGAGTAAGGAGAAGAGGGTAGATGTATGAAAAAGGAAAGCAAAACCATGGAGTGCATCTGGTCCTGGGAGGTTCTAAGCCTTTTGCTCTTATGATGAAGCCAGAGGTGGTTCATGTGCTTAGTGTCATGAAGGATTGATTAGTCTCAGGTACAGAGTCATAACATGTGTTTTGTATTTCAGTTTCTAAAACAAAAAGGGCAGGAAGCCAAAGGACCGGGCATGCTGCCATTACCATACAACTGGAAAGTTAAAGATTTTGGCAGCTTTATTAATAAGAAAAGAGCAGGGATTAACCTTTGCCTGGAACCTTAAAATTACCTCATGCATTTTGCACTACTTCTTTTTTTATTCATAACTATTCACTCCCTCGTGTGCCTTGCCATTTTGTGTGCTTCTTTATCATTGGAGCACATTAATCTGTGGCTATCAAATTTGAAAAAGACCACAACAACAAATCCTCATCACTTAAAAGGGTCTCTTTTCCAGACCTGAGGTCACTGTCATGTAAAACTTTGAGCAGCATGTCAGGAACTGAAGCAGTTTTGCACAGTCTCAGCAGGATTCAGACATCAAACCCAGAGGGGTGGGATGGGTCTTTCCTGAGCCCCATGCCCATGTGATGGTCCATGGCTGAGCTGAGTAAGCCTGCACAACTTCTTGCAGCCCAGGTGGGATCTAACCTTGCACAGCCTGTGGAGCTGTGGGCCTGTGTCCCAGCAATACTGTTCACCCCTCTGCACAACCATCCCTGTTGAGCTCTGTCATACCAGTTCAATTTTTGATTTCCATCAGGCTGATGCAGGATGCGTGGAGAGTTTGCTTTTGTCTTGCCTGTAGATGTGACACAGCCTGAGGGCACAGACCACTCTGTCTCTCTCCTTGTACCAGTCATGCCTTGCTGCACCACTTTCCATCATCCACAGTCCATCCATTCCCTGCCTGCCTGCAGATGGCATTATCCTTTTCTCTCTTGCATGCAGGAATGAAAGTAGTAATATCCAAGTGAAGTGGTAAAAGAGGCCTTTACTGTAAAACGGTCTAGATCTTCTGGAGGCTTCTGGTAACTGAGCCAGAACCAAAGGATCCTGAAAACAGCACATACAAGTCTGGTTGCTTTGCTATGAACATGCTGAAATCCAAATTTTCAGACTGATTAATAACCCTGTTCTTATCTAATGCTCTTTTGGGCAAGAATAAATGATTTTTTCACTGCCTTCTACTCCTCCAACTTGATGTAGAAATGAGAAGTTAAGCTGAATAAACTTATTCTGTATTCCTTTCCCGTGCTTCACCACAACTACAAACAGTCTCAACCACATACCACAGCATTAAATCTGTCTCCCCAGAGATATCAGCCTTCCACTTGCAGGCTATTTTCCAGAAGAGCACTTCCAATACAGCAAGTTCTCCCATCACTACTCTTTACATGTGTTCAGTGCAGCAGCTTGATGAGTCAGAAACTGGAAACTTGGTAGTGTAGAAAAGAAGCCCCATTACAAAATGTCACTTGTGACTTCAGTCCAGGTGAGGAGAAAGTGGTGGTGGTGATATTGAGATTATTTGAGCGTTTCTCTAAGGATTGGATGTATTTTTTTTTGACAAGACTAAATAGATTATTTTAAAATTATCCTTAAAATGGAAAAATATAGATACCCTGCTCAATTTCATACTCAACGTGATTACAAATGTCTTACAGAAAATTAAATAAAAACTTCAGTAGGTGATCAAAACTAATAGTACCACACTAGGTAATAAACTAGGTAGAGTGAATGAGTAATTTTTGAGATGTGTGAGAATAGTTTCGTGATGAGACCTTAATGAATGAGCTGTTAGCACCAAGTGATGTGCCAGCTCCTAGATGTGTCTCCTGACACTCAGGAAGATGTGGGAGATAGCAACTGCTCAGGAAGTGTGGTTTTTCCTTCTGGAACAAGTCACTGGGTAAAAAAGAAGGAGTTCCATTTCTTTTTATACAATAACCCAGTTCCTTAGGGTTCAACTCCTCTTACAAAGCAGTCTGAATGATTACTGCAGTGAAGATGACCTACTTCCAGTTTTGCCTTAGGTAAAAAGAAAACAGTATCTCAGTAATGGCAGTATTCTCTGAACTTGCCCACCCTCTTACCAGTGTGCTTACAGCCTCTCAGGCAACCTGAGGCTCTTAAACCCCACCGTGACATTCTTGTTTTAATATAAGACATTGAAACATGATCTGGAACCTCCCCTTTTCCTTGTGTTTTCCATTTCACCCGCCTTTGGTTGCCCCAGGAGCTCAGTGGTCCATCCCATCCACCTGAGCTGCCTCGGCAGTGAGCAGGCAGGCACATGGCACATGGAGTCCCTGCCTCCCTCCACCTCCCTGTGCCCGTCACCTGCTGGGCCCCGGGCAAGATGGGCTGCCTCAGTGCAGAAGTTCAGCCAGATGAAAGGTGATGCTGGGGTAAGTTTGCAGCCCTGAGGAACTCATCCTGTCTTGTTTTAAAAGCCTGGCTTCACTGTTGTGACCAGAAGAGAGAACCTGTACTCTCCATCAGCGTGGTACGTGCCGTTCGTGGTCACCCTCGGCGCTCTGCTGCTCCTCGGGCTGCTGGGCCACCTGGGGCTCCTGCTGCTGACACGGCTCCGTAGCTGCTGCCCCCCGGCAGGGAAGGCACACAGCACCCCTCTGTGAGTCCCCAAATGGCACTCTGGACATGCCCCAGCACTGCCTGGCAGTGACAGAGATGGCCTTTCTGCTGTGATGATATCAGTGCTTTGAATCTTCTCTAGCAGTATGGCTGTACCTGGGGCTCCTGCTGCTGACACAGCTCCACAGCAGCTGCCCCCTGGCAGGGAAAGCACACAGCACCCCTCTGTGAGTCCCCAAATGGCACTCTGGGAACTCCCAGCACCACCTGGCAGTGACAGAGATGGCTGAGGCCTTTCTGCCATGATGATATCCGTGCTTTGCATCTTTTCTAGCAGTATGGCTGTACTGCAGGAAATGCTAATACAGCAATATTAATGGGTGTTAATGATATGAACTCAAGGAAATGTGTCCCTGGCATTTTTTTTTCATGAGTTTAGTAACATTAACATTAGCAGAAGGTAGAAGTGGAATTAGCAATTGTAACCTCTGAAGGCAGCTGTGCTCATGAGGCTCAGCTGGAGCCTGCGCCAGACTGTGCTGACCACAAATATTTTGGTTTGTATTTGACCCCCTCTCCGAGGGAGCTCCCATCTAGGTAGTTAGTGGATGCATTTTCCTCTCTCTCAGCTACAGATCCCAGTGTCCTTTGCAAATATTGGTGCTCATGCCAAATTCATTGTTCTGGCAAAACTTCTGCAGATTTCCTGGAATTTTACCAAGCCAGTTACAAGGCTCTGGCCCATAAAGCTTACCTCTAAGTGTTCATGCTTGGCAAAAGGCATGGAAGCACCTGGGATCAGCTCTGAGTCACTGTGGGAAGTGGAGAGTTCCCTGCTGGCTGTTTTCTCAGTGGGTTGGAGCCCAATTTAGACTGCCTCTAAATTGACTTTATACTTCACAAAACAAAGATAAGCAGTCCTTTAAGTGGTTGGGATTTAAAAAAAATTGATTTCTAGAAGTCTTCTGAGGATCTGGACATCAATTTAGAAGTTACATTAAATGTAAAGAACTACGAAATTACTGTGACTATAGTTCAGATCGTGTGTGCAAGACATTAAAAGATTGTGATAAAAATGACAAGTGAATCTAAGATACTGCTATTATTTATTAATCGGGCAAATGACTTTTTGGGAACTAGGGTCTCCGATTAAAAAGAAATTTCTATATTTTCAAAAACATTGATAATGTTTCAAATATTTTAAAAGGCATTCTCTGAGCATATCAGACCCAAAAAATTGACCTTCTTCCCAGGATGGAACAAAATGAGAATATCTGAAAATATTATTTTTCCAGATTATATAAATCCATTACGTTATCATCAACAAGACTTTATTATTTTAAGCGCATTCCTTCTTGAAGAAGTGTTAGAGCAATGCTCAGGACTGTTTTCCTGTTTGAGAGCAGCATTAAATGATGCAGGCTTTCTGTGAAAGCAAAATTAGCAACCAAATAAATCAAGCAAATCTTGGAACTCAAGGAAACACATCCTTCTTGCCAAGTGAAAGAAATTTTTTTTTTTGGTAGAGAAAACCATGACATTTGTTAACTACATTCTTAATCTTCTTTTCATTACAGGATAAATGCACCAGGTGTGTACATATTTTCTATATTTTAATGCTCCAAAATAATACCTTGTTTATGATTCTGTGTAAAATCTGTAAATTAATTTCTAGATAGAAATTCGACACAGTAGAAAGTTACTGAGATTAGATAATCCTGGCCAATTATGGGAAGGCCCGATTTCATGGCCTTTTTAGTCTTCAAATCTATTAACTATTAGGCAAAACCCAAATTCAGAGTAGTCTGATATTCTGGCAGAGATGCTAAAGAATGACTGCATTTTTCACACACAATTTATATGCTATCTGTTAAAAATTAATCCCAGCCATCTATAACACCTTCAAGAGTCCTGTCCACTCTAATTCCCCATTCTCTGATCACTTTTCTGACCACTTCTCTGATCATTTGCTCCCTTGGCACCATTACTTCACATATGTAAAGATTGATTTTGAAGTATTAGTGCTTTCTAAAGGGTTTGTATAACCTAGCAGGGAGATAAATCACACATGGAAAAGCATGCTTTTTTAAGCAGTCTTGTTCTTTTTAGTCCCAGTACATTTCTGCTAGAAAACACTGCTCATATGGGCTGAGTAGGACCCTGCTTTTGTAATTCCCCTTTCCTCAGTCAGTATCTCCCAATTGGAAAAAAATGCAAGGCCAACAAACCCCACAAAATTAGCTGTTCTCTTGGTTGCCCAATTTGAGACATTTCAGTGTTGGCTGATTTCCAAAAAGTGAGCACTTTTTGCTTTCTGAAAAACTGATTCCCAAATGCTGGGTAGCAAAGGCCAGACAGAACAGGTTTCCCATCAGTGCTCAGGCTGAGATCCACCTGCAGCATCTCAGAGTTTTGCACACATGGCTGGGGAAAGCATTTGTGGCCAGGCACAGTTCTCCAAAGAAAGGCCATTAAACAAATTGGCAAGGAGTGAGTGAGAAGAAATCATAGCAACTGGTTGGGTATCATCCACAAATCCGTGCTGTTGAGATGCCCATGGCACTGCTGCTGTATTTGTTTGCATGTGGGATGAGCTAATAGCGTGGTAAATTCACACACAACCAAACTGTTCTTCAATCTGAATTTTACTTGACTGAAAATGCAGCTCTTCCATGTTTTGTCTCCAAGCCAATATTTGACACAAGCTTTCCAACCACAAGCATTTGTGTAAAACAATAATCTGCATTTCTAGTTCAGATATTCCCAAAGGTGAATTTCTGTATTTGTTCATATTATTTAGAAAGGGAAATTTGTTAAATAAAATTACTATTCATTCGTTACTGACTTTTCAAGGCTGGTCTTTTGATTAGTCACTGGCAACTGTGGATTCTCACTCAGAATTTGAAAAGAAATAGGACTCATTTAAGTTGTCTCAGCATTTGAGTAGTAAGAATGCCTATTTCTTTGAGGAAATCTTGACTTTAATGTTGACAGTCACCATCAGAAAATTCTGATCATTGACAATATGCATTTTCCTTTCCGTAGAAAAGAAGAAGCCTAAGAAAGAAGTAGCTGTGGTAAGTACTGCTGCCCTCAAAGGAAGCCCCAGTTTTGCCAGCCCCATCGTGCAATATGACCATAGGACCCTTTCTGTGAATGGTGTCTGTTTTCCAAAGAGAATACAGAAATGATAGGCAAGGAAATAATGATTGCCCTCAGGTGCAAAACACTTCAATGTCCCAGCTGGCCTCTGTGTTTGGAAGCAACAAGGGGTATGAGGGATGTTCACCTGCACTAGGGCTCCTTTGCTTCCAGGTGCCCAAATGCTGCACTTGGGAGGTCAGACAGGCTGTGCCCACAACAATGACAGGGACACTCACTGCAGAGGTGGGACAACAAGTGCCTCAGCTTCACTGGTGGCACCAGTGTACTGCTGGGACTCCACTGACCTGTGGAGCCAACTCTGATCCACCTGATTGCAACCAGCAAGGTGTGCCAGCACACCAAGGCTGTAAAGAGTTTGGCCTTGATAAATGGTTTGCAGCCAAATGTCATAGATGTTTCCACTGCTGGAGATGTTTCTTTGCTCCTGGTCTCAGGGCTCCTTCCTTTTATAGGCAAAACTGCATAAAGGCTGCATAATTGCATAAATAGACAGAATGCTCTCAGGTCCAGGAGCTGGACTGGGTCCTTGTGGATCTCTCCCAACTCAGGATATTCTGTGAGTCTGTGCAAGACACTTTGTTTAGTGAACTCCCTCTCCCCAGAGGCTTCAGAGAGGAGAGGAGATTCCCAAGCTTACTCTGAGTGGAGGAGATCCTCTTGTGGTAACACACATGGAGGCATTTAGCATGTCAGAACTTATTAATTCTCCTTTAAATATCTAGTGAGGAAAACCTACACCAAAAATGGCTCTTGTTGCCATTGGACTGTGGTATAATGTGTTGCCATTGGACTGGTTTAAATAAAACCCAGCCTAAAGGAATGCAATAGACAAGTCACACAAATCCACCTCCATCCATGTAAATCACCATTTCCAAGTTACTGCTTCTCCTTCTGAATTAACTTAATTCACAGTTTTCATTTTACATTTTGTGTTTCTTCACAGACAATGACAAAGCTAAACACTATCTTTGATGGAGAAGCCAGGGACCCAGGTAATAAAAAGCAATTAACAGAGGATATGAATATTAAGCTGGAAACAAACTGGATTAGTTGATTTAAATATGGCTTGACACTGGCTTTTCATATTTCTAGAATATACTTATAGCCCTTGAAAGCACACATCTGAGGGTCAGACTGTTCACTACTCCTCTGTTAAACTGGAATGTGTGGATGTGATATAGGAAGGTGGGAGAGGAGAAGGAATGTGTTGCAAGTTTCCTGGTCTGGTGGTGTCATAGCTACATGGTCTCACCCATCTCGTGTCTGGGAAATGGCCAGGAGATAAATGTCACTGCAGAAGTGTTGCCTTCACCTCCTGAACTTCTTCCTGGAGAAGTGGGGGGGTGAGTTACTGGCTCCTACACAAACCTCATTCCTTTGAGCAACAGTGTGCTGCTGCTGTTTATCCAAGGCTCAGGCATTGCTTGTTGGGGAGAGCAGGGAAGGCCATTAGCTGGCAACAGCTACTGTGTCACCAGGCTATGCAAACTCTGGGCATATCTGATTAACCAGCCGGGAAAAGCAAAAATAAGGTGAAAGCTATAAACCTCAGGATGAGCTGCTGGGGAGCTCATCTAGCTCCTCAGGTGACAGCCACTGTTCTGCAGCAGGGCTCATTACAGGAAAAATATTTTTGTTCTACTGAGGATTGATCTGGCTTACCTCATTCCCCTGAAACACAGCCCCTGCCTGAGCCCCTTACTTTGATTCTTGGCCTGGAATTAGGATGCCCAGCCCTGTGCCTAATGGCTGAGACCCCAGCATGGAGATGAGGGGCTGGTAAAATGTGACAATCAGACTTATTAAAATCTTAAATAAGTTTATAAAAAATAGATCTGAAAATAAGCCTGAAACAATAGATCTAGAAATCATCCAGAAGAAGGCAGGCTTGTTTCAAGGCGTGGATTCATCTGGCCAATTTCCACCAAAGTGCCTGTGACTTGTGTTTCTTATTAGCTGGCTCAGAGCTGTTGGATGTGTTGAGCTAATGGGAAACACCAGGCGTGGAGACTTCAGTACAATTTGGGCAAATAAGTGGGACCCTACTGTGCAATTAAGTCCATCCACAAGGCTGCTCAAGGCCGGCTTGATCCAGGTCCAAGCTCACCTGCTATTTATAGATCTGGAGGAATGGGCTCCAAAATCCCTGCTTTTTTCCCTGTGTAACTGCATTTGTAATATATTAAACATGGGTAGTCTCTAGGCTGCCGCAGGAGCTGCTTTCCAGTCTTCCTGCAGGACAGCTGGGGCTCCCTTTCTCAGCAAACCTGATCACACTGGACTCAAGGATATCTGAGCCCATCCAAACACTCATCCAGAGCCACAGCATTTGTGTCATGCCTGACACAAACATTAAGCTCTAACACAGCTCTGTGGTGACAACAGAGAATTGTGTGCTCCCCACTCCTCCCCTCTCTTCTCCACAACTCATTGCAAACCCTAGAGGATCAAAGGTTGCTGGTTTGGAAATGAGATTTAATAATTCTCAGGCCATTATCTGTTGAATATGATTAAAAGGGATGGTCAGAAGCTGTTTCCTGATCTGGGCTGCTTTAACATGCCCGACTTATAAGCAGTCAGAAAAAAATAACATGTAAAGAGGTCCAGTTTCATCTTGACTTGCTCAAATTGTGCTAATGTGTCACAAACCATTAATTCTGATACAAACTGCAACATTTAGTAACACGTAACCACTGTTTCTTTCCAAGCCTTAATGGTCTTGTGTTTGTCTTATTGTTTAATTACAGAAAGTGCCATTATAGCTCCTGATTCTCTTTGTAGCAAGATACAATGAATTAGACTGTGAGGGGATCACACTGGACACACAGCAATTTTTTCACTTATCTCTAGGTAGCAATGAACTGAAGGAGAAGATATTTTGCTTTTAATGTACAAGAAATTACCCATAAAACCTGAATAGAGACAGAAGTCGTTCTGACAGTGAGAGATAGCCATGTGTACTAAATAACACAAATTTAACAATATTTTATCTACAAGAGAAAATCATGTACTTGTGTGAAACACACAGTACTTGACTCTATTAATGGCAAAGTGGACAGCAAGCCTGGAAGAAAGCATATTGTGTAAATGGAGAAGTAATGTGTGCAGCCAAGACTCACTGGATCTCCAGATCCTGGGTCAGTCCAGATGAGCTGGCGTGGTCTGGAAGACGTATGTAGCATGCTGTGCTCCTAAGCAGGGTTTGCTGCCTCTGGT
This sequence comes from Setophaga petechia, assembly GCA_024362935.1. Lineage (NCBI taxonomy): Eukaryota > Metazoa > Chordata > Aves > Passeriformes > Parulidae > Setophaga > Setophaga petechia. The sequence continues at coordinate 8,861,338 of JANCRA010000012.1, read as the reverse complement.
GAGAAACTCTACATGACAAAATAGGCACAGACGTATACAATGGTCTTGTTCAGTATGGCTGAAGATAGAAGTTCTGTCCTTACAGCTATGGATGTGTTTGTTTGTTACACTACCCATACTAACCCCTGGTAGCTGGAATTTGGATAGATTTATAGGGTAATAAGAAATTTATTTATTTTGGAAGAGGAATGTTTTCAATATCCCTGTTCTCCTAACTGCAAAGACAATTCTTATAGTGGCAGAGCAACCAACATCTCCTCTGAGCAGCCACTGTGATGCCCAGGTCCCCACAGAAATGAGGATTTCCCTCAGGGCTGCCTCCCCAGTTCAGCTGAATTCCAAGTGCTTCACGTTTCTCATTTCAGTTTCATGCTGAGAACTGTCATGTCTTAATCTGATAAAGCAGGAATGATTTTAATCTGTTGTCTTTTTGTTCTTTCAAGTTACTGGCAGAGTGTATGAGTTCAATACGCGGTCGGGGGCCCGGAGGTGGAAGAAGAGCAATGAGCCCCTTCAGCCAGTGCTGGCTCTGCAGGTAATGTCCAGTGCCACAGAACACAATGGCCAAGGGGCAGATGGGGCAGAGGCACCAAGCAGAAAAGAGCCTTCAGAGAAGAGGAAAGAGCTGACTGCAGCAACAAAACCAACTGCCAAGCCCTCGGCAGGGCAATCAGAAACTCAAGCCAAGCAGGGCTGAGATTGCAGAAGAAGAAAGAGGAGTCTGAGGATGGGGGCTTATCCTCACCAGCCCCTGAAAGCAAGCACTGACCTCCTGTCACAAAATGAACTCTGCTTTTTTATTAGGCCAGAGTGCATGAGACTCCAAGGCACCTCCCAACTGACCCCGATCTGAACAGCGAAAGAATCAGATGTGATTTTTCTCTCTCTCTCAGCTGTAAAACAAAAGGTGGCCATAAGGTGTGGAAACCAGACCCAAAGGCAAGATGAATCTGGATGCACCTTTGGCAGGTGCGTGTAGGAGCAGGAGAGAAGAAGAGGAAACAAAGCAGAGTCATGGACAGAAGCATTCAGTGCCCACTGCCTCCTACAGACACTGGTAGTTTCCCCATAGAAAAGTCTGCACCTCTGGCAGGCATGGCCCCATCCTCTGCCTGCCTTTGGGAATGGCAGCACACACAGATGTGAATGGGGTCTCCTGTCCCTGCTGAGCAACCAAGTGAGTGAAAAGCACACCAGGGTAGAAATGTTTGCTGGTAGAAGCTAAAAATATTTTCTTTTCATTCAGTATTTTATTTCAACCCTTCCTGGCCCTCCCATCTTGCTGTAGAAAAGTCCATGGCTTGAAAGCAGTTCTGGAGTAGAGAAAACTCACAGCTTCTTGTGGCATCTCAGGCTGTCAACACTTTCAGCTTATTTATCTTTTGTAACACTAAGAGCATTCAATATCTTCACCTTTGGTATTTCCTCTGGCACATATAGTACTTTACAGGATCAAGTGGAATATACTCAAAAGAATAATGACAGTAAACACATGGGGTGAAATAATCTTTTCTGAGTGTGAGCATGTATAATGTAAGAGCTGTCTAAAAACCTAATATAAACCAAACAAACCCGACAAGATTTTATAAAATTATTTTAATCTGAAGAAAAGTAATTATAAATGATGACTTAATACCCCATGGTTTGTCTTGGCTTGTTTTCTTTCCTGATTACAAAAACATTTTTTGACAGCATGGGACTGATATCAGGTGGTAAAAGATAATTTCAGTTTAAGTTGAGCAGTGGCAGTCAGTGAAGATTACATTCAGTCTCTCACATACATTGTTTTTGTCATGCAATGAAGGACCTGGATGGAGAAATCCACAGTGAAATCACTGGATCCTACACTTCACAGAAACAAGTGTCATGGTGCTGTGACTCTTTGCTGTGCTCCAAAGGAGTGGCTTGGCTCGGGAGCAACTTCCCTAACACAAATCATCTTCAGTCACATGTTGTTTCATTGCACAATCAGAAACTCAGTGTGTAATGAACACCACAATGATACAGATAGGAAAGACTTTATACTCCCTGAGCACATTATCACTTTACTGTGTCCATGGCAGTTGTCATAACATTTGTTTGACCCTCCAGCACCAACAGGGGCAGCCACACATTCAGTGCTCCAACCCACTATTGTTTGCATTTTTTAGCTGTAAATACAGCACATTCAGTTTCTACTCAGGTGGTTTTCCAGTGACATAAAGAAACTCTGCAGTAGCTGGTAGTGCTGTTGTAACTCTGATCTTCCTAGCACTCTGACACCAATCTCTCCATATGCACACCTGGCACCTCCAGACATTAGATTTTGTTACCTGAAGAAGTAAACTGCATTATTTTTATGACAGGAAGACACATGGGTTTTTGTATTTACTTTCCTGAACATTTCTCTAGGGCAGCTGCTTTGCTTCCTTGATTATTCTAGCTCTACTTCAGTGATTAAGAGATAAATACCTGTTTTTTAAGGCAAAGGAGAGACAGGCTGTAGTTTCAGCCAAGAAGCTGGCAAAGAGGCAGATGAATACTCATCTTTCTTTACTACTGCTCCTGCTGCTGAACTGCACAAACTTATTTCCTTCCTTCTTAGGGAAAAAACCCCAACAGCAGCATAACCTGGTATCACAGCAGGCTCTGAACTCCATGTATGTGTACACAAAAGTCATGGCCAACACTGCTGATGCCATGGTCTCCCATAGCTGGGCAACAGTTGGGTGAAAAGCAATGGGTCTTGGAGTGGTGCTGTCATCTCTGGTCTCAGAACAGTTGACAGCTGAACTAAGAAGAGCCATAGATAGAAGAGATGCCAGATCCAAGCACTAACACTGTTAGAACGCCTGCACCCAGTTGAGGTGGGTTTAGCTGGTGTGCTCAGCACTTGCAGGGGCAGGGTTAAGCAAGACAAAACATCCTGTGAGTTCCATACAGCTCCTGCATGAGGAGACCAGAGTGCAGACAACAAAGCACAGCTTCACCCTTCCTGCTGTGAAATGCTGATCTCCAGCTCCAAGTCATTCTTCATCTTGGTCTTTCTACTTCCCTTGCTTAGGATCTACAAAATCAAGGAATAACAAGGTTTTACATGAGCAGTAGCTTTATGCTAAAGCAGCACCATTTTCCTATCAGCTGCCCCTACTACTGTAAGTGTTCCTTCCTGTGAAGGAATCAAGAATGAATTCTTGGTCTTCTTGAGCCAAAGCACATCCATTCATGTCTCTGGCTTGTCTTTGATAGGACAAAAGCAGAGAAGGTAGAACTGGCTGACCCAGGTTTATGCTTGTTACTTACTTTATCAAACAAAATGTGAAAAGATACTTTGAATATAAAAGCAAAATATATTTTTTCATAAAATAGAGATTATGGTACACTGTGCAGTACAGCTTTAAATGTTAGAAACCTCTTCTAATTGTCAGAGGAGCTTTTGTGGGTTTTTTTTATTCAGAAGTCTTTTGAGAACACAGAGTCAGTGTCTAGAGCTGCCACTAGATGGACTGAGAGCAAAGATTAAGTGCAGCTCTACACAATAAAAGCATTTGATTATTAGAACAATTAGCCAAGACCATGGGCTCTTTCCATCATTTGAAGCCTTCAGAGGTCAAGAACAGCTGCTGTGTGCTGTAGAGGGTCAGACTAGATGATGAGAACAGCCTCTCTAGTCTTCAACAGCTCTGTTAGTCCCTGTGAACACAAAGTGTGAACTTTGGTGCCATTTACTTTAGGGTGATGACACTGATAAACTGAGACTAGAAGAGGAGGAAAGGCACCTGGTGGTTCAGGCACACTGGCTGGGGGCAACAGTTCCTGACCTACAGCTGCCTATTACATGTTATGCAATGATTTTATCTGAAGTCTACAAAAATCAGTGTGAGTTCTGCCACAGCTTTTAATTGCTATGTCTCCACCTATGACACATCTCTTTAGTGCTTCCAGATCTGTGGATTGACATTGCTCTGAAAGTTTCAAGAGTGATTAGGAAAGAGCACAGGTCTCTTTTCCTGGTGGGATCTAATTCCCCCAGGCAGTTTATATGTGATCATGTTACTGGGGTTTTTGTGCTTTTCTCCAAAGACTCTGCTTTCATGCTGGTGTTATAAATAGCACTTGTAATAAACATCAGAAGTCTCAGCTTCTGGCAATGTAACTTCATTTATATCAAGTAATATAAAAGTGCTGATACTACATTTCTTCATGATCTGGAAGAGACCTACACATGAGGACTACTTCAGCTGCAGAGATGGAGAAGGTCTGCCCAGGAGGCTGCCACTTTGTGACTGCTCATAGGAGCAGAAGATGGTGCTTGGATCCCCTCAGAGAACGAGGGTCATACAAGGGAAGCAATCCTTCTCCTCCTGAGCAAAGAATCTGGCTGCTAGCTTATGTTATGAGAGCCAGATTGCAACACCATCATGTAACTAACATTTTAACAGCAAGCAGCCACAACAGCACGTTGCACATGCCCCAGCTGGTTGGGTGTCTGACACCCCCAGCCACAGCAGTCCTTTGCAAAGCTCCAGCTGAAAGGCTGAGCACAGGCTGGCCCCCCTGGGCTCCATCTGCACACACCTTGTCTGAACTGGTCCCTGAAAGCTCCCTGTGTTGTCATGGGGAGAAAGAGATACTGGGGGTGACTTATTAAAAAGCAGACATCTAGAATAGATAGATGAGCTGTGCTCTGAAAGCAGCTCTTTCTGCATGCCTAGATCAGATATCAATGCCGACAGAGTGCACACAGAGGTAAATCAGCTGAGTCTCAGCTCAGGTTGTTCAGGTGAGGGCAGGTCTGTGCCGCTGCACCAGTACCGGAGGAAGCTGAAAACGAGAGAAAAACTGAGCATGAAGGTCAGACAGCTCTGCTGCTGCCTGCTCAGATCCCAGGGGGAGAGGGGGCACCAGCCATGCTTAGCCAGTGCTCCAAGGTCTGCTTTCTGGGACCTGACTTGGGGTAATTCTGCATCTGGAAGCAGACGCCATGAGATGTGCATCACAGCAGCCCAGAAGAAAAGCATGGGCCTGGCCAGGAGATTGAAGAAGTCAAATACAAGCTTCAGCAAGTTTCTGTAGCAGGCTCATTATTGCGTGAGAGACACACTTGCAAACAAAACAGATGAATGCATCTGACCCTGAATTGTATTCAAGAACTGTACCACTGCAGTTCTTTGGTATCAAACTTCAGCTGCTGTGGGTCAATAGATGTCAGGGATTTCAGCTGGTGAATGACATGGGCAAGGCACAGCTTGGTCTGGCCATGCAGTTGTGCTTCATTTTTGATTCCTGCTTGTGGACCCCAGCTGGGGCCATGCAGACTGGAGCAGCAGCTCTGTGTTTGCGCAGGGTTGGCCCCTCTGTGGCCAGCACTGCCTGCTGGGCAGCTGTGACAGCAGCTGCTTCCAGAGGGACTGTGTGCATCCCATGCACATGAACCTCACTCAGGGAGGGCTTGCAGCCTGGTCCTGTCCATGTGGGCAGCAGGGCTGGTGGACCCACAGGCTGCTCTATCTGCACATTTAGCACAGCTCTGGGCACATACCCTGTGAGGGGACAGGGTGGAAAGATAAAGAGGATGCAGCAAAGGGCAACAAACACAATAAGGGGTCTAGAGCATCTCTCTTATGAGGAGAGACTGCAGGCACTGGGCCTGTTTAATCTAGAGAAGACTGAGAGAGGATCTCAGCATAAATATGTCAATGATGCCAAGAAAATGTGCCAGACTCTTTTCAGTGATGCCAGTGACAGGATGAAGAGCAATGGCCATTAAAAAAACCCAAAAAGAACCACAAGGAATTCCACCTCAACATTAGGAAGAACTTCTTTATGTTGGGGTGGCAGAGCGCTGGAACAGCTGCCCAGGGACGTCATGGAGTCTCCCTCTGTGGGGACATTCAAAACACACCTGGACACATTCCTGTGTAACCTGATTTTGGTGATCCTGCCTTGGCAAGGGGGTTAGACTAGATGTTCTCCAACAGTCCCTTCCAACGCTAATTATTCTGTAATTCTGTAACAGCAGGAGGACCCCTGCCCCAATCGGCCCCAGGCGGAGGAGGAGCCCCAGCGCCCCCTTCTCTGGCCTGGTCGCAGCTGTCTCCAGCCACTTCTCCTTTCCTGAAGTACTGAAAGCGATGGCAGAGAAGGGCTCTGTGCCAGTCAGCGGCTGCTCGGCTCAAACTCTCTCCAGGCGCTGCTGGCAGAGAGGGAGGCAGCGCATGGAGCGGCTTGAGGCGAGAAAGCGGCGGCACGGCCTTGCCCTGGGGCAGCCCGGCTGTGGGGAGCCCGCGGGGCCCCGCAGAGCTCCGCTCCTGCTGCCCGGGCTCCCGCAGCCCCGCTCCTGCTGCCTGGGCTACCTCAGCCTCCTCAGGCTCCGGGCTCCCCGCTCCTGCTTCCCGGGCTACCGCAGCCCCTCCAGGCCCCGGGCTCCCCGCTCCTCCTGCCCGGGCTCCCGCAGCCCCTCCAGGCCCCGGGCTCCCCGCTCCTCCTGCCCGGGCTCCCGCAACCTCCCCGGGCCCCGGGCTCCCCCTCCCGCAGCCCCGCGGTGACACCGAGCGCCCCGCCCGGCCGCTAGCAGCGCCACCGGCCCCCGACTCCACTCGGGCTGCCCGCACTCCCCCAGCTCCGCACGGGGCCCGAGCACCGCAGGGCCCGTGGGTGAGGGTCAGGCAGAAAGAAAAGTGAATTGGAGAAAACGAGGGAGAAGAGCCCGACCGCCAGGCACCACAGCGTATCGGGAAAGAGATGATCCCGTTACAGGATTTATCCGCTGCAGAGCCCTTTGGGTCACTCCAGGAACGATCAAATGACCTATTTTCTGTTTGCTTTGAGCTATTCCCTTTGCCACACTGAACTGAGCCCGTTCCTTGCTGTTTAGCTGAGACACAGGTTGGGCGCTCCTGTACCTCGTCACCTACTCTTTTGTAGGCAGGGAAGGATGCTTCGGCAGCTCTCTGCACAGCCATGGACACCAAAGCAAGAGGAACCATGTTCAATCCATTTTCACACTGAATTTCTAAATGCTCCTCCCTGCAACATCCAGCATGATCACATCATCCCGCTTCATGCAAGCAGTATAACCACACTGACACCTAGAGAGGAGGCTGAGGTTTCTCTGTTAACTACCAGCACCAGGGCTAGCTGTCTAATACACTTTGAAATGCCCTTAGAGATGTGAAAGCTTGCAGCCTGTGGTAGAAGCGCCTATGAGATTAGACACCCCCAACATTTCAGGGGGGAAAAAAAGCACTTTAGAAAAGTGACAGCATTCAAACACATCAAGCACTTTAGAAAAGTGACAGCATTCAAACACATCAAAATGGACACTAATTTCTGCCAAAAGGTATTTCCTAGTCAGTATACCAAAATACAGCAGTATTTGCTTGCTATAAAATATTAAAAAACAAGGACTAAAATCCAGAAATGAAATATCATCTATTCAAATGCCACCCAGCTATGAAAGTGTCTGAAGAAGTTTGACACCTTGTTCTGTCAATCACTACCCCAAAAGTCTCCCCAGATATCTGAGCACCCCATCTGAGCCTGCCTAGGGAGATCTGAGTCCTGCCAATATCTAACAGCAGCAAATCCAGCTCAGTGATATAGAAACCTCAGTGAAGAATTTCCCAAACTACTTTGCCTGATGCCAGGATGTGTTTTAGCATCCTACCAACCCCACTGGTGCTGGAGGGGATGAGAGAGAAGGGGGAAGAGGGCAGAGCATTGGTGTAGCCCTGTCTGTCTGCACAGGGTGGGTGGTGTCCCTGGGACTGCTGACAGCTCACCCATGGCAGGGCACCCTCCAGGACCAGCAGAGCTGCAGCTTGTACCTCACACCCTTTTGTCCCCTCCCCACCCCGGTGCAGTGAAGGAGCCAGCTTGGATGATCAACAAAGAACTAAAGTAACAGACATTTCAGGACAGCGTCTGTGTTGCTCTGTAAGTCAGGACAGGGATTTCCTCATGCCAGGCCAGTGCTGAATCACTATCATGCTCTTACATGCTCCTGAAGATATCCTGCCCCATCACTGAACCAGAAGCTTTTTCCACAGAGTTAAAAGGGCATGAACTTACCCTCTTAATAAAATAAAGCAGCAGCCAGCCCCAGGGTGCCTCCAGCCAGAACTTGGCTGTAATCACTCTGCTGGCTCTTCTTGCATGAAAGAATCACTGTCCTTTCAGCTTTGTTAGCTGTAGGTCATGACAGGTGGTTGTAACTGAATGGCAGCTCAAGAGATTAATCCAGAAGGGAATGATCCTTTCTGCCCATTTTGGGGCACCAGCACATATGCATGGCCAGTAAAACTCCTTCTCTCCAGCCTGGAGGCCTATTGCACTTGCTGTAAATCCACACAAGCTACTGTCCAGCTCATGGAAAAATAAGTTCACGGTCTCTTGAAGAAGAAAGTAGAGATCTTCCAAATTTGCAGCAGTGCTGCTCTACTTCCAGCAAGAAAATGTTGAAAGCTCTGAAGGGCCCACATTTGCCACGTAATAAACCAGACAGTCAGTAAAGTTCAAAATTAAATTACTTCCTTAATTAAGAGCTTTCAGGGCCTCAGGACAAAAAGGAAATACAGGCCCTTTGGCTTTTTACTTTAGCAAAGCATTTCTCAAATTCATTTCTTGGTCTATCTTCATTCTCGAGACACTCTTCAAGGAGCTGAATGCAAAAAGCCTCCTGTTACTGCCAGTCCTTTCTCATTACTTTTGATGCACAGTCTCTGTGGAAACTAAAGCTAAAAATAATCATCCTTGTCTTCTCTACTAGCACATACTATTTTATTCTCTAACCATGATTGCTTAATCTACCTGCACTCATGATCTTCTAGGAAGAGACCTTCCCAGTATCATGCCAATTTCTGTATGAGCCCTCTCCAGGGCTCCAGGAGCCCTCTCCTCCTCTACTGCTGGTGTTGTGCCTGGGATCATTGCCTGCACACTGTCATAAAGATGCCTTGCATCCACAGTCACTACTGGGAACCTCTGAAAACCCCAAATTCAGCTCTGAGCTGCTGCAGCTTCAAGGACTCTATCCCCATTTTTCTCCTTCGCACTCATTATGAGAATATTGTGTCCTCTCCTCTTCTGCTGCTGATCAGGGGTGTTTGCTGATCAGCTCACAGTGAGATGTCCAGTTGAATTGTAGGCTGTTACCATGGTGTGAACAGGAACTGTGCCAGGGCAGTAGAAGCACATCATGTCAGTAAAGGGCCCAGAGCCAACAGTGGCCCTTCTGAAGAGAGGGAAGACTCCCAGAGCAAAACTCCTTTTGTAAGAGTAGGTCAAATTCAGTCTCAAGGCATCATAACCTCCTTTTGCTCTGTGCAGACTAGGCTAGGTACCAGAAAAATACTTATTAGATAGCCAGCATCTGTCCTTTACAGTTTTCCCAGTCTTTTGTTTCTGTACTGGACAGCAATCTTTATGTCACTGCAGGCAGAGACCTCAACAAGCCACTAATGCCAAACAAATGCCATCTGAAAATCTGAGCAATATAAGAGAATCTACAAAAAACCACCCATGAGATCTTCCATGCTGCAACCATCTCTCTGTGGAAGAAGAGATGTGCCATTCCAGTTCATAGGATCAGGCACAATATAGAAATAAGTGTTCTCTAGCCATTTTAGAGTGATTATGAAATGAAACCTGAGGATACAATTCCTGTGTTAATGTGGCTGTTGGGGGAGCAGCTAAGACATTTTGTTCTGCTAGAGCCAGTGTAAAAGCAGAAAATAATTTCTCTGATCTGAAAGCTGTTTAAAAAGAAAATACTACAAAGCTTGAAAAGAAGTAGAGTCTAGTGGCTCATAAAGGTAATAGTGAAATATAGTATTTTCAATTCAGAAAAAGGGAAAGAAAAGCCACAGAAGCATAAAGCAGGAGAATCTAGCAGAAGGATTAGCATGCACAGTGCAGCCATTCACCCCAGAGCAAAGGAGAGCTCCAAGGGAACCTGATCATATTAAATGTGAAGCTAAAATTAGATGCTTGCAAAAGCAGATTGGGATGCAAAAATTAAAAATAGCTGCTGTATCTGCAGAAAGTAGTGGAGAATTAGATGTGAAGTCACCAGAGGAAGATGATTTAGGGGATGTTGTATATAAATGAGAAAATAAAAAGGAGCTAGGAAGATCAACATGTATAACAACAGATAGAATACCATCCCAAGGCAGGGCAGGTGCAGCATATGAAATGACTACTGCTTTACATGACAAGAAATAACCCAGGGGATTCAGCTGCTGATCTTAGGCCACAGAAAGCAGCAACTCTGGCTCTGACTGCAGGCTACTTCAAACTTCAAATTAAATTGAAACCAAATAGGTGAATTGATTAAAGCTTGTGCTAATACCAGTTTTTACTCAGATTGTGAGTTAAATATCAGCATAGAGCCTCCTCCATGACTGCATTAAGTCAAAAGCTGCACAGACAATTAAGGAGGAAACACAGCTGGCAGCAGTAACATGAAGTCACAAGCCAAGAAAAGACAGAGCAAGATTTATGAATTAATGAGGAGTTGCTCAGTTGCTGACAGGATGTAATGGCAAGCACAAACCGCTTTGCTGATAGGGCACAGGTACCTGCAAGCAGCAGGTACAATCTCCTGGCAGCAGCAGCAATCAATCAGATTCCATGGGCCTGATGGATTATGAGAGTCAGCTGTCCAAATACACCCCCACTGTTTGCAACAATCACTGATGTAGCAGAATGAGAGGGAACCTACTTGGAGAGCTAGATAGAAGAAAACTCTTGTAGAAGAATAAGAAGAATAGTCTACTGAGTATTATGGGTTTTGTCCAGGAGGTAAGGGGGCAAAAAAAAAAGAGCCTGAGGAAGCATTCCTGTATCAGCCAAGCAGAACCCACAGCAAAACATTAACTGAAAACATGGATAACAGAGAATAAGCTTTCCTCAAAGAAAGAATGAAAGAAAAACATGGTCAGGGTTGGTCCATATTTCCCTAGCTCCTAGGGTGCTTGTCCTGAAGCAATGGGCAAACCTTTGACTGTGTCCAAGCAGCCAAAAATTTTAAGGATGGCACAACACAGCTTTATCTTGCTGCCTTCTTCTAACTCAGAATGAAGAATGAAAGATCCAGGCAGGAAGAGTGCTACTGAGTGCAGGCAAAATTTTGGAAGTTACAATGAAAAATAAAAAGGAAAATTTGTAAAAACACAAGGCTAAAATTTTAATTTCTTACTGCTCCAAATTGATAGTGTCTGTAGGAAAGCATTGTTTATAAAGGTACACCTGGATTCACTGGACATGACAGAGTCATTGCACATTTGAGTCAGTCTCTAAAATGCAACTAATATACAGAGGCTAGATCTTAAACTTGAAGAAAATGCCCTCATTCCCTAATATTTAAGGGCTGGGGACACACTCCTATCCTGTACCATTCTTTTGACTAATTTTTCAGCTTAGTATTTCAAGGTGATTAAGCAGCAAAGTCTTGCTTCTGACTCTGGTTTCTGTGACAACAGTTTTGCTTTAGGCAATACAGCAAATCTGTTAGGAATGAACACACACTAAGTCCTCCCACAAGAATAGAAGTAGATGATCCATGATGATCCAGAATATTTGATGTGCTGTCATGACTTGCTCAGGAGTGGGGCCTTTTTGGAAGCATGAGGGACTGTCTTCAGGCAGTTTCCAGGAGTGAGGAACCCTACAGCTCCCCAGGAGTTTGCAGGAGGGCAGGCAGCCAAACCAGCACAGCATGGCCCCAGCTTTATGTGCTGCTCAGTTCTGGGCAGTGGGGGAAAATAAACAGGCTGCAGGTACCCTGTGTGCATGAGCAGGTGATGAACTCAGCCCTTCACATCAAGGTGGCATCTCTTTTCTTTCTCTTCTTCAGTGGCAGCTCTGCACCCATGCCTTCCACCGCTAGCCAAGTGTGCAGCAGAGCCAGAGCCTTGAAGAATTCACCACCCATCACTGTTTGGCTCCAGTACAATCCATTCTAGCAATGGTGCTGGCCTGTCAGCTGGTGTTTCAGTGTCCCAGCCCCAGCCTGTGCTGCAGATGGGTTTGCTGCTGAGGTGACAGGGCCAAAGTGGTACAGACCCCACAGTGACTCCATTCTGCACTATTGGCACTGGTTCTTGGGGATTTGGCATTGCCAGGGCTCTGTTGGATTTAGTTTACTACTGCTTCTCCTGCAGGCTGGTGGCAAAGCTCTCAGCCAGCACTGTCACTATGCCAGCTCCCACAGCAGAGACACTCCCAGGAGTCAGCACATGCAGAATATGCACAATATACAGCATTGTCACAGAGGTCTGATCCCCAGATCACTGGTCACAGTGGCCTAAATCACAATGTATTTGGCTTCCTTAAACACCTCCTTATACTAATGGATTCTATTCTTCACTAAGGAGTTCTCTATTGTTACCCCATTCTGACCCCTCAGCTTTATTTTCCTCCACCATCACCTTACAGTCTCCCTCCCCACGGTGGGTTTCTGATCAAAACCCCCTCTCTAGCATCACACCAGAGATCACACAGCACTTTAATTGTGAGGGCTGCAGAACTATAGCCTGCTACCAGGATAATTCCTGCCGTATGAGAGAATTTTTATGAGCTTGCTCCACTGATGGTGGCAAGTAAAATTGCTGCCAGCTGAGGATTACAAACCTGTAGAGAGCTGGCAGAGATCCAGGCCCTTTGTTGCCTCAGTACAGAGGGATCAAGCACACAGCATCCCCTGATAGCAATGGTGACTCTTGTGCACTCAAGATAAAGCTGGGAAATCAGACAGCTATCCCCTCCCCTACCATGAGTAAATAAGATGCTGAGTGTTTTGGTGCTGCCAGCACAAATATGATGTTAATTCAAAGGCAGGGACTGCTCAGCCCTTTGTGTGTGTCCAGGGTAAATGAGAGCAGCTGCTTTCCCCTGCTGCAGGATGCTTCCCATGCCATCCCAGCTGCTGGACTGAGCAGCCATCAAAGCCTGCAGGATTCTGATCAGTCCCTCCCCCTACAGAGGGGAACCAGCTTTATTCTAACGAGACACAAGTGCACATGGGGTTACTTTTCCTTTCTTAAAATCTTGCTTGCTGTGGTCTACATATCACACTTACCTTGACCTGTTAACAGCAACCTGGCTCTGCATTTAGCTCTATGAAACAGACACATGCAGCCTGAATTTGTACAAAACACAACGCCTTGTTTCTGAATCTGTATTTTACCAGCTATAGCCCTGCCTCTTCCATCGCTTCATCTTTTGAAGGACAGCACTCTGGGGATGGGACACAGTTGTTTCTTCTACAAAAAGCATAAAGGTAAATTTCAGCCTGAGGAAACAAGGGATGTCTTTTTGAGTGAGTATAAAATTTAAGTTTTTGTTGAAACAATCAGTGTGCTAGGCTTTCCAGCTCTGTTTCACTTGTTGGCTAGAACTCAGCCATCAATAAGGCAGATACTGTTCTAATCCATTACAGCTCTCATGTGTGCAAAAATACTCACTATTACCATTTTACAACTAGGCCACACCATTGACTAACAGGTCTGTTTGTGACAAAATAGATAAGCACATAAGAAATAGACAGGAACATAGTTCTGTTGAAAATATTAAAGGTTAATAAAAAAATTTTAGCCACATCATCTATAACCTTAAGTCCCAAAGATTGAAACGCTTAATGTATAATTACCACCTTTTTTCTTAGACAATATGAAAATAGGAGTTTCAGATTTTAGGATGAAATATGTACTTTTAAATGAGTAAACCTGCACAGTGATAAAAACAAGTGAAAATTGCCCTTATTGCCTCTTACAAAAGGCAATTCAAATGAAATTCTGGACAGCTATAAGTTACAAATGCCCCTGCTCTGAACAGACAGAAAGAAGTGCTGAGCAGCAGAAGCCTGCAGGAGTGATACATAGCCCTCTTTACCAAAAAGCCCACAGGGCCCCAATGTGTGAGCCCCTCCTGCAGCACAGGTAACTCCTCCAGCCACAGCTAAAGCCCTGCCCCAGAGGCTGCAAAGCCAATGAATGCATCTGCATGCACTGCTGCAGCAGCAAGGACCCAAGGCACATTCCTTCAGCAGCACTCATACTGACTTTATTACACTCTTTGACACCACAGCTCACTATCAGAAGGTCAATAGCTCTGGCACACCAAACAATCACAATTTGCATTATATACACACTCCTATGTCTATTTTCATCACAAACATTTTTAACAAACCAAAAGGAACTAAACAGCCTTTGTATTAGGTTTATTGAAGCATTCTCTCTGGACAATTGACAGGGAGTCAGACACCTTAACAAAGAAGTCCACATGAGAAGACCCAAATATCGTTCCCAATGAATGAGCTGAACATCAATGAAGAATTTCTTATATTCAGACATCTCCCCTTACACCCTTTCATGTACAAACTCTGCTCATGCACCTCAAAAGTAACAGAGAGAAGCCTAAGAAGTAGCAGACTATATCAACTTTGATTTCTACAGTATTTGTGTTTTGGGCCATACTTTCTTTTTACTCCCTCCCCCACCTCCTTCAAGTGTTTAAGTCATCTATTGCACCCATATACAAACTCCCATATTAGTGAGACTAGAAGCTATGAACTCATTCAACAAATTGCCTTGTTCAGAGATTGTCCCCAAGCCATTAAACAGTTACAACATATTAAACATAGGGGTAATGTCCTTCCTGACAGGCTCAGCAGCAGATCTGATAGGACTATCTGGACACCTACACGTCTTGGCTGCAACTTTGACAGAGCTATGAATTCTACTCAGGAGACTTTTGCAAGGTATCAGTGGCAGGAAGAAACGAAACTGCATTTTCACCTGCCCTGGGTGAATTTATTTTCCGTTTTTCAGAGAAGACTTGGCAGAACTAAACATGATGCAGTAATAACCCACATAGAGTTGCTTCTCGGCCATGCTTCCTATAAGGATAATTTAAGAATCAGAAAGGGCCAGCATCCAGATAACCTCTTCATTTTGCTCTTCAAAAACTGCAATACAATGCTGCACAGCCTTGAAAGACACAATATATTTCATGATAATTAAACACTTCAGTTGGAGTGCCCAAGACCTTCCATCAAACCATAGTACAAAATAGAAGTTTGTATGAACTATCAGTTATTACTGAAATGAATCCTAATGGCCCCATGCTCTTGGTAGTGTGATGTGAAAGTAGAAGCACTTCAAAATATCAAGTTGTTTTTATACTCTTTCAGTTGTACTTTCAGAAATTCTGTTCCATTGGCTGTGCAAGTTGGTGTCCTTGTATACAAGCCAAACATTTCCTGCCCATAAAATCATATTAAGCAAGCCAAATACCTGTAGAGAAAGAAAAATGGGGGAAATGTAATATTAAGTTTGTTGTGTTTGATTGGGTTTTGTTTTTCTTCTTTTAAAACAAGCCAGAAAGTCTCTTCAAGACAAACCAGTAACAAGCACTATTTTTGGCACCCCTTTCATTTGGACAAGACATTTCCAAACTTTTCAGAGTAATATAAGCTATTTTAGCTTTTTAATAGAGCTCTTTGTAGGCCAGATAGTCAAACTTACTCCATAACATTTCACAGAATTAGACAAATTCTTTTCAGTCACTGAGCACCCCCACATATGCACTCTCATACCAAATGACTGATTATTAGGCCAATGAATAAACAGCCTGAGTTTTGAAAGGTAGGATTCACTAGGAAGATCACACAATAAGCCTAATCCACTCTGATATGAAGTGTTCTTTGTATGAACATGAGCTTCATACCATCATGTTTCAAGGAACCTCAATCTGATATGTAAAAATGCTCACAGTTGAGTAAAAAGCTAGGTTCAGCACTAGCACAGCATTTCCTCTTTACTTATATCAGTCATCAAACCACTTGGGTGGCTCAGTAAGATATTTTAAGTTGCTCTTGGCTAAAAGCATAAATAGACACTCAAATGTGTCTTGAAATGCTGCATGTAACAGCTCTAGAGGCAGATCCTGCAAGATGTTTCTCTTAATTTCCTTCTGAAAAAAACTTGTTTCTTCCAAGAAATTATTTGCTCAGTGTTTTACCACAATACTAATGGACCTGAATGACAAATAACCCACAAAGAAATCTTAACATAGAGCAACACATTCAATCAGTGGAACAGGGCTCTCAGGTGCCATTTGCTGTTTCCCAGCACACTTATTGCACCCATATGGTGGAAGGCGTACATACCACTGACACATTCAGGATTCCCATGCTGGTGACAGAAAGAAAATGGCAAGTTGTTCCTGGTGCTTTGCAAGATTCAATTCCTGGAACAATGCTGGCTCCTGTGGACACCTTGATGTCAGCAAGCGCCTTTGCCCAAACAAAAGTACTGACCAGCCACAGAAAGGCTATCAAGGCACTGATTGCCAAGTCCTACACAAGAGAAATATTCATTAATAGGTTAAAAAAAATGCAGGAATATACATGAGAGCAAGGCATAGACAGTATGAGTTATATCACCAAGATAACTGCATCAGTGATTACAATCACAAGCAAATTTAGTCATAAACAATGTTATAGTTACAACTCGGTGTAGATAACCAGCTACAAAACTATATGCTTGTGCTTGGCAGATGCAAAAGACAATCTTAACCTAAGAAATCTGTTTCTAAAAGCAGATGCCTAGCACCTATTTTATGAGAATTTAAACCAAAGTTAAGTAAAGCAAGGGTGATGGGAAAAGGGCAGAGGATTTAAATCTGGGTGACTGATGGGCTAAAGTGTGGTTTGAAAAGTCATTAAGTCCATTTTCAAGCATGTTATGAATTTTCTCATTCAGAGCTTCAATATTGAAGGTGACTAAAACTCACAATGTAACTGTTTAACTATTTTCCTCTGTCAATTGCAGCAGGTCCTCTATATAGAGAAAAAATTTAGATTAACAGAGGAGGTCCCACTTACGGAACAATATACTCAATTCCATGATACAAAAGGAAAGTTGTGGTGAAGATACTGTTCACCTGAAAAAGTGAAAGTTCATTCCACTGCTTCAATAACTGCATAAGGTGTGATGCCAGGGATGGCCAAGGGCTTCGGGTCCCCTTTTCTGCTCAAGCCCTGTAGGGACCACTCTGAGATACTTGTGCTCACACTCCATTTAACTTTTGTAACTACTGGATATTCACCAATTACTCTTGCATTAGCAATAGTTCTCATCCCTTTGCAGCTTCAAAGTCAAAGCATTAAAATATCTCAATATTACTTACAGTTAGTGGAAATTTGTTATTTTGCTGATACACACGGTTATATCCAATATATACCACAAGGGCAGTAACACAGTAGAGGAACACCAATGCTGCCAGTGCCACAAAGAAGCGTGCAGAAGAGGAGAAGTCACCCGTGAGGCAGACATCAGTCCAAGTGCCACCACAGCCTTTTGGGTCTGGTGCACTAAATACAGCAGTATTCAACCTGTGAAGATTATATCCATGTAATCAGAGTTTGCTATACAGTGGGAACATCATTTGCTTCATTATTTATACTTCATTATTATTATTATACTTCATTAATTATACTCCATGCTTCAGCAACAGAGCTTCAGCATTCTGATTGTATAAGTTTACTCTGAAAGATACACTATAGATATATAAATAATCAATTATGCAACACAAAGATTTGTCAAGTTCTCTGAAGATTGTATCCCATCCTGCACTAAGATATACAGCAGTACCTTCAGGAGAAGAATCCTAATTGCATTTTAGAGCAGTTGAACAAAAAATTCCCAATTATTTGGAAGCAGACTTAGCAACATTACTTGAGAGACTTGCGGTTAAACAAGGTGATCAGGACTTAAAAGGCATTATGGCTACAAAAACCACAAACACTGAAGCTGAATGAATAAAGCTGTGTGACTACCATTGTCCACTCTGTGACCAGCACAGAATTATTTCAGATCCTCACTCTCCCCTCCAAATGCTGGGGTTTGTGACAAAATTCTATACTGTTGTAGTGTTGTTTACTGGCTGTCCATTGATTCAATCGCTATGTTTATTTATGTTATTACATTTATTGAGCACATATGGAACACCAACCCTGCACTTTGTAGTTGTGCTGCTGCAAGAGCTAAGAGGAAGCCTTTTTTCCTCCTGCTCCAGGAAAGGAGCTTGCCTCTACAGGAGCACTGCAATGACACTGAAGTATTAAGGTTTTTTGTGCCCAACAGCCTCACCAAGACAATACTGGAATAAACTGAAAAGAATCTTCCATTCAGTCTCTAAACAAAAATAAGATAATGGCACATTCAAAATAATCTTATCTGGACCTCCAAAGCAGCTACAAATTGATGAAGAATTAGGCTGTTAAAATGGATTGTGGTTTTTGTCTTACTAATTACTTTCTGTAGCATTCATGCACTGCTAGACTGGAGCTTAAGATAGAGTAATACAGAGCATAACAGCCTACTGCCATTTCTAACTACCTCTATAAGGTACTAACAAATTCAGTGCTTTGAATGACATCAACTAAATATTTTATTGCTGCCACAGAGCAAGCCAGAAGTTCCACATCTTTACTTGTACAGTAAGGACACGTTCATAAGGAGGCAGACAGGGAAAGGGGAATAAAGAGTAATTATCAAGTAATAACAGAAGAGCTAATGCTCACCTGAATGGATAAGCAAAAGCAGCTGTAACTGTTTTGTTTACCACCCCCTCACAGGAAACTAGAAGAGCAGTTTCACCTCGAAAGCCTCCACATGTGGCAAAAACAAAGATGGCAAGAACCTGTATGAATTGATACATAGACACATTAGTACACATCACTAAGAGCTCAAAGGAAGCAAACTCAACATTTAGCTGAAATAGCTAAAGACAAGAAATAGCAACAAAGTTAGAAAAGCTGAAGTATGAAGTGATGTCAAGAAGAAAATGTCAAGTTTCTAAAATCCAAAAGCATAAGCAACACTGCTAACCAAAGCCCATTTAAAAGTGCTTTCTGTATATTTTATTTTCAGCGGCCCAGAAATTTTTTTAGGATTTGTATTTTGTTGGCTTTTTTGTATGCTAACAGCCAGCATAGTGTTTCTTGCAGGTGATACAGGAAATATTTTTACAAGTCCTGCATATCCACAACTATGAATTCAAACAGAAAGTACATGCTCAGAGTATCACATATCAACTTGACTCTCTAAATAGCTTTTATCACTTTTTACCACACTCTTTTCTCACTATCCAGACCTTAAATCCCCAATCATCAGAACACATAACACACAGCAGCTTGTGCTGCTGAAACACACTTGTAATTACCACATCAAGTTTATGTATCTGCAGTCCAAGGGTGAGGCTGAGGAGCAGCCCAGTGCTGGACACCCAGCAGCAGCAACCTGGGGCAGGGTCTGTCAGCCCAGGAGCATCCAGCCCAGGGGCAGCAGAGGAAACAGCTCCCCCAGCTCCACTCACCCATTCAAGGACCTTAACAAAGCCCAGAGGTTCCAGGAGCATGCTGATGTCCATCCTCAAGCCCACCATCATGGGAGGGACCAAGGAGACCAGCACCAACACCAGCCAACTGCTGCAGCATCCCTGGCACATCTCTATAAGGGCAGCCCTTGCCACACCCCTCACCTGGAGGTGGGCATGGACCCACCCACAGGTACCCAGCTGGGGCTCTTCAGCCCCATGGAGCCACCCACAGGTACCCAGCTGGGGCTCTTCAGCCCCATGGAGCCACCCACAGGTACCCAGCTGGGGCTCTTCAGCCCCATGGAGCCACCCACAGGTACCCAGCTGGGGCTCTTCAGCCCCATGGAGCCACCCACAGGTACCCAGCTGGGGCTCTTCAGCCCTATGGACCCATCCACAGGTACCCAGCTGGGGCTCTTCAGCCCCGTGGACCCACCCACAGGTACCCAGCTGGGGCTCTTCAGCCTGGGGAAATTGTGCAGGGGCTGTCACCAGGGGGAACAGCAATGGCCATTTTGTGCAATGAGGCAGTAGTGACTTCTTCAGCTCCTTCCTCTCTCTCTCTCCCACCCAGCACACTTTGGACAGTCACATGTGCTGTACCTTGAGCTTGATGATTTGATGGCAAATGAGGCACAAGCACCTGACAGTCTATGTGCTTGCCAAAATCTCATTGACTGCCTTTGGCTATTTAAGCTTTAATTGTCTATGTGCTTGCCAAAATCTCATTGACTGTCTTTGACTGTTTAAGCTTTAATTGTTTTCTGTGACTGCATTTTGTTGCTGATATGTTAATCATCAGTAAAAGTGAAGAACTAAAGCTCATGGTGAGGAAGGTTTGAGGATGTCAGAGGGGCTGCCCTCTTCCCTGTTCTGTAGCCAGAGACCAAGGATAGCCATGGGCACAGCACTCACTGCCAGTTTCCTGGCTCTGATTCAAGATCCTGTAGGAATTTCTTCTGGGATTGCTGGGGGCCTTTGAGGAGCACCAGAATGTCAGGTGCTGCTCTTGGGAAGGGGTGGCTACGGGAGGCTGTGGCTGTTTCTAGCAGGATCCAGCTGATCTGGCAGTTTATAGCAAGATCTGCAGCAGATCCTGGCCAAAGGCCCTGGGTCCCAGCTGAGTGCCATTATTGCTGCCAGGCAGCCTTGCAGAAGGTGCTGAGGAGATGCCAGTGGAAGAGCTGGCTTTGGGTCCAGCTCCTGGCTGTAGTTAGAGGCTGTAGCAGCTTGTGCCAAAGGGGGCCTGCAGCATCCACAGGGCAGCAGAGTCGTGCTCAGCTGTGGGGCTGTTGGTGGTGGTGGTGGTGGAGGTGTACTGAGGGTCTCAGTCCCAGCACTGCCAGGATCAGCTCTCCCTTGGCTCGGATGGAGCTGCTGAGGGGTTGCAGCTCTCCAGTCCTGGAGCTGACAAGCTGAGGTGCTGTCACAGACATGTTTTATGAAAAATCCTTTCCTTAGGATTTTTTCTCCTGAGAAGCTGAGATGCCTAGGAACAAAATGTAAACAATGGTTATCTGCTGCTGTGGAATGCAACAGGTGGATCTGTAATTGGCCTAATGTAGTTGTTTTTAATTAATGGCCAATCACAGTCCAACTGTCTCAGACTGTCTTGGTCAGTCACAGGATTTTGTTATCATTCCATTCTTCTTCTTGCTTGCTAGCCTTCTGATGAAATCCTTTCTTCTACTCTTTTAATATAATTTTAATATAATATATATCATAAAATAATAAATCAAGCCTTCTGATACATGGAGCCAGGATTCTCGTCTCTCCCCCGGTCTTGGGACCCCTGTGAACACCAGCACAAGGTGCTCTCTGGAGCTGGAACCAGCAGGTGAGGAAGGACTGCTCAGGCTGTGGGGGCTTGGCTGAGTTTGCTGTGTAACACATGTTCCTGCTGTGGATAAGCCACGGGAGGCCAGCCAAGGGTGGGAATACAGGAGGAAGTTTCCAGGCTGGGAACTGCCTGTGAGAATGGAAACAAAGCCAGTGCTCAGCTGGCCTGGGGCTGCACTGCTGCAAACTGCCTGAGTGGCTGCAGGCTCTGCCATGCTCTCACAATTCAAGGAGAATTTTTCTGTGCAATGACCAGAGAGGTGCTGACATCTGCCTGCTGCTGCAGATCCTGAGGGAGCACAAGCTAAAGCTCTGGAAAGGATGGCTCCTTCCTTTCTTTTGCTGCTTTGTTAAATAGCACATAAATCTCCCAGAAAATCCACCATGATCCAGACAAGCAGTGCTGAGGGTTCAAGCCACCTTGGTTAGCTTCTCTGCCTGGATAGCCAGTGCCTTTAAGGAGTAAAACAGGAGTATAAAAATGGGACAGACAAAGGTGAAAGGTCTATTTGCTCATCTTCTTGGCATCCTCCATGCCAAATAAAATCTGTTCCATATATGTGGCATATACAATCTTAGTTCAGCCTAAATGAACCAAGTAACTCTGTCCTCTTTGATACCAAACATTTTAAATGCAGGTGATCCTTCCAAATGGCTAATTTCATAACCTGGATCAAGTCTCTCTCAAGCAAGGAAAGGTTTAGGCAGAAGGACTCTATATTTGTAAGTGAACTGAAAAAGTTCACAAAAAAAAATTACAAAAGAATAGTTATTTTGGTTGTAAAATCTGCTTGGCTTAGAGAAAAAAGTGATCAAAGTACAAAAAAATACAGAAAAAAAAAAAAGAAAGAGGAGGAAAAAAAGATTAAGCAGGAACAGCCACTATTGCACTCTGTATTTGGGAAAAAGCAGGAGAGTATTAATATGCTAATCATGTAATAAATCCTTTCCACTCCAGCAGGGCTCAGGGGAGTGCTGAGTCACATCTGCTAAATCTTCTATATCAGCTGTCAACACCCAGCACCCCCAGTTTGGACAGGGCTGATAAAGGAGTTCTGTTGATATGGACAATGATTGAGGGTCATCTCTGAATCCCTGGGATCCACATGTCTGACTGCTATGGCAGTACAGGCCCATCCATTTATCTCTGTTCCTAGGAAAAGAGGTAGGGGGACTGATGCAGAACCCTCTTGACAGAGAATTAAATCAGAACAATGCAGTTCATGTCAAGCTGCAAGGTCACTTGGGAGTCAGGTTTTGCTGATTAGCCAAGGCCTAAGCTGATCAAAAGACTGGGCTGATAGATGGTGTTTGACACTGTAATGTAGTTTCAGGTTCTGTGGGGTATTTGACCTATTATTTGATGACTCTAGAAGGGTATAAAACTCATGTAATCACTGATTTATTTAGAAAACAGGTACCTAAATGTGCTTTAACTGAAAATCAATATTATTAGTGAAAAAAAAATTCTCAGAATACCAAGTCCCATCCCTTGAGGGTTAAAAAAGGACAAAACCTGTGGCATCTATGTGTCTGGTCTCATGGTGTCTGACAAAGTTGTGGGAGAGACCAGTGGGATTCCTGGCTGTCCCAGATGTGTGCAGCAGAGAGCAAAGTGAGCAGAGAGGGGCTTCCCCTGAACCATTGTGCAACAGCCTCATTTAATAATGCCTGTGGAAGATTAATTCAAACTACCTGGATGATTAGGAGTCATAGAGAGCTCATTTTCTAAGACTGAAAGAACTTGGGTGGCTTAGCAAAATGAAGGGTAACTAACAGGTATTACTGCTGGCCTTCAAGGGAGTACACACAGGGAAGGCAGAGATTTATACAAAGAGACAGGTTTATCAAAAGGATCCTGCATGTAATCAAAGAATACAATTTATATTTAACTTAAAGTGTGAGATTCTGAAAATATCTTCCAACAGAGGACAAACACTGGAAGTTGTTTTATAGGGAATTCAGAATATTTGCAATATTGTTGTTTGTGATAGCAGTGGGAAAAACCCATCAAGTGGAACTTGATGGTTCATCATGTTCTTTGCCCATCTAATCCCCTACATAGTCCAAACAAGGATTAATTCAGGGAAGTCCTGAGCTCTGTGTTTGCAGATAAAGCAAAGTGGGTGATTAAATTAATACTTATCTGTCAGGGGAGGAACCATTGCCCAGGACTGCTCTGTCCCCAGCACTGTCTATTCAGCAGGGCTGGAAGCATCAGGTGAAGAAAGTGCTTTTCTTTCTCCCATAGTAAATAAAACTTGTCACATAACTGTCTGCAGATAGTTCCTTGTCATGTAATAATCTGCATTTTTTTAGTTACCTGTATGTTTTCAAGTATTTGCATGATTCTATTTGCTTGTACACTCTGATGATTTAAATATTTCCTCTTTAGACCTGTAAATATATTTATTATTCAGTTTATTTCTCATTGGCTCTCTAACAACAACATTAGGTTAGATTGTTCCTTTTCCCTGACTTCTGCAGCACACCTCTGCCCTTACTCCAAAACTTTGGAAATCACTGTTTAATGTATTTGATCTTTGCTGAAAGTCCTTGAGACATATTTTACCACATGTGCCAGTCATCTTTCACATCCAAACAGGTTTTAAGTCCTGTGGCTAATACAAGTTAGATTTTACAAGATATTGCACCACTAAAAAATAATTTTACACTACCTCTTTTTCATTTACTGATATCAGCTTAGTTATTTCTGAGCTATTATTGGTATCCTTGTTGCCTTAAATTTAAATTTTCTACTACTACAGGTGAAAAAATTCTCATTATTCTCCTGGATACCTGTAGAAGAGCAGGTGGTGGTGTCCCCTACCCTCACATTTCTGTGCCCATTTCCAAAGGGCAGGAGGGCACACAGCCCTGCCCAGAGAGGCAGTGGTTCGTCTGGAAGGTGATTCTGAGCAGAAGTTTCTTACAGCTGCCCTTGCCTCCCAGGCAGTGTGATTTAATGGAGGATCACAGTTTACAATCCTGTGGCTTAATTTCCATAGCTTATCACCCTATAGGTGTTGGTTGGGTGCCACGGGACCTCCCCTGGGCAGCGTGCTGGGGTGTGCCTCTCTCTCCAAGCACTCCTGAGAGCACTGTCACTGAAGAGAGTCATAAATTAGCTACAAAGGACAAAGAATATGATGTGTGTAGCTGGAATAACAACTCTAAGTTGTACTGTAGAGCTGTGAATCTTCAGGCAGGATTGATACGGCTGCTTTTTGGGTTTGTCTGAGAATTTGGAAGGGTTGGTCTGGTTTGGAAGCGTTTGGGAATTAATTTGGAAGGGTTTCTCTGGTTTGTAAGGGTTTGTCGGGGCAGCTGCGGGGCTGTGCAGAGTCCTGTTCTACCATCTAGTGGCGCCTTGAGACAGTGCACACGGTGGAAATGGCTCATTTTCAGGATAAATCTTGATTAATTTAATAAATTATTACCAATTTATGTTTGTCATCTCTGAAAGCCAACAGAATTTCCTGGGTGAAGGCAAGCCATTAAGAATGCCAGGGATGCTGATTCCCACACGGTGGAAAGGGGGTAGAAAACATTCTCTGCAGCAGCCAGACCTCTTAAATTCAGTGTGGATCACCAGCAGCATCTCTGAATATACACTGGTCTCACTGTGTTTAGTACTGCACGTGATCTGTACCTCACAGCAAAGCACAATTCTGTATGCTACTATTAATTTACTTTTTGATCAATCTAGAAATCAGAAAAGCCCTTCCCCTATTCCTTCTCTTCATTTCTTGAGAGTAATCTCTGAGAACTAATCTAGTAAATTAAGTTTTGACCATATCATGCCACTTTAGGCAATATCTGCCCCTAATGCTTCAGCCAACCTCTGGGTTTTGTGGTGTTTTATGTTTTACTTGGTTGGCACTGACAGCTAAATAAACATGCTCCACCCATGGCTGCACTTTCTTCTGCACAGGGTTATACTGTCATTCATTTGAACTGATCAGGACAAAAAACAAACCCATAAATAGTACTTTTTTGTACCAAATGGACATAAAAATCTTGTGCATGCACAAAGCAAAAGGTGTTTTGAGGGAACGTCCCAGGAGCATCTGAACACAAAGAGTAGAATTCTGCTCCCAGCAGAAAATCCAGGGCAGGACAAAATGCCTTTGGAGCTCCCAAATGTATCAAACTGGACCCCTGAACTGGACTCAGGATCAGCTCAGGGCCTGCTGCAGCACACTCACCCTCAGCACTGCAGAAACCTTAAAATGTGCCCACTTATTTGATGGATGGATAAAACACAACATCCACCCTGCTTGCTGAACTACTGCTGCCATGCTGCTGTGAAGCAAATGCTGCTATAAAATTGTTTGCATTTTTAACCAAACCTCATTAAAACTTTATGTATAATTAATTATACAGCTGAGCTGAATGCATTACTTTTTTTCCTTCTTTATTTTTCTTGAAGTTTCCAGATTTTCCAAGTGTTGACAAAGTATGTGCTAATGACAACATTATGAAGTTCTGTTGTTTACTGTTTTCTTCAACAAGTAGTAATTTTATTGACTTTGGCAGAGAGATTGGTGTTTTGCATGATTTCAATAGATTTTGTTACACAGAGGCATAATATAAACCAAGATGTTCCAGAATAAACAAGACTATTACTACCAGATGGAAATAGTTGTGAAGCATTATTGGACTTGAAAAAACAAAAACATTTTAGGAAAAACATTCTAGGAGTCAGCTTAATCATTTTGAAAACAATATCTAAGTCTAAAGTGCTGGTTTTGGAGGAAACAAGGACAGGATATAAATAGTAATTATTTCAGATCTTGCTACTTTATCATCTATGTACATATTTAGAATATGAGAGTCTTTAAAAGACTTGCCAACACACTTGAGCTAATGTTGTAATTTGAATCTGAAATGAGATATTTCTCATTATAACACAAATCAAGGCAGCTAAAACTCAGAAGTCAGTCTGGCTTCTGAGCTTACAGAACTTAGGGACAGGAGATGTTGGCTGACCTTATTTGTAGAGCTGGTCAACTGGTTAATTGTGATTTTCAGATGAATTTGAAATTTATCCTGGTAACAATAGCTTATGCAATCAGTGGATAATGAGCCCTGGCAAATGACAGGTTTATAACTCAAGTCCAGGTCATAGACATCAGGTCACAAAATAACAATTAATCTTTTTAACAGTACAAATATTTCTTATTCTAAATGGTGAGAAAGGAAGTCTGTGGAGTTGGGTGGAATAACTATACAGGAATACAGATGGTCAAACAGGTAATATTTGTCTGCCAAATGAGACACAATAGATATTGTTACAGAGTCTGTTTAGAAATTGAAAGCAATGAAATGCACTGAGTAGATAATATATTTTAGATCACAAATTGCAAAAATACATAAAGGTTAAATAAAATACAAACAGCTATGAGAAGTAAAGTGAAAACTGAAATAGAGGATGCAAGAAAATTAAAATGTCACTTTGTAGTTATTTCAGTTATTATCTGATTGGACTAAATTCTCTAGAAATTGAAACAGAAACTAAATAAGTCTCAAGCAGCCCATGCAAATGAAAAAGTCTTTCTTAATGTCATTAAATGCAAGTGCAACTCGGTTCATAAATCCTTAGTCTAAAAGTTCATAGTCCTTCAAACCAAGGGTGAGCTCTCTTCTGGTACAAGCCAAGAATTTGGCCAAGATCATGCTCAGGTAGAAAAAGCAAATGCACTTTTGGCACTGCAATTTGGCAGCTGCATGTTTACCATCTTTCCTCAACACTACTTCAGCACCTGACATTTAGCAGAAACAAATCAAGCAGGCACACAGTGATCCTGGCCTTTTCTTGCTGCTTTGAGTCAGGGAATAAATTGGGCCACTACTGGTACCTGCCTGTCACACTGCAGGGTTCGACAGGAGCATGACCTCTGGCAGGAAAATTGAGCAAAGAGATATTGCAATGTTGAAAAATTATCATAGGAAAGCAATATCACAGGGAAAACAAAAGAAAAAAATCTCCTTTATGTGACCTTTATGAGAAGTCCAGATTTTCAAGTATTTGGGCTGTAAAAAGCTGGGCCTTATAGAAAGAATTTAGAAGTCATGTGTAAGAGTTGCTTTAAGACTTTCCAATTTTCAAAAAAGTTTTCTTAACTTTCTAGACCTTATTAATGCAGCATGTGCCAGTATGAATGCAGAGTAAACTGTAATAGAAAATGCAGCAGAAAACCTTCATTTCCTAAGGTGTTTCAGCTGCAGCAACTGAAATGTGGCCAGGGGCCTTCCTGAACTCTGAGCCAGCTGCCGTGGTGTTCTGTGACTTTCTGCTCATAAAGCCTCAGCCTCCAAACCGGGGTGGCTCTGTGTGCTGATTGTAACCATCCCTGGACCACTGTCACTCCTGAAACGTATGTCTGGCCTACACGGCCAGTTCCTGCTCTGGAGTCCCTCACCATTTTTCTGACTGACAGCACTCGAGGCTCCCCTTGCCACTCTTGAATTTTTCTCATATCAGAGCAGCATTTTTGTGGGAGGGCTGGAGCACCCATAGCGGGAGGAGTTGCCTGGGATTTTCTTCTCATTCCCTCTTGCAGAGACTCTCATCACTCTCCCACCTCTCCAGGCACTTGTGGTGCTTGTGTCAGTGCTTGCAAGCCTGGTTTCGCCCTCCAGCCATCACCTCCCTCCTCCACACCGCCTCCATTTCTCACAGGGCTCTCTCGTGCTAATCAGTCCTGGGGGATCCTCCGGGGATGGGAGATAGAAGGCAGCAGGAGGCTGGCAAGAAACCATCCAGGCACAGGAATAATAATAATAATAATAATAATAATAATAATAATAATAATAATAATAATAATAATAATAATAATAACACTGCCTTTTATACTCCAAATCCGTTTTATTGTAAGCATCCTGCTGTACAAGCCATTTCATGAGCCATTCATCATGCTCATCAACGAGCCCTTTGCACAGGGAAAATCTTGAAGAACAGAAAGCTGAGAAGGAAGACCTGTGTTTCTTAATTATGTGGTTACTCTGGGGTCATACAAACTGGCTGGTGCCACTGCAATGTGTCTTCCAGCCTGTCAGTAGCGCCCAGCTGTGCTGGGGGTGGCACCCGCGTGCTGCCACCTCCCCGTGTGATCGGGAAACTCAAACAGCCGAACCCAGGAGGGGGTTCCAGGCACTACCACAGCTCGTGTTTCAGTGCTGGAAATGCTGTGTTTTGACAAGCTTCCCGGGGATTTTTCCAGTAGCTGGTTTAATCGGTCCTGCTGGCAGTCTGTCACCCCAGGCAGCGTTTGGGAACATAAAGCTGCACCAGCCTCTGAGGAGCACAGGCAGCACACTGCGAGGCTGTCCCAGCTAGGCTGGGTCTGCAAAGCCATAAATCCACTTGTATTTCCTCCCTTCATCCCTTCTGCACTGAGCATGCACCAAATTCTTGGTTGTTCATAGGGCCTAAAATTTCTACCTTCTCCATGCTCTCCTGTTAACATCCAAAACAGACAGTGTGGGATTTTTAGGATCTTCCTCAAACAGGTATATATATAGGCTAGGCATGTAATGTATGTGAACATAATCTACATTAAGATATGAACTTCAAGCACCTGATAAAAATGCATACTGTTAATAGAAGGCAGAATATAGGCTCTAAAAGTTTTGACGAAACCACTGCAAGATAGATATGATTTTTTTTCATTAAGTTGCCATAAATTAAAAACAATAAATGGAATAGCAAATGAACTCCATCACCAAATCCTGTGTGTTACATCTCATTTAAGGCTGGGACAAAAACTTCCATACTCTAAGATATCTTTCCCCCCATTTTGAGCGCTGCCAGAGGGTATGGACATACACAGGAAATATAAATTTAAAATTTCCTATACCACACTCCTTCTTGCACTCACAGTACATAACTGATGAGGTGTCGAGTGTTAGAAAGTCTCTTTCTCCAAGCCCCGAGACCAAAGAAGAAGACAGGATTCCTTGGCTCTCATTCTCAAGGTTGTTTATTTTCTCTTATCTAATTCATCGTCTTTCTGACCTGCTGAGATCTGTCCAGCAGGTTGGGTTGTGGCACACTGACCCCCCTCAGGGTGGTGTTATCTTTTTAAACCAAAAACTACATGTACTTTATTTACAATAACTTCCCAATACCTATCACCTATGTTAGACAGTCTGTCTCTACTCTAAACCAATCCATAAGTGCCCCCATCATAGCAGAAGATGGAGGCTAAGAGGAAACAGGAGGAAGGGCAGGACCCACCCAAATCCCTCCATCCTGCCTCCTTAACTCCCATTCTAAAACCCAAAAATTCTACATTTTCACACGGTGATAATTTCACTATCATTCTATTCAAACTCTAGTGGCTTGTAACTCTTTGCATAAACTTGGTAATTGTTTCCACGGATTAAAATCGAAGGCACGGGTATTTTTGACTCTGTGCCAACGTGTCTGAGCCCCCTGCCAGGGTCTCGAGTCCTCCTGGGCAGTCAGAGGAATTTCCTGGGTTCCGACACATAATTGTTCTGTAGCCTCCCTTTTAGCCTCCTTTTGCAAACGCCCATCACCAAGTAAGAGGGTTTAATGGCTTGGCAGAAGATTCAAGGGGGGCTGGGAATATCCTTGCTGAACTGTGATTGAATGTCAGCAAGCTGTCGAACCCAGGAAATTCCTCTGGCTGCCCTGGAGGACTCGAGCCCCTGCCCAGGGGGCTCAGAGACCTTGGCACAGAGCCCAAGACCCCTGTGCCTATGATTTAGCCCTTGGAAAAAACAATTACCAACCTTTATATGAAGAATTACAAGCCACGAAAGTTTAAGTAGAATGATAGTGAATTTATCATGGGGTGAAAAATAGATTTTTTGGGGGTTTTTAGAATGAGGGTTCAGGAGGCAAGATGGAGGAATCTGGGCAAGTCCTGCCTTTCTCCTTCTTCTTGGCCTCCATCTTCTGCTGTGGTGTTGGCACTTCTAGCTTGGTTTAGAGTAGAAGCTCACTGTCTAACATAGGTGATAGGTATTGGTAAGTCACTGTAAATATTGTACATGTTTTTAGTATAAAAAGATAACACCGCCCCGGGGGCAGGCAGAGTGCCTTAGACTGTCTTGTTGAGCAGACCTGGCAGGACAGGAGAAAGAATTTTATGGGTAAGATCCAATAAACAACCTTGAGACCGAGAAATGAAGAGCTCTGACTCCTTCTTCGAGCGCCGGGCTGGGAAAAGAGACTTTCTGACTTATCTCGGGCTCACTCTGACCAGCAGAGACTCCGAGAGCAAGCCATTTGCTGAGATGGTTTATTCCCTGCGGAACACCGTATTTCGAGTTAAGCTGTTTGATTACAAGTGGAGGTTCCCTCCCGAGGGCAGGCGGAGCTCCCGGAGCCGTGCCCGGAGCCGTGCCCGCTCGGTCCCTGCCCCGCGCCCTCCTCGCTCAGAGCGCCCCGGGTGCCCCGGTCCAAAGAGCCCGGCATCCCTGGCAGCCAGCCCGCTTGTGATTTTCCAGCGGCACGTGTTCAGCCACGGCCGCCGTCGGCTTTGGCAGATGCTAGGAAAACATTTTGTAAACCTGGAAAATTCCCAGTACTCACACGCTGTCTGACTGGTGTCCACTGGCAGCTCCAGACTGAGAGAAGCCGAGGAGCATAAGCAACAGGATGGAGCCTTAGAAAGGAAGGAAGAAGTGCAAGGAGGGAAGAAGAAAAAAAGCAAGAAGCAATTTTTTCTTTTATCACGAAAATTCCAACTATTCAAAATTTAACAGTAGTCCTCAAAATGATGCTGTTTTTAAGCTATGCATTTAAAAATCAGGTGCTTGATATAGCTGAGATCCCTTTGATTTGTTTTTTGATCCATGACCTTTTGGAGGTCACATTTGCCAGCTTTTCTCCACAGTCTCAATGACTAAAACCCTGCTTTTCATTGTTGTGAAAGCTGAGATCCTCACACAATCATATGACTCCAGAAGCTGGAGATAGCAGTACACCGAGTTCCAGGGGACCAGCCATCAGAATGCTGGCAACGCTGCAAAATTTCCCTGGAGGACTCATCCTGCTGTGCTTAATGTCCCAAAAATAATGTACAAAGTCTCAGATGAGATGAAGGAGCAATCTAAAGGGCACATTCAGCCCTTTGCAACTAAGCAGCAAAGTCCATAGATCATGCCCCTCTCAAGCAGGACCTGTCCATCTAGGTAATGCTGACATTCATGTTGACCTCAGGGCTGGATTGAATTTCCCTCAAGGTGCACTCAAAAGAGCCAACAGCTCTCTTGGGGACTGCAAAAGTGAATGGAAACAAACTCTCAGATCGAGAAAAGGTTTTGGGGTTTGTGTTTTCCTTTTTTATTCTTCTTTTTTTTCTTTTCTTTCTTACAGATCACTTACTCACCCAAAACCTCTCAGGTGTTGACCAAAACCTATATCTAATTTAGGAAGCATCTTTTGGATTAAGGTAATGGTATGATATATACAGAGAAGGAAAAGCTATGAAATATTTTTACTTAGAGGCAAGATTCCACTTTTACATGTTTTCTGTTCAAGTGCTCTAGTTTTTCCACCGTGGAAGCACTTTTTATTCTGAAATGTTCTTTATTTAATAAGGATAATAAATTCTTACCTGATCAGACACAAAACATATAATTTTGGATCTGTCAGAATCTTTCAGCTGTGTGTGATAAAAATGAGGTTTATTTCAACTGCCATATTAAGAAAATCAATCCTTGGCACTTGTCTCAAACACTCTGGCAATGCTAAAAATCGCCCAGAAGCCTGTGGGGAGCCAGGGTGGGAGCAGAACCCCTGGACGCATGGAGTCCTGTAATGGGTTTGCCGCTGCCAGGGCTGCTTTGGGCAGAGGAGGTGACACTGCACCCGGCTGCTGCCTCTGCCCCCAGGGCACCTCGCTGACAGCAGCGATTGTGCAAAAGCCTGGGGGGGAGCAAGGCTGCCCATGGATTGTGCAAGCAGCTGGCAGAGCGTTTTTCTGTATTTTTCTGTATTTTTCTGTTCTAGTGTGAAACACCGAAATGCGCTTGCCCACAGCCCTCTCACGGACATCAGAGGCACTGCACCCAAGCGGGATGGTTTTAAAACGCTGGTTAACCCTTCTGTCTTATTATAAGAATGATTACTACTGAAAGGGGGAAAAAAAAAATAAGAGCAGAAAATATCTGGTGTTTTTTTCTCCATTATTTACACAGCCAGACAGAAGGTTTCGTTATCTCCTGGGCTCTGGAGCAAGTTTGGGCTGGAAGATGTGCCAAGGTGTCATAGTTTAACCTCAGGCAGCAATAAAGCCCCACGTGGTCACTTATTCACCTCCCACTCTTTCATTAGGATGAAGAAGAGAATCTGAAAAAAGTAGAGCCAGTGAGTTAAGAACATTTTAATAAAGTAAAACATTGAACTAAGCATTGAAATAAAGTAAAATACAATAAATATATTAGCAGAACCAATTGTAATGGAAAAGAGAGGTAGAGGGAAAGGAGTAAAATCCAAAGGAAAATCCATGTGATGCCCGACACAATTCTCACCTCCTGTTGACCAATGTCTCTCCCATCCCTGAGCAGTGATTAGCTCCTCCCAGCCAAGTACCCCCATTTATAGACTGGGCATGGCATCCCATGGTATGGAATATCCCTTTGTCAGTCTGGGTCAGCTGTCCTGGCCATGCTCCTCCTGATTTCTGGTGCACCTGCTCATGACAGAGCACAAGACACTGAAAGTCCTTGACTTAGGGGTCAGCACTACTGAGCAACCACTAAACCACTATCAGTGTGATACCAACATTATTCCCATTCTAAATCCCAAACACAGCACTGTACCAGCTACTAAGTAAAAAAATGAACTCTATCCCAGCCAAAACCAGGACAAGACCGACAGCTCTGGGAGAAAGGGGTATGTGCTGAGAGAATAGTCTTTGGCTATTCCAAAAGTCAAAAAAAGTCTGTCCTGGCTACACACTTCCAGAGAAGGCTTTGGCACTGGTACTGAGGGAGCTCCTTGTGTCAGGTTTTACCCCTGTGATGTTTTCCCAGTGCCTTTCCAGTGGCAGGGGATGGGGAAGAGTGCCCCAGCTCAGGGTGGGGTGACATGCCTGGCTTTGGTTTAGCACAAAAATAAAATGCTGAGTGATGGAACACGCTCAGACAGGAAATCACTTATTTCCCTGTGCAACTGCTATGACAGCAATGTTGATATTGGATCTTCCCTGGCTGAAAGAAAAAATAGGGCCTGATTTCTGTACAGATGAGTCAATGCCTCACTCTGCAAGTTGGTTTTCTACAGTCCTGTGCACAGAGTATCAACCACACAAGCTGCCAGAGGCGGATGGTTGTACATTTATCTTCCTTTATCTACAAGATGCATAGCCCTGAGTAAGGAAAAAAATAGACATTTAATTTTGTTTGGTTGTACCCGGTAAGAAACAATGAAAGATTTTCCAATTGCACTTGAAGTACTTTCATTTCTATTGCCCTTGAGACAGAGATTTATATCCTGTCACTTGAGAAAATCTGCTTGCACTTTTAAATCCTGTGATGTCTTTGGGGAAGAGGCTAATAGTCTTCAGCGACAAAAAATCTCCTCTGGTCATTTCATGTGGGAAAGCTTTGAATTTCCTGACACCCGTGTTGTAATTTTCACTGCAGTCATGATTCCTCTGAAAAAGATGCTGTGAGCTCTGCTCAGCCCACTGACCAAAAGGACAAATCTCATCTTGGCAGAGATGTATTTGTTTCTTTTTTTTTCCCCCTCACAATTTGCTCTTCCCTTGTTGCCAAGAACAGAAAAGACAGAAAGAGCAATTGCTTCATCTATCCTTTCTCCAGTGCTGCAGGTGGTTCTCAGCTTTGGAACAAAAAGAGAACAGGGAGTATTTGAGAAGCTGTGGCAGCAATTGACTGTAGGGGAAAATCAGTGCTCCCCATCAAACCAGCTCAGCCTCATGTGCATACCCAGTTCTGTTTCCAGATTCTACATTTTGCTCTAGCTCCATTTATAGCTGTCAGTGTCAACCCAAGCTCTGTGTTCTACCAGCAAATATTTCAACTTCATTTACACATTAACAGGATCAGGTTAATTAACTTCCTTTAGAATGTGTGGAAAAGGAGACTTGCACCAAGAAGTTAGGGAATCCCTGTGAAATGGCATATGAGAGTCTGAGAATGAGGCACAGATGGCACTAATGTCACTCTGTGTCTGATTTGTAGTGATTTATATGAGAGCAGAGTCAGGGACAGCCACCCTATGGGTTTTCAGTCCCAGGAGAACAAAGCCTGGGGGCTGAGATGGTGCCAGCTGTGGTTGCCACATGCTTTGGACTTGCTCCCCGGGTCTGTTTGGCAGCTGCTTTCCAGATCCCTGCCTTGCTCTCAGAAGCAAAGGATGGCAGAGCAGCAGCACCCCAACTCCTCCAGGGTTTCCTATTTTTGTTCTAAAAGTAGTTTTTCCTTGGAAAAGAAATCATATTTGTTCCTCTTTGTCTACACGATATCTCCTTCTCCTTTGCTTGGACCCCTCCCAGCCATACCTGCACCCACACGTTAAGCCCATACATGCCACAGTGGCCTCACCAGGTTGATGGTCAGTGGCCAGGCTGTGCTGGATTGTTTTCCAGTGGTTCTTGTCCTGGTAACTCCCTGCCAGCACTGGAACCTCATGGAATCCTTCCCTGTGACTGTGCCCAACACAAGTGTGCATCCTGCCACTAAGGCAAGTCATGGAAAAATTGTCTGTTGTGATGGTGTTCACAGGGGTCTTAGGATGAGGGAAGAGATGAGGATCTGACTCCATATTTCAGAAGGCTTGATTTATTATTTTATGATATATATTTTATTAAAACTATACTAAAAGAATAGAAGAAAGGATTTCACCAGAAGGCTAGCTAAGAATAGAAAAAGAAGGAATGAATAACAAAGGCTTGTGTCTCGGACAGAGAGTCTGAGCCAGCTGACTGTGATTGGTCATTAATGAGAAACAAGCACATGAGACCAATCACAGATGCACCTGTTGCATTCCACAGCAGCAGATAACCATTGTTTACATTTTGTTCTTGAGGCCTCTCAGCTTCTCAATAGAAAAAATCCTAAGGAAAGGATTTTTCAGAAAATATCATGGCTACAGTTGGTATCTCCATAGAAGCAGGAGAGGTCACAGCAGCCAGGGGCTGCCTGGGTACCTGTGTCTCCTGGAGCAGAGGCACAGCCACACATTTCTCACCCACCACCAGCTAATTCATCTTAGCCTGAGCACACAAAGTTGCTCAGCAAGACTGAGCCATGCATCGACCTTCCCCTGCCTGAAATCATTCATTTGGAGGTTTAAAGTCCATTTACTCTCATTAAAAAGAATTAGAATCAGTGAGAGATTAGCTGTCACCCTGCAGCAGGGGTGACAAATGACACGGCAGCCACTGGTGCTGCCACATTCTCTTCAGGGAGCCCCATGGTGAGGATGAGGGTGGCAGTGTCCCCGCCAGCTGGGGGGCAGCAACTCAGCCTGGGAGCACAGGGGGAGAGAGACATTATCCCCAGCCCTCCCAACAAGAAGTGCCCCAGCACAGGAGTGAGGAGGCAGCTAAGAAATTTGCTTAGACCATAGAGGGATGTGGGGAAAGTGCTCACAGAATCAGATGGTTCTTCCTGTAACAGAGGCTGGTGCTGAAGATGCTGAGAATGATTGATATTGGCTTCTCCCAAAGCTCAGAATTCCATCAGTGGCAAGTTTGACCAACAGCCTCACTCCTACACACTGCTGAGCACAGCTGTGAAGGCATTCTGGTGTCACCCTTATGTCAAAACACATAAATGTGCTCTTGTGTCCATGGGATTGCTCCAGCAGATCCCAGCCTCCAGGAAGCAGCACCACCCTGAGAGTGAACCCACCACTGGGCATGAAGGCTTTGCACCTTTGAAGAGGTGCAGGATGGATATACCTGTCCATCTGTCCACAGGGGTGGGGACATCCTCGCATTTTCTTGTTCTTTGAGGAGGAACAAATGCAATCTTTCACTCCAGGAGATGCCAGCTCTCTCTTTTGGCAAAATGCAGTTCTAGATCCTAACTAGAGTGCTCCTATGTGGGTTTCTACCTAATTTCTTTCATGACAGTAGAGGTTATAAATAATTTCCCTGTACAAGACCTTGTAGTCCTGTTGAGAGAAAAGAGGCAAGAGGCAAAGCTGGGTGTGATACATCCTGCCACAGAGCACCCTCAGCAAGCCCAGCACTGGTTTCTTGTGTCTGAAAACTAAAGCAGCTCAGCCCAAAGCTGTTACCCTGGGGCAGGATTAAAATCAGCATTTTAATACTAGTTTGATTGTCAAAATAAATCTACTAAATAAATTGTTAAAGTAAAGATGGTTCTTGAAAGAAACAAGTTCCATTTAACAACAAAGGAGTTTGGAAAGATGGACAGGAATAGGAGGAGGACACTGGGCTGTGGTGTGAGATCAGTGCACAGGTAAACCAATTAACAGGAAAAATGCCTACTAGAAGGGAACTAGGAATTGCATGATCCAATGATTGATTAGTTAAACATCTATTAAAGGCATCCCTGACTGACGATCTTTGAGCTCGTACTTGATTTACTCCAGAAGCTCCAGGCATTTTTTTTTTATGGCAGTGAATGTTTTATGACCCTTGAATCACCTGTTTCATTGAGCAAGGTTCCAGTTTTCTCTAGAGCACAGGCATGAAACTTCCACCCACAGCCTGGTGTACACTTGCCTGAAGCTTTCCAGGGCAGCTTTACCTGGGAGGGAGTGAACTTTCCACTCCCCAGAAAGGCACATCTCAAAGCTGTTGTGATGATCACAATGTATTTTGGAGTAGGTCAGTTTAAGCATTTTGGATTTAAATAATGCAAAAATACTTCATTTTCATTTAAATTGTATTTATTTTTTCTACTTTTAAAGTTCTACTTTTTAGAATTCTACCTTTAGATTAACTTCATATTTGAAGATTTATGCTGACAAATTCAGCCTTTCAGCAGTTCAAAAATTTTCTAAGTAGCTATCAAAGAGGCAGATTCACTTAAACCAAGTCTTTTTGCAAACTGTTCTGGTTTAGCAAACTGGCATTTTTTAAGGAAAAACATGTTTCACAGAAGAAATTCCAGTGGCCAAATTCTTGTATAAAGGCTTTTATAACACTCAAAGGTCAGTTTGTTTTCTTGGAGAAAGCAAGTTCATATTTTCTTTCACTGTCGTTTTCTAACCCAAAGGAAACAAAAATAGATAAACAGCCTCCTTTTGGTACTAAAAGTGCCATTTTGTACTCTTATAATCTCTATAAAAATGTAGTAAAGTAGCTTAAAACTTCTGTGGCTGAGCTGGTGAACGTGAGGCTGTCGAAACACCAAAGTGCCAAGGCTGAGCTGTTTCTCACTGAAAGCCAGAGGTGGCCATCAGGCTGCTTGGGAGCTCCTCCACTGCCCTGTGGCTGCAGTGGGGTTTTTGGGTCATTGTTCAGCCATCACTCATGGAAGTCCTGCCAAAGCTCTCAACATGCAAAAGTGAGCTGGAACTTGGGGGTGTGCACAGGTGAAATTCAGCTTTTCTGGCCCCAGATTTGCCTTTAGGTTTCCAGAGCCAGAATTTCATGCTGGCTGGAAACCCTGCTGCTCTGCCAAGGTCTGAAGATCATCAAGACTGGGGTGTGAGCCAAGTCCACACGTCCTGCTGTGGGGCAGTCCCTGTGAGGACAGACAGACACTGTGAGTGAGTGTCCCCCCAGGCCTGGCTGGGGGAGCACTGGGCAGAGGATGGTGGTGCTGGTGGCCACTGCTGCAGGGACTGGTGGAGGGTGGCTGATGTGGTGCAGGTTTGCTGGGGAAGGAGAATAAGCTGCTTTTTTTAAGGCCTGTTGCAGTGGGAGATTATTTATGCCATGAGAGAGGTGGGTGATGTCCATACCTTGCCAATGGGGGAGAAAAGGGAGAACTCCAGCTGCTATCAGGAAACCACATCTACAATGTGAAACAAATTTGTTGGGTAGAGCAAGGGGTTAAGGCTGAGAGTAAGGTGCCAGGCAGGAGGGCCTGGAGCTGTGGCTGCCAGCCCCTCATTCCAACCCCTGCACTGCCAGGGCTGTGCCATGGACAGGCAGCCCCAGGAAATCACCTCTTCTGAGCCTGGGGGCAAAAGGATGACTCTGTTTAATACATGTAAAAATTCTGCCATCAGTGCAGAAATCAACAGTTTTAGCACAGTGTGGGTGGTGTTGAGGGAATCCTGCAGGCTTGATGTACAATTAAATCTGTGGTTTATCTCTCAGTCAATTAATTTTTGCATCGCTATTTGATGAATGAACAGCAGCACTCAGGGTCACAGTCTGTGCTTTGAGATAAGAGATGCAGTAAAGGCACACTGCAGAGCCCCAGGACAGCAGGACAGGGGCAGGAGATGCTCAGGATGCCCCTTGGGAGCCCAGGCCTGCTCATGGTGCCCAGCTGGCAGACACAGGTGCCTGTAGCCAGCACTGTGTGGACGCTGGGAATGGTGCAGGACCTGCAGGATATGGAGATGTGCTGTGAGAACCCTCGTGCTGAATCCACCGAGGCACCAAAGGGCACAAGCAGGAGTTGTATTTCTGGCTTTAAGC
This sequence comes from Setophaga petechia, assembly GCA_024362935.1. Lineage (NCBI taxonomy): Eukaryota > Metazoa > Chordata > Aves > Passeriformes > Parulidae > Setophaga > Setophaga petechia. The sequence continues at coordinate 8,822,555 of JANCRA010000012.1, read as the reverse complement.
AAGAGGCTGTTTGCTCGTGAATGGGGCACGGGAGAGCCCAGCCAGGCCCTCAGGCAGACTGCCTGCTTACCTGGAAGCCATTGGTCAGCTCATTGGAGACTGTCTGGACTTTAAATGGCTGTGTGCTCATTCTCCTGCATCTTGGTAGAACACTAGAGGGCATTTCTCAGGCTGCAGCAGATGCCCTGCACTGATGATGCTCCAGGAGGTAAGCTGCTCAGAAAATTAGTATTATTTACCAGGTACACAGGGTCTGCTCAGGCCCTCACTGGAAGCTGAAGGTAGGTGCTCCTCCCACTCACTATGTTCCTAGCAGAAAAATCCCAAGTCACAAACAACTGAAAATAGCAAAATGATCTCATAGATCAGTTGCTAAAAATACGGAGAGTCTACTTACAAGCACTGTGGCTGTGTGGTGTGTTATTCATGCAGCAGAGAAAGACATCAGGGAATCCCAGATTCTTCCACTTTTGAAATTATTTTTCCTTCCAGGTGTAGCTGCTGCCCATTTCTGAGCAGCACCAAGCTGACACTGAGAGGATCCTCTGTGGAAGGAAGTGCCAATGAATGAGGCAGGAGTGCCGAGCACCTCCCATGGGCCACGGGCTGTGCCACACCTGCCCATCAGCCAGGGGTGTGCTCCCCTTTTGGAGCCTTAACCAACCTCTGGACTGTGCTGATCTGGGAGTGGAGTCACCCCAGGGGCTGCTGGGCTGCAGGGACAGAGACCCCTCCTGAGAGCAGCATCTGGGTGGGAACTGCTGATGGAAAGGACATGCTGCAGGGCCCAGGGCAGCCAGGCCATGCTGCTGACTGCAGCTTGGCATCTCCAGGGGAGCAGTGTGTTCCAAGTGTGCTCAGCCAGCACCACTTTCCTTTCCTTTCCTTTCCTTTCCTTTCCTTTCCTTTCCTTTCCTTTCCTTTCCTTTCCTTTCCTTTCCTTTCCTTTCCTTTCCTTTCCTTTCCTTTCCTTTCCTTTCCTTTCCTTTCCTTTCCTTTCCTTTCCTTTCCTTTCCTTTCCTTTCCTTTCCTTTCCTTTCCTTTCCTCTTTCCTTTCCTTTCCTTTCCTTCTCCTCCACTTGGACAGGTGTGATAGTAAAGGCAAACTGTATTTCGATAAGTTATAGCCAAGATTTTAGGAGCTTATAAGTCACCAGTGAAAGCTGTAGAGGAAAGCTTAACAGGATACACAAAGCTGTGCTCATGCCTCTGGCTTTTCTGAGATGCACACAGAAGGATCTGGCATTCTCAGAGCTGGCTCCCTGTAGGCTCCTTTGCTCTGCACAGCCTTGCTTTGCTTTGTGTCTGTCCTGCACAGGTGGACACCACCCCAGGCAGAGCTCTTTGTTACCCCATGGATCTCATAGGCCCCAGGAAGCTGCTCGTGGAGGCTGCAGTGGGTATCTGCAGAAAATGAACACTCCTGACTCTGAGCAAGCAAGTGGGGCTGGGGGAACCAGGCAGGTACCCAGGGCAGGCCCTGGGAGGTGTATTACAGTGCACTGTTCTGAGGCACTATAGGTAATCCCTAAATACAGCACACATTTGCAGTTGAGCTGCTCTAAAGCTGCACAGGCTCCTCTCCCAGAGAGGTTTGTTGAGCCACCATGGGTTGTCAGGTCCTGGCTGGAGCAGTTCAGGGTCCTGGGATGGCTGACAAAATGGGCCTGGGCTGTCCCCAGGTCACCCTGCTTCTCCTGTGACTTTACCTAGCTAATGAACAGATCCCACTTCTCCTCTGGGGCTGTGTTTTCTGCAGCCGAATATTCCCCACACATTCTTTACCTAAAGACATTATTTTTCATCATTAGGTATTGCAGTAGAAACTAGGATTTGGCCAGCAGCAGGTCCTGCTCAAAGCAAAAAGGAGAAGGAGATCCCAAGTAGAGAAGGAAGATTCTCCCTAACATTGCAATTCAGAGCATTTTGCTAGCTGGTAGTAAAAAGGGAATGAAATTGGGCTGACACTTTTCCTTTTGTTATTTTATTTTTCCAGGTCTGTTGAATAAAGAAAACCATCATAATGCAATGTTAATCCCTCCAAGGCATTAGTACAACACTGCATTTGGTTTTGAAAACTCAAATAATATACAACTGCCAGGTAATTAACTATGTGCATTAAAAACTGGTTCTTTCATTGATCTCAAAATATTGATCATTGCAGGTCACCAATGAGCAAGACCACATTTAGCAGTGATGCCACAGGACTGGGATCTCTTTGCCACAATTCTTTTGCTCAGTGGTGACCTAGACAATGACATAAACCTTTCACTGATAAAGTCAGGGGTAATAAAAAGGAGCAAAGACAGGGTATTGTTATGCAAACCTGACTTGCCTGATCACAGTCCCATGACATCCACAGGCAGGTAGCCAAACACCAACTTACACAACTCCAGAGACAGACGTGCAGTGTCTTGGCAAGAAGCAATTCAGAGCCAGAGCTGGGAGTAACCATAGATTATCATTTCAGCTTAAGCTGCCAGTCAGCTGGTGGCTGAAAAGGCTGCTTACATAACCCTTTGATGTATAAAATGAAGTCATCAGAAAGAAGCAGAGCAGGTATGATCCAGGTACACAGAGTTTATGAAAGATCATAGTCCATGAACAATCACTAATAGAATGTCCTTAGTATTTATGGATATTTCCTTCTATAGTTGGAATATCTGTAAACATCTGTCTATTCATATATAGATAGATCTGCATCTTTGTGTGCAGAAACTGTACAGATGTACATATGTGTATGTGATCCCTATACAATGAGCATTATATAAAATACCAACTGCCAGGGCTCACTTGGTGCTCAACAAACATGACAGAGGCACCCACATTGGAATTACTGCTTCCAATACATCCTTGTTTCAAGTACAAAGGTGACCAGGTTTGTACATCTATCTTTTTGGGACATGCAGATGATGCCTGTGGTTTTAAAACAAATGGCTCTTCACTCAAAAGTATTCTGGAATCTGGGCTGAACAGAATATTTTAGAGTCCAAGGATGAGCACTGTGCAAAGTAGGTTATGTCTGCCTCTAGCCCACAGTGCTTGGTGGGGCTCTCTCTGTTTTCATGTCCAGCTTTCCTGTTCATGCAAGTCCCTGAGAGGCATCACCAGGTGAAGCCTCCCATAAGTTGGTCTGTTCCTTGATAATTGTCCCTCTTTAATTCAAACCTGAAGAACAGATTTGTCCCAATGGCTCACTGCTTTCCTTATCTCAAGGTTCCCCACTGCAGAATCTTGTGCCATTCACCATCAAGCACTGTACTGCAAAAGGACAAAGACAGCATGAGAACAAGAATCCATTTCACAAAATTCCCTGAGCTGTCTGGAGTTAGATTTTCCAATTTTTCAAAGGACTTTTGATCTTGTGGACGAAAGCACAGTAAGACTAAGGGAGAAATTACAGTAGAAAGAATGAATTTAAGCTCCTGAGGGAGATTCTGATTGATAAATGCAAGAGAAAGTTACCTTCTTTGAAGTCCTTTGAAGGAGTCAATATGTGTGTGGATATAACCTACTTGAATTTAAAAAAAGCATTCAACAAGATTTATAATAAAGTTTTCAAGGAAGCTAAGAAGTTTTGATACACGAGGAGAGGTCCTTACATGTACACAACATTGATCAAAGAAAATAATAGGAAGTCATTTAGCTTTCTCAGAGAGTGAAAATCCACTTGGTGATCTGTGCTGGAGCTCCTGCTGCTTATCATGTTAAACAATGTAGGAAGGGTGGGTAAGGAGGTGTCAGCTTACTGGAGGTGCTGAGTCATGCACAGTAATAAAGGTGAGAGCTGATTGTGAAGAATTGCAAAAGGACTTTATGAAACACTGAATGCAAATTATAATAGGACATGAAGTTTGGCATAAACCAACGTGCACAGGAGAAAATAATCCTAATCTTGCATAAAGTGACATGCTAGGATTCATCTACTACCTCTTAAATAGAAAGTCCTGGTGTTATAAAAAACAGCTTAATAAAAATGTCAGTACAAAGTGCAGAAGCACTCAAGCCAAGCCAAACCAAACCCTGGCAATTCAAATGCCAGGCAAGAACAGAGTGTGACACAGAGATTTATGCCATTGTAGGAAAATTACACATGGGTGATTGATGGTAGTGGTACTTCCCAAATTCCATGTGAGTTAAGAGAGTAGTGGATAGAGAAAGTAATTTGGGAAAGAGCCAGAGGCCTTAGCTGACTTGCCTCAATTGCCTTGTCTTTGCTGTGATGTTATAGCAATCATCCCAGTGACAGCACTTGTGTCTAATTAATGGCTGGGGCAGGAATTATTATTTACAATCTTACCACAAGCCCCAAAGTCACTCCCTCCTCTCATGCTGGGTTGCAGCACACCACATATTCAATAACCATATGGGTTCTTGTCTCAAAATGCCTTTGGGCAGGACTCTGTTGTAACAGAGAAGAAATGACTGAAACCCTTCCCAGGTCTTGCCTAACCCACGATGGGCTGTGAAAGACAGACCAGGGTTTAACCATGTGTGCTCTCTCCCAACAAATCAGCCACAAGAAGTCTGCACAGCTGTAACCAGAGCTGGAGCTGAATTAGGCTCAGCAAACCCACCTTTGGTGGTTAGGATGGCAGTGGGACAGGTTATTTCATGTAGTGTTGGATGTTCCCAGCAGACACAAGACCCAGGATTGTGGTCTCCATGAACTCAAGAACTTTATCTTGCTACTCCATGTGCCAGTGCAGCCCCTGTGTGATGGGATAACCTGTGGGTAACCCACATGGGACATGGGTGAGACTGGACTGTCAAGAAGCACCTGCAGAAACCAAGCTAAAGTGCTTGAGTATCCAGCAGTGATTCATTAATGACTGTAAAAGTTCTAAATGTATGTTTCCATGTAAAAGTATAGGGCTTTTACATGGAAACCAGTTTTCAGGAGAATATATCCTTATTTTTGCCAGATTCATGTCTGTTAACATTTTCACGGTCACAACTTGGACACAAAAGGTAACAAAGGGTCACCTCTCTCTGATCTTAATGCATGAATCTATTTGCTTTTATTTGAAGGTGTAATGATTGCAAAACCTTGTACAGAGGTGAAATAATTCTTATCTTCTGGAGATTTACAGTAGCAATAAAAACAAAGAATGGTCTTCAAGCAGCAGTGCTGGAGGTGAGGCTGCAAAGCACCCAGTGTGGGGGAGGAACAGGAGCTTTATGAAGTTTGTCACTGGCATTTGGTCTAAGAAGTAGATACAAGGCTTGAAAAATGGATTAAGGTTAGACTGGGGCACATTAACAGACCACTGCTTTGTAATCACAGGGGCCTGGCAACACTTTGTTTTGGTTGAACAGACTCATTGTTTTCACAGCAGATTACAGGATAGACTTGAACCTGCTCAGCTGAGACAGAAAGGGCAGGGAGGCACCCCCACCAGAGGGAGATTAGTTGTCATGCTCTGACTGACCTTTCTGTGACTTACAGACATATCTCTACCCAAAGCCATCTCACCCAGAGATTATCCTCTTAAATTGCTGGGCTATGTCATCCTTCTGACACATCCAACAACGAGCTGCAATTCCTTATGCTTAAAATAGGGTGGCATCTTTTGGAAAAGGGAAAACTTCCGAGCACACCAGCCTTGTTCTTTACCAGGAAGCTGAGGAAAGCATGTCCCAAAGGCAGAAGAAAACAGCTCATTTCTTCTCCTGTTTGCAGGAAAGGGAATTAAGCTTGAGGCTGAAGTTCTCCCCTTGTTTTATAAGGTTCAGAGTCCATGCAGCTTGTTTGACATGTGTACTACTTATAGGAATATTTTGATCGTAAGAGTATTCAGACATTATAAAACAAGTTTCCTAGCAGAGATGATGTGGAAGCTTTAAATAGCTACATTAATAACAAAAATTAATGACAAATAAGAAAAAATGTCCAGCCCTCAGAACCTTCCATGCATCCATTATCTACCCACTTGAATTTCTTAAGCACTGTAATTATATGAAGATTCTGAAGCGATTTTCAGCAATTTATAATTACCTGGCTATATGCAGTATGATTACTTGACATGAGCATTGGATCAACTACCAAGAATCAGATCCTCAGATCTAACAAGTTACCAATGAAGCATAAATACATATACTAAAAATTAGAGAATGCTCATGTAAATGTATCTAGTGATCCTGTGAAATATCTTAGATTGATTTCTACATCAACTGAACTGCTGGGAAAAAAAGAGCTATACAACCCAAACTTACTGATTTTTTTTTTTCTCAATGGCAAATAAACAATAAATTTGCCCTTGAACTGAGAAGAGTTGTGTAGGAGGGAAGTAAAAACCTTGCTAGAGGCGTGATGGCTCCTTATCTGTCCTTAAAAGACCTCTGCTCCAGCCAGGAGCAGAAGAGAAACTACCATTTCAATGCCAGGAAAACTCACTATAACTTGAAAATTCTAGAAATTCTGTTCAAAAAGCAATTAGGAGTACTCATGCAAATATTAGTAAAGAAATTATATGGAACAAAATATGTTACTTGAGAAGAATCCTGCTGATTCTCTCCCGTATCATCTGGATTGCTCTGGATTGGATTACACCAGACATCAGGGTACCTTTCAACAAAATATGGTGCCACAGTAAAATACTTTTTGGAAATGATCTACTGCTAAGTGCTTTTTTGATTAATTAAAACCAAATGCCTTTCTGTGAAGGGTGTTTTAAAATCATTACCAAGATCAGCTGTGCTGCTAGTAAAACAGAAGATCCCCCCAAGAACATAACATCCATGGTTAGCAACAGGGATTTAGTAGGCATGACTTTACAAAGCATCTTTAATCTCATTATTTCCTTATCACCTGGTAATTTAGAAGGTATGTGGTTTTCCACATAAGGCCACAGTCATCAGGTTTAAGAGGATGATCTCCCACTCAGATGTTTACAAATCTGATGGAGATGTGCACCTACAGGACCCTGATGGGACTCTCATGCAGAAATGCAATTACCATCACACCAATGCACCCTCACAGCCCCTGCCTCAAGCAGCTCAGCAGTTATAATTTTAATTGTTACAGTAGGATTGGAGGACATAAATAGGTCTCTTCCTGTGGATCCCTTGCCTTCTGCACAGGCCAAGGCCTGGAATTTCCCTGCTGATTTCCTGCAGCCAACCTGGGAGCCATCACCACCCCTTCAGGGCTGGTGAGTGACTTGACTTGCACAAAGGCTGACAGGAGTGAGGAAATCAGCAGTGCTGGACCTCCTGGGTTTTAACTCCATGCAAAGGAGGCAGAGGAGCCCTGGCACTTGGGCTGTGTGTGCTCTCCGTAATTCATGGAACAGAACCTTTAAATTCAAGCATTATTGTGGGCTTTAAGAGCCCCTTGCTACAGCAAGAGCTGCAGGGAGCAGCAACAAATGGTGATAGCATCACAGGAGGTGCCTTATCTGCCCTTACTGACACATTCCTGCTGGTACCTTACCTGCTGCAACTTAAAGTCATGCAGGAGTTAAAGTGTAACTTCTACTTACAGAAAGCTGATGCTAATTTTCACAGCACTGCAGCAAACTGAAGGATGCAACACTGATGGTTAATTTGCCTTTAGACAAGCATTCTAGTGACTTTAAAGTTGAAATAATGAAACTTTATTTGAGAAAGGATTATGTCAAATATAGAGGATAATCTCTTTTATCAAGTTCAAAGCCAAGTGCTTTACTTTTCAGAACAGACAAAATGATGAAGCATAGATGTACTCACACACACACACACAAAAAATTTAAAAAAAAAGAGGAAAAAAATCCCAGAAACCAAACCAAATCCCCAAAACCACATACACATACCCCCCAAACAAGAGAAAAAGAGCTCAGTTTGCTTTCTCTTCTCTAGAGCTGAGCTGGCTGTAAATGTAAGCCAGCTGTCTGTGAGGAGCTGAGAGCTCTCCTTAAGGAATGCAGCGCCAGCACAGCCCTGCTCTGGCCTGGGTTTGGCAACAAAGAGCACAGGATGACATCTCTGATGCCCAACATCAGAACTTGAAGACACAGTCAGATGGCTCTGATTTTCACTGCCAGAACTAAACTTTATTTCCATGTGTATTACATACCGGTATTTGATGCCAAGTACATTAAAATTACTTTAACAGAGGATTTAAGTGAGGAATACTTATTCTTCACTAAACAAGAAGGAATGTAAAAACCTATAAGAAAAAAACTGTTTAAGCTTTGTTTTGATTTTGGCAAACCAAACAGTTAAGTACTCTTCTGTTCTCTCCTCAGATCTTTCAAAGTACCAAAAAAGTATCTTTTTTTTTTATAATCATGCAGCTGAAGAAAAAAAATAGTCTTACAAAATCCATTTCTTACGCTAAATATGGTTACAAATCAGAGTATTAAACACAAAATTCCCAATTCCTATTTTTAAATACAAATACTGTATTATATTATGAAATGGGGATAATTAAAATATATCAATGACTACAAATCTAGTAATTTAAAGCAAACAAACATGCTGTTTGCTGTCATGTGGAAGAATTAGGATATTGTATGGTTCAAGCACTGCAGTAATTTCTGTCAACTCCTTGATGCCCAGAATGTCAAACTGCCAAACACAAAGAGACAAGTGTTCAGGTCTGAATAGCACCAGGTGTTTTTCTTTTTCCCGCCCCCCCTTTTAAAGTTATTAACATTTAATAAAATGAGTGACATTACAGCTTCCTGAAAGTGACATGCACGAGTAGAGAATTCGTTTTGAGTTTCCAACTAATAAGCTGAAAAGTTTTAGACAATACTGAACAATTATAATGTATTTCATGGTACACATGAAAACAGTGCTTCCACAGTATATCCTCAGTTCTCAAGTACAAAAATATCAGTTATGGGTAGTCAATAGTTATCAAAATTTTTATTGGTACAGAATGAAAGCAGCATTTACTTTATTGTTTTTTTAAACCATACATCATAAAATTCCCTAGTACACATGTGGAGGAGTGAAATAGGCTCTGTACTATTTACCTGCTACTGATCCTAAGGCCAGATTCAAAATCTTTCGGGCCAAAACCAAACAATGTAATTAATAGCTAAGGGAAGGCAGTTCCTCAGTGTGAAAGGTCAGCATTTAGAGTTTTACTAAAACACTATTCTTGAAACAATACATCACTTAAATGTATAATTACATACACTACAAGTGAAAAACAGGTTTTTATTAACAAGAACTATTGAGACTGGGCATAAACATCTTAACCACAAACCCTGGAAATATTATGGATGCCTTGATGTGGCCCTTTTTGGTGAGAGAGTAAGAACAATGAAGTATGGCTTTTCAATCTTCCTTTAAAAGCATGTTTTATAAAATTTTGTAAGCTTAAATTATCTTAGGCCTTAACATTTTCCAGTAACATCATCTACTAATTAGAAGCATTAATTAAATCAGTATATTAAGCAATTGGCTGATAGCTGATCACCAGCAGAACAGGAACTGTTTGCTTTTGCTGTTGTTTTTTTGTCTTTAAGGGAGGTACTTTTCTAGTGAGAGCCATCCTACAGTACTATCAAATATTTCAGAGGTTACTACATAGCTTCTCAAATAAAATCCTCAACACTTTCATTTTCCAGCAGATATTTATACCAAGCATATGCAGAGAGCAAATACAATCAAGTGCAGACAGTTCAAAAGTATCTCTCAAACACATTGTTTTACAGTTATCCTCTGCAAAATAAAAGCCCCTCCTCACCCCAAACAGATAGGGTGAGAAGGGGAAACAGGTCTGTCATTCATGTAGGAGTTTGGCTAGCATAGTTTTATTAAAGTTGTTAACAAAAATAGTTAAACATTTTTACAATTTAACATCCAGTCTGACAAAAGGCAAATCAATGAAAAAAATACAAAAAAGTAAAAAAGTGCACTACCCAGTCCAGTATTTTGCTTTAAATTCATGTCACTTACAGTATATGAAAAATAAACCCAGAAGTGTAATTACTTTAAAATACACCGCTTCCGTATCTCAGTATTTTACACATATATTCTATAGTGGAAGAGGAGATCTCTTAAAAACTTTACTCTTAAAATATTGAGGTGCATATACCAAGTGGGATAGACTTGGCAAGTTAAGTTGCAGTAGAGAATCCTTTCAAATTTGGCATTTCACTTACATACCTTACTGTGCCAGCAAGGTCAGTAATACCTAAACCTTCTAGAAAGAACAGTAATTTTGTTTAATGCAGATTTACTAATACAGACAACTACAAGAAATGGTGAGGTCAGCAACTCTATGGGATCTTAAGGAGATACGAGTCCTGATTTAGTTGTCAAATGGAACAATGTCACAACAAACTTTTAAGGCCATGTTTTATTTGCTGATTAATGGACAAAAGGCAATGGATTCCCCCCCCACTGAATATTTTCTTGAAAGTCTGTGCTCATAAAAATTATGAAAAGTTGGAAAGACTTAATTATTGAAACTTTAAATATATTTTACACAATCTTGTTTGTACAAAAATACAAGTTAAATATAAACATAAAGCAATCATGATAATTTTATGTAAATCCATTTTGTGATATTCTGTTATATATAAAAAAGTTTCGCAGCTCTGTCTCATTTGTGAAAAGATCAATACCAGATTGAATCACTACTGGCAAAGGGCCCTAAAAAGCACACTTCAGCATTAAATATGTTTTACAAGGTAAGTACCATTTCCTGATTTCATCTTCTAAAGACTGGCAAAAGATAGGGCAGTATGTCCATAAACCAACAAATAATTTGGCTACAATGTCATAAAACACAAACACACAAATCTGTACAATAAACCAGTAGCTATGCAGTACGAACTAGTTACACACACGTACACAGACATGGAATGGAACTCAGTGAGATGCTGTTTGTAATTCACTGTTCTTCAGCCTGGCATTCTGTCTGACTTCATCAAATGAATAAGACTTCGTTACCTTTCCATTCTTAAATACTGTGTGAAGCAGGTCCTGCAAGAAACACCATTGTTTTAGCAAGAGTGATTTGGCAAACACAGGTTACACAAACCCTAAAGCAAGCACACAAACCCAGCCTGATAAGGCTGGAACTTTGACTGTCAAGATACTGAATCTTTACAGCTTTTTCTGACACCTTTCACTAATAGTTACACAGAAGAAAGGGCTTGGGTCATCCTGTGCACACACAGCAGCTTTGTGCTCCCTAGTCCCCTGAGTGGGGTAGCTACACCTGGCCAAAGCAAAATACACACTAAATACACCTTGCTAGAGCTGTTTGTAAGAAAGGTAACATACAACCAATCAAATACAATTCAATTATAGAGGTTTAAATGAAGTATTTTCTACCTCTAGGAAAAAAAGTATTTCTTCACCGTGCCTTTTATTTATGTATTTTGTAAAACAGCGTATCAGGACAGGCTCAGACACAGCACACTGGAAGGGCAACAAGCACAGCTGGCAACAAAAGTCAGCACAGCAGCAACACTGAGCAGTCCCTGCATTTGGTGACCTACTGCAAGGACCTTTAGAGAAATGGGCCCACAGAAGGAGACATTTCCCTGTCATTTCCAGGGAGCCCCAGAACTGGTACCACACCAATGATCCTCTCTAATTTCCTGGGACCACAACATTTTAATGAATAATTTGACCTGTCAAAAATGAAGGGACAACATATTCCCCAATTTCAGAGCCAAAGTCTTGCAGTTTATGTTGAAGAGATTTCTCACCATTAGGGCCTTTCCTCTCTAAGTATATATGAATGTTCATAATTAACATATGTACAGGAATATGTGCATAGAAAAGTTACAAATATATATAGTATCTTTGTGTCCAGAGCATAATGTCTTCAGTGTGTATAAATCAGGTTTTTTTCATCTTGAAATTACTCAGAGATCTAAGTTTGAGGCTTACAGTTACATAAAGCAGTGTGCCTGGTAAGTACCCTCTGACCAGTGGTACAAAACCAGCTTCTGTACACCAGAAAACTTTCAACTTCTAAGAGCAGAAGTGCAATTTAACAACTTATTTTCAGTCCTCTTAACTTGGGAAGAGACTCAACATGCAGTTTAATGATTCACTGTTGGACACTGAAACACAAGACATATCAAACTGAAAGCCTGAGATTGGCATAAAGTTTGTGCTTATTTCATGGAAATAGCATTCCGTTTTACAACTGTAAAGAATTCACAGGGAAATTGAAGTCCTGAATCTTTAAAAACTATGGAACTACTCTGTGTACAGAGCATTAATTCCTGAAGGAACTATTTTAAAAAAATCTCAGTGGGGAAGCAGAAACACATTTTAGTTACAGCTGTAACTAAAGTTACACTCTTTCTAAAGCAGTTACAGCTGTTCCACCTCCACCAAGGGTCACTACTCAAATTGTGCAATATTGGCCAAACAAAACTACCTGGCCAGTATATATTAGGCAACACTGAGACTTTAGTTTTGAGGAAAAATGGTAATGTTCTCATGTTTCTAAAGACAAAAAAAAAAAAAAAAAAAAAAAGACAGATCTGTAATTGTAAAGCCAGAACATTCCACTGTCATTCTAACATTCTACTGCTACCAAATTTGGTACTGAGGTCATTTTTGAGGTAATAAGATGGGAGTTGAACAAAATGACAGATCAGAAACAAATTCTGAAATTAAGTTATAATCTGCTTTATCTCAGTGTATTTTTGCATGAAGAATGATAGTATAGATTTTGAAAATTCATACCTGCCCATACTCTTCAAGATCTCCCTTGCCTTCCTCCAGTGTCACATACTCCCCAGCAGGTGTCCTATGCAATGACAGCCGTCCTTTCTTTGACCTTTTGTTGGGATCAGCTACAGGATCTTTGAAGACATTTATCTAAAATGAAGAGGATTTTAAAATTTTTTTAGGAGGAAAGGGCTTTGTGGGACCTAATGCAGATGATGGTAACAGAACAGGAAATGTCAAACAGGTTTTCAAATGGGGAGGCCTCTCCAGAAAGCAGAGGGGTAGAAGTTGTGCACAGACGTACCCCAAGGCCGTTGGTCACCACGTAACTACATTTGAAGGAACAGTTTAAGAGGTCTCTGGTTAGTTTCTGCAACAAAGCTCCACCAGATCCAAAGGCAATATTCTCAATACTCCATTTATTCTTCTTCATTCCCTCCACAATCTAATTTTAAAAAAAAGAAAATTATGATTGAGTATACTTTTAGGCCATGACATTTTCCCATAAAATTATACTACTTAAGCAAGATGCTTTTACAGACAATTAAGCCAACTAACATTCAGTTTCCAGGAGATATATGTAATAATTTGGTCAATACCTGAGACACTGTTTGCATTTTTATTTACAGCTCCAGTGTGGAACTGGAAAGCTTTTGCTGTAGCACAATACCAGGCCAGCACATACGCTTCCCAAACTAAGGTGGCACAGTGATGCAATGCCCAGAGAAACAGAGCTCTGCAGAAAATAAAAGACTTCTTGGGAGTATTTCAGAGCCTTCCAACTTCTCAGAATTATGGAAAGACCTGGAAGCAGAGCCTGTATCCTGAGAGAATGCAGCCATCCTGCTCTACTCCAGAAAGTTATTACCCTCTGTGAGCAATGACTTGAACAGAGCAATTCTCTTGAAAATCTCATTGAACTTGCTGATGTTACTCTAGACAAAGATAGGAAATGAAACTACATAAAACTGCTCACAGAGTTTGCTGTGCCACCTTCTCCAGCAGGTACAGATCAATGTGAACTGCACTCTATTAAGAGTGGAGGTGAAAGTTACTGTACCATTTCCCTCCACCCTGATTCTACCCTGACAAATGTGACATCCTCTAGCCTGGAGTAATGGGTGCTCATTTAGTCATGCTCATAAAGGGCCAAGATTTGTTTCCCTGACCTGTTACTCTTATGACAGCCTGAAATGATGGCTATAGCTCCAAAATAGGAGTTCAAACTCTCTTCTTCTAACATTTTACTATCAAAAGCAGGTGAGTGAGTGAGACAGAGTGGGTGAGACAGCAAAGTACCATCCATCCAGAAAAACAGGAAGATGAGAAGCAGAATGGAAGAACATAATCTATGGGGAAAAATGCAGAGTTTCAAAAATCAGCATAGTCAGAAATCTGGTAATATTTTGGGCAATCTTAGTGTCCTGCATCAAGAAGAAATGCCAGAATAACACTGAACAGGACTGTTTCAGGAGCTACTGATGTCAAGCTACTTTTTTAAGGGACAGCTAAGGTTCATAGAAGGGGAGAAAAAAATGGAAAACACAATTTCAGACGGTAATAAAGTGGTAGTGTAAACAAAAGAGCACAGCAGTATTTTGTTTATGCACTTAGTCACATGCAGACTATCTTCACAGATACTCTCAGTCTGAATGCCTGACAGGGCCACTCCACAGGACACGTGGACAGCAGAGCCATCACCTTCCCAGGACATGCTGGGAACACCTTCCCACTACACTCCTGTCACAGATTTCCCCAGGAGAAATCTTATCAGTGAGTTTCCATCATTCCAATGGTACCAACTTACTCAGCCTCACTTGGCAAGTCAAGCAAAATTAATGTCAAGCTCTACCACCATGACTTCTACTTAAGAGAACCCTCTGTAAGCTTCATATCCTGAACAAATGTCCTCTTAAATACATGACAGTCCTGTGGATTTTAGCAGTAGACATCATACACTCTCAGTGAACAAGAGCAAAAGTTATGTTTATTTTCAGGTAATTAGACTCTCCTGGAAGCAGTTAAAAGAGGCACTCAGGAAGATAAACAATTGAAATTAATTAAATTCTCCTTTAAGTACCTCAAAAGTAACTACAGCTGACAAAGGAAGGCTAAGAAATGCTATTTTGTACACCTTCTACTTGAGAACAATGCCCAGTGGTGCCATAAGAAATGAGATTTAACTGGGCCTGGATATGGACTCAACTTATCTGTGCTGTCTTTTAAAGAATAAATACAGGTGAACTCCCCATGGTTCTGTCCTGACCCCGAGCAGGCTTGAAGCCATGTGAGCTGCTGGCCAAGCCTGAGCCAGTATGTTCTGCCCACCTCAATGTACAATGGCAAAGGGCAGGAATGACACTGAGCTCACTTGAACACACCTGCAAGATATCTCCTGTACAAACACCATCCTACACCAAGGCACGTGGTGCCGAGGCTTCATGTTAATTGATACCTGCAGGTTAACAGATGTTAGTGCAAGAACAGCAGAGCTGGGCCATGGCTGCTTAACCCTCGTGCCTGGGTGAGAAGAAACGTGAACCCCCTTGCAGCTCCTGTTCCTGCTCCCATTTACAGATGGCTTGTTCACCTCATGCTACAGGCACAACTCCTCACTTACTCTGGGTGAAGAACTAGCTTCTATTTCCATTCTCTCAAGGGACTTCCTTACTCAGTCTGGATTTCCCTTCCCCTCCTCACCAGACAAAGATCAATCTAGGCTGAAAGACAGCTCTGACTGTACCAGTGACCCACAGCCAAGGCCCAGATATTATTATTTCTTCCTGAGGTATGGAGAAGAGATGGCACACAGCAGCAGTAGTAGGGAAGAAAAGGGAGAGATCTGAAACAACTGAAGCCTCCCCCAAAGGAAAACAATACAGAAGAATTTTTTGCTTCATACTTTCAAACCTATACAGGGAGAACAATTCGGGTGTCAAGGTTTTCACCCACTTCCTCTGACCATTATGAGCATAATTAACACATGAACTGTGACTCCAGATTAGAGGATTAATTTTGTATAAAAATTTAAAGACATCTGGAAATTGAATGTTCAAAGAAAATCATTGAAAGTGTGGAGTTAGCAGATTGGAATGATTTTTGAAAGTGAAAATGCAAAGTAAGTCAAAAAAGTTTCCTTACCTGTTCTACCAGCATCCCCTATTAAAACAAAGAATTTTAAAATCCAGTTTATACTCTGAGTTGTTTTCTATATTGTTGTTTCAGCTACTTTGGATAGCTAAATCAGATTACTGGTCATTACCCATTTTAGACCTTCCTACTGTACCCATTACCTTTGATCTGATCTGTAACAATAAATCATGCCTAGAATTGAAAGCTGATACAGAATACTTGGAATAAAAATCTTGCACAGGCTACAAGAGGGGTGAAAAAAGATGGCCACAGTGATACATTTGTATTTGCTCATGTGAACTCCTTTTGGAAAAGAATTAATTATACTTCAGTGTTGGTTTGGTTTTGGTAGGTTGTTTTATTTTGGGTTTTGGTTGTTGTTTTAGGGATTTTTAAAAAAGGTTATGCTATTATACAATCTTCTAAAAGTCAGCTTGGTAAAACCTGGGGTTTGCTGACATAAAAGGATGAAGACATTCACAATATTTAAATAAAACTAAAATTAGGTTGCAAAATCGTGGTCATTTTGCTCCAACCTAATTTGCTGCTGTCAAATGAAGAATGCCGCTTTCCTTCCTGCCTATTTCTCCCAGCTCAAAACAAGTTTGCTTTCTTCTGCATAGTGCTGGCAAATATTAGCCCCTTACTGGGGTACAATTTAATTCACTAGACCACAAAAATGATCCCCTTTTGGCCGAGTTAATTTGCTGCTACACTTGGGGTCTAAATTGTTTTAATGACTAGTGGTTCAATGACATGAGGCACAGCAAGATTTGAGTCAGAAAGAAATGAGAAGATGCCACAGGGCAGCAGTGATCTCTCTCTTCTGTATGTCTTGGGGAACTGGATCTTCTGCTCTCTTTTATTACATGTTACAGGTAGCTGTTTCATAATCAATTACAGCCTCATAAAGAAAATATATAAACAGGCAGATCACCTGAACAAAGGATTGCTTATTCTGCCTCCCATTCTCTCCCATTAGCTGTTGCAATTGTTTTCCTGCTCTATTTAGAACTTGGAGAGCAGAGCATTTTTCACTCTAGCACAAAGATTTTAAAATACTTGCTTTAATATTTAATTAGAATGGATGCTATATGACATCCTTGAATTTTGTCCAGTATAACTTAGAAAAAGCAGCCAGGGTTCCTTACAAGAAAGGATAGTCCAGTTTCTGTCCTCTCACAACTCATGAAAATCTCAGCCATACACACTTGCCTAAATCAGCCATGAGCCCTGTTAGATCATTGGTCAGAACAAGCAGAAATATTTTTCTTCTGTGTGGGTTTTGCTCTCTTTAACAGAGTGTCTTCCCCTGCTATCTAACGATTACACTCTGTTTCCAACTATTAACTTCTCATGCTCGTGTTATGTTAAGCATATTAGCATAGTTGTACATTCTCAAAAACCCATATGGGACAAAAAAATAGAATAGAATTCACTTTAAAGGCCATTGAAGGGGGAAAAAACCTGCAGAGCATGACTGCACTCCAGTTGGTCTATCAGATTACAATCTCAGTATTAACTGCTCTCTAGGGATCTGAGTGACAAATCTCAGTTCTGTCATTGAGGTTCACATTATGTGCCCACATTAGACATGCAGATGGCTTCAGACTAACTAAAACCCAAAACTGATACCTCCCTTGCTCATAATTTTTAGAAACAGCAAAAGTCAGCTTTGTTGAGGAGAACCTAAAGATGTGTCAGTCTAGAAAGCTAAGACAAGTGTCAATAAATTCAAGTAAAATTAATCTTAACTTAATTCAACTTATTTCTGGGTTTGAACTCTAATACAGCTGGAGACTCAGGACAAACCAGACAAAGTCAAATCCTCTTCCTCTTACATGCCCTTTGTCATCTGTAGTTACTGCAGTTTATACCTTTATAGTCATATTGTATTACCCAGTATCTACCTCTAGCCAAAAGTGGTGAATTTATTACTTATTTCAAGCATGCAGAATTTAGTAAATAATTTATGTTTTGGTAAAATTGCAATTTTGACTCAGACTATAGCCTAACCTTTTACACATAGTTCCAGGCTTCTCAACTAATCCTTAGTCTACTATTTGCTCAAACAAGGAACTTGCTTTGCTTACCCTAGGTTTTAAAAAGTTTCCTTCAAAACTACACCTTCAATATGTGAGGACAAGCAGACTTCAGATAGATAACTAATGAGCCAAGCAGTTAATTACTACTGCTGCAGCACAGTGATCATGCAGTGTGCCTTAGACATCAATGAAATGACCAAACACCGCCACATTTTGATCTCAATGAGATTTGACAAGCATGATGAAAGCAAACAAAAGGAGAGACAGTGGAAAGAGAAGGCTTACAACAGGGGGATTAGAAAATGCCTTTTAGGGTTTTTTATGCATCTTAATTTCCTGTGGAGTATTAATGAATTTGTTTTATGCATTATGATATCACTGCCAGTGTCTGGAATGAAGGGCAGGGGTGGGGGTCAGCAGTCTCTGCTGCAACATCTGATTAGTTGTAACAGAGTCCAGATTAAACATCAACCTTATCAGTGTCACCCTGACACATGAACAAGATCTCCTACCTCTTGCAATGTGTTGATATCCACACCATCCCCTTGAATAACTCTGAGATACGGTGGCAACAACTTATAGCCTTTTGAATTCTCTGTAATGGGAAACCTCTTCCCCAAGATCTCCAAGACCTATTGAAAAGTGGAAAGAAGATCATGAAAAATTAAAATAAAAACCTGCCATTCCAATAAATAAAACAATTTCCACATTTGAGTCATGCTTTTTCTAAAAAATTAAAATAAGTCCATAAATAAACCCACATAAACATGCTCTAAATCTATCCACACACAAAAAAAGCATGCCAGCCATTGTGGTGGAAGCCCTTAAAGCAATCATAGACAATATGTTCTTTAAGAAGCTGCACCCAAGAGCTAATCAGAACCATGCTTCCACCCTTTCTCCCTTTGCTTGATGTGACTTTTTGTTATTAAATCTATCAGCTGAAGATCCTGCTCTTCTTTTGCCCTCCCTTAAGATGGTGGATGAACCTTTCAGTTTTTTATGATTCTGTAAGCCACGAATATTTAAAATTAAACACTTCAGCTAGGAGATTTTCTTATCAGCTCTGATAAAGATCATTCAAGTTCCTATTTGTGATATGCCACTTATCCCAGAAGAAAAAAAAAGTGTTAAATCTGTGTAGATCTAATCTGATAGAGTACCAATGTAACTAACATTGCCCCAGCCTTCTTACTTGGACAGTGCTGACAGTTACTCAAATTCAGAGGTAACAACAGCTTTTATTATGAAACTCAAACAACCATTATGCTTTCTAAAGAGCAATAAGGCAAGAAGCATTTTTCAATGTGGACTCAGTGCCACTGACTTAAATGCACATCTTATAAAAGAGAGAAGAGGGCTACACATGTATTTATAGCACAAAATCATGAATTACATTAACAGGAGATGCCAAGACACCTAAACTTAGCAGTAAGAATTGTTATTGACCTGGCATTTACTAGCACTGAAGTGGTTTCCCTTTGCATTTGTTAAGTGATAAAAGCTTCTCTTTATAAAAGCATTCCAACATCACTACGTCAGCAAAACTGGTAACTTGCAAAAGCTTCAAGAACCATATGCAAGAATGGAATTGATGAAAAATATCAAACTATTTGAACTGCAAAAGAGTTTTCATATATATACACTGAGGTGAAGTAAACATTTTATATTTTTCATAGGTCCCAATCAGCCAGCATCAAATATATACAATGCATACCAAGTTAGAGCCTTATATGTTTGTTAGCCAGTCATTACAAAAAACCCAAACAATTGCCCTCCCAATCTTGTAGAGAAATGGTTTCAAGAAAGGATTACCTTTAGAACAGTGTCAAGGGGATTCCCAGAATCTGGTCTAATGATAAGTGGTGCCTCTGGACTTCGGGCTTCAATTATATGCCTTAGGTCATCACCCCATATTTTTTCACAAGCATTGAAAATGTCATAGCTGTCACTAACCACAGATACAGGCACTGAAGAAAACTGTGTTACTATGTGTTCAAAAGCATCTTTTTCATGATCTTTCCCCCAAGCTGTTATGGTACTGCAAAGGAAATTGGAAAATTCATATTAGAATTGCATTTACATGTCATTCTACATTTCCTATCAGCAACAGTTCAAGGCAATGATAAGCAGTATGATTACATGACAGCAGAAACTATGTGCTTATCAGGTCTGTGTTGCATGGATTATAAAGACACTATATGCTAAATAAACAGACTTAATTCAGACAGTTAGGGAACTACAGATGCAGGAACAGAACATCTGCTCTGACAACTTCATGCTACAAAATGGGAAGTCAAGAATGAAGTACCTCACCATGTGTTAGAAAAATCTAAAGAAGAAAACAGATTTTTTTAAAATAATGATATAAAACAAATATTCTCACTTATACAAACAGTGCTCCAGAGGAATCTCAGAACATTGCCCTTGGTACAAGGCCACAGGAGAGCACATAAAACAGAGCTGCTGAGAGCAGTAGTAAATTACTGAATGCAGCTGATCTGCAGTAGCTGCTCAGACCAGCTGACATTAGTGACTTCAGTAACTTGCATGCATAAACCTAAAAATGCTCTCATGCACAACATAAGAGTCAGTGGGCATTGAATTTTTACCTTAAAATTCCAGCATTATCTGCTATGTGGCCAAACCCCAGATCATGGTAGGAGGGAGACAAACAAACTTTATTTCACAGAGGTTGGTGCAGTCTCAGAAGAGCCCTACTGACACGCCAGGGCAAGCACCACGCTCACAACACCACCTTGTATTGGAGGTTGTGGAACAGTAACACAATTCTGTAAAAATCTGGGTCTCTTGTATGAGACCCTTTTTGTCTATTAACTTGGAGAGGGTGACTGCAGTCACATTTGGTGGTGCAAACTTTAGGCAGGGCAGTTAACCTCTGCTCTAATGCCACCACTTTAATATCCTGGGCAAAAGACACTTGATCTTGACTCCATGTGTTTGTTTTTGCTTTCATTACAAGAAATTTTATAGTAGTTTTGATCATCAGATATTTCAGACAAAAACTGTCACATCTATTGGTCAGGCAGGAGTTCTAGAGTGGCACTACAGCAATGGTACAAAAGTTCTGTGAAGCAGTGCTGCTTTAAAGATGATCACTACCCTACAAGGGTTATTCATGTAAGCCTTTCTGGCAATCCTAAGTGAATAACAACTATTTAAAATCAATAGTAAATATTTAACTGGGTTTTGTGCTCACTGTGAAACACACAAACAACCTTGTTTTATATTCTCATTTCAGTGTGTAGACATGCAACTGAAATTCAAGGATTTGCATTCACTCCCAACCTTGTACAGGACATGGATTTGAAAAAAATTAAGAGCTCTCTCTCTCAAATGCTGGAGATCAATTTCCTTACTCTTAAAAACTTAAGATTTACCATTCTTAGTGATATAGCAAGAATTTACCATTACAAGTTACACTGATGACAAGCTTGAGAGTAACTGCCTCTTCTGGAGGGAGAACATGAACAGTTAAGAG
Source organism: Setophaga petechia (assembly GCA_024362935.1). NCBI lineage: Eukaryota > Metazoa > Chordata > Aves > Passeriformes > Parulidae > Setophaga > Setophaga petechia. Next base: position 8,801,237 of record JANCRA010000012.1, on the reverse strand, counting down.
TCCAGAACTGTTACTCACAGAGTTTGTCAATTTATATTGAAAATATTTAAATATTTAAATAATATTTAAAACAAAATTTGAACTTCATAGTGTGAATTCTCAATATCTATAGACTCTAAACTTTCAAGCTTACTCTAAAAAGAACTGATAAGAAGATTAAAGTTAAAAACATTTAAAATACATTTATAGCTAAGAACAAGCATGCTGCTTATGTGCCCCCAGAACATACAAAGGCATCAGAACTGCAGCTTCAACAGCTGGATCAGTCATGGCTAATACTGTATGATATATTTGTGGATACAAAGAGGGGTAAGAAAAGAATTACATTTTGTTAAGCTATTCTTACAAAAGCTTAGACTAGTATCTTACCTGTGTTCAGCAGCTGGAACAGAATATCCTGGAACTGGATCTTTTGTACCATAGTACTTTTTAATTAATGCAATTCCTGCTACAGTGTCTGTTCCTTTGAAGTTCACCAAGTGGGCTGAAGCTCCTATTCCTGCAGTCTGAAGAAGAGGCAACTGTCAGTTTCTATGCCAAGTACAGAAGCCTCCAGTCACCACCCAGCACTAGTTTGTAACAGCAAGACTTTGACTCAATTCCCACTTCACCAATATTCCCTTCATTCACTTACACTGGGAATACAGAGAAAAGCTCTCCCAGTCCAGTGCTCACAGTTCAGACATTGTACCCAGCCCCGTGCCAGACCTCCCCTCCACACTTAGCCCAAACACAGTGCTCTGTGCATTCACAATTCCAGAGCAGAACAGGGCCACTGAGGTTAACAGACACATCTACAACTCTTCATAGCTAGGAACAATCAGACTTTCCCAATTGTTAGACAAGCAGTTTTACCTCTTGTGAAGAAACTCCTCTGTAGCCAAAGTCATGCAGTTTATATTCCAGTCCTTCCAAGCTGCCAGAAGTCTCCAGCAAATATTTGGCCAAAATCTTTTTCTGCTCTCTAGAGTTTGTAGCCACTGTGATTGGGTACCATGACTGCACAAGAATTGTCTAAAACAAAATCCATCATAATATTAGTTGCATATTTGTTTAGAGCTTGACAATGCCCAACTGGCATTTATTCAGGCACAAAAAGGTCTATTTATTTTCATTCCCTGTTCAGAAAGTACTGATGCCTCCAACAGTTTGCTTTAGAGCTTAAGTAATTAGCCATTATAAGGTGGGCAAGGTATTGACCTTCTCAGGAGCTATCACTAGCTAACTACTGACACACAGTTCCCCCATCCTCCTTTTTTATGGATAAAAGTACCGCTGTGAATTTCCTGTACAATTATTATGAACCTTTGCCAGGTGGGGGAAAAGAACTAAAATAGAAAATGAAAGTTGCCAGAGATTTCCCGTAAAGCAATACAGGATTCAACCTTTAATTTAAGTGCATTAATATTTACTTAGAAAAATAGTGTTAAATTCCCAAAACTTACCTCAATCCAGTTTGTGAGCCAGTAACACTCTGGATCTGTGTTTTCTACTGTGAAAAGAACATTTCCTCTGGGAATTACAGAGCCCTCAGGAACCGCCTTTATTTCTATGGGAAGATGGCCATCATATTTCTGTGTAAGGGACAGTAATGTTGTTAAACAACAGGAAAGATGAGGACCTACAGTTCTTTTATTTGACTGCAATGGACAAAAGGCTATGAGTGAATAAAAGCTTTCTTCTTAATTTCTTTCAACTCTAAAAATAAACCCACCAGTCCAAAAAAATTTTTAAAAATCCATATTTATCAAAAAAGGGCAAATATCACACAACTTAATACCCTGTCTCTTTATCAAAACAAATTATGGTTATCAGTTGTATTCCTTGTGCAAATTGAGCCAGGAAAGCCTAAACATTCTATAAAAATACTTAAGTTCTACCCACAGAATGAGAAAGACTTACTACTCATTTTCTTCAATGCTTTGACATGTAGTAAGCTAAAAAAAAGTGTAGCTACTATTCATATTTTTTTAAAACCCACTAGTTTTGCTTAGTATGAATGTATGCTTTGTTCATTTATTACAGCAGGATCCATTTAATAACTATTTTAGAGAATATTTTCATCTTAATTACTTAAACTTCTTAAACATGAAGTCTTATATTGGAATGTCACTCCTTTGTCAGTCTTTTATCCTCAAAGGACTAAACATTGTGTAAAATACACCCTTTCAAAAAGAGTAGAGTTGCAAATAGCAACTCTAAAGGACTAATTATAACTTTCTGAAAGAGCTCTGCAAGCTGTACTGGCAATACTGAAAATGTTCTGGATAGTAATATATTTTGACAGAAAGATTCCCATGAGATATCCTGTTAAAGGCAACAAAAATTGCATCAATTCAGAGAAATTACAGATTCATAAGCAGCACCAAAACATTCTCCAGTACTCAACAGACATCAGAAATCTCTTCTACCTCACATTTTAAAAGTTTATGCAAAAATGTAATAACCTGAAGCAAACTGTGTTTATATACCACACAGGGTCTAGTTGTCAGATCTGAAGATATACGGATTAACAAAAGACAACAAAGCCTTCAAAAAGGCTCAAAATTATTTATTCACAATTCAATAAAGGCAAAAGTATAGTTAAGTGGAAGAAAGAATGAAAAGATTTCAAAGTTGCTGTAGGTGTTGATTTTGTCCATGGTAAAAAATGGTACAATCATGCCATGGCCCTGTATTATTGCCCTTTACGAAAATTTTGGATAGACTTGACTTGTACAATTTAGGACTTCCATCTCTTATCACTCATCACTGATTCCTGCCAACTTCCAGCCTTTACACCAGCCCACTGTTCTCCAGGAAATCCTTTTCTTTCTTCCAGCCCTTTACCCCATCAGTATTTACCCATTCATTTACTCTCAAGTACAAACTGATAGGTGAACATTTCAAATCCATCCTGGCACTTCCCTCCCACAGCCACTGCACCCTCCACTTTCCCTACCTCCCCTGAGGAACAGAGCTAGGGAGGAACAGGGGCAGCTGTGTGAACAAACACTGGAATTCAGGGAGCAGGAATTCTGTGCATAAAGGGCACACACAGACTCAAAGAGTCCATACACTTCCAGTTTGAGAGCCACCAGCATATGAGATCCAGACATGAAAATCATGTTTGGGTTCTTATATATTTAAATACAGACACAATTTTAATAGGAAAACTTGACAAAGGAATAAACACACACAGAAGGTATCTAGGAATGCTTATTTTGACTAGAACAAAAGTTGAATGGACTTAGTCAAGCCACACTACAACTCAGTGAGGACGGACATGCAAAATTAAAAATGTATTAATTCCGTTTATCCAAAGAGGGATCAAGCTTACTTTAACACAGATGAAAGCAGTTCACAATGTATTATGTAGCTTAAACACAAATATGGATTGAATTCACATTTGTAATTATTTGAACTGGATGCAAGTCCTCTACAAACCTCTCCATAACTCCCTCTTAGAAAACTGTGGGTTTATTTACCTTGTTGCCATTTGCAACACTTAGTTGAAAATCACTCTTCTCTTGCACACCTATGGTCCACACCAGTGTCAGGACGACATCAGACACATTAACAAAGAGATGTCACCATAAGACTACATACAATTAGGGTATCCAGGGACATATAAATGCAGAGGACTAAAAAAGGGGCTTTCAAATGCCAAAAATATTCATTCATCAAAATCCACAATGAAACTAAGCATTTAATTACTCTGCAGAGATTAGTACAGCTCTGATGAATACTATTAGTCTGAATCTGCTGCTTTCACAGAGAAGAGATGTCTGCAATTACTTAAAGTCTAACACTTTTTTAAACAAAAGGGGGAAAAGATAATTGTGAAAAGACTAAAGTTAAAAGGTTTTGTGTGTCAGAAGTGCTCAAGCCTTGTATTTTATAATAAAACTCAACACTCATATCTCTGAAAAATTTACAAAACAACTGAACAAAACATGTATTTTCTCCAACTATTTATACACCCAAGAAGTTGCAATGCTTTCTGCATTAGAGGAAACACTATAATTAATGACTAGTTAGAGAGAGAAATGTAAATGATGCAGGCAAGCACTGAGTGCTGCATCACACATGGAGAGCAGCCAACAAGCCCCCACTCACTCACTCACTCACAGGAGCTGGCTGACGGCAGCCATAAATCCTTATTACCTGCAAAGCCGCATTTGGCATCTGAAAGGATGGAAATTACTTTTCTCTAAGGAATTACAATTATATGATTATTCTTTGACAGCTGCTGCTCCCTGTACACTAAACATGAAAAGCTAAATTTATCCAGTCTTTACTATCAAGATTAAAAGGAGAGACTGCCATATTTATTCTACTGTTGATTCAGAAATCCTTCACAATGATCTCCAACTATTTTTGCATTTTTTTACCTCTAGAATATAGTTCCATCCCTTTTCATTGAAGACATCATCTTGAAAATGCTCCCTATATACTTCTTTGGCTTCCTTGATTTTCTCTTTGGTCACCACTTTACCTGGAGTTTCAGAAACAGATTAAAGCTTAGAAACTTGCAATATTCATCAACTGATAAAATAAATAACAAAAAGGTTCAGGTGCAGCAAAGTTACTTTGCCTTCAACAAAGATATGAAGGAAATGTCAAATGCAGAATGTTTAAATCAAACTTTAATTTACTATACAGATTAGAATGCTCAAGAAACCAAGAGGGTAAAATACACTTGTGGTTTGCAGATGACTCAGGAAAATTTTGAGATTGTTACTCTTTTATGACGGTCAAAAACCAGTCAAGAGGTTGAACAGCAGTGTTTTTCACAGAGGAATGTGTTGATTGTGCACGTTGGTACATGCAGCAAGGACACATCTGGCACAAGGGTTAAGCTGTGCCATTCCAGGGGGATCCCCATGGAGAGATTTTGCAACCAACCTTCGAGTGACCAATTGTGCTAGGAACCAGCACACTCACCACATTATTTGAATAAGCGTGCTGCTGGTGTAGGGCCAGTCATCTACCTTAGAGAACAGCCCTCAGATTGCTAAAGGCAAAAACAAAATTATCAAGTGTTTTGATTATAATGGAATTTCAGTCTTTGGTGGAATTGGTAGAGATGTTGATTGGATCAAGACAAAAATATGTGAGACATTTGACTAAAGTTTTCCTTTAGAGCTTGGCAGAAGGCAACATGCACTCAGGTCAGAACAGGTGATATTTGTACATAAGGCAAAAAAAATCTTTAACAGCACCAAGGAATTTTCACATGTTACTCTTAAAGTTATCAGTATAAAAATCACTTTCACATGTAGCTGCCATACTCAATGATCTAAGCTGAGGGCCACTCAAAATTTAAGGAAAATTAAAACTTAAGTAAATTTAAAACCATTATTGGTTTACACAGTAAACAAACCAGCAAATACAGAACTGAAGTTAATGTTCAAAATGCAAAGCGTATTTTCCATCAAATCTTCTCTCTGCTTGTGACTCTATGCACAGCTTTGGTCTCTTTCCATTTGTTTCAATTTTGCCCACTGAAGTTGCAACATGAACACCTTTTCATTTTTAATACACCACTGGCATAAATAAAGGCAGTAGAGAGGTGTATGGATTAAGAAGTTAATATCAATTTATGAGGGTGGACAACTTTTTTCACAATCACATTAATAAGATATTATGCATGCCACTACTTGTGGTGTATCAGGATAACCTGGAATTGTTTCAACTGTAAGACTACAAGCTTGAGAAAAAGTTAAACATTTAATTAGAGAAAAGGTTTTACTGGAATTTGAGACAGTTACCTTTTAAATATTTATTCAGAATGTACTGCAAGCCATAAAAAACTGTTTCTTCATATTTCACTTTCTTTAATTTGGAATTTTCAGTCTTCTTTTCACGACATTCAAAGTAGGAATACACTTTGCTTGTGTTAGGTGGATATTGCTTGTAGTGTGTAACCTACATCAAGAAAAATTTCAGTAAGAACTCAAAACATCACTACAAAGCACAAGAGAAATCATATTTGTACATTAAAGCTTAAAAATAACTCCCAGCTCTTCTGAACTGTGATTATTTATCCATTCACATTCTACACAAGTATTTACAGAATTCCCAGGTTTTTAATCTCTTTCAATTTTCAGTTCCATGGACTGCCCTCTGTTATTCTTTGCTGCTTTATCAAGTCTTCTTTCCCAAGGTTACTCTTCCCCTCCCCTGATGACCTGGCTTTGATTAACTGGGAAAGACACTGGCTGGGATTTTAGGAGCAGCACTGAACACCAATGTGCCAGGTCAGTTTTTGATCTGCCACACTCTGGCCAAGCCTAATAGCTACAGGAAGCACAAAATTCCATGCCACTACCAAACACCTGCTTGAATTTGACTTCAGTTTTGCAGGCTACCATCCCATAGCTCAGATAAACCCAGCCAGACTGAAGAGGGCAGTGGCAATGGCCTTTACCCAAGTGTCCCATTCCCAGTGAGCAGAGTGGGTCTCTCAAACTCTGGTTCCAACAAAGCCAGTTCACAAACCTGTTACTGTCAGTAATGCTGCTAAAATGTACCTGAGGTTTGTACCTCCCTACAAAGTTTGCTAAATGGGCTTTTTTTCAAAATTGGAAAAAGTTCACATAAAGGAAGCATGAGAAGTTGCTGCCTATATTACATGGAAACTGGCCACAAAACACACAATGTTATGCTGAATTCAACTCTTACAGCTTTTCAGAGCTCCTCATAGTAAATCTAGCCAGAAATTTACTTTGAGTAATAACAGCATTTGAAACAAGTACACTCTAAGCACCTGAAACCTTAAGCCTGCAAAGCAGACTCCATGCAAAATCCTTAATTCCATACTGAACAAAAAGAATACACAGAAATGACAGAAACTTTGCATGATCAATGTTTAAATTACAGAATACACAAATCAAGGTGAAGTATCCCCAAAGTTGAGGGTACCAAGAGTTTTCTTAAATTCTGATGGGAAGTTTGTGAACAAGCCTATACATTCCATAAGGAAAAACTGTTCCTACAACTGAGAAAGCAGCACCGTACATCAGAACAAAATTCAAATGGTTGGAAGCTCCCGTCTGAATACTTTTCAAACTCCCATATTTACAGGTTAGAGTATTAATTAATTATATGTTTCTTGCTGTTACTTACTCAAAATAACCTTAAAATTTTCTGTTTCTAATACTACAAGGAATTGGAAAAGGGATAGTTTTACTGTTTCTCCCTTCTTGTCCTACTTTTTTAAACACATCTCCAACATTCTCAAATAAAAGTTTTGAAGGATGCTTTACCTGTATTCCTAAAAGTGGACTTAAAAGGATTTTAAAATGACAGTTTCCCTTCTCCTCTCAAATGTCATTAAAATTTAGCGTTTCACTCAGATTGGACAATGAACTACTCAACTGAATTTCTGGTTCTCCTATACCAGCACAAGGCTGTTATGGTTGTGTTTCCAATGCTGCAAGGAAACATTCAAGAAAGGTCAATTTAAAGATCATTCCATTGTCTTTGCTTGTATGAGGTTTACAAGGCCAATCAAATAAAACCCAAGCTTGTCATTGCACGTTTTCTGCCCTGCCTTCAAACAAAGCATGGCACCACAGGCATTTAATGGAGCACAAACCTCTTCTGTTACAATTCCACAGCCACTCAAAAGCAGAATGCCTAAGAGTAGCAATGTTAGACCCAAAGACAAAACCTGGCTTTTAGATTTAGTTCTAGTTATTAATAAATGTCTTGCTTCACAAATTATAACATGCCCTTTTCTAGTTCTGTGCAGAATTTCCAAGAAGTACATCACACTCAAAGAAAACTCTCTGCATGGTATCATCACATTTAAAGGAAAACAAAATCCCTGCACAAAACAAAACACACACACACACCATCCTCTCTTCTTTAATACGGAGCAGACAAAAATAGGCTCCATTTAGACTCCAGGTCTTTCTAACTTGTGGGTATATGAACACACACACACACATATTGTGTATTAAATTGTATTTAATGCACTGTGAGAAAAAGATCCTGTAACAAATCCTTAGAATGTTCATGCACTGTAAAGACACGGAGAGTGGGAACTCCTTCCCTCCCACTGGTGCCACCAAGATAAGTTACAGCAACCTCATGAAAAATTTCACTCAGTTTTACAACTGGTACTGGACTTTTGAGTTTGTGATTTCAGAGTAAAGGTTCGACACAGAGCTCAGCAGCTGCAAGTGTACACAGCACATGTCCCAGAACCAGTTCTCCACATGAGTATCTCAATTCCTTGTGGCAAGCTCGAGAGCAAACCAAAGCAATGCTGCTGTTCTCATCACAACAGTTCAGTCAATGAAAACTACCTGCACAAGATAGGATACTCAGATTTCTTTTAGTAAGTTTATGCAACTTACCAACTATGGGCAAGTTACTGAAGCCAACACCTACATTGTAATGAATATCTATGTGATCTTCTACTCACATCTTGAAAATATATTAGACTTTGACAGTTCAAAGGCATCTCCTCCTGCTGTATGTTTTTCTCTGTCAAAATGGCTACAGGCCCAAATTAACTTAGGGTGCACAGTGCACCCACTGAGCTGCTGTCACCTTTTCTTATTGCATTTAAGTACATTCTTTTAGGGACTTATTCTAGCTCTGCTTTGAAGCAGATCACAAAACACTGTGCTCTGGCTGCGAACCATAACTTGAGAGCTGCAATCAGGCTGAAATGCTTACAGATTTATCCTTTATATTGCATACCTGGGGACACAGCTCCACCTGACTACCTTGCTGACAGTTTCAACCTAAAAAAACCCCACTCAGGTTTCTCAAACATTGCATCACAGGCTTAGCTATCTTTTCTGACATAAGATTAGATCTTAACCTGAAAATACATACTAGCTAGTGTCCAGAGGATGGTTTCTTCTAGGGATTAAAACATATATGAAGGTTTCATGTGTGACAGAAATATAATTTTATCGATTAAGTTCCCGTAAGTACTTGAAGGAGATAAGGAACTAACTTTGCAAGTCACATGTGTAGTATTCAATTATATCCTTCACACATTAAAATCTATTTAAACAGTGAAAATAAACATCCCTGGCAATTAAAATATTTACATCTGAGCAAACCTTACAGCTGTAATTTTAAAGATACTTCTTTTGCCATTCCACAAAGCTGCTAGTTTTACCTACAAAGCATAGTTTTTTTGAAGCATAGTTTTCATTGTCCAAGTGCCTTATAGTGTTGTGTCAGGTTTTTTCTTGTTGGTTTGTTTTGTTTTCAGTTGCATTCTTTGTGTCTTCTGTGAACTGTTCCCAGTCCTAGACCTTGACCTTTTTTCCACACTTTTTTTCACCACCAGGCATTTCACTACATGCCAAGCCTTGTAAATATTACTCAATATTTAAAGGCACAATCACAATCTTAAAAATACCACACTCAAGAGACCCTTGTAAATATTACTCAATATTTAAAGGCACAATCACAATCTTAAAAATACCACACTTCCCAACCACTGGCTATTTGAAGAGGGCTTATAAAAAAGATGCGGACACAGCAGGATCTGTAGCAACAGACAAGGAGTGATGGTTTTAAACTAAAGGAGGGTAGATTCAGACTAGATATAATAATTTTTTTGTAATGAAGTTAGTGAAACACTGGAGCAGGTTGCCCACAGAGCTGATAGATGACCCATCCCTAGAAACTCTCAAGGTAAAGCTGGATGGGGCTTTGAACAAACTGGTCTAGTTGGAGATGTCCCTGCTCATTGCAGAGGGGCTGGACTAGATGGCCTTTGAAGGTCCCTTTCAAACCAAAGTATTCTTTGATTCTATATTGTATAGGTGTGTGAGAAGTTAAGCACAAGACCTACAACCCCTGCTGAGTTATCTGGCCATTTTTGCTCCCAAGCCCTCAGACTTATCAGGAATATCTGCCCACAAAATGTCACAGCAGCTGATTGTACTAGCTGTCATTTCTGGGCTTCTACATGGGGGAATAATGCCCATCTGCCACAATGGTGGTCAGGAGGCTTGGCATGTACTGAAATGCCTGGTGGTGAAAAAAAGTGTGGAAAAAAGGTCAAGGTCTAGGACTGGGAACAGTTCACAGAAGACACAAAGAATGCAACTGAAAACAAAACAAACCAACAAGAAAAAACCTGACAACACTATAAGGCACCTGGACAATGAAAACTATGCTTCAAAAAATGCCTGATCTTTCCTTGTCTGATCAAGACTTGCATCTTTCTGTATCCTAATGGAGAGTAGAAAGAACAACCAGAGGCAATGTACACTATTTGATATTAAATTTTATGTGACTTAAGAGATTAAGGCAGTATTGATAACTCTATGCTTTCAGTTAGGGGGTGACAGAAGCAGGACTCGCACAGACGAGCTCTTGATAAGTAGGAGTGACTATAAAGTCAGTAGGAAATCCCTTTTCTTCAGGAAGAAAAAAATCCCCTAACCAACAAACAGAAAAGCAAACAAAAGCCTCTACTGGGATTAAGAGACCCTTACAAGAAAACAACTCTCCCAAGTATCTTCAAAGGCCTTTTGATGTTTAGTTCAAAGGCTGTGGTTTAGGTTTTGTCTATAAAACATATGACAAACAGCTTTGGCACTACTACCTACAAGATTATGTACTATGACTGAAATAGAGCACTTTTATTCCAGTTGTGATAGCTCCTTGTTTAATTTAATGCAAATAAAGGTATATTCTGCACAAAGAATACTTTCAACAAGGACTACATCTATTTAATTAAATCAAGTTTTTTGAGGAAAAAAACATGAACCACAAATTGCATTTAGATCATTGAAAAACCAGCCCAAACATTAAGAGTTAAATTTTAAGGAAAAGGAATTAATGGGTATTCATCATGAAATACAGATAACTGAGGTAAATGCCGCATTTTTCCAAGCCAGATAAGAAGATATTTGACATAAAAATATAAATATTCTTACAATCTACAAGTTTTGTTGTACAGGATATTATGACAAACTTACTTTAAAAGGTTATTCAAGCCTATGTAATTCAACCATTTGAAAGCATGGGAAAAACAGATAGGACATGAAAAGTCAGGTGCAGCCAAAATCTCCACTGGTGGTAATTCCTGATGCTCCCCTAGGTCAGATGCCAACATGAACCATCAGAAAGATGCTTCCAAGCCCTGTCTGCAGTGCAGAAAGCAAACCCCCAAACATTTACCCAGCAGGATCTTGCCTGTACTGTAACTCTCATGTGATAGATGATACCAGTTCAAGTAAAACAGTATTTGAACCTTCTGGAACTATTTTGAAAAATCCTTACTGCTAAATGAGTACAGAACAACCTGGCCACCAAACCCGTACTGCCACAGAGCCACAACAATGAAGAATCAGAGGGACAGGTGGCAGGTAAAGCAGAAATAGCATGGCCTGGACTTGGGGCCACTTGGCCAGGACACTGCAGGTCTGCAGCACAGGAGCCAAAGGCTCAGGCTTGGTCACTGCACTGCAAGAGACATTTGGAGGATGCTCATCCCCAGCATGCCTTGCTGAGTTAGACAATTTTAGTGCAGTGGTACTGCTGGCATTTACACTGGGGAGACTTCTGCAAAGCACCCCAAGACCTCCGTGAATCGTGGTTGTTACATATTATTTACAAACGTTATGAAAAAAGGCCATGGATGCAATACTGCTTTACCTAGACCTTTAGGAGATTTAGCCAACAGAGCAGTTAAAAGCAAAGTTTGCCAATGATCTACATGGAAAACAATATTATTAGCAACAATAAGGAGATGAATCAGGACTTATGAGGAAAGGGACTGCTCTATCAGATATACCTCACTGAGATGAGACAATTAACAGCAGTGATAAGGCACTGTGACCCTCTTCAGGAAAAAACCCCACACAACTGTGACTAACAGTTATATTCAACAGGGATGCTTTGGCAGCATTCAAGCAATCACAGAAGGAATGCACACCATGACACTGGAAATGAAAAGTAAACCAAAAGCCAGTATGGTTAAATGATAAATTTATTTGAACAAGAGAGGAAATGCCAAAAGAATCAATCTTTAATAATTCAAGAGAAAGGGCATCCAACAACAGCAGGTAAAGTGCAAGACATTCTTAAGTGAGTTAAAGAAACCTAAGAGTCAAGTAGAATCTTACTATTTTGATTACACTAACTTCAGATTACCATGGGGGGAAAAAAGCCTTAGAGAGACTTCAGGCCCCTGATTAGAATACATAAGATTGAGACAATGTTCAAGAACCAAAGTGAGAATATTGGGAGATATCAGCTCTTACGAGATGAGAGAGATAAGCTAATGGAGGTTATGACTGAATGATGACCTTGTACCACTTCTAATGTCTCCATATTTGAGTTCAACCATCATTTCTTATATGTGTATTGAAAAATAAGAAGACCAGAGGTGAGAAAAAAGAGGTTAAGAGACCAGTCAGTACTATGAAAAATAAGGAAAGCAAATGTAAGCAACTGAATTCCTATGGAAGCTGCACATTACAACAGAGATGCTGTACATGACCAGGTCCACATTCATTTAAAACACAAGGTCAAGTGTAAGCACCAGAACTAAAAGTGTTCTGTTTCTCAGACAAAACACAGTGCTTAAAACCAGCTACATTTTGCAGTTGATTGCTTCACCACTAAAGACTTGCATGGTTTTTGTTGTGGTTTAACCCCAAGTGGCAACCAAGCCCCAAATGCCACTCACTCACTCCTCCTAGTGAGACAGGGGAGAGAATCCAAAGGGTAAAAGTGGAAAACTCATTGGTTGGGATAAAGACAGTTTAACAGGGAAATAAAAACTTCTTTGCATGTAAGCAAAGCAAAACAGGGAATTCATTCATCACTTCCCACAGGCAGGCAGGTGTTCAGGCATTCCCAGAAAAGCTGGGCTCCAGCCTGTGTAGCATTTACTGGGGAAGACAAATGCCAATACTCCAAATGTTCCCCCCTTTACTCCTTCTTCCCCCAGCTTTATTCACTAAGCATGATGTCATGTGGTTTGGAATATCCCTTGGGTCAGCTGGGGTCAGCTGTCCTGGTGTCCCCTCCCAGCTTCTTGCTGGTGGGATGGTGTATGGGCAGAAAAGGCCTTGCCTCTGTGCAGGCACTACTCAGCAAAATCAAAAATGTCCCTGAATTAGAAGCATTGTTTTCAGCACAAATCAAAAACATAGCCTCGTACCAGCTACTAGGAAGAAAATTAACTCTACCTCAGTCAAGCCAGCAGTTTTACATCCAAGACTATCACAAAAGAGATGACAAAATGCCTTATGTTTACAGTCTACACATTTGTCACTAGTCTGCTGTACTACCGCACACACTGTGGTAAGTTTCCTGCTCCTTAATGAAAAAGGAAAGAATTTACCTTTCAACAATGAAAGCTGCAGTGGCTCTAGAAGGGCTGCTTTCCATTAATTTAAAAATTATCTGAATACTGTACAGTTGCAGTGCTCCTTTTGAGCAATGGTGTCTTGGGGTTTGTAGCATGTGACTGCAAATCAAAATTTGGAAAATAACAAATCTAGAGTGTGAAGATTGTGTCTTACAAGGAGTGCCGAGCCAGACGCTTCTGATGCTTTCCACTGGCAGAATTACAGGAGATAACACTCACATTCCCACCATAAGATTGTAATTAAGAAAAAAAATATATATGGGCTGTTGTAAAGAATATTTTGCAGTCATTAAGTACTAGTCAAACCCAGTAGGCTAAAGAGTACTCATGTTTATTCCTCACATACCTCTAGTCTTCTAAATAAAGAATATACAGGCTGTCAGAGCCTAGAATAAACACACACTCACGTGAAGGGCTTCAGAATTCAGTGCTCTCCTACATCCACACAGAGTAAAAAGTCATCTGAAGTGACAAATACTTAAAATTCAACATGTAAGGGATACAGAATTTAAACATACATTTTGGGTTTCCTTGAAGCATCCAGAAAGAAATTAATTCTGAAACAGATCTCATTTACAGTCTAGATAGCAAGTCAGCTCCTCCTAAGAGGTAATTGCATGGCAGCTTATTATAACTATCAGCTTAATTACAAAACATGCCAAGCAACAGTAACAGATCTCATTGGCAAAAGCAAAATAAGCTATTATTACTGCAGCAAACAAGGTTCAGTCAATAGCCCTTCCCCACTTGCAGCTCATGGTCCATCCAACCCAGGCCTGGTCCGTGCCAGTCACGGCTGTCTTCCCGCTGAACAGCACAGCTCTGCCAAGCTGATCCTCTCAGCACAGTTTCAGACTACCTGTACTACCTATACTCTGGAATATTTCTTGCCTGTACAGAAATAAACATATATGGGCTAAACAGAGCACTGGGAATCAGAGAGAAAGGAAATGCAGAGGAGGTGTGCCAACAATGTCAATGACATTTGTTGATGACAATGAGGCACTGAGGACATAGACACTTTCTCTGGGGAAGGGCAGAGAGTGAACAGAACCCCACTGTCTCAGAGGGGCAAGACTGCTATAGAATATTGTATAATGTATAGACAGCTAGCTGTTTAGATGGAGCTACAGAAACTGTCTTGCTGTAGACACAAGACTAAGATATCAGGCAACACAAACAGTGATTTTCAAGGAGCCAGTTGATAGCCCCTCCCTTGCAGCTTTCTAGCAACAAGGATTTTAACTTCAAATACTCCCCCTTTTCAGTAATGCCAAATCACCAGCAGAAAACTTTACTAATAGAAATGCCATTGCTCTAGCACACATAAAGACATTGAGGTTCCCCAGATAACACTTCACTGATGAATCTCTTGAGAGTCTCATGATCAGAAGAATTAAAAGGACTCCTGCTACTTATCAGCATGTTGCACACACACTATACCAAATGCCCATGCCCAGACTCTGAGGGGATGGCATATAATTCCCAGCATACAGGAGGAATTATACTTTTGGGGGATTTGCAAAAGCTTAAGAATACAGAACAAAGTACAAAGGAAGAAGAATCTAAGTGATGTAAAACATTTATCTTGTTATTAGGTTTAGAGATAAACTGTATAATTTGAAGCCCAGCCTCAAAATCCTGGAGCACTTGTACAATTGAGTAAGATCCAGTCTATAATAGAAGCTTGGTACTGGAACCAGTGCATATTCACCTACTGGGAACTACTCCTGTCTAGGAATATTCACTTTACTAGCAATCAGCATGATACTCAGCAGTTTTTCAAAAACACTTGAAAGATTTTGAAACTGGGTATTTAATAATCTCTATTGTTTAAGAGGAAATGTCCTCTGATGCATATGCAGACAGGAAAATAGCGTAGAAGGAGGGAAGGCTGGATAGGTTCTCAACAGACAAATCTTTGCCTACTGAATTACTTTGTTTCTGAAACTCTATAGGCACTAAACCAGTAATGAGCTGTTTTTTCACCCCAAATTTCCAACTGCAGCAACAGAGAACTGGGACATTGGAGCTAGTACTCAAACTAACAAGTTGTGACAGACATGACCCTGAGATGCCACAACTTTTTTTTTGATGGACAACTGCCTAAGCTGGGGTTGTACCACTCACTATGGTCTGCATACCATATAGTGTTTATGGTATTTAAACCTGTATGGTTTAAATACCATACAGGTGTTTATTTTTACGTGATTTTTTGCCACCAACATTAGCTTGTATGGACTGGCATCTACTGCAATTAGATCACCATGTAAACTTCTGAGTTGCTCCATGTTTTTTCTCAGTCTAAATGTTATGTACAGACAGTTCTGCATACACAAACAGATGCTACAGTTGTGGATACAGCAGAACTATCCAAACAAAATAAAAAGAAAAGAAAAAATTTCCCAATCAACTCTCACTGTTGTTTTAATTGCTAATAGGAGTGTTTGGTAACTCCTGTAAAAAGCTTGACATTGCAAACTACCAGATATTTTAGTGCAGTTTTACTGAAAGTGCTCTCACTAAGTGAGTTTCATTGATTGGGAAACGACAGTATCATCCAGGGAGAAGATAAGTGATGTTTGCTCATATTACCTAACAAGATAAAAGCAGCTACTTGTTTAAGCATTGTTCAGAGACACTGCAATTCCTAAGATTTAGAAAAAAGCATATGGAAAGACACACAATTTGAACAGCCCCAACAAAGCAAATGAGGGGGGCAACTGTTCTAAATATAATACAAAATGCTCCTAAGCTGCCACAGAAAACCTCATCCAAATTTGGTTTTAAACTGGGAAGGAAAAAAAAAGCCAACAAAAAACCAACAAATTATCACCTCAGGCCTTTATTTGACCTCTTTAAGACTTCTACCACTCCTGGAATGTTACCACGTCATCTATACTATGAAACAGCAAACAAAACAGAAGCAAACTGGTTTTATGTCACTCCAGTGTGCTGAACTGCCACCAATCCTTGAGCACACCCAGAGAATTTAGAAAAAGTAGTGTGCAAATTAGATTTGAAGCAGATAGCTTTAACTCAGGCCTGCAGTATTTAATGTGATTAGTCTCAGACATGGAAAAAAGTGCATCTTCCATATTTGAATAAATTAGATAACAAACACTTAAACCTGGTTCATAAAGAGCACTGTAGTCAGATTACACCCAGAATGGAAGCAGCTTTGTAAGCCCTCAGTTACAGTCAGGATGCCCTGACTGAGCTCCTCCAAGGTTTATCAGCATCTCTCAAAACTCCTTCCCACAAACAGCAACAATAGCTGTTAACTTTCTTTATGTCTTGATGCAACTTATAGTAATGATAACGATAATTAAAGTAATACTAATAATAATATCACCACAAGTCAGCAAGTGCTGAGGTTTGTACTTCGGTAGTTACTCAGTAACAAGACCGGGTCACAACATAGCTTTTGCTTTTTCAATTCCTCTATCCAGAAGTACCCTCATCCTTGAAACTCATCCCAGCATCCCAACGCTCAAAGAGCTAAAACACAATAAATGCTTTACAACGACAACCAGGACTGTTACTGCAGATTTGTTTACAACAACCTCGTGGACATTACAACGCAGCTCCTGAAGGAAATAAGTGATCCCTGCAGCCTCGGAGGCCGGGCACACGTGTCCAGCCCGGCGGGGAAGTCACACGGGGGCTGTGCCCAGGACCTGGCGGCTGAGCGCTCCCATGAGCGCGGCACAGGGCCAGTAGCAGGAGCAGCTCCGGCCCGGGCACACCGGCTGCGAGGCACGGCAGGCGCTGCCGGGGCAGAGAGCACCGGCCCGGAGCGCGGACAGGGCGCCTGCACTTTGTCACCGCTGTCAGCCCCGCTATTTCCAGGAAATGAAGGGAGGGCCGTGCGTGCGCCTCTCCGCTCTAACCTCTACCTCGCCGAGCCAATGTGACACCGCAGTGCCCGGAGCTAAGCACGGGGCTAGCGAACACGGATTTTGCGCCAGCCGGTTCCCGGAGCGCGCTGCATCGCCGCCAGGCGCACAACCGCGGACAGGAGCGGCGGAGCGGAGCACAGCGGGAGGGACGCGGCGCGGGAGAGGGAAGGAACGACTGCCCCGCGGCAGCGCCGTGCGCGCCCTCCGCGACCCCGGCCGGGCGGGGGGCGGGCAGTCCGGCGGGGCCGGACGATGCTCGGGGCCGGGCGGCCCCCGCCTCCCGCGTGCCCGCCATGGCCGCCCCCCGCGCCCAGATGCGGCGGGATGGCGGCGCCCACCCCGCCCGCTTTCACTTTCTTTTCTGGCACCGCCGCTGCCCCCCGGCTGCGCGGCCCCCGGCTACCCGCGGGCAGCGGCTCGGGGATGCCGGGGGCGAAAGGGGCAGCCCCGGCCAGGCCTCCGCCGTCCCCCCCGCACCGCCCGGGTGAGGCCGGGCACCCTCACTGGCGCCCCGCGGGATCTCCCAGCCCCGGCCAGGAGGGCACGGGGCCGGCCTGGCTCGGTGTCCCGCGGACGGCGCGCACCGGCGGGTCCGGTGTCCGCAGAGGTGACCCCCTCTCTCCCGCCCGGCTGTCCATGCCCACCTTGTAGGAGTCGGTGGCGAGGAGGATGTTGAACTCGGCTCCCGTCGCAGCGCACTCCATGTCGCCGAGCCCCGGGAGGCGCCGCCGTCCGCACGGACAGAACCGGGCTCCGCCGCTGGCGTTTTGAGCGGGGGGAGCACGGAGAGAGGGGGCGGGGCGGAAACACGGGATCGCGGCCTCGGCGGGCGCGCGCGGGGACTCTGATTGGTTGGACGGCCCTGCCACCGAGGGCGGTTCCCTGACGCCACGGCGAAGGGGGCGGGGCCTGGGCGCCGCGGGGCTCCGATTGGTCCCGCCGCTGGCCGGTGCAGGGGGAGGGGCCGGCTGGGAGCGTCCCGCGCCGCACGTTCTCTTTCATTGGGTTTGGGCGGGGCCGGTCCGGTGACGTAACCGCGCGGCCGTCGGGCGCCCTCTGGCTGTAGCAAGCGGCGCGCGCTTCGCCGAACGGCCGGCGGGGCCGAGGCGGGCGGGGGTGGCGCGCATGCGCGGACCGGCCCCGGTTTCTGTTCTCGGCAGCCGGGGCTCCAGGAAAGGGGAGGCGGCCCCGGCACCGCCGCCAGCCCGGGCACGGGGGGACCCCCGCCGCACCCGCAACCGCACCCGCTCCTGGCCGGGCCGAGCTCCGGGGCAGCCGCTGCGCCTTGCGGTCCCTTTTACTGGGGCATGGGGATGATGCCCGTGTGGGGAAGGACCTGCCGGCCTTCCCGAGCACCCCGATCTCTGTCCACCCCCACTGCCCACGCTCGGCACCGGCTGCCTCCGTGGAAGGACATGACACTTTTTAACAGAAATACTTCCGAGCATTCCTCACAGTTGCTGTTGATTGATAAAGTTAGACCCGCTTTCCAAAAGCTTTTATATTCATTACGGCTTTAACTGGTATTCGCATTGGAGGAAATACTTGAACTTTTCGAGCCGTATTTATCTGGCAATCGCATAGAGGAGGAAGAGGAGGCTCGGGTGACTTCATCTTCCCCCCGGCCCTGACAGGGCCTTGTAGCCCGGTGGGGGTCGGGTCCTTCCCCCAGGGAATGGCCTCAGTCTGCCCTGGGCAGGCTCAGCTCGGGCATTGGGAAGAATTTATTCACAGAAAAGGTGATCAGACATCGGAACGGGCTGCCCAGGAGGTGCTGGAGTCACCGTCCCTGGAGGAGCTCGAGGAAAGGCTGGATGTGGCACTCAGTGCCAGGGTCTGTGTGAAAAATGTGTATTTTATGATTGACTTTTGGCAAATATTGAAATGAATATTATATGTGTTATGCTAGAAAGTTATGCTGTATTAATTTTCTTAAGGAGTGTGTTAAGTATAGTTTTAGGTTATAACAAAATGTTAAAATAGAAACTCTGCTATGTAAGATACATTTTTTTTAAAGAAAGGAGTCGCAGCGAGATAGCAGCCACACCTAAATCTTTCAGAGAAAGAGAATTTATTGCTGTCTTATCTGAAGAAACTTTTCCCACCTCGCTCAGACAGGACGACATCATTAGGATTAAGAGGAAGAAGCTAACACTGACCAGACAGAATCCTTTGAATGGAATTTATGCATCATGTGTGTGATGTATGAATATGCAACAGGTCATTGTTTTTAGGGGTTAATCCTTTGTTAATAGGTGTCCTTTTTTGGGCTTATGCTGCCCAGAAAAAGGTACCTGGACGTCAGTAAGTCTTTGTTTCTATTATCTCATATTGTCCTAATCCAAATTGTCCAAATTATTATTACTCTAATTGTATTACTATTTTTATAACCATTTTATTATCATTAAATTTTAAAATTTTAAAAACGAAGTGACTGGCGTTTTTCGGAGTCTGGTTGGCACAGTGGTGTTCAGTCAGAGAATGGGCTTGATATCTCAAAGGTCTTTTCCAGCCCCATGGATTCCATGAGTCTGTGAATTGTTCTCAGGTGAGAGAACACTCTTGGTAGTATTACAACTTGGTAGTATAGAGCACTTGGTAGTATATTACACTTGTAGTAGTATATAACATTATATAACACTATATAACACTTGGTAGCATATAACACTATATACCTGGTACTATATAACACTCTGTATTTGCTGCTCCAAAGCAGCAAATCCAGTTCCTCTCACAGCCATGGCTCATCCACAACTGGAAGATTGTTGTCTCACTCTGCTAATCAGGCATATGGAAAAATAACTACTAACAATGCTACCCTACTGCATTAAAAAAAAACCAAAAAAGCTGCATGATTAGCCTTTTTTGTAAAACCACTGGTGAATTAAAACTTAGGTTGTTTGATCATAAACAAAATCCAAAAATTGTATAACTACTGTTTATTAATATGATTCAGACACATTAGGTTTCACCAGTCAGGTTTAGATAGAAATAAGAATGTCCAAAAAATTGCAGAGTAATGTTAGGAATGAGATCTAGGTGTTCCTGACATCATTCTGTATAGATCCTGGTGTATCCATAATGTCCCTGTGAGCCACATCAATTTGGTTACCCTTGTGAGTCCCTGTTGACCTCAACATGCTCTTGTTTTATGCCAGTCCATGAGAGAAAAGCACCAGTTTTATATATATATAAATATATATACCTTGCCCAGAGAGGCTGTGGGGTTTCCCTTGCTGGAGAAATTCAGATCCCATCCAGTCACAATCCTGTGCCATGTGCCAGCTCTAGGCTGACCCTGCCTGAGCAGGGAGGTTGGACCAGACACCCACTGTGGTCCCTTCCAACTCTACCCATTCTGTGATTCTGAAAAAGTACTTTCATTTGCTTTCTGAGGAGGGAAAGGGTTTCCCTATAACAGGGAAAAGTCTGAGAAGAACTTGGAAACATTAAGAGACTCCATATATCAGGAGTTTCATGTGCACTTCCCTCTGCCATCTTGTTTGAGTGCTGTTTTTCACCAAAATATGAAATAAGCAATGATAATTGCTGTATTGCTCTTAGGATCATGAACTTGCCACTAATTCCTGTCTTAGATGTTCTGCTTGCTTTTGTTAAGTCTCATGGACACAAAGTTATCTTCTTACCATAACTTCTCCATTAGAGCAAAAAAAAAATTATTTCCATTTTCTTTCTAAGGTTTCTCTGCAGCTCTTCCCCTTTTATCTCTGCTTGTTTGTTGCTGCATAGACAACTCAGTCTGCTGTCTTCCACTGGCAAGACTGATCTAAAAGTGCTTGGTAGTTTAGAAAGCTGCTCTACCTTTTTCACATCCCCCTTAAAATTATTTTTCTGAAATTGTCTGGACTTAAACCTTCCTTAGTTCCTTCTGAAAATTCCTTTTGTGGAGTGTTCTATCAATGTGACAACACGGTCATGTGATAATTTGAAAGTATCTTTATATGCAAATCTCCCATGTTTTGTCACAAAATTTTCTTCTGTGGTGCCACGTCAGGACTTTGCCCATTAACACATCCTTTATCTGTGTTATCTGTCCTTATCTTTTTCATGGTGAAATCTCTTTGCTGCAAGGGACAAAGCCTAATTTATTTTTTAAAAATTACTTTAATATAAACCTGATTAGTAAAAAGCAAAACTTTTATTAAAAACTAAAAAAACTAAAAAACTAAAAAATTTTTATCAAATCAATCTTTTATCTAAACCTTAGCAAGAAACTGGAAAAGTCAGAAAAATACTACAGTTTTTTTTTGTTTTGTTTTTAAATGGCATTTCTCACTACAGAATTCTGCTTATATATCTTCAAACCTTCAATGGAATAATTAATTATGATTTGCTCAGATGGAATTTTTGTCAGCATCTTGTTCCCCCTCCTGCTGGCTCTTTCTGGCACCTTACATTGTGCCAGATCTTGAATAATGGTTTAATTTAGCTCCTATGAACATATCTTAAGCTGTATCTATAATGAAATATTGTAAAGTTAGGGCATTTCAGAGTATTAATAGAAAAGGGTACTATGCTAAACAGAACTATGCTAAATCACTATTGACTGGTGAGGAGAACATATTTTAAGTTTGGAAAAAATGAAATACAACTCTTGCAGCTGTAGGTGGTGGGAGTACTGTCACAATGTCAAAAGAGAAATAATCCTGGGAAACTCAAATACTTGATTTCTGTGCTGTATCTGTCTTCTATTTTCTGTAAAACTGGCTTTGGAGTGTTCAACTGGCTTGTTAAAATCAGGATTTGTAACATATATGGGGTTTAACTTCTCCCTCCAGAAGGAACCACACCAAGAAATAATGTTCTTCAATTTAAATGTGAGCTCAGCTGAATTGTTTCTGATACCATTTGCCTACAGACAGAGGTGAGGTTCTTCGACAATTACTTCCAACATTTTCCTTTGGCATGTGAGAGATTTTAAAGGCACTTGTTTAGATATTTTTAATAAACAAAGCTCTAATGGTCGCTGTAATAAATTCATATTAATCCAGGGACGTATTTTGTTCCCCAGGGATTTCTGATAATAAATGATGCTCTGTGTAGCAGAATTGTGCACTCAGCATTTTATGTATATAAAGCCCATAATGTGGTGCTGTATCTGGGGGAGAACTATCCTGTAAATATGTCCTCAGGCTGATGTCTTAGGAAGTATGCAAGGACAGTCAAATTAAGATGGATATTACACCATATTCTTTCTTCAATCACTACTGCAAAACTTGATATTTATTTAATCTATCAGTGAGAGTCCTGTCACCACTGCATAGAGGATTGCTGTGACTGGAATTTCTGCACACACCATGATTATGTGCAGGGCATGAATTTTCCTCTCTAGTGTTTCTGGTTGTTTTGGTTGTCACTTCTGAGCCTGAACAAATCTGCTGTGCTCCCTTTATCTGGGTGATAATTCCAAGGCATATTGACAGATTGAATGCTAACATTTTTTCTTAATGATGTTGTTTTTCTTTTCATATATGCTGGCAAAAGGGCAGAATTTTAAATGTGCTTCTTTGTGCTTTAGCTACTTGTGGTAGTTTTTAAACTTACAATTTTTGCAGCAGGTCCCTTGGTGCCTGATGGCCAGGCTGGTGCAGCTGGAGTTTATCAGATATCTGTCACTTGCCACCTTGCTGCATACAGTTCTTTGCTGTGAAAGGAAAACAGAGTGAAACCTGTGGACTCTTTCTTCCTCCAAGGCTATACTCCTTTTATCCTTTCTAAAGCTTCCCATCCTACACCATTCTGCAACATCTAGTTGTGTTCTTTCACCTTGAATACCAGGCTGGGACTCCAGAATAAATCAGTGCATAATTGGCTAAAATCATCTAAGCAGATTTTAATGTGTTCGAGAACTTAATTCTTTTTGCTAAACCATTAGTCCTGTTAAATAGTATCCCAATCACAAGGAATCACAGAAAAGTATTTTATTTTCCATAGAAGTGAATAAATATTTCTGGCCTTCACATATTTGTCAATTTGTTTTTGCTTCTGAGTGTGACTCACTGCAAGTCAGCTTCTCTCTTTTCTTTATAACTTCTTAAGAACTACATCTGGCCCCTAGGTCAGTTCTCTGGAAGCTCATGCCTATGTTTCTGCTGGCACTTGGATTGGTAGACATGCTGTGAGACTTCTTGCCTTGACTTTTAGAAGAGGCAAATTTTTGATTATGGGGATGGCTTTGTATCACACCACATAAATTGTTATTTCTTGGTATGCATTGCATAACCAGTACTGAGGTGTTTGCGTGTTCTTCAAAGAGTAACAGAAGTTCAGTCCCTTCATGGCTCAGAGTACTGTAAAGCTGAGATAGCTTGAAATTGCTGTCACACAGATGCATGAAATGCAACAGGACATGCTGAAAATTGCTGTTACAAGTATGCCTTACTGGTTCTGAATTGGCACTGTGGATCCAGCACAGTTTCCCAGTTTTGGGTGTACTGTCTCTCTACCAAGAGACACTCAGGTGGACTGCTCTCTCTTTTGTCCATGCTGGGGTCTCCTCAGGAGCTGGGTGACAGGTGAATGTTGCTCATGGGTGTTTGAGTGCATCTGTCCAGCATCAGCTTGGATCAAGAGGCTCCTTCCTGAGCAGGAGCTTGCTGAATCCAATGGGGCTTTATAAAGTTAAAGTGCAATTCTTGCATTTCTGGCTTTTCTTGGTTTTGTGCTGTGGTTCAGATATACAGTTGTATGGAGTTGGCTTGGGTTAATAAAGCTGGTTCTTTATGTCCCAGGTCATGTAAAAGTGGCAAAACCACTTCCTGAACTGACACCAAGCACTGTGTAATATGGTTTGTGCAGCGCTGTACCTGAGCCAATAAACTTTGTAATTGTAACCTCTGAGCTGTACTCAGTGTGTCCCTGACACAATGTGCAACTAAAATAAGCCTCTGCAGCTGGTCAGGTGATGGCTGTGGGGTGTGGGATGCATTGCAGGAAGGGAGCTGACAGAAATGTTAGATGCAATCACCTGTACTTTGTCCACACACCGAAACACCCAAACATCCAAAGAACTGAGTTTCTTTTCCTTTTGAATCAAATCAGCACAAAGTATTTTCTCTGCCTCCCAAACCAACTATCCTCCACTTCATTATAGTGGTATCAGCTTGGTCAAATAAAGTAGAGTTCATAATAATGAATGCCTCTGGCTTTTATAGGAAAAATAATGAAATATTTCCAATATATTTTCTTTCTGAATTCAGATATACTTCTAAATTGTTTCTTCAGCAGTGTTTGGCCAATGCAGAATTTGTGTTGTTCTGTCACAGTGTGAAGATTTTACTGCTGTTTATCTTAAGTTTATAATTTAATCAATGTTTACTGCTCTGGAGTAAATGCTGAATCCTCTGGAGCTGAGGCCATTTCTAGTTATGTATTTGTTTATCGCCTGATGTGTGAGAGCCCCTGCACTAACACAGCTACAGCAGCAACCACAGCGTCTGCAGGGCATAATTGAGCTTTATGTGATGGAGGGATCAGAGACCTGGAGCTAAACTGATTGACTTTTGTTTTGTATTTCACAATGCACAGTGTGTATTAGACCGTGGGACAGACACACACTTGTGTGTCCAGGTGAAAATACAAGGTTTCAACACTTCTGCAGCACATGAAAGCTCAACCAAACTGCCATGGTAATGTCTGAGGATCAAATGCCACCTGTCCAGTTCATAAATACAGAAGATGACTTTATAATGATTCAGGTCTCCATTTTCATTCTAGCAAGCTGAAGGTTCTATTTTCTTCATTTGATTCATGCCTTCTGTGAAGGAAAAAAAACCAAAAAAACAAACAAAACCAAAACCCCAAACCAAAAAACGGAACTGCCTAGAAACGCCAATTATCCTGAGTTTCTTTTCTTGATGAGTAGACAGCATGGAAGATTACACATATTTACTGATTGCCCAGTTTCTGTAATATTCATGCTAGCTTTACAGGACAACACCTGAAGCAAACTTAAGATAAACCAACACATTTGTAAGAAGCAGTAGAGGGGCAGACAGTGGGCATTTTGCTACAACCCATCAGTTAGAGGAGTTACGGTTTCACAGTTTATGACATCATCACTGCCCTCACATGAACTTCAGCCTTGAACTGTGTTTTTCTCTGCTCAAACACTTTCTAGTTCAGCCTGATCCTGTAAAATGCAGGGGCATTCTCGTGAGCTGCCACTGACTTTAGTACACTCAGGATCTTGTGCACTGTGTCTTTAAAGAGAAGGGGAAAAAGAAACTGAATAATTTATTTATGCTCACTAAAAATTGTATGGAGGGCAAGCTCTACTATACAGACAGTGTTCTAACCAAAAAATATCACAAGGTTATACAATTTGTTGCACTATAATTTTAAAGAAATGTGATTCCCACCCCCACTCCCCCCCGCTGGTGTCCTTTTGAAAAGGAACTGTGAGGTTTATCAGGGAAATACCTTTCTCCTGTTGTTCCTGGGGAGAGTGAATATAAATTGATAGGGATTGGACAGAGCCCCAGGCATTGTCCATTCTCATAACAGTGCATCAGTGATTACAGTTTGACTGGGAGACAAATCAAGATCATTTCAGTCAACAAGGGTGTCCGTAACGTGGCTGGGGCTGTGATGCTGCATAAGGATGCAGTGCTGTTCTGCTAAGTCATGCCAGCTGCAGGTGAGGAATCCCAGCACACAGATGCAGAAACATTTCTGCTCCTTCAGAGCTGCTGCATGTAAATTGCTGCTGGACTGAGTCATTCCTTGGGCTCCTTCTGTGCAGAGGGTGAAATACAATTGTCTAGAAGAATAACTTTAAAAACAGGGACATCTTCATGGAAATTTATAGGTTTGTATTTTGTTGCTTCTTAAGGTAAAAATGAAAGGAAAAGATTTGTCTTTAGAATATTAGCCTAAGATGATAACATACAAAAACTGCCTTGGGTGCTTAAATTTAGGATTCTAGCAGTCTGTTGAATTGAGCAGGATTAAAATTGGTGTGTTTGGTAAGTAAGTGCAAAAATGATGAAGTTGAGTCTAAGTAAACTAATTTTCAGAGCTGGAGGTCTTTTTCTTTGATGTCTCAAACATAAATAATCTCTGAAAAAGTTGCTGGGCTTTTGTAAAGTGGTCTTACACAATATTTGCACTGCGCAGGTCACTGTGGCTCCCAAGAGCTCAGCGGACTGGTTTACAGGGAATGCAGAGTCACTGGAGCAGTGGACACTCTCCCAGAGCACTGCCCTGCAATCCTTACAATGTAGATGAGGTGTAGGTTTCTTCTTGGCCTTTTTGCAGACCCAGTGCACCCTCAGTGCTGCCCACAGAGCACAGCCCAGCTGGCAGCAGGCACAGGGGCTGGGGTGCAGAGTGGGAGCCCCTGCACTGCCCTCTGCTCTGGGGCTGCTGCTGAAACACGTGGGCAATTTTCTGCTCCTGCTGTCCACATGGGAAAAGATTGCAGCAGCATTTTGTGAAGAGCTTAATCCCATTAGTGTGCAAGGAGCATGGCCTAGAAATGTGCTGTGGATGTAAGCAGAGGAAGGGGCTGAGGAGAGGCAGGCGCTGGAGCAGTCGAGCACACACAGAGGCACCGACAGGCATCAAGGGCTGCCTGGGCTAAACAAGGCACCTGCTATGCTGCACAATTTTCTGTGAATGGTACATTTGGATTTAGCTTTTTTTCTTTCTATTGAATTCTACTCTATGCTGGAATGCATGAAATAGAAGTCCCTCAGAGAGAGAAAGGAATGCAGGGTTTGAAATTGAACCTCTAGAGAAGCTGAAATCTATTAATCCACACAGATATGAAATAGAAGTGTAAGTTTTAGTTTTAAGTAGGTAGAAATATGTCTTAAATGCCTTAAGAGACTGTGTTAGCTAGTAAAAGTCCCTAGAGCCTAGTTTGAAGGTCAGTAGTGTAATAGATACAGATTATAATACTGGCTTTTTGCAAATACTAAAATGCATTTTATATGTGTAATGTTAAAGTATCTTGATTGTAAAGATATAGTTTTTATTTCTCTTGTTAATTAAGCTTAGACATAGTAGTGAAATAGCTGATATAAGTATGCTTGTGTGGGAAAATGCCTGCTTGGATGGGATAACATCCAATGAACATGTGAAGAAGGTACCTGCTGATATGTGAACTATTAGCATTCACTGTCTGAAGACAGTGTGGACCAAGGCCCAAAATTTGGAGGTGATAAGAATGGACTAAAACCACAACCAAGGAATACACATGCTCTAAAAAGGCAGATCCAAGGAGGAGCCATGCTAAACAATTCTTGGAGCATGTAAACTAGTTTGGGAAGGAAGTTTACTATACATAAAGATCTATGAATATGCAAGAGGCTGATGTAATGAAAAGGTATTTTAGGGGTATCCCCAAAGATAACAGTGTGCTTTTGGCTGAGTGCCCAGATGTACCCAGCTGTAATGACCTTTGCTCTATGCTCCTTTGTCTCCTACTGTCATTTATTAAACTTTTCACATTTTCACAGGAAAGTGAACGTGTTTTTCACAGTAGTGTTACCATTCACAAAATTAGTTCATTAGACATAATGAGAACATAGCAGAACATTGTTTGCATTTCTAGATGGGGCAGCTAGAACCATTTGTGTAAATAAAATTATATGTGTAGATCTTGTGTAAGAACTGACACTACTTTCACACATTAGAATCAAGCCAGGATAGGTTTAGGAAGAATGTTTTAGAATCTTACTTTTAACTGATTGGATGATTTATGAATAAAATCCCTGTATTTTTCTAGGGCAGTGCTCTAGGAGAGTGTCCACTGCTCCAGAGACTCTGCATTTCCTGTAAATCAGTCCACAGAGATCTTGGGAAAAGAAGAAGAGGAAGGAAGAAGAAAAAGGTGTGGGAGCTGCTGCTGCTGCTGCTGCTGCTGCTGCTTCTGCTCAGGTCTTTGTGTCAGAAGTCTTTTAGCATGGACTTTAATACTCTGAACTCCTTGCCTTCAAGAGTGATGTATTCATGCAATAAACGACTTTACTACAACCAACAGCTGCTCTTGTCTCTTCGAAGACCCAGGGCCCATGAAAAACTCTACAACTTTACTCACAGTTGTCCTAATTTTTATTTAGGGCTTTGTAATTAAACATGGAATGAAAACTGTAGATTGGAGCCTACTGTGGCAGGATGAGAAAGGGATGAACTTTATACCTCAATTTCAGTACAGATCAGACTGATGCATAAATTTAAAAAAAACCTCCCATATTATTTTAAATTATGAGGCTGAGGAGTAGAAGAAGAGCTGCCTGTGTGCCTATTAGGGAGGGAGAGGGCAGGCATTCTGTGTGACAGCTTGTGCTGCATCAGGAATCAACATGGGCTCCCAGTTTGAACTATTTGATTTGGATTGCACCTACCTAACAGATACCTGTAGGGTCTTTGCCCTTTCCCTGTGGTGACATTTGGAGAGTTTGCCAATGTGATAAGTTGCAATGAACTGAATGGCCCCTGCACACAGCATTTCCTCTTTTCACCCAAGATTTGCCAGGCTCTCTGACTTCAGTTCCTGACTGTAGTCCAATTTCTTCCTCAGTTTTCTCAAGAAATGAACCAAATATTGGAACACACCCCTGAAATTCACAGTTGTTTTTAGCTTGTCCTTTCTCTGGGCTTAGCCTAGTAGCTAAGACTTAGCATACCTTGCTAAGATATCTTAGCAAGGTATTTTTTATATTTCTCTCTCTGAAATTTGATCCTGAGATCTCAAAGATAGTGGAAACAGAAGTGAGATTTTAGATGGCTTATTTTTAGAGGTATGATTTTTGTGTCAAAACAGTACTGAAATTGGGGTAAAACAATAGTCATATCTAAGTATTACTTCTTAAACAGGAATATGAGATAATCTTCAAGGAAAAAAAAAAGCTGGCTTTTATCTTATCACGTAGCAATTAATAATCATTCCACAAATATTTGGGGAAATATGTGGGCCAGCGAACTCACTGAGATAAGTAGGTTGTGTCAAATCCTTGGTGTCAGATAAAATGTGAACTTTTCCACAGCCCTTGTTAATTTTACAATATTGAACCACTGCCTTCCTTATGTTTTCATTTTCCATTCAGTTTGTCTTTCTGTTTACTGGATCTATTATACTGCTGCTGGCAGGAGTTTCTTTCTTCTTGCTGGGGAAACAGAAGTTATCTGATTTATTTTTCCTGTACAGATACCTCCTCCAATGTTTTACATAGTAATGTGTCCTCTCTCTATAAACTGATCACAGTAGTGAAAATTAGTGCATATTTCTGTTAAGAGGATTTATTTCTGCATCCCTTTATTAGTGTCTATGTATTATCCAGTCACCTAACCTATATTGTCACAAAGATCTGCTATTTTATTCCAATCAAAAGCTTTAACTTTAGAAGAGTTTTGAGATTTAAAG
Source organism: Setophaga petechia (assembly GCA_024362935.1). Classification (NCBI taxonomy): domain Eukaryota; kingdom Metazoa; phylum Chordata; class Aves; order Passeriformes; family Parulidae; genus Setophaga; species Setophaga petechia. The sequence goes on along the minus strand of JANCRA010000012.1, from coordinate 8,771,596 downwards.
AACAACTAACTGATAAACGTTGTGCAATATTTACTAATCCCAGAGGTCTTCTTTACAGAGAGAATGGAAATCCAACACTGGAAATTTGAGGGGGAAATGTCTGACTGTGAAGTTAAAGTAACAGTGTTCTATTTTATGCTGAAATACTAAAGAGCCAAAACTTTTCCTCACAACGGAAATATTCAGAGGACAGTGAGGGTCAACTAACTAGTGTCACTGTCATATTTAATGAAAAATCCCTTTGTCAGGATTTTTCTCCTGAGAAGCCTCAGAAAAGAAATGTAAACAATAATTATCTGATTACTTGGAATGTGCTTTGGAGGTTGCTTACCAACAGGTCCATCTTTGATTAGTTCCATGTGAATTGTTTTTACTTAATGACCAATCCCAGTCCAGCTGTGTCACACTCTCTGAGTCTGTCACGGGTTTTTTATTATCATTCTTGTCTAACCTCCTGATGTATTCTTTCTCTTTCCTTAGTATTGTTTTAGTATATCTTTATTAATATAATATAATATAATATAATATAATATAATATAATATAATATAATATAATAGCCTTCTGAGAACTTGGAGTCAATTCCCATCTCTCACCTCGTCCTAGGGATCCTCACAACACCACAAAGACTGGTGACCACAAACTAGCATGAAGCAATGGAGAAGAGTGGGAGTGAAATTAAAGGCGGAAAATGCCCAGAAGACAACAGCAGGAAATGTTGAAGCCATAGAAAAAATAGTCAGACATCTCTGTTTGTGCAAATGGTGCTGGAGTCATCTTCTGTGCCCTGTCAGTGAGTCATGGCTACAGACAGGTTTTATGGGGTTCCACCAGATCAGGAAATCCACAGAGGAATTGTGTCCCCATTCTTGTGTTGAGTCACACCACAGCACAGTGGTGTTCTGGCTGTGTTACCCCATTCAGCATCTCTTCTGTCACATCAGCTTCCCTAGAGCTGGGGTTATTTAATGTGACATGGTTAGGGCAAGGAGGGCAGCTATGAAGTTCCATATATCCACACCACTCTGAGAGTTCCATATGCAGTCTGGAGGTGGTATGGCTCCAGATTCAGACTTGGGAGTCAGAGGATATTCCTTAATAGAATGGTAGTCTCTAAAAACATAATGTTAATTTTAGCTACTAAGAGAAGAGATGCACCAAGGGAAAAAGGTGAGCTGAAGTCTTGCCAAACCCTGATTTGATTTCTTTTTCAACCATTTCCTGTTGAATCTCAAGCTACTTAAACCATGTGATAATTCATAGGGTTGTCCAGGTTGGAACAGGCCTTGAAAGAGCTCTAGCTTGAGTCTGGCCTGCTGCTCAAAGCAGGTCAGTGAAGATTTCAGACAGTATTTTTCAGGACTTTGTTGTGTCAGGTCTTGAAAATTTCCAAGAACACATGTTCTCCAGTGTCTCTAGAGAATTTTTTCCTGTGCTTAATTATCCTCCTAGTGATTTCTCCCCACCCTTACATTCAGCTGCAGCCTTCTCAGGCACTGGAAGGCTGCTATGAGGTGCTCCCTAAACTCTTCAGGTACGCAGGGCATGTGTGATCTGATCATACTGGATGAGTCTAGATTTGTCAGGAGGCACTTGCCTCAGTTCTCCTCCAAGGAGAAGACAGTTCTCCTTTGCTCCTTGTCGAGGCAGAACAGCCCAGGAAACCTTGCTGGCAAAGAATGAGGCAAAGGAGTGTGTTTGAAAAGCCATGGTGGTCAGGCAAACTCCCTGGTGACTGGAAAAAGGGGAACATTGCTCTTGATTTTTAAAAAGGGAAGAAAACAAGACCCAGGAGCTACAGTGAGCTCATCTTTGTGCCTGGGAAGGTCCTGGACCAGATCCTCATGGAAGCAATATTCAGGCACACACAAGACCAGGAGGTGTCCTGCACGTGCATGGCTTCACTGAGGGCAAATCCTGCCTGACCCAGCTGGTGAATCTGGAATCTTTGGAGACAACGGTTGCAGGGCTTTAGGACTTTAGTGCTAGAGCACTAAATAAAGCTGGGTCATCCATACCTTTGGGGTTGTCTGGAATCCGGAGTATGCTCTAGGCGAAAAAAAAAAAAAAAAAAAAGAATAGGAAACGAACAAGTTGAGGTTTTATTTTAGCTTCTCTTTCCAATAAGAAACTCTTTAAAGTCCATATGTATTCATGAGATGGGTTATTTTTAGCTACTCACTCTTTCCTACTTGTTAAGTCAGAAAATTCCCCAAACACTTCCTCAGATGATGCAGCATTTTTGCTCAGATAATGGAGGTGTTGGGAAGCCAGGCACCAGTGGTTCCTGCCACCACAAATAAGATTATGGAAGATCCTGCAGGCTATGCCAACAGTGAAGAAAGGTATCTAGAGTGTGGTACATGAATCCCTTGTTCCCCTTTTACTGTGCACAGACAGAACCTCTTCATGGCTCTTATTTATGACTCTCCAAGTGAGCTGATTGAAGGATCCATCAGCAGAGCAAATGTAGATTGCACCTGCAGGTGTCCCTCTTGAAGGGCACTGCAAGCCATGTAAATTCCTTTAAGCAATTTCTGCAGTCACTATTTCCTCTAATTGTTGACTTCAGGTGAAAGTAATTCAGAGCAGTTCTGTTTCAGGAGGTGAGCTCCTGATGGTGGGACAAGTCTGTACAAGCAACACATGCTGAACCCCCTCTCTACATCGATATCCCTGTGTACTTTTTGAGTCTGTACATTTGTCATGAGGAGGCAAGATGTACCAATACTCCTGTGAATATTTCTGCAAATGCTGCTGTGATTTATTAATGTATAGAAGACTTTGGTGAAATTTCTGGTCTTCAGCTGAGTTATTTAGAAGAACAAAGTGAATTGCTGCTTAGATTTAATATGTTTAATTATGAGTGCCTAGGGAAAACCTGGACTACATTTAGCATTTTCTGAGCAACACCTATCAGTTAACACAGAAGTAACACAACTGAAGTGCTTTAATCTGCTACTGCTCCAGTCTGCATGACTCTGCCCGGCAGTCAGTGGCAATGATGTAAGTAAAGATGCCCTAATTTTTATGCTGGAGTGTAAGCTTTTACCCACCTCATACACGTTGAATATTTACAACTTAGCTGTGTGAATTAAGAAGAATCAAATCACGTGGGCCTTGTTTAATTCCCTGTTATGTTGATATAAAATGGACATAAACATACCAAAATCAATGTAAAACAGGTGTAATGATTACAGAAACAGGTAAATTTAAGCTGAAATTTTCTTGTCTTCTGCTTTAAGTAAAATAGATAATCAGGTGTGAACTCTGATTCAACAGAAGCAGGAGACTTCATTACCACAACTTCAAAATGCCTTTTTTTTCTGATCCATGTCCAGTTTAGTTAAATCATAACAATTAAATCCTTCAAAGATCAATAAAGACCTGTGTCATTAATAACATTCTTTTAAAGCATTGGATAAAATCAGATTTTCAAATAGTGAATGAAACTGCTGCATGTTATGTTATTGTGACTGAATATCAAATCAATATCAAGCCTGTCATGTTTAATCTGATTAAGCTCACCAGGACTGGGTCTCTCAGTATTAAAAACACTATCAGGAGGAGCAGTATAATCTTATCTTCTATGGACTAGACAGTGGACAAGATTAAATGTATATTCTGTTATTCAGTTGACTGTATTTTTACTTTACAAGTATCAATCACTGATTATTTATGCCATTATCAGAAGGTCTTCCATTACAAACTGAAGAATGTGAAAATCACTATATTGATGTGTAGAAGGCCAGAAGATAAGGGACTAATCTCAAACATTGATAGCTGGATGGCTGTGGAGCCAGCCAAGGATTGCTAGGTTACCAAGGCTTGTTGGTAATAATAACATGCTGTGAGAAAGAACAGGATGTGGCTGGAGAAGGGAGCCACGAGAAGGTAGGGCAGCACTTTGGAGGGACAAATATCCTTGTTCTGATTCCTGGGGATAAGCACAACTCAGTCCAGTGCAAGCACAGGAATAAGATCAAGAAGTGGGCATGGACTGGTGGGGGGGAACAAAAGCACCCAAGACCCCCAAATCCTCTGACCCATTTCTAATTAATTTGCATAGAAAGCAAGAATCTGTCTTCAGGGTGGGGAAAATTATCTATAAAAGGTACCCCCCAAGCCTGAAGTTCTCCCAGGACCCTTGACACCCCTCAGCTGCATCAGCACTGGAGCCAGGAGCAGTGATCTCTTTCTTCCCCTTCCCTTCCCTTCCCTTCCCTTCCCTTCCCTTCCCTTCCCTTCCCTTCCCTTCCCTTCCCTTCCCTTCCCTTCCCTTCCCTTCCCTTCCCTTCCCTTCCCTTCCCTTCCCTTCCCTTCCCTTCCCTTCCCTTCCCTTCCCTTCCCTTCCCTTCCCTTCCCTTCCCTTCCCTTCCCTTCCCTTCCCTTCCCTCTTTCCCTTCTTCCTTTCCTTTCTCTCCTTCCTTTTCTTTCTTTCTGTGTCTTCCTCTTTAATTCATCTCTTTCTTCCCTTTCATCTTACCCCTTTATACAAAACCCACTGCTGTGTACCGATGTAAGAGGCCAGGGGCCAACATAGCAATTTCCATGCAAAATGTGTAATTTACTAATAAAACTTTTTGAGTTTTTGCAGACACTTTGACTTTTGTTGTTCCTGTCAATCATAAGCATTTATGGGTCTTGGGTGCTCTCTTCGTCCTAAGGGTGGGACATCACAAAATTTTTGGAAGATTTTGCTAAAGTCATCAGTGTAGTTAGGTTTTGAAAACGTACTTCTCTTTAATGAAGGTTGATTACATAGAGTCCTTGGTAAATGCCTTTTTATGTACTTCACACAGATTTTTTAAATAGGTTGTTATTCCTAGAACTGAGATTTTACATTTTAATATCTCCTATTGTAGCCAGATCAGAATTCCAGAGAGATTTCGGATGAGAAGAATTTCTACTCTGTAAGGTTTTTTATTGTTTTTGCTGTCTTACAGAGCCTTACAGTTTTGTTGTGTTTTTCAAGTAAGAATATTAATCCAACATTCTGAATAAATTTCCCATCTCTTCATCTTAATTGGAACAAAGGTCTTCATATTATTTTCCACATACAGTCAAACACTACTGTATGGTTTTGAAAAGTCACTTCAGCTCAGACAGAATTTCCAAGCATATGAGAAATTTTGATCAATAAGATGGTAATCAAAAAGAATATCTTTTGTACTTCTGTGTCTGCCTACCCTCCTAAGATCTTAGAGCCCTTTCAACATTGAAGGAATGAAGTTTATAAAATATATTGAGTAGGTAACATTATTTTCATTTAATAAATTGGGAAGTCAAGGCATACAAATTTGCAACCATTTTTTAAATGTCCTCTGGGTTTTTTTAGTCAACAGCTTTGTCCAAGGCTCTGAATTCAGAACAGTTTAAAGCCTTTAATTTTGTTTAACCTTGAATCTTCAAGTCCATGTAGTCATCTGGGAGAGTTACCATTTTTGTGGAGCCTTTGTCACTGTGTGTACCCCATTCTGTGACCCCTCCATTGGTGTTCCTCCCTCACCTGTGCCATAGCTCAGACAAGGCCCCCACTCAGCACTTGGCTGCCAGGGCCCTTGCCATGGGTACTGCATTTTGCTATTTTCTATTATTCTTTCAGGGTGTTTTTGCCATTCTTTTTGCTATCCTTATTCCTGTTCTTTATCCAGTTTAAGTTTAGGGGATTAGTTTTTGTTCTTCCTTATTCTCAAAGAGAGATGTCCCAGACTTCACCCTCCTACAGAAGGAAGATGTGGGATTTAGAATTGACATGGTTTGTGTGAGGCTGTGCTGAAGGAGGGAGGTCAGGTTTTGCTGCAGTAGTGCTCAAAGGGGGTGCTTGTTAGCAACATGTTTGTTCAAGATTTAGGATACTAAGTCTATGGATAAGGACTAGTCAAAAATTATCTCACTTAAAATAATCTAGATAAATCTTTTGTGGTGTTTGTGAGATTCCCAGGATGAGGTGAGAGATGAGAATTTGACTCCATGTTCTCAGAAGGCCGATTTATTATTTTATGATATTATATTAAAAGAATACTATACTAGAACTATACTAAAGAAAGAGAAAGGATACATCAGAAGGCTTTAGAATGATAAAGAAAGCTCATGACTGACACCTCAGAGTCCAACACAGCTGATGGTGATTGGTCATTAATTAAAAACAATTCACATGGAACCAATCAAACATTCACCTGTTGGTAAACAATGTCCAAGCCACATTCCAAAGCAGCAAACACAGGAGCAGCAATCAGATAATTATTGTTTTCATTCCTCTCTGAGGCTTCTCAGCTTCCCAGGAGCAGAGCTTCTCTTCCTCCCCAGAGCTTCTCTTCTTCCCTCCCTGGGCAAAGAGGATTTTTCAGAAAATATCATGGTGACAAACTTTGATCAGGAGTTCATCATGGTGCCACAGGTAGTTTGACCTTCATGTAAGGCTGTTCATGGTAGAGGGAACCTTGGACTTGGGCTTGGTGTTCCCATCCAAGGTCAAGAACAGTGCTCTAGGTGAAGTCCATGCAATGGAATCAGGGAACATATTTCCTCCTGCCACCAGCACCCTGTCCTCACGCCATGGTCCTTGGCTACCCAGAAGCCTAACAGTGGTGACTCTTTTGCCTTGTACAGCTGCTTCAAGCCTAAGAGAAGGGAGAAGGGGCATGAGTGCAAGACGCTGTGAATGCAAACATTTTCCAAAGCTGTCCCAGCCACTGTTCCTGCTGGAGAGCAATTACAGGCAGAGAGGGCTAGATTTGTTAAAGAGGTGTTTCCTTTGTTTGACATCAGCTGGAGAAGACTCCTGCACAGTAACCACTACAAGACATCAGTCATTCTGGTTAAGACCATGCTGCAATAATTGTGTTGATTGTGTACATTGTGATTGCAGTTCTGCAGAAAAGAGCTTGCTCTGCACAGCATTCACTTTAATTTCCTGTCCCTGGTGTGCTTGGCACCATGTTGTTCCTGTCAGTGTTATTGCCACTGCATTTATTCTCTGTACATGGGAAAAAACAGTACGACACTGTCTTCCACATGCCCCCTTTTTCCTTTTCCAGAACCTTCTGGGATATAGTGTCCCTTCCCTGTCTTCCACTAACCTTGCCAGGCCACACTGGCATTCTCATGAGTCCAAGCAATCAGCAGCAACACCTTTCTAATGCTATGCTGAAAGAAGGGGGAAAGGCTGAAGAAATAGGTAAAACAAAGCAAGACAGGAGCCTCTTAATTCTCCACATGAATGAGTTATGGCATGCACAGACAATTGTGAGTCAGCATGAGAACAGTGTATGCTGGAGAGAACTTCCACTAAAAGCCATGAGAACTTATCTTTCCTGTCCCTGCCTAAACACAGAATCCAAGCTGAGGCACCAGGCCCACTGGGAATGGGGCACAGAGACAAACTGCAACAGCAATGAGAACTCCACAACATTTGGATCATTTTAGAATAATTCAGGTTAGAAGGGACCTCAGGAGGCCTCAGAGTCATCCATGGGATCAGACTGCGTCCCTCAGGGCTGTATCCAGTTGGGTCTTGAAATCCTCAGAGGATGGAGGCTCCAGAAGTACTCTGGACAATCTGTTCTAATGCTTGATTGTTGGGAATTTCTTCATGGTGAAGAAACTTTTATCAATGTCCAGACTTGGGACACCTTTTTAAATTTCAATTTGAGCTGATTATCTTTTGCTCTTCTGCCTTGGATCATTTAGACCCTTCTCTTCTCCAGGGTATAGAATCCCAGCCTCTCTAAATGGACCATGTGCAGCAGCTCCTTGATCCTCCTGAACCTCCTCCTTATTAGACAACAAGTAAAATCTGTGCCAGACCTTTCTCAGCCCCTGCCTTGTAACAGGAGTACAATCATTCTGGACTCCTTGTACTCCTCAGGTACTAAACAGAGAAGTATTTACATAAAGTTGGACACTCAATCTCTTACAGATTTGTTGGAGATGATGGAGATAAGGGTTCCATCTGCACTAGTGTTAATTATTCTTTTATAGCAGGATATTTCTTGCATGCAGCCATGCAAATGCTTTGTTTCCTCTGTGAATGCCGGGGTTCAGATCCCTTGAAGCTGTGGTGTGACAGCCTTGTCAGCTAGCAGCCCACAGCTCACAGCTTCTTAACTCACTCTGGAAAAATGCATTCTCAGACTAAATAAGCAGACAGCTGCAGCCCCTCACAAGTTGCACTCACACATTGCCCTTTGCTGCTTCCAAGGCTTTCCAGAGGAATATAGTAATTCACATGGACTTTAGCCTAGTCTGTAGGCATACACTGAAATTAAACAACCCTTCAGTTTCTAGGTTTTACACAAATAATGATGTGCAATGAAAATGTGACTGGGGACTTTAAAGCCAAAAGAAGGTTTAAGGAAATAAGAGAAAAAGGGAGTGCACAGGGAATGAAGAAGACATTCTCTATTTAAAATTATCTTATGCCATTTTATCTATCAACATTTGCACAGGAATGCTGAATCAGATTAGATTTTATACAACTACTCTGAAAATAGTTGGATGTATTCCAGGTATTTATTATGTGCTGAAATTCCTGCCAGCCAAGAACGTGTTGTCAGAGATCACCTTCATACATCCTCAAGGAATCTCCATTGCCCTGGCCTTGGGACAGGTTGTGCAGCAAAACTTAGCTGTTAAATGTCTGAGTGCTGCTTTCATCTGGTGTCTGAGAGGGACAGTTAAAAGTTAAGCATCTTTAAAGGAATTTGGGAAAACAGACATTCCTCACTTGGCAGAGAGTATCTCAATTTAATGTATCTGACACACAAAAGGTACACATGGTGTGACAGTAGTTACCCTGGGGTAAAACAGAATCTGTGAGTCCCTCTGAGAAATCTTTGTGGTGTGATTATAGAAGTTTGTATCTATCTGGAGTAATGACATCCATATACCATATGTATAAAATATATTTTAAATACAGACATTTAAAAATAAACATATATTAATTCACCTATCTGTACCTGAAATAAATTACACATAGGAATTCAGTGGAGCTACTATTGCCATAATAGTAAAAAAGAGTGCAGTATGTGGCAGGTTAACTGATCTCTGTATTTTATTTCTACCTGATGAGAGGGCACAACTTGTGCTAATGATGACATTTTCACAGTCTGCAGCATCTAATATTACAGTGAAATGTATCTATAACTCAAACCCTCTGGAACAATACATAACTTCAGTTTTACATGTAACACTTCCAATGTTTCACTTTCACATAGATATTTATTCTTTTGTCCAGGGAAGCATCACTCAGACATTCTATGTGTGTGATTAATGGGATCTTTGGCCATCACATCTGCTGAGAGCAGAACCGACTGCCTTAGCAATTGTGTAATGCTACAATTTTATTTCCACTTTTGATTTAGTCAAAGTAAGATTAGGGATCAGGATTAAAACTAAGTGCCTGGCTACTGCGAACAGTATTCCCTGAGAAGCTGCCATGGTTTTCTTCATTTAAAAGCATATTCTGAAAAAAAATGTTTAGATTTCACAGTGCTCTTATTCTGGACAGCAATATCTGAGGGTATTTGAGGGCTTTATAACTGCTACCAGAGTTGACATAATTCTTTGTAAATTTAGATAAATACAAAAAAGCTGTAAGAGATTATTTAGATCAATGAAGTGATTTAATTATAGCAATCATTGTACCTTCAAATACAACAGGATTGGTATGAAAAATGATCAGGTGTGAGAACTCCCAAGTCAGCCAGCAGAAGGAAGAAGGATGGAATCCCCTCAAATGTCCCAGCTTTACAGGCTGCCCCTACTCACTTAAGCCTCTCTTAATCCTTACCCAAAATGGACACAGCTGGAGCAGGCCCCAACAGCTCTTACATTATACAAGGAAACTGTTTTCCCAGCTCAGAGTGTAACTACACAGAGAAGTTGCTTGAGACACTTTATGTAAGCTTCAGTGGTCCCAGATTTCTCTTTAAAGAGGGTGGCAGCTACATCAGTCTGACTGTGGGCAGGGCTTTGATACCCATTCTGCAATTTTGGCAGATTCTCTCTTATACAAACACACATGCACATGGCAGCACCAGCCCTGAAACTCATGCTAAAGTAAGAATGCTCCTACACAGGCATCAGGCTGGCAGGTTTCCTCTCTTACAGTGCTCTCTGAGAGATGGACAGACACACAGCCTCTTCTCAGATCCCCTTCATCTGTCAGCATAAACAAAAAATTATCTCCAATAATATTTGGCTCTACCTCTAAGATGCTTACTGCAGTTTCTAATTGAAGTGAGCCTGCTGCTGCTAGGCAGGTAACCCTCATGTCCATGCTTTTGGGGATGTGCTGGGCTTGCTGAGCTGTGCATCTTTCACATGGAGGGTTAGAGAGGCATTTTGGTAGCCTTTCCTCACACAGGCCAATGTTGCAGAGATACTCATTGAGACAATATTTGTTTAAAGTAAATTTTGCTGTCTTGTGCCAACAGGAGTCCCCCCACTGAAGCGGCTGTACAAGTGCTTGGCTGCAAGCTGTGCCACTGTCCTGGTGACCATCCATCCTTGTCACCATATTGCTGCACTGGGCAGGTGTCACCAGGCTTCATGTGTCACTGGTTTGCAGTGCTGGCCTCTCTGGGGCAAGCCCATGCCTTGCTGCCTGCCAAAAATTATTCCAGCCTGCCCTGAAGTAAGTGGAAACCATCTGGTGAAAAAACAGACCCGTGAGTGAGTTGTGCCAGAGCAGGGACACAGGGGGACAGCAACACAGGCCATGGCGTGCAGTGTGGTGGAGGCCACTGCTCAGAGTGTCACAAAGGGCAGCACAACAGAAACAGCTGCAGGGGCAGCAGAAATGTCACATGCTCTGCTTCCACCCATCCCATTGCCAGGGAGTTGTGATGGGACAATTGTGACTGCAGAAAAAATAAAGAAGTTGAAACTGGGAAGGAGGAAGGGTGGAGTTTCATATTAAGTGTCTAGCTGTTTGTGCTCCTTTTTCTCTTAATACCCAAATCAGGTATCAGAAGCTTGTGTGGTGTGGGACTAAATTAAGCAAAATATCTAATTCTGAACTGTTTTGTCTGTGACAACTACATACAAAACTGGTTTAAATATCTTAACTGTGTACAAAACACTGTCCTACATGAGTATTTCTTTGCATCTGCAGGAACAGTTTGTACTGACAACTTGCAAATGTCATATCTGTGTACAACTTGATCCCTTCTGCAACCACTACAGCAGCAGAATCTCATGAGAATGCCAGGGACAATGCACACACAATGTTAATCATCACATAAACATTTATGTGGATACCCAGGGCATTGGGAATATTTCTCTGTTTGCTCTGGTGTGCCCTGACCCCCGGGGGAGCACTGAATTCGACTCTCATTCATGGAGAAAGTTTTCTAAACTTCAAGATGGACTAGAATCCACTAAAGTGTGAAGTAGATTGTAGAGAGTAGTATAGGTGTATCACTTAGGTAAGAAATTTAGGTTTTGAGATTTTTAGTATGTTGTGGGTGGAAGCAAGATAGAGGACACAAGGTGTCATCCTGAGTTTCTTCTTCATGCTTCTTCTTCCTCCTTCTTCATGAGTTTGGGTGGCATTTTGTAATTGAGTGGAAAAATCCACATTGTGGGCTCTTTGGGATCAGTTATTAAGTTAAAAGGGGAAATAATCCAGGTGTCAGTTCTTAATGGATAGTTTAGCTTTAAAAGACCTTGTGACAACAAATTGTTAGCCATTTTTGCAGTGCTTTTCCAGTGTGCTGAGCCTAGTGTGAACAATGTACAAAATTTTAAATAAAGTAATAATAAACAAAACCCAAAAGACCAAAAAATCCAATGTATCTCTTTCCTAACACAAAACCACTCCAAGAGGGTCTCCCCTGATAGGGAGCCCCCTAAAAAAGCCCAGCCTAAGTCCCAGAAGTCAGGAAATCAGCAACAAGTACCCCAACACATTTAGATATACAAAGGAGATTAGCTGCAGCAGGAGCTACCTGGGGGAATATGTTGAACTGTCAAAAACTCCCAACTGGAGAAGTCCTGAGAGTCAATTACTTAATCATGGATGTGTTGAGGAGTTCAGACCTGTTTTCAAGGCAATCTCTTGTCTCAAAGCAGCTTTGCTATCTCATCTGTGCTGATGAGATGTTTGTGGACCACCCAGGGAATTCATTGATTCAGTGCACAGGGTGTGCAGAGGGGCACAGCCCTGACACCCACCTTGCCACCCTTATAGCTATGGGACAGACTTGAGTTTCATACTGAGAACTTACTCTGACAGCTCCTGCCCCTTCAAGATGTTGTCCTGGTTGTAGGATTTGGAAATCTCTGTTCTTGAATTACTAATCTAAAGAATTTATTCAAATTGAACACACTTCCAATTCATTCTGGATCATACAACTTCCCCTGAAAAATTATGATATTTTCCAAAGTAATAAATCAGTGTTTGCTGTTAAGCTTTTATTTACCCAAACCTATGAATCAGTTATAGTATTTTCAGGGAATCACTGGCCTCTGTTGCATTTGTAGCAAGACAGCCTTGTAATGAGTTGTAATTAGGTGTGAATTATTACAGCAACCATTACATTAACTTTAGGCTTTTCTTCATCTAAGAATTAGTAGATTTCACTGTTTGTATATTTTTATGCATTGGAGCAAAATCAGCCAAAGCTGAAAGGGAAAGCCAAGTGGCCTTACAAAGCCTCTGGATATTTCTCTATTTCACAATTTGGTAATTTCCTTTGCAAAAGTAAATGGATATTGCCTTGTGACTCTATTTCTTCTGCTCTCCATGTTCCTAGAGACACTTTGTCTTTCCAAAGTGCTGTTTTGCCCCAACCCCAGGCATTGTGCAGGCCTGCCCCAGACCTGCCACATGGGGACACTGACCTGCTGAGCTCCTCCAAGCTCTGCTAGGCCAAGGTGTTCAGAATCAGTAGTTTTAATACAGACTTTGAGAAAGACAGTGGATTTGTCAATAGTTGCTCCAGGAAAATGTTTCTGTTATCACAGTACCTTGTGCAATCTCCCTTTCCCATGATAAGGAGGAAAAGACTGCCAAAGGGATGCGTCTCCATGATGGTGTCCACAGCAAGTTTAGCCTATGTTTTACCAAATAAACAGCTCTCAAATAGATGCAGGAGGGCTGAATTGGATGGTAATGTGCCAGGGCATGTTTTAATACAGAAAAGAGAAGCACAGCCACTCCCAGCAACGCCAACAGCAGAGCTGCAGCTGCTCAGAGGTGCCTTGAAGGGTTGTCCTGCTAGCCATTGGGTCAGCAGCTGCTGCAACACCACATCTGGTCTCCTCAAGTGAGGGAGGGAGAAAGAGGAAACAATATTACTGAGAAAAGAGGTTTGAAACAGTCAGAGAAGTGTTTGGTAATAGCCTGAGGTCAGGGCATCTGGGGTTTTCACTTCTGGTTTGGGTTTCCAGGAACGAAGAACCGTAACACCCTCTGTGTGGGAGTGAATAGTGCCCAGCTGAGTGTGGCTTCACTCCCAACTGAACTCCTGTGAAATTCTGATGGATAAATGATATCTAGTTTAATAGCTGGCTGGGAGAATGGAGTGCAGCACTGTTTAGTTTCGACCAGCAATAACCCTGAGCAAATCAATACCATCTGCTCTCAGCTCGGAGCTTTCCTGATCAGCGTAAAATAAAATAAATGCAAAAGTTTCAGAAAATAACAACTACCCCCAGAGTTGTCAGGCTAGCACCATATGTCAGTCTTCCATTCTAGCAATGTCCCCAGAGCTGTGCCCGTCATTACTCAGAAGTGACAAGGTCTGGATCTCAGGCCTGAAATGTTCCCATCCATAGCTTTGGTGCTCCAGAAAAAACAGAACAAGAATTTTGTCATGCTATTAAATTATGTTCGGCCTTGCTAACCTCTGGTGACAAATGGCTCCATCTGAATATAATGCTGCCAGCCTCTTTGCATCTATATGAAAAATAGTTATAACATGTCTTAAGGACCTGTCAGGAAAAGAGCTACAGCATTTTTATGCAGGATAACTCCCCGAGGAAGCAGGATTAAATGGAACCACCTCAAAGCTTACAGCAGGAAAAAGCATTAGAGACAGTCCAGCGGGAGATGGGTCCCAGAAGGGCCCAGGGATCCTCAGCAAACAAAGAGACTTTGTTCTGTCACACAGCCATGCCTGCTGAGGGGTGACAAGCCTGTGGAACAATGAAATGGCATGGAAGAAACTAATTTCTTATTTTGCAAATGTAGTAACACCCTCTCCCTTACAAGTAAACAGGAGTTGGAGCCAGCCCATGCTGCAGGACATAGAAACTGTGATGGCAGAGCTGTGTTGAGACGTGGGCTGGTGTCAGTGGGAATGGGCAGCCTGGAGCTCAGCATGGGCTGACCTGCCCTGACAGGAGGCAGCTGGGCACCACAGGAACTGAGAGGTAATTCGTGTCTTCTGGTTAGACTGACCATGAGCTGTGTCCTCTCCTGGAGCCCTGGGAAATCAGTCAGGTTGAGAGTCCATAAGTGTTGCACGCAAGTTTTCGTGCCTTGGCCCCAAAGAAAGGAATAAATTAAATATTGTTTTAATTCATCAAGCTAGAGACACTTCATACTTTTCCTTTACAACAGCTAATGGTTTCTCAACACCCTGTTGAGGTTTGTGCTCCACCTGCTCACTTAGGTAGTTTGAACATAAAATGTGGTGTCTCTTGTAAACACATGTCCTTGCACAAAAGCAAGCTCAAGGCTTGTTCCCTGACTCTCCCAGAATCTGTGTGCAGGCTGACACTGCTCCTGGCACCAGCTAGGAAACAGAGGGATGTGAGCTGCCATCTCCAGATGTGCTTCTGGCTGGCTAGAGCCTGCCCTGGCTGCATGGACCACGTGCCCACAGATCTCCCAGCCAGCACAGCCTTTCCCACATTGTCATTCCTGGTATCCTTCATCAAGCCATGATGAAATGGTGAGGATGATGCATGTTCCAACTGGGAAGGGAGGAGGAATCTGGAAATAAAAGAGTGTTCTTTAATGTGCAATCCTGCTCAGACACAGCAAGCTGTGTTCAAAGAGGGTATGACATGCTTGTTATTGCAGAATAAATATAATGCAAAGAGGGATTTTCCCACCAGTTGTCCAATTTTAGATTTTTTTCCTGCACTGTAGGCAGACAGCTTTTAAGTGAGAATGAATATCTGTCTCCATGTGATATGGGGAAAAAAGTTGATTTACTCTTAATATAATCCCAGTTCCTTGTCAGAGATCAGTTTCAAGTAGAGGCACTGGCTTTAGCTCCATGGAGTTTCTGAGTGCCTCCTGATATTCAATAAACCCCCCCATACAGAGCTCAGCACATCAGCAGGGATCCAGTCGGGTTTTACTTCATGTCCCAGGAGATGCCCTTTCAAAGCACACCTTCTCTAAGATGAACTTCTCATTCAGCATTCTGCTCTTTCAGTGATCTGAACCCTAAAGTTACACATAACCCTAAAGTTCCATATAACCTTGACATGTCTGACACTCAGCATCTATCACAATCTGCCAGAGTGTGCCAGCCAGATCTGGGGTTGTGTGATGGATGGGAAAGGTGCAGAGGCAGAGATGGCAGAAGGAGGAGCAGCAGCAGTGGTTTGACAGATGATGTGAGGAAAATCACTGCCTTGCAGCAATGCAGGATTCTTTTCTATGGGAATGAAGGTGCTTATCCCAAAGCAATCCTGAATGTAAAACCTGGGTATGGAACATTACTTGTTGAGTTTTGGGGAGAGCATTCAGAGTACCTTGACTCAGTCCCACAATAAAGTTTAAAAAAATAAAGAATAAAGTCATACCATATCCACTGCACTTTACCGAAGATACTCTTGTGGGTTTCTTGCTTCTGAGAGTTTGTAGACAATACTTAACACTTTCCTGATGCTGAGGCTACATTTATGCTAGTAGAAAAACTCCTGTTCTCTGGCCTGGATCCCTCCTGGCATGGTTCAGCTTGTCCATACAGCCAAACTCTCCTCTTGCCAAATCAGAGGCAGCGTCCAAACAACCTGCAAGGACCCGGGCTCCTGCCAGCCCATGCTTTACAGCCTGCCCAGGCCTCACCCATGCAGGCATCTTCCTGATGGTTTAGTTGCTGATCATGAGCTGGTGCTCAGGCCTCAGTTCTGGCTCTGTTTTGCTCTGGGCTTTAGACTAAAGCCCCAGGTGTTGCATGGAGAAGGCTGCTCTGGTTTGAAAGGAGGTGATGATGTGTGTTGGGATGCTGTGGGGTGGGCTGCCCCCTCTGTGCTCTGCCCAGCTGGCCTGACAGGCAGGGGAAAGCTGCCTTTGGAGCACCATCACTGCCCCTAAAGAACAGCAGGATGGAAGAGGTTTCCTGGAATAAATGTGTGCACAGGGAAAATTATTTATGTTAGGAATGGTTTTACAGGGAGGAAGAGGAAGGATGTGCTGGAGCTGAGGCCTTTCTCAATAAAGGCAGAATTACCCTGAACTGGAGTTCTGGATTTTTACAGGAATTTAGGGAATCATAAGAGAACATGTGGGTATGATGGTGGCAGTACCCCAGCTCAAGTGAGTGCACAGACATGCTCCTTCAGCTGGGCAGAGCAGGCACAAGGGAGCAGCCACAGACTCCAGTGCCTGGGAGGGGGGAAGGAGAAAGAGAAAGCCCAAGCAAGACACTGGATTGTGCAAGGTATTGAAGGTATCTGTAAAAGAATCTGGAGCAGGACAGGATGGTATGAGGCAGTGTCAGGTTTCAGGAAAGGCAAAAGAAAAGGGTAGATCAAGTGTAATTACTATTTCATCCCCCAACAAAGCTGCATGATGCTTCTGCTCCTTATCTCTGACTCAAGACCTACTGCTCCCCTCCCTGTCTACCATTTTTGTCTCTTCCTCATCTTCCTTCTCCCCTCACCCAGTACCTGTGCACTACCTCTGTATGTGTTGAGCATTTGCTGAATGTGTGTGAGGATACATTGCCAAGAGTGGGGTCTGTAGCCTTCACTAGAACCCACCCAAGCCTTATTTCACTGTTGGTCAGTGTGTGTGCCATGGATGACAGCAGTGTCCTGCAAGAGGATGCACAGAACTGGAAGGTCACTGTGCCTGAGCAATTGCCCCAGCTGGGATTCCCCAAAGTGCCTTCACGTTTGCAGAGACAAGTGTTTGGCAACTTCTGCTGAGTGTGAAAAGGAGCAGGCAGGAGTCAGTTGCAAGGTCTTGACACTTTGGATGTCCTGTGGTACCATTTGTGAGAGAAGTGGGGGGAATTCATGGTATAATCATGTGCTTCAGACCTCCACTGAGTTTGAGCAAAGCAGATTTTTTGAAATGACATAAGCTAAAGAGCAATGTCAAAACAAATGGGAAGTGTTGAGCATTTTGCAAAGCACTTCCACCAGTGTCATCACCCTTGCTGAGTTCCTTCAGCAGCTGCATGCACCCAGTCCTTGCTCTCCCAGCTTCTCAGAAAGACCTTACTGATTTTAGATGTACAAGGACAGAAGCTTGCCAAGAAGGTCTTTTTGTCTCATTTTGCAAACCCAGCTTTCAAAATTATTTGTAATCACCTTTTAGAGTGTGCAGGAGCTGTGATTAGCACTCCAGCCAGGCAGAGGCTCAGATGAGGGAAGGAAAGCCTTGGGGCCAAGGGGAGCCTATGAATGAACATATTTCCCAAACATCAAGATTTGTTTTATCACAGCAAGGTTGTGAATTGACATAATTCCCCTCCCAGCGCAGAGATGTCTCAAAGGCACGCAAAGGGTTTGTGGCAGAAAGTGTTTCTGCTTGGCCATCTGGGCTCCAGTGCCTGAGAGGGGATTTGGCTAACCCTGAGCGTGATGCCATCTGCCAGAGCCATCCATTTCTCCTTTGCTATCTGTGTAATACTCCTTTATGTACCCACAGCAAATGGCAGACCACCTGTGTGTTTTATCTTTTAAAAAGCACCCCCAACTTGTCTGGCTCTGAAATGCAGGATTAGTTGAGAAAAGTTTTCTTCTGGGCAGAGTGTTATTTTTTTAATGACTGAAGCTGAAGTCATACACAGACCCACACCTGTATTTAAATTATGCTGAGGGCAGGGATAGCTCATGCAAAAGCAAGTGTGACTGATTGTGTATTTTTTAATAAGCTCAAAGTTTGTTTTATTGCAGTGCCAGAAAGCCACAGTGGAGTTTAGGATGCCATTGTGGGAGGTGCTGTATGGATATGATGAGGGAAAGCCGTTTTACATTGAAATACAGCTTGAAATCCAAGGACTGTCTGTAGCTAGGAGTGCCAGTGATTATTTCCACTTGGTTCAAATGATTTTGCCTCTCTTTTCAGAGAATCTCTCTTTATATTGCAGTGCCAGTCTCATCTCAGATTTTCCAGGCTCCTGAGGGAGATGAAGTGTGTTATTTGTCATGCTGAAGGGAACATGAACTGCATTTCAGCCAAAAGGGCTATTTGAGGGAAATGACACCACCAATACACTCTTTGCTGCAGAACAGGCAAGCTCACATTGCTGCTTGAAATTAAGAGTGAAGCATCTCAAGTCACCCACATTCCTAAGACTGGAGAAACAGCCAAGTCCTGGTTTCTTGCATGTTTTGCTTGGATCTGTGAGTGAGGACTGTTTTTTAGAGTGTTTCCTCTAGAGCTAGACAGAGTTTTGTTTGAAAAAAAATATCAGTGCTTTCAGACATAAATCTTATGTTCATCACAGCTATTTACTGATTCACTTGCTGTGATCAATGGGATAGCAAATGATGAATGTTTAATGGAGAGCACTCCACAATTGGTCAAGGTGACTGCACAATATTTAATGTTCTATTGCAATCAAAGTGTTTGGGAACATCCTTTCCTTTGCCCTTGTATTTGTTTTTTCTCCCATCCCTTGTGGTGTACGTCATGGGAGTCTCTGCCTGGGCCTTGACCATGGCTTTGGCAGCTCTGATTGTTCAGCTTCTCCAGTTATGGGCTTGAATGCCAGCAGAATATGTATAAATTTGGGGTTTTTTTGGAGGGAAGGAGGGAAACTAATGATAGCTGTGATTATAATTCAGTGTTCCTAGTAACTGGTGCAAAACCATTTTATTTTGTGTCTCTTTAAATGGTAGTAATTGTACCTGTACACATGGACTACTTGTGTTTATTAAAATGACCTTATCAGAAGAGCAGCTTAAGCAAACTTCAGCCATGTGAGCAGAATCATCAGGGTCATGATGAGGCTGTCTTTGGGGGAATACTTCAACCATTCAGAGGCCTGCCAAGGAAATTTCACAGCTCTGGAATTTTTTGCCAGCAGCTCATCTGCCTACTCATGTTATTTTTCTCTCCACAGTCCATTCCTCTGTACTACCACTTTGTGGCCCTGCCTGCCCAGTGCTTTCCAGAAGTCAAACAACTTCATGGTGAGGGAAGAAAGACTGTGCCTGCAAGGGAATGGCTCCACTGAGCCAGCCCCAGTGAGTAGTGAGGATATTGTGCAGCCAAGGAGCTGAGCTGCCTCTGCCTGCTGAGCAGATGTTATGATATGAGAATTCCCCTCACCTTGCTACTTACTTATTAAGCTGTGTTTTGAATCCTGTGGCTTAGACCAGAGACAATATTTTCTAGAGACTGTTGACTTAGCAAGTAACAAGAAGGTTGGCAAGCTACCAGGAGAAGTTGAACAAAAAGGTGATTTTCATTCTCCAAAGGCTGCTGAGCTCACTGCTGATAAGGTGCCAAGTGCTTCCTAGCTCACAGATCTGAACTCCAGCCACTGTTAAGCCTATTAAATGCCCCTGATGTTTCTAACAACAGCTTAGATTTTATCACTAATAAAAGAAAACTCACAGTTCCTCTGGATTTAGTCCATCTTATCTCAATAGCTGAAAGAGAGCTTGGCTAAAAGGATAAAGATATATTTTTTTTTCATTCTATCAATGCATTAAGCTATTCTCCTTGCTTCAGTCCAAAATCAGAGAGTGCTCTGAGGTTCTGGAGTGATTCAGAGTTACTGCTCTGGCACTGTGGAGCTCCTGTCCTGGGGCAGGAGCAGCAGTTTGTGTGTTACAAGCTCATCTCCAGCAGCTGGTTTAACCTGCATCAGGAAAGTGCCATGCTCATGGGGCAAAGAGAAAGTTGTGGGCAAGATTCTCTCAGGTAAACTTTCCCCAAACCTACTGTAAAATTGATTCAAAAGGGGTTTGTACATGGCATTCTGAGCAGGATTTGACCAATATAAAACACAGAAGCAGCCATAATTGATCAAGATGAATCTCAAGAATGGTTTTTCAAACAACACACTGTGATCAGATCTATTCATACAAATGGAAGCAGAATCTTGGGGGCAACAAGAGAGTTTTAATCTTGGGACTTACAGATATTTCCTAGTATTTCTTCCCTAGTTAGAAAGGGAAAAAAACACAGTCATAAAGGACAACAGAAAACCACACTTTCTTTTGGGATTTTGTTTTGCTTTTATTTTTAGAAGTCTGACTGACCTCAAATGTTTTAAGCAAAATGTTTCCATGAATATTTTAGGAGCACTGCTTTTTGCTGCTGTCAAATCCAGCTGTGCTTCAGGAACTGCAGAGTCATAGACACCTCTTGCTCTAAAGGAATAGAGCAGGATTTCATTCCTAGTCTGAGGAACTGAGCAAACAGGCTGGATAACTTGTTCTAGCAGCAGTTGGGTAGACAATTTAGGTGATACATAAAGATTACCACATGCAGGAATGGCATGAGGTAAGGGTCTACTAGAGTGTTTGCTGGATTCCAGTGTTTCCAAGTCTGTTACATTTACATATGGATTATACACTTTTGTGTCCTTGCAATGTATTCACATGCACACACGTGTATTTAGAGACACACACACACTGCTGCCTGCTGTGTTTCTTCTATGCAATAAGGATATTTACTTTTTTTTGTCTCTGTGCTGGTGTTGTTACAGGTTGAATACAGGAATTTTTTGTTGATGTCAAGGCAGTAGGGAACTTTTTCCAAATTTCCTTTTCTCTGCTGACCTGTCAGCTGGATACCTATTGCAACCATAATACCTTCCTCAGATACCTTCCTTGAAAGCTGTGCTGTAGCAATTTTACCATCAAGTTATTTACACACAACTGCTAGTATTGAACAGATGAGCTTTAAAGGACTATCAGGATACCTATAAAAGCACATGCACTGAAATTCAGTTGATTTTGTAAGCTCTCTTGGGAAATCTTTTAGGATTAGTGCAAACTTAGCTCACTTCTGATAAAGCCTTTCAAGCCTTTTGGTCCTAAGGAGATCACCCAGACCTTCAATGCTGCAGGAAGGTTACAGTCAGTGCTACCTGTAGTTTTAGCTGCTGGATGTAGCTGTTTGAGCCTGCAAAATCCAATTATGAGCCCAAAAGAGTAGGGTGGCAATTACATCATGACAGCTCGTGGCAATCTGGGTTGACCACTGGATGCTGTAGTTGTACAAAATACAGTTTTGCACAGTTTTTGACAGCAAATCCATTCAGAAAATGCTTCATTTCCAAATGATGTTCTTTGAAGATGGTTATGAGCACTTTCTTCAATCCCTGCCACTGCCCCAGGTAGAATCTGTCCCCCAGCATGAACAGAGCTTTTACCTACAGCAGTAGCAAAAGTTATATGAAAGTCGTACATGCAGAAGAAGTTCAAGATCCAATTTCCA